>CM035131.1:12567687-13978937 GCA_020205605.1 Panax ginseng | reverse complement strand
ACTCACATCCCAATCTTGATAAGACGTTACAATGACACCTATCGCTTTTACTATCGCATCTAATATGGTGTCCCCACGAGAGTCCGCTTTGCAGCATTCCACAAAGGAAGTCACCAGATAGAGGCTCTGTATCAACTTCTATAAATGGGTTTTTAACTCTTGAAGTTCAATAGAGCCATTCGATATGAGATTTTAGAAATGAGTTTTGTACCGGATTTAAAGTCGATACAAATTCAATATCACGCTTGGGAGTAAGCCAAGAAATTCTTCAGAAATACGCCAGAAAAATCAATAACAACAGAATATTATTCAAATCGACGTGTCTTTATTCAAATCCATAACATGGACTAAGAAAGCTTGACATTCGCTTTTCAATAAACAAATGGCTTTATAATTTAATATGAAAGAGTTTGACTTCAATGGTTTGGTTGTTGAATTCAATAACAGTTGCTTAAGAATATGAAAACTAACAACCTTACGAAAGCAATCAATTTTGGCATGATGAGTAGTTAACCAATCAATCCTAAAATCACATCAAAAACAAATATCTCTATAGAAATAAGGTTAATGTAATGTGATAAGGGTGCCAACCTCAATCAAGCAAGATTTCTAAACAATCTGATGTAATGAAAGTTTCTCCTAATCTGAGTCTCCACAGACATAGTCAAAGTCTAATTTCTCCGTAGTCAAGTTCAAACGCTGAACGCAAAGCAAGAGAGATAAAAGAATGGGTAGAACCCATCTTCAGTAGGTATAAACTTCGCAAGAATTTATAATTAACTAACCCGCGTATAAACTCGTCGTTCCTCGATTTTGACCGGCCACGACAAACGCCTTCTTCTAGAACCGCTTGACTTTGACTTTTTCCGGGACATCCTTTTGAGTCACCATCCTCACTGACTTGGTTTCGCTACTGCACACTCTCGAGCTATATGTCCTTCCTTTCCACAATTATAGCATACCGAACTGCTGCTAGGCGCTTGACCGATATGTCCCTCTTCCCGTGATTTATAAAGATACGACCGGTGGTCGCTTCTCTCCCTCGAACCAGCTTGTCACCGGGCGCCGACGCCTTCACATGGTTATTGTTGAACCTTCTCTTCTTGAAATGTCCACTGAGTCACCTCTCCTATTATCATGGCCACGATTACCACCCGAGTGGTTACCGCTTTTGTCCGTATTCTTTCCTCCCACCGGTTATCATCGTTTTGATGATCGCCACACCGATATGACCTCGGTGTGGTCCCCAATGAACATACTCAAGTATCACGCCTAATAATTGAGCCCTCTGCTTACAACATCCTAATATAAAGAAAATTTATGAGAGATAAGATATTGTCGAATCTCGTGTTTTAGACCCCTCGTAAACATACGCTGCCATTCGCTCCTCATTTTCCACCAAATGAGGTGCAAACTCGACAACTCCGCAAACTTCGCTTTCATACCGAGACACCGCCATGTTGTTCGCTTCAGCCTAATAAACTCCACTTCCTTCATATGACGAACACTTTCGTGAAAGTATTTGTCATTAAATAGTTTCAAACGCTCCCAAGACATGCCGAAATAAATGGATGGTACGCTTCACGCATTCCCACCAGAGAGTCGCGCTTCGCCACTTTTAACATAAAGGTGGCGAATGGAACCTTCGTTTCTCCGCATCCCAAGACATCGAATATCTTGGTGATTTGTTGCCCATGTTTCCGCCATGATCGGATCAAAGCTTTCTTAAATTCGTGGTCCCAACTTTTTGAACTGCTTCGTCGTGACAACCCGTGAATTGCTATCATTTCTCCTATGTTTTGAACACGAGTCTCCTCGTCTGATTTTGCATGAACTGCAAAAAGCTTCTAAACATCCCGCTGCTTATCGCTCCGCTCAAGGGTGTTGTTTACAGAGGTACATTGCCACCACAGACGCTTCTCCTCGCTGGTAAGCATGCATCTCCACTGGCCTCATTTTCACTCATTAATATTCTCACCGACATTCTCAAATACCGCCATAAAACAAGGGTTAATTAAGGAAATCAATATATCACATAATATCCCTATATACTCGACCAACTAACAAATAAGCTTAGTAGACACACTAACAAGGATTTACTCGCCTCCCTCCTAGTTCTATTCCCCGATCTCCGCCAGAGATCATATCCCTAAGCTCGATACCAACCGTGACGCCCCAAAATAGGTCCATTCCATCCAACCCATTCTCGAAGTCGCCAAATACATGGTACGTAATAACTACAACTTTATTAATACATTTGTCGTAAAAAATACGACAACATATATAATCGTGAGTTTAAAACAATTATTGTCTTCTAGATAATATACATACCCAAATAAATCCTCATCATAATTATTTATACATTATTTTACAAAAATGGTGAGGACTACTAAACAACTCTTTCTAGAACCTTTATTCCATACCCCGACTAGACTCGCTATATTCTCGCCTCCCGAGAAGAAAAAAAATGGAACAAAAAGGAAAAGTGTGAGCTCGACTAGCCCAAGAAAGAATATTATGACTAAGATAATATACAACAAAATTATCGTTAGTCTTCAACAGGAAAAATATAATAGAATACAATAGACAACAAGTTTTAAATCAATATTCGCAATGAAATAATAATTCATTAGAAGAGTTAAGTAGAGAATGCAAACTACTATCTTCTATGTATGAATTTTAAAGTTCATCGCCTATTTTTATCCCTCGTAACATCAATCAATATATATCCGATCAAATATTCATCCTCGCACTATGTGCCAAGGACATTCACCACCTGGTCATGTTCATCTAAACACTGCTCATCTTTGCACTACGGCCAAAGATATTCATCGAAATCATTCATCTTTGCACTACGCCAAAGATATTCATCGAAATCATTCATCTTTGCACCATACGTGCCAAAGATATTCATCATAAATCATTCATCTTTGCACACAAGAAAGATATTCCATAATATCATCATTTAAGACCGAGGATGATGAAAATATTTTTTTAAAGAAACGAATCCAAAGGAACAAAATGACAAGGATTAAGGATTAAGGATTCGATTCTTTGTTTTATCCACGCCCAAAAATACCTCAAAATAATCATAGTGGTGTAAAATTCAAGAATGATCAAAACATGGATACAATCAAAGCTAGTATCCATAATAGATATTTTGGACAAAAAGAAAAAAATTTCATTTTTCTATGAATAAAGCCGATTCGTGAATAGTGTCAGATACGTGAATAGTGGCCGTGATACGTGAATAAGAATCGACACCAAAAGATAGAAATTTCACAAAAAAACATCTTCACGCTTCGTGAATAAGTACTCGTGAATAAGAATCGTGAATAAGAACTCATGAATAATAATAAGAACTTAATAGTAAACCCCGATATGAAAAAGTTCCAAATTTGATAAAAAGTTCCAACCAATATTTCAAAGATAATGATATTGAAGAAATAATATCATTCGAGAAGAAAATAAACATCCCTTACCTCGAAAGACAAGATTTCTAAATAAAACACCTGATATAAAGCTATGACTTGAACTTTCACCAGATAGCAATACTCAAAGTATACTCAAAATACTCACAAGAATACGCCGATAATATAGAGAGAGAAAACTTCAGCTTCGTGTGATTTTCAATTCTAACCCAAGACCTATTTATAGAAATCGCTGTAACACCAAAAAGTAAAATTTAATATAATATTAATATATATATAAAAAATATTATACGATTCCTTGAAATCTTAATCTCAAAGAATTCACACATGCCAACCTTCTAGAAAAAAAATAAAAAAACGTTTTTCTAATTTAAAATAATTTAAACTTCCAAAAATCAATTATTTCTTGAGCTTCTAACTTCAATAATTCATAATAAATAGCCCTTTTATCAGAAAAATTCAAATCTCATGTGTTTTTATAGGAAATTCAATTTCTACAACTTTACGTAAGAAAGTTTTTCCAAATTCCAAATGTAAATTGACCAAATCCACAAACGGCGATTTTACAAAGCATAATCAAATTTCACCAATAAATGGGGTCCACCGACATGTTTAATATGTTTTAAACATTTATTTCAACAAAAATACTCTTCCTCCTCATATACTCATATATCCCACATTCATCGTAAAATATCACCATTATTATATTATTAAAATATAATAATATATATTTAAATGAATTATTTTATCGTAAAAAGATAAAATATTAATTTTCAACAATTGTCACATTAAAAATTTTCTCCATCTATATCCACATAAAATCAATATTTTCTCATCATATGAATCAATAATTAATTATTCACAAATAATATTACGTAATCACAATATCGACAACCGTGCGCTTCCTGTGAAAGAGGGGCTTTCCAATAAGAATTTCTCCTCATCATGCCAAGCAATTAGTGTGACCAAACCTCTCCTTAGATGTAACTTTCTAGACATTGCCAATAATGTTATCTAATAATATTATTCAGATAATATGAATTATTGCTTCGATAATGAAAAATACCGTAATGACAATTATCAAACAACAAAGAATATAAAATATCAACGCAAAGAATTATTGAATCAATAAAATAAAATACCGAATAAAGAATTATCGTAACCATTATCGAGTAAAGGCCTTCACGTAAGAATCAATAATTGGTGCAATACCGCAAAGCTATCGCGTAATAACGCCAGACATCGTGTTTTAACCACCGGTATTCCAACAAAGGTAAATCTGTAATAACTACGCCAAGCTATTTTTAAACAACTTATTTTTGTCGCTTTCTTCCTCCAATCGCTTTCATATGGGGCTCATACATGGTCAAGCTACTGTCAGCATTTAATATTCTCGGCGACAAAGCATTTAATATTCCACGACCAAAACTAATATTCTCCTAATAATAATGAATATTATATCACCACTTGCTTATTTAAAATATTTATGATTTTACCCATAACTAACCACATTAATCAAATCCACCCTTACTATTTCAAAATAATAAATAAAGGAAATTCCTTTTATTTAAAAAAATTTCGGTCTTACAACCTCCTCCTTATGAAATTTCGTCCTCTAAATTGACGTGACGCACTGTGTGTTTCAAAAGATGAAAATACCTCGCTTTCATTTTCGCTTCCAACTCCCAAAGTTATTTCCTCAATAAAGATGGTTTCTCCACAAAACTTTAACTTGTGGTATAACCCCAGACATAGGACATGTTCTTTCCTATCCAAGATCTTGACAGTACCTCCTCGTGACGTTAAGTCTTCTACTATCTCGTCCTGGTTCTAACTCAATGACGTGGTTCGGTCGTCCACATATTTACGTAACATCGATACGTGAAAAACGCTATGAACACGCCATACTACTTGGCGGTAAAACGAGTCTATAGGCCACGCTTTCTATTCGATCGAGAATTTCAAATTGATTAATAAATCAAGGTTTGAGCTTTCTCACTTCACCGATTCTCGCTTTTGAATAACAACTTCAGACCTCCTTCTTCAAATTCATCACCTCCCAGTAGCTTGAATAAATTTTAACTTTATCGATTAAAGTCGATTATACTCAGATATCATCACGTAAGTACCTAGAGTTTTCATCTCCATCTCTATTATTTGTAAATTATAATGAAATTAGTTTTTGACAATATCGTACTCAGATTTGTATACGATCTTCTACTCAACACGCCGCCTACCACGCTCGCTTTTCCAGATGGCATGGTCGTAACACGTGTCAAATGAGTCTCCTCTTGAGTTCTTCAAGCTCTTCCCACATTCTTTCGCTTCCATTCAATTTTGTATCTCTACGAGTCACCAAGAATGGAATAGCGATTCGAGAATATCCTTCAACGAATCTCCGATAATAACCAACTAAGCCTGTAAAGCTACATATTTCGATTATCGACTTAGGTTGTTCTCAACCGTGACTCACATCCCAATCTTGATAAGACGCTACAATGACACCTATCGCCATTACTATCGCATCGAATATGGTGTCCCCTACGGAGAGTCTGGCTTCTTTGCATTCCACAAAGGAAGTCACCAGATAGAGGCTCGTATCATCAACTTCTATACAACTGGTTTTAACTCTCAAGTTCAATAGAGCCATTCGATATGAGATTTTAGAAATGGTTTTGTACCGGACGAAAGTCGATACAAAATTCAATATCACGCCTTGGGAGTAAGCCAAGAAATTCTTCAGAAATACGCCAAAAATCAATAACAACAGAATATTATTCAAATCGACGTGTCTTTATTCAAATCCATAACATGGACTAAGAAAGCTTGACATTCGCTTTTCAATAAACAAATGGCTTTATAATTTAATATGAAAGAGTTTGACTTCAATGGTTTGGTTGCTTGAATTCAATAACAGTTCATTAAGAATATGAAAACTAACAACCTTACGAAAGCAATCAATTTTGGTATGATGAGTAGTTAACCTTAAAATCACATCAAAAACAAATATCTCTATAGAAATAAGGTTAATGTAATGTAATGTGATAGTGCCCAACTCAATCAAGCAAGATTTCTAAACAACTGATGTAATAAAAGTTCTCTTAACTGAGTCTCCACAGATAGTCAAAGTCTAATTTCTCCGTAGTCAAGTTCAAACGCTGAGCGCAAGCAAGAGAGATAAAAGAATGGGTAGAACCTAGATTCAGTAAGGTATAAACTTCGCAAGAATTTATAATTAACTAACCTGCTAAACTCGTCGTTCCTCGATTTTTGACCTGGCCACGACAAACGCCTCTTCTAGAACCGCTGACTTTGACTTTTCTCGGGACATCCTTTTGAGTCACCATCCTCACGGACTTGGTTTCGCTATCAGACACTCTCGAGCTATATGTCCTTCCTTTCCACAATTATAGCATACCGAACTCATAGGGCGCTTTGAATCGATATGTCCTCTTTCCCAAGATTTATAAGATACGACCGGGTCGCTCTCCTCCTTGAACCAGCTATTTACAAGCGCCGACGCCTTCACATGGTTATTGTTGAACCTTCTTCTTGAAATGTCCACTGAGTCACCTCTCCTATTATCATGGCCACGATTACCACCCGAGTGGTTACCGCTTTGTCCGTATTTTTTTCCTCCTCACCGGTTATCATCGCTTTGATGATCGCCACACCGATATGACCCTCGTTGTGGTCCCTCATTGAACATACTCGCTATCACGCCTAATAATTGAGCCCTATTTACAACATCCTAATATAAAGAAAATTTATGAGAGATAAGATATTGTCGAATCTCGTGTTTTAGACCCTCGTAAACATACGCTGCTATTCGCTCCTCATTTTCCACCAAATGAGGTGCAAACCTCGACAACTCCGCAAACTTCGCCATACCGAGACACCGCCATGTTGTTCTCGCTTCCACTAATAAACTCCACTTCCTTCATACGACGAACACTTTCGTGAAAGTATTTGTCATTAAATAGTTTCAAACGCCTCCCAAGACATGCCGAAAGCAAATGATGGGTACGCTTCACGATTCCCACCAAGAGTCGCCGCGCCACTTTTAACATAAAGGTGGCGAAATGGAACCTTCTGTTCTCCGCATCCCAAGACATCGAATATCTTGGTGATTTGTTTGACCCATGTTTCCCGCCATGATCGGATCAGCTTTCTTTAAATTCGTGGTCCCAACTTCTTTGAATCGCTTGGTGTGATAACCCGTGAATTGCTATCATTTCCTCCTATGTTTTGAACACGAAGTCTCCTCGTCTGATTTTGCATGAACTGCAAAAAGCTTCTAAACATCCCGCTGCTTATCGTCCGCTTCAAGGGTGTTGTTTACAGAGGTACATTGCCACCGCAGCACGCTCTCCTCGCTGGTAAATACAGCATCTCCACTGGCCTCATTTTCCATCATTAATATTCTCAATGACATTCTCAACATACCGCCATAAAACAAGGGTTAATTAAGGAAATCAATATATCACATAATATCCCTATATACTAAACCAACTAACAAATAAGCTTAGTAGACACACACTAAATCAAGGATTTACTCGCCTCCCTCCTAGTTCTATTCCCCGATCTCCGCCAGAGATCATATCCCTAAGCTCGATACCAACCGCGACGCCCCCAAAATAGGTCCATTCCATCCAACCCATTCTCGAGTCGCCAAATACATGGTACGTAAATAACTACAACTTTATTAATACATTTGTCGTAAAATAATTACAACATATATAATGTGAGTTTAAAACAATTATTGTCTTCTAGATAATATACATACCCAAATAAATCCTCATCATAATTATTTATACATTATTTTACAAAATGGTGAGGACTACTAAACAACTCTCTCTAGAACCTTTATTCCATACCCCCGACTAAGATTTCGCTATATTCTCGCCTCCCCGAGAAGAAAAATGGAACAAAAAGGAAAAGGGTGAGCTCGACTAGCCCAAGAAAGAATATTATGACTAAGATAATATACAACAAAATTATCGTTAGTCTTCAACAGGAAAAATATAATAGAATACAATAGACAACAAGTTTTAAATCAATATTCGCAATGAAATAATAATTCATTAGAAGAGTTAAGAGAGAATGCAAACTACTATCTTCTATGTATGAATTTTAAAGTTCATCGCCTATTTTTATCCCTCAGAACATCAATCAATATATATCCGGGATCAAATATTCATCCTCAGACTATAAAAGCCAAGGACATTCACCACCGGTCATGTTCATCTAAACACTGCTCATCTTTGCACTACGGCCAAAGATATTCATCGAAATCATTCATCTTTGCACTACGCCAAAGATATTCATCGAAAATCATTCATCTTTGCACTACAAAGCCAAAGATATTCATCATAAATCATTCATCTTTGCACTACAAAGCCAAAGATATTCCATAATATCATCATTTAAGACCGAGGATGATGAAAAATATTTTTTAAAGAAACGAATCCAAAGGAAACAAAATGACAAGGATTAAGGATTAAGGATTCGCATTTTGTTTTTTATCCACGCCCAAAAAATACCTCAAAAATAATCATAGTGGTGTAAAATTCAAGAATGATCAAAACATGGATATACAATCAAAGCTAGTATCCATAATAGATATTTTGGACAAAAAGAAAAAATTTCATTTCATGAATAAAGGTCAGATTCGTGAATAGTGTCAGATACGTGAATAAAGGCCGTATACGTGAATAATAGTAACTCGACACCAAAAGATAGAAATTTCACAAAAAAACATCTTCACGCTTCGTGAATAAGACTCGTGAATAAGAACTCGTGAATAAGAAATCTCATGAATAATAAGAATCATGAATAAGAACCCCGATATGAAAAAAGTTCCAAATTTGATAAAAAGTTCCAACCAATATTTCAAAGATAATGATATTGAAGAAATAATATCATTTGAGAAGAAAATAACATCCCTTACCTCGAAAGACAAGATTTCTAAAAACACCGATATAAAGCTATGACTTGAACTTTCACCGTATAGCAATACTCAAAGTATACTCAAAATACTCACAAGAATACGCCGATAATATAGAGAGAAAACTTCAGCTTCGTGTGATTTTCAATTCTAACCTAAGACCTATTTTATAGAAATCGCTAGTAACACCAAAGTTAGTAAAATTTAATATAATATTAATATATATAAAAATATTATACGATTCCTTGAAATCTTAATCTCAAGCAATTCACACATGCCAACCTTCTAGAAAAAAAAAAAAAAACGTTTTTCTAATTTAAAATAATTTAAACTTCCAAAATCAATTATTTCGAGAGCTTCTAACTTCAATAATTCATAATAAATAGCCCTTTTATCAGAAAATTCAAATCTCATGAGTTTTTATAGGAAATTCAATTCTCTACAACTTTACAGTAAGAAAGTTTTTCCAAATTCCAAATGTAAATTGACCAAATCCACAAACGGGCGATTTTACAAGCTATAATCAAATTTCAAATAATAAATGGGGTCCACCGACATGTTTAACATGTTTTAAACATTTATTGCAACAAAAATACTCTTCTCCTCATATACTCATATATCCCACATTCATCGTAAAAATATCACCATTATTATATTATTAAAATATATATATATATTTAAATGAATTATTTTATCGTAAAAGATAAAATATTAATTTTCAACAATTGTCACATTAAAAATTTTCTCCATCTATATCCACATAAAATCAATATTTTCCTCATCATATGAATCAATAATTAATTATTCACAAATAATATTACGTAATCACAATATCGACAACCAGCAGCTTCAGAAAGAGGGGCTTTCCAATAAGAATTTCTCCTTATCGCCGCAATTAGTGACCAAACCTCTCCTTAGATGTAACTTTCTAGACATTGCCAATAATGTTATCTAATAATATTATTCAGATAATATGAATTATTGCTCGATAATGAAAAATACCGTAATGACAATTATCAAACAACAAAGAATATAAAATATCAACGCAAAGAATTATTGAATCAATAAAATAAAATATCGAATAAAGAATTATCAGTAACCATTATTGAGTAGTGCCTTCACGTAAGAATCAATAATTGGTGCAATACCGCAGCCATCGCGGTAATAACGCCAGACATCGTGTTTTAACCACCGGGTATTCCAACAAAGGTAAATCTGTGAATAACTACGCCGCTATTTTTAAACAACTTATTTTTGTCGCTTTTCTTCTCCAATCGCTTTCCGCTATGGGGCCCACACACGGTCATACGCCGCATTTAATATTCCTCGACAAAGCATTTAATATTCCACGACCAAACTAATATTCTCCGACAATAATGAATATTTATATCACCACTTGCTTATTTAAAATATTTATGATTTTACCCATAACTAACCACATTAATCAAATCCACCCTTACTATTTCAAAATAATAAATAAAGGAAATTCCTTTTATTTAAAAAATTTCGGTCTTACAACCTCCCTCCTTATGAAATTTCGCCCTCTAAATCGACGACGACGACTCGTGTTTCAAAAGATGAAAATACCTCGCTTTCATTTTCGCTTCCAACTCCCAAAAGTATTTCCTCAATAAAGATGGTTTCTCCACAAAACTTTAACTTGTGGTATAACCCCCAGACATAGGACATGTTCTTTCCTATCCAAGATCTTGACAGTACCTCCTCAGACGTTAAGTCTTCTATTATCTCGTCCTGCTTCTAACTCAATGACGTGGTTCGGTCGTCCACATATTTACGTAAACATCGATACGTGAAAAACGCTATGAACACGCCACCATACTTGGCAGTAAACGAGTCTATAGGCCACAGCTCCTATTCGATCGAGAATTTCAAATGAATTAATAAATCAAGGTTTGAGCTTTCTCACCTCACCGATTCTCGCTAAATAACAACTTCGCACTTCCTCCTTCTTCAATTCATCACCTCCAGTGTAGCTTCGAATAAATTTTAACTTTATCGATTAAAGTCGATTATACTCAGATATCATCACGCGGGTACCTAGAGTTTTCATCTCCATCTCTATTATTTGTAAATTATACGAAATTAGTTTTTGACAATATCGTACTCAGATTTGTATACGATCTTCTACTCAACACGCCGCCTACCACGCTCGCTTTTCCAGATGGCATGGTCGTAATACGTGTCTTAAATGAGTCTCCTCTCGAGTTCTTCAAGCTCTTCCCACATTCTTTCGCTTCCATTCGAATTTTGTATCTCTACGTCACCAAGTAATGGAATAGCGATTCGAGAATATCCTTCAACGAATCTCCGATAATAACCAACTAAGCCTAGAAGCTACATATATTTCGATTATCGACTTAGGTTGTTCTCAATCGTGACTCACATCCCAATCTTGATAAGACGTTACAATGACACCTATCGCTTTACTATCGCATTTAATATGGTGTCCCCTACGAGAGTCCGCTTCTGCAGCATTCCACAAAGGAAGTCACCAGATAGAGGCTCTGTATCAACTTCTATAGCTGGGTTTTTAACTCCTCAAGTTCAATAGAGCCATTCGATATGAGATTTTAGAAATGGGTTTTGTACCGGATTTAAAGTCGATACAAATTCAATATCATGCGCTCGGAGTAAGCCAAGAAATTCTTCAGAAATACGCCAGAAAAATCAATAACAACAGAATATTATTCAAATCGACGTGTCTTTATTCAAATCCATAACATGGACTAAGAAAGCTTGACATTCGCTTTTCAATAAACAAATGGCTTTATAATTTAATATGAAAGAGTTTGACTTCAATGGTTTGGTTGTTGAATTCAATAACAAAGTCGCTTAAGAATATGAAAACTAACAACCTTACGAAAAGCAATCAATTTTGGCATGATGAGTAGTTAACCTTAAAATCACATCAAAAACAAATATCTCTATAGAAATAAGGTTAACAGTGTAATGATAAAGTGCCAACCTCAATCAAGCAAGATTTCTAAACAACTGATGTAATAAAAGTTTCTCTTAACGAGTCTCCACAGATAGTCAAAGTCTAATTTCTCCGTAGTCAAATTCAAACGCTTGAGCGCAAGCAAGAGAGAGATAAAAGAATGGGTAGAACCCAGATTCAGTAAGGTATAAACTTCGAAGAATTTATAATTAACTAACCTGCTAAACTTCGCTCGTTCCTCGATTTTGACCGGCCACGACAAACGCTTCTTCTAGAACCGCTGACTTTGACTTTTCTCGGACATCCTTTTGAGTCACCATCCCTCACCGGACTTGGTTTCGCCACCGCATACACTCTCGAGCTATATGTCCTTCCTTTCCACAATTATAGCATACCGAACTGCTAGGGCGCTTTGATCGATATGTCCTCTTTCCCGTGATTTATAAATATATGACCGGTGGTCGCTTCTCCCCTGAACCAGCTTGTCACCGGCGCCGACGCCTTCACATGGTTATTGTTGAACCTTCTCTCTTGAAATGTCCACTGAGTCACCTCTCCTATTATCATGGCCACGATTACCACCCGAGTGGTTACCGCTTTGTCCGTATTCTTTCCTCCCCGCACGGTTATCATCGCTTTTGATGATCGCCACACCGATATGACCTCGTCAGGGTCCCTCATTGAACATACTCAATCACGCCTAATAATTGAGCCCTCATTACAAACATCCTAATATAAAGAAAATTTATGAGAGATAAGATATTGTCGAATCTCGTGTTTTAGACCCTCGTAAACATACGCTGCATTCGCTCCTCATTTTCCACCAAATGAGGTGCAAACCGACAACTCCGCAAACTTCGCCTACATCGAGACACCGCCATGTTGTTCTCGCTTCCAGCCTAATAAACTCCACTTCCTTCATATGACGAACACTTTCGTGAAAGTATTTGTCATTAAATAGTTTCAAACGCCTCCCAAGACATGCCGAAAAGCAATGGATGGGTACGCTTCACGCACTCCCACCAAGAGTCCGCCTTCGCCACTTTAACATAAAGGTGGCGAATGGAACCTTCGTTCTCCGCATCCCAAGACATCGAATATCTTGGTGATTTGCTTGACCCATGTTTCCGCCATGATCGGATCAAAGCTTTCTTAAATTCGTGGTCCCAACTTTTTGAACTCGCTTGGGTCGTGATAACCCGTGAATTGCTATCATTTCCTCCTATGTTTTGAACACGAAGTCTCCTCGTCCGATTTTTTGCATGAACTCGCAAAAAGCTTCTAAACATCCCGCTCGCTTATCGTCTCGCTTCAGCAGGGTTGTTTACAGAGGTACATTGCCACCGCTGCACGCTTCTCCTCGCTGGTAAAGACACAGCATCTCCACTGGCCTCATTTACTCCATCATTAATATTCTCAAATGACATTCTCAAATACCGCCATAAAACAAGGGTTAATTAAGGAAATCAATATATCACATAATATCCCTATATACCAACCAACTAACAAATAAGCTTAGGTAGGACACACTCTAGCTAAGGATTTACTCCTCTCCCTCCTCCTAGTTCTATTCCCCGATCTCCGCCAGAGATCATATCCCTAAGCTCGATACTAACCGACGCCCCAAAATAGGTCCATTCCATCCAACCCATTCTCGAGTCGCCAAATACATGGTACGTAAATAACTACAACTTTATTAATACATTTGTCGCAAAAAAATACGACAACATATATACTCGTGAGTTTAAAACAATTATTGTCTTCTAGATAATATACATACCCAAATAAATCCTCATCATAATTATTTATACATTATTTTACAAAAATGGTGAGGACTACTAAACAACTCTTTTCTAGAACCTTTATTCCATACCCCGACTAGTACTCGCTACATTCTCGCCTCCCCGAAGAAAAATGGAACAAAAAGGAAAAGGGTGAGCTCGACTAGCCCAAGAAGAATATTATGACTAAGATAATATACAACAAAATTATCGTTAGTCTTCAACAGGAAAAAATATAATAGAATACAATAGACAACAAGTTTTAAATCAATATTCGCAGCTGAAATAATAATTCATTAGAAGAGTTAAGTAGAAATGCAAACTACTATCTTCTATGTATGAATTTTAAAGTTCATCGCCTATTTTTATCCCCGTAACATCAATCAATATATATCTCGATCAAATATTCATCCTCGCACTATAAAAGCCAAGGACATTCACCAAATTGGTCATGTTCATCTAAACACTGCTCATCTTTGCACTACGGCCAAAGATATTCATCGAAATCATTCATCTTTGCACTACGGCCCAAAGATATTCATCGAAATCATTCATCTTTGCACTACAAAGCCAAAGATATTCATCATAAATCATTCATCTTTGCACTACAAAAGCAAAGATATTCCATAATATCATCATTTAAGACCGAGGATGATGAAAATATTTTTTAAAGAAACGAATCCAAAGGAAACAAAATGACAAGGATTAAGGATTAAGGATTCGTATTTTGTTTTATCCACGCCCAAAAATACCTCAAAAATAATCATAGTGGTGTAAAATTCAAGAATGATCAAAACATGGATACAATCAAAGCTAGTATCCATAATAGATATTTTGGACAAAAAGAAGAATTTTCATTTTCTATGAATAAAGGTCAGATTCGTGAATAAAGTGTCAGATACGTGAATAAAGTGCCGATACGGAATAAGAATCTGACACCAAAAGATAGAAATTTCACAAAAAACATCTTCACGCTTCGTGAATAAGACTCGTGAATAAGAATCTCGTGAATAAGAATCTCATGAATAAGAATCTCAATAAGAATCATGAATAGTAACTCCCAATTCATGAAAAAGTTCCAAATTTGATAAAAAGTTCCAACTAATATTTCAAAGATAATGATATTGAAGAAATAATATCATTCGAGAAGAAAATAACATCCCTTACCTCGAAAAGACAAGATTTCTAAATAAACACCTGATATAAAGCTATGACTTGAACTTTCACCGAGATAGCAATACTCAAAGTATACTCAAAATACTCACAAGAATACGCCGATAATATAGAGAGAGAAAACTTCAGCTTCGTGTGATTTTCAATTCTAACCCAAGACCTATTTATAGAAATCGCTAGTAACACCAAAGTTAGTAAAATTTAATATAATATTAATATATATAAAAAATTTATACGATTCCTTGAATCTTAATCTCAGCAATTCACACACATGCCAACCTTCTAGAAAAAAAAAAAAAACGTTTTTCTAATTTAAAATAATTTAAAACTTCCAAAATCAATTATTTTGAGCTTTCTAACTTCAATAATTCATAATAAATAGCCCTTTTATCAGAAAATTCAATCTCATGAGTTTTTATAGGAAATTCAATTCTCTACAACTTTACGTAAGAAAGTTTTTCCAAATTCCAAATGTAAATTGACCAAATCCACAAACGGGCGATTTTACAAAGCTATAATCAAATTTCAAATAATAAATGGGGTCCACCGACATGTTTAATATGTTTTAAACATTTATTGCAAACAAAAATACTCTTCCTCCTCATATACTCATATATCCCACATTCATCGTAAAAATATCACCATTATTATATTATTAAAATATAATAATATATATTTAAATGAATTATTTTATCGTAAAAGATAAAATATTAATTTTCAACAATTGTCACATTAAAATTTTCTCCATCTATATCCACATAAAATCAATATTTTCCTCATCATATGAATCAATAATTAATTATTCACAAATAATATTACGTAATCACAATATCGACAACCAGCAGCTCCTCAGAAAGAGGGGCTTCCAATAAGAATTTCTCCTCATCGCGCGCAATTAGGTGACCAAACCTCTCCTTAGATGTAACTTTCTAGACATTGCCAATAATGTTATCTAATAATATTATTCAGATAATATGAATTATTGCTTCGATAATGAAAAATACCGTAATGACAATTATCAAACAACAAAGAATATAAAATATCAACGCAAAGAATTATTGAATCAATAAAATAAAATACCGAATAAGAATTACCGTAACCATTATTATTGAGTAGTGCCTTCACGTAAGAATCAATAATTGGTGCAATACCGCAAAGCATCGCGTAATAACGCCAGACATCGTGTTTTAACCCCGGTATTTCCAACAAAGGTAAAATCAGAATAACTACGCCGCTATTTTTAAACAACTTATTTTTGTCGCTTTTCTTCTCCAATCGCTTTCACATGGGGCCTATACATGGTCAAGCTACTGGCCGCATTTAATATTCCCTCGACAAGATTTAATATTCCACGACCAAACTAATATTCTCCGGCAATAATGAATATTATATCACCACTTGCTTATTTAAAATATTTATGATTTTACCCATAACTAACCACATTAATCAAATCCACCCTTACTATTTCAAAATAATAAATAAAGGAAATTCCTTTTATTTAAAAAATTTCGGTCTTACAACCTCCCTCCTTATGAAATTTCGTCCCTCGAAATCGACGACGACTGGTGTTTTCAAAAGATGAAAATACCTCGCTTTCATTTTCGCTTCCAACTCCCAAAGTTATTTCCTCAATAAATGGTTTCTCCACAAAACTTTAACTTGTGGTATAACCCCAGACATAGGACATGTTCTTTCCTATCCAAGATCTTGACAGTACCTCCTCGTGACGCTAAGTCTTCTACTATCTCGTCCGGTTCTAACTCAATGACGGGTTCTCGTCAGTCTACATATTTACGTAACATCGATACGTGAAAAACGCTATGAACACGCCATTATACTTGGCAGAAACGAGTCTATAGGCCACGCTTCTATTCGATCGAGAATTTCAAATGGATTAATAAATCAAGGTTCGAGTTTTCTCACCTCACCGATTCTCGCTTTTGAAATAACAACTTCGCACCTCCTTCTTCAAATTCATCACCCTCCAAAGTGTAGCTTGAATGCTTTAACTTTATCGATTAAAGTCGATTATACTCAGATATCATCACGCGGTACCTAGAGTTTTCATCTCCATCTCTATTATTTGTAAATTATACGAAATTAGTTTTTGACAATATCGCACTCAGATTCAGATACGATCTTCTACTCAACACGCCACCTACCACGCTCGCTTTTCCAGATGGCATGGTCGTAATACATGTGTTTAAATGAGTCTCCTCTCGAGTTCTTCAAGCTCTTCCCACATTCTTTGCTCCATTCGAATTTTGTATCTCTACGAGTCACCGCTAAGAATGGAATAAATGATTCGAGAATATCCTTCAACTAATCTCCGATAATAACCAACTAAGCCTAGAAAGCTACATATTTCGATTATCGACTTAGGTTGTTCTCAATCGCGACTCACATCCCAATCTTGATAAGACGTTACAATGACACCCTATCGCTTTACTATCGCATCGAATATGGTGTCCCCTACGAGAGTCCGGCTTTGCATTCATTCCACAAAGGAAGTCACCAGATAGAGGCTCGTATCAACTTCTATAGCTGGGTTTTTAACTCCTCAAGTTCAATAGAGCCATTCGATATGAGATTTTAGAAATGGGTTTTGTACCGGATTTAAAGTCGATACAAATTCAATATCACGCCCGGAGTAAAGCCAAGAAATTCTTCAGAAATACGCCAGAAAAATCAATAACAACAGAATATTATTCAAATCGACGTGTCTTTATTCAAATCCATAACATGGACTAAGAAAGCTTGACATTCGCTTTTCAATAAACAAATGGCTTTATAATTTAATATGAAAGAGTTTGACTTCAATGGTTTGGTTGTTTGAATTCAATAACAAAGTTGCTTAAGAATATGAAAACTAACAACCTTACGAAAGCAATCAATTTTGGTATGATGAGTAGTTAACCTTAAAAAATCACATCAAAAACAAATATCTCTATAGAAATAAGGTTAATGTGTAATGTGATAGTGCCAACCTCAATCAAGCAAGATTTCTAAACAACTGATGTAATAAAAGTTTCTCTTAACTGAGTCTCCACAGATAGTCAAAGTCTAATTTCTCCGTAGTCAAATTCAAACGCTGAACGCAAGCAAGAGAGAGAAAAAGAATGGGTAGAACCTAGATTCAGTAAGGTATAAACTTCGCAAGAATTTATAATTAACTAACCTGCTAAACTCTCGTCGTTCCTCGTGATTTTGACCCATCACGACAAACGCCTTCTAGAACCGCTGACTTTCGACTTTTCTCGACATCCTTTTGAGTCACCATCCTCACTGGACTTGGTTTCGCTTATCAGACACTCTCGAGCTATATGTCCTTCCTTTCCACAATTATAGCATACCGAAACTGCTAGGCGCTTGATCGATATGTCCTCTTTCCGTGATTTATAAGATATGACCGGTGGTCGCTTCTCCTCCTCGAACCAGCTTGTCACCGGGCGCCGACGCCTTCACATGGTTATTGTTGAACCTTCTCTTCTTGAAATGTCCACTGAGTCACCTCTCCTATTATCATGGCCACGATTACCACCCGAGTGGTTACCGCTTTTGTCCGTATTCTTTCCTCCCCACCGTTATCATCGCTTTGATGATCATCGCCACCACCGATATGACCTCGGGTCAGGTCCCCATTGAACATACTCAAGTATCACGCCTAATAATTGAGCCCTGCTTTACAACATCCAATATAAAGAAAATTTATGAGAGATAAGATATTGTCGAATCTCGGTTTTTAGACCCCTCGTAAACATACGCTATATTCGCTCTCATTTTCCACCAAATGAGGTGCAAACCGACAACTCCGCAAACTTCGCCTCATACCGAGACACCGCCATGTTGTTCTCGCTTCCGCCTAATAAACTCCACTTCCTTCATATGACGCAACACTTTCGTGAAAGTATTTGTCATTAAATAGTTTCAAACGCTCTCCCAAGACATGCCGAAAGCGCAATGGATGGGTACGCTTACGATCCCCACCAAGAGTCCGCCTCGCCACTTAACATAAAAGTGTATGCGAATGGAACCTTCGTTTCCGCGGCATCCCAAGACATCGAATATCTTGGTGATTTGCTTGACCCATGTTTCCGCCATGATCGGATCAAAGCTTTCTTAAATTCGTGGTCCCAACTTCAATCGCTTGCTGTCGGACAACCCGTGAATTGCTATCATTTCCTCCTATGTTTTGAACACGAAGTCTCCTCGTCTGATTTTGCATGAATCGCAAAAAGCTTCTAAACATCCCGCTGCTTATCGCCTCGCTTCAGCAGTGTTGTTTACAGAGGTACATTGCCACCACTGCTGTACGCTCTCCTCCTCGCTGGTAAGACAAAGTGCATCTCCACTTCGCCTCATTTTCCACATAATATTCTCAAATACATTCTCAAATACCGCCATAAAACAAGGGTTAATTAAGGAAATCAATATATCACATAATATCCCTATATACTAACCAACTAACAAATAAGCTTAGTAGACACACTAGCTAAGGATTTACTCGCCTCCCTCCTAGTTCTATTCCCCGATCTCCGCCAGAGATCATATCCCTAAGCTCGATACCAACCGCGACGCCCCCAAAATAGGTCCATTCCATCCAACCCATTCTCGAGTCGCCAAATACATGGTACGTAAATAACTACAACTTTATTAATACATTTGTCGTGCAAAATACGACACAACATATATAATCGTGAGTTTAAAAACAATTATTGTCTTCTGATAATATACATACCCAAATAAATCCTCATCATAATTATTTATACATTATTTTACAAAAATGGTGAGGACTACTAAACAACTCTCTCCTAGAACCTTTTATTCCATACCCCGACTAAGACTCGCTATATTCTCGCCTCCCGAAGAAAAAAAATGGAACAAAAAGGAAAAGGGTGAGCTCGACTAGCCCAAAGAAAGAATATTACGACTAAGATAATATACAACAAAATTATCGTTAGTCTTCAACAGGAAAAATATAATAGAATACAATAGACAACAAGTTTTAAATCAATATTCGCAATGAAATAATAATTCATTAGAAGAGTTAAGTAGAGAATGCAAACTACTATCTTCTATGTATGAATTTTAAAGTTCATCGCCTATTTTTATCCCCGTAACATCAATCAATATATATCCGAGATCAAATATTCATCCTCGCACTATGTGCCAAGGACATTCACCACTGGGTCATGTTCATCTAAACACTGCTCATCTTTGCACTACGGCCAAAGATATTCATCGAAATCATTCATCTTTGCACTACGTGCCAAAGATATTCATCGAAATCATTCATCTTTGCACTACATCGCCAAAGATATTCATCATAAATCATTCATCTTTGCACTACAAAAGCCAAGATATTCCATAATATCATCATTTAAGACCGAGGATGATGAAAATATTTTTTTTAAAGAAACGAATCCAAAGGAAACAAAATGACAAGGATTAAGGATTAAGGATTCGTATTTGTTTTTTATCCACGCCCAAAAAATACCTCAAAAATAATCATAGTGGTGTAAAATTCAAGAATGATCAAAACATGGATACAATCAAAGCTAGTATCCATAATAGATATTTTGACAAAAAGAAGAAATTTCATTTTTCGATGAATAAAGCCAGATTCGTGAATAGTGGTCAGATACGTGAATAATAAAGGCCGATACGCGAATAAGAATCTCGACACCAAAAGATAGAAATTTCACAAAAAACATCTTCACGCTCATGAATAAGACTCGTGAATAAGAATCGTGAATAAGAACTCATGAATAAGAACTCATGAATAAGAACTCATGAATAAGAAACCCGACATGAAAAAAGTTCCAAATTTGATAAAAAGTTCCAACCAATATTTCAAAGATAATGATATTGAAGAAATAATATCATTTGAGAAGAAAATAACATCCCTTACCTCGAAAGACAAGATTTCTAAATAAAACAACACCTGATATAGGCTATGACTTGAACTTTCACCGTATAGCAATACTCAAAGTATACTCAAAATACTCACAAGAATACGCCGATAATATAGAGAGAGAAAACTTCAGCTTCGTGTGATTTTCAATTCTAACCTAAGACCTATTTATAGAAATCGCTAGAACACCAAAAAGTAGTAAAATTTAATATAATATTATATATATATAATAAATTTCCTACGTATTCCTTGAAATCTTAATCTCAGCAATTCACACATGCCAATGAGGAGAAA
Source organism: Panax ginseng (assembly GCA_020205605.1). Classification (NCBI taxonomy): domain Eukaryota; kingdom Viridiplantae; phylum Streptophyta; class Magnoliopsida; order Apiales; family Araliaceae; genus Panax; species Panax ginseng. The sequence continues at coordinate 13,957,438 of CM035131.1, read as the reverse complement.
AAAAAAAAAAAACGTTTTTCTAATTTAAAATAATTTAAACTTCCAAAATCAATTATTTTGAGCTTCTAACTTCAATAATTCATAATAAATAGCCCTTTTTTATCAGAAAAATTCAAATCTCGCGAGTTTTTATAGGAAATTCAATTCTCTACAACTTTACGTAAGAAAGTTTTTCCAAATTCCAAATGTAAATTGACCAAATCCACAAAATGGGCGATTTTACAAAGCTATAATCAAATTTCACCAATAAATGGGGTCCACCGACATGTTTAATATGTTTTAAACATTTATTGCAACAAAAATACTCTTCCTCCTCATATACTCATATATCCCACATTCATCGTAAAAATATCACCATTATTATATTATTAAAATATAATATATATATTTAAATGAATTATTTTATCGTAAAAGATAAAATATTAATTTTCAACAATTGTCACATTAAAAATTTTCTCCATCTATATCCACATAAAATCAATATTTTCCTCATCATATGAATCAATAATTAATTATTCACAAATAATATTACGTAATCACAATATCGACAACCAGTGCAGCTTCCTGAGAAGGGGCTTTCCAATAAGAATTTCTCCTTATCGGCGCCAAGAATTAGTGACCAAACCTCTCCTGACAGATAACTTTCTAGACATTGCCAATAATGTTATCTAATAATATTATTCGATAATATGAATTATTGCTTCGATAATGAAAAATACCGTAATGACAATTATCAAACAACAAAGAATATAAAATATCAACGCAAAGAATTATTGAATCAATAAAATAAAATACCGAATAAAGAATTATCGTAACCATTATCGAGTAGTGGCCTTCACGTAAGAATCAATAATTGGTGCAATACCGCAAAGCTATCGCGCAAATAACGCCAGACATCGTGTTTTTAACCACCGGTATTCCAACAAAGGTAAATCCAGAATAACTACGCCGTTATTTTTAAACAACTTATTTTTGTCGCTTTCTTCCTCCAATCGCTTTCACTATGGGGCCCACACATGGTCATCGCTACTGTCAGCATTTAATATTCCCCGACAAAGATTTAATATTCCACGACCAAACGAATATTCTCCGACAATAATGAATATTATATCACCACTTGCTTATTTAAAATATTTATGATTTTACCCATAACTAACCACATTAATCAAATCCACCCTTACTATTTCAAAATAATAAATAAAGGAAATTCCTTTTATTTAAAAAAATTCGGTCTCTACAACCTCCTCAATGAAATTTCGTGGTTCGGATGTTGTCCAAAAGATATACCTCGCTTTCATTTTCGTTTCATCGATTATTTCGCATGGTTTTCTCCAAAAAACTTGTAGTTATAACCCCGCACTATGTTCTTTCCTATCCAAGATCTTGGTCTATAGGTTAAGTCTTCGGCTATCTCGCTTTCTAACTCGATGGTTCGAGAATTTACGAATTAATAAAACGTTATGGTTCGAGCTTTCTCTATAGGCCACGCTTTCTTCATCGAATGAATCTTTGAGCTTTCTTCTTCATCGACGCTTCGCGCCTTCTTCTCCTTCTTTATATTCATCGCCTCCAAGTCCAGTAGCTTGAGCGACTTTAACTTTATCGATTAAAGTCGATTATACTCAGTATATCATCACGTGGGTACCTAGAGTTTTCATCTCCATCTCTATTATTTGTAAATTATACTGAAATTAGTTTTTGACAATATCGACTCGTACTTGTATACGATCTTCTACTCAACACGCCGCCTACCACGTTCGCTTTTCCAGATGGCATGGTCGTAACACGTCTTTAAATGAGTCTCCTCTTGAGTTTCTTCAAGCTCTTCCCACATTCTTTGCTCCATTCAATTTTGTATCTCTACGAGTCACCGTTAATGGAATAGCGATTCGAGAATATCCTTCAACAAATCTCCGATAATAACCAACTAAGCCTGAAAGCTACATATTTCGATTATCGACTTAGGTTGTTCTCAACTGTGACTCACATCCCAATCTTGGATAGCACGTTACAATGACACCTATCAGTTTACTCCTGATCTTGGATAGTAACTCATGAATAGTAACTCCTGAATAGTACTCCGACATGAAAAGTGCCCCGAATACCCAAGTGAATAATATTCGGGTGAATAGTAACTCATAAATAGTAACTCATGAATAATGTTTCGACATGAAAAGATCAATAATTATCAAGAAATCTCAGAATAATATTTCCATGAAAAGATACTGGATGAAGCGCAAATATCAAGGATATTCTACTAATTTCACGGATTATAAAAGTAATACTTTAACAGAATGAGTGTATAATCAGGAATATGAGACGAAATAATATTACTCACATACTACAGAGTATGAAAAAAAATATTATTCTTTATGAATACTGAACAAAAAAAATATCCCTTACCTCAGAAGAAGACTGGATACTGGAATAGTGAAGTAGTAGACTTCTCTTCTTCTCTCTCTATAGCTTCTCTCTCTCTATAATTGCTCTTGTGAGTCTTAGTGAATTGGTGAGAATGAAAGAAGAATGAGCTTCTGTTTATATGAAAATATAGTTTCAATAATTATACGTTTTGGGGCTTGAATTATTACAGTATAATACCTTCATCTTTTCCTCCATTTTTAATTTAGTCCTACGAGTATTATCAAACTTGCACCACCTCCCCTAATAGTACATCATGTGAATCAATTGTTCAGTCATGTGAATCAATAGTTTTATACATATAAAAAAAATAGTTACAGTATAGTACCTTCAGCTATACCTCTACTTTTAATTTAGTCATGCAAGTATTATCAATCTTGCACCACCTCCCCTAATAGTACATGCATGTGAATCAATAGTATATACATGTGAATAAATAGTTATAAGCATGTGAATTAATAGCAATTAATTGCTCATTTATCCGATTAATTACCTGATTGGTCAATATAACCTTATCGAAATAAATGTCGATTTCCACTAACACTAATAATTCCAACACAATAGAAATATCAATTTCATCTTTAACCAACACGAACTTATTCATCTTTAATATTATAACTCATAATATTTAACAACCAGATCATTCCCAAGAAAGAGGGGGCTTTCCGATAAGGATTTCTCCCTATTGGCGCTCAATTATGTGACCAAACCTCCCATCGACAGAACTTTCTAGACATCATCAATATTGCAAATAATAATATGAATAACTTTGTCGTCTCAATTATTGATTTAATAATATAAAATATTATGCAGATGATACTGTGACAATAATTGAATCAATAATATGATATATTATTACGCAATTCTTACCGTAGCAATAATTGAGTATAATCGAGTGACTTCTCACGTAAGCATCAATAATCGATATCGTGTGCTATTATTATGCCACGCCAGTATTCGTATTTTTTTACCATTTGGGTAGTTCAACAGTTTAACGGTAAAATTTTTGCCGTTATTTTTATAAAAAGATATTTATGTCGTTTTCTAACTACGACACAACTTCCGTTGTGGGGTCCACCAATGATTGTGTCGTCGTATGAATATTCCCTTTTAAAACGAATATTCTCCGACCAACCAAATATTTTATAACAACTTGCTTACTTTGCAAAATTTATAAATATTACCCATAATTATAACATTATATCATATCCACACCATAATATTCAAAAATATATTTTGAAAAAAAATTAATCTTCATTCATAAAAGTTGGGGTCTTACAGCTAAGATGACCCAATAAGATATTATTGGGCTAGTGGTTTATAGCCTTGTTTAGATGGATTTAATTTGTTCTGAACTCAAAATTTGACCCGGGTTGTTACATATGGTATTATAGTTGACTCTCGAAAGCTCGGGTCGAATTATCTGATCAGCTAATTGGAGGTGGGGAAACGAAGGTTGGTGATATTATATATCCCACGCAATAGAGAGAGATCTGAAGGTGGGGACACGAAACTAACTGGTATTATTCCACAATAGCTAGAGAGAAAGATGTAAGACCCCAACTTTTTAATAAATAAAATTAAATTTTCTCTATTCATTATCTTGAAATAATAAGGAGTTAATTTGATATAATACTTTGGTTATGGGTGAAATGTGCAAATTTTGTAAAATAAGCAAGTGGTTATAAAATATTCATTGTTGTTGGGGAATATTTGTTTGGTTGTGGAATATTCTTCGCACGTCGAGGAATATTAAATGCGACAGTAGCAACCATTTGTAGGCCCCATAATGTAAAAACTATTTGGATGAAGAAAAAATGATAAGTTTGAGTTTTTATAAATAACGGCGTAATTTTTATCGTTAACACTGTTGGATTACCTGGTGGTTAAAATACACTAATACGCGTGGTTACACAGTAGCACACAGTATTGCACAGTATTTTTGAATTATTGATTCTTACGTAAGAAGGCACAACTCAATAATTGTTACAGTAATTACTGTTTAATATTTTATTTTATTGATTCAATAATTGCTGCATTGATATTTTATATTATTGTTGTTTCAATAATTGTCATTGCACATTATTTCCCATTATCAGATAATAATTCATATTATTTGAATCATATTATTTAGATAGCATTATTGGCAATGTCTAAGGAAGTTCTGTCTAGGAAAGGGGTTTGGTCACCTAATTGCGCGCCAGTAAGGAGAAATACTTATCGGAAAGCCCCTCTTCCCGGGGAACGACTTTATCATAATTGTGATTCTCGTAATATTATTTGTGAATAATTAATTATTGATTTATATGATAAAGAAATATTTATTTTATGTGGACATAAATGATGGATAGAAAAATATTTATTTTGTGTGGATATAAATAAAGGAATTAATGCTGAGGTATTTTATCAGTATTTTATCGGAATGGAGGTATTAAAAATCGTTTGTATGTGGATTTCAGGCATTTTTCGTTTGGAATTTGGAAAAACTTAAATCTACAAAGTTGTAGAGAATTCGATTTCCTATAGAATGGACATAAAATTCGTATTTTTGTGATAGAAGTGCTATTTATTATGAATTATTGAAGTTTAGAAAATAAATATTTTTTTATTAAAATTATGAGTGGGACCCACTTTTGTCCTTTATTGATAAATGTGCTGAATTAATTTTTCAAATGTGGTGGGCTGATAATTGTGTTCAAAGGTGTGCGTAGAAAAGAAAAATAATAATATTATTTCATTATTTTAGTCTACTTTGGCGTTCTAGCATTTTCCTATAAATAGGGTGCTTAGTTAGAATTGAAAATCACACCAGAAATAAGTTTTTTCTCTTTATATATTATCGAGCGTATTTTGTGAGTATTTAGATACTTTGAGAGTTCCTATTAAGTGAAAGTTTTCTTCAGCATTACATCCGATATTCCAGTCAGAAGTACTGTTCTTTTGAGGTAAGAAATGTTATTCTCTTCGTAATTGATATTATTTCTTTCAATATCATTATGCTGAAATATTGATATGAATTTTATTATGAAATTTCTACTTTTTTGTGTCGGGATTACTATTCATGTATACGGCACTATTCACAAATACGACACTATTCACTGAAAAATAAAATTTTTACTTCTTTGTCTCAGATGTCTAGTATGGTTACTATCTTTGATTGTATCCATGTTTTGATCTTCATTCTTGAATTTTACTCCACTATGGTTTATTATGGAGTATTTTTGTACTTGGATTATCTAAAGTACGAATCCCTAATCTTTCTTCTTTTGTCTCACTGGATTCATTCTTTAAAATAGTTTTCATCATCCTCAGTCCTTAATGGTGATACTTGATGAATATCTTTGGCCTGTAGTGCAAAGATGAATGATTACCTGATGAATATCTTTGGCCCGTAGTGCAAAGATGGACAAGTGTTGAGATGAACATGACCAACTGGGGATACAAATGAATATCTTTGGCCCGTAGTGCAAAGATGAATATTTGATGCAAGATGTATATTGATTGATGTTACATGGATAAAATATTGATGATGGACTTTTAAATTCATAGATGATAGTAGATTTGATTCTCTATTTAACTCTTCTAATGAATTGTTGGGGTGTGGAATGATGGTGTTAGACAGTTGTTTAGCAGTCCTCACTATTTTATAAAATAGTGTATCAGTAATTATAATGAGGACTTTATTTGTGTGGATATTGTCTAGAAGATAATATTTGTATTTAAAATCACAGTTTATGTGTTGTCGTATTTTGCACGACAATTGTATTAATGAAGTTGTAGTTATTTTTATACCATATATTTGGTGACTCAGAATGAGTGATGTATACCTATTTTGGGGGCGTCACAAAAGAGTTGTGGACCGTGTGTGTGATTGGTTCTAACGGAATGTCAAAAATTTAAGTGGGGGTGAAAATTGGTAGACCGTGTGTGTGATGGTTCTAACGGGGACATCAAAATTTTAAGTGAGGGAGTTTTAACACCCCAATTCCATATCGAAAGATATGAAAAAAAATTATATGTATATATAAGGAATTAAATTACTAACAGTAGTAACAACTTTTGGGTGAGCTTGTGGTGGGTTAAAATAACATAAGAATATATTATTAGACTAATGGGTTAAGGTCTTGTTTGGATGAATTTAATTAGATTCAGACTTGAAGTTTGACCTATGACTTGTTCTGAACTTAGGATTTGACCCATGATTGTTATATAATTTATAGTGAATTTTATTTATTTGAAATAGTATATACACACTTATACTATTTAATTATATTGTTTAATATAGGAAAATATAATTAAATGACTTTTGTACTAATTGATAGGGATAATTATTTTATTTGAATTAATAGGTGAGTTAATTGTTTTATTTGAATTATGTTAGTATTTGAGTTGTATTTGATAAGTAACCGTATAATCAACATTTATTATATAAGTTTTATGTACGGTCAAACCGTATATTATATTACGCGATCTAGTGACACTGTTATTATTTTAGCAAAAATTATGGTTGGATTATCACTTTTACTTAAGTGTATTTAGAAACTGCTATTATTAAGTTTTATAGTTTAGGAGTCGCTTGTGTAAGTTGGGTGATACTTTAAGAGAGATAAATGTATTTAACATATTGTATTTTATTGTAATGTTTTCTATTTTTAAGAAGGAAAGAGTAGGAAAACGAAATAATGAAATTCAAATAGGTTTTCAAATCTTGATTTTTAAAAAAAATTAGGTGTTCAATTCCTTGGTATCCATTCTACCAAAGCCACTGCTGCTGAGACACATAAGTGAATAAAATATCATTTCGAAATAGTAAATATTGTAATAGAAAAATAAATGAGTATTACTAGCTCTGTTCCTTAATATAAATTATTTTAGAGTTGTACATAAATATTAAGAAAATAATTGTATTAAATATAATATTAATTATCTATATTATCCTTGTATTAAAAAAATAGACTATTAATAGGACAAAAAATAATGAGAGAACCAAAGTTATATTTATTACTTGAGGTAATATTAGAAACTAAGTAATTAATGTTTATTTAAAATTCTTAAACAATTTATATTAAAAAATAAAAATAATTTTCTAAAACAACTTATATTAAATAACGGAAGAGTATACAATTCTCAAACATAATTGTTAACCAGAGGAATGTTAGGTTATTCTTTAAGAAACGGTTGAAATTCTCGTTCGTATATTTCATTTGACTTTTCATACACTTAGCTTTACATGCCAATAAAATTGCTCTCTAACTAGAAATCTAGAATCAAGTACTTTGCGACCAATGCCTAGCTAGAAGGAATTATTTCATAGCACTTACAAGCCAAGAATAATGGACAAAAAATTGACTTAAACTTTAGGTTAAGATTCCGAACGTATGTATTGAACTTTAATATGACATGTACACGTGGACTCCGTCGTGGTTCACCCTCTTATGAAGCATTCATGGTGTTCTATAATTCTTTTATATATCATTAATTTTTATGAAGCATTCATGGTGTTCTACAATTTTTTTATATATTATTAATTTTAAAATTTTCAAGGCTGAACTACAAAAGTATTTTTCTAAGTTATCACTTAATTCTAACTTGATCTTTTAAGCGATAAAAATTTTAATCGAGTCAAAATTAACGTCAGAATCAATTGAATCTTTGTCCGCTTAAAAGACTCAATTGAGATTTTACCACTTAAAATGCTAAATTAAAATTAAGTAACAATTCGGAGAGATACTTTTACGATTAGGAAATTTTTCAATGCAACGGATAGAAATCCCTCATGGTGTTTACAAATCTTGTATCGTTATTTTGTACTTTTTCCCATGCATGTCAAAGTCGGAAGATTTAGTTAATTAATTGATTGTTCAAAGCTTGTCATAATTTCTCCAAAATTAAATATACATAATTAATTGCACAAGACACGCACGCACGCCACACACACACACACACACACACACACACACATATATATATATATATATATATATATATACTTTTAATGACATTATATGTTGTCAGTTCTTTAAAAGTATAGGCAGACGATTGTATTAGAGACCATAAATCGTCATTCGGTCCGCATTAAAGGGGGTGAGCTCGAGTGAGTTGGATAAATGGTGAACTTAAGATCTGGACTCTCTCTCTCTATATATATATATATATATACACGAAGAGAATCAAGTGCATACCCCTTTATTTAACCTACCTTGTTTATCACCTTTAGCAGCCATTTTGATTGCGACGGTTTTTGCCTATTTATCGCGTATATCAGAGAATCGTTGTCTTAGTTTTTAACGACACATCGAACCGTCGCCATAACATATAAACCTTCACAAATCGAATCGTCAAATTCGATTAAAATTAAAAGTGATAAACATGGTATGTAAAATAAAGAGATATTCACCATAAACGGAATATATATATATATATATATATATATATATATATACTACCAAGCCTTAAATTATCTCAATAAAAAAATAATCACTTATTTGCCCATCGTACGGATACATATTTTTAATATGTCATTCAAATCATTGATTTGGTAAGCCATAACTTTCAGAGCCATTGTTATTTGCAAGAAATTATAAATATAAAGCCTCTTTCATATATATATATATATATATACACACGGAGACAAACTTAAAAGCTTTTGTCAACTGTTGGGTCCATGGCCAACGTGATTGAATGCATGGGAACTCTCAAGCCGACAAACACAATATTATCAAGAATATGTTTACCTAACACAATATTATCCATAATTTGGTTTTTTAATACAATTTTGTTTTCTTAATTTGTATGGGAATTGGGATAACCATAGACGAAGCGTGTTCAAGTATAAACCAACGAAAAATAAAGAAAATCATTATGACAGATTCTGAAAGTTATAGAAAGATACGGAACAATTTGAACAAGAAATTGATACAGATACTCTCTGTCTTTAAGGTGTGTGGTCCAATTACAAATTAGAGTTCACTTGATCTAATTGTGAATTAAATGTATAAATTAAAGTTCACATTATGATTAAATGAAAAGACGGAAGAGTCGGAAATAAATGTACTAGACCCGGAAAAAGCCTCCACATGTCCCGAGGCAGAAGACTCGTGGAGGCGGCTCATTTTTGGGAATTGATTGAGGGGATTGGATTGGTGACTAGAAGGACAGGGTAATATGGGCATTATTCTAATGACTAAAGAATATTTCTGGAATTTTCCTGAAAGCATGTGCCTTGCACATGACTACTTTCCAGAAAATCCTATAAATACCCCTTCCATTCCATTTGAAAGGGGACCTCTCTTCAGACACAAGACTTGGATTCTTGGAAGATCGAAGGACCTGGACATTCTCTCTCAACAACACTTCTAGGAGTGGAAGGACTCAAAAAGAAGGCTCTTGGAATCTCTGTTACCCTAACACGGTTCCCGAATTCTAGGAGTTCTGCCACGCGTCATTGGAAATCGCCCACCTGTTCTTCTCCCTTCTTCAATCAATCAACCAATTTCGTACTTTTCGTAGATTTCTTTCCTCCTCAGCCAACACAAAACCCTAACCCTAGCAAGGTACGATTTCCTTGCCCATATTTCTTTGGCGACTCTGCTGGGGAGGTGTAGAATTTGTGAAGGGTATGCCCACAACTCGAAGTGGGAGAACTACAAGAAGAGCTGCTTCACCAATAAATAGTATTACCTCACCAAATCCAGTTCCAAGGCAAACAACTCAAGCTTTCCAAGGCACAAATCTGGATTTTGACATACCACTTATTGAAGACGCTTCGGAAGAGAGTTCAACATCACTATACATGGCCAATCAACAACAAACCAACGCAGAAAGGCAAATCGAGAATGCAAGCGAAGAGCAGACGAATGTTGTGCAACTGGAGATGCTCAAGGCATTAAAAGAAGCACGGGAAGGACAAGGGATGATGATAGCCATGATGCTGGAGATGCAGAGGAAGCAAGAGGAGATGGGGAACTTCCGTTAGTAGCTGATGCAGATCCCTACCTTCAAGGCCATGTTCCCAGGCAATTCGCAGGAAGAACAAGCAAGAGTGGAGGACAACAACAATGACAACAACAACAAAGAGAACCAGATTGTACCTCCATTGATTGAAAGTCAATCGGTTTCAGTAATCAACTTGGAGCTCCAGAACAGTGGTGACGGGCCATAACCTAGGTTAAAAGCAAGCCAACCTTAGACAAACATCATCCCAACTGCTCTTCCAGCATTTTCACATGTGCAGATGCTAACTGTCCCAAGCCATGTCCAGCGAGTGAGCCAACAAATGCCACCAATGCCATCTTTGCACGAGGCAAGTGTACATCAACCAATCTCTTCACCATACACACACCGCCAATATACAACAAAGATATTACAACACCCCGTAGAGTTCACGCCACAAGCCAAGACGCGACGAAGGATGATATGATCGATGTGATCAATCAACTTCAGCAGCGGACATCCCGCATTCCCTGAGTTAGATTTTACTCCACCTTACCCTGCACACATTCGGAGGCAACCTTATCCGACGGGGTATATTGAGCATCCTCCGTAGTTTCAAAAATACAACGGGAATAAAGGAAATGTCAGGGAACACATTGCCAGGTTCGTAGAGTCGATGTCTCCATGGCTAGGATATGATGAAGTAAACAACCACAACTTGTTGATGAGGGAATTCAACAAGACTTTGACGGATAATGCCTTCAGTTGGTACTACAATTTGGAGAAGGGATCAGTCCATGATTGGGATGATCTAAAATTGCAATTTTTTAAGAAATTTTTCTATGTGAAGAAACAGGTAACCATCGTAGAGATCATGCGATTCAAGCAGGTCCAAACGAGGAGTCGCCAGACATGTGATAGGTTCAGGGCCCAAGCACAGAAATGTGCAGAGCCAATTGAAGAAAAGAACTTGGTTAGCATATACAACAATGGTGCTTTAGATGCCTTCAAGCCCCACCTCATTACCAAAGCTTGTGATTCATTTGCGACCCTCTCATCTTTTGCACAAGACTTGGGAGGAATCATGACATTTCTCACCAGCCATGCGATGGCTACATGGAAGGGCAAAAGGACAACAACTGTAGCTTTGGCGGATTTTCAGTTAAAACCACAAGGGGGCAAGAGGGAAAAGAATGAGAAATTTGAGCGAAGCAGAGAAAAGCATGGGGAAAAGTATACCAGAATGCCAGTTCCGGAGGCTATTATATGCAGCGAGAATGCATTCAGGAGCCTGTACGAACAATGGGTTGAGCATAGAGTGGTGAAGCCTCCAAGGCCCCGGTTGGTTGTAACGGAAGAGATGAAAAGAAGACCGGACTTCTGTGTATACCACCAATACGCAGGACATTCCACTATGGATCATTATAATCATGAGGATATACCATGAGAAGTCAAGCCGTGGGGAGATTGAACTAGAGAAGAAACGTGTAACACTATCACCCATGGTGCAATCCCTTGAAGTTAAGAACCCAAATAATCGGGCTCTACCATCGAAAAACTCGAACTACTGGATGAATTAAAAATCCACCTAAGATGGTGGTCCACCAAAATGGTGGTTTAAGTCCTCGTGAGTATCCCTTGCCAAGTAATTGGATGACCAAGGTTGGAGGCACAAGAATTGACGAATTAAAAAATATATATATAAAAAAAAATCCACCCAAGGTGGTGGTCCACTCTAAATGGTGGTCAAGTCCTCGTAGACTGCACTTGCCAAAAAATTGGACGACCCAAGTGACGAGGCACCCGATTTCAAGTCCTCGTAGACCGCACTTGCCAAGAAATTAGATGACCCAAGTAACGAGGCACCCGATTTCAAGTCCTCGTAGACTGAACTTGCCAAGAAATTGGACGACCCAAGTGACGAGGCACCCAAGTGTTACACTTTATCATTAAAAGTGAATGAGGCACATGACTATAAGTCCTCAGACCCGAAAAGTTATACTTTCAACTTTAAAAGTAATCGAGGCACCTGACTATGAGTCCTCGAACCAGACAAGTTATACTTTCAACTTTAAAAGTAATCGAGAATTTATTATTTGAAACGTTTAGCTTTTTCGTTAAAAGCAATTTTATTATCAATAAAAAAACTTCCGCTTATGCTTGATGTTTTTCTTTTTTAAAAATATATAGATTCAAGTGTTTGTTTGCATGAAATTATTTTCTCTTTAGGCCTTATTGTTTGTTTGTCTTGGAGTATTAATTTGAACAACTTAAGATCCAATGTTAAATATTGAGTTTTAAGGAATCATTCAAATTAAATGCAATCAATAAGGATAAAGAAATTATATTTTGATGAATGAAATATATGTACATGAATTTTTTAATACAGGAAGTGGAAAAAACTATGAAAGCTCATGGTCTAAAGGCCATGACATGTCGAACTAAAGAGAGGGGAATAACTAAAGCCTTCAAGTCGACAATGGTGTGGTACCGTGAGCCTTCGTATTGGAGGCTATCGAGCCTTCAAGGTCTTGGGTAGCTGACTCAATTTCCCAAAAGCTTGGTCTTCAATTTATCTATGGCATCTTGAAGCTCTTAAAGTTTACATAAAGTAAGTCATTCTCATGGAGACGTGAAGTGACTTCCGAACGAAGTGCAATAACATGATGATTAGAAATAAAGAGATCTAACCTAACATGGAAGGGAGACATGTCCAAGGAAAGTTAGGAGATACCTAGATATCTTTGAAGAGCTCCTCTAGGGCTTGCCCTCCTAGGGTTTTCTCCCCTAGAGGTTCACTCTCCTAGGACTTTCGCTTTCAAGGCTTGCAAAACATCAAGCTTCAAGAAGTGAAGACTTCAACACTTAAAAATATTTTGCGCTATCATCTCACCAAAGGCGTGACTCACGCGCAGGGGGCAAATTCTTACTTGTAGATGACATGGACATCCTCCAGAGTAGAAGTGCATTCCCCCAAGCAGTGACGAATATGCATGTGAAGGAGCACCATGGTTCTGTTGAATACGAGTGTCCCTGCATAGCTGGATGCAACGAAAAATGTCAGCTTTTTCTTTAGTACATCCACATAATCAACATTCTCAAGTATCTCGTTGATCCAATGTTGCCATTCCTGAAGGTGGCTAGACGAGTTAGACAAAATGTGAAGGAGGAGGTCATTAGGTTGGTTCCCCTAGGGGTTGGCCCGTAGGGTTTAGCCACCTAAGGAGCTCTCCCCTCTTAATTACATTTAACTTCTCCTTGCTCATTGAATCAACTGATTGGAATAAATGTTACTTCGCTGGAATATCCGAGCCAAGGTCCTTGTTAAGGTGAAATGGCTCGGAATAAATTCTTCTTCGTTGCGGTGTTGCCTCTTTTCTTAGAAAATATCTGAACCAAGAACCTTGTTAAGGTGAAATGGCTCGGAATGGATGCTTCCTCGTTGCGGTGTTGCTTTTTTTTTTGAGAATATCCAAGCCAAGAACCTTGTTAAGGTGAAATGGCTCGGAATAAATTCTTCTTCGTTGTGGTGTTGCCTCTTTTCTTTGAAAATATCCGAGCCAAGAACCTTGTTAAGGTGAAATGGCTCGGAATGGATGTTTCCTCCTTGCGGTATTGCTTTTTCTTTGAAAATATCCGAGCCAAGATCCTTGTTAAGGTGAAATGGCCCAGAATAGATGCTTCTTCTTTGCTGTATTGCTTTCGAGATTATCCGAGCCAAGGTCCTGTTAAGGTGAAATGGACCGAAAAAGAAATACTACAATTACCTGAAAAGAAAAATCGATGAAGCAATCATGAAGAATTAACCAAACAAAAAAAATACGATTAGAGGATTGGGTTGCGACTTCGCAACAATGGTCAATATATTTGCCCATCGTGATGCAGCACAGCGTGCCTTCATCCAACAAGAATATAGAACGATGTATTCTGAAGACCTTAACAAACGATTGTCTTCAGAGCTAAGTGGTGATGTCAAGAAAGCGATATTACTTTAGATGTATGATCCAAAGCGGGACGTGATACCCCTAGTCTTGTGTTTTTGGCAAAGCTTTATCGATCTTAAAGTTGCTTCTGATATTATGTTCCGAACTCCATCCCGGATCCAACAACTTAGACACCTTTACCATGAAATGTTTGGAGTTTACCTTGAGCATGATATAGAACCTCAAGCATCTGGCGATCACAAAAAGGACTTGCAAGATCGAGCTCCGCAGATTTTTCAAAAAATTGAAGTAGTATTCACAGAGTTAAAGTATTTTGCATGATCATTACTCCAAGGACGCGACTCTGGCGGAGGGGACAAATGTGGGCCCAAGTGCAAATTAGGGTTCACTTGACCTAATTGTGAATTAAATACACAAATTAAGGTTCGCATTATGATTAAATGAAAAGACGAAAGAGTCGGAAATAAATGTGCTAGACCTAGAAAAAGCCTCCACGTGTCTCGAGGCAAAAGACTCGTGGAGGCGGCTCATTTTTGGGAATTGATTGAGGGATTGGATTAGTGACTAGAAGGACAGGGTAATATGGGTATTATTCTAATGACTAAAGGATATTTCTGGAATTTCCCTGAAAGTATGTACCTTGCATATGACTACTTTCCAGAAAATCCTATAGATACCCCTTCCATTCCATTTAGAAGGGGACCTCTCTTCAGACACGAGACTTGGATTCTTGGAAGATCGAAGGACCTGGGCATTCTCTCTGAACACTCACAAAGACTCTTGGAATCCCAATAACCCTAACAAGGTTTTCGGATTCTAGGAGTGGAAGGACTCAAAAAGAAGGCTCTTGGAATCCTCGCTTTACCTAACACGGTTCTCCGGTTCTAGGAGTTCGCCATACATCATTAGATGTCGCCAATTGCTTTTTTCTCCCTCTTCATCAATCAACCAATTACATTTCTTTTTAGTAGATTCTCTCCTCCTCGTGACAACACAAAACCCTAACCTCAAGAAGGTAGTGCATTTCCTTGCCCACAAGGTGTTATTATTCCTTACCACAAAAGTTTGTTAAAAGCTACTAGTAATATACTTGTAGAATATATGTCAATACTATATATTCACAATGATAGCAATTTACATATAAATCTCAGAAAATATAATGCTTTAATTTGTAAAGGTTGATGAAAGAAGAAAATAAAGGACTGCTCAATTTCAAAACTGAACTGTGATAATACATTAATTTACAAAATAAATTATGTTATTATCACATCAGTTTTGACAGTTTTAAAACCCTTTTATATCCACATTGATTAAACACAAACTTTTTAATAATGAATTGAATTCATTATGGCTCAGGCGAGGCTCTTAGCGACTACGCATACGTGCGAAGTACAAAGTGCGCCTAAAACGTCAATGCAACTTTGTGACACGAACCCACACCGAGACGCGGGCGGGTGGTGCTTTGCACCACGTTATTGTGACCAAATCCAAGCCTTCCCTTTAGTACCACAAGTTAATTAAACTATTTTCCTTATGCTTATAGAGCATTAAATAGTTTAACTCCTTCCGAATGTGGGACTTAAAGAAAAAAGTATTTTCAAACAATAATGCACCTTTTCATATACCCCGCTTTGGATACAATTAAAATACAATAAATAATTCCTACTTGAATCATATATTGTTCTCTCTAAATATCCTTATTATATACTATCAAATGCACTTGTAATTTTATATAAATTCAATCAATTAATGAGTTTAAATTAAATCCAAAATTGATTAAAACTCATAAAAGAAAAGATGCATTTAACAATCCCCTACTTGATTAAAAAACTACTTTTCTTCAAACAAACTTTATTTATCAACTCCAAGGCTCGTATGCATAATAGAAGGTGTGACGAATATTGAGCCTTCTTTTAGTACTATAAACGACTCGAAGTCCTATCGAAATAGATGGTGTCCGTAGATTGAACCTCTATTCCAAATGGTATGACTGGGAGCTATCATACACACAAAAAACCTCCCTTTACGATGAGCATTATCATCGCTTTGCGTTATTAAAGCCATGCGTCATATCCTATTTCTTGAACCTCTAAGAGAGTAAACCATAACTCTCTATAAGAAGTGGCTCCACTTCTAGTTCATATAGGCAAAGTGTTTCTCAAGCATTTTTGTTGCTATAAGTGCAACACTTTGTTAATAGCATAGTTCATCTTGCCATGTAACAGACGTTATGCGACACCCCCAAAATAGGTCCACACAACCCATTCTGAGTCGCCAAATACGTGGTACAGAATTTAAATATAAACTTTAATTATACAACTATTAATTATCGTGTAAAATACGACAAAACATAAGTTGTGAGTTTTAATACAAATATTGTCTTGTAGACAATATCCAAACTCAAATAAAATTCTCATTACAATTATTGTTATACTATTTTACAAAATAGTGAGAACTACTATAATAACTATCTTGGACCATTACTCCACTCCCCGACTAGTCCCAGCTACATTCTCGCTTCCTGAGAAGAACAATGGAACCAAAAGGAAAAGGGTGAGCTCAACTAGCCCAGTAAATAATATTATAACTAAGATAATGAAGAACAAATTATCCTTAGTCCTCAATAGTCAAAAAATTTATAGAATACAATAGATAACAAGTTTTAGATCAACAACTGCAGCGGAAATAACAATCCATTAGAAAAGTCAAGTAGAGCATGATGTCTACTAGTATCTTCTATGATTTAAAAATTCATCATCAATATTTTATTCTTGTAATACCAATCAATAATCATTACAGATCAACGAATTATCCATGCACTACGGGCCAAGGATATTAATATGTATCACCAGTGGTCATGAATATGCCAAACACTTGTTCATCTTTGCACTACGCGCCAAAGATATCAATCAACAGTTCATCTTTGCACTATGAGCCAAAGATATTCATCAATCAACAGTTCATCTTTGCACTACGGTCTAAAGATAACTTTCAACATAATTTAAGTCTGAGAATTATGATAATGACATAAAGAATGAATCAAGTGAGATCATAACATGGATTCAATTTCAAGAATAAGATTCATAAAAGATAACTTGGACAAAGAAAAGAAATTAAATTTTGTTGTGAACAGTACTCATGAATAGTACCGTATGAACTGTACCCATGAATAGTATCGTATTAATAGTACCCAGACATGAAAAGATTAAAATTTAATAAGAAGGTTCAGACCAATATTCTAGTGAAATGATATTAGATGAAGCACAAATCTTAAGGAATTTCTAATCATTTCAGGAATTATAGAAGCAATACTTACCATAGTAAGTTTAAATTTAGGAATGTGAAATTAAATAATATCACTTACATGATATGGAGTATAAAAGAAAATGATATCCCTTACGAGTATGGAAGGAAATAATATCATTTACGAGTATTGAAAGAAAATAACATCCTTTACGAGAAAAATTCTTTTCAGATATTTATTTAGTGGATTTTTTCTGCCTTCTCTGTGGAAACCCAAATCGGGAAAAAATCACGGAGAAGGCAGAAGAAATCCACTAAATAAATATCAGAAGAGTACAAGATAAAGAAAGAATTCTTTGAATGTTTCTGACTGTCTCTGAATATATCTGAATATCTCTAAATATATTTGAAATATGAATGTATCTAAATGTTTCTGAATATCTCTGAATATATCTGAATTGTATCTGAATGTATGTTCTCCAAAATCCTAGCACCTATATTTATAGGCCATAGGAAAATCCATAATCAAGTAGGATTAGAAATACTAAAATGAGTATGGCTAGAAAAGATAACTTTCTTAAACCAAAACGGATTCTAAGTAATACCTAAATCCAAATCTAATAAGGATTCTTGTTATACCCAACAAATCTCCACCTTGACTTGAATCCTCCAAATATTGCACAAACAGTGAACTTTCTCTTCTTCTCAAAATGCACAACTCAAGTGCATCGAACACTAACCAAGTCCAAGCAATGTTTGAACTTGGTATGTGTTAACGGCTTCATTAACATGTCATCTGGATTGTCTGCAGTACCAATCTTCAAGATCTTAATGTCATTTTACTCAACTGATTCGGCAACTGACAAGGCATAAACAACAAAATTTGAATACCCATATCTCTATGGTGGTCTCAGTGCCCTCTTTGCTCTGTCTCTAGTGAGACTATACTGATTTTCCACATGTTCATCCTCTTGAATTATATTCTCATCTAAAACAATAGTAGTAGGCACGTGATATGAACTATGTTGTAATTTCTGAACCTGAGGAGAAGTTACTTCAAGCTCCACCTTCTGACCAACACTATCAAAACTATCAATACAAGGAACAAAAGATTTCTTGTTCTTAAGAAGTATAACAGACTCATTAAAAGTAACATCTCTACTTATTTTCTTTGTCTCTCAATCCACATCAGACATATCTATAGGCTTCATTAGCTTCCCTACAATAGCTTTCTTCAAGCCTTGCTGAGTAAGAATAGCCTTCATCCAAACCTGCCAAAGACTGAAACTAATATTCTCATCGAATTTGTCAATATCAAATTTCATCGATGAAATTGAACTCAACACCATAATATAGATCGATAATAACCAAGCTCTTGATACCAGTTTGTCATAACAGTATACAATGCAGTAGAGCTCAAATTTGGTTAAATAGATGCAAATAATGTAGTGATACCCGAGCGAATCATGTAGATATTTTTCCTTTTTATTTTTTGGATATAAAAAATTATGTTCATAAAGTATTTTTTATAATGTAAAAAAATTTAAAATTCTAACATTATACAACATAAAATATAATATTCATTTATGTGGCAATGGTGGATGGATGATTTTTCTTAGTGCTAGGAGGGGAAAACAAGAAAGAAAAAGTTTTACAACCCATATGCTATATGCCACTAAACTTACACTTAATCTTATAAGTGTTGGAAAATATATACAGTATTAACAAGACTAATTGCCGAATGAAAGTA
Organism: Panax ginseng; assembly: GCA_020205605.1. Lineage (NCBI taxonomy): Eukaryota > Viridiplantae > Streptophyta > Magnoliopsida > Apiales > Araliaceae > Panax > Panax ginseng. The sequence continues at coordinate 13,938,148 of CM035131.1, read as the reverse complement.
AAATTGGAACAACTTAGCTGGAAACCGAGGCGTAGCAGAGCTACCGTCCTAAAAAGTTATTTCCCCCCCTCAATCGATAATAATCACGGTGTACAAATGGGTCATGCCGTGGTCACCTCTCAGATTCAACGGTGAAGTCTCCGATCATGTGTACTCACGGAAGGAGACTGTGGACTTGTCTTTGTGGATTGCCCAATTAATAGTTAACACAGAGTATATATGAGCAGACTTTTGATCTGAAGAAGAAGAAAGCGTATATTCATTGTGTATATATTCATGTATTTATTCTTCGAAGAACATTTGGTACTTATAAGGAAAATGAGAACGTTAGAAAATAACATTTTTTGGAAATAATGTTGAAGAGAACATTGGAGTTTTAAAGGAACTCTTGGGAGTTACAGAAATAAATACCAATTAAATTGGGGAAAAATAATGCTAATAAAAGCTCAGAACGGGTGGGATTTAAGCAAAATAGTGGGCTACTTGGATGCACTCGCAAGGCATAATTGACCGGATCAGTACCCCCTTGCGCGGGCGTATCGTGCGTACACACGCACTAAGGTTTTCTGACCGAAAGTCCAAGAACCAAGCTTGGCCTAATCCAATTCCTCAGTCATCCTCATGTGCACGAGACCATCCCTATTACCTCAACCATGTTACTAAGCTCATAGCAAAAAGTACTTGTGACGCCCCCAAAACAGGTATTCATCACCCATCTTGAGTCGCCAGATACATGGTACATAAATTCAAATAAAACTTAATTATACAACAGTCGTGCAAAATACGACGACATATATACTGTGAGTTTCAATACAAATATTGTAACGTATATAATACGACAATATTCATACTCAAATTAATACATGCCATATAAAGTAACAACAAAGAAATATTTCAAGTCTCCAAAGGGACACGAGAAGATTTCTATTCTCTTCATTTTATCATGGTGCACTTTTGACGCTTTCGTGGTCGGGTTTTCATCACCCTATTGTTGTTCACCAAAATCAATTATTAAGTGACGATAAAAATACGACACACACACATCTTAGGTCCTCAATACAATTATATATTGCATGTCATGCCATAGTGAGGACTACTAATGCTATCATCCGACCGTCACTCCATTCCCCGACTAGTCCCAAATATATTCTCATTTCAAAGAGAACAATAAAAAAAGAAAGGGTGAGCTCAACTAGCCCAAGAAGAAATATTATGACTAAGATAATGCAGTATAAATTATCATTAGTCTTCAACAATGTTAAACCGATAAAATACAATAGACATCAAGTTTAACTAAATGAACAAGCAATCCATTAAAAAAGTCAAGTAGAGAATAAAATCTACTATCTTCTATGATTTAAAAAGTTTTCATCAACTTAATCATCGAGAGACTCAACTTAATAAATAAACCACATCATCGAATCATCCTCGCACTACGGGCCAAGGATATTCATTAAATCATCAATGGTCATGACTATACCGAATAATCCCCGTCATAATCATACCAAAAACTCGCCCATCAATGCACTATCATGCCACCGAGGACTTTTACCACATCATTTATAACATTACAGTGTCATGATTATACCGAATGATCCTCGTCATAATCATACCAAGTCCATCTCCGCACGTAAGCCAAAGATATACAACTATAAAACTAATAATCAATAGTCCATCTTCGCACGTAAGCCAAAAGATATATAATTCAATAATCAATACCCATCTTCTTGCACGTAAGCTAAAAGATAACTTTCATCACCATATAAAATATGAGGATGATGACAAATGATATAAAGCATTAATCAACGAAAACAAGGATAAATATTAAAGACTTTAAATTTATCCAAATATTATCAACCACTTAATAAACTCATAATCTAATATTATTAATATTATAACAATATTTTAATCACTTCTTAAACTTATAAACAATTTATTTCAATTGTTTACACTTTACCAAATAATGCATTTAATCATTCAAAATGCCATACTCATAAGATTTCATCACCAATGATCAAATCCTCATCAAAAATCAGATATACCTATATAGGATTTTCAAGCCATAAAATCCTATTTTCCAATTTTGTTACTTCACATAACATATTTAACTCATTTACTTCATAACTAGATTATTTTCATGAAAATACCAAATCAGTCCCAAAAATATTTCTTTTCTCGGGATTTAGCGTAATATAGTCCCATAATGAACATATATTTTTCTCTAAATTTTAAAATTCATTTACTATTTTTCAAAAATCAATTTCTAATTAATTCCTTAAGAAATTAGCTACCTCAAGTTTAACTCCAAAAATTCCCAAATCTTGGCAGATCTTACACATGTTAACGTGAGCTTCCAGTTTAAATTTCATGGTCATCTGAGTTATAGAACTCCTAAGTATAGCATTTTTTTCCGAAAAAACCTAAATATTGAAATAGTCATAACTTGCTCATTTTAAGTCTGAATGAGCTCATTTTTGGACAGAGGTACTTTATACCATATACTTTCATGTCCCAAAAGGCCGGAATTTTTCTCACAAATTAAGGGTCAAAAAAATTTTTTTTAAATCTCAAGCAAGAGCTTTTTGCTATTTTACGCCTTTTGACTCCTTTCACTAAAAAATAATCCACACGAAAATTCACAACACCTTTTCCAAAGGATTCCACTTGGATAAGTTAGAAACTCATAGATCTAACTCTAGAACTCATGACCACACCCAAAAATTCAAAATATAATAGAGATATGGTCAATTGAATTTCATGTTCCATTTTCACCAAAATTTGATTTTCAACCCTTTGTGATTTCTAAGAAACTTTCATGTTTTCACATAATAACCAACATAACTCATCATAACACTTACTAATACTACATATACCCATGATTTCATCAATAATTCCCAATGCTTTTATTATGACTTTCATCATAATTTTGAAATGCAGATCATTTTCTACAATTTAATAAAGGAATGAATAATACAAAGGATCATTCACTTTAATCCATGTGGTAATCATATGCATATAATCCAATGTAAAATGGAATAATGTATTATTTCCACAATTTAATAAGGAATAAATACAAAGGATCATTCACCATAAAGAAAATGTGGTAATCCACATTGACAAATGTTATTCCAACATAATAATAAAGAATGGAATAATGTATGAATTCACCATGCGCATAAATAATCGCATGCATGTTATTCCAAATGTAATAATAAATAATGGAACTGTGTCCCAAGAACGCATGCATGTGATATATTCCAACGTAATAATAATAAAGAACGGAATAATAGAAGAATTTCACCATGTATGCAGATTGCATAAACAAACAGTTATTCCAACATAATAATAAAGAATGGAATAATGTAAGAATTTCACCATGTATGCAGATTTCAGATAAACAAAAGTTATTCCAACATGTAATAATAAGGGATGGAATAACAATAGCTCTTTCATGAATATTCCAAGAAATAATAATTTGGAATAACCTCCTTCATGAAAGAAAAGAAATAATAATAATTTCTTACCAGTAAAGTATGATATTTCTTAAAGGTAGTATAGATTTTCTCTTCTTTCTCTATAATTTCTCTATAATAATTGCTTCTATAGCTTTAGTGAATTGGTGAGAAATGAAGGAAGAATGAGCTTCTATTTATAGAAAAATATAGTTTCAATAATCAGACATTTTTGGGGCTCAAAATTACAAAGACAATACCTCCTTTTTTTTTCATTTTTAATTTAGTCCTCGCAAGTATTATCAAACTTGCACCACCTCCCCTAATAGTAAATCATGTGAATCAATAGTTCAATCATGTGATTCAATAGTTATAATCATGTGAAAATACATGAAATTACAAGATAAGACCTCCATCTATACCTCCATCTTTAACTTAGTCATGCAAGTATTATCAATCTTGCACCAACTCCCCTAATAGTATAAGAATGTGATTCAATAGTACACACATGTGAACAAATAGTTATATAAGATGTGAATTAGTAGCAATTAATTGCTCATTTATCCGATAAATTACCCAATTTATCAATATAACCCCAGACATCAATTATCATCTAATAGATGTCGATTTCAACTAACACTAATAATCCCAACACAATGGAACTATCAAATTCATCTTTAATCAACACGAACTTATTCATCATTAATATTATAACTCACAATATTTAACAACCAAAATCGCTCCTGTGAGAGGGGGCTTTCCAATAAGGATTTCTCCTTATCATGCCGCAATTAGTGACCAAACCTCTCCTCGACAGTAACTTCTAGACATTGTAAATATTATAATTTAATAATATGAATAACTTTTTAAATCTCAATTATTGATTTAATAATATATCATATAATGCAGATGATACCGCGGACAATAATCGAATCAATAATACGAGAGATATGATGCAAAATTATCGTAGTAATAATTGAGTATAACTTAAAGTGACTTCTCACGTAAGATCAATAACCAATACCGTGTGCTACTACGCAACCACGCCAGACATCGTATTTTTTTACTACCGAGTAGTTCAACAGCTTTTAATTGTAAACTTTTCGCCGTTATTTTTATAAAAAGATAATTCATCGCATTTTTTCTACGACACAATACTCCGCTGTGGGGTCCACTAATGATTGTGTCATCGCATTTAATATTCTTCGACAAAAAGAATATTCCCCACCAAACTAATATTATATAACAACTTGCATACTTTGCAAAATTTATAAATATTACCCACAACTATAACATTATATCAAATCCACACCATAATATTAAAAAAATATTTCGAGAAAATTAAATCTTTATTCATAAAATTTGGGGTCTCACAATCTCCCTCCTTATGAAATTTCGCCTCTAAATTTACGTACGCACTCGGTATGTCAAGAGATGAGGATACCTCGACTTCATTTCAATTCTAACTTGAGGTATAACCTTTGAGTGTTGAATACGATCCTTCTTATCCAAGATTTTAACACGTATCTCCTCATACGTTAAATCTTCTCGCTATCTCGCCTAGTTCTAATTTAATAATGTGGTTCGGGTCATCCACATATTTACGTAACATCGATACATTAAAAAACGTTATGAACACGCCGACATACTTGGCGGTAAAAACAAGTCTATAGGCCACGCCTCTTACTCGATCAAGGATTTCAAATGGGCCAATAAAATCGAGGGTTGAGATTTCCTCTCTTCATCGATTCTTGCTTCTAGAATAACGCCTCTTGAACCTTCTTCTTCTTCACATTCATCATTTCTAGTATGTAGCTTGAGCGCGACTTTAACTTTATCGATTAAAGTCGATTCTACTCAGATATTCGCTATCTTCACGTGGGTCCCTAGAGTCTTTAACTCTATCTTCATCATTTGTAAGTTATACTGAAATGGGTCTTTGTGTTAACAACATCGCACTCAGAAACGCATACGATCTTCTATTCAACGCGCCGCCACCACGCTCGCTTCTTCCACAATGATATTGAATGGTACGATCGTAATCTTCAATGTAATCGAGCCAACGCCTTTGGCACATTATACGCTCATTTTGGTTGAAGAAATATTTAAGGGTTTTAGAAATGGGTTTTGTATCGGGGTCAATACAAAATTCGATTTCACGCCTAGGGTAGGCTAAGAAGTCTTCAAGAATACGTCGTAAAAATTTATTAACAATAGAAATATCATTCAAAATCTGACTCTCATCCAAGACTTGGATAAAGACATGTAATGAAGGTTTTCTCCTAACTGAGTTTCAACCAATAAGTCAAAGTCTAACTTCTCCTGAGTCAAATTTAAACGCTGAGCACAAAGCAAGAGAGATAAAAGAATGGGTAGAACCGCAGATTCAAATAAGGTATAGACTTCGCAAAAATTTATAATTAACTAACCCGCGCTAACTTCGTCGTTACTCGCTTTTTTTGAGAAGTCACGAAAACGCTCTTCCCGAAAACCACCGACTTTTGTTTTGTCTCAGATCCGCTTTGGTGCCACCGTCCCCAATCACCGGACTTGACTTGACTTTGGTGCACGACAAAATCGAGCTAAATGACCTTCTTCTTGAAATTTCCACTTCTATTATCTTGGCCATGATTACCAATCAAGTGGTTACCATTCTTGCATGATAATTTCCCCGATGGTTATCATTGTTCATGGTCGCTGCCACCCGTATGATTATTATCGTGTTGTTGGTCGTTACCTTTTTGGTTGAGTTGACTCAATCGGTCTCATGTGCTTCATTGCTTATCTCAATATTTTCGGATGTCATTTTCAAACACCGTCACAAAACAAGGGTTAATTAACATATCACATATTATCCCTATACTCGACCGACCAATTAAATACCAAATAAACTTAGTTAGGTCATACTAATAAGGAATTCCCCGCCTCTCCTCCTAGTTCTTGTCTCACATCTCACCAGGGATCATATCCCTAAGCTTTGATACTAACCAGTGACGCGCCCCCAAAATAGGTATACATCACCCATCTTGAGTCACCAGATATATGGTACATAAATTCAAATAAAACTTAATTATACAACAATCGTATATAAAAATACGAATTTATATATATATATCATGAGTTTCAATACAAATATTGTAACGATATAATACTGACAATATTCATACTCAAATTAATACATGCCATATAAAGTACAAAGAAGAAATATTTCAAGTCTCCAAAGGGACACGAGAAGATTTCTGTTCTCTTCATTTTATCAAGGTGCACTTTTTGACGCTTTCGTGGCTCCAAGTTTCATCACCCTATTGTTGTTCACCAAAATCAATTATTAAGTGACGATATAAAATACGACACACACATCTTAGGTCCTCAATACAATTATATATTGCATGTCATGCCATAGTGAGGACTACTAATGCTATCATCCGACCGCACTCCATTCCCCGACTAGTCCCAAATTATATTCTCATTTCAAGAGAGAAAATAAAAGAAAAGGGTGAGCTCAACTAGCCCAAGAAGAAATATTATGACTAAGATAATGCAAATAAATTATCATTAGTCTTCAACAATGTTAAACTGATAAAATATAATAGACATCAAGTTTAACTGCAGTGGAACAAGCAATCCATTAGAAAGTCAAGTAGAGAATAAAATCTACTATCTTCTATGATTTAAAAAGTTTTTCATCAACTTAATCGCTGAGACTCAGCTTAATAAATAAACCACAGTATCGAATCATCCCTGCACTACGGGCCAAGGATATTCATTAAATCATCAATGGTCATGACTATACCGAATAATCCCTGGTCATAATCATACCAAAAACTATCCATCAATGCACTACAGGCCACTGAGGACTTTTACCACATCGTTTATAACATTACAGGTCATGATTATACCGAATGATCCCTGGTCATAATCATACCAAGTCCATCTCTGCACGTAAGCCAAAGATATATAACTATAAAACCAATAATCAACAGTCCATCTTTGCACGTAAGCCAAAGATATACAATTCAATAATCAATACCCATTTTGCATATAAGCTAAAGATAACTTTCATCAACATATAAAACATGAGGATGATGACAATGATATAAGCATTAATCAAATAAAAAATAAGGATAAATATTAAAGACTTTAAATTTATCCAAATATTATCAACCACCTAATAAATTCATAATCTAATATTATTAATATCATAACAATATTTTAATCACTTCTTAAACTTATAAACAATTTATTTCAATTGTTTACACTTTACCAAATAATGCATTTAATCATTCAAAATGCCATACTCATAAGATTTCATCACCAATGATCAAATCCTCATCAAAATCAGATATACCCTATATAGGATTTTCAAGCCATAAAATCCTATTTTCCAATTTTGTTACTTCACATAACATATTTAACTCATATACTCATAACTAGATTATTTTCATGAAAATACCAAATCAGTCCCAAAAATATTTCTTTTCCGGGATTTAGCGTAATATAGTCCCATAATGAACATATATTTTTCTTGAAATTTTTAAAATTCATTTACTATTTTTCAAAAATCAATTTCTAATTAATTCCTTAAGAAATTAGCTACCTCAAGTTTAACTCCAAAAATTCCCAAATCTTGGCGTGATCTTACACATGTTAACGTGAGCTTCCAGTTTAAATTTCATGGTCATCGGAGTTATAGAACTCTAGTTATAGCGTTTTTTTTTAAAAACCTAAATATTGAAATAGTCATAACTTGCTCATTTTAAGTCTAATGAGCTCATTTTTGACAGAGGTTACTTTATACCATATACTTTCATGTCCCAAAAGGCCGAATTTTTCTCACAAATTAAGTGGTCAAACAAATTTCCTTTTAAATTTTTAAGCAAGAGTTTTTTGCTATTTTGCAACTTTTGACTCCTTTGCTAAAAAATAGTCCACACGAAAATCTACAACACCTTTTCCAAAGAATTCCACTTGGATTAAGTTAGAAAACTCATAGATCTAACTCTTGAACTTGACCACACCCAAAAAATTCAAAATATAATAGAGATATGGTCAATTGAATTTCATGTTCCATTTTTCACCAAAATCGATTTTCAACCCTTTGTGATTTCTAAGAAACTTTCATGTTTTCACATAATAACCAACATAACTCATCATAACACTTGCTAATACTACATATACCCATGATTCTCATCAGTTCAATGCTTTTATTATGACTTTCACAACAAAAAAGGCTTATTTCCGACGAAATATTCTGGTTAAGATTAAGACTATTCCGTCGAAGGTAACATCATCTCCGGCGAAAATATTCGACAATAAATTCGGTCATATATAAACACGTCGAAAATAAGTCCGTCGATTCTTCTATTTGAACATAACGCCGCGAAAAATAGGTTCGATCAACATTCTTGGTGGAGTTAATATATCCCCGACTGAACTGTGCCTATCGAGGATATTTGGTCGATGATAAGCATGCCACGTGGCAACCTGACAAAAATGTTAAATCACCTTAAGAGCGACGGAATTCTGTCGATTATATAACTCATCCGTCGATTATATTCGGTCGAGGCTATGTATGCCACGTGGCGGTATGCTGAAAATGGAAAGAAACTTAATCTCGACGGTATTCCGTAGAGAAGACCATTATTCCGTCGAGGTTACTGTTTCTTTTTTTAAAATATTTTTTTGTTTTTACAATATCCAGGGATTTAACCCACATCTTGTACCTGTATCTGTTTTCCCAACATAACATACACAAGCTAAATTAAGCTAAATGTCAAAAACATCCCATTACTACAACTAACATAACCGCAACAAACCAAAGTAATGAACTGTAAAACTGCATTAATCAAAGTAAATTAAACTAATGTAAATTACAAAAGATGTACTTTAAACTACAATATTTACGTCAAAAGTTATGTAAAATTAATACAAAAGAATTTAAACTATAAAAGAATGTAAACTAAGTCAAGCTAGTAGAGTCCCCGGTGTGAGAACGATCATCTAAGCAAGGCCGACGTCTTTGGAGTATGAAAATCGCCATCCCGCTCACAATCCATTTCACACCCTCATTGATACAATATAATGTAACTCATTAGTCCATATATATGATTCAGTTAAAGATAACTCAATGAAAATTAAATAACATGCGTAATATATATTTGTATTTAAAATGAAATATACCCGAAGCGTGAAATTGACTTAACATCGGCCCAACGCTGCCCCTCATTAAGGTAACCACCATCCGAACAATCTCGTCACAGATCGCGCCTAATCGCTTCGGAGGAATTCCAGATTTTTCTCATTTGGCACCACCGCAACGCCCTCAAGGTAAGTCGATGGAGGAAGCGAGAACATTTGGCGTCCTCGACGATGGAACAATGGATCGATCCTCAAACCTCTCCAAAACAAGTAGCCATAACATCGCTAGAACAAAGCATCATCTAAGCCAGTACCAGATGTGATGGTCCCACGGGGCCTCTTGACGCGTGAGGCAAGCAGAGCCTACAAAAATAAATATAACATAAATAATATTACAAGTTTACTTTATTCATAAACAAGAAATAAACACAAATATTATACCTTCTGGCAGTGTATAGGCTGGTATCCTCGGTATCCTCAGAATCCCCAAAGACTCGATACTGGTATAAGTATTAGTGGGGGTATCCTAAGACGCGACCCAAAGAGCCATCTCCTCGTCCTGAGATAAACTAATCTCGGGCGGAGGGACGGTGGAATCTAACGTCTCAAAGATCGCCGCCTAGCGACCTCACACAAATCTGCTATCTGTTTGGTCATGAGCTTTTCTCAAACCGCTCCTGTAATTTGATATACAAATGAGTTATCTTGGTATCATCATATAAATTACGTAATATTATCCTAAATAATATCTATTTTAGTAAATGTATTACCCAGATATAGCTAGTCTTCATTGGAGATATCGTCGACCACAAGTAGAGCCTTCTGCGTATGGACTCTATCCTGTAACTCGATCATAGTAAGAGGTCCCTGAAGCTACTCCGCATGGCCTAGATCATATACATTAAATAAGATCACCTAAATTTACTATAGTTGCAATATAAGATTAAACTAAACTAAAGAGAAATACATACCGACTTAACCTCCACGAAACGAATCACGAGCCAAGTATATATACACCATTCGCAATTTCTCGTGATTCTTCTTCATCTGCTCTAACTTGTTCTTGAACGCAGCATCATCCTAGTACTCACACATCGCAGCCCATGCTGCATCTAATACTGTTGATGACTGATGATCTCGCAGAAAGTAGTCTGGGCGTTCTATATCGCCTGGAATGCCCTCTCCGTCGCATCTCGCATAACCAAATAAAGATAATTCTTCGAGATGTGGGCAATGATAATGGCGTCACCATCCGCCTCAGTGATGTCGGCCTTGTATCTGTAGTATCTCTATGAAATAGACATAACATACGTATAATTTATTATTTGAACAATATGTAAATAACATGCATTGACCTTGATATAATATATGTAAGTCGACTTACGTGAAACTCCCGCAACACTGTCACCATGAAGCTGGCATCGTAGCGCATGTATCTTGACTAAATCGCGCAAACCAATAGAGATCGCGCCAGTGGATGGCGTGTACCATCGCTTTATGGCGGTGATCCATAATACTAGAATACAAAATTTATTAAGAACATTTTAATTTAACATGATAATATCATTCTAATTGAACATAAGTTATATATTAGAGTTGAAACCTATACAGACGACCCGACATCAACTGGAACTGTGTCAGGCACTGCCGATGGATGACCTAATCGACCGAGGTTAGGCCCTCGCAAACGACAACGTCTAGCATCTGTATGTTGATATATTGTCCAAAAATAGTAAATGAATGTATAATATAGTTATGAAAATAATGTTACTGAGCCAAAAAAGAATGAAACTCACTAGCATCTAAAGACGACCCTCCCTGGGAGCCATCACTCGATCCGGAGCGACCGCCACCACGGCCACCTCCACCGCTATATCGAGGCATATATAGTTGTACTACTGAAATAATAGACATAGATACAATGAACGATAAAATGGCCATCCTATGTGTGGGAAATATATATATATAATGATTGATTTTAGTTGTATAGTATTTACAAAACACCAATTAGTGAAGAAGTAATACGTCATCAAACCCGCCGAGTCAAAATCATTTCATCCTCTAATTCATCTCTTCCTCTTCTCAGATCAATTTCTTCCTCAATATCATCTTCTACCATCACATACCACTAACAACCACATCTTCCTCCACTTCACAACATCGAAAGTACGTCAACGACATCATCACCCAACACATCGTCATCATATACCACAATGTGGGCCGGATTGCTAACTTGTTCTTGCAATGGGTCATCCGTTTCGCATAAATTAGTACCATCAAATGGTTGAGTCTTCGTTGTCACAACCGTGAGACCGGGGGTTCTACTTGTGGACAACATTAGGGGGCATAGTACACTTGAGTTGTTTGGTACTAACACAAATACATCATCGATTGTAAAAGCAGATTTTATATCTCACATTACGATTCTATTACGATCAACTTTAACACCCTTTGCAAAGATCAAATCAAGACACTTAAATGTAACGACCTTTTTAGCCCCTCGGATAATTGAAGACAACCACTTCCTTTAATCTTCCATAGTAATTGGATTCGAATCTCCATAACAACTTCCCAACACGACAACGCCGAGTTGATCGGTGTCAATTCATTCAAGTCATCAACCTTGAATCTATACCCATTCACGATACAACTCGGAAATGAACTAACAAGTTTATGCAGCCTAAAATGACATCTCTAAAATGATCATACACGCTTTCTCTTCTTCGACCCTTCTCTTAAACCATCGGTGAAAATTTGCATTAGTGAATGCTTCCATCTGTAATTTCTCATTAACCTGTTAGAAGCATGCGCTTCAATTCGAATGAATCATGCGTACAATAATATGGCAATTAATTAATTTTGATTAAGGATAGATAAATTATTTTCAACTTGTAATAATACATACTTGATGTACGACGATACTTCAGGCATATTTAGAAGCACGTATGTAGAGACAATCTTTAAATCTTTATCGATTAGGTAAGTCTTCATCTCATGTCCAAATGGTTTAGCTAGATAAGTGAATACAACGAACTCATCATCAGCACGACCAGACGGATCCCCGACCTCATTCCGACTTAGATGGTTATGCTTCGTTGCGACTACATCGTCAAAGTACAACGGGTAGAAGTTGACAAGCTCTTCCTCCGTATAGCGTTCAAATAATAGAACCCTCAGCTGCGCTTTGTTTTTAACTTTCTACTTTAATCGACGCATATACCTGTCACATGAAAGTATGTGATATATATTACCTGATAAGTTAAATATAAAGATGACGAATATTGCACAATGTATGTGATATTACCTCTCAAATAGATACATCCATCGATATTGCACCGGTCCTCCAAGCTTAAGTTCATATGGCAGATGAATAGGCAAATGCTCCATCTTTGTCAAAGAACCCCCGGTGGTAAAATCATTTCGAGTCAAGCACATTGTCAACACTATGTTTTTCTCCATCTGCTCCACATCACTATACCTTATAACAGTTGAGCAAATATCCCGAAAGAAATTTGAAAGTGCGGTAAAAGTATCATTAATATTCCTGGGTAACATCTCACGAAATGCAATTGGCATCAATTTCTGCATGAATACATGACAGTCATGACTTTTGAAGCCAGTAATTTTCAACTGCTCAACCTTAGTACAACGAGATATGTTAGAAGCATATCCATCTAGAGCTTCAATGCGCTAAGCCACTTGCAAATGTTTTCAACTCCGTTGTTGGTAAAGACAAAATGGAGCTTTTGGTTTTGTGTTGTTAGGTCGAGCCACAATTCTCTGCCTCGATATTCATTTCCTCCAAGTCTTTACGTGCTTTATCATTGTCTTTTGTTTTACCACTTGTATCTAGTGACGGTGTAAAACAAGTTCTCAAATACATTCTTTTCTCGTATGCATAACATCTATAACGATGACGAAGTCTTAGTGTGACCTAGTATGACAACTCAAACCAAATTGGCGAGTGAGTCCAGCTTATGACTTTTCCCATATCCTATAGCTCAACGTATTCATGCTCCTTCCTGTGGGGTGGAAATGTTAGATCATTTAGCTTGATTTAATATGTCACCTGACAAAGCGACCAACAACCCTTTCTTCTCTCGTCTTTCATTAAATTGTGTAGACATCTTTCTATAACTCGTGCTTTCGTAAGGCAAGAATCTACGAAAGCATTCCAAATAAACTAATTTTCTGGCCATGACGTAGTTGAGTGCCTTGCACATCCCCCATGCAGACTGGACATGACAACTTGCCATGAGTTGACCAACCACTAATCATCCCAAGTGTCGGAAAGTCAGTGATAGTCCACAACAAGGCTACCTTCATCACAAAATTCTTCTCGACAGATTTATCAAAAGTCTGAACACCTGTTTCCCACAGCATCTTAAGTTCATCGATTAACGGTCTGAGGTACACGTTAATGTCTTTTGTAGGACTCTTATCCCCGGTAAAAGTAAGGTCAAGAAAAAGATACTTGGATCCTCACATGCACATCGACGGTGGAAGATTGTAAGCTACCATAATCAATCGGCCAAATAGAATAAAGGTCGACTAAAATTATTAAATAGACAGAATCCATCTGTAGCCATCCCAAGCCTGACATTCCTAACCTCTTCGGCAAATTATGGAAAATTGGCATCAAAATTCTTCCATTCATCTCCATCTGCTGGGTGAGTCAGCTGACCAGGCACGACATTCCTTGTTCTATGCCAACTCATATCTTTGGCGGTGTGCGCATGCAGACGATGAATAGCCATTTGTAACCTCGATGCAAGAGGAAAATACCGTAAAATCTTCTTTGGAACATGTTTCTCATTTCCTCCACGTTTTGTGATATTGTACCTTGGCAAGTTACAGATATCACACTGCACCTTATCTTTGTCCTCCCCATAATATAACATGCAATTCTTCTCACAAGCATCAATCTTCTCATACCCGAGATTCAACCCCTTAACCATCTTCGTCACCTCATAGTAATTCGCGGGCAACGTATTATCCCGGGGTAAGAACTCGCTGAAAATATCAAGCAAATCATTGAATCCTCTCTCACTGCAGTCATGCTCATTTTTGAAATGTAAAAGCTTCGTAACTGCAGAAAGCCTGGTGTGCTTATCATTTCCAGGATACAATGGAACACCCGATTCAAATAGCAACTTGTAGAAAGCAGCTGCTGAATCATTTGGCTTTTGCTGAGAACTGCTTGACGCATGCTCGTTTTCAGCCCAGTTAAGATTGGTAGGGCCATACGTATCAACCAACATCTGCACGACATCATAGTTATCTGCTGGTGAATCCCCGTGATCCGAGTGGTCTACAGTACTATGTCTATTCTCTAAACTCAGCTGATTCCCCATGATGAATCCATACCGAATATCCATCCACAAACCCACGTGAATATAAGTCAAATTTAACTTCATCCGCAATCTTTCATATCATGTTCTTACACTTGGAACAAGGGCATCTGATCTTTTCGTTCGGATCATCAACATGTTCTATTGCTTTGTTCATAAAATTGGACACCCCTTCACTTCAGACGCATCAACTAATCCTCCCCATCAATTGGTATCCTACAGTACATCCAACTCTACGGTCACCGACATCTTTAATTGAAGAAAATACCCAATTAAAATATATATGCATGTATTTAGTTTACTTAGTATATATCTCCACTTTCTGAGGGTTAGGCTTATCCTGCTTCTCGGATGCGTCTCCTCACTAATGCCATTCACAAGGTGCGTGTTTATAATATTTTAAGAAAATTTTAGCATCACCTTCCCATAGTCTTCAAGTACACGAAATAGACCAAGACAACTTAGTCTAAGTATGCACTCGAAGAACATATGTAGAGTCACCAGCTGAAAAATCCTCAAAAAATTATAAACACGTACGCACCTTGTGAATTCGCACCGACCTAAGTGAGAGACATAACATCCAATAATAGTCCCAAACTGGGGACTATTCGGCATTCATTCCTACCGAGTGAATGTCAAACGGGTTTCTAAGTTTCAAAGTATATTACATATATATATTTATGAGTGTATTGAAGAGCAAAGAGAGAGTATCATTGAGTTTATTGAAAATTGTGGAAAACTAAGCAAATGCTACTTAGTTTATTTCGTCTATGATAAACTAAGTAAGTGGTACTTAATTAGTTTATGAGAATTGTTATTTAGAATCTATAGAGATTACTGTTCGACATCCACTCCTATAAACACAATTATCAAACGGGTTTCTAAATTTCATAGCAGATTCTGCAGCTGTATTGTAATAATCTTAGAGAAAGAGTCAATCTAAGTTTCATATTAGTTGCGCTGAAGCTAATAGTACTCAACCGGTTCCCTCGGCGATGTCGGAGAAAAAAAAGGGTCATAGTTCATGTTTGTGTCCTATACTTATTAATAAAGTTAATTGAATTCTGCGGACATTCACCATTTTTCCACCATATGAGATGACAACATCCGAAGGAGTTCCATTAAGTTATTGAACAAAGTTCCAAGTTAAGCAACCCTACAGATGAGCGAGCGATCACCTACTACCCATATGAATGAATTTGCACGAATGGGGTTTTCCTCATGTCATGATTCAACCTATATCGTGCAATGATTCATTCCTAAGAGGGAATGTGATCGTCATTTCATCTGTAGGGTCGCTTAACCTATAACTCTTGTTCAACAACTTAATGGCACTCCTTCCGTATGTTGGCATCTCATATGATGGAACAAAGAGAAATGTCTTCAATAATTCAATTAACTTTATTATTCGAGTATAAGACACAAACTAAACTACGACCCTTTTTTTAATTGCTGTCGAGGAACTTGTTGGAGTACTATTAATGCTAAATCTATGTCGAACTCTCTAATAAAAGGAAGTGCTTAATTAATTATTTTGTATAATATTATTTAATTTAATTTACCTTAATTAATTAATTTATTTTACTTAATTTATTTATTATGTATTATATTATTTCATTTCATTTAAATTATTTTATTTATTTATTTTAGTTATTTTATTTCATTTAATTTAAATAATATAAATAAATTAATTAATTTTATATTATTTAATTTATTTAATTTTATTTATTTTGAATAATATTATTTAATTTAATTTACCTTAATTAATTATTTTATTTTACTTTACTTTATTTAATTTAATTTAATTTATTTTGTATTATATTATTAATTTAATTTACCTTAATTAATTTATTTATTTTAGTTAATTAATTTATTTTTATTATATTATTTATTTTGTATAACTTTATTATGTTTTTTTTAATTTTATTTTAGTGTCAACCTAAGTCCTAATAGTCTTTTATAGTTAAGTATTGATTTATTTAGTACCATCTATAACTTCCATGGAATTCCGTTGGAAATTCTGTCAGAAATAATTTAACACTCAAAGTCTTCAATTCACAATGCTAGAATCCATGATTCTAAGGCAGAAAATGGATATGCTTAACCATTTCATATATATGAACCCAATTGAACCAAATCCATATAACAGAAAAAAGGCAAAAAATGGATATGTTGAACCAAGGTAAATCAAATTATTCAAACCAACATGAATCCTTTATTCAAACCAAAATGGATATGCTGAACCAATATAGATAATTCATTTCATTAAATATAAGGTAAATCATATGCATTTCACTGAATATTCAAACCAATTTAGGAACATATCAATCAATAATTTAATTTCTTAATTCAAACCAACATAGATATGCTGAACCAATATAGATAATTTTAGGGAACATATCAATCAATAATTTAATTTCCGTTATTTAGGGCTAAAAATAATTTTGGAATTCTTAAACCTGATAACAAAAAAATTAAGCCCTAACTCAGAAATTGAATGAACTTAACTATGGAGGAAGAAGAAGACCCAAATGACACCACTACTCCCAACCCAAGTCGCCGCCATCTGCTCCACCATACATGTAATAAATTCGATCGGATTCACCTCCTTAAATGAGCTATGGACCAAATGCGGGAGCTTGGAGAAGGATGAAATTAATATGGAGGAGATGAGAAGGAGAAGAAATATGGACAAGAGCTATGGTCACCGTCGCTGCTGCTAATTAGGAAGAAAGGAAAATAATGAAAAGAGATTAGGGCTGCTGGTACGCTTATTTTTAAAAAAAAGAATAAGTTCGACATATTTCGGTCGATGTTATTTTCGTCGCCCGTTTACTATTCTCGACTGACCTCCGTTGGCCTAAAATAATATTCCGTCGACATTAAACTCGCGCTGGCGGGAAATCTTAATTCCGACGGATATTTGTCGATTTTAGTCTAACCTCGACACAATTAATATCGACGTAATATTCCGTCGAACTTATATTAACCTCGACGAAATGTATTCGATCATAATTGATTCCGTCAGAGATAACCCTTTTTCTTGTAGTGGGTAATCCACGTAAATAGATCATTTCCATAATTTAATAAGGAATGAATGCAAAGGATCATTCACCATGCATGTGGTAATCCACATAGACAGGTTATTCCAACAGAATAATAAAGAATGGAACCAGGTCATGCATAAACGCACTGATAGGATATTCTGACAAAATAATAAATAATGGAACCAAGTCCGTGCGTATACACACGCAGACGAGATATTAAGCGAATAATAAATGATGGAACCCGTCCAGTAAAAATAACGCACGCATGGATATTCCGGCTGCGAATAATAAAGAAGCGAGAATAATAGAAGAATTTCACCACGATATGCGATCACTTGGCAAAAACAAAGTTATTCCAACATAATAATGAAGAATGCAATAACAGAAGAATTTCACCATGTATGCGGTACTTTACATAAACAGGTTATTCCAATAGAATAATAAAGGATGGAATAACAATAACTCTCTTCATGAATACAAAAAAAAAATACCCCTTACCTCAGAAGAAACTGGATACTGGAATAGTGAGGTAGCAGGCTTCTCTTCTTCTTTCTCTCTATAGCTTCTCTCTATAATAATTGCTCTATAGCTTTAGTGAATTGGTGAAAAATGAAGGAAGAATGAGTTTCTATTTATAGAAAAATATAGTTTCAATAATTGCACATTTTGGGGCTCGAAATATTACAGTATAATACCTTCCTCTTTTTCTTCATTTTTAATTTAGTCCTGCAAGTATTATCAAACTTTCACCACCTCCCCTAATAGTAAATCATGTGACTCAATAGTTCTAGACATGTAAAAATACGAATTATAGTATAGTACCTCCATCTATACCTCCATATTTAACTTAGTCATGCAAGTATTATCAATCTTGCACCAACTCCCCTAATAGTATAAGAATGTGATTCAATAGTACACACATGTGAACAAATAGTTATATAAACATGTGAATTAGTAGCAATTAATTGCTCATTTATCCGATAAATTACCCGATTTATCAATATAACCCCCAGACATCAATTATCATCGGAATAGATGTCGATTTCAACTAACATCAATAATCCCAACACAATGGAACTATCAAATTCATCTTTAATCAACATGAACTTATTCATCATTAATATTATAACTCATAATATTTAACAACCAGGTCGTTCCCAAGAAAGAGGGGGCTTTTCAATAAGGATTTCTTCCTATTGGCGCACAATTAGGTGACCAAACCTCTCCTTGGCAGAACTTCTAGACATTGTAAATATTGTAATTTAATAATATGAATAACTTTGTCGTCTCAATTATTGATTTAATAATATATCATATAATGCAGATGATACTGTGATAATAATTGAATCAATAATATGAGAGATATGATGCAACAATTACTATAGTAATAATTGAGTATAACCGAAAGTGACTTATCACGTAAGATCAATAATCCCAATACCGTGTCTTACTACGCAAATACACGTGACATCGTATTCTTTATCTTTTACTAATGAGTAGTTCAACAGCTTTAACTAGTAAAACTTCCATTTATTATTTTCATAAAAAATAATTACGCTGCTTTTCTAACTACGACAATACTTTTAATGTGGGGTCCACCAATGATTATGTCGTTGTACGAATATTCCCCGACAAAAAGAATATTTTCCGGCCAAACGAATATTATATAACAACTTGCGTACTTTGCAAAATTTATAAATATTACCCACAACTATAACATTATATCAAATCCACACCATAATATTAAAAAAAATATTTCGAGAAAATTAAATATTTATTCATAAAATTTGGGATCTCACAGTACTAGTATACACTATGAGTGTTCTTAAAATAGCCGATGTGGGACTTTGATAAAACCATAATTTTGAAACATTACCAACAATCCCCCACATGATTCAAAATTATCAAAAAAAGAAAAATTAAAAGGAAATGAGAAGGGCAATGGATTTTAGATACATAATGTCGATACCTTGTGGGTTTGAATCGACACTTAATGGAACAAGATCATGATTGTAGATTATAGGTGAGCTATATTCTTGAACCTATTATCTACGATACAATCAATTTGACTTGCACACATATCTAAAAATCCTAAATCCACACAAGTTCGCAGTTGGGCGCGTTCTAGGCTATGCGCCATATCCCAGATTTTCATAAAGGCTCTAAAGAGTTTGCCAAAGACTCTCATAAGAAGTGGCCTACACTTCCACCTTTATATAGGTGAACCCATCAAGTGTAAACTGACATACACCACCCTTTAAGGCTATGAGTTTCATTAAGAATCTAAACGATTCATCCTTTCATAATTTGTCAGTAAGCATCACATGCACACAAGAAGGGATATAAATAATTGTAGTGTTATAATTAAGTAATTACGTGACTTGTTGTTACCCATTGAACCCAATTCATGAGATCTCCAATCATATGGGTTGGGTTTCCATCGCTTATTACTTACTCAAGATTTTGGCAATAGTCCCATCCCTCTGGATGCTTCTTGGACACTCTTTTTAATCAATCCCTTTGTAAGCAGATCCGCTAGGTTCTTTTCAGACCTTACAAATTCCATGGAAATAACACCGTTTACTGATCAGTCCTTATTCAATATTATATCTCAAGCGAATGTCTCTGTTTCCCATTATACACATGGTTCATTCCTCATCCAATAGCAGCTTGAGAATCACAATGCAGAGATATAGAAGGAATTGTTATGTCTGCCAATAAATTCCCCAGCCACTCTGCTTCTGTACCTTTCAATTCTAATGCAATAAATTCAGATTTCATAGTAGATTTAGCAGTACAGTTTGTTTAGTAGATCTTCAAGAGATAACTCATCCACTTAAAGTAAACACATATCCACTAGCGGAGCTTGTTTCATCATTATCAAATACCCAATTAGTATAACAAATATCCTTCAAAAACATTAGGATGATCAGAAAAATGTACACTTACATTAACTGTTCCTTTTAAATACCTCATTAGATGTGACAATGCATTCCAATGATTCTTATGTGTATATCTGCTAAGTCTACTAATGACATATGCAATATCAGGTCGAGTACAATTTATTAAGTACATTACACTATCAATGATTTTGGTATCTTCAGTTTGTGCAATACCAATCCCCTTTATTTTTCTTTAAATGCACACACTACAGTCACAACGTGTTCCTAATGTCTCTTCATTAAAGAAATTAAATTTCTTAAGAATTCCACATAATAAAAACAAACCGTGTGCATTTTTATTAATTCTCTTACCAAGAATCAAGTTCGTTTTTCATGTCAAATTTAGAGAATAAAAAATGTTTTAATAGTTTTCACAACTTTATCATCAGTACCAAATATCAGCAAATCATCCACATATAATCACATCACAATTTTCATGCTTTATATCTCATACATATATCACATTTTTCATGCTTCACATTTTATGTATAATTCGTATTTTATACATGCTTCATCTTTCTCATATTGTATATTTATACATGTTTGACATCTGATACATGCTCCATAATGTTCATACTTCGCATTTCTCAAATTATATAGTTCACATAGAACAATTAACTTAAATTATCAACAGACTATTAACAGTTATTATCACATTGTTGCACGGAGTGCACATTAAAACAATTCACAAGAATTTCACATAATGATGAACATTAGCACATAACAACAAGTACTGAAAAACTTGCTTTAAAATTATCAATAGATCGGTCAACTTTTAACTTCTTTTTAAACACCCAATAGATTTACTTCTTTTTAGGCAAAATAACTAGCTCTCATGTATGATTACTCATAATGGATAACATCTTTTCAAAAGATTGCATCAAATGATTTCATTGCTTCTTCATAAGTTTTAGGGTCATCTTTAGTTATCAAAAATCTAAATGCAACACTGTTTGAAACATATCCAATAAAAATACAAACCATTGTTAGGTGCATATTCCTTTTTTAATTGACACGGTAAAGAATCTATCCTTTTATGTGGAACTCTATTAAAAATTGATTATTCAAAAAGGCAATCTTCTCCCCACATATTAGAAGCTAATTAATATGATATTCATCATATCTTTAAGTGTTCAATCTATTTTTCCTTTCTAACTAATTTTCAACCTCAGTTTTATTTAATAAACATTTCTTCCGCTTCATCTTTTAAAGGCAATGAGATAGATTTGAGTATATCTAGAATTATCATCATTGTTCACCATCTTTGCCACATGAACCAAATTAACATAAAATAATAGAACATAAAAAAGTAAGAAGACTTCGTCGCTTTAGGAAACACAATCCATATAAATGCTCAATTATTTACCATTAATCTTTCAAATTTCATAAGACGTGAATTTAGGGAATAATTCAATAAAATTACTAAAACCTAAATTATCCACTAGGAACAAGGGTACATGTGTTATTACAACATGGTAATTTAATTCCAAGCACCAACAATTAATATTTCAAAAATATTAACAAAGGAATTAAATAACAGACAATATTACTCAATTAATATTTCAAGTATGCTATAAACACATTAAAATACTTCCATAAAATTTACAACAGTATCTTATCATCACCAAAGATTACTGTAATTTTCTAGATTTTTTTTGAAGATCATGCAGATTATCACAATTAATTAACTATTGCATAATTAAATTAGAGATTAACTAAAATTATCCAAATATATTAATTTTCCAAAACTTTAGTAGAAATATTAATTTTATGCCAATAATTAATATATGTTAAATTTTTAGAATTTAATAATCACAACAACTACTTATTAATTGATTTCCATGATTAAATAATTAATAAAACATTTTCTGGAATTAAATAAAATAAAAATCTGTCAGGCGGGTCAGTCCGCGGGTCACTGGGTCGGGTTTGGGCATGCGGGTCAACCCATAATTTTCAAAAAACCCATTTCGCGATTCAAACTTTGACAAGCTATATCTCACGATATTTATTCGATTCATGCATATAATTAAACTGTCGTTGGAAAGCTTACAACACGTACTAACGCATACATACCAATATCACTCGAAACGGACAATTATACAGAAAGTTATAGCTCTTAAAAAGAGACGGTTCAACAACTATGGTTCAAAATATATTTTTTTTATTTTAACATACAAATCAGATTGAACCCAAAATGTGCACATCATATACAGTATATGTAGGCTACTACATATTGTAGTTTTATCCCCTATCAATAAGTGTAACGTGTGTTGCCATTAATGATATTTTTTCAAGCTTTTAAACATACAATTATGACATATTGTGTAACAAATTCATATATATCATATATATGATCAATAGACACATAGTCTAACCCCAATGAATGATTTAATACATATAAGAAACAACATTAGCAGAACATCCTAACATTCCAAATTCATAGTTTCTAACTAAAACAACATGTATTCTTGTTAATAGATTAAATCACTTTTTAGATTGTTGGAAAATATATAGCAGTATTAACAAGACTAATTGCTGAATGAAAGTAAAATTGGAACAACTTAGCTGGAAACCGAGGCGTAGCAGAGCTACTGTCCTAAAAAGTGATTTCGCCCCCACTGATAATAATCACAGGTATAAATGGGTTGTCGTCGGTCACTCTCCAAGATTCAACGGTAAAGTCTCCGATCGTGTGTACTCACAGAAGGAGACTGTGGACTTGTCTTTGTGGATTGCCCAATTAACAGTTAACACAGAGTATATATGAACAGACTTTTGATACAAGGAGGAGAAGAAGTTGTATATTCTGCTGTGTGTATTACTATGTATGTACTTATAAGGAAAATAAGAACGTTGGAAAAAACATTTTTTGATATAACGTTGAAGTTATATATGTTAATTTTACCTAGTGGACCAATTTTTCCACACTATAATTTTATTGCAACAGATCTAATGACAAGTAATTTGATCGAATTGCAGTACGTTGCTTTCAGCTCTAGATTTCACTTAGGATTTTGGCCCCCTAAGGTTCGGCCCTCCCTTTAGGGTTCATTCCTCTAGGGTTTAGTCACCCTAGGGTTGTGTCCAAGACCTCCAAAATATTAATTTCAACGATGAATTCGGGTCATATGGTGTTTGAATGAAAAAAAAATCCGGACCAACGTGAGTTGAGAAATAAGACCTTAAAGATTGATGACTTCAGAAGGGCCATCATGAGTCTCATGGCAGAAGATTTATGGAGGCAGTTCATCTTGGGAAATGGTTTAGGGTATGGATTGTCGATTAGAAAGACAGGACAAGATTTGGGCATCAATGTGACCAACTAAGGGTATTTATGAAATTTTACTTTAGGTCACGTGTTAGATACATGACTCAAACATGTGTTAGACACATGATCACTTACCAGGAGGCCCTATAAGTATGTCCTTCATTTCAATGGAAAGGACTTTTAATTCTCAAATATTCCAACATACACAAGAAAGTTTTTTCTCTCTAAAGTTCTAACACGTGTTATCCTGGTAATTGTCTACTCGTTCTTCTCCCCTCTACAAATCCTCAATCATTTTTAGTACTCTTTGTGAATTTCTCTCTTCCTCGACCAATACGAAACTCTAATCAAGTGAGGTACGATTTACTTACCTACATATACTAACTACAAACCCTAACTCCTGTAACATGGGATAAAACCCATGAGACCCAATATATTAATTGTGGGTCAAAGTACAAATTAGGGTTCGTATGACCTAATTGAATTAAATATACAAATTAGGGTTCACAATATAATTAAATGAATGGCAAAAAAGTCAAAAAATAAATGTGTGAGGCCCGAGAGAAGCCTCCACGTGTCCCGAGGCAGAAGACTCATGGAGGCAACTCATTTTGGGAATTGATTGAGGGATTGGATTGGTGACTAGAAGGACAGGACGATCTGGGCATTACTTTGGTGACTAAGGGTATTTCTAGAATTTTTCCGAGGTCATGTGCCTGGCACGTGACCACTTTTCAGGAAACTCTATAAATACCCCTTCAATTCTATGAAGAAGGGACTTTTAGACTTTTGAACTTTTGGAGAAATTGAAGACTTGGAGATTCTCTCTCAACCCCAAACACTCAAGAAGGCTCTCTGGATCCTTGGTACCCTAATAAGGTTCTCGGATCCTAAGAGTTCTGTCAGAGGACATTGGAGTAATTGTTCACCTATTTTTCTCCATTCTTCAATTAATCAATTAATTCTGTACTTTTCGTGAATTTCTGACCTCCTCAGCCAATACGAAACCATAACCCTAGTAAGGTATGATTTCCTTACCCACATTAATCTAACCCAAGATCGGGCTACTAATAAAATTCTTAAGCCCAAATAAACATTACGCTAGGCTTCTAGGGGTGCTGTCTCTTATAACCCTTATCAGCTCACCAGCGAATAAAGCTAGAGAAACCTTACAAATAAAGCTATCAAAAAAATACAACTGAATTAACTGATATCAACCTATCAGTGTGTGTATTTATACAAGAGAGTAACTACAATTAACTAGCTTAAACTGTGGTCCTAACTAACTGAATGAACCTGTAATTAACACGTGTCCCCAGAATGATTGTATCCCTGAGATGTGGTCCCTGTCTATTTACGGCCTTGTGCCAGTTTATGTTGCCTCTGTTGGTGTTGTGCTTGATGATCACATTGATGTTGGTATTGCCTTGCTTGACATTGAGTTGTGCTTTTTCACTAATAATGATATGGAACTAATGAAGTAACAGATAGAGAGCATTACTAATGTGACTAACTAGTACATTTACTAGTCTCAATACTCCCCCTGCAAGTTGGAGGGGCACAACTATTGTGCACACTCAACTTATATAGTACGTAGAAACCAGTGAGGGACTTTATCAAGCGTTTGATAAAAATATCAGCAAGCTGAAGCTTAATAGAGACATAGGTGAGGTGAATGATTCCTGCTTGGACCTTCTCTCGAATGAAGTGGCAATCAAGCTCTATGTGCTTGGTTTTTGAAAGATGAACAGGATTAGAAGCAATGTTAATGGCAACCTCATTGTCACAAAAAATAGTTATAGGCAAAGGCATGGTGAATTGTAGATCTCTAAGTAGGCCTTCAAGCTATATATATTAACTCACAAGTTACTGTGGCTAAAGCCTAGTATTCAGCCTCAGTTGTGCTTCTAAATACAACAATTTGCATTTTAGAATGCCAGGCTATTTAAGAGGAACCCGAAAGAATGGAAAAATCACTCACATATCTTTTAGTAATGGGACAAGGACCCCCGAACACTATCACAATAAGTTTGCAAAAGTAAGGAATTCTGTAAGGACCGAGAATTTTATACGATTATATATGTATATTTTTACGAATACTTTCTTTTAAGCATATAAGTGAATATGTGAATTAAGTGAGAATAGTGGTGTTATGAGTTATAATATGTTATGCTAATTGAAATATCAATACTATTAATGATAAGTCTTTCAAAAGAAGTTAAATTAAATTGCATAGCAGTAATCGACAATCGAGGCAAGTTTCCTAACTCAACTTGAGTTATTAATTTCAAAGCATGATTAGTGGATAATTATTGTTGGTTATTCACATTTATAATGATTATTGTTATTCGCACATAGTGCATTTGATTTCATTTTCTATTATTTGAGCTATGAAATAAATTTAAAATTCTTTTATTCATGAACTGTTTATGAGCCATGTCTCAGCTATTTATTTCGGCTAGACTAATAATTGATCAATCGTTCTATTATTTGAACTAAGTTATTATTGAAGGATTTATGCCATTTATTTCGGCTAGATCAATATTAATATTATATGTTGAAATCATAGTATTTTTTTAAAAGCAATCCAAACCATATTGTTGTGGTACGAACTCATGATGTAAGACTGAGATGAACAATTGTAAGACCCCAAATTTTATGAATAAAGATTAATTTCTCTCGAAATATATTTTTGAATATTATGCTGTGGATATAATATAATATTATAGTTATGAGTAATATTTACAAATTTTGATTATAGTAAGCAAGTGGTTATATAATATTCGATTGGTCGGGGAATATTAAATGCGACAACACAATCATTAATGGACCCATAACTAAGTATTGTCGTAATAAAAAATGATGTAATTATCTTTTATATAAAAATAACGACAGACTCATTACTGTTAAAACCGTTGAACTACCCTAGTAAAAGTAAATGAATGATGTCTGCGTGGTTGCATAGTAGCACTTACGATATTGGTTATTGATTACGTGAGAAGTCACTCGGTTATACTTAATTATTGCTTTCATGAATTCTTTGATCATATCTCTCATATTATTGATTCGATTATTGTCACATTATCATCTACATTATATGTTATATTATTAAATCAATAATTGAGACGATAAAGTTATTTATATTATTAAATTGCAATATTTACAATGTCTAGAAGTTACATCGAGGAGAGGTTTGGTCATCTAATCATGCGGCGCTAAAAGGAGAAATCCTTATCGAAAAGCCCCTCTTTCTCGGGAACGACCTGGTTGTTAAATATTGTGAGTTATAATATTAACGATGAATAAGTTCGTGTTAATTAAAGATGAATTTGATAGTTCCATTGTGTTGGGATTATTAGTGTTAGTGGAAATTGACATCTATTTCAATGATAATTGATGTCTGGGGGTTATATTGATAAATCGAGTAATTAATCGGATAAATGAGCAATTAATTGCTACTAATTCGCATGCTTATATAACTATTTGTTCACATGTGTGTACTATTGAATCACATTCATGTACTATTAGGGGAGTTGGTGCAAGATTGATAATACTTGCATGACTAAGTTAAAAATGGAGGTATAGATGGAGGTACTATATTGTGAATTAAGTATTTTCACATGATTATAACTATTGATTCACATGATTGAACTATTGATTCACATTATTTACTATTAGGGGAGGTGGTGCAAGTTTGATAATACTTGTAGGACTAAATTAAAAATGAAAGAAAAGTTAAAGGTATTGTACTGTAATATTTCGAGCCCCAAAATGTGCAATTATCAAAACTATATTTTCTTATAAATAGAAGCTCATTCTTCCTTCATTTCTCACCAATTCACTAAAGCTTTAGAGCAATTATTATAGAGAGAAATTATAGAGAAAGAAAAAGAGAAGTCTGCTACCTCTTTACTCCAGTATTCAGTTTCTTTCTAAGGTAAGGGGTATTATTTCTTTCGTATTCATGAAGATAGTTATTGTTATTCCATTCCTTATTATTATGTTGGAATAACTTTTGTCTGTCTGATACCACATACATGGTGAAATTCTTACATTATTCCATTCTTTATTATTATGTTGGAATAACACATCATTCTGATCTGGCGCGTCGCATGGTGAATTATGTTGTTATTCCATTCTTTATTATTACATTTGGAATATCCCGTCTGCATGGCGGTTTACTGCATGACACCGGTTCCATTCTTTATTATTCTATTGAGAATAACACATGCATGTGTGGTCTATCGCATGCATGGTGAATTCTTCCATTATTCTATTCTTTATTATTACATTTGGAATAACTCGCCTACATGTGGATTACCGCATGCGTGGTGAATGATCCTTTGTATTCATTCCTTATTAAATTGTGGAAATGATCCATTTACGTGGATTACTGCATGACGGGCAAAAATCCATTTGCGCTTTATATATTCTATTTTACTCAGTTGGTTAAAGTTTTGGCTTATACTCCATGAAATTAGTAGAATATCCTCGGATGTTTCATGCTTCATCCAAATCTTTTCATGAAAATATTCTTCCGAGCATTCTTGAATTTTACTCCACAAAGCGATATCATGTTGACAATTTGGGCGTTATTGATTTCAGGATAAATTAACTTATAAATTTATTCTTGAACTTGTTTTATTTAATTATTATGTCATTGTCATCATCCCCATGCTTATATTGTGATGAAAGTCATCTTTGGCTTACGTGCATAGATGGACTTGGTATGATTATGACCAGGGATCATTCGGTATAATCATGACCTGTAATGTTATAAATTGTGACGCCCCCAAAATAGGTATACATCACCTATCTTGAGTCGCCAAATACATGGTATAAAATTCAAATATAACTTAATTATACAACAGTCGTGTAAAATACGACAAAACATATGCTGTGAGTTTTAATATAAATATTATCATCTAGACAATATCCACACTCAATTGAGTCCTCATTATATTTATTATCACACTATTTAACAGAATAGTGAGGACTACTAATGCTTATTATCCGGACCGCTACTTGCTCCCCGACTAGTCCCTACTACGCTCTCATTTCACAAGAGAACAATGAAAGTAAAAGGGTGAGCTCAACTAGCCCAGTAAGAAACATTATGACTAAGATAATACAGAATAAATTATCGTTAGCCTTCAACAATGTTAAACTGATACAATATAACAAACATTAAGTTTAATTGGAGCGGAACAAGCAATCCATTAAAAGATTCAAGTAGAGAATAAAATCTACTATCTTTTATCATTTAAAAGGTTTTTCATCACTTTTATCGCTGGGACTCAGCTTAATAAATAATCCACATCATCCCTGCACTACGGCTAAGGATATTCATTAGTATCACAACCATAAATTATCCATGCACTACGGGCCAAGGATATTCGTGTATTCATCAATGGTCATGATCATGCCAACAACTATCCATCAATGGACTACGGGCCAATGAGGACTTTTACCACATCATTTGTAACATTACGGTTAATGATTATACCGATTAATCCTCGGTCATAATCATACCAAGTCCATCTATGCACTACAGTGCCACGAGATGACTTTCAACAAATATAAACATGAGGATGATGACAATGATATAAGAATTCAATAAAACAAGTTCAAGAATTAATTTATCCAGGAACTAATAACGTCCAAATTGTCAACATGATACTTCTTTGTAGAGTAAAATTTAAGATGCTCAGAAGAATATTTCCATGAAAAGATACTGGATGAAGCGCAAATATCAAGTATATTCCACTAATTTCATGGAGTATAGAAGTCAAAACTTTAACCAACCGAGTATTATAAAGAATGGAATAACAAAAAAAATCACCATGCATGATATAGACCGCATGCATGGTTATTCCAATGTAATAATAAATAATTCGAACCAGTCATGCGTAAACGCATTTACGGATATTCAATGTAATAATAAATAACGTAACGTGTTAAAGTAAATTGCACCGACAAGATGTTCCAATGTAATAATAAATAACGGAACCAGTCGTGCGTAAAACGTTATGACGGTGATATTCGACGAGAATAATAAAGAATCGGAACGTGTCAAAGTAAATTGCGACCGCGGGATATTCCAACAGAATAATAAAGAATGGAATAACAGAAGTTCTCTTCATGAATACGAAAGAAATAATACCCCTTACCTTAGAACAAACTGGATATAGGAGTAGTGAAATAGCAGAATACTTTTCTTCTTTCTCTCTATAGTTTCTCTCTCTAGAGTTTCAGTGAATTCGTAAGAAATAATGAAGGAATGAGCTTCTATTTATAGGAGAATGGACTGAATAGTAACTAATTCCTGAACGGTCCAGATTGATTTACTTTTAAACGGACGGTCCAGATTGGTTTACTATAAAATATTCTAATAAAACAAAATCTTTTAAATAAAATATAATATATTCTATTTATAATCTAATAAAACGAATAACTTTATAAAAGCATTACTGCTTTTATATAAAAGATTTTACTATACAAAACACTATCTGAGTACTTATCGCAAAACACTATACATAATAAAATATAATATATTCTATTTATAGTCTAATAAAATGATTAACTTTATAAAAGTATTACATTTTATATAAAAAGATTTTACTATGCAAAATACTATGCATAATAGAATATAATATATTCTATTTATAGTCTAATAAAATGAATAACTTTATAAAAGTATTATGTTTTATATAAAAAACTTTTCTATTTTATTACATTAATAATACTAATAAAACAAAATTTCATCATCATTATTATAATTCACACTATTAATCGACCAGGTCGTTCCCAAGAAAGAGGGGCTTTCCAATAAGGATTTCTCCCTATTGGCGCAATTAGGTGACCACACCTCTCCTCGCGAACTTACTTGAACATCGTTAATATTGCAAATAATAATATTAATAACTTCGTCGTCTCAATTATTAATTTAATAATATATAAAATATCGGCAATAATTGAATCAATTAATGTGAGATACTATACAACAATTATCAAGCAATAATTGAATGTAATCGAATGACTTCTCACGTAAGCATCAATAATCAATATCGTGTATTTCTACTATGAAACCAATGCGTATTCCTCGTACTTTTAACACCGGTGTTTCAACGATTAACGATAAAACTTACGTCGTTATTTTCATAAAATATTTTATCGCTTTTCAATCCGAATGAATAATTTTGTTGTAGGGTCCACCAATGATTGTGCCGCTGCATTTAATATTCCCCGTTAAAATGAATATTCCCACCAATCGAATATTATATAACAATTTGCGTACTTTGCAAAATTTAGAACTATTACCCACAACTATAACATTATATCAAATTCATTCAATAATATTTAAAAAATGATAATTATAGAAAATCCATCTTTATTCATAAAAGTTGGGGTCTTACATAAATGATGTGGTAAAAGTCCTCAGTAGCCTGTAATGCATTGATGGACAGTTTTTGGTATGATTATGACCAGGGATTATTCGGAATAGTCATAACCATTGATGATTTAATGAATATCATTGGCCCGTAGTGCAGGGAGGATTCGATGATGTGGTTTATTTATTAAAATTGAGTCTCAAATATAAAAAATTGATGAAAACATTTTAAATCATAGAAGATAGTAGATATCATGCTCTACTTGACTCTTTTAATGGATTGCTTGTTCCGCTGCAGTTAAACTTGATGTCTATTGTATTTTATCAGTTTAACATTGTTGAAGACTAATGATAATTTATTCTGCATTATCTTAGTCATAATATTTTTATTAGGCTAGTTGAGCTCACCCTTTCTTTCACATTGTTCTCTTGAGAAATGAGAACATAAATGGGACTAATCGGGGAATGGGTAGCGGTCCCGAAGATAGCATTAAGTAGTCCTCACTATTACATTAAATAGTGTGACAATAAATATAATGAGGACTCCATTGAGTGTGGATATTTTCTATATGACAATATTCTTATTAAAACTCTTAGATTATGTTTTGTCGTATTTTACACGACTGTTGTATAATTAAGTTGTATTTGAATTTTATACCATGTATTTGGCAACTCAAAATGGGTGATGTATACATATTTTGGGGGCGTCACAACAACCCTTATAAAAGGGGAACTCTATTGTCGAACATCCAACTATTGCGCTATTTTTGAATATTATGCATAATATAGGGTATAATGGGGTTGATCACATCATGTACTCGCTAAAGAGTATAATTATTTTTTATAACTAACTTATATTCTTAGGGTAATTCAGTTTTATTAACTGATGATTCCTCTAGTAGTTTTTATCCATTTGTGATAAGCCAGCATGAAATTTGGGAATATCCCACTTTATTGAATATTGTTGCATTATTGCTAATTGTTCCTAATCAAATGAATATTATTGAATCTTCGGACGAATTTAATTCTTTCATTTTTGAAATGTTATTTATTCTAGAATTCAAGAAAATTCTTGTTATTGAAAATAAGTTATTGTTCAGCTACTTCGAAATCTTTTGAACATTGTTGACATTCTAGAAAGTTAGATTCTTCTATATCTTTTAGTGTACGCTTTATAACTTGCTGAGCAAAATTGTTGCTCACCCTTGCTTAAATAAAACATTTCAACTAAGGACGAGGTAACTGAGGGATCAAAGAAAGACAAAGGCAAAGGTAAAGTTCAAGAATAGTTATTGTGAACTTTACTTATTAAGTTACTGTATGTAAATTAATTATGTAAACCTTTTGAGTATCTAATGGTATGTAAGTTATTTTAAGGTTAGTTAACCTGGGATTATGATGATATAATTATGTTTTAAGTTATATTTTTATTAAGGACATGTAATAAATAATGTATTTAATCAATGAATGAGTAGTTAAATTAATGTGATATGCATAATGGATCGTGCCAAATCCGAGATTAAAGAAATCGGATATGATGTACCTTTTAAGTATATGAGGACTCTTGTGGTAGCAAGATGAGGTTCCCTAGGTTGTCTCAAATAGTATTTTAATTGAATATTTAAAAAAAATATTTTGTGACATTTTTAGCATATAATGAACAACTAATGTAATAATAACACATAATTTAAGATATGCATATCACATCGTTAAGTAAACACTAACTATTCATGTGTGTGAATTACAAATCTTAGTATGCACTAAACAAACAATAACTAAATTTTATTTAGTGGTCATAGGTCAATAGTTAATTGAATTTAGGAGGAACCCCCTATAATAATCATGTGCAAACTTTTCATTTTCACACCAGTTTTATCATCTCGAATTTCTTTTGTAATTATTGAACCACATAGATATATATTCACACACAAAGTATCTATGTGGTATGTCATCACTACAAACACACACTATACATACATGTAGTAGTACTTCACAATGGTATTGAAAGAAAAATTCTCCAAACCTTTGATATAATAATGGCAATATACCACCCAATTTATTCCGACGATGATCCAGGAAAAAGAAAAAATAAACAACAAACAGACACCAACTTCCATATATATATATATATATATATATATATATATATATATATATATATATTGGAAACTTGGATGATCAATAATTACTCTTGCATCTATTTTCAGCAAGTGGACCAATCTCAAGCCACTCCAGTCAAACTCTCACCAATTTAAAACTCAATTTTTGCAATAACACCCACCTAAAATTAAAAATAAAATAAAAAACTCCTTTAGCACTCAGGTGTTTGGGTATGATCTCTACTAGAATCCCCACAATAATCATACACCTTGTAGTTCTTCTGAACCCATGCCATCGCCGCATACTGCTGTCGGCTCAACCCAGCGGTGCGAGCAGGTGACCCTGACGCCGGCTGGCATGAAACCGGCGAATTTGCACTGCATCTTCCAAGCTTAAAATTATTGTACTCTCCAACATATGGCTGGTATTTATAATCAGCTTTATATTTTCCGCCCTCGGTAGCCCATGATGAGGCGTCCCAAATTGATCCGTACACCCACATAGGCCTCAATGGGAACGTAGCATCGGATTTTCTCGGGTACCTCCTAATGGGCACATCGTCCACAAAAAATCTGCATATCACATCATCAAATATTTAACACATTATACCAATAGATGAGAGTGAAAATTAATGACTGAAGAAAACAAAGCATGATTGCATGCTGGGACATATTTAGGTTATATAATTGATATGAGAATCTAAGAAATTATTTAGCTTTTGGATTTTACCCGGATTTCCGTTGCCTCTCATTGTGAATTAATATACCTAGATCAATTTTCATGATAATTAATATATATAGGGTTATATCTATATACAACTGTGTAGTACGTACACAGTCGTCTGACCAAGATTTTTTGGGCTATAACCGTCGCCATAGACTAGAAGCTATAGCGACGCGTCCCGTCATTATAAATTAAAAAACCGTCATTATGTGACAACGTGTGTCTACTACGCAATTGCAGATATATATTTTCCCATATATATATATATATATATATAATTGGTCCACAAAGAATCATTATTGACTTTTAATTAAGTTCATAATTACTTTATAATTATGTCTATAACACAAATAATTTCAAAGTCTACCTACCTTCATGATAACCTACTATATATACTTATTTATGTTGTCGTATCATGTATGTACAAATTCAGATACAAACATATATAGGTATATACGTACTTGAACATGCATGTATCTATGGATATAACACTAATAATTCTAACACAATGGAACTATCAATTTCATC
This sequence comes from Panax ginseng, assembly GCA_020205605.1. Lineage (NCBI taxonomy): Eukaryota > Viridiplantae > Streptophyta > Magnoliopsida > Apiales > Araliaceae > Panax > Panax ginseng. The sequence goes on along the minus strand of CM035131.1, from coordinate 13,903,206 downwards.
TTTAATCAACACAATCTTATTTAACATTAATATTATAATTCACAATATTTAACAACCAGATCGTTCTCAGGAAAGAGGGGGCTTTCCGATAAGGATTTCTCCTTATTGGCGCGCAATTAGGTGACCAAACCTCTCCTTGACAGAACTTTTAGACATTGTCAATATTGCAAATAATAATATGAATAACTTTGTCGTCTCAATTATTGATTTAATAATATAGCATATTATGCAGATGATATTGTGACAATAATTGAATCAATAATATGGGAGATATGATGCAACAATTATTGTAGCAATAATTGAGTATAACTGAGTGACTTCTCACGTGAGCATCAATAATCAATACCGTGTGTTACTATGCAACCACGTGTATTACTGTACTTTTACTACCGGGTAGTTCGACAGTTTTAACGGTAACACTTTCGTCGTTATTTTTATAAAAAGATAATTCTGTCGTTTTCTAACTACGATAATACTTACATTGTAGGGGTCCACTTGATGATTGTCTTGTCGTCACGGATATTCTCCGACAAAAAGAATATTCTCCGACCAATCGAATATTATATAACAACTTGCATATTTTGCAAAATTTATAAATATTACCCACAACTATAACATTATATCAATTCCACACCATAATTTTGAAAAAAATATTTCGAAAAAATTAAATCTTTATTCATAAAATTGGGGTCTTACATCTTATGTGTCTTTCTTCATTATTTAATGGATGTGTTTCTTATATTTTAAACAAAAGCTATACCAGTAAGGGTGAAATTGTGGTGTGGTGCCTCTACGCTAATGCATTTTACCCAAATGTCATATATATGACTCTTTTTTGCACACCACCAGTTTGATATATTATCTGTGACATTCAGCGCCAATTGCTAAGTAAGTAAGCAAAGGATTACTCCTTTGCCTATTGCTATTGAGGTTCTTAATTGAGTTCACTAGCATTTGCTTCTTTATTGAACTTCTAGAAACTAAAAAGTTAATATGTATATGTTAAATGAATAAAGTCAATTAGCAACAATTCTACAAATGAATGTATAATCATTATGCTTTATTTCTTTCTTACTTATACTACTTAGTTTTAAGGTTTAATTCTTTGCTGAATTATTTGATTTTTATCTAATGAATGTTTTGGAAATTTAGTGAGTGACAATTGTGACTTGATTTCATCTATCAACAAAAAATGATTCCACTTTGTTGTTAACTAAGTCGGAAATTCATGTAATACTGGAATTCAGAACTACGGGACAAAGTATTCAAAATCTTAAAGGAATTAAGAAACATGCTCGTGGTAGATGATTATTTGACCTATTTCCGGTTTTGATGGCTAATTATTGATGTGATTCTCGTGTTATCCGCATATGGTGATACCGACCTTGTTATGAAGGGAATTAGTCATGGAGCTTGTGATTATTTGCTGATACCTATCAGAATTGAAGAGCTAAAGAATATTTGGCAACACGTAATTAGACGAAAGAAGTTTGATCCCAAGGATCAAAAAGATTTCGACAGATTTTACAGGCTTGTGGGAATTCCGGGGATATTAAGACTGGGAGGTTAATTCATTCAATGGCGGTTAAGTCTGGAATGAATTTTGAAACCCGTTTCCATATTTCACTTTTGGCTCTGTATGCAAAATGTGGGGAGTTGGGTTCTGTAAGAAGGTATTTTGAGAATATGGAAGGGAAGGATAATGTCTCTTGGAATTCAATTATAACGGTGTGTTGTTTGAAGGGAGAGATTGGAGAGGCGTATAGGTTGTTTGAATTGATGAAAAATGAAGGCGTTTAGCCGGGATTGGTTACTTGGAATATATTAATTTCAAGTTATAACCAGTTGGGGGATTGTGATGTTGCGATGGGGATGATGAAGGAGATTGAGAGTTTTGGTGTAATTCTTGATGTTTTCACTTGGACTTCTATGGTCTCGGGGTTTGCTCAAAATAATAGGAAAACTGAGGCGTTGGAACTGTTTGCGGAGATGCTTTTGGAAGGTGTTGAACCAAATGGGATTACACTTGCAAGTGCTATCTCTGCATGTGCATCTCTTAAAGTTGTAAGGAAGGGGAACGAACTCCATTGTACTTGCAGTGAAGATAGGATATTCTGATTCGGTATTAGTTGGAAATTCTCTTATTGACCTGTATTCTAAGTGTGCAGAACTTGTGGCTGCTCGGGAGGTCTTTGATACTATAACAGAGAAAGATGCCTACTCTTTCAACTCAATGATCGGAGGGTATTACCAAGCTGGCTACTGTGGCAAAGCCCACAATCTCTTCATAAGAATGCATGAATCAGATGTACAACCAAATGTTATCACGTGGAATGTTATGATCAATGGATATATTAAAAATGAAGATGAGGATCAAGCTATGGACCTTTTTCATAGGATGGAGAATGATAGGAACATTAAGCGGGATACTGCAACATGAAATGCTCTTATTGCTGGCTACCTGCAAAATGGGCACAAGAACAAGGCACTAGGTATATAAATATTTCGCCAGATGCAATCCTTTTGTGTTAGACCAAACTCAGTTACCGTTTTGAGCATTTTAGCTGCTTTTGCAAATGTAGTTTCAACTAAAAAAGTGAAAGAGATTCATGGTTGTGTATTGCGCGAAAACTTAGAGTTTGAGCTTGCTGTTGCAAACTCGTTTATAGACACTTATGTCAACTCTAGAAATTTATTGTATGCAAAAGCTATATTTGATGGGATGCCAACCAAAGATATTATTAGCTGGAACACGCTGATATCTGGTTCTATTTTATATGGTTATCCTGGTGCTGCCCTTGATCTCTTTGGTCAGATGAGAGAAGAGTGAATAAAACCAAACAGAGGTACATTTGTGAGTATTATTTCTGCTTACAGTCTTGCCAAAAAGGTTGATGAGGGGGAGCGAGTTTTCTCTAGTATGACTCAAGATTTTGACATTTTACCATGTTTAGACCATTGTACAGCTATGATAGATTTATACAGTTGCAAATTTTTTGTTAAATCATTCTGTATATTTTTACGCTTGCCAAAAATTTTACACATATGTGATTGTCGTATATTATTCCAGTTCTTCTTTCAGATTGTTAACTGTATTTTCTATAATTAATTTCTGAATTATATAGAGTGCATGAAAGTGACTAATTCGCTATTTAAGAATCAAATATTTTCTGTATTAATAGTTATTATTTTCTTTCTATAATTTTTAGATTTAAGATTATAAAACTGTTAAGTGTTTGTAATTTTTCTTAATATAGTTTTGAATTTTTTCCCCATGCTTCTTGCCAAAGATCTAATGTTTTTCTTTTTCAAGAAAACATGAGTCCATAATGCACTTTTTTTTCATTTTATTTTACTTACTTTTTCACTAATTCTTATTGCAGAGGTTGTGCCGAAACAGATTTTAGATTTAATGAATGTGGAAAAGCTTACTAGAGAAAATATGGCCAGCCAACTCCAGGTAAAATCACTCATCTTTCCTGCCTTAGTTCTGTACAATTTCAACCTATTTCAGTAGATCATTCTAAAAATTTTCAAATACAAATGATTCGATCAAATATAGATTTCATCCTGTTTGTTGCAACTTCTTTGTACTAGAATATACTTATAGGATAGAATAAGCTGCAGGTATGATGTGTGTTGCAGCTTCATTGTAATGAGTATACTTATAGGTTAGAATAAGTTGCTGGTATGATGTGTGTTGTAGCTTATATGAATAAGCATTAATCAGATTATTACTTGAAATGTTATGGGCAAAATTTACAAGTTGCTCAATTGGTGATTATCACATTAAAGATTGTGCAATGTTTACTGAGTTATCTAAACTGAATACCTTTAAGAAAATTCATTAAAATTTGTGTAGCCTAAATGATCTCAATAACAGCGATAAATACACAGCAATTTTGTAGTGATTTGAGAAGTTTGAAAACAAAATTGCATCTGATTTTTCGGTGAACACCTTTTATGCATATGCTTTTGTGACCTTTTATGGAAAAAAAATTCTAGTTTCTGTAGACCTTTTATTTACAAAAGTTATGTGGATATTGTGAATAAAGGCCACTATGGTTTTCAAATAGTGACTCTGACAAATAAATGTCTATGCACTTGATCTATATAATTTTCTGAATCCGTGTTCACAATTTTTATGTTTCATATTGAGGAATATTTGTTCCATATCCGGATCTCTGTTTCTTAAGTTTGTCGAATTCATGTTTTAGATCCTGTGCCAAACAAATGCTCCTCTAACATTCTACTACATTTAATTATGTTAACTTTATGACAAGTATAATTTCCACCATGAAGAATGCAGCCCAATTTAGATATTAGAGTTAACAATCATTTAGGTAAGGTTGGTCTACATGCAAAACACTTGAGAAGTAAATATGTATGCCTTTGTGACAGGTCCCAATCACAATTCACTTTGATCTTGGGAATTCCAAGAAAGAGTTGGTGGAAGTTCTGGAATTAGTAAGCTGTCTTGCTAGTATATTGAAGTAGATATTTTATGTAACTCTATTCTAGTTACTTTTCCACTGAATTTTGTGATGTTCAAATTAGAACTATTAAGCTTTAATGTATCATTCAAATCTACTTATCAATACAAACCATTGCGAGGATTCGATTCGATCATGGTAGATGGTTCGTAGTTTCCTTTTAAATAGAATATCTCATACACGAAATTCATTTCATCCTTGCACATGCAAAAGGTATCTTTGGTGGAAGTGAACTAGGAAGATTGTCGAAGAACTCAAGATGACTTGACGGTAGAAAATTATAAAGCAACAATGACCAGAGCATTAAATGGGTTTTTTTATTAATTTATTTATTTCGCCCCAGTTGGTTAAACATTCATCTTGGTTCTTTTACAATAATAGTATACTTCAGTTAAAGCCAAGAACGTATCCGCAAAGAACAAGAAAACCTTTCAGCTAGAAATCTAGAAGAAATATGAAGAGATCTTGGGACGGCTTGATGTAAATTAGAACATAGAGGTGCTGAAGGATGAAATCAGAAACTTTGGTGCATCTGGAGTTCACGTGAAAATAGTTCATGCACATGGTGGTCATTAGCTCATTAATTTGCACTTGATTGTGAAAATAGTTCATGCACATGTTCATGTATTTGAGTATTAATTAACTGCATTGTTCTGTTGGTAAGGCTGAGTTTGTTGCTCAGTTCTACTAGTGTTGTTGTAATAACACGATGATTTTATTTAAAGGGTTGGAATTTATTAGTCATCATCTTGGTGTAATCTTTTTTCTTATTTCTAGATTTATAATTTTATATTTAGTTTTTCATTCAGTTACAACAAATAATTTTGTCTATTAATAACTTTTTATGTGACGAGATGTATCGTCGCCATAAGTATTATTGACATTGAAAAATATGTCCCAGAAAATAACTCTTTAGTGATAAATTATTTTGAAATATTATTTAAAATATGAAATAACGATATAATTGTCATGTTAAATATATTATTAGGTGACGAATTATTGTCGTCATTTATTTTCTTATTTTTGGTGACGATAAACACAATAACATGAAGAAAGAATAATCATAAATATGACACTATTGTCGTCATTAAAATTAGATGATTTAAATAGAGTAACATATTTTCGTCACTAAAACAATATCATTTAATGACGAAAATAAGATTTTCATAATTTAATGCACTAAGTTTTGATGACGAAACATAATTTAGAGTGACGAAAGTTTCATTCAAATAGTGACGCTATTAACGTCACTAAAAGTAATTAATTATAATGACAATGATGTAGATCGTCACCATAAGTTAAAATATTTAGTGACGACATCAAATATTGTCAAATAAACCTAATACCACGCTTATACGGTGACGGTCTCTATGACGATTAACACTCGTCACCAAATGTTTTAGTGACAAAAAATGAATTTTATGTGACAAATTTTAGCGTCTTTTTTTGTGTGATTTCTTGTAGTGATATATGTAAATACAAAATTAAAACTTAGGAAAATATAATTAATTAATAAGTTAGCCACTAATTAATTACGTACATGATCTCATTGGGGTTCCAGAGGATAGCATAGTTGTGAAAAGCTTTTGTCGGATCGAACCAGAGGTGAAACTTCATCTCCCTTCCAATAATAGTGTTGCCATCTCCACTTCCTCTCATGTAAACATTTGTTTGAAATGTATAAGGCTTATCTGGTGTTGTTCCTAGGAACTCAATGTCAATATCATCATGCTCTCCCGGATGGGCTTCATTGTCGGACAGCTGTCAATCATTATTATAAATAATATATATATATATATATATATATGTATGTATTTTGGGCCCAAGTGCAAAATTAGGGTTCACATGACCTAATTGAATTAAATGCACAATTAAAGTTCCACGACCTCATTAAATGTGCAAATTAGAGTTCGCTTAACCTAATCAAATGAAGACGAAAAATCGTAAAATAAATGTCTTTGACACGGGAGAAGCCTCCATGTGTCCCGGCGGGAAGACTGCGTGGAGGCGGCTCGTTTTGGAAATTGATTGAGGGATTGGATTGGTGGCTAGAAGTACAGAACAATATGGGCATTATTCTAATGACTAAAGGGTATTTCTGGAATTTTCCTGAAAAACATGTGCCTAACATGTGACTACTTAATTCCAGGAAACTCTATAAATACCCCTTCCATTCTAGGAAGAGGGGGAACTCTTTTGGTGACTTAAGGTTTGGATATTCCACCTAAAAGAACTAAAGGGTTTGGACACTCTCTCTCAACTTGAAGGACTCAAGGAAAAGGCTCTTGTAATCCCAACAATCGTAACACAGTTCCCGGATTCTAGGAGTTCTCCCACGTGTCGTTGGAGTAATTGCCCACCTGTTCTTCTCCACTCTTCAATCAATCAACCAATTTCGTGCTCTTCGTGGATTTCTCTCCTCCTCAGCCAATACGAAACCCTAACTAGCAAGGTGCGATTTCCTTGCCCACATTTCTTTGGCGACTCTGCTGGGGAGGTGTAGAATTCGTGAAGGGTATGGCCATAACTCGAAGTGAGAGAACTATAGGAAGAGCCGTTTCACCGACAAATAGCATTACCTCACTGGATCCAGTTCCAAGGCAAGCAACTCAAGCTTTCCAAAGCACAAATCTGGATTTTGACTAACCAATTATTGAATACGCTTCGGAAGGGAGTTCAACATCACCATACATGGTTAATCAACAACTAACGAATGTCAGGCAGACAGGCGCGAGAAGGCAAGACGAGGAAGAAAGTGGAGAGCAGGCAAATGTTGTGCAACTGGAGATGCTCAAGGTGTTGAAAGAAGCACGGGAAGGACAACGGTTATGATGGCTATGATGCTGGAGATGCAGAGGAAATAAGAGGAAATGGGAAATTTCCACCAGCAGTTGATGCAGATTCTCACTTTCAAGGCCATGCTCCCAGACAATTCACAGGGAGAACAGGCATGAGTGGAGGACAACAACGATAACAACAATAAGGAAAATCAGATTGTACCTCCATTGACGGAGAATCAGTCTATTCCAATCATCCACTTGGAACCTCAGAACAGTGGTGACATGCCACAACCCAGACTAGAAGTCAGCCAGCCTCAAACAAACATCATTCCGACCACTATCCCCGTATTTTCACAAGTGTAGATACCAACCATCCCAAGCCTCGTCCAACGAACTAGCCCACAAGAACAACCGATACAAAATTTATATGATGCCAGTGTACATCAACCAATTTCTGTACCATACATAAGGCCAATGCAGCCATACATCATAACACCACAGAGAGTCCATACCACGAGCCAATATGTGACAAAGAATGATATGATCAATCAACTTCATAGGCAGACATCCCAACCTTCGAAGTTACACTTTACTCCAACTTACCCGGCACATATTCGGAGACAACCTTACCAAGCAGGGTATATTGAGCATCCCCCGCAATTTCCAAAATACAATGGGGAGAAAGGAAATTCCAAGGAACACATTGACAGGTTCGTGGAGTCGATGTCTCCATGGTTAGGATATGAGGGAATTCAACAAGACTTTGACGGATAATGCCTTCAGTTGGTATTATAACTTGGAGAAGGGATCAGTCCATGATTGGGATGATCTAAAATTGCCATTTTTTAAGAAATTTTTCTATCAGCAAAAACAGGTAACCATCGTAGAGCTCGTGCGATTCAAGTAGAAGCCAAATGAGGAGCTCTCAGATTACGTGGATAGGTTCAGGGCTCAAGCACAGAAGTGTGCAGAGCCAATTCAAGAAAAGAACTTGGTTAACATATGCAACAATGGTGCTTTAGACGCCTTCAAGCCCCACCTCATTACCAAGGCTTATGATTCATTTGCGACCCTCTCATCTTTTGCAAAAGACTTGGGGGGAATCATGATATTTTCCACCAGCCATGCGATGGTTACATGGAAGAGAAAAAGGACAGAAACTGTGGCTTTGGTGGATTCTCAGTCAAAACCACAAGGGGGCAAGAGGGAGAAGAATGAGAAATTTGAGCGAAGCAGAGAAAAGCATAGGGACAAGTATACCAGAATGCCAGTTTTGGAGGCTATCACATGCAGCGAGAAGGCATTCAGGAGCCTGTACGAACAATGGGTCGATCATAGAGTGGCTAAACCTCCAAAGCCCCGATTGGTTGTGACGGAAGAGATGAAAAGAAGACAAGACTTTTATGTATACCACCAATACGCAGGGCATCCCACTATGGACTATTACAGTCTGCGAAGGATATACCACGAGAAGATGGCGGCCGGGGAGATTGAACTAGGAGAAGAAACGTGCCACACTATCACCCATGGTGCATTCCCGGAAGTCAAGAAACAAAATACTGACTCTACCATCGAAAGAAATCTAAACTACAGATGAATTAAAAATCCACCCAAGATGGTGGTCCACCAGAAATGGTGGTTTAAGTCCTCAGGAGTATCCCTTGCCAAGTAATTGGATAACCAAGGGAGGAGGCACATGCAAGAATTGACGAATTAAAAAAATCCACCCAAGATGGTGGTCCACTCTAAATGGTGGTCAAGTCCTCGTAGACTGCACTTGCCAAGAAATTGGACGACCCAAGTGACGAGGCACCCGATTTTAAGTCCTTGTAGACTACACTTGCCAAGAAATTGGACGACCCAAGTGACGAGCCACCCGATTTTAAGTCCTCGTAGACTGCACTTGCCAAGAAATTGGACGACCTAAGTGACGAGCCACCCAATTTCAAGTCCTTGTAGACTGTACTTGCCAAAAAATTGGACGACCCAAGTGTTAGTGTTTATGCCCTAGAGGCCAATTATTTGATATAATTGCTTAACATTTTGATATTATATTTGATTGAATAAATAAATGATTTTATTATAGTTTTATTTATTGCGTAATATAATTGTTAACATAATAAAATTCCTTAGAATAGTGATACAAATTATATAGTTTCAAGTATGTGACTTGAACATGAGATTATATAATTTCAATTAGTATCATTGTTCTTAAATGTCCCTAATCGAGTATCATTGTTGATGGGACAACAATGATGCATTGAGACTAAAATATGTGGATCGATGATGACCAAATCTCATTGGTCATAAATATATGAGATATTAAGTCAATGCATGAGGTACATGTTAGAGAACGATGTCTTTGGGCAGGACCCACCATGAGAATTCTATGTGGAGCATTATGCGAAGTGTCATTAGAAATTCTCATAGTGACAATGATGTAATGGTCCTCCGAGGCACAAATCACTATATTACTACGGGGAATTTATGTACTTTGATATCATCAAATGTCACCTTTAATAGGGTGGACTATAAAGGTGATTATTGGGTACATCATGAATCATGTATGAGGAATATGAGTGATCTAGATGGAATTTAACCCTCCTATACATTAGGGATGATATCCATAGGCCTCTTGATTGAGTAGGACTATGAAATGCATGGCCATGCTCAAATAGTGATTTGTTTCATATAGTCTACTCATTGATCAAGAAAACTCAAATTATATTATGAAGAGTGACACATTCCATGACTCGAGTTTAATCTAGGATATTAAGGTTAAAAGGATTAAATTACATTAAAACATTAGTCACGAAAAGGTTGCATCGAATCATCGATCTTATTATTATTTGGATAGCAGTGATGCATTACTAGATGCCGCTCACTGTTTATAATTTTATAATATGATTTTAAAATTATTGCCAACGTAATAATAACCTATAGGGTCACACACATAGAACGTAATTTAAAAGGGAATTAATTTAAATTTTAAGGATTTAAATATATTAATATGATTAATAGTGTTTAAATCACGAATTTAAATTAGAAGGATAATTTGTATATATTTATATTAATTAAGTAAGACTTAATTAAGATATATATATATATATATATATATATATATATATACAAATTCGAATTTTATTAAATTAGGTTTTGAATAATATTTTTTAATGGCTATATATATGATATGTAGCAGCCATTTTAGGTATTATTCATAAACCAAAAACCCTAGCCGCTCTTAGAGAGAGACTAGAGAGAAATCGTTTCGAAATCCTCATCCTTGGTGGCTAGTACCGCAGTTCCTTCTTCTGCATATCGTAGGATGATTCTCAGAGCGTTCGTGTGGATAACGTAGAGGCGCGATTCATTTGGATTGCGTTGGAGATTCGAGTGCATCAATTTCAGTATCACAATCGGTATAATTTCTAACCACTGAGTTAATTGATTTTCGCATGCATCCTGTTTAGGGTTTCGAAATTGCCTTAAATTATTCTATTTCCGTTGTGCGTTTCTGTGCCAAAACCCTTCACCAAGTGACGAGGCAACCGATTGTAAGTCCTCGTAGACCGCACTTGCCAAAAAATTAGACGACCCAAGTGAGGAGGCACCCGAGTGTTACACTTTACCATTAAAAGTGAATGAGGCACCTGATTATAAGTCCTCAGACCCGAAAAGTTACACTTTTAACTTTAAAAGTAATTGAGGCACCTGAGTATAAGCCCTCAACCCTGAAAAAGTTACACTTTATCTCTAAAAGTGGTGAACGTTATGCTTTCTCCGATAAAAAACAAGATTCATTATATAAAATGTTATGCTTTTCATTAAAAGCAATTTGATTGTCAATAAATTTGTCAAATCTTCACTTATACTTGAATTTTTTGATTTATTAAACAGAATAGTATAGATTTTAAGTGTTGGTTTGCATTAAAAAAACATGTTTTCTCTTTAACAAAATTTATGAGGCCTATTATTGTCTTGGAGTATTAATTTGGACAACTTAAGATCCAATGTTGAATATTGAGTTTTAAGGAATCGTTCAAATTAAAGGCAATTAATAAGGATAAAAGAAACTATAATTTGATGAATGAAATATATGTACATGAATTTTCTGATACAGGAAATGGAAAAAACTATGAAAGTTCATGATCTAAAGGCCATGACCTGTCGAACTGAAGAGAGGGGAATAGCTAAAGCTTGGTCTTCAAGGCTATCAGGCCTTCAAGGCTATCAGGAATTTAATGCTATCAGGCCTTCGAGGCTATCAGGCCTTCAATGTTATCAGGCCTTCGAGGCTATCAGTTCTTCAAGGATATCAAACCTTCGAGGATATCAGGCCTTCAAGGTTATCAGGCCTTCAAGGCTATCAGGCCTTTAATGTTATCAGGCCTTCAAGGTCTTGGGCAGCTAACTCAATTTCCCTAAAGTTTGGTCTTTAATTTATCCATGGCATCTTGAAGCTCCTAAAGCTCTACATAAAGTAAGTAATTCTCATGGTGACGTGAAGTGACTTCCAAACGAAATGCAACAACATGATGATTGAAAATAAATAGATCCAAACCTAACATGGAAGGGAGACATGTCCAAGGAGAGTTATGAGATGCCACGGGAGATGGAAGGTCATTCAACCCACCCAAAGTACTATCCACAATACCCTCCTGAGCAATCACCAACTCGGCAGAATCCTCCTTGGGATGATGAACATATATCAGCAATGGTCTCAGAAGGATTCTACCTCAAAGAAACAGGAGTCTCAAAACTGTCATGTGGAGAAGTTGTAAAAAGGCGTGAAGAGAGCGCTCCATCACCCACAGCAGGTCATCTGAGCTTACATCAGACAAAGAATCCCTAGCATCAAGACTAACACAATCATCATGTGATGAAGAAGACTCGATACCCGCTTCCCCATATGCAATACTCGCAAAAGAGCCCAATGGGATTAGATCGAAGATTTTCAAAATATCCCAGGAGAGCTCCTCTAAGGCTCGCCCTTCTAGAGTTTTCTCCCCTAGAGGTACCCTCTCCTAGGACTTGTTTTTTTAGGCTTACAAAACATCAATCCCCACGAAGTATTTAGAAACTGGAATCAAGACTTCAGCACTTAAAATATTTTGCGCGATCATCTCACCAAAGGCGTGACTCACGCGCAGGGGGCAAAATGCTTACTAGTAGATGGCATAGACATCCTCCAGTGTAGAGGTGCATTCCCCCCCAGGCAGTGACGAATGTGCAAGTAAAGGAGCACCATCGTAATCAATACAGCAAGGGCGTTATGGTCTTGTTGGATACGTAGGTCTCTGCATAGTTGAACATAACAAAAGATGCCCGCACTCTTGAGTATATCCACGTAATCAGTGTTTCCAAGGATCTCATCGGTTCAATCCTATCATCCTTAAAGGCGATCAGATAAATCAGACAGGAAACGAAGATGACTAAAAGGGTATCCTTGCTTCTCTATGCATATGTGGGGAATGCAATAGGAATGGGGACTCCTGGGTAGTTCATGGTTCTGCAAAGCATTCAGGTGAAAGGGCCTACAAGCAAGGGAAGTTCACTATAAGAATTCTAAAAAAGCAAAGAAAGGATGTCAAATAAAGTGCTTGAGCTTGAAGTACTCACCATGGCAAAGAGGAAAGTCTAAGAGTTAAGCTTCAAAACACCTGAAAAGAAGAATAAACGACGTCAGAAAGAGTTAGGAATCGCAATTATGGAAGGAAAAAATTCCCAAAAAATTTTGGACAGCCAAAAGGCATCCTTCGGAGTCTTTTTTTAGATTTATAACGATATATGTCATGGCCAATTAATGGCAATAATTTTTTTAGGGCTCGTCGCTAGCTTCGTTTTGATATATTATGGGCCCCAAAACTCCAAACGGATTAAAAATTATGATCAAAATAGTAACTGTTCCTCCAAAACTTATTTTTTTCGTTTAAACTTCAATTTCTCTATAGGGTTCAACCATGTAGGCTTCGGATACCTAGGGGTTGTTCCTTTCATCCCTTAAAAAAAATCTATAGGGTTCGGCCCCCTAGGGTTCGGCCATGTAGGCTTCGGCCCCCTAGGGTTCGGCCACCTAGGGATTGTTCCTTTCATCCCTTAAAAAAAATTCTTTATAGGGTTCGGCCATGTAGGCTTCGGCCACCTAGGGGTTGTTCCTTTCATCTCTTAAAAAAAATCTCTCTAGGGTTCGGCCATGTAGGCTTCGACCACCTAGGGGTTGTTCCCCTCATTCGTAAAAAAGAAAAACAAAAAAAGTGCCTATAGGGTTCGGATAACTAGGGGCTGTTCCTTCACACCTTCGAGGTCCTGTTGCTCTACCAATCAACTGCTTGGGACGAATATCGACTCTTTACTTCTCTAAAATAAGATAAGTAAAGATTTTATTTTTTGAAAAAAATAAAATAAAATAAGATTTCATTTTATTTCCAGAAAAATTAAGATTTTATTTTATTTCCAAAATAAAATTAAGATTTTATTTTCAAAATAAAAATTAATAAAAAAGGAAAGATTTGGTGTATCAAAATAAAGATTTTTATTTGGTGATATTTGATGATCTTTCATGTTTTTAATTTTCAGAAAAAAGAAACAAATCTTGGGCAAATTATGAAAAGATTTTAGGAGGATTTCCCAATATGTCCAAGGAAAAGCCCTGCTAGGATTTTCCTCACTAGGGTTTAACCCTAAGGTTTTGGCTCCCTAGGGGTTCCCTCTACTAGGACCATTGTTTTCAAGACCTGTAAAGTGAAGTCCCGCAAAATCATTCAAAGTGAAGAATTCTTGCACGATCGTCTATTTGGAAATGTGACTCTCGCGCAGGGGGCAAATGTGGGCCCAAGTGCAAAATTAGGGTTCACATGACCTAATTGAATTAAATGCACAATTAAGGTTCCACGACCTCATTAAATGTGTAGATTAGGGTTCGCATAACCTAATCGAATGAAGACAGAAAAGTCAGAAATAAATGTGCTAGACCCGAGAGAAGTCTCCATGTGTCCCGAGGCAGAAGACTCGTGGTGGCGGCTCATTTTGAGAATTGATTGAGGGATTTGATTGATGGCTAGAAGGACAGTACAATATGGACATTATTCTAATGACTAAAGGGTATTTCTGAAATTTTCCTGAAAAACATGTGCCTAACATGTGACTACTTAATTCCAGGGAACTCTATAAATACCCATTCCATTCTAAGAAGAGGGGGAACTCTTTTGGTGACTTAAGGCTTGGATATTCCACCTAAAAGTACTAAAGGGTTTGGACACTCTCTCTCAACCCGAAAGGACTCAAGAAAAAGGCTCTTGTAATCCCAATAATCCTAACACGGTTCCTGGATTCTAGGAGTTCTGTCACGTGTCGTTGGAGTAATCGTCCACCTGTTCTTCTCTCCTCTTCAATCAATCAACTAATTCCGTGCTCTTCGTGAATTTCTCTCCTTTTCAGTCAATACGAAACTCTAACTAACAAGGTGCGATTTTTTTGCCCACATATATAAAAGATTATTTAGGGATGAGTCGCAAATTATTTAGTCCAACAATCTGAAAAATCTTCCCGAGCCACGATCGACCGACCTTGTCCACACTAGCTTCAATTTAACATGTGCATATGACTTTTGTACTTGTGATCGACATCCGTAAGTTTTATAGTTAGTTATAAGTTTGACTTGTGCAAAATTCAAATCAAGCAGCTAATGTGATCTTGTCTAGACCATCTATAGCAAGCATGTCGGTTCAGGAACCTTGTGATGAATAGCATGGTGACACACTTGATGACTCGTATGTATTATCTCTGTTTTTAAAAGATTATTGTCTAAGGTTTTTATACATGAATTAAAAAAGTATCATTTATCAAATAAAATTTATTTGAAATTTCATCACTATCCCTTTATGGGAAGTTAAAAATTATTTATATATAGGAGAGAAATTATTGGGACAATGAAAGAAGGTATGGGTAATATAGGAAAGTAAATAATTTATTCTCTTCGAAAATTGTAAACGATAAACATTTTAAAACAAATTTTTTCTTTTAAAATAACAATCTTTTAGGAACGGAGGGAGTATAATATTTCGTTGTGCCAAGTGTTACAACGTACACAAAATTCATCTTTTGCAAGTCTTCACTAATCTTTAGAGTAAAAAGAGAACTAATGGTATTAAAAGAAGGCTACTGATCACGTCAAGGAAAAAAATTGACAGTTAGAGTAATAAATATCATTGAAAGTTTAAAGTGTTGTTAAAACAAATATAAAATTGTCACCAAATATATTTACTATAACAAAATTATTTGCTCTGATGTTATCATTATTAACTCTCCTTTTCAAAATTTGAGATAAAAGTTTTCTTTTTAGTCCATTCTTAAATTAGAAATATTTCGTATTTTAAACTATAAATTGATATGAAGTTACAAACATGTTATTATTATTGATTATATTTTTCATGTCACCACTACTGCATTAATTTTTAACTAAACAAATAATGAGAATTGAACCTAAGACATGGTAATTTAAGACACATTGTTAACAGTTAAGCTAAAAATTTAATGTCACTTGTTTTCTTGGTCTTAAATTCTTAGAGAAGTTCACAAGAGTATTTCACAGTGCACAAATTTCTTATAAGAAAATCCTATTTTCCGACATTATTTTTTGAGCAATAGGACTAACTATAACATTAAAAACTAAAGTATGAACATATTAAATAAAACCCTATGGAAACTGTCGAATTGCTTCGCATTTGAATAAACCTTATTTTACACTTTAGTCACTGACTAATTATATAACTGAGAAAGTGACTCCTTAGACTTTGAAGTGATATAACATTATTGAATAATATAGTTGTTAATTTTCTTAAAATGGGGTCTTAAGGATAAAACGGAATTAATTATCATGGAAAATTTGTTATTATAATTGAATTATTACCGGCCCCTTTAGTTTCTTAGAGTTGGTGTAATAGTACATTTTTGTGCTTCCCACAAGGAGTGATATATATGCAATGCAAATTTAAGATATATATGCAAATTTAAAATAGATATATTTTATGCTTATTAAATTTGTGACCCCTTGATGACACTTCTTACCCCGCCCTTATTAGGGGGACGGGGACGGGGACGGGGACGGGGGACGGGAATATGTTTTGAAATTTGGCCTACTCATATACGGAAAAAATAAATGATTTGAAATTTTATTTTGTGATACATTTATTTCTCTCTTTTTTTGCAAAGAAATAGTAAACAAAAGGAAATAATGAATTCAAATAGGTGTTCAATTCCATTATATACATAAATGAATAAAAATTACTTTGAAATAGTAAATATTGTAATAGAAAATGATGAGTACGTACAAGAGGTTGTAACTAGAGGAATGTTAGGTCCTTAAGAAAGGAGGCAGTTGAAATCCCCATTTGTATCTTTTATTCAACTTTTTGTAGTCTTGCATAGAAATGAAATTGTTTGTTAATGTTTAGGATCGGATCATACACACGCACACGTCGGTAAAGAATCAACATAAAGATTTACGTATTTTTTAATTTGGATACGTCCACGGGAGCAGGGAAAAAAGTTATTTTATTTATGATCTAAGTCCATAGAATTTTACAATAAAGAGTATATATAATCGCTACTTCTATTTCAACCCTAATTTACATTATAGCTTAAATACTCGTAATGTCCTTGTAACATTGTATCATATCATACCGTGGGTAGTGGCGAAGCTAGAAAATTTATTTCGTGGGGTCAAAATATTGTGATGCTATAATAATTTGGTGAGGGTTCGAGGGCAACACCCCTGAGCCAATTTTTTTAGATAATTTTGTGTTTTTTGGCCGGTTGCATATGTAAAACATGTATATATTTGGTTACAATATTATTAATATAACAAGTAATTATAACATTATATATATACACACACCCCTTATTGACTCCTAATACGTTTTTATAATCACAAATTTGTTAATACATATTTAAATTTCTTATGTTATAAATTAGATTATTATTTATTTTAAAAATATGAGAGGAAGATGCATACATCAAGAAATAGAAGTAATATGAGATTGAAAAAATTATAATAAAAAAAATCAATTTGACCCCGTATATTAAAAAATTATAAAATTTAAGTGGGGTCAATTAATTAATTATGCTTAAATTTCTTCTAAATTTATCATATATTATAAAATAATTTTTTTTCTAGTGGGGTCAATTGACCCCAAACTCTCTAATGTGGCTTAGCCACTGGACACTGATCGTGAGGCACCTTTTCAATTATAAGCCACAAGTCCCAACATATAGTTACTGAGAACCAAAATACGAAAACAAGGGCTTATATAGCAACCAATGCTCATTGCTCTGAATGAGTTATTTATTGGCAATTCTCATCTTTGAAGCCAATAATAATAAGGGACCAAATATTAACGACTTCAACTTTTGGTCAAGTTAAATTTCAAATATCTGTATTAAACTTAAATTCCAGGATAATTTGTTAACTTTTTTTCATGCACGTCAAACTCCAAAGATTTAGTTAGTTGATTTTTCAAAGGTTGTACGTCATGAGTTCTCAAAAATTAAAGGTATATAACTGCATACTAATCCTACCATGTAAAGACCCTACCGAGCTTGAAACTATCTCAAAACATTAATTACATATTTCTCCATCGTGCGGATACATCTTTTTTAAATGTCATTCGAATCATTGATTAATTTGCAGGTAAGCCATAACTTTCAGATCGAGCCGCCATTGTTTTTTGCAAGAAATTTTATAAAGCCTCTTTCATAGACTGACTACTCCGACTTAGTACAATTATATTGAACTTATGAGACAAACTTAAAAGGTTTTGTCAACTGTTGGCCGACGTCCATGGCCTACGTGATTGAATGCATGGGGACCTCACAAGCTAACAAACAAGATAGAATATTGATCAAGAAGATATTTACCTAACACAATATTATCCATAATCTGAATTTTTAATACAATTTTAATTTGTGTTCTTGATTTGTATATTATGGGATAACCATAGACGAAGCGTGTTCAAATATATACCAACGAAAGAGAAAGAAAATAAATCCTTAAGATAGATTCTGTATACATTAATTGCACTATATAGAGCTCGAATTTTGTTAAATAAATGCAAATTGTGTAGTGATACTCGAACAAAGCGTGTAGATATTTTTCCTTTTTATTTTGTGGATATAGAAAATTATTTGCAATTACTTTTCTAATATAAAAATTTGAGATTTTAACATTATTCAACATAAAATATGATATTTGTTGGTGTGACACTAGTGGATGGAGGATTTTTGTAGCGCTATGAAGGTTTTACGTACCCACATGCTACATGCCACTAAACTTACTATATATATATATATATATATATATATATATATATATATATATATATATATATATATATATATATATATATATATATATATTATTAATTTAGATTACATCCTTCTACATAATTAAAGACGACGAGTAAAATAATATAAATGATTAAGGACAATGATAAAATATTCTACATTATTAGAGATTAATTAAAAAAATGAAATTATGGATATCTTATTATTTGATTTATATTGCAACCAAATGAATTCATAATCCTCGAATGTCAACTTTCTTTTGTTTTTTAATATTTTTTATCATAACGTCACAAATGATTCAAGTGACAAAAGACAAGATTAGGGGGGTTACCACAGCAACAATCAACTGATCATTTTTATTTTATTTTTTTTGCTAAATTTTTTGTTTGTTTCTATATGATCAATGGATAGAGCTAAGAAGAATAATGAGATTATACCAAATTATTCTTACACAGTTTGAGAGGAGGGAAATAAAAATAACCTAAATAACTACTTGAGCTATATATTTATTTACACAATGTTCCGAAGTTGTACTTCATAAAAAGTTAGTACTAAACGTGGTGTTCTTTACTATCAATGCTGACAACATTTCCCTAATTAACTTAATAGCACGTAGTTTTAATTAATAAAATGGTGAAATATCAAAACAGTTATTAATAAAAATAATAAAATGTCAAAACTGTCATTAGTAAAAAAAATTAAAATAATAAGACACACAAACACGCTTTCTCTTCCATATATATATATATATATATATATATATATATATATATATATATATATATATATATATATTAGGGATCTTATACTCACTTATTCAAGCTCACTAGAGCTCACCCCTATTTAGCGACGGATCCGAACGACAATTCGATTAATACAATCGTAAATCTATACTTTTAGCGATGCACAACATATGACGTCATTAAAAGTATAGACGACGGATTATATGATCGAACCATCGTCGGGTCCGTCATTAAAAAATAAATAATGAAAGAAAATGAAAGTTTTGAAAGAGATTCGTGAACTATATATATATATATATATATATATATATATATATATATATATATATATATATATATATTGATTTAGGCATTTAACGGTATATAAATATAAAATTAAAACTCTTACATCCAACATTTCATTATCAAATGAATGACCTTTTGTTAAGCTACGTGGACATGATACGTAATATTTGAATAACTTTATATATATATAGACGAAAATCACAACATCAATATGACAGGTATACATATAAACTTATATACTATTACATACATTTTTCAACATTCGTTAAGATTCAGACATTTTCTTCAACTCTACGTGCATGGATCAATACAATAGACATGCTAAGAAAATTATGGCAACAAAATGTAATATATATAGAGAGACTGTTCCCTAATTTAAAGTCAACAAGGTCCGCTCTGAGTTTTTAATAGCCTAAAGTGAAAATAAAAAAATTTGGGCCTATTTCATTGGATAAATTTTCTGTAATCCTTTAAATTTAAAGCGGACGTTGTTGACTCTTTTTGTTTGAGTATATATATCATATACACAAATATCTCTTGGTACGCAAAAATTTATCAATTTAAGTGGGCTTAAAAAGCCTGAAATAACTTGGGCTTTAGCCGAGGGCAGTCTTTGAAAAGTCAAAATAATTAATTTGAAAGTGGCCAACCGATAGGTTAGAAGTGAATTGGAAGGAAGTGGTTAGCATGAAGTTAATTTTGGTCAATTGACCAATACAGTGTCGACACGCAAGTCGAGAGATGATCTTTCTCTCTGTATGTCAGAACTGTATTAGTCAATTGACCAACTTAACATAAAATTAACTCTATGGTAATCGGATCCGAATTAGAGATGAGATGGACTAAATTATCTGACCTTTGAAATAAAAATTTTGTATCAGAGAAGAAAACCCATATGTAGACACAACAACTCACTCCAAAATTGATGTGCCAAAATCAAAAACCTTCCATGGGAGAGAAGACATCAACCTCAAAACAGGGAGAGATTTAGTGTGATCTGGGTAGTAAAAAATTAACAAAAACCCCAATCAATGACTAAATCGAACTTGTAAATTAAAGTCAGAGAATTTAGATACAAGAATTTAGCTTTGAAGTAAACACATGTTAAACATAGAGGTGATCCATGTCCTTAAGGTCTTTATCGCCTCACCACCATCGGTCTTTAAGAGTTACGTATTTATATACCTCCGTGATATATGTCAAGCCTTGGTGAATTATTATCCATGATAGCAATTCACGTAAAATTCTAATAGAACACTACTTTGTAGTAGTTGTTTGTTTGTAGAAATATTGGAGAAGATAGAAAAATACATGTGCAAAATCATATATGTAAAACTTATGTATATATCTCATTTTATGTATATATATCAACATATATATATACATACATATATATATATATATATATATATATAAGTTACATAATATATACTATTTAATTCTATATTTAACCATACTTATTAATACTAAATATGTAAGTTACATACTAGATTAATAAATATGTAAGTTACATACTAGTTAGTATTAATGTAGTGGTTAATTAAATTAGCACCAATATTTTCTTTTTGTTCCAAAAAATAAAATAAAATATACTTTTATTAAATGGAACTAAGGAAAAAATAGTTTTTATCAAACAATTTTGCACCTTATTAAATGTCTCACTATAGACACTAATCGAATGATTTCTACACAAATCAAATAAAATTCTCTTTTATTCTCCACGTTGAGGACATTAATTTACACCTTTTATACTTACTTAAATTATGTCCACGGATGAATTTTATCAAACTCAAATATGACATATTATAAGTCACAAAAGTATAAAATAAGGTGCAATATATAACAATCCCCCACTTGTTTGGAAAAACAATTTTTCATCCAAACAACTTCCTATCAAACAACTCCAAGGCATGTGTGCATAAAAGAGGGTGTGACGAACATTGAACCTTCCCTTAGTGTAAACAACTCAAAGTCACATCGAAGTTGAAGGTGTCCGTAGATTGAACCTCTACTTCTATATGATATGACCGGAATTGTCACACACACAAAATTCTCCTACCACGGTGAGTATTCTCAATTGCTTTTATTAATATGGCCATGCATATACCCTGCTTCATGAACCTCTAAGAGAGTAAACCACAACCCTCTATAAGAAGCGGCTCCACTTCTAGTTCATATAAAAAAGTGTTTCACATGTGTTTCTGTTGCTAAGAACACAACAACTTTGTTAAGAGTATAACTCAGCCTCGGTCGTGCAATAGACGTTACTATCTTAAAGTACATATGGAACCACATCGATAGTAACACAATCAGCAACTGTGACTTGTTTTTCCCATTGAACCTATAAACTAGGGGTAACCTAGGAATAGGTTGGGTTCCCATCACCCCTGACTCAAAGTGGTTTAAGTTCCATATCACAAGTAGTTAAACTTACTAAGATCTCGTCAAAGTCTTAGTAAAAGATAAGATAAGTCAAGTCGTCACTTGACTTTCTCAGAGAATAAATATTATAATACCTTCTTGTATTAATTATCTAACAAAAATTATGTCTATAACCAACATGTCAAGACTTACCATTAAAGGTAATCTCATATGCTCTATATAAAACAATTTCATTATCACATCATAATGAACTAAGCAATGGAAGTGGCCACAATTTGATGTTTTAACAACAAATTTCGATTCCATTTGCTTTCTCCATCATATAAAGCAATAGTATTACTTGTTACTCCAAGTAAATTATTCCCTCACTAAGGGTAATAATATATCCACCTACTTGTAAAAATATAATTATATATTTCACCTACTTGTGAATATAATTATTTTCACCCTAATATTTTCATTATTCAAGATCACAACCATTATGAATCCAAGATTAATAATTTGTACTACATAAAAAATTTCACTAATCACAATATTGTGAAATAGGAGGCTTTAGATTAGGTTACAATCAATGTTTTAACAAACACCCTAATCCATTAAACTTCCCTTATAAAATAATAACATTAGATTCATATTGTGAAATGGCAAATACTCATTTGTTTCTTACTCATCTAAGAAACAAAACCCAAGATTGAGTGAAAATTCACCTACTTGTAAATTTATAATTTTCCTCACTAAAATATAAGTGACACTTATATGATCTATTAAAACATTGAGAGATCTAACAAAAACCAATGTGAGTCATTAGTATACTAAGTTTAAAACTGTATGTAATATTTGATCTCGTGTCTTGCATATCAAACACAAGGCTCTCACTAGCGAATGTGTACTTCAGATTTACAATAGCTATATCAGAATTAACTTTCAGTGTACCACTACTATTAAAGAATTATTAAATTCTTCAATCTCAAGGTATATCAAACTTAGTTTAGTATAACCTCTAAATATAATTTAATTGGTTTAGTTGGAATCCTCACTATGTTTTCACATGATAATAAGATAACATCTATTTTACAAATCTTTCAACATAAAGACAAAAATTAAATGTCTTAAACACGTTTACGTTAACAATACTATGTAAAATGATCAACATATCATCAATATACACAAAAACTATCACATTATAGTTTATACAATTATATTGTTAGTGTAAACATATAAATAATTCTATATCTGATAGAATCTCAAGGTAAATATGCACATATTATCACCTAATATGTATCCACTTTAATATTTATAACTTAGTTTCAATCACACTATTGAACTAAATCACAATAAATATTTTGGATCATATTTAGGCTAATAAAATTAATATTTACCAAATTATTATATTGACTTCCTTTACCAAATCAATATTGTTCTTTCTAGCTATAGGTTCAACTTATAACTTTCTAGGACCTTAGAGGATTAATTAAGTAAAATAAGTTCACATTTCAATATTATTCAAAAGTTTGTGTTTCAAAGACTTTCATTTCATAAGACTACACAATCAAATTGAATTTCACAACAAGAAATCAATAAGCCTTACTATTTCTTACATAAATAAATTTATGCTCCAAATAGTTCAAAGGCCAAATTTAGTCTATAAATAAAAATCTTAAAGAATCACCCCCACAGTTTTAAATAATTGAAATCTCATTGAATAATTTCACTTCACAATATTATGCTCACCACTACATTTTATGTGACAATGTTCCTATAAATATTACTTCTACATGAGAATATTAAGGAACACTTCTCAAAACAAAAATAAGTTCTTGTAAATTTTATGTATTAGTTATTCATATATAGATTGCTTCAACATAAGAACCTTTTAGAATACCCCCACATAAGAAAACAACCTCTTATTTCCTTTGAATTACATAAAAATCTCAAATTCAAAAATTATTTAACATGAGAACTTAAAATTATACATGTACATTTTTCAAGTATACCAACACTTAACACTTGATTCTATGTAAATAGTATAAAATTCATTATATACAAATTATAGCACAACTCATCATATTGCACAAATTTATTTGCATATAAAATATAAAAATTTATATTTACTTTCTAAGAAATTAATTTATCACACAAAATTAATTTATGTAGAAAGCAAATAAAATTCACACACATGAATTAGTATATCCTCAAGTATTTTCTTGTCCCAACTTGGATAGAAAATATCATAAACAATATATCTTTTGACATTTACAATATAGAATTCAAGACAATCTTCATAATAATATGAAATACTTGAACTTCACTATATTTATAAAAAATTCAAAAAATAAAATGTTTATCTCAATTAGAATATACAAAATTCATATGATCACATTAAAAATTTTACTACTTCTTGGACAAAGAAGTACACACAAAAAATAAATCAACATATACCAATTGTGATTATCCCAAAACACTAAGAAAATTATTTCTAAGTGTTTTTTCAACTTCAAAATCATATTGTACACAAGATTTACTCAACCAAATCTACTTGTACAATATCTCTTCTAACTATTAGTTGATAATTAATTTATTATCCACAAACAAAGTAATTTATCTCAAAATTCATGCATACAAATACCAAATAATATTGCACACTAAATATTACCTCAAACTTTCTATGCATAATTTTGTTCAAGAAGAACATAAATTTACTTTATTCTCAAAATAAATTAATTTATAACTAATTTGTTACATAGAGACAAGTAAACTTCTCAAATTTTAATACAACTTTCTCATAATAAATTAATCTCAATTAGTGTATAAGAAAATAATTGTCTCAAATATTCATATATATATATATATATATATATATACACATAATAATATTTTATCTACTCATAAAATATTACAACTAAAATATATATATATATGCAAAAATTAAATTTATTCCATCATGAACAAAAATTTAATTACTTTTCTTATCCCACAAAACTAATTAATTAATTTATTACAACAAAATATAAGTAAAATAATACTCAAAACATACAATATCATCTACACATGATATAATACATAAAACATATACTTTCAAGTATATACACATACAAAATGATACACAATTATCATTTATAAAAATAAAAGGCTAATGTTAAAAACACACCTTTTTGGAATTAAATCAAGAAGAACATAATAATCTCTTTAGAAAGATTTCTAAGCATCAACATTTGGTGTTTTTCATGATGACTCTTCATCTTTCTCCACATCAATTTACAAACATGTAAATTGTAATCTTTTTCACTTTCATTTTTCTCCACAATCCATCTTCTAACAGGAATTATCAATAAAAATAATTAGCTTAATATCTCAATATATTACTAATTATCATAAAAATTCCATTGATAAAATAGAATACAAGAAAAATGGCACTTATCTTTGAAAACCGTGTTTGTCTTCCATCTCACCAAAATCATGACTCTAACAAATACATAAAGACCTTAAGATTGTTAGAATCGTAGTTCGTGAAATCAAAATTGTTTGTTGAAGACATGATACGGTGATGATCCTTCCCTTAAGGTCTTTATCGCCTCACCACTATCGGTTTGCTAAGAGTTACGCATTTATATACCTCCGGGATATATGTCAAGCCTTGGTGAATTATTATGTGATAGCAATTCACAAAAAATTCCAATAGAACACTACTTTGTAGTAGTTGTTTGTTTGTAAAAATATTGGAGAAGATAGAAAATACATGTGCAAAATCATATATGTAAAACTTATATATATATATCTTTATTTATATATATATATATATATATATATATATATATATATATATATATATATATATATATATATATATATAAGTTACATAATATACTATTTAATTCTATATTTAACCATACTTATTAATACTAAATATGTAAGTTATATACTAGATTAATAAATATGTAAGTTACATACTAGTTAGTATAATGTAGTGGTTAATTAAATTAGCACTCATATTTTCCTTTTGTTCCAAAAAATAAAATAAATAGACTTTTATTAAATGGAACTAAGGAAAAAATAATTTTTATCAAACAATTTTGTACCTTATTAAATGTCTCACTATAGACACTAATCGAATGATTTCTACACAAATCAAATAAAATTATCTTTTATTCTCCACGTTGAAGACATTAATTTACACCTTTTATACTTACTTAAATTATGTCCACAGATAAATTTTATCAAACTCAAATATGACATATTATAAGTCACAAAAGTATAAAATAAGGTGCAATATATACTTTGTAACAATCTTATTCATTTATTAATAAAAATATTAATTTATTAAAGGCTTTTAAATTATCTACATGATGCTGTTTTATAATATGTGATAAAACCATAATTTTAAGCAATGCTTTTAGAATAATGATGATGATCATTCTAATGAGATCTAAATTCTTAGAAAGCTTAAAACTAAAATAGTTTCCAATCGTTGGATTGCTAAATTGGGGATTAGTGAATCCGGATAGATTGGTACATACGTTACTTGCTCATTGGATGAGGATGATTGATCTCATGATCATTTGTGTGGAGACATTAAAGCAAGTATGTAGGTGTTTATTAGAGAATAAGTTCACTAAACGTGGCTCGCTAAGGGATACCTAATGGAGTTTTACTTTCTTGTCAATAGGAATTCCTGTAGTGATAGTAGTACAAGTGATCCTTGGACTTGAGATCATCATAGTATCTTGTGTATGATGAGTTATACTTTGACTTATTCCTTAAGACCCTTAGGGTATATCAAAGGGTATGATTGGGTATAATAAGTTGTACATGGAGATAATGTATGATCAATAAAGAATCTATCACTTCTAGTAAAAGAAAAGAAATATTCTATGTGATTCGATAAATGACAACCCAGTAGTCCTTGGCCAAGGCAGAATGAAATTAGAAAAGAGTTTCTAATTTGTATTATTTGGAGTTGTGCATTTAAGAGTCGAAATACATATAATTAAATAAAATAAGACTTGACAGTAATTACATGTCTTATATTTAATTGGGACATTGTATGGTGGAAGGATTGAATTGTACGGTAACTATTTACTCAAAGGTTCTTTTATGATTAATGTTGAAATCTATATTATCTGAAAGTCGTTAATAATAAACTAGGAGGCTTATCCATATTGTAGAATAAATATTATTTATTTAAATAAATTAATAGTTTAATTTATTTATTTAAATAAGATTAGAATTGTTCTAATTGATTTATTCACAATAGGTTTAATATGGAGAACCTAAAGGGTCACACCATAAAAAAGAAGAATAATTATTTAAGAAGTTAATGGCATAATCATAATAATAAGTTAAGTATATTTAATTTAATCTATGGTGATAGAATAAATTAAATAGCTTAATATTTATTATTTAATATTTTAGAAATATTAAATATAAATTAATAAGATGAGTCTTATTATTATTATTATTACTATTATTATTATTTAATTCCTAAAAGAGTTTAGGAATTAATTAATAAAAATACTCTCATATAATCCTAATAAGATTAGGAGGTTAAATTAATTAAAAGATTTTAATTAATTATTCTTAATGAGATTGGGAGCATAATTAATTAAAGGAATTTAATTAATTAAAATAAAATAAAAACCAATTCCTTAATTGTTAAGGAGAGTTGCCCACATCTATAAATAAGAGGAGTCTTATTATGGATAGGAGTGGTTGTTGACTTTTTCACAATATACGTTATTCTAATTGTTGGAGAGTACGCTCTTTTCTATAGAGATAGAAAACTAGGGTTTAGCCAACCACCCTTCTTCTTGAATATTTCTTCTTCCTTGGTGGATCACCTCTAGAGGCCAAACATTTGGGTGGCTAATGTTGATCAAAGGAAGAAACCAAACCCGGTGGATTCAAGTTGAACGCGAAAAAGATTGGAGGTGAACTTGTACCTGAGGAAGCTCGAATCTTCAAGGGTATGATTCATGTTCTTTATATTTTTGTTTAATTAATAATTGTGCATAAAGGATGATCCGGGTATATGGTTTGTAAAATTTTAAAACTCTAATTTTCTACGTTTCCGCTTATTTGTGCAATTTGATTGCGTTCATGAATATTACAAACCTAACAGGAAGAAGATCAGAAACAGGAATCCATGCACCACAAGTTTGACGAAGGAGAATATGAAGAGTCTGAAGAAGAACCTTTAAGCTTTCAAAAATCAGAATCTTTTGGAGAGAGAAATAAGCTTTGATTCTATTGAAAATGAAAGAGACTAAAATAAGAGGGATTAATATGAATGCACAAGAGACAATTGAAGAAATGGCAAGTGTATATTTGTTACCCACCAATGGTTTGAATCCATTTGTGATCTCTTTATTGGCCTTGGTAAGAAACACTTTGGAATTTGAGGAAATTCTCTCTAAATCTGGTGATAATGTTTCTTGAAATCTTAAGGGTAGATCTCTAAATTCTGAAACTAAATCATCCTCGTCTACTCAACTGGGTTGTTTTGGTTTTTGGGTCTTGGATTTGAGGTCTGTGGTAATAATAATGGGTTTGGTTGTTTTGATCTTTGGTGTGGTTGGTTTGGTTAGATCTGAGGATTTCTTTTCGGAAAGTGAAGTGGGTTTGGTTGAATTTGATGGTTTTGAGGTGGAATTGAGCTTCTTGAGCTGGGTTTTGATAGTGGGTAAGTTGGAATCTGTGGTGGGTTTGATGAGTTTGGTTTTGTTTTTGGGTAATGAAATATTGGATGTGAGCTTGAGAAACTCGGTTTGGTTCTTGGTCGAACCGTCAATGGTGGTTTTGGTGAGTTTTGTTTTGTTTGGTTTGGTTTGGTTTTTGGATGATCCACTTCTGGGTTTAAGTAGTTTGGTTTGGTTTTTAACGGTGGAAATGGTATAATTGGTTTTCTTCTTAATTGGATGAGCTCCTTCTTTTTGTAACTCGAGTAATTTTCTACTATTTCTGCTAAATATCAGCTCAAGAGTTTAGGTTTCAAAACTGGTAAGGATGCTTAAAACTGTTGCTCAAGAGAATGGTAAGGATACTTATTGTTTAGCTCTAAAATCAGGTCATAACGGTTCTTTTCATGGTGAAGTTATATGTATTTGGTTTTCATTATGTCCCAAACTTAGTTTAATGTTTTCAAATATTAGATTTTGCAATTTAGTATGTGCTTGTGTTTTTGTGTTTGCTCTGTACATGGATGATATGTTTACGTTGTTCTGTCAGACCTGGTAATAAGTGAGTCCTAGCTCTAATTCTTCATCTGTATCAACCAACTCATCTGTAATTCTTATGGATGCTGGAAATCTTGCTCTCTGCAGAAGTGATGAGATTGATGATAATAGTAAGGCCTTGTGGCAAAGTTTAGCCTCCCCACAGATACTTTTTTACCTGACATGAGAGTTTACACATATTCTCAAACTGTTGAGAGGGCTATTTTTACTTCTTGGAAAAGTCCAAATGATCCTTCACCTGAAAACTACTCTGGCATTTGATCCTCGAGGGTCACCACAAATAGTTGTATGGGAGGGGTTGAATCATCGACTTTGGAGAAGCGGGCACCGAAACGGTCTAATATTTCTTGGTGTTCCTAATGCGAGAGCTCACTACTTGTCTGGTTTTCAGCTTACTAATGAAAGGAATGGAGATATGTATTTCACGTTTACTGCATCAAACCGTTCACAATTCGTAAGGTTTAGTATTATGTGGAATGGAGTTACAGATCAATTAATTTGGAGAAGATAAAAGGGAAAAGACTTAAATACCCCTCCAGATTCACATTACAGCAATAGTCGGTCACTTTTGATCGGCTAACTGACAAAAGTGTGCTTTTGTTATGTTTAATTGAAGTTTGGGGTGTACTTAGACATCTTTTTCAATTTGGGGTGCAAAAGTCAACAAGGGTGTAAAGTTTGGGGTGCACATTGTCTTTTAGTCTATTTTTAAAATTTTTAATAAACCGGTGGTAGTGCTTGAGATTTCATAACCGTTGTTCGAGTAAGCTCCTTCATTCCTTTGAAACTCAGGAAACTAGGGTTTTAGCCGAGACCCACGAGAATCGTCTTTTGATACTTTAATCGAAGCCCATAAGGCATGAAAAAGAGAAGAAATAGTAGTAGAGATGGTACCACTAGGAGACACGATCAAATAACAGTGAAATTTATGAAGATTGACCCGCTGTTTGTTATTCCGCACATCCTGCCTGATTCACTAATTCGTGGGAAGAGACCGTACTCTGGTATTTGAAAAATGCTTCAGAAGGTATCTTTCAAGTAGATGGCGATTGATAGAGTCATCCTTGATCGTCATTTCCAGTATGAGTACTGCATCCAACATGAGAGTTTTTATAGGTAGTAAAATATCGAGCTTCCTGTTTGGACCATCTTCATAGATTTCTCGAGATACCTTCTAACAAAGTTTTGTTATAGCATCTAGAACTTCCTCTTGTTTAGGTGGGCTGCCCGACAAATAGACATCCACAAGTTCAAGGAGGAGATGCGAGGAATAACTCATTAGATCCATGCCACTTCGAACTCCACGTCTTAAGAAAACTGGCATCTACCTTGTCTTGCGATCTGTAACCGGAATAGATAGATTCAAGGGGCGAAGGAAAGATAGTTCTTTGAGTGACAGAGATTTCGATTCAACTTCTCCCGTGGGGAATTCCAACTTTTATAGTTCAGTTAGCCTATTAGGCGTTGTGTAAGAGCTTTAGGCTATCTATGGAATAGCGGTCAGTGCTGCTTGATTGATGGCTCAAAAGTTTGAAACAAGTCTTGGATTCGGAAGATAAGTTAGGCGTAGAGGATATTGAGAAAGATCCTACATCTAGTTAACTGTTTTGGGAGTACCGACTCCAGGTTATCTCGGACTGCGTTCTGAAAAAAAGTAGCTTACTTTAAGGGCGGGCACTCTTGTCTTTCAACCCCACTATACTATTCATAGTTCTGGGGCACTATATACTTACAACCTCTACGATAAGCAAGTGAATGTGTCTGGTGCGCGTGACGAACGGAACTGTTCATCAAGAAATTGGTCGCCTCAATTTTGTTTAATACGTTGGAGTTTTTTTATAATTTCCTACTCACTCGTTACTTCGGTTTCTTTGCTTCTATTTCTTCTATCTGCCTGCTTTTCCTTCGTTCGATATGTTATACTTTTCCTCGGATTTAAAGTGAGATGGTGAAGTGAGAGTCTTTTCCTAACCTGAAAGCAAGGGAAGGGTAAAACGACTGTACCGCTTTTCAGATACAAATAGGTAGGTGTCCCTTTAGCTGCTCCTCTAATTCCGAAAAAACAAAAGATTAACCGAAAACAGAAAAAAATACTGATCGTGTCTTCGTTCGGGTGCTAATCCCGAAAGCCCTTATAGTTTTCTTTTTATGCCATTATTACTATAGTCTTGTTTCATTACCAAAAAGGAAAAGAACGACAACATCAATTCGTTTTCTATAGGTAGTAAAAATCAGATCAAATAGTAGTACTTCAACAGATAGGTAGAGGGTAGGAATATTATATTAAGGGAATTGTTATTTTTACAAGGTAAATTTAATATTTTTATAAAATTTTACTCACATGAATGTGGGTCTTATTTATTATTTATGTGAGGAGAGTCTTGTAGAACTATCAATTTTTGTTTTGTAAATATCAATTCTCAATATTAATTATGAATATTAACAGTATAGTATAAATATATATCAACAAGATTTACATAGAGATCATACTATTTTACTTAATGCATCTTCCGCCATCCAAGTCAATATCCAACACTCAAGATTATGATAAAAGCATATCTTACGTTACTGAGAATAGTGGAAAGCAAAGAAATTAAATACATTCAACTAGTCTTAGTAGCGGGAGGGGTAATGTCATAAATTTCACTTTAGTTAGATTTAACATATATATTTGTAATGTAATTTATATTAATTAAATTGTATTATATTACAATATGGAGTTTAATTATTAAATAATTAAATTGTAATAATAATTGATAATTTTAATTTTATTACTTAAAAAATTTACAAATAAATTCATTGAATATAGTTGACAATGTTGAATTTTATTACTTAAAATTACTTATACTAATAAATACATTGATTATAATTGACAATATTAAATTTTATTACTTAACAAATTATTTATAAAAATATATATATTAAATTTAATTAAAATAAAGATATTTAGCACATTACACTTTTCACTCTACTTAAAATAGCGGAAGGTATTTAATTTCTTTACCTTCCAGTACTATTTTAACATAATACTGCGCTGAAATAGTGCTACTATCTAAGATTTATTCTAAATTTTAAACTGTTCAAATAATTTATTAAGATGAATGAAAAATTTAAAATTAATTATATTTTGTTAAATAGATTATAGAGAGAGATTATTGATCAATAT
The DNA here is from genome assembly GCA_020205605.1 of Panax ginseng. NCBI lineage: Eukaryota > Viridiplantae > Streptophyta > Magnoliopsida > Apiales > Araliaceae > Panax > Panax ginseng. The sequence continues at coordinate 13,870,788 of CM035131.1, read as the reverse complement.
ATTATTTATAGGGTAGGCAAAAGTCTTTCTTTCTATAAAGAAAGGCAATTGGATTGTGAATATCATGACCTTTGCTGATTAAAGAAAGAAAATAATTTTTAAAAGTTTTATTTGACTTCCGCATATAAAAAGAAATTTGCTCCCAGCTGAACTCATTAATTAAAGGCACTAATGAATTCTATGAACCGGGACGATAACTAAATAATAATGATGAAAGATGATATATATTATGATTTTACATATCAATTTTTTTATTATAAATTATGTAGATAATTATAATTTATAATATCTTTATGATGTATTTAATATAGTATATTGACCAATTTTATAATCCTCAAGTATTAATATATATGCAATAATAATTTGACAAAAAAAATTCACAATATATAGCATGACCCAATAATGATAGCTCTAGAGTCTAGTAGATAAGTTCTGCAATACTTAGAGCTATCTGTAACGAACTTCTTTCTATAATTTTTTCTGGATAATAAATTCTAGTCTATTTTTTATTTAAAATAATTATCAAAAGAGTTTTAGTAATTGAATTTAAATTGTTAAGTTTATTTCAGTTGGATATACATATATATATATATATATATGAAAATGATCCATAACAAATATTTGTTATAGATTAAAATTGAACAAATAGCATCTTAGTCGTTCATTCCAATAATCAAGCGCTGGAATTAAAAATGATCCATTTTCTTACGCCAATTTGTCTAAAATTTCAAAACCCCGTACGCTGCACCAAGTAGCGGACCATAAAAAAAATATTCTGCCCCCAACTCACCAGTTATAAATTCGTCAACCTGCAGGTCACGTCAACATTTGATCAGATCGGACGTGAACTACGCACAGGGAATGATAATATGCGCCAGCATAACGATCATACCTTGCGATCCACGAAGTAGAGGAGGTCGACCGGAACGCCGTGAAACTTATCGTAAACCGGTCCGATAACGGTTCTGACGGTGACTTCGACGGTCTGAACAACGGATTTTAATGGGCCGGAGTTATCTTTGGCGTATTCGTAGACGGCTGAGAGGCGAAAGACGACGTGTACCGCGGCCACTCGTACGAAATCTAGATACTTGAGTTTCTTCACTTGAACCTTGAAATTTGAAACGCAAAGAAGACTAAGAATCAACGGGAAAAAAATCAAAGATAAAACAATAAATTTTAGATCCATCACAAAGAAGTTACTGGAATGGTTACTGGTTTGCTTCTGATTCCGCCATTTTATTCTGGGATTAACAGAGGGGAAAGAGATGAAAATTACAAGGCTTCGAGAAAGAGAAATAACTAGTAGTATTGGGTACGCTGAATATTTTTTTTATGGTCCGCTACACCAAGTAGCGTACGGGGCTTTGAAATTTTAAACTTACGCTAGACGAACTGGCGTAAGGAAATTGTTCATTTTTAATCCCAGCGCTTGATTATTGGAATGGACGACTAAGATGCTATTTGCCCAATTTTGATCCATAGCAAATACTTGTTATGGATCATTTCCCCATATATATATATATATATATATATATATAGTCCGGATCTTAAGCTCACCCCTTATCCAACTCACTCGAGCTCACCCTCCTTTAGCGACGGACCCGGCGACGGTTTGATCATACAACCATCGTCTATACTTTTAGCGACGCTATATACTGTCCGTCGCTAAAAGTATGACGATGGTTATATGATCAACAGATGAATAAAAGTGGTGAGCTCGGGTGAGTTAGATAAGGTGAGCTGAAAGATCCGAACCATATATATATAGAGAGAGAGAGAGCAAGGATCAAGTGCATACCCTTATCTTACTCACCGTGCTCACCTCCCTTTAGCAGACGGACACGGCAGCGGTTTGATCATCTGACCATAAATACATACTTTTAGCGACGAGACAACATATAAACGTCATTAAAAGTATGGGCAGCGGTTGTAAACAAACCGTCGTCGTCCGTCGCTAAAGAAACGTGTAAGATAATGGGTAAAACTTGATCCTTGCTCTCTCTCTCTCTCTATATATATATATATATATATATATATATATATACGATTCGGATCTTAAAGCTCACCCACTTATCTAACTCACCCAGCTCACCCTTTATCGAACAGTTCGATCATACAAAATCGTTTATACTTTTAGCGACGAGACGGTATATAGTGTCGCTAAAAGTATGAAGCGACAGTTATATAACCAAAATCGTCGTCGAATTAAAATCATTAAAGGGGGATGAAGACGGTGAGTAAGATAAAAGTAGGGTATGCTTGATCCGGACCGTATATATATATATATATATATATATATATATATATATATATTAATGAATGAAAATTTTATCTAAAATAAAATTACTGGTGTGACCTTTAGTTCATATCTTTTCAAATTAAAAATGTATCTTTTCTAAAGGGATGTATCATTTCAAAGGGATGTAACATTTCAAAGAGATATATCTTTTCAAATGAATGTAACCTTTCAAAAGGATGTATATCTTCAAATGGTTATTTGGAAACCTATAAATAGTTTCCAAATCTACCCAAAACAATCACTTCAACTTCAATCCTTCTCAAGTTCTTAAAATTAAATTCATTCTTCATTCATTAAAAGTGTGTGAGTATTCAAAATTTTGTTGGTTTGTGGAACTTTTCTATTGAAGTGCTTCTTGTGAGAGTTGAAGTCCATTTTATCCTAGAAATAGACGTCCAGTGTTCCATCCATAAGCACCAATAGCGGGGATGAAATCTGCTTTAAAGAGAGACTGTCCAACAGTTGACTTGGTTTTAAAAGTTTATATATCAATTTCATCTAGTAAGTCATTATTATAAAATTGTTTATCTTCTACTTCTGTTTATATAATTAGTATATAATTACTTTTGGAATAACAATCTTAAAGCAGATTTCGTGTTCTTCCTTGGTATTCATTTTATATTAATTTATAAAACATAACTTCCTGAGTACTTATTCTATACTAATATAATATATATATATATATATATATATATATATATATATATAATATATAATGTGAGACACCAGATTTTATGAATAAAGATTTAAATTTCTCAAAATATTCTTTTTGAATATTATGGTGTAGATTTGATATAATGTTAAAGTTGTGGGTAATATTTACAAATTTTGCAGCAAAGTAAGCAAGTGGTTATATATTATTCGATTGGTCGGGGAATATTCGTTTTAATAGGAAATATCCATACGATGGCACAATCATTGGTGGACCCCACAACGGAAGTATTGTCATAGTAAGAAAACGACAGAATTATCTTTTATTAAAAAAATAACGGCGAAAGTATTCACAGTTAAAAGCTGTTGAATTACCCAATAATAAAATGCGATGTCTGGCGTTAGTTGCGTAAGTAGCACACGGTATTGATTATTGATCTTACGTGAGAAGTCACTTTCGGTTATACTCAATTATTGCTACATTAATTACTGCATCATATCTCTCATATTATTGATTCGATTATTGTGACGCCCCCAAAATAGGTCCATTCCATCTAACCCATTCTAAGTCGCCAAATACATGGTATAGAAATAACTACAACTTTATTATTACAACATATAAAGCGTGAGTTTAAATACGAGATATTGTCATCTAGACAATATCCACACGCAAATAAATCCCCATCATAATTATTGATACATTATTTTACAAAAATGGTGAGGACTACTAAACAACTCTCTCTAGAACCTTCATTCCATACCCAAGTAGTACTTTCGCTACATTCTCGCCTCCGAGAAGAAAAATGGAACAAAAAGGAAAAGGGTGAGCTCAACTAGCCTAGTAAAGAATATTATTACTAAGATAATATACAACAAATTATCATTAGTCTTCAGCAGGGAAAAATCTAATAGAATCACAATAGACAACCGGTTTAAATCAACAATATGTGAAACAACAATTCATTAGAAGAGTTAAGTAGAGAATGCAAACTACTATCTTCTATATATGAATTTAAAAGTTCATCGTCGATATTTTATCCTATAACATCAATCAATATATATACGGAATCAAATATTCATCTTTGCACTGGGCCAAAAGATATTCATCGATTGATCATATTCATCTAAACACACTGTTCATCTTTGCTTCTACGGGCCAAAGATATTAATCGATCGGTCGTATTCATCTCAACACTGTTCATCTTTTACTACTGGGCCAAAGATATTCATCAAGAAATCATTCATCTTTTGTACTACTGGCCAAAGATATTCGATAATATCATCATTTAGGACCCGAGGATGATGAAAAATATTTTAAAGGAAAGCGAATCGATTGAAACAAAAGAACAAATATTAAGGATTAAGTATTTTAAACAATCCAAGTTCAAAAATACTTCATAAGTAATCGAGTAGAGTAAAATTCAAGAATGATCAAAACATGGATACAATCAAAGCTAGTATCCATAATAGATATTTTGGACAAAAAGAAGAAATTTTATTTTTGGTGAATAATTAATAAGTATTAAGTGAATAGTCTTTATATCGTGAATAGTGCGCAGTATCGTAAATAGTAACTCAGACACCAAAAGATAGAAATTTTATAAAAAACATCTTCACGCTTCGTGAATAGTACTACTAAATGAATAGTAACTAGATTAATAGTAACTCATGAATAGTAACTTCGTGAATAGTAACTCATGAATAAGTAACCCAAGCATGAAAAAATTCCAAATTTGATAAAATTTCCAACCAATATTTCGGCATAATGATATTGAAGAAATAATATCATTTTCGAATAAAATAACATCCTTACCTCGAAAGACAATCTTAGTTGAAACACCGGATATAGGCTATGACTTGAACTTTATTATAGCAATACTCAAAGTATACTCAAAATACTCACAAGAATAAACGCTTTGATAATATAGAGAGAAAAACTTGAGTTTACGGTGTGATTTTTAATTCTAACCTAAGCACCTATTTATAGAAAATGCTTAGAACACCAAAGTAGAAAATTTAATATAATAATAATATATATATTAATTTGTCTATGCCCACTTAGAATCATCTGAATTCAGCAACTTAGCATGTGTTAAAGATGCCCACCAAACACAAAAAACATTTTTCTTATTTAAATTATTTTAAACTTCCAAAAATCAATTATTTCGGAGCTTCGGAACTTCAATAATTCATAATAAATAGCCCTTTTATCAGAAAATTATAATCTCGCGTCTTTTTATAGGAAATTCAATTCTCTACAACTTTCTGAAAGAAAGTTTTCCAAATTCCAAGCGAAATTAGACCGAAATCCATAAGCAGACAATTTTTACTGTTTATAATCAAATTTGGTCGATAATTGTGTCCACCAACACACAAAATACATTTTTAATATTTATTACAACAAAAATACTCTTTTTTTTCAGATACTCATATATCCCACATTCATTGTAAAAATATCACCATTATTATATTATTAAAATATAATAATATATTTAAATGAATTATTTTATCGGAAAAGATAAAATTTCAATTTTCAACAATTATCACTTTAAAAATTTTCTCCATCTATATCCACATAAAATCAATATTTTTCTCATCATATAAATCAATAATTAATTATTCACAAATAATATTACGAGAATCACGATCTTGTGACCCGGTAGTTCTGAGGAAGAGGGGCTTTCGATAAGGATCTCTCTCTTCTTGACGCCGAATTAGGTGACCAAACATCTCCTTAGATAGAACTTTCTAGACATTGTCAATAATGTTATCCAATAATATTATTCAGATAATATGAATTATTGCTCCGATAATGAAAAATACTGTGTAATGACAATTTATTGAAACAACGGTAATATAAAATATCAATGCAGCAATTATTGAATCAATAAAATAAAATACTGAATAGTAATTAATGTAACAATTATTGAGTAGTGCCTTCTTACGTAAGAATCAATAATTAGTGCAATACTTAGTTTCTTCTTTGTTCAACAACGCGTATTAGTGTGTTTTAACCACCGGGTATTCCAACAGTATTAACGGTAACAATTATGCCGTTATTTATAAACAACTTATATTTGTCGTTTTCTTCATCCAATCTCTTTTCGTTATGGGGCCCTGAAAAGATGCTTGTGGTAAATGCGAATATTCCCAAATAATCTAATATTCCACGACCAAACGAATATTCCCCGACAATAATGAATATTTTATAACCACTTGCTTATTCGAAATATTTGTGTATTTTACCCATAATTATCCACATTAATCAAATCAACCCTTACTATTTCAAAATAATAAATAGAGGAAAATAAATTTCATTTATTAATAATTTGGGGTCTTACAACCTCCCCTCCTTATGAAATTTTGTCCTCAAAATTGACGTACGTACCTGGTGTTTCGAAAAGATAAGAATACCTCGCTTTCATTTCCGTTTCAAACTCCCAGGTCATTTCCTCAATAGCATGGTTTCTCCACAAAACCTTAACTTGTGGTATAACCTCGGTACATAGGACATGTTCTTTCCTATCCAAGATCTTGACAGGTACCTCCTCGTACGTTAAGTCTTCGGCTATCTCGTCCGGTTCTAACTCAATGACGTGGTTCGGGTCATCCACATATTTACGTAACCTCGATACTTGAAAAAGCGTTATGAACATCGTACCATACTTGGCGGTAAACGAGTCTATAGGCCACAGTTCCTATTCGATCGAGAATTTTAAATGGATTAATAAATCGAAGGTTTGAGCTTTCCTCACCTCACCGATTCTCGCTTTTAAAATAACAACTTCTTGCACCTCCTTCTTTAAATTCATCAGCTCCGGTGTGTAGCTTGAACAGCTTTAACTTTATCAATTATACTCGTATATCATCACGTGGGTACCTAGAGTTTTCATCTCCATCTCTATTATTTGTAAATTATACGAAATTAGTCTTTGACAATATCGTACTTTCGTCTTTGATATATGATCTTCTACTCAACACGCCGCCTACCACGTTAAACTTTTCGGGATGGCATGGTCGTAACATGTCTTTGAAATGAGTCTCCTCTTGAGTTCTTGAAGCTCTTCCCACATTCCTTGCTCCATTCGAATTTTGTATCTCTACGAGTCAAATTGCGTTAATGGAATAGAAATTCGAGAATATCCTTCAACGAATCTCCGATAATAACCAACTAAGCCTGAAAGCTACGTATTTCGATTACCGAAACTTAGTTATTCTCAATCGTGAATCATATCCCAACCTTGGATAAAGACGTTACAATGACACCTATCGCTTTACTATCGCATCGAATATGGTGTCCCCTATGGAGAGTCGGCTTGGTGCATTCCACAAAAGTCATCGGATAAAGGCTCGGTACCAAATTTATAGTTGAATTTTTAACTCTCAAGTTCAATAGAGCCATTCGATATGAGATTTTAGAAATGAGTTTTGTACCGGGTTCAAAGTCGATACAAAATTTAATATCAAAGCTTTGGGGAGTAAGCCAAGAAATTCTTCGTGAAATACGTCGGAAAAATCAATAACAACAGAATATTATTCAAATCGACGTGTCTTTATTCAAATCCATAACATGGACTAAGAAAACTTGACATCCGTAATAAACGAATGACTTCATGGCTTGATATGAAAATGTTTGACTTACAATGGTTTGATTGCTTAAATTCGAATAACAGGTTGCTTAGGAATATGAAAACTAACAACCTTACGAAAGTAATCAATTTCGGCATGATGAGTAGTTAACCTTAAAATCACATCAAAAGCAAATATCTCTATAGAAATAAGGTTAACAGGTAATGTGATAGTGCCAACCTGAATCAAACAAGATTTCTAAACAACGGATGTAATGAAAGTTTCTCTAATCTGAGTCTCCATAAATAGGTCAAAGTCTAATTTCTCCATAGTCAAGTTCAAACGTTGAGCGCAAGCAAGAGAGATAAAAGAATGGGTAGAACCGGTATCTAGTAAGGTATAAACTTCGCAAGAATTTATAATTAACTAACCCGTGTTAAACTCGTTCGGGTTCTCGCATTTTAATGGAGTCACGACAAACGCTCTTCCGTGAATCGTTGACTTTGACTTTTCTCGACATCCTTTTGAGTCACCATTCCTATTGGATCGGGTTTCGATACCGTACATAATCTCGGCGATATGTCCTTCTTTTCCACAATTATAGCATACCTTAAACTGTTGTGGGCAATTTAGGGTGATATGTCCTCTTTCCGCATTTGTAACTTGTCGACCAGATGGTCTTTCTCCTCCTTTGGAACTAATTCTTCTTTGGTGTTGACGTCTTCACATGGTCGTTGTTGAATCTCCTCTTTTTAAAATCTCCTCCCGACTAAACTTCTTCTTTTTCATGGCCCACAATTACCACTAGAGTGGTTACCGCCTTTGTCCGTATTCTTCTTTCTCTGCTTTGGTTATCGTTATTACGATGATCGCTATCTTCTTGATGATCCTCGGTTATGGTCCCTCGGTTGAACGTACTCGTTATCTCGCTTCTAACAATCGAGCCCTCATTGACAACATCTGAATAGAGAGAAAATTTATGAGAAATGAGATCTTGACGTATCCGGGTTTCAAACCTCTCGTAAACATCCGCGTCACACGTTCCTCATTCTCCACCAAATGAGGTGCAAACTCGATAATTCCGCGAACTTCGCCTCGTCTTTGACACCGCCATGTTATTCTCGCTCCACCTAATAAACTCCACTTCCTTCATATAGACGAATACTTTCGTGGAAGTACTTGTCATTGAACTGCTTTCTAAAATCGTCTCCCATGACATGCCGAAATGCAATTTGGATGGAGTACGCTTCACGATTCCCACCAATGAATCTTTCATTACGTACTAAAACATAAAAGTAGCGAATGGAACTTTCTCGCTCCTCCGCATCCATCAAGAAATCGAATATCTTAGTAATTTGTTTGACCCACGCCTCCACCTTAATCGGATCCGGCTTCCCCAGCACTCGGTGGTCCCAACTCTTTGAACTCGCTTGGCCGTGACCACCCGTGAATTGCTATCATTTCCTCCTCAGATTTTGAACACGAGTCTCCCTCGTTTGATTTTACATGAATCGCAAAAGCTTCTAAACATCCCTCGTTCATCATCTCGCCGATGGTGTTGTTCACGGGAGGTACATTGCCACCTCTTTGCGTTCTCCTCGTTAGTAAAGACAGCATCTCCACGGTCTCATTTACTCCATTCGTTAATATTCTCACGACATTCTCAAATACTATCATAAAAACAAGGGGTTAATTACGAAATCAATATATCACATAATATCCCTATATACTAACCAACTAACAAATAAGCTTAGGTAGGACACACTTTAGCGAAAGATTTACTCGCTTTCTCCCTCCTAGTTTCTATTCCCCGATCTCCGCCAGAGATCATACCCTAAGCTCGATACCAACCGTGGCGCCCCCAAATATAGGTCCATTCCATCAAACCCATTCGAGTAGCCAAATACATGGTACGTAAATAACTACAACTTTATTATTACAACATATAAAGCGTGAGTTTAAATACGATATTGCCATCTAGACAATATCCACACGCAAATAAATCCCCATCATAATTATTGATACATTATTTTACAAAAATGGTGAGGACTACTAAACAACTCTCTAGAACTTCATTCCATACCCATTAAGTACTGCGCTACATTCTCGCCTCTTTAGAAGAAAAAATGGAACAAAAAGGAAAAGGGTGAGCTCAACTAGCCCAATAAAGAATATTATGACTAAGATAATATACAACAAATTATCGTTAGTCTTCATCAGGAAATCTAATAGAATACAATAGACAACCAGTTTTAAATCAACAACTGCAGCGAAAACAACAATTTATTAGAAGAGTTAAGTAGAGAATGCAAACTACTATCTTCTATATATGAATTTAAAAGTTCATCGTCGATATTTTATCCCTATAACATCAATCAATATATATCTGGAATCAAATATTCATCTTTGCACTACAGGGCCAAAGATATTCATCGTTTGATCATGTTCACTAAACACCTGTTCATCTTTGCACTACGGGCCAAAGATATTAATCGATCGATCATATTCATCTCAACACTGCTCATCTTTTGCTACGGGCCAAAGATATTCATCAAGAAATCATTCATCTTTGCACTACGAGGCCAAAGATATTCGATAATATCATCATTTAGGACTGAGGATGATGAAAAATATTTTAAAGGAAACGAATCCAGTGAAACAAAAGAACAAATATTAAGGATTCATATTTTAAACAATCCAAGTTCAAAAATACTTCATAAGTAATCAGAGTAGAGTAAAATTCAAGAATGATCAAAACATGGATACAATCAAAGCTAGTATCCATAATAGATATTTTGGACAAAAAGAAGAAATTTCATTTTTCGGTGAATAGTGTCATATTCGTGAATAGTGTTGTATACGTGAATAGTGCCGTATACGTGAATAGTAACTCCGACACCAAAAGATAGAAATTTCATAAAAAAACATCTTCACGCTTCGTGAATAGTACTCATGAATAGTAACTCGTGAATAGTAACTCATGAATAAGAACTCAAGCATGAAAAAATTCCAAATTTGATAAAATTTCCAACCAATATTTCGGCATAATGATATTGAAGAAATAATATCATTTTCGAATAAAATAACATCCCTTACCTCGAAAGACAAGATTTCTAGTTGAAACACCTGGATATAAGCTATGACTTGAACTTGCATCAGATATAGCAATACTCAAAGTATACTCAAAATACTCACAAGAATATACTCGATAATATAGAGAGAAAACTTGAGTTTAAATTGTGATTTTTAATTCTACCCTAAGACCTATTTATAGAAAAAAATGTTTAGAACACCAAAGTAGAAAATTTAATATAATAATAATATATATATTAATTTGTCTACTACCACTTAGAATCATTTGAATTCAGCAACTTAGCATGTGTTAAAGATGCCCACCAAACACAAAAAAACATTTTTCTTATTTAAATTATTTTAAACTTCCAAAATCAATTATTTTGAGCTTCTCTAACTTCAATAATTCATAATAAATAGCCCTTTTATCGAAAAATTATAATCTCGCCTTTTTATAGGAAATTCAATTCTCTACAACTTTGAGAAGAAAGTTTTTCCAAATTCCAACGAAATTGACCAAATCCATAAATGTAGCGATTTTACAAAAGTTATAATCAAATTTCGATTCAATAATTGTGTCCACCAACACACAAAATCTGTTTTTTAATATTTATTACAACAAAATACTCTTTTTCCTCAGATACTCATATATCCCACATTCATTGTAAAAATATCACCATTATTATATTATTAAAATATAATAATATATTTAAATGAATTATTTTATCGAAAAGATAAAATTTCAATTTTCAACAATTATCACTTTAAAAATTTTCTCCATCTATATCCACATAAAATCAATATTTTTCTCATCATATAAATCAATAATTAATTATTCACAAATAATATTACAGAATCACAATCTTCGGCAACCGTGCCGTTCCTCAGAAAGAGGGGGCTTTCAATAAGGATCTCTCTCACTCTTGGCATGCAATTAGGTGACCAAACCTCTCCTTAGATAGAACTTTCTAGACATTGCCAATAATGTTATCCAATAATATTATTCAGATAATATGAATTATTGCTCCGATAATAAAAATCTTCGTGTGATGACAATTTATTGAAACAACAATATTATAAAATATCAATGCAAAGAATTATTGAATCAATTAAATAAAATCTTCGATAGTAATTACCGTAACAATTATTGAGTAGTGTCTTCTTACGTAAGAATAAATAATTAGTGCAATACCGTCAGCGCCATCGCTCAACAACGCCAGATTAGTGTGTTTTAACCACCGTATTCGAACAAGATTATTATTAATAACTACGCGTTATTTATAAATAACTTATATTTGTAGTTTTCTTCATCCAATCGCTTTTAGTTATGGGGCCCACAAAAAAGATCATACTGTCGTACGAATATTCCCCGATAGTACGAATATTCCACGACCAAACGAATATTCCCCGACAATAATGAATATTTTATAACCACTTGCTTATTCAAAATATTTGCGTATTTCACCCATAACTATCCACATTAATCAAATCAACCCTTACTATTTCAAAATAATAAATAGAGGAAAATAAATTTCATTTATTAATAATTTGGGGTCTTACAATTATTGTCACAGTATCATCTGTATGATATGTTATATTATTAAATTAATAATTGAGACGGCAAAGTTATTCATATTATTATTTACAATATTGACAATGTCTAAAAGTTCTGTCAATGAGAGGTTTGGTCATCTAATTGCGCGTCAATAAGGAGAAATCCTTATCGAAAAGTCCCCTCTTTCTTGGGAATGACCTGATTGTTAAATATTGTGAATTATAATATTAATGATGAATAAGTTCGTGATGATTAAAGATGAAATTGATAGTTTCATTGTGTTGGAATTATTAGTGTTAGTGAAAATCGACATTTATTTCGATATTAATTGATGTCTGGAAGTTAAACTAACCAGTCGGGTAATTAACCGGATAAATGAGCAATTAATTGCTATTAATTCACATAATTATAACTATTTGTTCACATGTGTGTACTATTGATTCACATTCTTGTACTATTAGGGGAGGTGGTGCAAGATTGATAATACTTGCATGACTAAGTTAAAAATGGAGGTATAGATGGAGGTACTATACTGTAATTCGTATTTTTACATGATTATAACTATTGATTCACATGATTGAACTATTAATTCACATTATTTACTATTAAGGGAGGTGGTGCAAGTTTGATAATACTTGCGGGACTAAATTAAAAATAAAGAAAAAGAGGAAGGTATTATACTCGTAATATTTCGAGCCCCAAAACGCAATTATCGAAACTATATTTTCTTATAAATAGAAGCTCATTCTTCCTTCATTTCTCACCAATTCACTAAAGCTTTAGAGCAATTATTATAGAGAAATTATAGAGAGAAAGAAGAAGAGAAGTCTCTGCTACCTCACTATTCCAATATCCAGCTTTCTTCTAAGTAAGGGGGTATTATTCTTTCGTATTCATGAAGAGAATTATTTTCTTTCAATACTCATAAGAGTTGTTATTCCATTATTTATTATTATGTTGGAATAACCTGTCTATGCAAAGTATCGTATACATGGTGAAATTCTTCTCATTATTCTATTCTTTATTATTCATTGGAATAACTTTGTCTGCATGCGCTTCATCGATGTCTAGTGAATTCTGTTGTTATTCCATTCTTTATTATTCTGTTGGAACATCATGTCTGTGCGGATTACGCATGACCTGGTTCCATTCATTATCATTCTGTTGGAACAACCTGTGCGGATTACACATGACCTGGTTCCATTCTTTATTATTCTGTTAGAATATCCTGTCTGTGCGGATTACGCATGACCTGGTTCCATTCTTTATTATTCTGTTGGGAATAATCTGTTTGTGCGGTCTATCGCATGCCTGGTGAATTCTTCTGTTATTCCATTCTTTATTATTCTGTTGGAATAACCTGTCTGTATAGATTACCACATTCATGGTGAATGATCCCGAAGTACTGTTTCTTTGAGGTAAGGGGTGTTATTTTTTTCTTAAATGATATTATTTTCTTCAATATCATTATGCTGAGATATTGTTATGAATTTTATTGTGGAATTTCTACTTTTTATGTCAGAGTTACTATTCACGTATACGGCACTATTCACCGAAAAATGAAATTTTCTCTTTTTCGTCCCAGATGTCTTTTATGGTTACTATCTTTGATTATATCCATGTTTTGATCTTTATTTTTGAATTCTACTTCACACTTGGTTATTATGGAGTATTATTAAATTTGGATAAACCGAAATACGAATTCCTAATATTTGTCCTTCTGTCTCACTGGATTTGTTCTCTAAAATGTTTTTCATCATCCTCAGTCCTTAATGGTGATACTTGATGAATATCGTTGGCAGTAGTGTAAAGATGAATGATTACTGATGAATATCTTTGGCCCGTGTATGCAAAGATGAACAGTGTTGAGATGAATATGACTAACCGGGTGATATGAAATGAATATCTTTGGCCCGTAGAGCAAAGATGAATATTTGATGCAAGATGTATATTGATTGATGTTACAAGGATAAAATATTGATGATGGACTTTTATATTCATAGATGATAGTAGATTTCATTCTCTACTTAACTCTTCTAATGAATTGTTGTTTCAACTGCGCAGCTTATTGATCTAAAACTTGTTGTCGATTATATTCTATCGATTTTCCCCTCGTTGAAGACTAAGGATAATTTGTTGTATATTATCTTAGTTATAATATTCTTTATTTGAGGGCTAGTTGAGCTCACCCTTTTCCTTTTTGTTCCATTTTTCTTCAGGAGGTGAGAATATAACAGGATCTAGCCGGGGTATGGAGTGATGGTTCTAGAAAGTTGTTTTAGCAGTCCTCACTATTTTGTAAAATAGTGTATCATAATTGTAATGAGGATTTTATCTAAGTGTGGATATTGTCTAGAAGACAATATTTATATTTAAACTCACAGTATTTGTGTTGTCGTATTTTGCACGATAATTATATTAATGATGTTATAGTTGTTTCTGTACCATGTATTTGGCGACTCAGAATGGGTTGAATGGAATGGACCTATTTTGGGGGCGTCACAGTTGGTATCAAAGCTTAGGGATATGATCCCTGGTTGAGATGTGAGACTAGAACTAGGAGGGGAGAGACGGGTAAATCCTTCGCTAGTGTGTTTTACTTAGCGTATTTGTTGGTCGGTCATAATATAGGGATATTATGTGATATGTTAATTTATTTAATTAACCCTTGTTTTATGGTAGTATTTAAGAATGACAGCTGAGAACGTTAACAATGGAGTAAATGAGATCGTGGAGACACCTCTAATCACCAACTAGGATAATGTGATATCAGGAGAGGAAGGATTTAGAGATATCCATGTTGTGAGTGAAGAATTGATAGTTGCACCCGAGATAGTCGCAGAGGTTGCAGCTGAGAGTGAGGAAGAAGAGGTACCTGAGGAGAATTTATTAGAGGTATTTTATGATTAAAACGTAGAATTGCAAAATCATATTCATGAGTTAGAAGAGCAGGCTGAAGAACGGTAGGCGGTCGTGGAGCAAAAGGATGCAACGATTCAAGCTTGTGTTACCCGATATGTGATGCTTGAACAGAAGCACTCTTTGGCAGAGTATAATATGATAAAGCTAGAATCTGAGCTGAAAGAAGAAACAACTGAACGCGTGAGAATGAGTGATGCATGGGTATAAGCCGCATGACACGTTGATATTGTGGAAAGAGATGTCCGATCTAAGAAGGCTAAAATAGATGATATGTATTTCTCTTTTGGACAAAGAATTGAGAGAACCCAACATCGAGTTTTGAATTACCACAGTACATCATGCGGTCAACCCCAATTCGATATAGATCAAGATTAATGATTCGAGATCATGAAACAGAATAATCTGACGAAGCGAATGAGGGTGGAATATGCCCTATAATAAAGTCAATTCTAATGCAGATCGATGACACCAAAGGTCGCCTCAAACAAGTCAAAATCGGTGGTTCAAATGAGAGCGCGCTTTTGTAACTTTCCAAAAGCGAGGCAACCGAACGGTTATCACGCAAGTTAGTTAATTATAAATTTTTAAAGTTTATACATTATTAGATACCGGTTCTACCCATTCTTTATCTCTCCCGCTTGTGCTCAACGCTTTAAACTTGACTCGGGAGAAATTAGACTTTGACTTATCTTTGGAGACTCGTTAGAGAAACTTTCGTTACATCCACTTTGCTTATAAATCTTGTTTGATCCAAGTTGGCACCATCACATTACCTGTTGATCTTTTCTCTTTAAAGATACTTGCTTTTGATGTGATTTTAGGGATTGATTGGTTAACTACTCATTATGCCAACATTGATTGCTTTCGTAAGGTTGTTAGTTTTCATTCCTAAGCAACTCATTATTCAATTCAAGCAATCAAACCATTGAAGTCAAACACTTTCATATCAATCCATAAAGTCATTCGTTTATTGAAAAATGAATGTCAAGCTTTCTTAGCCATGTTATGGATTTAAACAAAAATACGTCAGATTTGAATGATATTTCTGTTGTTAGTAAATCTCCCGACGTATTTCCTTAAGAATTTCCTAGCCTACCCCCAGAGCGTGATATTGAATTTTGTATCGACTTTGAACCCGGTACAAAACCCATTTCTAAAATCTCAAATCGAATGGCTCCTATTGAACTTCAGGAGTTAAAAACCCAAGTACAAGAGTTGGTACCCGAGCCTCTATCTGGTGACTTCCTTTGTGGAATGCACCAAAGCTAGACTCTCCGGAGGGGACTCTATATTTGTGTGGTGGTAAAACGATAGGTGCCATTGTGACGCTTATCCAAGATTGGGATATGAGTCACAATTGAGAAAGCAACCTAAGTCGATGTCTAAATATCTAGCTTTACAGGCTTAATGGTTACTATCGGAGATTCGTGGAAGGATTTTCTCGAATCGCTACTTCGTTAAATTAGTTGACTCAGAAAGATACAAAATTCGTATGGAGCGAGGAATGCGAGAAGATTTTCCAAGAACTCAAGAGGCGACTCATTTTGGCACCTGTTCTGACCATACCATCTTGGAAAAACGAACGTGGTAGCTGACGCGTTGAGTAGAAGATCGTACGCGAGTATGAGTATGATATTGTTGAACACAAAGACCTATTTTGTATAATTTACAAATGATAAAGATAGAGTTAAAGACTCTAGGGACCCACGTTATGATGTTAAATATACGAGTAGAATCGACTTTAATTGATAAAGTTAAAACCTCTCAAGCTACACACCAGAGCTAATGAATATAAAGAAGAAGGTGCAAGAAGGCGTTATTCTAGAAGTAAGAGTCGATGAAGAGAAGAAAGCTCAAACCTTCGATTTATTTGAAATCCTCGATCGAGTAGGAACTGTGACCTATAGACTCGCCTTAACACTAAGTATGTCGCGTGTTCATAACGTTTTTCACGTATCGATGTTATGTAAATATGTGGATGACCCAAACTACATTATTGCGTTAGAACCAGACGAGATAGCCGAGGATTTAACGTACGAGGAGGTACATGTTAAGATATTGGATAGGAAAGAGCATGTCTTACGAACAAAGGTTATACCACAAGTTAAGGTTTTGTGGAGGAACCATGTTATTGAAGAAATGACCTGGGAGTTGGAATCGGAAATGAAAGCAAGGTACCCTCACCTTTTCAAACACTGTGCACGTCGTCAATTTTGAGGATTTAAATTTCATAAAGAGGGAGGTTTTAAGACCCCAACTTATTATGAATAAAATTAAATTTTCTCTATTTATTATCTTAAAATAATAAGGAGTTAATTCGATATAATACTTTGGTTATGGGTGAAATGTGCAAATTTTACAAAATAAATAAGTGGTTATAAAATATTCATTTTTATCGGGGAATATTCGTTTGGTCGTGGAATATTCTTGTTGTCAGGGAATATTCGTACGACGACGCAGCCATTCGTAGGCCTCATAATAGAATAACTGTCGGATGAAGAAAACGACAAAGTCTGAGTTTTTATAAATAATGGCGTAATTGTTATCGTTAACATCGCTGGAATACTCGTGGTTAAAATACGATGTACGCTGCGTGGTTGCATGAAGAAGACACCAGATTGCACAATATTTTTGAATTATTGAATCTTACGTAGAAGCCACTACTCAATAATTGTTACAGTATTTACTGTTCAATATTTTATTCTATTGATTCAATAATTGTTGCGTTGATATTTTATATTATTATTGTTTCAATAATTGTCACTACACAATGTTTTTCATTATCAGATCAATAATTCATATTATTTGAATAATATTATTAGACAACATTATTGGCAATGTCTAGAAAGTTCTGTCTAAGGAGAGGTTTGGTCACCTAATCAAGCGCCAAGAAGGAGAAATTTTTATTGAATGCCCCTCTTTCCTGAACTACCGTCATTGTCATAATTGTGATTCTATAATATTATTTGTGAATAATTAATTATTGATTTATATGATAAGGAAATATTTATTTGATATGGATATAAATGATGGATTTATTTATGTGCCTATTAATATTGAGGTGTTTTATCAGTATTTTGTCGAAATGGAGGTATTAAAGATCAAATCGGTGTTCTTAAAGCTCTATTACGTGAGTTATAATTTTTAATCCGACCGTTGGATCGTTGTAATTTTTGGATATGTTATACATATATAAGTTGAGTATATGTCCACAAATTTTGAACCGTTAAAACTGAACATATGATTTGTTATAAATTTTAAGAGGTGTCTGATTCGAAAATTAGGTTTATAAATTATTTTGGTGGAAAATTCTAGAATTGAGTGGGCTCCATTTGTGGTTGGTGAAGAAATGTGTTGAATTTTATTTCAAATATGGTGGGTGGAAATAGTAGCGAGTAAAAAGCCATCAGTAAAGTGTCAAGTCTCGATTCAAATATATAACATTTTCCTATAAATAGAGGGCTAAGTTAGAATTGAAAATCACACCGTAAACATAAGCTTTCTCTCTTTCTCTATATTATCGAGCATATTTTGTGAGTATTTAGATACTTTGAGAGTTGCTATTCAAAGATAAGTTTCATTCAAAGATCACATCCGACCTTTCATTCATTCAAGCACTGCTTTGAGGTAAGGGTGTTATTTTCTTCTTAAATGATATTATTTTTTTCAATATCATTATGCTGAGATATTGTTATGAATTTTATTGTGGAATTTTTACTTTTTGTGTCGGGGTTACTATTCACGTATACGGCACTATTCACGTATACAACACTATTCATGAATACGGTACTATTCATTGAAAAATAAAATTTTCTTTTTTTGTCCCAAATGTCTTTTATGGTTACTATCTTTGATTGTATCCATGTTTTGATCTTTATTTTTGAATTCTACTTCACACTTGGTTATTATGGAGTATTATTGAATTTGGATAAATCGAAATACGAATCCCTAATATTTGTCCTTCGTCTCCTCACCGGATTCGTTCTCTAAAATATTTTTTCATCATCATCCTCGGTCCTTAATGGTGATACTTGATGAATATGTTTGGCTTGTAGTGCAAAGATGAATGATTACCTGATGAATATCTTTGGCCCGTAGTGCAAAGATGAATATTTGATGCAAGATGTATATTGATTGATGTTACAAGGATAAAATATTGATGATGGACTTTTATATTCATAGATGATAGTAGATTTCATTCTCTACTTAACTCTTCTAATGAATTGTTGTTTTCGCTGCAGTTGTTGATCTAAAACTTATTGTCGATTATATTCTATCAGATTTTTCCCTGTTGAAGACTAAGGATAATTTGTTGTATATTATCTTAGTCATAATATTCTTTACTGGGCTAGTTGAGCTCACCCTTTTCTTTTTTGTTCCATTTTTCTTCAGGAAGTGAGAATATAACAGGATCTAGCCGAGGTATGGAGTGATGGTTCTAGAAACTTATTTTAGCAGTCCTCGTTATTTTATAAAATAGTGTATCAATAATTGTAATGAGGATTTTATTTGAGTGTGGATATTGTCTAGAAGATAATATTTGTATTTAAACTCACAGTATTTGTGTTATCGTATTTTGCACGATAATTATATTAATGATGTTATAGTTGTTTCTGTACCATGTATTTGGTGACTCAGAATGGGTTGGATGGAATGGAACTATTTTGGGGGCGTCACACATATCATGTTCTACTTGACTCTTTTAATGGATTGCTTATTTCGCTGCAGTTAAACTTAATGTCTATTATATTTTATCAGTTTAACATTGTTGAAGGCTAATGATAATTTATCCTGCATTATCTTAGTTATAATATTTTTTACTAGGCTAATTGAGCTCACCCTTTTGCTTTCATTGTTCTCTTCAAAAAATGAGAACGTAGCCGGGACTAGTCGGGGAACGGAGTGATGGTCCGAGATGGTGTTATAGTAGTCCTCACTATTCTATAAAATAGTGTGACAATAAATGTAATGAGGACTCTATTTGAGAGTGAATATTGTCTAGAAGGCAATATTCTTGTTTAAACTCTCAGCTATCACTACAAGAAATCACACAAAAAATGACGCTAAAATTTGTCACATAAAATTTATTTTTCGTCACTAAAATATTTGGTAACGATTGTTAATCGTCACAGAGACCGTCACCGTATGAGCGTGGTATTAGGTTTATTTGACAATATTTGATGTCGTCACTAAATGTTTTAACTTATGGTGACGATTTACATCATTGTCACTATAATTAATTACTTTTAGTGACGTTAATAGTGTCACTATTTGAATAAAACTTTCATCACTCTATATTATGTTTCGTCATCAAAACTTGGTGCATTAAATGATGAAAATCTTTTTTTGTCATTAAATGATATTGTTTTAGTGACAAAAATATGTTACTCTATTTAAATCATCTAATTTTAATGACGACAATATTGTCATATTTATGATTATTCTTTCATCATGTTACTGTGTTTATTGTCACCAAAAATAAGAAAATTAATGAAGACAGAATAATTCGTCACCTAATAATATATTTAGCATGACAATTATGTCGTTGTCATTTCATATTTTAAATAATATTACAAAATAATTTGTCACCAAAGAGTTATTTTTGGAACATATTTTTCAATGTCACTAATTAAATACTCATGGTAACGATACACCTCGTCACAAAAAGAGTTACTAATATTGACAATTAATTGTTATGACTAAATGAAAAACTAAATATAAAATTATAGATCTAGAAATAAGAAAAAAGATCACACCAATAATATTTAACCAAAATGATTGTAATGATAAAAAACACCAATAATAGAATAACTAAATTTCCATTTTCTATCATATTTAACCAAAATAGAAAAATTAGAATCCAAAGTATCATCCATTCTACTTAACATCAATAATTTATCAAGTATAACATTCTAAACAAAATATGCAACTTTTTAAATATGACCATAACGAAAAATGTGAAGGTGAAAAATATTCAAAGGACTATATATAATATGTGAAAAATTACAACAACAATCAAGTAGCAAGGCTGAGAAATTATGCAGGGCTAAATTTATATCTTTTGGATCCATATGCATCTCAAATAGCCCTTAAGTTTTCACGTCTGGAAGGCCTCTCTCCTCTGCCTTGTAGTCACTGCATGCACAAGCATTAATCAAAGTTGGAAGAATTGTGGAGCAAAGATTTTGCATTGCTGTATATGGTCACTACATTCGAGAACAGTGCAGACGAAGAAAAAAAAAGGGAGCTGACGAAGGACAACCATCAACGCCTGGTAGGCAAGTAATTTACCTGTGGAGAATTATCAATTATGGCAATTTTTGCAAGATCAACACCCAAGACTGTCAAATCTTTGGTGTAACTTCCATCTACAAAAATGCATGACTCACGATAAGCTCGGCGTGAAATAATCTTTTGCTCTGGGTCCAGTATATCAAGAAGTTGTTTTGCTTAGATGCTTTGACTAGCTGTAAAGACTATAATTTCGAACATATCTGCAACTCTCTCTAGGAATGTGTGGAGGTAAGGCCTCTGTTTCACATAAACTGTGTGCTCTTCCATGTTGATAAAAACTGGAAACGTGAAATCTGCATCAACACGATGAACCAATGTAGAGTGGACAAGGGTTTCTGCACAAATAAGAGCCACAATAATCAAACATTGACTAACCCACATTAATATTCCATAAATGATTTCTGAAAGACTTGTAATCTAGAAAAAAAGGGGAAAAAAAAAAGAAGAAAAGAAAAAGAAAAAAACAGTACTTGAAAAAAGTTCTTGGAAGAATAAGAGAAATAATGATGTCGATATGTAAATGATGTAAATATAAGAATATAAACACATACTAATGCATAATGGTGTTAAGCTTGAATCAGTAAATAGATTCAAAGAGCTCAATTTTCATACCATCCAAATCAAGTACTAAAGTCGTAGACTTCTTTTGACGTGTTCCCATCGGCATTACTTTGGTGTGCCAAGGATTTGGAGCCACATCTGTGATGAACAAGTCTAGATCCACACATTCTGCCTGATCACAGTTTTGGTAGGTATTAACATCAGACTCCTGGTTGTAGGATTTCAATTGATGAATTGATATAAATAAGCTTGAATCAACCGAATCAATGACAGTATCTTCACACAATCTGCCATCACAGCCATTACTTGTTTCCAAGGTATCCTCAAGGAAAGGCAGAAACATGATTTCCTCATCTAAACATGTACTTGGCTCATCATAACATTTGTAATCAAGAAAGGAAGTAATCTCGTTGAAATCATATACATAATGACTTTTAATAGGTATTTCAGAAAAGATCATATCAGAAATGAAATCTGATTCATTGGAAGTTTGATATTCACATGAACTGTCATTTTCATCAATGTCATCAACTCTTGGTGATGAAACGTAAAGATCTTCTTTATTCCCTGCAGAGGAGAAGGAGAGGTAAGGGGTTGGAGAAATTTCAAGTCACTTCAGCTTGTTTAAATTAAGAGTGAATACTAAATTCCATATTGCTTCTTCAGAGAAGAAGATAAAGTCTCACTCTCAAGCACTGAACATAACTTGAAATGAAGATACAAAAATATTACAAAACTACAATTATAACTTATACAAAGTAACATCTATTTCATTAGTCAGCCTCCCAAAAGAATGTGCAGAAATTCCTGACACTAGTCCATTTCTCACAAATATTGTTCATGCATTAAGAATATCACAAATATAACCTCCACTTCTAGTACACATACTAAATAAGCAGCAACACGTCATATGGCAATAAGAATAAATCTGATTAGGTGTTTAGGTTGCAAGTAATGCATAATTGGGAAATTTTTTGATACAGAGGTAAATTTTTTGATACAAAGGTAAATAGTAAAAGCATGTCTAATTACTACTAATTCAGAAAAAGAAATGCTTTCAGGAGCTTTCGATGATATTGATAGTGTTCACTATCAATGGAAATAAAACTGATAGTTACTGCTGATAATGCATTTCAGTGTGCTCAACTTCTATGCAAAAGAACCAAATTCTGGAAACACCAAGAAGTACAGTTTAATACTTCCATTCCATATCGAGTTTAAGAAGTCAAGAAAACAGATACATAACCATTTATTGGGAAGACAAACCATTTCTTTCTCACACAAACAAATTTATTCCCTTAAGAGATTTTCTCAAATTTCATTGAGAAGCTAAATCACTCACCTTTATTCTGATTACAAGTCTCCAAATCTGCTTCTTGTTGAGATATGCACACATAAGAGGGAGAATTTATTGATATCATAGACGTCTGACAAATGCATAGACCATTTTTTTCTCTTATACATCCTGCAGTTGACTTGGTCTTCATTTTCAACGATGGCATTTGATCTGTACCTGGAACATGTATAACAATCTCCACTTGAGAACATTAGTAAGGAAGCAAGACCCCTTAAAGCAATGAACTCAACAACTGAAGAGCTGTCATCAGAACAATCACAATAAAAAACATTACTTAAAATGGCCAAATATGTAGTAGCTACTAAATCATTCAAATTCATCATTTAACTTAAAAATACTGACTCTATAATCTTCAGAAACACATACGATTAGACATTTCAAAAAAGGGATAAAAAGCATTAATCACCACCAGCCTTCTGATAAACATAGGTAAGGCCACACTTGCCACAGTAGTGCCGGTCAAAATGATTGGCCATGAAAGTTCCGCCGCCACACTCTGCATTCGGACACTCCTTCCTCAGCCTCTGGACCTTTCCAGAATCATCCACCTTGTAAAACTGCAACACCACGAGCTTCACCTTCTTCTTCTTGTGCTTTATTCTTTTTTGTTAACTGATTTCTAAAAAAAAATTAGGGCAAGTAATTTTTGAAGTGAAGCAAAACCAATTAATATAACAAAAGAAATTATGCAGTAGAAAACTACTTGCAAAAAATATATTAACATAATACAATATAAAAATCAATGATGATAGAGCAGAGATTGATTCGGTGATTCCCGTTTTTGAAGAAGATGGAGATGGTTTAGAGACGATGGAGAGTCGGAGAGCGAGAAAGAAGATGGTGATAGAGATAGTCGATGATGATAATGGCCACGATTATGAGGTAGAGAGTCGATGGCGATGATGAGCATTAAGTAGTGGAGACGACTGACGAGACTGGAGACTGGAGACTGGAGACTGGAGAGTGGAGAGAGACAGAGAGTAGCTAAAGAGTAGAGACGATGACTGAGTTTTGATTTGGGAATAAATGGATTAAGGTTGAACCCATTACCCAGAACAATTATTTGTAAAATTATTATTTCAAAAACTTTAACATAAATCTAAATTTAAATTTAAATTTTAGGATATTTATCATAAATTAATTATAAAAATTGAAATATAATTTTTTGTAGAACAAAAAAATAATATTTTAACATTTATAATCTATTTCAAAAAAATCATAATTATTATAATTTTATTTATTATTAATTTATAATATTTTAAATTTAAATTATTGTATTAATAATAATAATAATAATAATAGTAGTAAATATAAAAATAGTAATAATAATTATTATAATTATAATATAATTATAGTTATAATTCTTATTATATTTATAATTATAATCGATGAAAACAAAGAACGCCCAATTACATAAGGGGGAGGTCTTTGACCCAGAACCAACTAATACATTGTCAAGTTATGTCTAAATGTTTAACGGTTAGAGAATGTGGCCAACAATATTAAAATGTTTTAACAATTATTTTCAACAAATAATTATTATAATTATTACTATTACTATAATAATT
Organism: Panax ginseng; assembly: GCA_020205605.1. Taxonomy (NCBI): domain Eukaryota; kingdom Viridiplantae; phylum Streptophyta; class Magnoliopsida; order Apiales; family Araliaceae; genus Panax; species Panax ginseng. The sequence goes on along the minus strand of CM035131.1, from coordinate 13,845,937 downwards.
ATTACTATTACTATAATTATTACTATTATAATTATTATTATTACTATAATTATAATAATAATTATTATTATTATTATAATTATAACTATTACTATTGTTGTATTTATTATTATTATTGTTGTTGTTGTTGTATATTAATTATTATTATTAATTATTATTATTATTATTATTATTATTATTATTATTATTACTATTATTATTATTAACACCAAAGCTACATTTGAAATGGTCACCTAGATAGGTAGCTCTATGAAATGTTTTGATATAATTATTAATCCTTGCAAGATGTTAACAACTAACCCATGGTGCTCTAGTGGTCATATGACTAAGGTTTCAAACTTGAGGTTGTGAGTTCAAACAATAAATTATTTAAGAAGTATTTTTAAAATAAAATTAATATTTGAAAACAATAAATAAATTTACATTATTATTTGAATTTTAAGATGTTATAAATTAACTAAGAACAAATTTAAATAAAAAATTGCAGAACAAAGAAGTGCTACTCTAGCATTTGTGATCTATTAACAAAAAATTCTTAAATTTTGTATTGAAAATAACATAAAAATTATTATTTAAAATAAAAAATTTATTTTTAACAATTAAATAAAATTATATTATAATTTATAGGTTATAGTCGACTCGTTTAAGATTCAAACTACTCGAATTTTCGATTGTGATTCGATACATATTCAATTGACATGTATTCGAGTAGATATTCGATACATTCTTTTATAATATATACAAAGTTAAATAAAATTAGAATAATTAATTAATTATTTTTTTTAATATTGATTTAATATTTATAAAGTGTAATAATAAATTATATTTTTTAATTTCTAAGTAAAATATTAAGTTCAATTTATATTATATCTATTATAAAAGTAGTTAGTATGAAGAGACTCAAATTCGAGTTTTTTAAATGCAATTCAAATTCGAGTCGAATTCGAGTATGAATTTAATTTTTTGAGTCAAATCCGAGCAACTCTTTGTTCAGTTCAGTTGGACTCGTTTACACCCTTACTTCTAAGTAATTGAAATTGCAATTTAAATATTTAGAATTTTTGCTAAAATTAATGAGTAATTTGGGTATTAGTAGTACTAAATAATGTATTGGTTGTCTAACTTGGTAACAATATCATGATAATCGAATTCTGAAAAAAATTAAGCACATTATGTCATTTTATACCAAATGTTTTTAAAAACAAAAGTGTATAATGATAAAAGAAAGACTGGTGACGTCGCTTGGATACAAGATTGTTTGGAAATTTTTTTGCCTCCATATAAAAATGTGACGTCATTGCATACTTTGTCACTAAATATAAGAATTTATGACGAACCAGTGTTGTCACTTATCCATTCAACTAATTAGTGACGCACTATTATCTCGTCATATAAAATTAGTATTTGTGACAATAAAAATTGTCATAATTTATAAATTTTTCGTCTTTATAAAATTTGCCTCCAAAATTTCTCAATTTTTTTTGCCTTCAAATAAAATTGTGACGATATTACGTACTTTGTCACTAACTATAAGAATTTATGATGAACCATTTTTGTCACTTATCCACTCATCTAATTAGTGACAAACTATTATCTCGTCATATAAAATTGGAATTTATGACAATACAAATTATCATAAATTATTATTTTTTTCGCCTTTAAAAATTTCCTCAAAAATTTTTCGTAAAAATTTTGCCTCTAAATTAATAAAATTGTGACGATATTACGTACATTGTCACTAAATACAAGAATTTATGACAAATTATTTTTGTCACTTATCCACTCATCTAATTAGTGACAAACTATTATCTCGTCATATAAAATTGATATTTATGACAATACAAATTGTCATAAATTATTATTTTTTCGTCTTTAAAAAAATTCCTTCTAAAATTTTTCAAAAAATTTTTGCCTCTCCAAATAAAATTGTGATGAATTTGTATTTGGCGTCACTAAATGTGAACATTAGTGACGAAATCACATTGTCAATAAATTTTATAAATAATTAATGACAAACTATTATTTTGTCATCGAAAAAAATATTGTGTGACAATAAATACTGTCATAAATTATTACATAATGTCACTAAAAGTCTTCTCCTCCAAAATTTTGATACGAAATTCTACCTCCAAAATAACTTGTGACGAAATTTTGTTAATCGTCATCAAATGTGTAAATTAGTGACGATATAAATGATTAATAGTGACAAAGTTAAAGGTCGTCACAAAAAAAAAAAATTTAGTGAAGATTATGAATTTCGTAATTATTAATTAACAAATTGTGACAAATTTTGTGCGTGGCAAAAAATTCGTCATAAAATGTGTGATTTCTTGTAGTGTTAAGTTAGAATTATTTAATACGACATCACCAATTAAAGATTAAAATAACAATCTTAATAGTCTACATTGCAATCACAGGAAGGAATAATCTGTTGAATATATATATATATATATATATATATATATATATATATATATATATATTAATGAATGAGTAGATTAACTACTATTCATCTATGTACTTTTTTAGTTTTACTAAAAAAAATTTAAAATAATATTAATAATATTAAATACTGATTTATTTTATTGTAATTATAAATTTAATTTTGTTTTTCTCCTTCTATTGTTTCTATTTTATTAAAGTGATTCTGTAAATTGTGTATTTAATAGAATTATCGAATTCAATTGTGCCTAATTCTATTACAACCAATGCTCCTATCAATGTTCCTACCATTGTTAGTCATGGTGAGAAACTTGAAAAATTCAATGGGATTTGTAAAATCCCAAATTTTACGAATAAAGATTTAAATTTCTCGAATTTTTTTTTGAATATTATTGTGTGGATTTAATATAATGTTATAGTTGTGGGTAATATTTATAAATTTTGTAAAGTATGCAAGTTGTTGTATTATATTCGATTGGTCGGGGAATATTCGTTTTAGCAGAGAATATTCGTATAACGACACAATCATTGGTGGACCCCACAACAGAATTATTGTCGGATTGAGAAAACGACAAAAATATTTTATGAAAATAACGGCGAAAGTTTTACTGCTAATCTTGTTGAACTACTTTCGGTAGTAAAAGTAATGCGATGTCTGGCATGGTTGCATAGTAGCACACCGGTATTGATTATTGATGTTTACGTGAGAAGTCACTCGGTTTTGTTCAATTATTACTACATGAGTTCTTTGCGTAGTATCTCAATGTTATTTGATTCAATTATTGTTGATTGTTATATATATATATATATATATATATATATATATAATATATAAGTTTTGTTTTATTAGTATTATTAACGTAATAAAACAGTAAAAACTTTTATATAAAACATAATACTTTTATAAAGTTATTCGTTTTTATTAGGTTAATAGTAAAATCTTTTTAAATAAAATAGAATACTTTTATAAAGTTATCTGCTTTATTAGACAATAATTAGAATATATTATATTTTATTATGCATAGTGTTTGTATAAGTGCTGCGTAGTGTTTTGCGTAAGTAAAATCTTTTTTAAAGTTATTCGCTTTATTAGATTATAAATAGAATATATTATATTTTATTGTAAACTAATGACCGTCTGCTTAAAGTAAATCAATCGGACCGTTCATGGATTGGTTACTTATTCATTTCATTCTTCTATAAATAAAGCTCATTCCTTCATTATTTCTTACGAATTCACTGAAACTCTAGAGAGAGAAACTGTAGAGAGAACTCTTCTTCTATAATTTTGAGCGTATTTCTTTAGAGTTTAAGAAAGCTTTGAGAGTAGTGCAAGTTTCTTCAAGTATATCCTCGCCCTACCGTCAAGTACTCTTTCTTTATAAGGTAAGGGGTATTATTTCTTTTGTATTCATGAAGAGAACTTCTTTATTTCATTATTTATTAATTCTGTTGGGATAACTCGTGTATCTGCTGGCTTACCCTATACTTGGTGAAATTCTTCAGTTATTCTATTATTTATTATTATGCTGGAATAACTTGTCTATGCAAAGTACCGCATACATGGAGAAATTCTATTATTATTCTATTCTTTAATATTCTGTTGGAATATTCTCATGCGCTTACGTTACACGGACACAGGTTACATCTTTATTATTACATTGGAACATCACATCCGGTTGCTTTAATTTCGCCGACTTTGGTTCCGTTATTTATTATTCTGTTAGAATAACTTGTCTATGCGAAGTACCGCATGCATGGTGATTTCTTTTATTATTCCATTCTTTATTATACTCAGTTGGTTAAAGTTTTGACTTCTATACTCCATGAAATTAGTGGAATATCCTTGATATTTGCGCTTCATCCAGTATCTTTTCATGAAAATATTCTTCTGAGCATTCTTGAATTTTACTTTACAAAGAAGTATCATGTTGACAATTTGGACATTATTAGTTCCTGGATAAATTAATTCTTGAACTTGTTTTATTGAATTCTTATAACATTGTCATCATCCTCATGTTTATATTTTTTTTTTTGAAAGTCATCTGTGGCCTGTAGTGTATGGATGGGCTTGGTATGATTATGACCAGGGATTATTCGGTATAATCATGACCGTAATGTTACAAATGATGTGGTAAAAGTCCTCATTGGCCCGTAGTGCATTGAGGGACAGTTATTGGCATGATCATGACCATTGATGAATACACGAATATCCTTGGCCCGTAGTGCATGGATAATTTGTGATCGTGACCCTAATGAATATCCTTGGTCGTAGTGCAGGGATGATGTGGATTATTTATTAAGCTGAGTCTCAGCGATAAAAAGTGATGAAAACCCTTTTTAAATCATAAAAGATAGTAGATTTTATTCTCTACTTGACTCTTTTAATGGATTGCATGTTCCGCTACAGTTAAACTTGATGTCTATTGTATATTATCGCTTTATGACAATGCTGAGAGACTAATGATAATTTATTCTCGCATTATCTTAGTCTTAATATTTCTTACCGGGCTAGTTGAGCTCACCTTTCTTTTCTTTTGTTCTCTTGGAAATGAGAATATAGGCCGGGACGCAGTCGTGGACCGGAGTGACTCATTCCAAATTGATAGTATTAGTAGTCCTCACTATTCTGTGAAATAGTGTGATAATAAATGTAATGAGGACTAATTTGAGTGTGGATATTGTCTAGATGACAATATTTGTATTAAAACTCACAACATGTATTTTGTCGTATTTTACACGACTGTTGTATAATTAAAGATTATATTTGTATTTTGTATCATGTATTTGGCGACTCAGAATAGGTGATGTATACCTATTTTGGGGGCGTCACACTTCATATTGGAAAGAAGCAATCAATAGTGAAATTGAATCTATTATGCAAAATCATACTTGGGAATTGGTGGATCTTCCACCAGGAACTAAACCATTAGGATGCAAATAGATCTTCAAAAGGAAAATGAAGGCCGGTGGATCTATTGATAAATACAAAGCAAGACTTTTAGCCAAAGGTTAATGGCAAAATGAGGGACTTGATTATTTCGACACTTATTCACTAGTTACAGGGATAACATATATTTGAATGTTAATTGCAATAGCTGTAATACACAATTTAAAAATACATTAAATAGATGTTAAAACTGCCTTTCTTAATGGTGAATTAGAGAAAAAAAATTATATGGAGCAACCAGAAGGTTTTATTGCCCCTGGAAAAGAAAAGAAAGTTTGCAAGCTTGTTAAATCATTATATGGTTTGAAACAAGCACCAAAGGGGATAAATGTTATGATATCAAATAATTTCAAAATAAATGAGTGTGACAAATGTGTATATGTCAAAAACACTCAAAGGGGATATGTAGTAGTTAGTTTATACGTGGATGATATGCTAATCATTGGTAGTAATAATGATGTTATTAATGCTACCAAACAAATGCTAATTAGCAAGTTTGAAATAAAAGACATGGGTCGAGCAAATGTTATTCTAGGAATCAAGATTTTCAGAATATCTAATGGACTTATTGTGTCTCAATCTCATTATATTGAGAAAATACTTGCAAAGTATAATAAATATGAGAAAAGTCCAGTAAGAACACATGTTGACCCAACATTTCATCTCACTATTAATCGTGGTGAAAGTGTATCCCAATTGGAATATTCTTGTATAATAGACAATTTAATGTATATATTTATCAAAATGCACTCAACTAAACATAGCATACTCAATAAGTAAGTCTAGACATATACGTCGACGACATGAAACTGTTAATGAATTACTCTCAAATGGTATAATATCTATTGACTATGTGAAGTCAAAGGATAATATTACGGATCCACTAACGAAAGGTAAAGCGTCGCCAACGAGAGCAAGTGAGAAGTTCATCAAGAGAAATGGGTTTAAAGCCTGTAAAATCCTAAAGAGTCGCCATAATGGAAACCCAACATAAATGATTGGAGATCCCAAGAAATAGGTTCAAAGGGACAACCTAATTATGTGTAATCTAGTAAGCACTGAGAAGATAAATACTTCTTCCCATTTCTATGATGATACAGTACTGCATAAACTACCGAGTAAAATAGGATAAACTTTGTTTTTAATAATTTCTATAGCTTGAATATAAAAAGGTCAAGTGGGGTATTAGCAGGACATTCTTTATAGAAATTACCTATATGAGTGAGAATGGGGCCACTTCTATGAGAATGACGAAGGCTAAATTATCTAGCACACTCATGAAACCAGGAGGTGTCCAAGGCCAAAATGGACACAATAATAAGAACCAATAAAATAAATTAAAAAATATTGTCTGAATTCTATTGTCTCGGTTTACACTAAAAGGTTGAACAGTTCAAGACATCACGTTCACTGATTGGCCAGTAAATCCAATAGTCTTTCACTAGGAAAGGTTCAAGGCCACAAGCTACCTTCACCAATTCAGTATTTTTTGTTCACTGATACTCTCTCTAAGTCTGTCTGCATATTCACTTGCATTAATTTACCCAAATTTTATTCATGTGGGGGATTGTTGGATATATATATTAATGAATGAGAATTTTATCTAAAATAAAATCATTGGGTGTGACCTTTGGTTCATATCTTTTCAAATTGAAAAGGTATCTTTTCTAAATGGATGTATCCTTTCAAAGAGATTTAACATTTCAAATGGATGTATATCTTCAAAGGGGTATTTGAAAACCTATAAATAGGTTCCAAATCTACCCAAAACAATCACTTCAACTTCAATCGTTCTCAAGTTCTAAAAATTAAATTCATTCTTCATTCATTAAAAGTCATAGAGAGTATTCAAAATTTTGTTGATTCGTGAAACTCTTCTATTGAAGTGCTTCTTGTGAGAGTTGAAGACCATTTTATCCTGGGAAGTAGACATCCAAAGGTTCCATCCATAGCACCAATAATGAGACGAAATCTACTTTGGAGAGAGATGTCCCAATAGTTGATTTGGTTTTAAAAGTTTATCAATTTCATCTAATAAGTTATTATTATAAAATTGTTTATCTTCTACTTTTGTTTATATAATTAGTATATAATTACTTTTGGAATAATCATTTCTACTTTATAATTGCCAAAAGTTAATTTTAAATAGTTTTTATAACAAAAATAAATAAATAACAGCTTTCTCTTGTCAAAAAAATATATTTGAAAAAAGAAAGAAGAGCCTCATCTCTTTTCCGTAGCTCTAATATAATTTTAATTGAGACCTTAAAAATTCACTTGTAATATCAAAATTGATATAGATAACAATCTATATCAAAATTGGTATACAAAATTCTGTTAGAATATAATACTATGTGCATAAATTATACATAACTTTTGTGCACCAATATTAGAATTTACGTATTACAATACTAATAAAAACAAGTAAAACATTCAATAATAAATGTCACTTCTTATTTTCTCTATTTTTTTTATACAGTCTGTGTACAAATCTTTGTAAATAGTTTATGCACAACAATATTACAAGTCTTCACACAAACAAGAGTAACCAGATAGTTTTAATGTAGCATTTTGATTAAATTCTATTATTTCTAACTGATATTTTGAACGGTTGAGAACTATAAAAAAATTAGTTTTAAGGTGGATTTATTGCAGATTTGAGAAATAAAATATAAAATTTTATAAAGATAAAAAGAAAACAAAATAGACAACTTTTAATAGACGCGCAGAAGCCATATTGTTATGGATTTTCATTTAGTGAAATCGCCTTGTATAATATGATTGAAAAGTCTAGACCCATTTGCCTTCGAAAATTGGGCTTGAATTGCACATTCCGCGATTTTTGAAGGGTCCTTAACATTAATATACAACAATTAAAAAGTAATTACAAAAATAATACATACACAAAATAATTACAAAAATAACGCAACTCACATTAATAAGGAAACCTAAAATCATGGAGAAATAACTGCCATAATTAATAATTCAAATTTAAATATATGGGATCTAACAACAAAAACAAATTGAAATTCAAAGAAAAACAGGTGAAAGGAGGGATATAGATACGATCCGCATTTAGTAGTAATCGTCTGAATCAGTTTTATAGCCGTCGTCGTCATGCTCTTCAAATTCAAATTCATCTTCGTCGTCTTCATCTATAATGTGCTCATTATCCCATAGTGGACAGTTAAGATGGTTTCTTATCCTTTCACTCAGCCATGGAGCCAAACTGTCAAGCATTGGCTCATAATTTTAATCAATTTCGGTGTCACATACTCTCTTAAGTTGTTTGGGTTGCCCAACTGTTAAACCAATTTTGTTGGATTGTTAAACCAATTTATTAATTATACACTGCATAGGAAAGAGAGAGATAAGAGAGTGATGTGTAATGTAATATTGATAACTAAACCTTCGTACCAAGGTAACCAAACTTTTATACCAAGGTAACCAAACCTTTATACCAAGGTAACCAATCAACCTCCACACCTGCAGTATGAATTGGTTACCTTGGTCTAAAAGTTTGGCAACCAACTACATGAAGGTTGGGCTACCAACTGCATCACATTCAAAATAAATTGGTAACTTAATAAAACTGAATTGGTTACCTTGGTATGAAGGTTTGGCTACTCACTGCATGAAGGTTTGGCTACCAACTGCATCACATTCAAAATAAATTGGTAACCTAATAACACTGAATTGGTTACCTTAGTATGAATGTTTGGATACCAACTGCACTATGAAAAAACTGCAGGTGTGGATGTGGATTGGTTACCTTGGTATGAAGGTTTTGTTACCTTGGTATGAAGGTTTGATTACCTTGGTGTGAATGTTTGGTTATCAACTACACTATGAAAAAACTAAAGGTGTAGAGGTGAATTGGTAACCTTGGTATGAATGTTTGGTTACCAACTGCACTATGAAAAAATTGTTGTAGAGGTGGATTGGTAACCTTGATATGAAGGTTTGGTAACATTGGTATGAAGGTTTGGTTACCTTAGTGTGAATGTTTGGTTACCAACTTCAGTATGAAAAAACTGAAGGTGTAGAGGTGGATTGGTTACCTTGGTATGACAGTTTGGTTACCTTGGTATGAAAGTTTGGTTACCAACTGTACTATGAAAAAACTGTTGTGGAGGTGGATTGGTAACATTGGTATGAAGGTTTGGTAACCTTGGTATGAAGATTTGGTTACCTTAGTATGAATGTTTGGTTACCAATCTTTTCTATCAGTAGATACTTTCTACTCAATCTCCCAATCTTTTAGAGTATTTAAAATGGCTTCGGAAATGAAATCATATTCCCAGTCCCATAAATGCTAGAAATGAAGCACCCACTTTCTTGGTTTCCAACTATCATCAATAAAATGTGCCGATAGGCACATAAATTCGTCGTAATTACCACTGCGTCTGTAATATCTCAATACATCAACCGAAAAATTGTGATCCGTCCATCCATATTTCAAGATATTTTTGACCTTGACTTTCTCTTCCTCATAAATTTTCAAGCAATTGGCTTTGACAATATCATAATCTAATTTAACAAATGGATTTAATCGATTTAAAAAATCCAAAGATAGCCAATGGTTCCACCTCGCAAGAACATATCAAATCTCCAAGCTGCTCATGAGCTTTACGGGGTCAATACCAAGATGTTCATCACCATTCTCAGATCTATAATCTGAAATGAAATCCCATTCACATTACATGCTAGATCAATACCGCCGCCACTTTGATTTATAGTCGAAAAAAAGAGGATGAAAAAAAAGAGAGAGAAACATGAATAGAGATCAAAAATGGGTCTGCTGTTTGAATGTGTTTGAATAAAAAAATAATAATTAACGGAAAAGATAAGGGAGATAATCTTGGGCCGCTATTAAAGGATACCCAAATGTATTAATTTTGTAAATAAATATAAAAAAATATATTATTTTTGTAATTATTTTATTTATGCACCATTATTGTAATTATTACTAAAAATGTACTAAAATATGTAATTAATCTTTTTTTAAAACCATTTGGTACTAAGGGGGTGACTTATAAGTTGGTCAAACCAATTTATAAGTTATTTATTTATTTTTTTAACTTATACGTTGGTTTTTAAGATAAAAAAAAGTAATTAACTATTTGGGATTTTTTAAAATGACTTATAAGTCATTTTAAATAAGTTAGTTTGACCAAATATAATGTCTATTTTGCCCCTCTTCTATTTTGTTCCTCTTTTTATTAATGTCATTTTTAGTAATATTTACATTATTTTATCTTATAAGTCATTCTGAGTCAAACACTTTCATAACTTGTTTTAACTTAATTTTTGACTTATAAGTTAAATTAATGCCGAACACTTTTACTTATTAGTCACAATTTAAAAGAACTTATAAGTCAACTTATATTTTAACTTATAAGTCATTTAAAATAAGAAGTTCCCGTATAGACCCTAAATGAAATTAAGTGTCTCTCAAGTATATATAGTGAATTTTTGGGTTTAACTTAATCCAGAAACATCCAATTTAAAATCATTTGGTTTAATTTTGGGACAATTATATTTTTTTATTACATTTTAAAAAATAATTATAACAATAGTGCACTCATAAAATATTTACACAATTAATGTATTTAAAGTTTTATTTACAAAATTAGTGCATTCTTATCCCTTTAATTTAGTTGAGTGTTTTAATAGGTTGCAATTCAACACTTTCTCTCTCCTCCCTTCTAACCCCTCCGTCGAACTCCTTTCCATAACCATCCATAACTGGCAACAAAGTTTTTCAGAATTTTATCTTCCAAAATATTAAATGCTTTAATATTTCTCTATTATCAAAAAATCTATTATAAATTTTTTTATTTCATAGTGCAGTTGGTAGGCAAACCTTTATATAAATGTAACCAATTCAGTTTTATTGGATTACCAATTAATTAAAATAAATTTATTATAGATTTTTTTCATGATGCAGTTGGTAGCCAAACCTTAATACAAAAGTAATCAATTAATTTAGTTTTATTGGGTTACCAATTAATTATAAAAAATATATTATAGAATTTTTTTTCCTACTGTGCAGTTGGTAGCCAACTCTTAATACAAATGTAACCAATAAAAACTAAAATGGTTACCTTTGTATGAAAGTTTTGGCTACCAACTGCACTGAAATTTCTCTTGGTTTCCCGCAAAAACTAAAATGATTACCTTTGTATAAATGTTTGACTACCAACTGCACTAAAATTTATCTTCTTCTTTTTTTAATTTCTGGACTAAATCAACCTTCATCATAATCAAAGTTATGTAAATGCTAATAATGAAAATAAAACATAAAGGAAAACATAAGAAAGAGCAAAAGGAATTAAGAGAGAATAGAAATTTGCATAGATTTCTGCATAAAGATAACTTCTACAATAATGAGTTAAATATATTATTCTTCTACAATACTGATAAAATACTACGAAGGGGAGAAAGAAGAAGGGGAGGAGAGAGGAGGCGGTAAGGGAGAGAAAGAGAATGAGCGGATGAGTGTTTTCCCTAAATTAAAGACATTAATATTGTAAATAAATATGAAAAGATTATTATTTTTGTAATTATTTTAGTGATGCACTTAATAGTATAATTACTTATTAAATATTATATATTATTGTAAAGTGCCCTTTAATTTTTTTATTTTTATAGACAACAATGTTGTGTTGTTAAATAGTCTACATCTCCTCATATATTTATCAAAATACTTGGGCTGGCCATTTAAGAATACCCATGGCCATGCATATAGTATTTGGAAAATAATACAGTGCATGTTCGGCAACTTGATGTCATGTCTACCGCGTTAACTTAAGGTCTCTCGGTTGTTCGGCTGCACAAACTCTCGGCGTTTCAAACGTAGCGGCCAACGTTTGAAGGCACGTTTGAGATTTCGAGGTTGCGTTTATACCCTACAAACGCAGGAGGGCAGGCTAGCTAGCTCCATCAACGCAACAGCCATTAATTATTTTGCCTCTTTTCTTTTGCTACTTTTCTGCATACTAGTGTTCGATTGAAAGCCTGAGCAATACCCATTCTTTTGGGGTAATACTCCATTAATTTAGGCTCGTTGAGCTCGAAATCACAATAATTTGGTGAATCTTGAAATGGAACAACAGCATAAGAGCACTACTATTATAAGAAGTCCAATAGTACTCACCCGTTTCCGCTTCCAAAAATTTTGGTGGTATGTGATAATTAGAAAAATGAAATGAGAATTTGGTGGTATGTATGGAATGAAATAAAACTAAGAGAGAAAGTAAATTATTATTATTATTATTATGACTAAATTAGTTATATTAATTAATTATTATTAGAATACAATAATAGATTACCAAATAAAAAATGATATTACATACTATATTAATTTCTTTCACTATTTTTTATATATATATGATTCATATTAATTTATTATCATATATATCTATACGATATAATAATTATTGCCCTTTTTGGTCATTTTGTACTATTTCAGCTGCAATCGATGTAATTATAGCCGAATAAAAATCATAATTTCAATAACATAAGTTGATGGTATACGAATAAAATCATAAGTTTTCAAACGCTGCTTCAGCTGCGTTCGCAAAACGTTGCTATCGCCGCAACCGTTACCGCTACCGTATAAACGAACAAACTCATATATTGTGAATGTTTATGTCAGACTTTTAGGTTGTCATTTACATGAATAAATATTGGTGGTAATTTTTTTTAGAAAAAATTGTAATAAGTGGGGTTCTCTTATCATTTCTATTAATTTCATGTATCGATAAATTTCATAATTATAATTCAGTATAAATTTACAAAGATACATAGATACATAGGGACTAAATATTTTTTGTCCAGTCAAGTTTAAGTATAAAATTATTTTGAAAATTATTGTTTCTGGTGTCATAAATGTCTCCTCAAAAAGCAAAAGCATTGCTTCTCCTTTTATACAGTGCTATTATAGATACCATTTATTTTAAACAATTAATTATTTAGTTAAAATGGTTAATAACATTAATTTGAATTAATATTATTTTTCAAAAGTCGCAATTATTTAATTGAATAAGAACACATTTGATTTGGTAGGAGGGTAAAGTTATTTGGTAAAATTTTATTTGTCTCTAATCGTCTCTTAATCGGTAAAATAAATATATAAACGTAAATCATTAAGCCTCTTAATGAAATATTTAAATTTAAGGAGCCTCTATAAATATTGTACTCCCTCTATTTTAAATTTTAAGATTATTATTAATTTTTAAAAAATCAATTTGAGATATATATTTTTAAATTTAAAAGTCATTCAATTATTTTATACTTTTTAGTTGTCAAACAATATTTTAAGTTCAAATACTTTTCACCCAGATAATCTAATTTATTAAGATATATATACTAATTATTTAAATCTTAATTGCTCAATTTTTTCAAACACCAACATCTTGTACAGAGACATGGTAGAAGGCATTTTTTTAGGGAGGTGAGGTATTTCTTTATAATAACAATATTTTTAAAAAGTATAAAAATATTATTTTATATAATATGAAATGAAATGTATTTAATTATGCAAAATAATGTTGATTATTTTGTGTAAGAGCGTGAGGTATAACTCACATCCCTTTTTACCATAAAATTTATTAATCAAAGAACGGATAATTCCAATTCAATTTTTACATTTTCTGACAGATTTGTGTTACCTTATACGAAACTCTCACGGTTTAAATAAATCTCTTATTTGATAGCCTTATAAATTGGTCAAACTAATTTATAAGTTATTTGTCATTATTATTTTGTTCGGTAACGACTTATTTTTGTATTTATAAATTGATTTTTTATAACAAATATAATATTTATTTTGTCCCTCTTTTTATTAATGTCTTTTTTAGTAATTTTTACATTTGATTTTAACTTATAAGTCATTATGAGCCGAACACTTTCATAACTTATTTTAACTTAAGTAATAACTTGTGAGACCTCAAATTTTATGAATAAAGATTTAAATTTCTCGAAATATTTTTTTTAATATTATGGTGTGGATTTGATATAATGTTATAGTTGTGGGTAATATTTATAAATTTTTCAAAGTACACAAGTTGTTATATAATATTCGATTGGTTTAAATATTCGCTTTAATGTAAAATATTCGTACGATGACACAATCATTGGTGGACCCCACAAATCGAAATTATTGTCGATTGAGAAAACGACAAAAATATTTTTATGAAAATAACTACGGAAGTTTTACTGTTAATCGTTGAAACACCCGGTGTTAAAAGTACAAGAATACGCGTGGTTGCATAAGTAAATACTCAGTATTGATTATTGATGTTTACGTGAGAAGTCACTCAGTTTTGTTCAATTATTGCTACAACAATTGTTGCATAATATCTCACGTTATTTGATTCAATTATTGTCGATATTTTATATATTATTAAATCAATAATTGAGATAACAAAGTTATTAATATGATTATTTGCAATATTAACGATGTCTAGAAGTTCTGTCAATGAGAGATTTGGTCACATAATTGTGCGCCAATAAGGAGAAATTCTTATTGGAAAGCCCCCTCTTTCTTGGGAACGACCTGGTCGATTAATAGTGTGAATTATAATAATGATGATGAAGTTTGTTTTATTATTATTATAAATGTAATAAAATGTAAAACTTTTTATATAAAAATGTAATACTTTTATAAAGTTATTTGTTTTATTAGACTATAAATAGAATATATTATATTCTATTATGCATAAATGTTTGCGATAGTAAAATTTTTGTATTTAAAATGTAATACTTTTATAAAGTTATTTATTTTATTAGACTATAAATAGAATATATTATATTCTATTATGCGTATAGTGCCCGATAGTGTTTGCATAGTAAAATCTTTTTATATAAAATGTAATACTTTTATAAAGTTATTTATTTTATTAGATTATAAATAGAATATATTATATTTTATTATGCATAGTGTTTGATAGTAAATTTTTTTTATATAAAACATAATAATTTTATAAAATTATTTATTTTATTAGATTTTAAATAATATATATATATATATATATATTGAATATATTATATTTTATTGCATAGTATCCTTTCTATTTTTCTATAAATAGGATGCTTAGTTAGAATTGAAAACACACCAGAAGTTCAGATAATTCTTTTACTATAAGCTTTGAGCGTATTTCTTTAGAGTTTAAGAAAGCTTTGAGCGTAGTGCAAGTTTTCTTCAAGTACATTCATGCCCTACCCGTCGGAATACTCTTCTTTATAAGGTAAGGAATATTATTTGTTGTACTCGTAAGGGATATTATTTGTTGTATTCGTAAGGGGTATTATTTCTTTCGTATTCATAAAGAGAACTTCTGTTATTCCATTCTTTATTATTCGCATTGGAATAACTCAGATAATCGTGAACTACCCTATACTTGGTAAAATTCTTCATTATTCCATTCTTTATTATTATGTTGAATAACTCGCCACATCTAAGTACCGCATACTTGGTGAAATTCTTATGCTATTTCATTCTTTATTATTATGTTGAAATAACCTGTCTATGCGAAGTACCGCATACATGGTGAAATTCTTTTGTTATTCCATTCCTTATTATTCTGTTGGAATAACCTGTATATGCGAAGTACTGCATACATGGTGAAATTCTGTTGTTATTCCATTATTTATTATTCTGTTGGAATATCCCGCTCGATTATGGATTACGCCTCGACCGGTTCTCGTTCTTTATTAATCAGTTTAATATCCTCATGCTCGTGCGCTTACGCATGACGACCGTTCCATTATTTATTATTCTCATTGGAATAACCTATCCGTGTGGTCTATCGCATGCATGGTGAATTCTCGTTGTTATTCCATTCTTTATTATTCATCGAAATATCATATCGTATGCGTATGCGCTTACGCATGACCTGGTTCCATTATTTATTATTCTGTTGGAATATCCTGTCGGTGCGGATTACGCATGACTTGGTTCCATTCTTCTTTATTATTCTGTTGAAATAACCTGTCTATGTGGATTACCACATGCATGGTGAATGATCCTTGGTATTCATTCCTTATTAAATTGTGGAAATTATCTGTCTACGTGGATTACCGCATGACGGGCAAAAAAATCCATTTGCAGTTTCATATATTCTACTATACTCAGTTGATTAAAGTTTTGGCTTCTATACTCCATGAAATTAGTGGAATATCCTGAATATTTGCGTTTCATCCAGTATCTTTTTATGAAAATATTCTTCTGAGCATTCCTAAATTTTACTCCACAAAACAGTACCATGTTGACAATTTAGACGTTATTGAGTTCAGGATAAATTAACTTATAAATCTTTAAAATTTATTTTTGAACTTGTTTTATTGAATTCTTATATCATTGTCATTATCCTCAAGTTTATATTTTGTTGAAAGTCATCTGTGGCCTGTAGTGCATAGATGGACTTGGTATGATTATGACCAGGGATTATTCGATATAATCATGACCGTAATGTTATAAATGATGTGGTAAAAGTCACGATTGGCCCGTAGTGCATTGATGGACAGTTGTTGGCATGATCATGACCATTGATGAATACACGAATATCCTTGGCCAGTAGTGCATGGATAATTCGTGGTCGTGATACTAATGAATATCATTGGTCGTAGTGTGAGACCCCAGATTTTATGAATAAAGATTTAAATTTCTTGAAATATTTTTTTGAATATTATGGTGTGAATTTGAGATAATGTTATAGTTGTGTGCACTATTTATAAATTTTGCAAAGTATGCAAGTTGTTATATAATATTCGATTGGTCGGAGAATATTCGTTTTAACAGGGAATATTCGTATGACGACACAATCATTGGTGAACCCACAACAGAAGTATTGTCGTAGTAATAAAACGACATAATTATTTTTATGAAAATAACGGTGAAGTTTTACCATTAAAACCGTTGAACTACTCTGCAGAGTAAAAGTACGAAAGAATACGCGTGGTTGCATAGTAGTAGCACCGGTATTGGTTATTGATGCTTACGTGATAAGTCACCGCTTATACTCAATTATTACTACAATAATTGCTTTGCATCATATCTCTCATATTATTGATTCGATTATTGTCACAAAGATCATCTCGCATAATATGTTATATTATTAAATCAATAATTGAGACGATAAAGTTATTCATATTATTAAATTGCAATATTTACAATGTCTAGAAGTTCTGCCAAGGAGATGTTTGGTCACCTAATTGCGCGCCAATAAAGAGAAATCAATAAAGAGAAATCCTTATTGAAAAGTCCTCTATTTTCTGGGAACGACCTGGTTGTTAAATATTGTGAGTTATAATATTAATGATAAATAAGTTCGTGTTGATTAAAGATGAATTTGATAGTTCCATTGTGTTGGGATTGTTGGTGTTAGTTGAAATCGACATCTATTCCGATGATAATTGATGTCTGAGGGTTATATTGATAAATCGGGGAATTTATCGGATAAATGAGCAATTAATTGCTACTAATTCACATGCTTATATAACTATTTGTTCACATATGTGTACTATTGAATCACATTCTTATACTATTAGGGGAGTTGGTGCAAGATTGATGATACTTGTATGACTAAATTAAAAATGAAGGTATAGATGAAGGTACTATACTGTAATTAATTTTTTCACATGTTTAGAACTATTGAGTCACATGATTTACTATTGATTCACATGATTTACTATTAGGGAAGGTGGTGCAAGTTTGATAATACTTGGATGACTGAATTAAAAATGAAAGAAAAGTTGGAGGTATTGTACTATAATATTTTGAGCCCCAAAACGTGCAATTATCAAAACTATATTTTTCTATAAATAGAAGCTCATTCTTCCTTCATTTCTCACCAATTCACTAAAGCTTTAGAGCCATTATTATAAAGAGAAATTATAGAGAGAAGCTATAGAGAGAATCTATAGAGAGAAAGAAGAAGAGAAGCCTGTTAGCTCATAATTCCCGTATCCAGTTTCTTCTGAGGTAAGAGATATTATTTGCTGTACCTGTAAGGAGTATTATTCTTTCGTATTCATGAAGAGAATTACTTTCTTTCAATACTCGTAAGAGTTGTCATTCAATTCTTTATTATTATGTTAGAATAACCTGTATGTGCAAAGTACTGCATACATAGTGAAATTCTTCTATTATTCCATTCTTTACTATTCTCGCCGAATATCCTCATGCACAGGTGTTTTACTGTTTGGACCGGTTCCATCATTTATTATTCATTGGAATAACTGTCTACATCTGAAAGTACCGCATGCATGGTGATTTCGTTGTTATTCCATTCTTTATTATTCTCGCTGGACATCCTGCTTGGCAAGTAATTTTGCCCGACACGTTCCGTTATTTATTATTCTGTTGTAATAACTTGTCTATCTGAAGTACCACATGCATGGTGATTTACATTGTTATTCAATTCTTTATTATTCTATTGGAATATCCATGCGTCTTCGTATGCGTTTTACGCCGGACTGGTTCGGCTTTTTATTATTCATTGGGAATAACTCCGTCTGCGTGGGTCTCTATCGATGCGATGGTGAATCCTTATGTTATGGAATAACATAAGGATTATTGCTATAGTAATTGCTGCATCATATCTCTCATATTATTGATTCGATTATTGTCACAGTATCATATGCATAATAGGTTATATTATTAAATCAATAATTGAGACGACAAAGTTATTCATATTATTAAATTACAATATTTACAATGTCTAGAAGTTACGCCAGGAGAGGTTTGGTCACCTAATCAAGGCCATATAAGGAGAAATCCTTATTGAAAGCCCCTCTTTCACGAGAATGACCTCGGTTGTTAAATATTGTGAGTTATAATATTAATGATGAATAAGTTCGTGTTGATTAAAGATGAATTTGATAGTTCCATTGTGTTGGGATTGTTGGTGTTAGTTGAAATCGACATCTATTCCGATGATAATTGATGTCTGAGGGTTATATTGATAAATCGGGGAATTCATCGGATAAATGAGCAATTAATTGCTACTAATTCACATGCTCATATAACTATTTGTTCACATGTGTGTACTATTGAATCTCATTCTTATACTATTAGGGGAGTTGGTGCAAGATTGATGATACTTGCATGACTAAGTTAAAAATGGAGGTATAGATGGAGGTACTATACTGTAATTAATTTTTCACATGTTTAGAACTATTGAGTCACATGATTTACTATTGATTCACATGATTTACTATTAGGGGAGGTGGTGCAAGTTTGATAATACTTGGATGACTGAATTAAAAATTAAAGAAAAGTTGGAGGTATTGTACTGTATTATTTCGAGCCCCAAAACGTGCAATTATCGAAACTATATTTTTCTATAAATAGAAGCTCATTTTTCCTTCATTTCTCACCAATTCACTAAAGCTTTAGAGCCATTATTATAGAGAGAAATTATAGAGAGGCTTACATAGAGAAAATCTATAGAGAAAGAAGAAGAGAAGCTCGCTAAATTTCATAATTCCCGTATCCAGTTTCTTCTGAGGTAAGGGATATTATTTGTTGTACCTGTAAGGGGTATTATTCTTTCGTATTCATGAAGAGAATTACTTTCTTTCAATACTCGTAAGAGTTATTATTCAATTCTTTATTATTATGTTGGAATAACCTGTATATGCAAAGTACTGCATACATGGTGAAATTCTTCTATTATTCCATTCTTTACTATTCTGTCGGAATATCCTGTCTGTGCATTTTACGCCGGACCTGGTTCCATTATTTATTATTGTGAGACCCCAAATTTTATGAAATAAAAGTATTTAATTTTTCTATTTTGGTAAATAGTTACATTGATAAAAGTTTAAAGTTAGGGGTGAAATGAGAAATTTTTTCAAAGTTATTCATATTAATAAATTGCAATATTTACAATGTCTAGAAGTTCTGTCAAGGAGAGGTTAGATAATCTAATTGTGCGCCAATAGGGAGAAATCCTTATCGGAAAGCCCCCTCTTTCCTGGGAACGACCTGGTTGATAAATATTATGAGTTATGATATTAATGATGAATGTTATTAAAAATCAAAGTTGTGTTCGGAGTTGAATTTGGAGACGCGGACGTGATATTTGAGTCCGGAACGACGAAATTAGTAAAAATAGACTATAAACACAAAATTTTCCGGGATTGACTTTTTGGTCAAAAAGTCAACAGTTGACTTTTTCGAGAAAAGTCAAACTTCAAAATTTCAAATTTTATATTGTTGATAAAAATAGTTCCATTGTGTTGGAATTATTAGTGTTAGTGAAAATCGATATTTATTTCGATAAAAATTGATGTCTGGATGTTATATTGACTAATCGGGTAATTAACCAGATAATTGAGTAATTGATTGCTATTAATTCACATGATTATAACTATTTGTTCACATGTGTGTACTATTGATTCACATTCTTGTTACTATTAGGGGAGTTCGTGCAAGATTGATAATACTTGTATGACTAAGTTAAAAATGGAGGTATAGATGGAGGTACTATACTGTAATTCATATTTTCACATGTCTAGAACTATTGAGTCACATGATTTACTGTTAGGGAAGGTAGTGCAAGTTTGATAATACTTGCGGGACTAAATTAAAAAGGAAGAAAAAGAGGAAGGTATTGTACTGTAATATTTTGAGCCCCAAAACGTGCAATTATCGAAACTATGTTTTCCGATAAATAGAAGCTCATTCTTCTTCATTTCTCACCAATTCACAAAAGCTATAGAGCAATTATTATAGAGAAATTATAGAGGGAGAAGCTATAGAGAGAAAGAAGAAGAGAAGTCTACTACCTCACTACTCCTATATCCAGTTTCATTCAAAGGTAAGGGATATTATTTGTTGTACTCGTAAGGGGTATTATTTCTTTTGTATTCATGAAAAGAACTTCTGTTATTCCATTCTTTATTATTCTGTTGGAATAACCTGTATACGCGGACTACCCTATACTTGGTAAAATTCTTCTGTTATTCTATTTTTTATTATTATGTTGGAATAACTTTGCTTATCAAGCAATCGCATACATGGTAAAATTCTTTTATTATTCCATTCTTTATTATTCGCATTGGAATATCCACTCATGCGGCGTTTTACAATCGACCGGTTCCGCCTTTATTATTTTGTTGAAATATCCTGCTTGTGCGCTTTTACGCCGGACCGGTTTCGTCTTTATTATTCTGCTGGAATATCCTATTCATGCGTTTTTGTTTTACCGGGGTTCCGTCTTTATTATTCTATCGAATATCACATGCATGCGTTTTACGTGGGACCGGTTCCGCCTTTATTATTCTCGCTGGGAATAACACTGCATGCGGTCTCTATCGCATGCATGGTGAATCCTTCGCTATTCCATTCTTTATTATTCTGTTGGAATAACCTGTCTATGTGAATTACCACATGCATGGTGAATGATCCTTTGTATTTCATTCCTTGTTAAATTGTGGAAATGATCTGTTTACGTGAATTATGATGAAGGTCATAATAAAAGCATTGGACTAATGAAAATCATGAGTATATGTGGTATTAGTAAGTGTTATGATGAGTTATGTTGGTTATTATGTGAAAACATGAAAGTTTCTTAGAAATCACAAAGGGTTGAAAAATCAGATTTTGGTGAAAATAGAACATGAAATTCAATTGACCATATCTCCTATTATATTTTGAATTTTTGAGTGAGGTCAAGTTCTAAAGTTAGATCTATGAGTTTTGTAGCATCTCCAAGTGGAATCACTAGAAAAGGTGTTGTAGATTTTCGTGTGCACTGATTTTAGTAAAGGGTTAAAAAGCTAGAAATTACCGAAATGCTACTGTACAGATTTTTAAAAGGGCATTTTTGGCCACTTAAATTATGAGAAAAATTCCGGGCTTTTGGGACATGAAAGTATATGGTATAAAGTACCTTCTGTCCAAAAATGAGGTTATTCCGACTTAAAATGAGCAAGTTATGACCATTTCAATATTTAGGTTTTTCCGACGAAAAATGCTATAACCGGAGTTCTATAACTCCAATGACCATGAAATTTTAAACTGGAAGCTCACATTAACATATGTAAGATCCTGCCAAGATTTGGGAATTTCTGGAGTTAAACTTGAGGTAGCTAATTTCTTAAGGAATTAATTAGAAATTGATTTTTGAAAAATAGTAAATAAATTTTAAAAATTCCGAGAAAAATATATGTTCAATATGGGACTATATTATGCTTAATCCCAAAAAAGAATAATTTTTGGGACTGATTTGGTATTTTTCATGAAAATAGTTTAGTTACGAACATATGAGTTAAATATGTTATGTGAAGTTGAAGAATTGGAAAATATGATTTTAGGGCTTGAAGATCCTATATAAGGTATATGCAGATTTTTGATGAGTGATTTGATCATTGGTGATAAAATCTTATGAGTATGGTATTGTTGAATGATTAAATATATTATTAGGTAAAGTGTAAATAATTAAATTAAATTGTTTATAAGTTTATGAAGTGATTAAAATATTGTTATAATATTAACAATATTAGATTATGATTGATAATATTTGGATAAAATTAAAGTCTTTAATATTTATCCTTGATTTCATTTGATTAATGCTTATAATATTGTCATCATCTTCATGCTTCTATTGTGATGAAAGTTGTCTTTGGCTTACGTGCAAAGATGGACTGTTGATTATTGGTTTTACAATTGTATATCTTTGGCTTACGTGCAAAGATGAATTGTTAATTGATAGCTTTGGCCCATAGTGCAAAGATGGACATGTGTATGACATGATCATGACCACTGGTGATACTAACGAATATCCTTGGCCCGTAGTGTAGGGATGATTCGATGATGGGAATTATTTATTAAGTTGAGTCTCAGCGATTGGTTTTATAGTTGAATATCTTTGGCACATAGTGCAAAGGTAGACAACTGATTGGTATGATCATTGTTATTACATTTGAATATCTTTAGCCTTTGGGGTAAGGATATTGAGTAAACGTTCTATTAAGCCTTTGTGGCAAGGGGAAACTGTTGATTTACCTTATTATAAATATGAATTGTGTATTTAATTATAACCTATGGTGGTTCAGGTGAAGACAGGTGATGAGAGTTCTCTTTGTTTTGGGTATAACAAAGAACTGTTGATGAGTATTACAGTGATAAAAATCGATGAAAACATTTTTTATATCATAGAAGATAGTAGATATCATGTTCTACATGACTTTTCTACTGGATTGCTTATTCCGCTGCAGTTAAACTTGATGTCTATTATATGTTATCAGTTTAACATTGTTGAAGGCTAATGATAATTTATTCTGCATTATCTTAGTCATAATATTTCTTACTGGGCTAGTTGAGCTCACCCTTTCTTTCATTGTTCTCTTCAGGAAATGAGAATATAGCTAGGACTAGCCGGGGAACGGAGTGATGGTCCAGATGATAGCATTAGTAGTCCTCACTATCCTGTGAAATAGTGTGAAAATAAATGTAATGAGGACTCCTTTGGGAGTGGATATTGTCTAGAAGGCAATATTCCTGTTTAAACTCTCAGCTATGTTTTGTCGTATTTTACACGACAGTTGTATTATTAAGTTGTATTTGAATTTATGTACCATGTAAGTGGCGACCCAAGATGGGTGATGTATACCTAATTTTGGGGGCGTCACAATTATTCCGCATTTATTATTCCGTCGAAATATCCTGTCTGTGCGTTTTACGCCGGACCTGGTTCCATAATTTATTATTCGGCTGAATAACTCGCCTACGCAAAGATCGCGTGCATGGTGATTTCATTGTTATTTCATTCTTTATTATTCATTGGGACATCCCGCCGGTCTGCGAATTTCACTTTGACTTCGGTTCCGTTATTTATTATTCATTGGAATAACTTTTGCATCATGCTCTTACCGCATGCATGGTGATTTACATTGTTATTCCATTCTTTATTATTACATTGGAATATCACGCGTATACATGCGTTTCTACCGGCACAGTTCCGCTCTTTATTATTCTCAGGGAATAACATATACTGTCTGCGGTCTCTATCGCATGCATGGTGAATTCTTCTGCTATTCCATTCTTTATTATTCTGTTGGAATAACTTATCTATGTGAATTACCACATGCATGGTGAATGATCCTTTATATTCATTCCTTATTAAATTGTGGAAATGATCTGGTTACGTTGATTATGATGAGAGTCATAATAAAAGCTTTGGAATAATGAAAATCATGGGTATATGAAGTATTATAAGTGTTATGATGAGTTATGTTGGTTATTATGTGAAAACATGAAAGTTTCTTAGAAATCACAAAGGGTTGAAAATCAAATTTTGGAGAAAATGGAACATGAAATTCAATTGACCATATCTCCTATTATATTTTGAATTTTTGAGTGTGGTCAAGTTCTAGAGTTAGTTCTATGAGTTTTGTAGCATCTCCAAGTGAAATCACTGGAAAAGGTGTTGTAGATTTTCGTGTGGACTGATTTTAGTAAAGGATGAAAAAGCTGGAAATTACCGAAATGCTACTATCCAGATTTTAGAAGGGCTGTTTCGGCCACTTTATTTATGAGAAAAATTCTGGTATTTTGGGAAATGAAAGTATATGGTATAAAGAACATCCTGTCCAAAAATGAGTTCATTCCGACTTAAAATGAGCAAGTTATGACCATTTAAATATTTAGGTTTTTCCGACGAAAAATGCTATAACCGGAGTTCTATAACTCCGATGACCATGAAATTTAAACTGGAAGCTCAAGTTAACATGTGTAAGATCCTGCCAAGATTTGGGAATTTTTGGAGTTAAACTTGAGGTAGGTAATTTCTTAAGGAATTAATTGGAAATTAATTTTATAAAAATAGTAAATGAATTTTAAAAATTCCGGAAAAAATATATATTTTTTATGGGACTATATTATGCTAAATCCCAGAAAAGAAATATTTTTGGGACTGATTTGGTATTTTTTATGAAAATGGTTTAGTTACGAACATATGAGTTAAATATGTTATGTGAAGTAACAAAGTTGGAAAATAGGATTTTATGGCTTGGAAATCCTATATAAGGTATATGTAGATTGTTGATAAGGGATTTGATCATTGGTGATGAAATCTTATGAGTATGGCATTTTTGAATGATTAAATGCATTATTTGATAAAGTGTAAACAATTGAAATAAATTATTTATAAGTTTAAGAGGTGATTAAAATATTGTTATAATATTAACAATATTAGATTATGAGTTATTTAAGTGATGGATAATATTTGGATAAAATTAAAGTCTTTAATATTTATCCTTGTTTTAGTTTGATTAATGTTTATATCATTGTCATCATCCTCATGCTTATATGGTGATGAAAGTTATCTTTGGCTTACGTGCGAAGATGGACTGTTGATTATTGAATTGTATATCTTTGGCTTACGTGCAAAGATGGATTGTTGATTATTGGTTTTATTGTTGTATATCTTTAAACTTACGTGCGTAGAGATGGACTTGGTATGATTATGACCGTGGATTATTCTTGTATAGTCAATGACCATTGATGATTTAAAGAATATCCTCGGCCCGTAGTAAAAGGATGATTCGATGATGTGGTTTATTTATTAAAATTTGAGTCTCAAATGATAAAAATTGATGAAAACATTTTAAATCATAGAAGATAGTAGATTTTATTCTCTACTTGACTTTTCTATTGGATTCTTTATTCCGTACCGCAGCTTAAACTTGATGTCTATCAGTATTTTATCGGTTTAACATTGTTGAAGGCTAATGATAATTTCTTCTGCATTATCTTAGTCATAATATTTCTTACTGGGCTAGTTGAGCTCACCCTTTCTTTCACTGATTCTCTTCAGGAAATGAGAATATAGCTGGGATGAGTCGGGGAATGGAGTGACGGCCCAGACGATAGCATTAGTAGTCCTCACTATTCTGTTAAATAGTGTGATAATAAATGTAATGAGGACTCCATTGAGAGTGGATATTGTCTAGAAGGCAATATTCTTGTTTAAACTCTCGAATTTTATGTTTTGTCGTATGTTACACGACAGTTGTATTATTAAGTTGTATTTTGTATTTTTGTACCATGTATTTGGCGACTCAAGATGGGTGATGTATACCTGTTTTGGGGGCGTCACAGTTGGTATCAAAGCTTAGGGATATGATCCTTGGCTTGGATGTGAGACAAGAACTAGGAGGGGAGAGACAGGGAATTCCTTCGCTAGTATGACCTACCTAGGTTTATTTGGTATTTAATTGGTCGGTCAGAGTATAGGGATAATATGTGATATGTTAATTAACCCTTGTTTTGTGACAGTGTTTGAAAATGGCATCTGAAAATGTTGAGATAAGCAATAGAGCAAAATAATATGACCGTATCGCAGTACGAGGCTAAGTTTGCGGAGTTATCCTGGTTTGCATTCCATTTGGTCGATAATGAGGGGCGAATGACGCGAATATTTCTAAGAGATTTGAAACCCGATATACGTCAATACCTCATTTCTCATAAACTTTGTCTATATTCAGATGTTGTGAATAAGGTTCAGTTATTGGAGCGCAAAAATGAGTTAACACAACTAAAAGGTAACGACCAACAACACGATAATAATTGTACCAGTGGCAACGGCCATCGAAACAATGATAACCATCGTGGGGGAAGTTATCATGCCAAGAATGGTAACCACTTCGGTGGTAATCATGGCCAAGAGAATAGAAGTGGAAATTTCAAGAAGAGAAGGTCACCAAGCCCGATTTTGTCGTGCACCAAAGTCAAGTCCAAATTTGGACTAAATGGCACCAAAGGCGGATCTGACAAAAAAAACAAAGTCGGTGGTTCCAGAAGAGCATTTTTCGTGACTTCTCAAAAGCGAAGTAACCCGAACGAAGTTAGCACTTCAAGTTAGTTAATTATAATTTTTGCGAATATAATGGGACGAGTCTGGGAACAGTGGACGGTCCGACGATAAGATTAGCGATTTCACTATTCTTACATTAAATAGTGTGACAATAAATGTAATGAGGACTCCATTGAGAGTGGATATTGTCTAAAGACAATATTCTTGTTTAAACTCTCAACTTATGTTTTGTCGTATGTTACAATTTACGTTGTATTATTAAGTTGTATTTTGTATTTTTGTACCATGTATTTGGCGACTCAAGATGGGTGATGTATACCTGTTTTGGGGGCGTCACACGTAGAGCAGGGATGATGTGAATTATTTATTAAGTTGAATCTCAGTGATAAAAGTGATGAAAATATTTTAAATCATAGAAGATAGTAGATTTTATTCTATATTTGACTCTTTTAATGGATTGCTTGTTCTACTGCAGTTAAACTTGATGTCTATTGTATTTTATCAGTTTAACATTGTTGAAAACTAATGATAATTTATTTTGCATAATCTTAGTCATAATATTTCTTACTGGGCTAGTTGAGCTCACCCTTTCTTTCACTGTTCTCTTCAGGAAATGAGAATATAGCTGGGACGAGTCGGGAAACGGAGTGACGGTCCAGATGATAGCATTAGTAGTCCTCACTATTCTATTAAATAGTGTGACTATAAATTTAATGAGGACTCCATTGAGTGTGGATATTGTCTAGATGACAATATTCTTATTAAAACTCTCAATTTATGTATTGTCGTATATTACACGACGGTTGTATAATTAAGTTTGTATTTGTATTCCGTACCATGTATTTTTGGCGACCCAAGATGGGTGATGTATACCTATTTTGGGGGCGTCACATAA
Organism: Panax ginseng; assembly: GCA_020205605.1. NCBI lineage: Eukaryota > Viridiplantae > Streptophyta > Magnoliopsida > Apiales > Araliaceae > Panax > Panax ginseng. Next base: position 13,817,820 of record CM035131.1, on the reverse strand, counting down.
CTTATAAGTAAAATTGATGTCGAACGCTTTAACTTAAGTCACAACTTAAAACAACTTATAAGTCAACTTATATATTAATTTTAAATCATTTTAAAATAAGTCGTTGTCGAACGGGCTCTCTGAGGTTCGTGTTTGCTAAAATTGAATGTTAAGATTTGAACAGTTTATACATCTGGATAATATAGAGTATCTGTCTAGAATTGTATCTGAATGAAGAAATGATGTTTGATAAATAATTTTTTTTAAAATGTCTGAATAACACTATTTTACCATTTTAACCTTCCACTCACTATATTCAATTAATTTCAGCAAAAAAACTATTATTTTATATCTTTTTCCCTTCATTCTCTCTCTACGCTCTTAGCTTCTTCAATCCCAGAATTCACAAACAATTTTCTCTTCACAATCTCAATTGCAGTCTAAATTGATTTAATCTTTGTCTTTTAATCTCGTTCAATCTTTTCGTTTAACCTTCACTAAAGGTTTAAATCACTTGCTTAATTGTTACATTATGTGAACTATATATTCATTATCTTCCCTACACTTCCCCCAAGAGTTGAGCAGTTAAAAGCTTTTCTCTGGGTTTTTTCTCTCTTCGGTGTCAAGCATGATTTGCCTGATTTGTTATTAGTGGCGCCATGAACGCATATTAGCGATGAGTTGAGCCTCTCGAAGCTAGCATCAAAAGTCAAACCTTTCAAGGCATAACTGGCGTTGCGGTGCCAATTCTAAAACTCAGAAAATTTTTCTAAGTGTTGAACATATTTAAGACGTCTATTTTAAAATCTCATAACTTCTTCGTTATAACTCGGAACGAAGTCGTTCCAAAGCCATTTTCTTCCTTATCTTACGTAATTTTACTTCCCTCGGACAGATTTTCATTCTAAATCCGTTAACATGTAATTCGATTGGCTTAAATTTCATCATTCGTTCATTTTACATTATTAACGTTCTTCGTTTGTTTGTAATTCGGTCATCCGAGCTCAGAATTCGTTCGTTCTTGAGTCCACGACTCACGTTTTCTACATTTTATTACATTCTTTTGAAACCCTACACATTCGGGTTCACTTACATACTTTCTACTTTTCGCTCGTCTTTTACGAAATTTTTGCCATAACTTCGTTATAGTTAAGTTCAATCAGTTCTTCATGAAAGTTTCTATCATTCTTAACCAAGTAATAAGCAACTAGATTATACACGATGGTTTTAAACTTGTCCATCAACAACAAGTTCTAATTACGATGGTTTTAAATTTGTTCATCAACAACGTTCTTCGCGTATTCTTCGTGTTCTTCGCATTCTTCGTTCGTTCTTCATTTTTAATCGACACTTTAATCATGATTTCACCGAATCGTTCATATGATTCGTTCGGATCGTTCAAATTCATTAAGCAATTCATGATACTTCCTTAAGAAAGCTTTTAAGAAATTTAAAAACTAAGCTTCTAATTCTTATTTCTTCATTTTCTCATGATTTCAACCTTATGAAAATCATTCTTAACATCTTTTACTTCTATTATCATTAAGCTATATTTTTAACATATGAAACTTAAAGAAAATTAAATTAAAAGTTAGGCTTTTAATACCTTTCTTCTTTATTCTTTTTCCTCTAGACAAAGCACGAAATTTACTACCATTTCTATTTCTCGATCTTCTCCGATCCGAGCATCCATGCTCTTTCTCTTCCTTCTTCTTCTCCAAACTCTCAAGCTTTCTCTCGCTCTCTCTCAAAGTGTTGGTTTATTTCAAATAAATCAATTAACACTTCTCTTTTATAAATTTTCAAGGCTAGGGACATTTTGGTTATTTGGCAAACCGCCTTACAATTCACACCTCCTTATTATTCACGAAGCTTCTCTTGGAAGCTTCGTTGTCCAGACTTTTGGGATTCATCCAACAGTTTTAAAAACTACGATTCTCGAAATCCAAATATTAATTTTTGGATATTTCATCTTTCCTCTACAGTTTAATTTTTACGCATTCTTCAGAAATTCGAAAAACTGAAAAATACTTTTTGATGATAAGCGTTTTCTTTCACGTTTTCTCCTAACATAGTTAAATGAATGAAAAGAACATAACAATACTTTTATCGGTTAACTTACTTTTTCACGACATATTATTGTCAAATCTTTCGACGGAATGTCATTTCGATATACTGAACTCTCAGAAAGGCTTAGGTTATTCAAACCCTAACCCTTAGGATTTCGTCAGGTGAATAGTGTCTATTTCGTCTTTTTTCTCAGAAATATTTTTATTCCCAGAAAAGATTTATTTTCGTCTTGAAAATTCTTATTTGTTCAGTCTAGCTCCTAGCCAGAATCCTCCCGTTTTATAATCATCCTAGGTTCTAGAACGATTAATAAACACATAACACAGAATATTATTAATAAAAATTTATTTTATTAATAACTAATTCTTTAAACTTAAATTCTGGACAATCCGATTTTTTGGGTTATCATAGGTACAAACACATAATTACTGTAATCATAATTCAAATATTCTATCCTGAAATTTCTATTTTCTTCCACTACAAATGTTCTCACATTAGTTTCATCACCAAGTGCAATTGAGTTTTTGCCAATAGCAGTTCCATTCTCAATTACAATTTTCAAATCTTCATAGTCAGCAAAAGTATCTTTCCTCAAGTATCTATGATTCGGATGGACTACCAACAAAAAAAGAACTCCATTAATCATAGTGTCAATAATATAAACATATAAAATAGAGTTTTCAATGATAATTATTTAAAAAAATACTAGAAACATACCGTGAAGTAATCTTCCCACACTTCATCCCTAGCAGTGAACTTTTTATTGATTGAATCCCACCCAAACCTAGAACTATTACAAAAAAGCTCCACAAAATTGCCATAACGATTCTTGAACCATTTCAGTTGACTTGGGTACTGTGAGTATGTTCTTTGGCAGCCAAGCTTTTGATTAAGAACATGAAGTATCTTTTTTCTCAACTGTTTGTTTACTTAGCATTACATTACGTACTATCACGCCATCCACGAACTGCAGCATCAACCATGAGTTGTAGCAACTCATTGCTCTCTTCCAATGTCCACGGGTTATAAGTCCCAACATTCTTTCCCTTTTCTTTTTTATTTCCTTGTTGAGAATCTCCCATTTGTAATTATTATGTCATATATACACATCTATCTTAGTATTTTCGTTAGTAGTTTACTAGTCTAAACACAATGCGACATGAATATTGTGACATGTTATTAAATAAATGCTTCATGTAGAAAAGTTTAAATTATGAATCAACTGAATAATTTTATGAAATTTATATTATAATTAAGACCTCTAACATCTGAATAGCTCAGGAAAAAAGTCAAATTCTATGATTATGAGAACATTCACATCCTTGAAATTTTACAGCATGAACAAATTATCAATACCAGCTTCAAAAGGAGTCACTAATGAAAGTGCCCTCTGATGTGGTCATAAATTATAAACCAGTACTCTTTCAATCGTTCCTTTAAAGCAAAGTGAATTGATGACCATCTCCACCAAAATGCATCAGTTAGTTTCAAAAATCTCTAAATCAGAAATATAATCTTTCATCTCTAGCATATGACTCCTCAGAGAATGAATACTACCATCAAAATCCCTAGGAAGGTATATAAAATAAATAATAAACAAAAAACATTCATATAATGAACCTGGATCCATATAATAATACTTCTATAAAAATCCAATATAAATAATTATGGAATTAAAGTGTAGTGTAATGGATGGTTAGTAAAGGTCCAAGGAATTTTCCCTCTCATATTTTAAGTTCCAGTCTGAAAAAACAAAAGGAAAAGAAAAATACATACATTTTACATATTACAGAACATCATACAAAAAACCCAATTACACCACAATGAATATGTGTGCCAACTTCATAAAAGTATGCATAAATTGATAATAGCTACATAAATGCAGCGTGGTTCCTACTTCACCTAACTCATGTATTATTTTTATGTAAAAAAGTATGTTGTGGTGCTCCTTAAATTTGTATATACTATATAGTCCACAAATGAAAATGATTATATATATATATATATATAAATCCCTTCTTTTTTTCTTTCTATGAATTTTCAATCAAAAGAGAGACATTTCTGTTCTTTCCACTTACCTCTCCCTGTCCAATAGACAGAAGCATAACAGACCCGAAAAAATAAATATGAACAACCACAACCCATAGAAATCAACAATATCACATATACACGAAGAAAAGAATCATTTCAATGTTTTACCATACAAAATTTGTGAGACCCCAAATTTTATGAATAAAGATTTAAATTTCTCGAAATATTTTTTTTGAATATTATGGTGTGGATTTGATATAATGTTATAGTTGTGGGTAGTATTTATAAATTTTGCAAAGTATGCAAGTTGTTATAAAATATTCATTTGGTCGGGTAATATTCTTTTTGTCTTGGAATATCCGTACGACGGCACAATCATTGGTGGACACCACAACGGAAGTATTGTCGTAGTTAGAAAGCGACAGAATTATCTTTTTATAAAAATAACGGCGAAAGTATTACCGTTAAAACTGTTGAACTACTCGGTAGTAAAAGTACAGTAATACGTGTGGTTGCATAGTAGCAAACGGTATTGATTATTGATCCTTACGTAAGAAGTCACTCAGTTATACTCAATTATTACTACAGTAATTCTTTGCGATCATATCTCTCTCATATTATTGATTCAATTATTGTCACAAAGATCATCCTCATAATATGTTATATTATTGAATCAATAATTGAGACGACAAAGTTATTCATATTATTATTTGCAATATTGACAATGTCAGGAGAGGTTTGGTCACCTAATTGCGCGCCAATATGGAGAAATCCTTATCGGAAAGCCCCCTCTTTCTTGGGAACGACCTGGTTGTTAAATATTGTGAGTTATAATATTAATGATGAATAAGTTCGTGTTGATTAAAGATGAAATTGATAGTTCCATTATGTGGGAATTATTAGTGTTAGTGGAAATCGACATTTATTTTGATGATAATTGATGTCTGGAAGTTATATTGATCAATCGGGTAATTCACCGGATAAATGAGCAATTAATTGTTATTAATTCACATGTTTATAACTATGTGTTCACATGTGTGTACTATTGATTCACATGATTTACTATTAGGGGAGTTGGTGCAAGATTGATAATACTTGCACGACTAAATTAAAAATGGAGGTATAGATGAAGGTACTATACTATAATTAATTTTTTCACATGTTTAGAACTATTGAGTCACATGATTTACTATTGATTCACATGATTTACTATTAGGGGAGGTGGTGCAAGTTTGATAATACTTGCAGGACTAAAAAAATAAATTAAAAGAGAGAGGTATTATACTATAATATTTTGAGCTTCAAAACGTGAAATTATCGAAACTATATTTTCCTATAAATAGAAGCTCATTCTTCCTTCATTTCTCACCAATTCACTAAAGCTATAGAGCAATTATTATAGAGAGAAATTACAGAGAGAAAGAAGGAGAGAAGCTTGCTACCTCACTATTCCAGTATCCAGTTTCTTCTAAGGTAAGGGGTATTATTCTTTCGTATTCACGAAGAGAGTTATTTTCTTTCAATACTCGTAAGGGTTGTTATTCCATTCTTTATTATTATGTTGAAATAACCTGTCTATGCGAAGTACCGCATACATGGTGAAATTCTTCTGTTATTCCATTTTTTATTATTCTGTTGGAATAACCTGTCTGTGCGGTCTATCGCATGCATGGTGAATTTTTTTGTTATTCCATTCTTTATTATTCTGTTGGAATATCCTGTCTGTGCGGATTACACATGACCTGGTTCCATTCTTTATTATTATGTTGGAATATCCTATCTGTGCGGATTACGCATGACCTGTTTTTATTCTTTATTATTACATTTGGGAATAACTTATCATGCATATATATCGCATGCATGGTGAATTCTTACATTATTCCATTCTTTATTATTTTGTTGGAATAACTCGCCTATATGGATTACCGCATGCATGGTGAATGATCCTTCGTATTCATTCCTTATTAAATTGTGGAAATGATCTGTCTACGTGGATTACCGCATATAGTGAAAATCCATTTGCATTTTCAGATATTCTATTATACTCTCCGAGATATCATTTCTTTTGTACTCGCCATGGAATATCATTTTCTTTGGTTTTTTTACGAGTTACTATTCACGGGTTCTTTATTCACCCTAAGCATTTATTCACTCTAGTATTATTCACTTTCTGCATATCGGGTACTTTTCATGTCGGAGTACTATTCACGAGTTACTATTCATGGGTTACTATTCACCCGATTACTACTCACTCTAGTATTATTCACTCGGGTATTCGGGATACTTTTCGTGTCGGGGTACTATTCACTTGGTACTATTCACGAGTACTTATTCACGAAGGGTACTATTCACCCAAAAATATATTTCTTTTCCATCCAAATTATTTTTGGTACATGAATATTATTCTTGAATTTTACTCTACAAAGCAGTATCATGTTGACAATTTGGACGTTATTGATTCCTTGATAAATTAAATTATAAATCTTTAAAATTTATCCTTGAACTTGTTTTATTGAATTATTATGTCATTGTCATCATCCTCATGTTTATATTGTGATTAAATTTATCTTTGGCTTACGTGCATAGATGGACTTGGTATGATTATGACTAGGAATTATTCGGTATAATCATGACCGTAATGTGATGAATGATGTGGTAAAATTTCTCATTGGTCTGTAGTTCATTGATGGATAGTTGTTGGTATGATTATGACCAGGGATTATTTGGTATAATCATGACCATTGATGATTACATGAATATCCTTGGCCGTGGTACAGAGATGATTCAATTTTATTTGTTAAGCTGAGTCTCAGCGATAAAGTTGATGAAAAACTTTTTAAATCATAGAAGATAGTAAATTTTATGCTCTACTTGACTCTTCTAATGGATTACTTATTCCGTTGCAGTTGTTGATCTAAAACTTGTTGTCTATTGTATTCTATCAGTTGTTATACTGTTGAAGGCTAAAGATAATTTATTCTGCATTATCTTAATCATAATATTTCTTATTGGGCTAGTTGAGCTCACCCTTTCTTTCACCGTTCTCTTCAAGAAATGAGAATATAAATGGACGAGAAGTCGGGGACCTGGAGTGACGGTCAGGATGATAGCATTAGTAGTCTTCACTATTCTGTTAAATAGTGTGACAATAAATGTAATGAGGACTCCATTGAGTGTGGATATTGTCTAGATGCCAATATTCTTATTAAAACTCTCAGTTTCTGTTTTGTCATATTTTACACGACAGTTGTATTATTAAGATGTATTTGAATTTGTACCATATATCTTGCGACTCAAGATGGGTGATGTATACCTGTTTTAGGGGCATCACAGTTGGTATCAAAGCTTAGGGATATGATCCCTGGCTGAGATGTGAGACAAGAACTAGGAGGGGAGAGACAGGGAATTCCTTCGCTAGTATGACCTACTTAAGTTTATTTGGTATTTAATTGGTTGGTCAGAGTATAGGGATAATATGTGACATGTCAATTAACCCTTGTTTTGTGGCAGTATTTGAAAATGACATCCGAAAATGTTGAGATAAGCAATGAAGCACATGAGACCGTTGAGTCACCAACGATAAATACCCAGGATAATGTGAAACAGGAAGACAATTATCATGGTGTAAACAACAACGACGCCGACAAAATGATGAATGATGGTATGTTTAGGAACTTTTAAGAATTCATGCAACTCCAAAGGAGAGAGACTCCTGCTCATAATGCAGGTGGAGTCAATGGCAACCCAAGGCTGGTCACTGCTAAGCAGTTCAAGGAGCTAGGACCGCCGGAGTTTTTGGGAAAGCCAGAGCCACTTAAGGCAGAGACGTGGTTAAAGAAGATCACCAAGATATTTGATGTCTTGGGATGCTCCGAGGAGAGAAAGGTTCCCTTCGCCACCTTTATGTTGCGTGAAGAGGCAGATTATTGGTGGGAATCTATAAAAACGTACCCAGCCTAACGCACTCAAGATGTCTTGGGAGAAGTTCCAAGAACTATTGAATGACTAGTACTTTCCCGAAAGTATTCGTCGCATGAAGCAGGTAGAGTTCATCAAGCTGGAGCAAAACAATATGTCTGTGTCGCAGTACGAAGCTAAGTTTGCCGAGTTGTCCTGGTTTGCATCCCATTTGGTCGATAATGAGGAGCGAATGACGCGAATGTTTCTAAGAGGTTTGAAACCCGATATACGTCAATACCTCATTTTTCACAAATTTTGTTTATATTCAGATGTTGTGAATAGGGCTCAGTTATTGGAGCGCGATAATGAGTCAGCACAATCAAAAGGCAATGACCAACAACACGATAATAATCGTACCGGTGGCAACGACTATCGGAATAATGATAACCATCGTGGGGGAAATTATCATGCCAAGAATGGTAACCACTTCGGTGGTAATCATGGCCAAGATAATAGAGGAAATTTCAAGAAGAAGGTTCAACAACTGTGGAAAGATAACAGCACCAACACCCGTTTTTAAGGAAGGAGAACGACCACCAATTGTATGCTTCAAATGCGGAGGGGAGGGATATATCAGTCCAAGCTTCACAATGCAGTCCAAAGCATGTTACAATTGTGGAAAAGAAGGTCACCTAGCTCAATTTTATCGTGCACCAAAGTCAAGTCCAGCTGAGACGCTGGCACCAAAGGCGGATACGGACAAAACAAAGTCGGTGGTTTCAAGAAGAGCGTTTTTCGTGACTTCTCAAAAAGCGAGTAACCCGAACAAAGTTACCTGTTGATCTTATCTCTTTAAAGATACTTGCTTTTCATGTGATTTTAGGGATTGATTGGTTAACTACTCATCATACCAAAATTGATTGCTTTTGTAAGGTTGTTAGTTTTCATATTCCTAAGCAACCTGTTATTCAAATTCAAGCAATCAAACCATGAAGTCAAACACTTTCATATCAAGCCATAAAGTCATTCGTTTATTGAAAAATGAATGTCAAGCTTTCTTAGTTATGTTATGGATTTAAACAAAAATACGTCATATTTGAATGATATTTCTGTTGTTAGTAAATCTCCTGACGTATTTCCTGAAGAATTTCCTGGCATACCCCCAGAGCGTGATATTGAATTTTGTATCGAATTTGAACCCGTTACAAAACCCATTTCTAAAATCTCATATCGAATGGCTCCTATTGAACTTCGAGGAGTTAAAACCTATGTCTGAGAGTTGGTACCCGAGCCTCTATCTGGTGACTTCCTTTGTGGAATGCACCAAAGCCAGACTCTCCATAGGGGACGTCATATTTATATGGTGGTACAATGATAGGTGTCATTGTGATGTGTTATCCAAGATTGGGATATAAGTCACAGTTGAGAGCAACCTAAGTCAGTAATCGAAATATCTAGCTTTCTAGGCTTAGCTGGTTATTATCAGAGATTTGTGGAAGGATTTTCTCGAGTCGCTACTCCATTAACTTAGCTGACTCGGAAAGATACAAAATTCGTATGGAGCGAGGAATGCGAGAAGATTTTTCAAGAGCTCAAGAGGCGACTCATTTCGGCCCTGTTCTAACCATACCATCGTGGAAAAGCGAACGTAGTAGCTGACGCATTGAAGATCGTATGTGGGTACGAGTGCGATGTTGTTAACACAAAGACCTATTTTGTATAATTTACAAACGATAAAGATAGAGTTAAAGACTCTAGGAATCCACGTTATGATGTTAAATATACGAGTAGAATCGACTTTAATTGACAAAGTTAAAGCTCCTCAAGCTACACACTAGAGCTGATGAATATAAAAAAAAAGGTGCAAGAAGGCTCTATTCTTGAAGTAAGATTCGATGAAGAGAAGAAAGCTCGAACCTTCGATTTATTTTAAATCCTTGATCGAGTAGGAACTGTGGCCTATAGACTCGCCTTAACACTAAGTATGTCGCGTGTTCCTAACGTTTTTCACTTATCGATGTTATGTAAATATGTGGACGACCCAAACCATATTATTGCATTAGAACCAGACGAGATAGTCGAATATTTAACGTACGAGGAGGTACCTGTCAAGATCTTGGATATGAAAGAGCATGTCCTACGAACAAAGGTTATATCACAAGTTAAGATTTTGTGGAGAAACCATGCAATTGAGGAAATGACATGGGAGTTGGAATTGGAAATGAAAGTGAGGTACCCTCACCTTTTCGAAACACCAGGTACGTACGTCAATTTCGAGGACGAAATTTCATGAGGGGAGGTTGTAAGACCCCAACTTTTTATGAATAAAATCGAGTTTTCTCTAATTATTATTGTGAATAATAAGGTATTAATTTGATATAATATTTTGGTTATGGGTGAAATGTGTAAAATTTTCAAAATACGCAAGTGGTTATAAAATATTTATTTATTGTCGGGGAATATTCGTTTGGTCATGGAATATTCTTGTTGTCGGGGAATATTCGTACGACGGCGCAGCCATTCGTGGACCTCATAACAGAATAACTGTTGGATGAAGAAAATGACAAAGTTTGAGTTTTTATAAATAATGGCGTAGTTGTTAACGTTAACAATCATTGAATACTTATGGCTAAAAATACGAATACGCTGGCGGGTTGCATAGTAGCACACGGTATTGCACAGTATTTTTGAAGTATTGATTCTTACATATGAAGGCACTACTCAATAATTGTTACAGTAATTACTGTTCAATATTTTATTTTTATTGGTTTAATAATTGTTACGTTGATATTTTATATTATTGTGATTTCAATAATTATCACGGCACAGTATTTCCCATTATCAGATCAATAATTCATATTATTTGAATAATATTATTAGATGGCATTATTTGCAATGTCTAAAAAGTTCTGTTTAAGGAGAGTTTTGTTCACCTAATTGCGCGCCAGTAAGGAGAAATCCTTATTGGAAATCCCCCTCTTTTCTGGGAACGGCCTGGTTGTCATTATTGTGATTCTGTAACATTATTTGTGAATAATTATTTATTGATTTATATGATAAGAAAATATTTATTTTATGTGGATATAAATGATGGATTTATTTATGTGGTTATAAATAATGGAATTAATGTTGAGGTATTTTATCAGTATTTTATCGGAATGGAGGTATTAATGATCAAATCGGGTTCTTAAAGCTCTATTGCGTGAGTTATATTTTTTAATCCGACCGTTGGATCATTGTGATTTTTGGATATGTTATACATATATAAGTTGAGTATATATCCACAAATTTTGAACCGTTAAAAATGAAGGTATGATTTGTTATGAATTTTAAGAGGTGATTAATTCAAAAATTAGGTTTACAAATAATTTTGGTGGAAAATTCTAGAATTGAGTGGGCCCCACTTGTGGTTGGTGAAGAAATGTGCTGAATTGAATTTCAAATGTGGTGGTTGGCAATAGTAGCAGGTAAAGCCATCAGGTAGCAGGTCAAGTCTGCTTTGGCGTGCTAACATTTTCCTATAAATAGAGGGCTAAGTTAGAATTGAAAATCACACCAGAAACATAAGCTTTCTCTCTTTCTCTCTCTATATTATCAAGCGTATTTTGTGAGTATTTAGATACTTTAAGAGTTGCTATTCAGTACAAGTTTCATTCAGCATCATATCCGACATTTCATTCCGAAGTACTATTTCTTTGAGGTAAGGGATGTTATTTTCTTCTTAAATGATATTATTTTCTTCAATATCATTATGCCGAAATATTGATTTGAACTTTTTAATCAAATTTGGAACTTTTGTGTCGGGGTTACTATTCACGTATATGGAACTATTTACGTATATGGCACAATTCACAAATACGGCACTATTCACCGAAAAATGAAATTTTTTTTTTGTCCAAGATGTCTATTATGGTTACTATCTTTGATTGTATCCATGTTTTGATCTTTATTTTTGAATTCTGCTTCACAATTGGTTATTATGAAGTATTATTGATCTTGGATAAACTAAAATACGAATCCCTAATATTTGTCTTTCTGTCTCACTAGATTCGTTCTTTAAAATGTTTTTCATCATCCTCAGTCCTTAATGGTGATACTTGATGAATATCTTTGGCCTGTAGTGCAAAGATGAATGATTACCTGATGAATATCTTTGGCTCGTAGTGCAAATATGAACAGGTGTTGAGATGAACATGACCAACTGGTGATATAAATGAATATCTTTGGCCCGTAGTGCAAAGATGAATATTTGATTCAAGATGTATATTGATTGATGTTACTGAGGATAAAATATTGATGATGGACTTTTAAATTCATAGATGATAGTAGATTTCATTCTCTACTTAACTCTTCTAATGAATTGTTGTTTCATTGCAGATTGTTGATCTAAAACTTGTTATTCTATTATATTCTATCGATTTTGCCTGTTTGAAGACTAAGGATAATTTGTTGTATATTATCTTAGTCATAATATTCTTCTATCGGGCTAGTTGAGCTCACCCTTTTCCTTTTGTTCCATTTTTCTTCGGGAGGTGAGAATATAACAAGATTCTGGCCGGTATGGAGTGATGGTTCTAGAAAGTTATTTTAGCAATCCTCACTATTTTGTAAAATAGTGTATCAATAATTGTAATGAGGATTTTATATGAGTGTGGATATTGTCTAGAAGACAATATTTGTATTTAAACTCACAGTATTTGTGTTGTCGTATTTTGCGCGACAATTGTATTAATGATGTTGTAATTATTTTTGTACCATGTATTTGGCGACTCAGAATGGGTTGGATGGAATGGACCTTTTTTGGGGGCGTCACAGTTGGTATCAAAGCTTAGGGATATGATCCCTGGCTGAGATGTGAAACTAGAACTAGGAGGGGAAAGACGGGTAAATCCTTCGCTAGTGTGTCCTACCTAAGCTTATTTGTTGGTCGGTCATAATATAGGGATGTTATGTGATATGTTAATTTGTTTAATTAACCCTTGTTTTATGGTAGTATTTAAAAATGGCAGCTGAGAACGTTAACAATAGAGTGTATGAGACTGTGGAAACACCTTTAGTCACCAATCCGGAGAACGTGCAACAGGATGGCAATATTCCTCCTGTAAACAAACACTAACGAGCAAAAACGATGAATGATGGGATGTTTAGAAACTTTTTTTTGATTCATGCAAAAAATCGCATGAGGAGACTCGTGTACAAAATACGGGTGGAAATGATAGCAACGCGCGGTTTGTCACAGCCAAGCAATTCAAGGAGTTGGGACCACCAGAATTCTTTGGAAAGCCGAATCCGATTAAGGCGGAAATGTGGGTAAAGCAAATTACCAAGATATTCGATGTCTTGGGATGCACGGAGGAACAGAAGGTTCCATTCGCCACCTTTATGTTCCGTGGTGAGGCCGACATTCTTGGTGGGAATCATTAAACGCGTACAAATCCACCCGCTTCAACATGTCTTGGGAAACGTTTCACAAACTGTTCAATGACAAGTACTTTCCTGAAAGTATTCTTCATATGAAGGAGGTAGAGTTTATTAGACTGGAACAAAACAACATGACGGTATCCTAGTACGAGGCAAAGTTCGCGGAGTTATCTAGGTTTGCACCCCATTTGGTAGAAAATGAGGAACGTATGACGAGGATGTTTCTGAGAGGTCTAAAACCCAAGATTCGTCAATACCTTATCTCTCATAATTTTTCTCTATATTCAGATGTTGTCAACAGGGCTCAGTTATTAGAGCAAGATAGTGAGTATGTTCAACCAAGGGACAACAACTGAGGTCATACCGCAATGGCATAAAGATCATCGGAGCGATGATAACCATCGTGGAGGAAATTATCATGCCAGAAATGGTAACCACTTCGGTGGTAATCATGGCCACGATAATAGAAGAAATAATTCAAGTGGAAATTTTAAGAAGAGAAGATTTAACGATGATGGGAAGACGTCGGTAGCAGCAACAAATTCTAGGGGAGGAGAACGACCGCCAGTTAGATGCTACAGATATGGAAAAGAGGGACATATAAGTCCAAACTGTTCATAGCCTTTAGCGAAATCAAGTTCAGCTGGGACGGTGGCACCAGAGGCGGATACGGACAAGTCAAAGTCAACGGTTCCTGGTAGAGCGTTTGTCGTGACTGGCCAAAATGCGAGGAACCCAAACGAAGGCATCACGGGTTAGTTAATTATAAATTCTTGCGAAATCTATACCTTATTAGATACCGGTTCTACCCATTCTTTTATCTCCCTTGCTTGTGCTCAACGTTTAAACTTAACTCCGGAGAAATTAGACTTTGACTTATCTGTGGAGACTCCGTTAGGAGAAACTTTCGTTACATCCACTATTTATAAATCTTGTTTGATCTAAGTTGGCACCATCACATTACCTGTTGATCTTATCTCTTTAAAGATACTTGCTTTTGATGTGATTTTAGGGATTGATTGGTTAACTACTCATCATGCCAAAATTGATTGTTTTCGTAAGGTTGTTAGTTTTCATATTCCTAAGCAACCTGTTATTCGAATTCAAGCAATCAAACCATGAAGTCAAACACTTTCATATCAAGCCATAAAGTCATTCATTTATTGAAAAATGAATGTCAAGCTTTCTTAGTTATGTTATGGATTTAAACAAAAATACGTCATATTTGAATGATATTTCTGTTGTTAGTAAATCTCCTGACGTATTTCCTGAAGAATTTCCTGGCATACCCCCAGAACGTGATATTGAATTTTGTATCGACTTTGAACCCGGTACAAAACCCAATTCTAAAATCTCATATCGAATGGCTCCTATTGAACTTCAGGAGTTAAAAACCTATGTACAAGAGTTGGTACCCGAGCCTCTATCTGGTGACTTCCTTTATGGAATGCACCGAAGCCAGATTCTCCGTAGGGGACGTCATATTCATATGGTGGTAAAACGATAGGTGTCATTGTGATGTGTTATCCAAGATTGGGATATGAGTCATAGTTGAGAGCAACCTAAGTCAGTAATCGAAATATCTAGCTTTCTAGGCTTAGCTGGTTATTATCAGAGATTTGTGGAAGGATTTTCTCGAATCGCTAAGCTAACTTACAGTGACTTCGGAAAGATACAAAATTCGTATGGAGCGAGGAATGCGAGAAGATTTTGCAAGAGCTCAAGAGGCGACTCATTTCGGCACCTATTCTGACCATACCATCGTGGAAAAGCGAACGTAGTAGCTGACGCGTTAAAGATCGTATGTGGGTACGAGTGCGATGTTGTTAACACAAAGACCTATTTGTATAATTTATAAAAGATAAAGATAGAGTTAAAGACTCTAGGGATCCACGTTATGATGTTAAATATACGAGTAGAATTGACTTTAATTGATAAAGTTAAAGCTGCTCAAGCCACACACTAGAGCTGATGAATATAAAGAAGAAGGTGCAAGAAGGATCTATTCTAGAAGTAAGATTCGATGAAGAGAAGAAAGCTCGAACCTTCGATTTATTTTAAATCCTCGATCGAGTAGGAACTGTGGCCTATAGACTTGCCTTAACACTAAGTATGTCGCGTGTTCATAACGTTTTTCACGTATCGATGTTATGTAAATATGTGGACGACCCAAACCACATTATTGCGTTAGAACTAGACTAGATAGCCGAATATTTAACGTACGAGGAGGTACCTGTCAAGTTCTTGGATAGGAAAGAGCATGTCCTACGAACAAAGGTTATATCACAAGTTAAGGTTTTGTGGAGAAACCATGCAATTGAGGAAATGACATGGGAGTTGGAATTAGAAATGAAAGCGAGGTACCCTCACCTTTTTGAAACACCAGGTACGTACGTCAATTTTGAGGACGAAATTTCATAAGGAGGGGAGGTTGTAAGACCCCAAGTTTTATGAATAAAATTGAGTTTTCTCTAATTATTATTGTGAATAATAAGGTGTTAATTTGATATAATATTTTGGTTATGGGTGAAATATGTAAAATTTTCAAAATACGCAAGTGGTTATAAAATATTTATTTGTTGTCGGGGAATATTCGTTTGGTCGTGGAATATTCTTGTTGTCGGGGAATATTCGTACGACGGCGCAACCATTCGTGGACCTCATAACAAAATAACTGTCGGATGAAGAAAACGACAAAATTTGAGTTTTTATAAATAATGGCGTAGTTATTACTGAAGTAACACCGTTGGAATACTGATGGCTAAAATACAAAGAATACGCGTGTGGTTGCATACAAGAAACACACCAGATTATTATGCGATGATTTTGAATTATTGATTCTTACGTATGAAGGCCTTCTTTCAATAATTATTACGATTAATTATCGCTCAATATTTTATTTTATTGGTTCAATAATTGTTGCGTTGATATTTTATATTATTGTGATTTCAATAATTGTCACCGCATGATGATTTCCCATTATCGGATCAATAATTCATATTATTTGAATAATATTATTAGATAGCATTATTGGCAATGTCTAGAAAGTTCTCGCATCTAAGGAGAGGTTTGGTCACCTAATTGCCATGAAGAGAGAAATCCTTATTGGAAAGTTTGTGAGACCCAGATTCTGAATAAAGATTTAATTTTCTCGAAATATTTTTCAAAATTTTGGTGTGGATTTGAGATAACATTATAGTTGTGGGTAATATTTATAAATTTTACAAAGTATGCAAGTTGTTATATAATATTATATTGGTTCTGGGAATATTCGCTTTTAACAGGAATATTCAGATGACTGAAGACAATCATTAGTGGACCCCCATGATGAAATTATTATCCGGATTGAGAAAACGACAAAAATATTTTTTATGAAAATAACGGCGGAAGTTTTACGATTAAAACCGTTGAACTACCCATAGTAAAGGTACAAGAATACTGGCGTGGTTGCATAGTAGCTACACGATATTGATTATTGATGCTTACGTAAAGAAGTCACTCGATTATACTCAATTATTGCTATAGTAATTCTTTGATCATATCTCTCATATTATTGATTCGATTATTGTCACAAGATCATCTCGCATTATATGATATATTATTAAATCAATCATTGAGACGACAAAGTTATTCATATTATTAAATTGCAATATTTACAATGTCTAGAAGTTCTGTCAAGGAGAGGTTTGGTCACCTAATTGTGCGTCAAGGGAGAAACCCTTATTGGAAAGCCCTCTCTTTCCTGGGAACGACCTGGTTATTAAATATTGTGAGTTATAATATTAATGATGAATGTTATTATAATCGAATTTGAGTTCGGAGTTGAATTTGGAGACGCGGACGTGATATTTGAGTCCGGAACAATGAAATTAGTAGAAATAGACTATAAACGCAAAATTTTCTGAGGTTGACTTTTTGGTCAAAAAAAGTCAACAGTTGACTTTTTTGGAAAAAGTCAAACTTCGAAATTTCAAAAATGAAATTTTTGAGAAAAATATTTCCATTGTGTTGGGATTTTTAGTATTAGTGGAAATTGACATTTATTTCGATAGTAATTGATGTCTGGAAGTTATATTGACCAACCAGGTAATTAATCGGGTAAATGAGCAATTAATTGCTACTAATTCACATGCTCATATAACTATTTGTTCACATGTGTGTACTATTGAATCACATTCTTATACTATTAGGGGAGTTGGTGCAAGATTGATGATACTTGCATGACTAAGTTAAAAATGGAGGTATAGATGGAGGTACTTATCGTAATTAATTTTTCACATGTTTAGAACTATTGAAATCACATGATTTACTATTGATTCACATGATTTACTATTAGGGGAGGTGGTGCAAGTTTGATAATACTTGGATGACTGAATTAAAAATGAAAGAAAAGTTGGAGGTATTGTACTGTATTATTTCGAGCCCCAAAACGTGCAATTATCGAAACTATATTTTTCTATAAATAGAAGCTCATTTTTCCTTCATTTCTCACCAATTCACTAAAGCTTTAGAGCCATTATTATAGAGAGAAATTATAAAGAGAAAGAAGAAGAGAAGTCTGCTATATTTCTACTCCAGTATCCAGCTTTATTCTAAGGTAAAGGATATTATTTGTTGTGCCGTAAGGGATATTATTTGTTGTACCTGTAAGGGGTATTATTCTCTCGTATTCATGAAGAGAATTACTTTCTTTCAATACTCGTAAGAGTTGTTATTCAATTCTTCATTATTATGTTGGAATAACCTATTTATGCGAAGTACCGCATACATGGTGAAATTCTTCTATTATTCTGGAATGAATATTCTCATGGTCTTAATTTACTTTGATCTCGTTCCATTATTTATTATTCCGCATTTATTATTCTCGCTTAATATCCTCGTCACGTCATCGCGTTTTTGTGGGACTGGTTTCCATCATTTATTATTCTGTTGGAATAACTTTATCATCTCTGAGCACCGCATGCATGGTGATTTCTGTTGTTATTCCATTCTTTATTATTCTCATTGGAATATCCTCGTCTGTGCGCTTTTCTACCGGACTCGGTTCCGCTCTTTATTATTACGCTGGGAATAACTTTTATGTCAGTGGTCTCTATCGCATGCATGGTGAATCCTTCCGCTATTCCATTCTTTATTATTCTGTTGTAATAACCTGTATAAGTGGATTACCACATGCGTAGTGAATGATCCTTCGTATTCATTCCTTATTAAATTGTAGAAATAATCTGGTTACGTTGATTATGATGAGAGTCATAATAAAAGCATTGGACTGATGAAAATCATTGGTATATGAAGTATTAGTAAGTGTTATGATGAGTTATGTTGGTTATTATGTGAAAACATGAAAGTTTCTTAGAAATCACAAAGGGTTGAAAAATCAGATTTTGGTGAAAATGGAACATGAAATTCAATTGACCATATCTCCTATTATGTTTCGAATTTTTGAGTGCAGTCAAGTTCTAGAGTTAGATCTATGAGTTATATAACTTATCCAAGTGGAATCATTGGAAAAGGTGTTGTAGATTTTCGTGTGGACTGTTTTTAGCAAAGGAGTCCAAAGTCTTGAAAAGAGGAAAATGCTACTTGAGAAACTTAAAGAAATTTGTTTGACCACTTAATTTATAAGAAAAATTCCGGCCTTTTGGAACATGAAAGTATATGGTATAAAGTACCTCCTGTCCAAAAATGAGTTCATTCCGACTTAAAATGAGCAAGTTATGACCATTTCAATATTTAGGTTTTTCAGACGAAAAATGCTATAACCGGAGTTCTATAACTCCGATGACCATGAAATTTAAACTGGAAGCTCACGTTAACATGTGTAAGATCTTTCCAAGATTTGGGAATTTTTGGAGTTAAACTTGAGGTAGCTAATTTCTTAAGGAATTAATTAGAAATTGATTTTTGAAAAATAGAAAATGAATTTTAAAAATTTCGAGAAAAATATATGTTCATTATGGGACTATATTGTGCTAAATCCAAAAAAAGAAATATTTTTGGGACTGATTTGGTATTTTTCATGAAAATTATTTAGTTACGAACATATGAGTTAAATATGTTATGTGAAGTAACAAAGTTGGAAAATAGAAT
This sequence comes from Panax ginseng, assembly GCA_020205605.1. Classification (NCBI taxonomy): domain Eukaryota; kingdom Viridiplantae; phylum Streptophyta; class Magnoliopsida; order Apiales; family Araliaceae; genus Panax; species Panax ginseng. The sequence continues at coordinate 13,798,329 of CM035131.1, read as the reverse complement.
TTTATGGCTTGGAAATCCTATATAAGGTATATGCAGATTTTTGATAAAGGGATTTGATAATTGGTGATGAAATCTTATGAGTATGACATTTTGAATGATTAAATGCATTATTTGGTAAAGTATAAACAATTGAAATAAATTATTTATAAGTTTAAGACGTGATTAAAATATTGTTATGATATTAATAATATTAGATTATGAATTTATTATGTGATTGATAATATTTGGATAAATTTAAAGTCTTTAATATTTATTATTGTTTTCAGTTGATTAATGTTTATATCATTGTCATCATCCTCATGCTTATATGGTGATAAAAGTTATCTTGGCTTACGTGCAAAGATGGACTATGGATTATTGAATTGTATATCTTTGGCTTACGTGCAAAGATGGACTGTTGGTTGTTGGTTTTATAGTTGTATATCTTTGGATTACGTGCGAGAGATGGACTTGGTATGATTATGACTAGGGATTATTCAAAGATAGTCATGACCATTGATGATTTAATGAATATCTTTGGCCCGTAAATGCGGGAATGATTCAAGATGTGGTTTATTTATTAAAATTTAGTCTCGTGATAAAAATGATGAAAAACCTTTTTAAATCATAGAAGATAGTAGATTTTATTCTCTCTTGACTTTTCTAATGGATTGCTTGTTCAACTGCAGCTTAAACTTGATGTCTATTGTATTTTATCGGTTTAACATTATTGAAGACTAATGATAATTTATTCTACATTATTTTAGTCATAATATTTCTTCTTTGAAATTAGTTGAGCTCACCATTTCTTCTCTTTGTTCTCTTCAGAAATGAGAACGTAATGGGGACTAGTCGGGGAGCGGAGTGACGGTCCGATGATAGCATTAGTAGTCCTCACTATTCTCATTAAATAGTGTGATAATAAATGTAATGAGGACTCCATTGGGTGTGGATATTGTCTAGATGACAATATTCTTATTAAAACTCTCGATTTATGTTTCACGTCATTTTTTTTACGATAGTTGTATTATTAAGTTATATTTGAATTACATACCATGTATTTGGCGACTCAAGATGGATGATGAATACCTAATTTTGGGGGCGTCACAAAAGCCCCCTCTTTCCTGAGAACGGCCTAGTTGTCATTATTGTGATCCTGTAACATTATTTGTGAATAATTATTTATTGATTTATATGATAAGGAAATATTTATTTTATGTGGATATAAATGATGGATTTATTTATGTGGTTATAAATGATGGAATTAATGTTGAGGTGTTTTATCAGTATTTTGTCGGAATGGAGGTATTAAAGATTAAATCGGGTTCTTAAAGCTCTATTGCGTAAGTTATATTTTTTATTCTGACCGTTGGATCATAGTGATTTTTGGATATGTTATACATATATAAGTTGAGTATATGTCCACAAATTTTGAACCGTTAAAAATGAACGTATGATTTGTTATGAATTTTAAGAGGTGACTGATTCGGAAATTAGGTTTACAAATGATTTTGGTGGAAAATTCTAGAATTGAGTGGGCCCCACTTATGGTTGGTGAAGAAATGTGTTGAATTGAATTTCAAATGTGGTGGGTGGCAATATTAGCAGGTAAAGCCATCAGGTAGCAGGTCAAGTCTGCTTCGGCGTGCTAATATTTTCCTATAAATAGAAGGCTAAGTTAGAATTGAAAATTACACCATAAACATAAGCTTTCTATTTTTCTCTCTCTATATTATCGAGCGTATTTTGTGAGTATTTAGATACTTTGAGAGTTGCTATTCAGTACAAGTTTCATTCAGCATTATATCCGACATTTCATTCCAAAGTACTATTTCTTTGAGGTAAGAGATGTTATTTTCTTCTTAAATGATATTATTTTCTTCAATATCATTATGCCGAAATATTGATTTAAACTTTTTAATCAAATTTGGAACTTTTGTGTTTGGGAGTTACTATTCACGATATCAAGACTTATTCACGATACGACACTTTATTCACGAATACGACCTTTATTCACTTATACGACACTTATTCATGAATACGCAGACTTTATTCACCAAAAAATGAAAATTTTCCTTTTTATCTAAGATGTCTATTATGGTTACTATCTTTGATTGTATCCATGTTTTGATCTTTATTTTTGAATTCTGCTTCACAATTGGTTATGATGAAGTATTATTGATCTTGGATAAACTAAAATACGAATCCCTAATATTTTTCCTTCTGTCTCACTAGATTCGTTCTTTAAAATATTTTTCATCATCCTCAGTCCTTAATGGTGATACTTGATGAATTTCTTTGGCCTGTAGTGCAAAGATGAATGATTACCTGATGAATATCTTTGGCTCGTGTCTGCAAATATGAGCAGTGTTGAGATGAACATGACCAACCTGGTGATATAAATGAATATCTTTGGCCGTAGTGCAAAGATGAATATTTGATTCAAGATGTATATTGATTGATGTTACTGAGGATAAAATATTGATGATGGACTTTTAAATTCATAGATGATAGTAGATTTCATTCTCTACTTAACTCTTCTAATGAATTGTTGTTTCACCGCAGATTGTTGATCTAAAACTTGTTGTCTATTATATTCTATCAGATTTTGCCCTGTTGAAGACTAAGGATAATTTGTTGTATATTATCTTAGTCATAATATTCTTTACTGGGCTAGTTGAGCTCACCCTTTTCCTTTTTGTTCCATTTTTCTTCAGGAGGTGAGAATATAACAGGATCTAGCTGGGGTATGGAGTGATGGTTCTAGAAAGTTATTTTAGCAATCCTCACTATTTTGTAAAATAGTGTATCAATAATTGTAATGAGGATTTTATATGAGTGTGGATATTGTCTAGAAGACAATATTTGTATTTAAACTCACAGTATTTGTGTTGTCGTATTTTGCACGACAATTGTATTAATGATGTTGTTGTTATTTTTGTACCATGTATTTGGCGACTCAGAATGGGTTGGATGGAATGGGCCTATTTTGGGGGCGTCACAGCGCTCAACGTTTAAATTTAACTCTAAAGAAGTTAGACTTGACTTATCGATTGAAACTTCGTTAGTAGAAACCTTCATTTCATGTGCTATCCTAGTCTTGGATGAGAGTCACAGTTTTAATGACATTTCTATTGTTAATAAATTTCCTGACGTATTCTCTGAAGACTTCTTGGCCTACCCCTAGAGCGTGAAATCGAATTTTATATTGACCCCAGTACAAAACTCATTTCTAAAACCCTTAAATATTTCTTCAACCAAAACGAACGTATAATGCGCCAAAGACGTTGGCTCGAGCTGTTGAAGATTACAACCATACCATTCAATATCATCAGGAAGAAAGCGAACGTGGTAGCTAACGTTGAGTAGAAGATCGTATGCGTTTACGAGTGCGATGTTGTTAACACAAAAACCCATTTCGTATAACTTATAAATGATGAAGATAGAGTTAAAGAATCTAAGGACCCACGTGATGATGTCAAATAATATGAATAAAATCGACGTTAACCGATAAAGTTAAAATCACTCAAGCTACATACCCGAAGCTGATGAATGTGAAGAAGAAGGTTCAAGAGGGCGTTATTCTAAAAGCAAGAATTGATGAATAGAGGAAATCTCAACCCTCGATTTAATTGGCCCATTTAAAATCCTCGATGGAGTAGGAACTGTGGCCTATAGACTCGTTTTACCACCAAGTATGTTGCGTGTTCATAACGTTTTTTTATGTATCGATGTTTCGTAATTATGTGGACGACCCGAACCACATTATTGAATTAGAACTAAACGAGATAGCAGAAGATTTAACGTATGATGAGATATGTGTTAAAATCTTGGATAAGAAGGATCATATTCGACACTCAAAGGTTATACCTCAAGAGTTAGAATCTGAAATGAAGTCAAGGTATCCTCACTTCTTCGGCATACCAGGTACGTACGTAAATTTTGAGGACGAAATTTCATAAGGAGAAGAGATTGTGAGACCTCAAATTTTATGAATAAAGATTTAAATTTCTCAAAATATTTTTTTGAATATTATAGTGTGGATTTGATATAATGTTATAGTTGTGGGTAGTATTTATAAATTTTGCAAAGTATGCAAGTTGTTATAAAATATTCGTTTGATCGGGGAATATTCTTTTTGTCGGAGAATATCCGTACGATGACACAATCATTGGTGGACCTCACAACGGAAGTATTGTCGTAGTTAGAAAACGACATAATTATCTTTTTATAAAAATAACGGCGAAAGTGTTACCGTTAAAACTGTTGAACTACTCGGTAGTAAAAGTACAATAATACGCGTGGTTGCATAGTAGCACATGGTATTGATTATTAATGCTTACGTAAGAAGTCACTCAGTTATACTCAATTATTACTACAGTAATTGCTGCATCATATCTCTCATATTATTGATTCAATTATTGTTACAGTATCATCTGTATAATATGTTATATTATTGAATCAATAATTGAGACGACAAAGTTATTCATATTATTATTTACAATATTGACAATGTCTAGAAGTTCACATCGAGGAGAGTTTGGTCACCTAATCAAGGCGCCAATAAGGAAAATCCTTATCGAAAGCCCCTCTTTCCTGGGAACGACCTGGTTGTTAAATATTGTGAGTTATAATATTAACGATGAATAAGTTCGTGTTGATTAAAGATGAAATTTATAGTTCCATTGTGTGGGAATTATTAGTGTTAGTGGAAATCAACATTTATTTTGATGATAATTGATGCCTGGAAGTTATATTGATCAATCGGGTAATTCACCGGATAAATGAGCAATTAATTGTTATTAATTCATATGCTTATAACTATGTGTTCACATGTGTGTACTATTGATTCACATGATTTACTATTAGGGGAGTTGGTAAAAGATTGATAATACTTGCACGACTAAATTAAAAATAGAGGTATAGATGAAGGTATTATACTATAATTAATTTTTTCACATGTTTAGAACTATTGAGTCACATGATTTATTATTGATTCACATGATTTACTATTAGGAGAGGTGGTGAAAGTTTGATAATACTTGCAGGACTAAATTAAAAATGAAGAAAAAGAGGGAGGTATTATACTGTAATATTTTGAGCCTCAAAACGTGCAATTATCGAAACTATATTTTCCTATAAATAGAAGCTCATTCTTCCTTCATTTCTCACCAATTCACTAAATCTATAGAGCAATTATTATAGAGAGAAAGAAGAAGAAGAAGAAGTCTCATACCTCACTATTTCAAAGATCCAGCTTTCTTCTAAGGTAAGGGGTATTATTCTTTCGTATTCACGAAGAGAGTTATTTTCTTTTAATACTGTAAGGGTTGTTATTCCATTCTTTATTATTATGTTGAATAACTTTGTCATGTCAAGTACCGCATACATGGTGAAATTCTTCTCATTATTCCATTCTTAATTATTCTCGTTGAATAACTCGTATATGCTGATTCTATCGACGCTCGATGAATTTTGTTGTTCTTCCATTCTTTATTATTCTTTTAAAATATCCTGTCTGTGCGGATTACGCATGATCTGGTTCCATTGTTTATTATTCTATTGGAATATCCTATCTGTACGGATTACGCATGACCTGGTTCCATTCTTTATTATTTTGTTGGAATAACTCGTCATCAGCGCTATCACATGCACGGTGAATTCTTCATTATTCCATTCTTTATTATTCTACTTGGAATAACTTTTGCCTATGTGGATTAATGCATGCATGGTGAATGATCCTTCGTATTCATTCCTTATTAAATTGTGGAAATGATCATGCTCACGTGATTACTTTGCGTGGCGGGTGAATATCCATTTGCAGCTTCAGATATTCTATTATACTCAAATGAGATATCATTTCTTTTGTACTCGTCATGAAATATCATTTTCTTTGTTATTTTTTTTATGAGTTACTATTATTCACCTGGTTACTATTCACTCTAGTATTATTCACTCGGGTATTCGGGGTACTTTTCGTGCCGGAGTATTATTCACGAGTTACTATTCACGGGTTACTATTCATCCGATTACTATTCACTCTAGTATTATTCACTCGGGTATTCGGGACACTTTTCGTGTTCGGTACTATTCACGAAGTACTATTCTCAAGTACTATTCACGGGTACTATTCACCCGTAAAATATATTTCTTTTCTCATCCAAATTATTTTTGGTACATGAATATTATTCTTGAATTTTACTTTACAAAGCAGTAATCATGTTGACAATTTGACGTTATTGATTCCTTGATAAATTAAATTATAAATCTTTAAAATTTATCCTTGAACTTGTTTTATTGAATTATTATGTCATTGTCATCATCCTCATGCTTATATTGTGATTAAAGTCATCTTTAGATTGCGTGCATAGATGGACTTGGTATGATTATGACTAGGAATTATTCGGTATAATCATGATGTAATGTGACGAATGATGTGGTAAAAGTCCTCATTGGCCTGTATTTCATTGATGGACAGTTGTTGATATGATTATGACCAGAGATTATTCGGTATAATGATGACCATTGATGATTACGTGAATATCCTTGGCCAGTAGTCGAGGATGATTCGATTTTATTTGTTAAAAGTGAGTCTCAAATGATAAAGTTGATGAAAACTTTTTAAATCATAGAAGATAGTAAATTTTTGCTCTACTTGACTCTTCTAATGGATTACTTATTCATTGCAGTTGTTGATCTAAAACTTGTTGTCTATTGTATTCTATCGGTTGTTATCTTTGTTGAAGGCTAAGGATAATTTATTCCGCATTATCTTAGTCATAATATTTCTTCTTGGGCTAGTTGAGCTCACCTTTCTTTCACTATTCTCTTGAGAAATGAGAATATAGGCTGGACGAGTCGGGAACGGAGTGATTTGGTCGAGATGATAGCATTAGTAGTCCTCACTATTCTCATTAAATAAAGTGACAATAAATGTAATGAGGACTCCATTGAGTGTGGATATTATGCGGATGACAATATTCTTATTAAAACTCTCAATTTATGTTTTGTCATATTTTACACGACAGTTGTATTATTAAGTTGTATTTGAATTTTGTACCATGTATCTGGTGACTCAAGATGGGTGATGTATACCTGTTTTGGGGACGTCTACAAAATTCTTCTTCAAATCTTCAACAAATTATCATAAAACCTTTTACTTTTGCTCCTTAAAAGCCATAATTTTGAGCAAAAATCCTTCGAACAAAAGAAAGAAGTTATGTATTATAAGGAAAAAAGGAGTACTGGAATTCGACGATAATAGAGAGCTTGACACTACTGGTAGATGTAAGCAGAAGCTTATGAAGCGAGTGGCGAAGACCGTCCCTCTTCTTTGGCGATCCAAATTTCTAGCTTTGTGTTTAATATTTGAAAGTCTTTAGAAATGGGGTCAGACTTTGAATATGGGTTGGTAGTTATAATTTTTCTTTCAAAGTTTGTTAAACTCTACTATTTGATAGAAATCTGAAAAATTTATGACTTTTTGAATACTAAAATATTTTTATAGATTGTCTAAAAATCTTAATTCAATACCATCTAACTTTTAAAGACATTAAAAAAGTTGTAATTGAATACTAGTAAACTTTTATAAATTCTTTAAATGTCTTGATTGAATATAATCAAACTTTTAAAATCTTTAAAAGTCTTTAAAAATCTTAATTGAATACACCTCCCTAAAGAAAAGAAAAATTATTAAACAAGTTTAGCTTGTGACCTTATGAGATTAAGGGGCTGTTTGTTTAAGACTGCATACATCTGGCTGAATCGGTCAGCCATTAAGTGCGTTTGTTTTGAAAAAAAAATCGTTTGAATGGTTGAATCGATTGAGGATGATTAAAATTTGAATATAATTTAAGTCATATTTTTTTGACTGAATCTTAAATTTAATAAAATAAAATAAAATAAAAATTTTAAAATTTTAAAAAAATATTAACTATTATATTAAGTAATTTTAAATAAATTTATAATAACTTTAAATTTTTTCAGAGAGATAAAATAATAAAATTATGTCATTTAAATATTTCAAATATATTAATTATTAAATATTTTTATTTAATTAAATTTAGACTCAAGTCATTTAGATTCAGATTTAGATTCATCTGATTTAAATCAAACACCCGTAAGACAAATTCATATGTAATCATAGCCTGGCCCGAGTAAGTTTGTTAACTTGTTTCATAATAACTGAAAAACTAAAACAACTTTTCTTTTCTTTCTTTTTTCGTAATTAAATTATAAAGTATCTTTTTCGAATCAGATCATCATCATCGGTCAATCGGAAGAACCACGCGACACATAAAGATCATATCTTCATCAATCGAAACTTAAATCTTGTCCGCCTTCAAGTTTTCTTCTTCATCGTCTTCTTCAACAATTTGATTTCATAAAATTTCGTGCTGAGATTTTAGTGAGAGTGAGTATGGAGAAAGTAAAAAATATATTGAAGCCAAAAGTAGAGCCGCAAAAGCAATTGAGAGAGTGGCAGCGTCGTCTCCGAAGGGAGTGCCTGAACATCGATCGCCAGATTCGAGGTCAATTTTTCTTATACTTTTCTTTTCTACTATTTTTTTTATGATCCCTAATTTGGGCAATTGAATTGTTTTGGGGGTTTTTGGTTTCTCTTGCTGATTGGGATTTTGGGTCCGGTTAGATATTCAGAGGGAAGAAAAGAATGTACAGAAAGCAATTCGAGACGCTGCCAAGAGGAATGACATGGGTTCAGCTAAGGTATTTTATATAAGCTTCCATTTGGTCGTACCATTATGTCTTTTTTGTTTGTTTGGTTAAAATTTTATTTATTGGAATTTTCGGATCAAACTTATGCAAAACTTCATTTTGATGCACTAATTGAAGATTTTATAAATTTAGACAGGGGTTTAAGCTGCTTGTGTTGTTTTACCAAAGAATTATAGATATGTATTGTGATGTGGCGAACCTTTAGTTGTGGTTTATTTTTATTTTTGTAGCAACCATGGGTATGTAAATTTATTGCTTAGAACTTTCACTTCTTTTGCAACACCAATAATTTGCTTCAGGTTAGTTTGCCGTCCTTTTCTTCAGACATTTCACATTATGAGCTTGTGTGTAGATTGTAGTAGGCTTGTCTTTTCGTATGTATTTCACTACCGCGTGATTTGCAGTCTGGAAATGTTTGTTTGCGGTGTTTGATGAGATCTGTTTTTTTTCTTTCAAATTTGGAGTGTTGGTTTCAAATCTGTTTTAGTTTTGATGAATATAAGGATGGGAAAGAGTCCTTTGTGGTGTTGGGCTTTGTGATTCATAGAGTACTTTGGGAAGAGGACTGTTGGATCTTTATTCTGTAATGATCGCTATGAGAGCATATTAGGTGTATCTATTTCTGATTTCATAGGGATTGTAGTGCATCCCTTTATTGAGGACTTTACATCATTTTCTTCAGTTTTGTCATTCCATCTTACTTTTCTTCCTAACAATCAGTGTTCTAAAAGTCGCTACTCGGTCCTAGGTCGGTTGGCTACCGATTAGAGACTAGGATATGAGTCGGATTTTCAATTATTTTTAAAAAATATATATTCTCCTTCCTCCTTCACAAGTTTTGAGTAATTAGAATACATAAGTAACACAAATCATTAAATAAAAACATGGAAACTAAGTAAAACTAAATAGTTCGACGCTCTAAGTTTAAAACCAATTAAACAAATGAAACTAAGTAGCACAAAATCAATAGTCAATCACTCCTCCTCCTATTCTCCATATCACTCCAAAACTTGCTCTCCATCGGACTCAAATTCATAATCCTCATCTTCCTCTTCGTTGTCATCCATCTTCCGACACAAACTCCTCTTCATCTAGTTCTTACACATTTATACCACTTCTTTTAGGTAGAAGGACCTCATCCGCTCCCATTTTTTCCGACTTGTTCCAATTTTTTGATTTACTCCGACTGGACGACTTTGCTGACTAGTTGTCGACTGGAGCCCGACTAAGTCAGCCAACGACTAAATCAAAGGACTAGGCCCTAGTCGACTCGTTGAGGCCCCGACCCCGACCTAGTCACTGACTAGTCGGCCGACTAGGCCGACTTTTCGAATACTGCTAACAATTTTCTAAAGGATAAAATTAATTTTATGTTATCATTCTGTATATAAATTGTTGGTTTGAGTTTGAGTATGCATTTTGATTTTTGAGTGCTACAAATGCTAGCTTTTATTAATATACACACGTATATATAATGGTGGTTGTATTTTGTGCGGTGAAATCTGTTACTTGTTTCTATTTTTTATTTTTTTTATTCTCTTTATTTACATGCTCCTTGCAATCAGGCACTTGCCAAAGAGATTATTATATCTAGACGAACTGTGAACCGCCTGTATGAAAACAAGGCTCAATTAAATTCAATATCAATGCACCTTGGAGAAAGTGTTGGTACGATCCTTTACTTTTAAGTAAACGATGGATCTTTCATTGCTCTTTTTTAGATCAGTGATCTAATAACTTTGTCTTTCTTTAGGTTTAATTTTATCTATCTAAAATTTTAAGTTCGCTATTATATGTTTAATCTGAAAGGAATTTGCTGGAGCAACTATTTCTGTTTATCTACCGTGTAACCATTCAAATGGAATTGGTCTTATTTTAACCTGATCCTGCCTTGTTTATTTGGTCCTTGTAGGTGGATGGGATAAAATTCTGTTTTAATAAACTATGTCATGGTATATTGCAATAGGAGAAGTAACCGATAGATATTTATAACTATAGTATATCAACTAAATACCAAATACTGTAAACAATGAGTTGAAATTTATGTTACAAGGACTCAGATGGAGTGTTCAGTTGGATATGGTATTTTGAAAAGTCTGGCATATTGGTACTGCTCAATTTGGCCAAATTGTTTTCACTAAAATGAAGTGTCAAGTACCCAAACTCTTGTTCGAGTGTTGAGTGTCAGACATGGGTACTTTAGGGCAAAGTGAAGAATCCGTGTAACTTAGGTTGAAATTGTCTTTTTAACAAATTATTTACTGGCTGGGCTTCATTTTGCCAACCATGACAGGATTTAACTTGGACAGGTGGTGACTATTAGGATGTGTAGTTCATGTTAAAGTAGTTTAACTTCAGCTTTTAATGGAAGTAATTATAAAGGCGTTGATCACTATGTATTTATAAATGAAGTCTTGTAATTATGTTTTCTCCTCAGTCTTTCACTTCTTTTTTTTTTTTTTTGATGTTATCAGGGGTTGTGTTTGGAAGATGAGACTATTTCCAAATTTATTTATTTCCATTCACTTCTTAAAATTCGTTACATCTTCTAAATTTGTTAAACTTCTTATGACATCTGATTTTTAAAAAAAATTATTTTGCAGCTGTTGCTCGTACAGTGGGACACTTGTCCAAGAGCGCCGAAGTCATGAAGATTGTCAATAACCTCATGAAGGCTCCACAAATGGCTGTGACCATGCAAGAATTCAGTAAAGAAATGACTAAGGTACTGTCACGCCCCCAAATTCGAGTGCTTTCCACAGTGGATTTGGTGCTGACTAAACATCATCTTCTATGACATTCACCAACAATAAACTTGGTGAAAACTCATTTAATTAAGAACTTAACATTATACTCTTTATTCTAGAATCGTAAACTTTACAATTTTTAGTTACATCTCAAAGTCATAAAAATTACAATTTATTCTAATGCATTAAATAAACAACTCCTCCAACCTTACTTCCTTTGGAGTATTCTATAACTTCAACTTCAATCCAACACTAAACCTACACTTGGCAAATGGGCGGGCCGGGCCGAGAGCGGGCCGGGCCAAAATGGCCCGGATTTTGGTGGGCTGAAATTGCAAGGCCCGGGTTGGGCCGGCCCGGCCCGCGGGCTTCTTCTTTTTTTTTTTTGCAAAATCTTGCTACATCAAAAATAGTAATAATAATAAATATTAAAAATAATAAAATAATTAATAATAAACAATAATACAATTAGACACGATTAATTAATTACCTACATTAACTACATATCTCAATCAATTAAAATTTTAATAGTATTATAAATTAGTATTATTAATTAATTACCTATATTAACTACATATCTTAATCTTAACAAATCAATTAAAATATTTTGAAAGTTTAATTATGGTGGTAGATTTTCCCATGAAAATCGCATAGATAATTGTTTGCGACACACTTTGGTTAAAAGAAAAATGTAACAGAATGTGCTTTAATTAAATATGCAACATTCCTCTCAATTTGTCATCCAACTTTCACTAAAACCCAAAGAAGGAAGCTCTCTATGGCACCCCTGCAGCAGGGGAAGTCAATGAATGTATATCTGAGTCCTGAGACATTTGGAATTTGGAAACTGGAATCAACTCAGTCATGTTCTAAGCAAACAAGCATGCATGCAATATATCTTTTGAATCAGAAATTTTATCCTATAAAGCAAATCTTATGCTTTAATTTTTGAATTTTGTATTCTTGGATGATATACGGTCAATGCTATTATTAAATTTAAAATCTTCCAGAACACAACTTTGAATTTGAAAATTTTCTTTCTAAGAACATGCAATATCTTGCATGGGTACTCTGTACTCAACTATTTAGTGCTTATTTTAATAATAATTAATACCCTTAAATAAGGGATTTAATTGGAGTATAGCAACTCAAATTATGGTAGAGGTAGTACTCTGACACAACCGTTAAATAAGGGATTTAATTTTCAAACATTATGATTAAAAACAAATAGTTGTTGGAGCTCAGTTGGTTTAAACTCTTATTTATTTACTTACTTACAAGTCTTGTGTTCAAGCCTTATAACCCACAGGTAGCAACATTTTTTTTTTTTTAAATAAAATAAAAATCATGAACACTGCCAGCCGTAAAGTCAAAAATCAGGCGGACCAAAAAGGCTCATTTTTTAGTGGGCTAAAAAAATGAAGCCCAAAGTCCTACTTCTGGTGGTGGCGGGCTTACCATGAGCTTGGGCCATGTTTGTCAGGTCTAACTAAACCCTTCTTCTCAACTTCATCACCATTTATCTATTCAAAACTTTCAATATTAGCAACCAGTCAGTTCCCAAGAAAGAGGGACTTTCCGTTAAATCGGTGCTCAATTACACAATCTCTTTTCTCGACAGAACTTTCTAGACATTGTCAATACTGTTAATCTAGCATAGTTAAATGACTTCTACATCTACTAGCTTAAATGTAAAGTACACTATACATTTTTATAATAATTCTCAACTCTTTTAATCAAATATCCGAAGTTATTACAACTTTAAGTTCTATTACAAATAAAAAGACTAATTATCTACTTTTCTTTACCTTTCCCGTTTTACTGTCAGACTCTTCTGGTAATACTTCCTTGACTGCAAATGAAACATATTTGCAAGAATGAGTATAAAATAGCTCAACAAGTCTAACACATAACACATAAGAGAACTCACACTTCTCTAATTCAAAGGAATAAATAACTCAACAAAAGATATCAACAATTGTTCATAATAGTAAACTGAGGGTTAAACCAAGAACTGTTCGTCAATCATAAGACTTAGAACTCTCCATTCGTCAGTCATAAAGACTTAAAACTCTGTAGATATTATAAGGGAATTAGTCTAATAATATCCTATGTTATGCATAACACCTTCTATACTGACAACTTTCATTTTCAACAATATAGGAGTTGGTTACCCGACACATCATAAATGAATAAAGGTTGTTCAACTTAGTTACTAACATATAGATTCTGCCCCAAAACAATTTGGTTTGGCACAATAAACTCAACTCAGATAAAGAATTAAAACAATTCAATATCTCATCAATAATTATTTCGAAAGGAATTGCTTCATACTCGAGTTAAGTCGAATCAAATGGCTTTAACTCATTTCAATAAACCATTTCATATATATATATATATATATATATATATATATAGGTCGATCGTAAGACTCCACTTACTTTGTTAAAATCACGGACTTTTTTTTTAAATAACTAAAAAAAAAGTTTAATATTTTATGGAATTGAAATTTTTTCATAATACAATGTTTTGGATGTGATTTGGATACGTATAACAAAACAGGTCTGTACAGTCTGTGCAGATTGTACCACCATTTTTTGGTATAGGTATTCAAATCACGCCCAAAACATTATATTATGGAAAAATATCAGTTCCATAAAATATTAAATATTTTTTTTAGTTGTTTTAAAAATAAAAATAAAAATCCGCATTTTAACAAAGTAAGGGAGTCCTCACCTGATCGGTTCTGTATATATATGTATATATATATATACACACATCATTTGCACGGAGTGCAAAGGAGTAGAATACTTGCACAACACTAAAATACTTGCACACAATAATCAATTGTACAAGATTAGGAAACTTGCAATAGTTAGAAAACTTTCACAACCTTAAAATTCTTGCACACAATAATCAATTGTACAAGATTAGAAAACTTGCAATAGTTAGAAAACTTGTGTGATAGCACTTTCTATGTTTACGGTAATTTTTCGTCTTTCGTATGACCTATATTATTCATTAGGTCAACATACAATTAGTCATGAATATGATTTTACTCTTATTACTTAATTAACCTTGAGTATGAATTTTATTTCAATACTTTATTACTTAATATGTTTAATTTTAATGTTAACATACATATCATGCTTTATCTCATTTAATTATTTTGTCTAATGAATTAATGTAGTAGCTAATTTTATCAAGTTTTACAATATAAACATACTAACATGCATAATCATGTTTTACTTTCTTTATTAGGACATTTACTTAAGCTAGCTTATTATGAACATATGACTTGCTACTTATTAACATACAAATTATGTTTAGCATGCAATATTACATGATTTCGAATATAAGAATGATTAACTAACAAGAATACGACAAGTCGTAAATTACCTCTTGAAGTTGCAAGCTTTACATTTAACTTGATTATGCAAGACCTTAAACTCTTTCCTTCAATTAGCAATTGATCTTACTATAGTTCTCTCTTATAATTCTTATGAATTGGTGAAGGAAAATAACATGACATAAGGCTTCTATTTATATACAAGCAAGACCTAGGGCATAAGGGTTATCTAACCACAACCAACCAAAGTGGCCAACACCACAAGCAAGAAATGAGGCCACATCTCACCTCTTAAAACAAGCCAACACTAGAAGCAAATTAATAAGCCACATATCACTATCCTAGGATTGACAGCACATTAAAGCAAGCAAAAGCCAAATTGATGAATCTTCAAAGCAAGTAACAATACTTACAAACTTGTAAGTATTACATACTTTCATAATGACCAAATTATCCCTACTTTCTCTACACCTTATTACGCTAACCGGATCCCACTTAGTTTGGTTACTCCAAACTTGGTTTACCATCTAGTTAACATTTAGTTTGCTCATTAGTTAGCTTTCCTAACAAATCCGGTTAGCCGAAATTGTTGACTTTCCCAAAGTTGACTTTACGTTTTATGAATAGTGATTTCGCATTTTTATGAATAGTGATTTCCTAGTTAAGTTTTACAAAAATTTTCTATAGTTGTACTTGTAATGAAACCAAACATTCAATCACATAACAAATAATTTCAATCACAAAAGCATCATTTATTAATCATATAAGGTTACATTACAAGTCTGATTGGAATATTACAGGTACCTTTATATTTCTTCCATAAAGATATTATCCACCTCTTTGTTTTTTTGGTTCTTATGTATGTGTTTATGTGCTTTGTTCTTGTGTATTCTTGTGTAGTATGGATTTTCAGGATCACATTGGTTTCTGTGTATCTTTTGTCTCGGTGATTATAATTTTTTAATCCGTAAGATGGACCCATTTTCCATTCCATTCTCAAACAAGGCTCCCACCTCAAACTCAAATCTCTTATCAAATTTGCAAGAGTTGCGAAGCAAGAAAGACCAAGTCTCAATCATCTCATTACTAACCCTTTTTTTTGCTTGAACTTCTTATATTTTTCTTGTCTATATTTTATTAAACCACTCATTCTCTCACATAGATCGCCAATTAACTTTCATTCATGATTATATTTTGAGGTAATTATCAAATTTTATACTTCCCCCTGTTTCAAAACATAAGATCAATATTGACTTTTTAAAATCAATTTTTAACATTTTTGAATTCAAAATTGATATGAATTCATTAATCTTTGTCAATACAATTATGAATTTAATAAACTATCTAATAAGAAGTACTACTAATTATGAAATTTATTATTTTCAAAACTAAAAGAAATCATGTCAATTTTAATTGTGAAAATGTCTCCATTTTACTTTTAAAAGTCTATTGATACTATATATGTTCTGGAGAGAGCATTTCTATGTGCGTCTCGCTCCAGCCATTTCTGTCTGTCTCTCTCTTTTTCCGTCTCTCTCTTTCTTTTTCCGTCTCTCTCTTTCATAAGCACATGCAAACGTTTTCACACTTGTACGCTAATGCATCCACGTGCAGGAATTGCGGTGTTGTAAAGAGCAAGAAGTAACTAGGTAGTACTGAATAGGATGTGCTTTTTTCCTATCATTTTTCTTTATGAATCAGAATCAGATGCTATGATTGTGTATAACTGGTTAACACCTTTAGCCTGTAGGTTGTCGATGCAGTCACATGAGTCATAATGCATGAATATTTAAACATCTACTGTTCCTATTAAACTACGAAATTATTTTCGAACATGCAGCCTACCAAATGATGCTGCTGTCACTTGTATCGAAACTAATGAGTGTGCACCAGGAACCATTTCACATCGTGTTAAAGCATGGTCTTTTCTTTTGTATCCATCAAGTGTAGTGAGATTGTAATTGGATATTGCATGTTAAAGAAAATATCTCGAGGATAATTTTAAGAGGTATCGTTTTGAATTTACAAACCCAATCCTGGGCCTAGTAGTAAACATTTGCAGGTGTGATGTGATTGCATCACAATCTACTAGGCTCTTGATTGGAATAATCTCATCATATGTAATAATTCCCGAAGGAGCCTCGCATTCTAGGTTTATATCTTGAAAAGAATTATCTTTATCTGTTTTCATTACTTTGCTGCAATTAACTTTCAGTTACATGATCACAGGCTGGAGTAATAGAAGAGATTGTGAATGAGTCTGTTGACTCTGCTCTGGATTCAGAAGATATAGAAGAGGAGACTGAAGAAGAAATTGAGAAGGTATTAACTGCAATAGCTGGTGAAACTGCTGCACAGCTTCCAGAAGCAGTCAGGAAGGAGAGGTTAAAGCAACCTGCCCAGGCAGCTGAAGATGCAGAGGTATTTTTGACATAGTTACTGTGGTGGCATTTGTTTCTTCTTTGAAATAAGCCTAAATGATTTTTGTTTTTATTTTTATTTTTGTGAATTTGTAGGAAGAGGGTGCTGATGATGAGGAAGAACTAGAAGAAATAAGGGCTCGTCTTGCCAAAGTAAGGTCCTAATACGAGCCTTTGAATCTCTTTATGATATCAAGAATGAAAAGGTCTGCTGATCGAATCAGGTACTTGTTCTGAGATTTCTGTGGTGAAACCATTTCCGTCGATAAAGGAAGAGTTCAAATTGACGTATTGTAATTACGTTTTCGCAAAACAATGGCTCTTAGCTAATGCAATATGCATATTAATCAACATACTTTGGTCATTGATTATCCCTGTCTGCATAAAGATACTCGAATAGGCGAGAGATCAGTTGTGTAATAGAGCACACACACACACACACACACACACACACACACACACACACATATATATATATATATATTATCTCGAAGCTTTAACTCCTAAGCTTGTATTTTATATAATGAGATGTTCTTCTATGCTCTGCAGAAGATTTCTTCTTTTACTTCGTACAAGGAATTAACTCAATTTTTATTCTCAAATGTAGTAGTGTTTTCTTTGAAGCAATGTGCATGGATTTGTTGTGGTGAATATGCCATTTCTATTTTAAAAAAAGTTAGGTACCCATTGCATTGCTTTAGGGTTACGCGGCTTACGCCTAACGTATGTTAAGTATATATTTATGTATATTTTACCATTGCTTTAGGGTTACACATAAAAGTTTTATGTTTATACATTAGTAACTAATGCATGTAAGCACGAAGCAACTTTATGGTGTAAACTCATTAATAACTACTACTCCTTTCGTTTCAAACGTATTGACATAATGTGATTTGTGAGTAATAATAATAGCACGTGCAAGGCATAAGTTTTGCTTATTAATAATTATTTATATTAAAAATAATAATATTTAATTTAAAGTATTTATGTGTCCAAGTAAAATGAATAATATATATAGAAATTGTTCATATGAAAATATTAGAGATGTAATATAAAAATATATTTGTATATTATCTACTATGTAATATTTTTCAAGGTAAGTATATTTGTATTTCGGGTGTTATGACAATATATAAAAAGTGGTAAATGAATATCAATTTCCAGGTCATTGCACAATTTACCTTATTTTTTCCCCAAAATAACTTGAAATTCTTAAGTTAGTACATCATTTTCTGGAATTTGAGAAAATAATTTATTTATTTTTTTTAAAAAAAGCAATTGGATTGATCATTACAATCTATTGGAGCAAAAATTTATTCTAAGAGGCAAAAGGCTAATAAGGATATTTGAAGATTGCTGTGCTTTAATGGTTTAGGTTCATAGGTTTTGTTGCACAATTGATTAATAGGTTTTGTTGCACAATTGATTAATAGGTTTCTTGAAGTTAAACTTTAGGTTGCTTGTTGTCATGACTCACGTGTCACTTGACATTAGCAAAATTAATGTGACTTATCAAAATAATAATAATAATAATAATAATAATAATAAAATAGGTTAACAAAAATAATTAAAAATGTAAAAACTATTAAAATACTTGGGCCACTTAAGATACTCGTTAGTCATTCATATGGCCCCCCTATCATATATAAATATAATAAATATTTAAGGTATTTATTATAAATATATAATAAATGATTAAGGAGGGTGTATTCAATTAAGACTTTAAAAGATTTTTAAAGATTTTAAAAGTTTGGTTGTATTCAATCAAGACATTTGAAGAGTATAAAAGTTTACTGGTATTCTGATAGACACGTAATTCATACATTTTATTATCCCTAATTTTGTCCTTTTAATTATATTAGTTTATTAAATTAATATGTTTTATTTTATTTTGTAGGATTTAATATTTGTTACAATAAAGTCAAAATCTTGGTGATCACACTAGTACAAACCTATAAAAAGACAAACACTTAAAAGATGACGTTTTTATAAAAAACGTTGTGGTATTTTTTTTACGTTTTTTAACAAAACGTTGTAGATATATATGAAAAAACGTTATGTATTTATAAGGATAATTTTTGGTTTTAAATAGATAACGTTTTTTTAAAAAAACGTTATGTATATAAAAAACACGGAGCAAAAAAAAAAACGTTGTAGAATCATACCTTCTACAACGTTTTCAAGCCTCTACTAATTTATGGAAAACAAATCTACAACGTTTTTTTCTTAAAAAATGTTGTATAATGTGCCTAACTACAACGTTTTAAAACGTTGTGTAAGAGTGTCAAATAGATGACACCCTTAACCACGACGTTTTTCTGATTGAAACCACAACGTTTTTTCCGCGTTATCTATTTACTGTTTTGTAGTAGTGTCAAACGATATTTAATGCTCTTATTCATATAAGGAATGTCCAAGAAGAATCTTACAAAGAGAAGGAAAGAGGTGGAACAATCTTGGTGTACAACCCAAATCCAACAAGAGAAAGGAAAGTCTATCTAGAAAATCTTTTTGAGAAGTTGATTGCTATTAAGAAGTTGAAACCTACATGGAAAGGGAACAAAAGTGTCCAAGTTCAATGAATCTAAATTAGGGTTCAAAGTTATTTTTCCTATAAATAGGTGAGAGAAGCATTAGGTATTGTATTAGTTTAGATTAGGTGTAGGAGTAAATTAAATTACGTCTTCGTTGTACGCTTGTTGGATGGTCGTTAATTAAAGGGAGTTTTCTTATTTATTTTTAATCTTCTTCTTTCCTTTATTTTAGTTAGTTTAATTATTTTTCATGTTTTAGTTAATTTTTTATATCTAGGATGAAGATGAAATTAAATAATTATTCGTGATAATATTTTTCATCTCTTCTATTATTTATGCTTTTATACTTAATTGATTTCGCCTTCATGTTTCGTTATTGAAATACCTTCGTTTTATAGTTCTTATGTAATTTTAAATTAATTAAGAGATTTTGATAGATTATTGTTAAGATATGAGTTTTTCATAATCCATGCTTGCTCAAAGAAGTTTTGATGGGTTATAGTTAATCCTTAAATTTTTATAGTTTATGCTTGCCACGTTAATTGTAAATTACTAAATTAAAAGGAAGGGAGATCAAAATCATAATTTAGTTATAAGAGATTGAATTATATGTTATGTTTATTATTTAATAAATTCGGATTCCTAGATTATTTCTTCATTATTTGTTTTCATATTCTAGTTAATTAATTCTCAATCTTTATTTCTAATTCGCCTAAAATAGATTTTAAGGAAATATTAAAATTAATCTAGTCTCTATGGGTTCGACCTGTACTTGCCAGTTCTTCAATTCGACACTATGCACTTGCAGTACATATTTTATCACATCAAGTTTTTGGCGTCGTTGTCAGGGACTAAAATAATTTTTATTTATTCCCTAATTTTTATTTATTCGAATTAATTTTAAGTCTAATTTTTTTTTTCTTCACGATTATTGAAGCGAATCGAAGGAGCGAAAAGATAAAAAATTTGTTGTCGCACTTTCTTTGGTACTTCGTATCTCCATATTTTTTTTAAAAAATAAAAATAAATAAAAAAATAATAGTTTAGTTTTTATTTTAATTTTAATTTTTTTTTTGTACGACTTTCGTGGTTAGTTGTCAGTTTGTTTTGTGATTTGTGGAAAAATGAATTCTTATTATAGTTGGAATAATAATTTTGCTTGGAATCAAGAATCCTACGAAAATTTTAATGCACACCAAGTAAATCAATGTTTTCCAACTTATGAAAATTCTTATCCAAGTTCATATCCATATTCAGATCTAGAACCTCAATACTCACAAGAATTATCAAATAAAGAAGAGGAAAGACTTAGTGCCTTAGAGAAAACTATGGAAGTTTTAATGAAAAATCAATTCAGCATGGATCAAG
Source organism: Panax ginseng (assembly GCA_020205605.1). Lineage (NCBI taxonomy): Eukaryota > Viridiplantae > Streptophyta > Magnoliopsida > Apiales > Araliaceae > Panax > Panax ginseng. The sequence goes on along the minus strand of CM035131.1, from coordinate 13,777,196 downwards.
TTATATCCCGTCTAGAAATTCAAATGAATAGATTAGCCACCATAATAAATGAACAAGAGGTGGGTGAATTTTCTAGTAACTTTGAGGTTAATTTTGAAAATTTTGATGGTTGTGGAAATAACGAGGAAAGTGAAAATTTTATATTCAATTCTACATAATTTGAGTCTAGCAAATTTGAGGAGTCTAAAAATTATGAGTCGTCTATGCCTAAAATTGATCATATCTAATGAGTTGGTTGAAAAAGTTTATAAGCTTAAAGCTCCATACCCTGAAAGACTTATTCCTAAAAAGTGATTTTTTGGACCAACCCATTAAAGTAAAAATGATCCAAGAGTTGTCAATGACCCAAGCAATAATTGAAAATAAACTCTTGATTGAAAAAGATCCAATTAATTTTTTCTTAAATCACCTTAATCAAAATTAGAATGAATCCAAATATTTAGATAAGGTCAATGAGCTCTTGACATACACTACAAATAAGTCAACTAAACTAGAACATGTATTTGAACTAATTTTTCCATCCTTTGAACATGTTAGTGAAAGTTTTATTGAGGTAAATTTTAAGCATAACTGTGATAAAAATTCTGACTATTTTCAATTTTCTAAACCTCCTGAAAATAATGAAAAGTTCACACTCACTTATCCATTTGTAACATTCATTTTTAATCACATAATTTTTAGGATTTATAAAATTTGTAGATATGTACATTTATTTTTTTTCTCACCACATCTTCTTGCAGAACAAATGCCCCGCATACAAGGTACAATTCTTTCTCATCTTTGTTCTCTTTTCATCATTTGAATACATTGAGGACAATGTATGATTTAGGTATGGGGGGAGTTTGTTTGTATTAGATTTTTTTTTCTTTTTACCAAAAAAATAAAAAAAACAAAACAAAAAGAAATACTTAAAAATTTTATTTGACTTTTTATGGTTTGAATTAATTCTAATAAGTGTTTGTGGAGCAAAACTCATGAGTGAGATTGAAAGATTTAGAACTCTTGAATTTTTTATAAGATACGAAATCTTAGTTCAAAACACCATCTGGATTTAAAATTGATTTCACATCAAAAAAAAAAAAAAAAAAAAGAAAGAATGAAAAAAAAAATGAAGTTGAGAAAAGTTGAAAAAAAAGAAGAAAAAGAATAAATAACTGCTTCAATGTCCATTAAACGAAATAACTGGGTATCCAAGCTTCGGGAAGCATAGATATTCACACTGAAAAGTGTGATGGATAAAAGCAACTTGACTAGTCTAATTTTGTGGCCTTTGTTACTCGAGTTAGTAAATCTTTAGGGGTGTCTCTACACCTAATGCCCTAAAGTCATTTGGTTTGGGAGTCATTGGTCCAACGCTCGCTCTACATGGGAAACTCTGAAAAGCCTAAGAAAATGAGACATTGCACAAGTCAAGATTGAAAAAAAATGGAAAAAAGGAAAAAATGAGCTTGCTTGATTTTCATGGTAAAAATCCCTACTAAGAGTTACATCATATACACAATGCATGCATCACATGAAATTGATTTAATAAAGGATGGTGTCTGAAATAAATATTGAGTATTTTTGATAAGGTGAAAGTGTGATTTTGAATTTAATCTTGCTTAGGTATAATGCCCATGGATATTTAGAAGTTTTCTTTCAATTTCATAATTTGTTGAATCCAAAAATATTTTTGAATTTTATGGGTATATTCACTACAAACCCTCACGAGACACAACTCGTCCACTTGAGTAACCTTGGGGTTTAAAGGCTTGTTGTACATGCTAAGTGCAATCGTGTTTCCTACGAAAATGGAGTAGTATAATTTTTGTATTATTTTATTTTTATTTTACTCGAGGACGAGCAAAAACTAGGTATGGGGGTATTTGATAGACACGTAATTCATACATTTTATTATCCCTAATTTTGTCCTTTTAATTATATTAGTTTATCAAATTAATATATTTTATTTTATTTTTTAGGATTTAATATTTGTTGCAATAAAGTCAAAATCTTGGTGATCAAACGATATTTAATGCTCTTATTCATATAAGGAATGCCCAAGAAGAATCTTACAAAGAGAAGAAAAGAGGTGGAACAATCTTGGTGTGCAAGTCAAATCCAACAAGAGAAATGAAAGTCTATCTAGAAGATCTTTTTGAGAAGTTGATTGCTATTAAGAAGTTGAAACCTACATGAAAAGGGAACAAAAGTGTCCAAGTTCAATGAATCTAAATTAGGGTTCAAAGTTATTTTCCCTATAAATAGGTCTCTTGTTTTAGAGAGAAACATTAAGTATTGTATTAGTTTAGATTAGGAGTAGGAGTAAATTAAATAATGTCTTCATTGTACGCTCGTTGAATGGTCGTTAATTAAAGGTAGTTTTCTTATTTATTTTTAATCTTCTTCTTTTCTTTAATTTAGTTAGTTTAATTATTTTTCATGTCTAGTTAATTTTTTATATCTAGGATGAAGATGAAATTAAATAATTATTCATGCTAATATTTTTCATCTCTTCTATTATTTATGCTTAATTGATTTCGCCTTCATGTTTCATTATTGAAATACCTTCGTTTTATAGTTCTTATGTTATTTTAAATTAATTAAGAGGTTTTGATAGATTATTTTTAAGATATGAGTTTTTCATAATCCATGCTTGCTCAAAGAAGTTTTGATGGGTTATAGTTAATCCTTAAATTTTCATAGTCTATGCTTGCCCATTTTAATTGTAAATTACTAAATTAAAGGGAAGGGAGATCACAATCATAATTTAGTTATAAAAATAGAAGAGATTGAATTATATGTTATGTTTATTATTTAATAGATTCAGATTCCTAGATTGTTTCCTCATTATTTGTTTTTATATTCTAGTTAATTAATTCTCAATCTTTATTTCTAATTACTTTAAAATAGATATTAAGGAAATATTAAAATTAATCTAGTCTCTGTGGGTTCGACCTGTACTTGTCAGTTCTTCGATTCGACACTGTGCACTTACAGTACATATTTTATCACATCGAGTTTTTGGCGCCGTTGCCGGGGACTAGAATTAATTTTTATTTATTCCCTAATTTTTATTTATTCGAATTAATTTTAACTCTAATTTTTTTTTCTTCAGGATTATTGAAGCGAATCGAAGGAGCGAAAAGATAAAAATTTGTTGTCACGCTTTCTTCGGTACTTCGTATCTTCATATTTTTTTAAAAAAATAAAAAAAAATAGTAGTTTAGTTTTTATTTTTTATTTTTTTTTTGGACGACTTTCGTTGTTAGTTGTCTGTTTGTTCTGTGATTTGTGGAAAAATGAATTCTTATTATAGTTGGAATAATAATTTTGCTTGGAATCAAGAATCCTACGAAAATTTTAATGCACACCAAGTAAATCAATATTTTTCAACTTATGAAAATTCTTATCTAAGTTCATATCCATATCCATATTCGGATCTAGAACCTCAATACTCACAAGAATTATCAAATAAAGAAGAGGAAAGACTTGGTGCCTTAAAGAAAACTATGAAAGTTTTAATGGAAAATCAATTCAGCATGGATCAAGTTATATCCCGTCTAGAAATTCAAATGAATAGATTAGCCACCATAATAAATGAACAAGAGGTGGGTGAATTTTCTAGTAACTCTGAGGTTAATTTTGAAAATTTTGATGGTTGTGGAAATAATGAGGAAAGTGAAAATTTTATATTCAATTCTACACAATTTGAGTCAAGCGAATTTGAGGAGTCTAAAAATTATGAGTCGTCTATGCCTAAAATTGATCATATCATTTTTAATGAGTCGGTTGAAAAAGTTTATAAGCTTAAAGCTCCATACCCTAAAAGACTTATTCCTAAAAAATCACCTAGTGATTTTTTGGACCAACCCATTAAAGTAAAAATGATCCAAGAGTTGTCAATGACCCAAACAATAATTGAAAATAGACTCTTGATTGAAAAAGATCCAATTATTTTTTTCTTAAATCACCTTGATCAAAATTGGAATGAATCTGAATATTTAGATAAGGTCAATGAGCTCTTGACATCCACTACAAATAAGTCAACTAAACTAGAACATGTATTTGAACTAATTTTTCCATCCTTTGAACATGTTAGTGAAAGTTTTATTGAGGTAAATTTTAAGCATAACTGTGATGAAAATTCTGACTATTTTTAATTTTCTAAACCTCCTGAAAATAATGAAAAGTTCACACTCACTTATCCATTTGTAACATTCATTTTTAGTCACATAATTTTTAGGATTTATAAAATTTATAGATATGTACATTTGTTTTCTTTCTCACCACATCTTCTTGCAGAACAAATGCCCCGCATACAAGGTACAATTCTTTCACATCTTTGTTCTCTTTTCTTCATTTGCATACATTGAGGACAATGCATGATTTAGGTATGGGAGGAGTTTGTTTGTATTAGATTTTTTTTTTCTTTTTACGAAAAAAATAAAAAAAACACAAAAAATTAAAAATTTTATTTGACTTTTTATGGATTGAATTAATTCTAATAAGTGTTTGTGGAGCAAAACTCATGAGTGAGATTGAAAGATTTAGAACTCTTGAATTTTTGATAAGATACGAAATATTAGTTCAAAACACCATTTGAATTTAAAATTGATTTCACATCAAAAAAAAGAAAAGAAAAGAAGAAAGAATGGAAAAAAATGAAATTGAGAAAAGTTAAAAAAAAAGAAAAAGAATAAATAACTGCTTCAATGTCCATTAAACGAAATAATTGGGTATTCAAGCTTGAGAAGCAGAAAGGAACTTGGGTGGGGGCATTTGCCTGGTAGCAGCGAGTCGGGGCATAACTAGGGTGAAATTTGAAAATTTGGGCGTGGGGGGGTGGCCGCCCACCATTGCTCCGCATCACGACAATTTTCAAATAGTTTGCTTGCTTTAGCCATTTGCTCGCTTAATCAATCTTCCGAGTCGAATCTTCAAGTTCATCCTCGGAATCTTCAAGTAATGCGAGGATGAAGGAGAGAATCAAGAAGATCAAAATCAAGGTCTAAGAGAAGGAAGAAAGAGAAAAAGCACGATCAAGATCCAAGCACTCTAAAGCAATGGTGAAGATGTTTGACGGTCCTTTGCCACTTTTCGATTCTTTGGGAGTACAAAAGGCTGATGTTTTAAAGGGGGAGGTTTTTATGTCCTCCATCTAGTATCTATATAAACTGTTTCTTGATCTACTGTGATACTGGTTTTCGAAGTATATATTACTAGATTGATAACCTCTGGTTTTCGCAGTATATATTGCTAAATTGATATAAGGATGGAATATTGTACGAATGTTATATGTTTATATGTTTGGATTTCATGAAATTAGAATTTTTAAAGCTTGCATACCATGTGTTTGTATAAATATCATAAAGAGGATAATTTGGTTAAAATATGAAAATTAACGGGTTCTCTCTGTAAATTGATGTACATACATGAGTTATAAGTTAGCCATCTATTCCTTTCGCTTTAATTCCTTCAACTTCATCTCGTCAACTTAGTTTTTCTTTGGAAGAGGATTTTTTTGGACTTTTTCATCTCAAATATTGCCTCTCTATCTTTCACAAGACTTTCATTTACGATACTTTAGCAAGAGAAATTTCTTCAGAATGGATTGTATTGTAGCTCGTAGCGCCGCCGTCGTGATTTTGCAAGTATATTTTGACCCCCTCTCAAAAGTTTCTGGTTCCACCACTGTAGGAAAACATTGATATTCACGCTGAAAAGTGTGATGGATAAAAGCAGCTTGACTAGTCTAATTTTGTGGCCTTTGTTACTCGAGTTAGTAAATATTTAGGGGTGTCTCTACACCAAATGCCCTAAAGCCATCTAGTTTTGGAGTCATTGGTCCAACGCTCGCTCTACATGGGTAACTCTGAAAAGCCTAAGAAAATGAGACATTGCACAAGTCAAGAATCAAAATTGAAAAAAAATGGAAAAAAGAAAAAAAATGAGCTTGCTTGATTTTCATGGTAAAAATCCCTACTAAGAGTTACATCATATACACAATGCATGCATAACATGAAATTGATTTAATAAAGGATGGTGTCTGAAATAAAGATTGAGTATTTTTGATAAGGTAAAAGTGTGATTTTAAATTTAATCTTGCTTAGGTATAATGCCCATGGATATTTAGAAGTTTTCTTTCAATTTCATAATTTGTTGAACCCAAAAATATTTTTGAATTTTGTGGGTATATTCACAACAAACCCTCACGAGGCACAACCCGTCCACTTGAGTAACCTTGGGGTTTAAAGGCTTGTTGCACATGCTAAGTGCAATCGTGTTTCCTACGAAAATAGAGTAGTATAATTTTTGTTTTATTTTATTTTTATTTTACTCGAGGACAAGCAAAAACTAGGTATGGAGGTATTTGATAGACACGTAATTCATATATTTTATTATCCCTAATTTTGTCCTTTTAATTATATTAGTTTATCAAATTAATATGTTTTATTTAATTTTGTAGGATTTAATATTTGTTGCAATAAAGTCAAAATCATGGTGATCAAATGATATTTAATGCTCTTATTCATATAAGGAATGTCCAAGAAGAATCTTACAAGGAGAAGGAAAGAGGTGGAACAATCTTGATGTTCAAGTCAAATCCAACAAGAGAAAGGAAAGTCTATCTAGAAGATCTTTTTGAGAAGTTGATTGTTATTAGAAAGTTGAAACCTACATGGAAAATTAAGGAACAAAAGTGTCCAAGTTCAATGAATCTAAATTAGGGTTCAAAGTTATTTTTCCTATAAATAGGTCTCTTATTTTAGAGAGAAGCATTAAGTATTGTATTAGTTTAGATTAGGAGTAGGAGTAAATTAAATTATGTCTTCATTGTACGCTCGTTGAATTGTCTTTAATTAAAGGGAGTTTTCTTATTTATTTTAAATCGTCTTCTTTTCTTTAATTTAGTTAGTTTAATTATTTTTCATGTCTAGTTAATTTTTTATATCTAGGATGAAGATGAAATTAAATAATTATTCGTGATAATATTTTTCATCTCTTCTATTATTTATGCTTTTATGCTTAATTGATAACGCCTTCATGTTTCGTTATTGAAATACCTTCGTTTTATAGTTCTTATGTGATTTTAAATTAATTAAGAGGTTTTGATAGATTATTGTTAAGATATGAGTTTTTCATAATCCATGCTTGCTCAAAAAAGTTTTGATGGGTTATAGTTAATCCTTAAATTTTCATAGTCTATGCTTGCCCACGTTAATTGTAAATTACTAAATTAAAGGGAAGGGAGATCAAAATCATAATTTAGTTATAAAAATAAAAGAGATTGGATTATATGTTATGTTTATTATTTAATAGATTCGGATTCCTAGATTGTTTCCTCATTATTTGTTTTCATATTCTAGTTAATTAATTCTCAATCTTTATTTCTAATTTGCCTAAAATAGATATTAAGAAAATATTAAAATTAATCTAGTCTTTGTGGGTTCGACCTGTACTTTCCAGTTTTTCAATTCGACATTGTGCACTTGCAGTACATATTTTATCACATCGAGTTTTTGGCGCCGTTGCCGGGGACTAGAATTATTTTTTATTTATTTCCTTATTTTTATTTATTCGAATTAATTTTAACTCTAATTTTTTTTTCTTCAGGATTATTGAAGCGAATCGAAGGACCGAAAAGATAAAAAATTTGTTGTCGCACTTTCTTCGGTACTTCGTATCTCCATATTTTTTTTAAAAAATAAAAAATAAAAAAAATTAGTTGTTTAGTTTTTATTTTTATTTTTTAATTTTTTTTGTACGACTTTTGTGGTTAGTTGTCTGTTTGTTTTGTGATTTGTGGAAAAATGAATTCTTATTATAGTTGGGATAATAATTTTGCTTGGAATCAAGAATCCTACGAAAATTTTAATGCACACCAAGTAAATCAATGTTTTATAACTTATGAAAATTCTTATCTAAGTTCATATCCATATCCATATTCGGATTTAAAACCTCAATACTCACAAGAATTATCAAATAAAGAAGAGGAAAGACTTAGTGCCTTAGAGAAAATTATGAAAGTTTTAATGGAAAATCAATTCAGCACGGATCTAGTTATATCCGAATAGATTAGCCACCATAATAAATGAACAAGAGGTGGGTGAATTTTCTAGTAACTCTGAGGTTAATTTTGAAAATTTTGATGGTTGCATGTGAAAATAATGAGGTAAGTTAAAATTTTATATTCAATTCTACACAATTTGAGTCAAGCGAATTTGAGGAGTCTAAAAATTATGAGTCGTCTATGCCTAAAATTGATCATATCATTTTTAATGAGTCGGTTGAAAAAGTCTATAAGCTTAAAGCTCCATACCCTGAAAGACTTATTCCTAAAAAATCACCTAGTGATTTTTTGGACCAACCCATTAAAGTAAAAATGATCCAAGAGTTGTTAATGACCCAAGCAATAATTGAAAATAGTCTCTTGATTGAAAAAGATCCAATTAATTTTTTCTTAAATCACCTTGATCAAAATTGGAATGAATCTGAATATTTAGATAAGGTCAATGAGCTCTTGACATCGACTACAAATAAGTCAACTAAACTAGAACATGTATTTGAACTAATTTTTCCATCCTTTGAACATGTTAGTGAAACTTTTATTGAGGTAAATTTTAAGCATAACTGTGATGAAAATTTTGACTATTTTCAATTTTCTAAACCTCCTGAAAATAATGAAAAGTTCACACTCACTTATCCATTTGTAACATTTATTTTTAGTCACATAATTTTTAGGATTTATAAAATTTGTAGATATGTACATTTGTTTTCTTTCTCACCACATCTTCTAGCAGAACAAATGCCCCACATACAAGGTATAATTCTTTCACATCTTTGTTCTCTTTTCTTCATTTGCATACATTGAGGACAATGCATGATTTAGGTATGGGGGGAGTTTGTTTGTATTAGTTTTTTTTTTCTTTTTACCAAAAAAATAAAAAAAACACAAAAAAATTAAAAATTTAAAAATTTTATTTGACTTTTTATGGATTGAATTAATTCTAATAAGTATTTGTGGAGCAAAACTCATGAGTGAGATTGAAAGATTTAGAACTCTTGAATTTTTGATAAGATACGAAATCTTAGTTCAAAACACCATCTGGATTTAAAATTAATTTCACAGCAAAAAAAAAGAAAAAAAAATGAAGAAAGAATGAAAAAAAATGAAGTTGAGAAAAGTTGAAAAAAGAAAATAAAAGGAATAAATAACTGCTTCAATGTCCATTAGACGAAATAACTAGGTATCCAAGCTTCGGGAAGCATCAATATTAACGCTGAAAAGTGTGATGGATAAAAGCAGCTTGACTAGTCTAATTTTGTGGCCTTTGTTACTCGAGTTAGTAAATCTTTAGGGGTGTCTCTACACCTAATGCCCTAAAGCCATCTAGTTTTAGAGTCATTGGTCCAACGCTCGCTCTACATGGGTAACTCTGAAAAGCCTAAGAAAATGAGACATTGCACAAGTCAAGAATCAAAATTGAAAAAAAATAGAAAAAAGAAAGAAAAAGGAAAAAAATGAGCTTACTTGATTTTCATGGTAAAAATCCCTACTAAGAGTTACATCATATACACAATGCATGCATCACATGAAATTGATTTAATAAAGGATGTTGTCTTAAATAAAGATTGAGTATTTTTGATAAGGTGAAAGTGTGATTTTGAATTTAATCTTGCTCAGATATAATGCCCATGAATATTTAGAAGTTTTCTTTCAATTTCATAATTTGTTGAACCCAAAAATATTTTTGAATATTGTGGGTATATTCACTACAAAGCCTCACGAGACATAACTCGTCCACTTGAGTAACCTTGGGGCTTAAAGGCTTATTGCACATGCTAAGTGCAATCGTGTTTCCTACGAAAATGGAGTAGTATAATTTTTGTTTTATTTTATTTTTATTTTACTCGAGGACGAGCAAAAACTAGGTATGGGGGTATTTGATAGACACGTAATTCATACATTTTATTATCCCTAATTTTGTCCTTTTAATTATATTAGTTTATCAAATTAATATGTTTTATTTAATTTTGTAGGATTTAATATTTGTTGCAATAAAGTCAAAATCTTGGTGATCAAACGATATTTAATGCTCTTATTCATATAAAGAATGCCCAAGAAGAATCTTACAAGGAGAACGAAAGAGATGGAACAATCTTGGTGTGCAAGTCAAATCCAACAAAAGAAAGAAAAGTCTATCTAGAAGATTTTTTTGAGAATTTGATTGCTATTAGGAAGTTGAAACCTACATGAAAAGGGAACAAAAGTGTCCAAGTTCAATGAATCTAAATTAGGGTTCAAAGTTATTTTCCCTATAAATAGGTCTCTTGTTTTAGAGAGAAGCATTAAGTATTGTATTAGTTTAGATTAGGAGTAGGAGTAGGAGTAAATTAAATTATGTCTTCATTGTACGCTGATTGAATGGTAGTTAATTAAAGGGACTTTTCTTATTTATTTTTAATCTTCTTCTTTTCTTTAATTTAGTTAGTTTGATTATTTTTCATGTCTAGTTAATTTTTTATATCTAGGATGAAGATGAAATTAAATAATTATTCGTGATAATATTTTTCATCTCTTCTATTATTTATGCTTTTATGCTGAATTGATTTCGCCTTTATGTTTCGTCATTGAAATACCTTCGTTTTATAGTTCTTATGTGATTTTAAATTAATTAAGAGGTTTTGATAGATTATTGTTAAGATATGAGTTTTTCATAATCCATGCTTGCTCAAAGAAGTTTTGATGGGTTATAGTTAATCCTTAAATTTTCATAGTCTATGCTTGCCCACGTTAATTGTAAATTACTAAATAAAGGGAAGGGAGATCAAAATCATAATTTAGTTATAAAAATAGAAGAGATTGAATTATATGTTATGTTTATTATTTAATAGATTCGGATTCCTAGATTGTTTTCTCATTATTTATTTTCATATTCTAGTTAATTAATTCTCAATCTTTATTTCTAATTCGCCTAAAATAGATATTAAGAAAATATTAAAATTAATCTAGTCTCTGTGGGTTCGACCTGTACTTGCCAGTTATTCAATTCGAGACTGTGCACTTACAGTACATATTTTATCACATTATATTTAATTACAACTTTTTTAATGTCTTTAAAAGTTAGGTGGTATTGAATTTTGATTTTTATAAAGTCTATAAAAGTATTTTGGTATTCAAAAAGTCATTGATTTTTCAGATTTCTATCAAATGGTAAAAGTTATAACTATCAACCCATATCCAAAGTCTGACCTTATCTCTAAAGACTTCCAAATATTAAACACAAAGGTAGAAATTCAAATCGCCAGTAAAAAAATTGCAGAGAGATTTTATGGAAAATTCAAAAGTCGCAAAACTCTCCGATAAATTTTTAACTTAAAATGAATATAAATTAATCTAATTTTAAAAAATATAATTATTAAAATTATAAACCGTTTATATTTTTTTATCAAATTTATTAGAAATTAGATAAATTACACAAACTTTTATTATAGGAATATCTCGTTATGACTTTAAAAAATCAAATAATGAAATTTTGATTTTTAATATTATATTATATATATTATATTATATAGATATAGTATATGATATATATGAATCTTGATAAATTCTAAAACTCATCAAAATTAAAAAAATTAGTTAAAAGATGATAACGGTCAACTGTTAAAAAATTAGTTACGTAGCATTTTAATTAATTAATTTCTAACATCATAAATAAATTAAAAAGTTGCATAATTATTTTTTTAACGATCAATTTTGGTTCACTAACAACTATTAATAATTTTAAGAAAAATAAATCTCTCTGGTAATTTTGTCTGTGGCTTACCGACGACTAAAAATCTCTCTGATAAATTTTTTATAACTTGGTGGCAATTTACTCACATGTATGAAGTTTTGTGATCATATAGATTTTCATTCTCATATTATTTTGTGAAAAACAGAGTTTGGTACTCCTACTAAAAAATCGTACGCATATATAGTATATATAGTTCAATGAAAAGTGAGCTTAATTTTTGTGTTGCGTCTGTAGCTTCTAAAGTTTTATTCGTGTTCGAGTATCTAAATTTATCATGTAATGAGTAGAATAATATGAATGCTTTCAACATATATAAAATTCCATGTCACAATAATTTAATGAAATAATGAAATTTCATGTAGTTCATGAAAAAAGAGTAAGAGGCTGTACACATGGGCTAATTAACAATTAATATAAGCTACAAGATATATTAGAAGTATACAAAAGTCTATAAAAATCTTGGTAAAAAATCTATTAAAGTCTGTCACTTATTTCATGGAGTCTATAAAAGTCATTTTTAAAAAAGTCTTAAAAGTCTTTAAAAATCATTAAAATTCACAAACTCTACAAAAGTCTGTCACTTAAAAAAAGTCTTTAAAAATCTTAATTGAATACACTCTCCTAAGATTAGAGATGATAACACCTCTACCGGTGACCGCTAAAAAGAGTAACAACAATGACACTCTTTCTAGCGGTATAACAGGTTACCAAAACACCCCTACAAGGAAAAAAAATTAAGACAACAAAGTAAATATACAATGTATATACCGCTACACCTTGTAACGACAGTGAAAAAAAAGAAGCAAATACACATTGCATCATGTCATGTCTCATTTTTACCTTATTCTCTTCACCTCAGTGGCGGATCTCTTAAGGGTTAGTATAGGTAGCTATCCTGCTGGATTTTTTTATAAGTATAGGAGTAGAGGTAAATATGTAAGTGAATAAATTTAAGGGGTACATTAATTGAAGAGTTAAACTTGGAGGAACAAAAAAAATTCATTCATATTCTAAATACAAGTACAAACAAACTTAGATTCATTCTACTTCTGTCTTCTACATCTCCGCCTCCGTGGCTTCGCCGTTACTTCTTCTACATCACCATTCTCCGCCACTAGTTCTACATCTTCCCGGCTTAACCACTAGGCTCACTACTTCTTTTACATCTCCATTACATCACAACCTCTTGCGTATATCAGAGTAATCAAACTTAGAAGGTAACTAAATTAAGATTTTTTTGTTTGATAATTTAAAATTTGTAATTTGTTTAAATTTGTTGTTGGTTGAGAACTTGGGGTTAAACCCAATTTAATTTATTTGATGTATTTGTTATATTTTGGACTTAAGAGGTAACTAATTAGGGTTTTTTTGTTGGATAGTTTATTTGAATTTGTTGTGGCCTTGTGGGTTGGGGACTTCCGGTGAGTACAACTGTTGTTGTTAATATTGGATGAGTAAGTAGTTTTAGTGTTCAAATGAAATGAAACAATTGTGTCTAGAATTGAGTTTGTGTCAAATTATTTTTTTCCGCAATTCTGTCTCTTTTCTTTCTGTGAGTTTTAATTAGAGTTATGTTTTCTAAAAAGATAAAGATAGAGAATTGGAATAAAAAATTAAAATTGTATGCATTTTTTTTCTATAATTATATAGAAAAAAGTTTGATCAATACTATGTTTTCAAAATTTCAAAAATTCACGCCTGCTGAGAAAAATTAGATCCGTCCCTACTTCACCTTAATGGAATGGTAGGAGCGATGCAGTGGATGAATTTTGGTAATGAAAAAAGGAATTTAGAGAGAGAAACTAAAAAAATTGGGAGAAAAAAAAAAAAGATTTTAGGTAAAAACATTTAGTGAGTGAACAATTTTAAAGATATTTTTTAGAGGGAGTAACAATTTTGTTTTTATAGTATATTTTTAAATTTAATAAATTAAATTCTATTTTATGTAATAATTCCACGATATTGAAATATTTTAATATTTGATATTTAAAACACTAAAGCATATGATTTAATTTTAATATTTGATATGTAGCTGCAGATGCATTGTGTATTTGTTTTGTTGTCTGGGGTGTTTGTTTAAAAGTTTGAATGGATGAATTCCACAAATCGTTTGTTTTGGTGCGAATAATTTGAATCGGTAAGATGGATGAGCTGAATGACTAAGTCAGATTTTTTTTAACTAAATGGCTGAATGAGCAGCTGAAAGAAAGTAAAAAAAAAATTTAAAAAATTAAAAAAATAACTATTATATTAAGTAATATTAAATAAATTTACAACAATTTTGAATTTTTTCAGAGGGATAAAATAATAAAATTTTATCATTCAGATGTTTTAGACATGTCAATTATCAAACAATTTTTTTCATTCAGATTCAGATGTTTTTTTATAGGAGCGTTTGGATAATCTATCATGTCGCTACTAGGACTGTGCACCATTTCCGGTTTTCAGGTTTTTCGGACCGGACCGAATCGATTTTCCAATAATAATAAAATAATAATTATAATTATAATAAAAAATAATAATAATATTAATAAAAATAATAAGAATAATAAAATAATTATATTAATTTTTGATAAAAACTAGTACCGAACCGATAAACCGGTTAGGTATACTGGTCCAACCTGTACTGATATCGATATCAAAATTTGTCTAATTTCGATATCGGTTTGGTTCAGTACCGATCCGGTTCGGGTCATTTTTTACCGGTTGCACACCCCCCTAATCGCTACTCCTAGCGGCAGGAGTGTTATCCTATCTAATCTCAGCCATTTATTATAAGGATCAACATTTAAAATTATAATTGTTGTAATAGTGTCCATAACAATCGATTACCATGAATGGGAAGCCGTGATTGATTTTTCTTAATATTTGCAATTCAATGTATCCTATTCTTGTAATATTTGCAATTCAGTGTATTCTATTAACTTGAAAATTTAATATAAATACAAGCATACACGTCAAAAAATATTTTACTTTGACCTATATAGGCATGTATTAATTTTAAAATAAACAAGCAACCAAAGAAAGCCATTATCATTAATCATCATTTACTAAAGGATTTGATATTATCAATTGGTCATCCGAGTTAACTTAGAGTATCCGAGTCATGTCAGAATTATTTGATTGTGCAAGTTTTTACTAAAAAAAGAGTATCGGTCATTTAATTGTTGTTTTATGTTTGAAACTAAGGGTGAAAACTCAGCGAACACTCTAATGCTCGGATTCGGTTCGACTTGAAAAAATTGAACTCAAATTCGATAAGAAATTTCTAATTTTGCGTCAGGTTCGACTCGGATCATTACTCGGACCTACTCGGCTCGTAAATACTCGACTCGTTTACAAAACGAGTTACTCACGAGCCTTCAAATCGAGTTTCGAATATGAACCATTTCGCTTAATATTGAACCACTAAATACTAAATTGATTATTGAATTAATGTTTTATAAATAAAAGTCTTTTACTTTTATTTATGTAAAGAAATTACAAATAATGTAATACGAATTGACAATCAATTCACTGATTTATTCAAATACAATCTTACACAATTTAATACTACACTTTATAAATTATAAAAATTGATACAACTATCACATATTTAGCTTATTAGTATGTATCAGACTAGTATTCGAATATGATCCATCGAGCAGGTATCGAGTATGGTTCGCGAAAAAATAAAATACTAGAACCTAATCGAAATAATCTTGATATATTCAATTCATTTCGTGTATCATTAAACAGAAAACGGGTATGGATCATATTCGACTCGAATCTACTTCGAATTCGAGCTTTGTATTATATTTTCGAACCAATCTTGAGTCGAGTATTGAGCTACTCTGCTCGATTAACACCCCTATTTGAAACATGCATTAAAGAACTTTTGATTTAAAACATGAATGTGATGCTAGTGTAGCACACTCTTATATAAAATTTGTACTAGTAATATTTATATAAAAAGAAATGATATTTTAGTAAGACTCCTTTTTATAAAAAATTATCAAATTTTTCTTGTCAACAACAAGAGGACTACTACAGTTACAAAAAATAATTTACAAAATAATGTGTCAAAGTATAATTAGTGGATGATTTATCATACATAGATAGATCCGATAATTGTAACAAATCAAAGTCATCATACACATTATTTTGTATCTCATTTTTATAACAATTATTTAGTCACCGTAGTATTATGGTAACAATAATGGATCCCATTGTATAATTAAAAACTTGAAATGGTCTTATTTTGTCTTAAAATTATTATTGCTTGAAATGATCTTATTTTGTCTTATTTTATTAAAATAAAAGCAAAATTCTAAAGTAACATTATATATAAGACAGAAAATTCTAATAGACATGATCTCTCCTTTTCTTTTCCTTTTTAAAAAAAAAAAATAATAATAATCTTATAGACATGATCATTCAGAAGATTATTAATCGATATTGATACCTTTTAACTTATGAATCAGATTAATTAATTATTATTGCGTAGCGTAACCAAAGTTCAAATAAGAAAATAATTTACATAACAAAACAGTTTTTTTCTCTTCCAAGCAAAGGAAAATCATTTCTCCTAAATGTAACATCTATTTAGAATGTTTTAAGGTGATTGTAATAAAACCAGATTATCGGTTTATATTCCGATGAAATTTAATGTATTGCATTTTCGCTAATTAAACGTACTCTATAAAAGAAAATCAGATTGTTGAGTGAAATCTGCTAATTAAATCGAAGGAATGAAATGATTTTAAGATATTTTAAGTGTGTGTACGTTTAGTTGTTGTTGGTGGTGACGGGTATATAATGTTAAAATTATCATATATATTCATTCCACTAGAATGAATTTTTTTCCTGATGAAATAAAAAAATAAATGAATGAAATGAATCTTCATTCAATTGGAATGTTTTATCCTTATTAAATACATTGTTTTTATTTTATTTATTTCTCTTTTTGATTTACTCAATCTAAACTTAACATAAACGAAACAAGATTGGAAATATATGATGCAAGTAATTAATCTTTCCCTATACAAACAATGTAAAGAATTACTATTTTCCAAGATCCGTGCAAGTAATAGAGAGATGAATGTGAGGGAAGGAAAGTTGGAAAATGATACTCCAATAAAAATTTAAATCTAACAAATTATGCTTAAAGAGAAAGAATGAAAGAGGAGTGAGGTACACTAAGATATTTGACATAAATGTTTTTAATGATATTTATCTAATATTAATTTTAAGAAATTTATTGTTGAAAACAATTATGATAAAAAGTTATGTTTAAATAGAACTTAATTAAATTTTATTATTGAACGTCTAAATTTTAATTAAAACATAAATATATATTCGTTCTGAGAGTAAGTCACTGTACAAAAATATAAATAATTCTGCTATATAAAATAATAAAATAAAACAACAAATTAGTTAATTCTATATCTAATGTATTTGCACTAGCATTAACAAACTAACCGTTAAAATCCTTTTCCCCCACTTCCCTCTCCCTCTCCCTCTCCCTCTCCCTCTCTCTCACACACACAGTGACCCAAACACGAAATATACTTCTCACTCAACCTCCTTCTAAGCCAAACCAAGCAAGTCGGTTTCTACATCAAATCCAAAGCTTATATATATACAACCAAAACCCAAGAGCTTTCCATTCATTTATTTTCTTCCAAACAAAATGGCACCAACTTTCTCTCCCCTTTCCCTCTCTATCTTTTTCCTTCTATTCTCTGCTTCCCCTTTTTCCTCTGCCACAACCCATAATATAAAGAATCTCTTCCAATCTTCAGTTCTAAAATCCCCACAAACTCAAGCAAAAAAGTTCATCAGAGAACTGAATTTGTTCCCCAAACATAAAGTCAACATTGCTGCAGCAGGCTCTTCTTTAAGTACTGCTCCAAGGCTTGTGGAAAGGAAATTTACTTTTCCATTGATTGTTGATTCTGGGAACACTGCTGAAGATTTGGGTCACCATGCTGGTTATTATAAGCTTCCACATTCTAATGATGGAAGGTAAGATAATGGGTACCCATTATAATTCTTGATTTTATAAGTATATTAGTTCTCTGTATGAATTTTATTTAATATGGATGATGATGATAATAAATAATAAAAATGCTATGTTTGGATTGATAGGAAAAGAATGGAGAAAGGAATTGAATGATTTTTAGCATCTCAAGTTGACGTTAGTGGTGGAGAATGTGAGTGGTGTGATAGGATGACATAATTGTCACATTCATCCAGTTCACTATCTCCCTGTGAAAATTGAGAGAATGGATTTATTCCATCAAAATGATTTATCTGATTAACCGAATACATTTTTTTTAATTTCATTCTATTTCGACCTTGATTTATTCAATTCAAACGCAAGTGTATTAAAGACAAGTTGAGGTTATGAATGAATGGGTAGTATTTGTGTTGATTTTTCAACATTTTGAATGGCCAATAGATGACTTAGAAATTTCTATTCTGCTTTTTATTAATTGGCTGGCTTTATCGTTTGTTACGAGTATAAACAAAAAGGTTGATAACTGATGTTTGGACATGTCATTAATTTAGGGGCTCCAAGTCTTTTCAGAAAATGAATCTTCCAAACAAACGTTTTGTTGGGTTTTCTTGGAATGTTGAAAAAATGACATAAGAGTCAACCGAGTCAACTGAACTCTTCTTGTACAGTAATTTCCAAACAGGCCCTTAAAAGTCCTATTGAGTTCATAATTCACAGTTTGTTTATGAAGTAATATTGGCTCAACTTGTATTCATCCATATGAATGTAAGGATCACCTAAAAGCCTAACTTAGTGGACAGGCATTTTGAACGGAAATTTGACAGCAAAAGAGAGGGACTTTAAAAGACAAGCCTTTTTTCCTCCTCGTTCGCTGTTTTTGTCCTTTCAAAATGCCCGTCCATTTGTCTTTGGCCGATCACTATCACATATGCGCCAGAATTATAGTCCCACTTTACTTTTGTGGATGTCCCAAAAGAATGTCTTCCTTCCCTTATTACTTTTCATCAATAGAATGATTTGAAATGTTCCATTACAGGCAAACAATTCTTTGCGAGTTGGTTCTTTTTTTGGTTTTGGCAAAACAAAATTTTTGTTCAAGTGATTGACATGATATGTGCAGAATGTTCTACTTTTTCTTTGAATCGCGGCAAAGCTAGGCCGACCCTGTTGTTATATGGCTAACTGGAGGACCAGGTTGTAGCAGCGAACTCGCCCTGTTCTATGAAAATGGTCCTTTCCATGTATCAAACAACTTGTCTCTCACTTGGAATGACTTTGGTTGGGACAAGGTATTTTTTATCTGTTCCAAATTTCCAATTAATCTTACAGTATACCTAAAATGTCTCTCCCCCTCCCAAATTTTGTGTCAAATTTTCTTCGCGCTCAGCATTTTCGAATTATGTGACACTTTCTGATGCATATTTGCCAGGTATCAAACCTCATATACGTCGACCAGCCTATTGGAACTGGTTTCAGTTATACTTCTGGTGAAGATGATATTCGACACGACGAAGAGGGTGTCAGCAATGATCTATATGACTTCTTGCAGGTTTGTTTCTGACACAACAAAAGACGGTAGAGAGAAGAATTGAATCTATGTACTTTGCAATCACACGAATTTACAAAGTAAGGGATAAATTGACTAAATAGTCAACTATTTTATAAACCAGAATAATAATAATAATGAGTTGTCTCATATGTTCATATGAAAACAACATATAAATACTAAACTATAAGATGGACTAATTATGAAAGGACTAATGAAATTACGAAAATATCTAATTAGACCCAAAATTGGAAAAACTTCGAAAGGCCAAAACACCTCTTTCCAGGCCTCTCTTGGGCTTCAAACGGCATACATCGCATGTGTTTTGTAGGGCTCATCTTTGATATATTATGGGTTCCGTAACTCCAAATGGACCAAAAGTTATTTCCAAAACAAGATCAACCTTCCTTAAACTTGAATTTCCTGCCTTCCTTCTTGGATCGTGTCAGTTTCTCACATGTTCATTTCCAAAATATGAAAATTTTGGTACACATTTCCCGCTTCCCAAACTTTTCTTATATGCAACAGTAAGAACAGGACACAAATACCTCAATAATGCTAAATTCAATACTTAAGTTCTGCATAATCACCATTCACTAGTTTTCTGAATTCTTCTTTTTCCTATTTCCATCACTTCATATAAGTACTTTCATTTACTTGTACTATTATTCTAGGACAGCAAGGATTATAAACTAACTATGCGTATAATGCCAGGAATTTTTTAAGGCGCATCCAGAATACGCAAAGAATGACTTTTACATAACTGGAGAATCATATGCTGGGCATTATATCCCTGCTTTTGCTGCTCGAGTTCACCAGGGAAACAAAAATAACGAAGGAATTAATATAAACCTGAAAGTAAATATGCTTTAAAATTATTATATAATCTGATTTGGTTACACTCATTTTCAGCTTAATTTATTGGGTTAAGAAATTATTGAACAGGGATTTGCTATTGGCAATGGGCTTACTGATCCTGCAGTGCAGTACAAAGCATACACTGACTATGCTTTGGAAAACGGGTTAATTACGAAAGAAGATTCTAACAAAATAAACGAGTTGCTTCCATCATGTGAACAGGCAATTAAACTCTGCGGTAATTCTTCTCATCCCTAATTTAATTTCTTTTTCATCATGTTCAAAGGTTGTATATATAGGCAAGGATGTAACCATGCAATCAATGTATATATATCTTGTTTACGTTTTTCTTTTTCTTTTTGTATCAGCCACTGATGGTGAGCGTTCTTGCTCAACTGCATTTTCCGTCTGCAATAACATATTTAACAATATCATGGGGCTTATCGGGGATAAAAATGTAAGGAAGCAAAAATAGAATATAAGAAATGAAAAATAACAAGTTGATTTTGATTTTGGAGGATATAATGTATATAGGAATTTGTACTATATTTGGTTTTGCAGTACTATGGTATCAGAAAGGAATGTGAAGGGACCCTGTGCTACGATTTCTCGAACATGGAAAACTTCTTAAACCAACAGTCAGTTAAGGATGTTCTAGGTGTTGGAGACATTGATTTTGTTTCATGTAGTTCTACAGTGTATGATGCGATGGTCACGGATTGGATGAGGAATCTTGAAGTTGGCATTCCTGCACTTTTAGAAGATGGAATCAAGATGCTAGTTTATGCAGGGGAATATGATCTTATATGCAACTGGCTTGGTAAATATCTTGATTCAACTAAGCTACATTATTATATATGCTGCATTTGAAATTGGAAGGTCTAAATATATTTGAAGAGTTGTTCTTCTATTTATAAAGTTAGCTTAGGTTAGAGAGAGTGAAAATATTAGTTGGAAAGACATGATAAATAGATTCCTAGACATAGATAATCTTTAAGATCGGGAGCAAAATGCACTTTTTAGAAAGTGAAAACTAGAGATGGTGAAATATTTTCAGTTGATCAAGTTGCATTTTAATATGACTATCACAAAGGAGCTTAAATTTTCAACTTGACTTGTTCAAAAGAAGCCATATGCATACTGTACTTCTTCTTTGTGGGTACAGGAAATTCTAGATGGGTTCATGCCATGGAATGGTCTGGTCAGAAAGACTTCGTTGCAGCTTCAACTGTTCCATTTTCGGTAGATGGTTCAGAGGCAGGACAGATGAAAAGCCATGGACCTCTCATTTTCCTCAAGGTCTCTCTCAATATATTATATTCCCTTTTTAATGTGTATATATATATATATATATATATGTATATATTCTCTCTTTTTCTGTCTCTTTATACTTGATTTGCACGACTAAGTTGTCAAACTTTTGAAAACAATGAACAGATACATAATGCTGGCAATATGGTTCCGATGGATCAACCAAAAGCTTCTCTAGAGATGTTGACTAAGTGGACACAAGGCAAGCTTGCTACAACTGAGGAAGAGAGTCAGCTTGCTCCTAGTTGATTGTCCCAAACAAACTAAAAAAGCATGTAAATGTATACCAGATTCTATAACATGCTTGTAACTAGTGCTGAGCAATCAATTTGAAAGAAACTTTTCAATATAAATGATGTGATTAATGTGTTTTATTAAGTAGTATAAAAGTCCTCCAATATATTGCGATAAATTTATACATCCCTTGAAAAAAGTTATATTAACACTTATTCACATAATTAACAATCAAAAAATCTACATAAACATTTGCAATATATATCATTTTCCTAAACATAGGCATGTCACTGTTGCTTTCTTCTGTGATTGTTGTTCTTCAGCCATGGAAAAGTATAGCAATTCCAATCTGTCCCCAAAAGAAATACTGAAAAGAAAAATTATACAGATGAATAGGATAAAACTCCAAAACAGTCTCCCATTTCAGATGTGTCCAGTACCCACAATGATTCTCAACCTTTATAACAAACAACTGTTTCAGAACAGGATTAATAGCCTTCAAAGAGTATTATTTATGAGTTAAAATTTGATAGACAGACACAAGCGGAGTTAATATAACGACACGTGATAAAAATAAGAATAATAATGTCCGAAATAAATACTTTATTAATGAGCTGTAATTTATTAAACACAAAATTGATGACTTTTTTTTAATTAAGATGATAAATATTGTAAATTATATAAAAAATACTACTAATTAATATTTTTTAATAAATTATCTTAATTTAAATTTAAAAATATTTTAAATTGACTTTCAAAGTAATAAAGATTTTGTAGTTGGATAGGAGACATGAATAAAGATTTTGTAGATGGATAGGAGGTATTTATTTAAAAAATTATTATTTTCACAAATAAAATTTAACATTTTTATAAGTTTCTTCTACATACCACTAACGATTTTACTTGGCCTTTATTTATTTTTCTATTAATAGTTTTTGAGAAAGTAATTAATAGTAGTATTTTATGCCAAAACAAAGACATCTGCAACAGAGCAGTTCTATATAGTGTGCTTGCGTACTTGCAGTCCCAATTCAAAAACACCGCCAGTCTGAGAAATTACTCCGCCGTGGGTACGGATTTCAGGTACCAAGGTTTCTTTTCCAGCTAATCTATGTAATTTATTTCAATATGGAGTTGATTTTACTGATTCTAATTAAGATTTATACTTGTGATTTCGGGCCAACTTAAAATAAAATTTTTCAATTCGTGTTCAAATTATCAAACACCGGCATTTTTTTGAGTTTTCTCTGAAGTTAAATTTAAAGGTCAATACTTTTTTCTCAAACGTGCACAGGGAGAGGATTTCGAACATACCCTATTCAACTGGGAATAGAAAGGAGAAGATTGAATCATAAATGTGTTTATAAATAAATAAAAGAAAAAAAAAAGTAGTTGAAGAGAAATGGAAGGGAAAAAAAAAATTAAACCCATATATTGGATGCTTGTATTTTTTGCTTCTTTTTTTTTGTTTTGTGAAAAAAAAATTCATTATAACTTTTATATTACTGATTGTTAACCTTCATTTATTTATTTTGTTTTGCAGTGGGGTAGTGTAGATCAAATTCTTGCTTCCCTTTAAACCTTCGATGGAAGCTGACAGGTATGTTGCTTTTTCATCCTTCCTTTTGTCCCTAAATTAAATTTCCAATCCACTGTTTCAGGTTTATAGTTAGAATGCACTTTTTGCGGATGTTCTTGTGGTTCCTAAAGCTTGCAATATCTTTTTGGGCAGTCTGGCTATTTGTCTATTGTAATTATGTTTATCTGCTTTAACTATTAGTTTACATAGTACCCTAGCAATCTGGAGCCATTTCGGTAGCCAAATTTTAAGTCACTTCCAAATTTCAGTTTCATCTTAATTATACCCCATCTACATACGGAAACATCTACATCAATGAATTGAAACTTAACTAGGATTATATCTCCTAGCCAATAAGAGAGCAGCAAAGGCCACTCGCACCAAGAAATTGTTGCAGAACAAGTTAGAAAGTGATATGCTCTAACGTCAATGCACTTCCAATTATCACAATTAACATGCTTCTAAAGGTAAACATAATCTTTTGGGTTGACATTTCATTTGGATTGTGCACAAATTAAGGAAGGAAGTGCTTCAAATGGCTAACCTGAAGCAGTATTATCATCTGTTCTCTTATACAAAGCGCAACTATGATGACGTGTATTGATGAATTGGAGAGAAAGCTAATAGTTAAAGTAGCTCCTGACCTTATATGGATTCAAAGAATTTGTTACTTCTCAAAAGAGAAACAGGAAAAAAAGGGTGTACTTTGACCTTATATGATTCGAATAATGTGCCCCCCTTGTGCATTTTGGGTCAACCTTTTTAATGGTATATTGGTTCTTATTGTGTAAAGTAATTAATTCGTATATGGGAGTGAGATCATTATTAAGGTGTAATACTGTTATGGAGTTATTTATTTTCAAGTTATATGCTGCTTGAATGCTTTACGCTGTCTCTCTTCCTCTTCGGTCCTATTAGGATATTAGCGTTGGTTTCTTTCTACATCCTAGATGTAGATTGGTTGAAAATTCCTTGTAATGGATACGTGAATAAGACTCGATATTAACTGGATCGTGGTTCGATATGGTGCGTGAAACGAAAACGAGAATGGAAAATGTCACTTTGCGTAGGGATAGATTTTCTCAAATTGCTTAGTTGGTATGAAATACATTTAAGAAACTTGGTATGATGAGAATAGCTTTCTTAAATATTATAGTTAAAATGCTGCTATAACTTAACAATCAAAAAGTTCTGCGTCAAACTTCTGCCCCTTCCTCAGTTGTTTTTGCTTTTGGATTCTATAATGAATCGCTACTAACTCGAAACACGAATAGTTACTTTTGCCCCTTTGAGTTGGCCATAAGGCAACAGTACCTCTAACGCCCCCACACCATTGCGGGAGGATGGGGCTTTGGCCATCAGCTGACTTTGAGAAGAGGTGGCAAGAGTTGTTTTGAAGTTTAGTGTTACAACATGTGCATTTTCAAGGAGGAAACGTAATGCTATGGCTTACTAAATGCTCATAAGGCGCATTCTGTTACGTTAATTGATGTGATAACTATGCTTATTAATATTCTAGATATTTTATAGTATTATTATAAATTGTTGCCTAGCTCCCCATTAGATTTAATTCTAGCCAATGGTTGTATGGCCCAAGGGCTATATAAGAGGATGCCCCTCATTTGTAAATTATAAAACAAAGTTGTAATCAAACTTATGTTATAGAAGTTTAAGTAAATAAGAGAAAAAGGTTTTGGATCACCAAATTTTGTTTTTTAAATGAAAATGTACTATGTTTTGGAATGTTCGTACCAAGATGGAGTTCAGTCCCGTGTTAGTGTTTTCCTGTAATGATGAATAGGAGTAATTTAGGAGTTGCTAATTAAATTCTACACCATAGAAATAATATTGATAACAAAAAAATTGCTTAAATTTTCTAGTAGCATGCCACCAATTCCAGTTACATGGCATGAATTCAAAGAAACCAAACATAGCCTGAGTTTTGGATGCCAAGTCTTGGCCACTGGAAAATTTCGGCTGCCAAAACAGGTAAATATGTGCAAAGAAAAAGTTTATGACTGTGTCCACTTTAATGTGTATTTTTTTCTTTTTATTATCATGAAGGCTAGAGTGGAGGAAAAACCGAGAGTTGAAACGGAAAAATTTAAAAGTGACATTTTTTGTGGGACTGGAAGTGTCACTGATTGAGTCCATCATTGTATTTGGAACATGTAAAAACTTTAACATTGTATTGCATTTTTTTAGTAGGTAATTTTGGTCCGAACAATGTAGTTCCCTAGTTTTTAGTTGATGTAAATTAAAATCACATAAGCTCATCGATATATGATCATTTTTTTCCTAGACTCAGTGACCAACAACATAAGAGGAGAGGGTGAGCTGCTGAGGGTGGGGTTGGGGTCCTGGGGGAATGAGGGAAGGGAAACCATGTAACTAAACAGGTGGTATGGCTAAAAGAAAAATCAACAGCAAGTAGGCAAGTGAAAGTATATTGATGGTCTCTTAGACTACTTTCCAATCACAATAAGTTATTTGGCATTTACTTAAATATTACTAATTTTGACTTGTATGACACATTTTTGCTAGTTTAATAGGTACTGTTTGTTGTTCATTCTGCAAGTGTGATTTCCAAATATTGGAGTATACATATACTTCATCGGTCCCACTTAATTGTTCATCTTTCTATTTTGCGATGTCCTATTTTGTTCCTCACTTTGATGTATGAAAAGTTAAAAATGAGTGTAAAACTTTGTGGATGCATTACTTTAAGGGTATAACTGGAAAAAAGGTTAAAGCCTTGCCAAGTATTTTCTTTGTTTATATATGTGCCAAGTGAAGGTGGTCTCTTGGAGATAGAGTGATAATAATGGCTTTAGAGGACAACTAAAAATACTTATATAAGCTCTTTTTTTAACAAGAAAAGGGAAGTGTTATTTTATAAGTAGGAAATGCGGAATTATGTTAGCCAGTGCTTGGTCGTGTTTCAAGATTACGTATCCTGCTTTGGTTGCTTCAGGTTAAATTCTCCTCATACATCAGCGATTTTATTTGATGTTCTGGGCCATCAGCTGCAGTTCTCTCAGGTATCCTGACCTTCAGTGTATTCTGTGCACATTTTCTTTGCAAACATTTTGGTTAAACATCTTTCTAGAGCACTGATTTCATGAGTTTTGATCCCAACCCTTATTGGATACTTTCCTAAAAAATGTTCAAGAAATCTGAGATGTATACTTGCCTATAGTTGTTCAAGAGACCTGAGATCTGATATTAATTTTAATTTGTCAAAGTAATACAATTGTAGTAAACAACAAATGGAATGTTTTGTCGTATCAAAAGCAAGACAAAAGAAAGCTGATTAAATTATTAAGTAAGAGTTTTGTCTAAACAGAATAAAATTAAATAGGATGAGAAGGAAAGAGTAATCATCATTATACATGTATATCAAATACATATACGTTAATTTTATATATCCTGGGGTGGGTTGGTAGGCAAAGTAAATAATATATAAGAGGAAAACATGATAATATTTGGAAGGCAAAGCACAATTTTTTTTAACTTGCAAAAAAAAGATAATATCTTTTTTAAACATATTTATATTTAAGTTTGCTTTTAAAGTAAAATAATTATCAATTATCATCTAAAGGAATACAAAATATAACATTACAAAGTTTTATGAGTTCCAAATGATATTAACGAAGACAACACAATACTAAGGGGGCCAAATCATAGAATCTAAAGTATTTCTTTGTGAACTTGTAAAGTTATTCAGCTACAAATAAATTTTCTCAAAACTTTTTGGGGTCATGACACCACTTTCCCTTCATGTCAACCCTACATGGATATATATGTGTGTGCATATGTGTTTTCCTTACTATCATATGATTTTTGATTTACTTCTTGTTGCATGTATATAATTTCAAAAAACTGCACAGATTACATGAACTTTGGTAACTGAAGCAACAAAAAGTAATTGTCAAAGACATCACTTATTGTATGTTGTAGTTATATTTAATTTGTATGACTTCCTCACAAACTCAAGAATAGCTTCATATAGTCATAGATACTTACACTTTTGAGTTCAAGCCCTTCGAAGGAAAATAATCTTTGAGGGATGGAAACGAGACGCAGATATTGTATGACATTATGACATCAACAAATAGACGCAATATATCAACAAAAAGTAGGATGATATGGATGTGTTAATATATGTTAATAAGAAACTAAAGTTCCAATTAAAAAATTTGAGTCTTCATACATATATATATATATATATATATATATATATATATATATTCTTCTTTACTCATGTCTTTATAGATTAATTACGGTGGATACTTTTTGGAAACTATTACAGGATCCTAATTCCAAGCATCTTGGGACTACAGTTTGGGATGCATCAATGGCGTTGGTCAAATTTTTGGTAATATAATAATTCCTTCAGTATGTCCTACATTAAACTTCATGTTCTTAAAACATTTGTGCTATGTCTTACTCACTAAAGAGAAGGTACTGTGGAGTTTAAGTAGAGCATTAGAATAATCCTCTTCTGAGGATTATTGTTGATAATTATTATTTAAGTGGTTGTTGTAGACAATCAACCTTGGTTAGTAAATTAATATGCTAATTTTTTCTCTGGTTTTCGTTGCTCATTTAGTCATTTACTTTACTTTTTCTTGCGTTACCTCTATTGTCTAATGTTCTTGCGGCCAAAACGGTTCACATGTACAAGTGATTCTCCTCACAATATACTACCTCTACTTCTTTTCCAAAATATAAGTTCACAAGACCATATTTCTTATTTGGTGGAAATTTTGTTACTGCCTCTTTGAGGTAGTAGTTACTAAAGTATGGATTAGTTACTAGTCATGGATTTTGGATCTTCTTTGAAATTCATCTATTAAATTGAGAACTTTAAGGATTGCATCAACCTAAATGGATACCGACTTTGTTCTGTTAATTTTTTATAATTGACTATGAAATCTTTGTCAGCTCAAGGTGACCATCAAATGCTGAATAATAGAAGATGAATTCTATCTATCTGCTCATTTCTGGACATCTTGTTAGTGTAAAAAGATTGAATCGTTAACTTTATGTTTTATAACAAGTAGTGCTGAATCTATTTGGTGGAATTACCTAGGAGAAAAATTGCAGAAAGGGGAGATTTTGCCCTTCTAAGCTGAAAGGAAAACGTGTTATTGAACTTGGAGCAGGTTGTGGAGTAGCAGGATTTGGTGAGCTCTGTTTTTAGCTATTATTTCAATATATATATATGTGTGTGTGTGTGTGTGTGTGTGTGTGTGTGTGTGTGTGTGTGTATATATGATGGTTCTGAGAAATTGTTCTAGTTGCTAGTAAATTTAGATTTATTGTGTGGAGTACTTCTTAGTGTAGCATATGGCTTCCTTTTCAGGTATGGCATTGCTAGGATGTGACGTAGTTTCAACAGATCAGACTGAGGTTTTGCCGTTGCTAATGAGAAATGTCGAACGTAATACTTCAAGGATTATGCAGATGAATCCTGATTCAGGTATCTTGTTAAGTTTTTGGTACGTTAAGATGAATCCTGATTCAGATGAATACCAAGGTTTTGGGTGAACAATGTCTTGATCATTACTTAATTGTATGTGGGTTCTTTCATTTGATCAAATAGGATGACGAACTTGGGATTTAAAAAATTCATCAAAATAGGTTGTTGTTGTTACTGCTCTCATAAGTCCAAATCATATATTTGTAGATTCCATTGGTTCCATCAACGTTGCAGAGCTGGACTGGGGTAATGAAGATCATATAAAGGCCCTTAATCCACCATTTGACTACATAATCGGCACTGATGTTGTGAGTTCCTTGAGACTGGATGCGTTCTGTTAACAACTTAACATATATGTTCCCCCCTAATATAGGGATGTAACATTATTAATTTCTTAGTAAAGTGTTCATATTAATTTACTGATGAAAAGATCTAATTTCTGATCTCATTGTGATTAGACAAGGCATTGCTAGAAACTTTAGTTATATTTTGGAGTATCTCTTTCTTAACTGCATACATCTTACTCATTTTGGATATTTGTTGCATGCCTTTTCTTTTCCCTTTACTAGTTAGAAGATTGTTTGCAACAGATCATGATACTTCTAGTACCTGGTGCAACTGAAGCCATTATATCTACTGGTTGATTGTCTGCGTCTTTTTTTTGCTTTGTGCATGTGAGACGTCTAGTTTGCTCCAACTACTATTGTGACTAAATTCTTTATTTCAAGTATTTGTCATTCAGAGATCATCTTTCCGTCATGTAGTGCAAATAAAGAAGAGTATGATGTTGCAATGATTTTCTGCTATTATATATAAACAAATAATATTCTACTATATTGTTGACAAGGTTTATGCAGAGCATCTCTTGGAACCACTTCTGCAAACAATTATTGCACTCTCAGGACCCAAAACTTCGATTTTGGTAATGCGTCAATAGCACGTGTGCCCCACTCTCTTCTTCACGCTCCTCAACAGTCAACACCAATAGTGAATGCATGGGGTTGTTAGTAAATTTTTTTATTCACTTTTGGGTGCAGATTGGGTATGAAATACGTTCTACAAGTGTCCATGAACAAATGCTTCAATTGTGGAAGAGAAACTTTGAAGTGAAAACAGTTCCTAGAGCAAAGGTATATGTTGCTTCAGCAGAACTTTTGACTTGCTATGCCAACGTATTTAACTTTTCCAATTTCATGTTATTTTCAAGTGCATGATAGAATGCCAGCACGAAGTAGTAGTATTGTACCTGAAGAGCTTTGTGGTAGAATTTTCCACAATTTAATGCTTTTATAGTAGAAATAGAGGAACCTTATTAGGGTATCCAAAATCATCTGGCAAAGACATGTTATTGGGTCCATTATTAATATTTGTCACGTATCTAGTGTGCTACTTAAGAATCCACTCGTCAAATACTGAATCACTAATGCAACGTTATTTTGAAACTGATATGGGCTATTCTGACCCTTGTAGATGGACAGCAAGTACTGGCATCCAAGTATCCAGCTGTTTATTATGAGCTTAAAGCCATCAGACAGATCTCCAGGATTTGATCGACAAACTGATGAAATTGGAACTGCAGACGGTGATAATGAAAAGGACCAAGATGATGCTAGTAGCAGTGGGGTAGAAGAAGTGGATAATCTTTCCGGTGACAAGGACGGGGATGATGATAGCGTTCTACTAGCAGGTATCCAGAACGGAAAGCTTAGTGAATGGGAAGCAAGAAGATGCGGATCAATGGCAGCTCGACTTCTCCGAGATGTCCAGATAGCGTGAATATTTCAGGTTTGTATTCTTAGATATGCTAGCTTCTTGTAAACTTTTTTTTCCCTTTATTGTTATGAGACTTTATCTTCTTCTTATTTGTGAAACTTGTATTCTCATTATGAGAGTGTGAGTTTATTTAACATTGTTATCAAGAGATTGTTGAGATTGATTATGTAATGATTAATTGTACTAATAATATTCCTACATAGTGGGAGCATTCAAAAAAATACTATTATTTTCTCAAACATGTGTAACACTTGTTAGAGATGTACTAATGATAAGTTACAAATTTTTGTTGAGATATTTCACTAAATTTGACATTAACAAAATTATGGTATAAATGAGTTAATAGTTATGGTGGAGTCTTAACCTGATTATTTAATCCTTCGGATAAAAATTGATTTAACATGTTTGTAAGATCTATTTACACAGATATGATCACGATGAATTGATATGGAATGAATTTGTACAATTCCGATGCATCAAGGTCCATGATTTGATTTGATGGGTTATAATTATATTCAAATTGTAATCGTAATTATTACTGTAAAAATTTTTCACGGTATATAATGAGTTTTTTTATGCGGATATAATAATTGAACTTATAATTTTATATATTTATATTTTTATTTTCAAAAATATAAATAAATAAAATTATAAAATACTCATATTTAATTATATTATGTCCGAATAGAGTTTTTGGTATATAATATAGTAAGAGTTAAATGCTTTCTAGTCACTCTACTATAAGTTGACTTACAAATGGGTCATTGAACTTTTTTTTCTTACAGTCAACTCACTGAATTTTAGTTTACTAACACAACGTTATAAAAACCGTTAAGTCAAGGTTGACTTAACGGAAATGATGATGTGACAGCTGACTTGTCCAAAAAAAAGCCTAGATGACAGTTAGTATGCGACGTGGCAATGAAGATGTGGATTTGGAGCAAAATTTTTATGAAAAAATGAAAAAAAATATTTTAAAGTATAATATAAATAAAAAATAAAAATAAAAAATGTAGTTTTTTTTAATAAAAATAAAAAATATATAGTTTTTAATAATAAAAATGCAGTTTTTAAATTTTAAAATGCAGTTTTTTAAATAATTTTTTAAAATGCAGTTTTTTTTATATAATTTTAAAATGCAGTTTTTTTATAGAATTTTAAAAAATGCAGTTTTTTTAAATAAAAATAAAAAAATGTCTCCCATTTTTTTATTACTTTTTTTTATAAAATGCAGTTTTTTAAATAATTTTAAAATGCAGTTTTTAAAATAATTTTTTAAAATGCAGTTTTTTATAAAAAATTTTAAAATGCAGTTTTTTTAAAATTTTTAAAAATGCAGTTTTTATAAAAAATTTAAAAATGCAGTATTTTAAAAAAAATTTATATATGCAAATAAAATGCAGTTTTTTTATATATGCATAAAAACTGCATTTTTTAAATAATTTTATAAAAATTTATACATGCAAATAATTTTATATATGCATAAAGACTGCATTTTAAAAAAACTGCATTTTAAAAAACAGCGTTTTATTTGCATATATAAAATTTTTATAAAATTAAAATTATTTGCATATATAAAATTTTAAAAAAACTGCATTTTAAAAAATGCATTTTAAAAAACAGCGTTTTATTTGCATATATAAAATTAAAATTATTTGTATATATAAAATTTTAAAAAACTGCATTTTAAAAAACAGCGTTTTATTTGCATATATAAAATTTTATAAAATTAAAATTATTTGCATACAAAGTTTTTAAAAAATGCAGTTTTTATGCATATATAAAATTATTTGCATATATAAATTTTTATAAAATTATTTAAAAGAATGCAGTTCTTATGCATATATAAAAAAACTGCATTTTATTTGCATATATAAAATTTTAAAAAAACTGCATTTTTAAAATTTTATAAAAACTGCATTTTAAAAAACTGCATTTTTTAAATTTTATAAAAAAACTGCATTTTAAAATTTTTATTAAAAACTGCATTTTAAAAAATTATTTAAAAAACTGCATTTTGAAATTATTTAAAAACTGCATTTTATAAAAAAAGTTAAAAAAAAAATTCTTTTATTAAAAAACGCTGTTTTTTTAAAAAACTGCATTTTTATTATTAAAAAAAATTACATTTTTTATTTTTATTTATATTATACTTATAAAATATATTTTTTCATTTTATTTTTAAAATTTTCCTCCAAATCCACATTTTCATTGTCACGTCGCATACTAACTGCCACATAGATTTTTTTTTAGACAAGTCAGCTGTCACATCATCATTTTCGTTAAGTCAAGGTTGACTTAACGGTTTTTGTAATGTTGTGTTAGTAAACTAAAGTTCAGTGAGTTGACTGTAAAAAAAAAAATTCAGTGATCCATTTATAAATTAATTTATAATAGAGTGACTTAAAAAATATTTAACCCAATATAGTAATGAAAAGTGTAACAACAAATAAGGACACGTTTGGGAAAGTGGGAGACGTGCATGCGGATTGCGGGTGGGAGAGGAGATCGGATGAGATAATGATCTGAAAATCAAAAGCACACATGCGGGTAGGGCGACTTCTTTTCTTTCTTTGTACACGCTACTTCTGACGTCATCTATGACAAGCCAAACTGTCTTGTCTTGCCGCTCGCGAATCCCACTTACCACTCCTTTTTACTACATTTCAATATAATTGTATTGATTACAACTAAAACAAAATATAATAATAACTTAATAAAAATATGTCAATTAAAATTATAAGCTATCATCTTGAAAAATGAGACATTCACCGCGTCTAGTGTATGTACTTTTATATCTCAATTTAATAATATATTTTGAAATAATTAAAATAATAATTTATTTTGTACTTAAATTTTGGGGTGGATGAATAGTAAATGAAAAAAAAAACATATATAAAAGAATATATAAACAAAGGGGGTTTAATAAATAAAACAGTGTTGAAAATGATAAGCTAATAAAAAATATTAAATTAAATGTGATGATTTCATGATAAAATCTCTCGTTTTATTGATTATAATTTGGAGTCACTCCATTATCTATTAAAGTCAACACAAACACTTAATAACAATAATAAATTTGTTATAGGTTTAATTTTTGTAAGTTCGATCTCTCCTGACATTTTTTTGGTACCCACCTTTATGCTTGTACAATTCAATTGAATTGTAAAAGCAATTAGTAATATATTAGAATGAATATCTTGCATGGTGCCTTGTATCCCATTTGCAATGCGATAAACAAGGGAGGGCCGGAGGGAGGAGTTGAAATTAAGTTTTTATTTGAATAGGGCAGGCCAGGTGATTTGACATGCATTATGTTAAATCTCACTAAGTCTTTTTGTTAGTTAGTGTAAGATTAGTGCTTTTTGAAATTAGGTGGCTTGTAATATTAAATAAGCAAGCAAATTAAGTAAGTTTAAGCTGCAAGTAAGATTCAACCTTAGTCTGCCAACCGTGAGAAGAGAGTCTGTGAATGCAGTACAAGTCTTCATCCTCTAGTCTCAGAGTCAATCTGGATGATGATCAGGACACTTATCTATTTCTTTTTGCCATTTTTTATTCACATGCATGATCGATCGATCAATGCTCTTCGTTTTAATATATATATATATATATATATATATATATATATATATATATATATATGTGTGTGTGCAAATTATTGTACAGATCATAAGGAAGAGCTTTCTGTCGTGTTTAATTTTTCAAACAAATTAAAGATTCGATTTTGCATTAGAAAAAAACTGCAAAATTTAGGGTTTAATTTATAGATACCTAGTTACGTTCATCTCTCTCTCTCTCTGTATATATATATATATATATATATATATATGCAAAGAAGACAGAATTTTTTTAAAAAACAAATAAAGGTTCACAAGGCAAAAAAAAGAAATTGGTGCAGAATTAAACTCTTCTAGCGAATAGAGTGAACTGTGTTACACCATGTCAAATGAACTAAAGGCTCTTCTTTCTCGGTAGTCCCTATTTAATACATAAAATATGGTGAGCTGTTTTGATTTAACTTGAACGTGTCAGATAAGGATCTGGACCATCCTTTGTATTTTATAATTCGTGATGGAACAAAATCTTTATCAAGCTACTTCAAATCTTTGTTAAGTCATAAGAAAATATTTTCTTAATTTTTATTTATTTCTGAAAGATCATATCTCATAAATATGTTATTTTAAGCCTATATTTAAAGTCTGAAAACCTTTCTTGAAATGAAAATGAAAATAAAAATGAAATTAAAAAGGTTAAACATTTGTCTATTAGCCCATGTTTATTTGTAAAGATTATAATCTCATTATTATATATATTATCATGGATTATAATTATGTTAAGACTATTAATTTTAATATTAAATAGTCCTAATCGCATGCATGTTTATTTAGATGAGAATCATTCATGGATTACTTAAAATTATCACATGTTATGTTTGTTTTGTCTATAATTATTTAAAGAATCGGATAAAATTAAAACTTATTATTTAAACTATTATATCATTACCAAAGAATAACAAAAAAATTATATTCTTGGTAGTGTAAGTATAAATTGATATATAAAATTAATAGAATACACCGATCATTTTAAAAAAGGATAAACTAAAGGTTAATTAATTTTGTCCACATTTTTTTTATCTCAAATGGTAGGAATTATAATAAATAGTTGGACATAATATTAAATAATCTCTCATTTCAAGTCATTTTGTAATTACCTTGTAGTATGAGAGTGTTTGGGAATGTTTATAAGAAATCAAACCTACTTATAATCAGTCTTAAGAAGTGAAAGTGTTTACTAATATATTCCTATTTATTTTAGTAATTACATCCATTACTCATTTTTACTTTTTAAAACATTCTTCTTCTTCTTTTTTAATTTGCACTTGAAGCAAGTAATTAACAAATATTTTTATACCAAACATTTTTTATTTTTTTACTAATTTAAGTGTTATTTTATTACCAAATATACAAATTACTTTTAAAATTAATTACAAGTAAAAATAATAATCAAAATTATTAATCATATTTTTAAGCAATATCAAGCATACTCTAATAATTAAAAGTCCAACTTTTAAAACAAATTAAAAATTAAAATTAATAATCTAATCTCAAATATTACGTTTACAAACAAACGTGACCTTAATATTTTGCAAGCGTGTGTTGCATGTAGTAGTGAAAAATACTGTACAAAGGAAAGAAGGTCAAGGTTGAAACTAATTAACAATCATTGAGTTTTGTTTATTATTTTTTATAAAGTACACAAGTCAACAAAAAATGTTTGCGTAAAAATAATGTTTTGTAGGTATCAGACATGAGAATAAGAATATATATATATATATATATATATATATATATATATATATATATATATATATATATATATATATATATATATCATCCACATCCGATTCTCAAAGCAATTCCTTTTTTGACCTCATATTGTAGCGGTTGAAGCAAAAAATAAAATATAACAAATCTGTTACGTATGTTGTATGGCACGGCCAAAAAAGATTGCTCTCAAAGAATGATCAGTTAGTGGATGCAACCCCTATATATATATATATAGAGAGAGAGAGAGAGCGATTGATCAGTCATACCACTTATCTTACTCACCGTGCTCACCCCCCTTTAGCGACGGATCTGGCGGCAGATTTGATCATATAAATCGTCGTCTATACTTTTAGCGATGGACAACATATAGCGTCGTCATAAAAGTATAGGCAACGACATTTGCCATAACCAAATTGTCGTCAGGTCCGTCGTTAAATGAGAGTGAACACGGATGAATAAGATAAGGGGTATGCACTTGATCTGAACCGTATATATATATATATATATAGATATATATAAAAGCATCAGACACACATATATATACATATTCTCAATTTACATATCTATGTTATAGTATCCTTCTTACCATTCATGATGCCATATTGCCAATATATACGTTATCAACTTATCATTATTCTATTTTTAAAAAAAACAAATAATAAATTCCAGCTTGAGTAATATGTTCACAGTACATCAGCTTGAGTTTAGAAAGAGGGAACTGATATTTTTACTAATAAAAATATTATTTTTATAAAATTTTCTTTTACATAAAAATAAAATTTATTTATTATTTATGTAAAAAGTACATTGAATAATTAACATTTTTACTTGACGAAGATATCATGAATACCTTAGTAAAAAACTTTGCGATTTAAGATCATTATTTAACAAAAATTATGACGCCCCCAAAATAGATATACAACACCCATCTTGAGTCGTCAGATACAATGTACTGAATATAAATACAAACTAATTATACAACAGTTGTATAAAATACGACAAAATATAAATTGAGAGTTTTAATAAGAATATTATCTTCTAGACAGAATTCAAACTCAAAGAGGTCCTCATTACATTTATTGTCATACTATTTAACAGAATAGTGAGAACTACTAATGCTATCATCCTGACCTGTCACTCTGCTCCTCGATTAGTCCCTCGCTACGTTCTCATTTCAAGAAGAGAATAGAAAGAAAGGGTGAGCTCAACTAGCCAAGAAGAAATATTATGACTAAGATAATGCGAAAATAAATTATCATTAGTCTTTAACAATGTTAAACCGATAAAATACAATAGACATCAAGTTTAATCTGCGGTGAACAAGCAATCCATTAGAAGAGTCAAATAGGCATAAAATCTACTATCTTCTATGATTTAAAAAGATTTTCATAAACTTTATCATTTGAGACTCGACTTAATAAATAAACCACATCATCCTGCACCACGGCCAAGGATATGTAATCATCAATGGTATGATTATACCGAATAATCCTTGGTCATAATTAAACCAACAACTGTCCACCAATGAACTACAAGCCAATGAGGACTTTTACCA
The DNA here is from genome assembly GCA_020205605.1 of Panax ginseng. Taxonomy (NCBI): domain Eukaryota; kingdom Viridiplantae; phylum Streptophyta; class Magnoliopsida; order Apiales; family Araliaceae; genus Panax; species Panax ginseng. The sequence goes on along the minus strand of CM035131.1, from coordinate 13,739,744 downwards.
CATCATTCGTTACATTACGGTCATAATTATACCGAATAATTCCTGGTCATAATCATACCAAGTCCATCTTTGCACGTAAGCCAAAGATGACTTTCATTACAATATAAGCATGAGGATGATGACAATAATATAAGCATTAATCAAACGAAAAAAGGATAAATATTAAAGACTTTAAATTTATCCAAATATTATCCATCACTTAAATAACTCATAATCTAATATTGTTAATATTATAACAATATTTTAATCACTTCTTAAACTTATAAACAATTTAATTTAATTATTTACACTTTACCAAATAATACATTTAATCATTCAAAAATGTCATACTCATAAGATTTCATCACCAATGATCAAATCACTCATCAAAAATTTGCATATATCTTATATAGGATTTTCAAGCCCTAAAATCCTATTTACCAATTTTTCAACTTCACATAACATATTTAACTAATATGTTTGTAACTAAACCATTTTTATGAAAAATTACCAAATCAACTTATTATTTTTCTATCCTTTTTCCAAACATATATACATATATTTCATACACAATAAGTATTTATAATTTTTTAACTCCCTTAAGTATTTTTCAAAAATCAATTTCTAATTAATTTCTTAAGAAATTAGCTACCTCAAGTTTAACTCCAGAAATTCCCAAATCTTGGCAGATCTCTTACATATTAACTTGAGCTTCAGTTTAAATTTCATGGTCATCGGAGTTATAGAACTCCGGTTATAGCGTTTTACGTTGAAAAAAACCTAAAAATTGAAATAGTCATAACTTGTTCATTTTAAGTCGGAATGAGCTCATTTTTAGACAGAAGGTACTTTATACCGTATATTTTCATGTCCCAAAAGGCTGGAATTTTTCTCAAAAATTAAGTGGCTAAAAATGCCCTTTTAAATTTCTGGGCAGTAGCTTTTTGGTACTTTACAGTTTTTGACTCCTTTGCTAAAATCAGTCCATACAAAAATCTACAACACCTTTTCCAGTGATTCCATTTAGATAAATTAGAAAACTCATAGATCTAACTTTAGAACTTGACCACACTCAAAAATTCAAAATATAATATGAGATATGGTCAATTGAATTTCATGTTCTATTTTCACCAAAATCTGATTTTCAACCTTTTGTGATTTCTAAGAAACTTTTATGTTTTCACATAATAACCAACATAACTCATCATAACACTTACTAATACTACATATACCCATGATTTTCATCAGTCCAATACTTTTATTATGACTTTCATCATAATCCACGTAAAGATCATTTTCACAATTTAATAAGGAATGAATACAAAGGATCATTCACCATGCATGTGGTAATCCACATGATGAGTTATTCAACAGAATAATAAAGAATGAAATAATCAAGAATTCACCATGCATGCGGTGCTTGGATGAGATAGGTTATTCCCAAATGTAATAATAAAGAATGGAATAATCAAGAATTCACTATCGTGCGATAGATAGATCGCATGCATAGTTATTCCCAAATGTAATAATAAATAATGGAACCGGGACATGCGTAACGCATTACGCATGTGATATTCAAGCGAGAATAATAAAGAATGGAATAATAGAAGAATTTCACCATATATGCGTAGATTGCTTGTATGCGAGTTATTCAACATAATAATAAAGAATGGAATAATGAAGAATTTCACCAAGTATAGGGTAGTCCAGATATACAAAAGTTATTCCAATGAATAATAAAGAATGGAATAACAGAAGCTCTCTTCATGAATACGAAAGAAATAATACCCCTTACGAGTACAACAAATAATATCCCTTACTTTAAAATAGGGCGAGGATATTCTTGAAGAAAACTTATACTGTTTTCTACGCTCAAAACTTTCTTAAACTCTTAAAAAATACACTCAAGATTATAGAAGAAGAATTCTCTAAACTTCTGGTGTGGTTTTCAATTCTAACTAAGCATCCTATTTATAGGAAAAATAGAAAGGATACTTATCTGAATAAAATATAATATATTTTATTTATAAAAATATATATATATATATATATTATTTAAAATCTAATAAAACAAATAACTTTATAAAAATATTCTGCTTTTATATAAAAAGATTTTACTATGCAAAATACTATCAGAACTACTATGCATAATAAAATATAATATATTCTAATTATTGTCTAATAAAATAAATAAATTTATAAAAGTATTACATTTTATATAAAAAGATTTTACTATGCAAAATACTATGCGAGTACTTTATGCAAATACTATGCGTAATAAAATATAATATATTTTAATTATTGTACAATAAAATAAATAAATTTATAAAAGTATTACATTTTATATAAAAGAGATTTTACTATGCAAAACACTATGCATAATAGAATATAATATATTCTATTTATGGTCTAATAAAATAAATAATTTTATAAATGTATTTTGTTTTATATAAAAAGTTTTTCTGTTTTATTACATTAATAATACTAATAAAACAAAATGTATATATATATATATATAAAACTTCTGTGACTTCATCACCCATCTTGAGTTGCGGATATCAAGTCTTTGAATACAAATACAAACTAATTATACAACAGTCGTGTAAAATACGACAAAATAGAAATTGAGAGTTTTAATAAGAATATTGTCTTCTAGACAGTATTCAAACTTAAAGGGGTCCTCATTACATTTATTGTCACACTATTTAATGAGAATAGTAAGGACTACTAATGCTATCATCTGGACCGGCTACAGTTTTCCGACTAGTCCCGCCACGTTCTCATTTCACGAAAAGAAAAAGTGAAAGAAAGGGTGAACTCAACTAGCCCAAGAAGAAATATTATGACTAAGATAATGCAGAATAAATTATCATTAGTCTTTAACAATGTTAAACTGATAAAATACAATAGACATCAAGTTTAACTGCAGTGGAACAAGAAATCCATTAGAAGAGTCAAGTAGAGCATAAAATCTACTATCTTCTATGATTTAAAAAGATTTTCATAAACTTTATCGCTGAGACTCAGCTTAATAAATAATTCACATCATCCCTGCACCACGACCAAGGATATTCATGTAATCATCAATAGTCATGATTATACCGAATAATTCCTGGTCATAATCATATCAACAACTGTCCACCAATGAACTACAGGCCAATGAGGACTGTTACCACATCATTCGTTACATTACGGTCATAATTATACCGAATAATCCTTTGTCATAATCATACCAAGTCCATCTCTGCACGTAAGCCAAAGATGACTTTCATCACAATATAAGCATGAGGATGATGACAATAATATAAGCATTAATCAAACGAAAACAAGGATAAATATTAAAGACTTTAAATTTATCCAAATATTATCCATCACTTAAATAACTCATAATCTAATATTGTTAATATTATAATAATATTTTAATCACTTCTTAAACTTATAAACAATTTAATTGTTTACTGTAAGACCCTAACTTATTATAAATGAAATTGAATTTCCTCTATTTATTATTTTGAAATAGTAAGGGTTGATTTGATTAATGTGGTTAGTTATGGGTAAAATGGGCAAATATTTCAAATAAGCAAGTGGTTATAAAATATTCATTGTTGTCGGGGAATATTCGTTTGGTCGAGAAATATTCTTACCATCGGGGAATATTCGTATGACGACGCAGCCTTGTGTGGGCCCCATAACGGAAAACGATTGGATGAAGAAAACGACAAGTATAAGTTGTTTATAAATAACAGGCGTGAGTTATTACCGATTATCTTGTTGAAATACTTGGTGGTTAAAACACGTAGATAGACACCAGTATTGCACCAATTATTGATTCTTACGTAGAAGGCACTACTCAATAATTGTTACGATAATTCTTGTTTCAATATTTTATTTTATTGATTCAATAATTGCTACGTTGATATTTTATATTATTATTGTTTCAATAATTATCACGGCACAGTATTTCCCATTATCAGATCAATAATTCATATTATTTGAATAATATTATTAGATAACATTATTGGCAATGTCTAGAAAGTTCTTTTAAGGAGAGGTTTGGTCACCTAATTCGCGCCAGTAAGGAGAAATCCTTATTGGAAAGCCCCCTCTTTCCTAGGAACTGTCTGGTTGTCATTATTATGATTCTGTAATATTATTTGTGAATAATTAATTATTGATTTATATGATAAGAAAAATATTTATTTTATGTGGATATAGATGGAGAAAATTTTTAATGTGATAATTGTTGAAAGTTGATATTTTATCACTACTAGAAATTGGATATATAGCGACGAGCTATAGCGACGGTCGGCACGGAACCGTCGCTATAGAGTATCTATAGCGACGGTCAACACGGAGCCGTCGGTATAGAGGCTTTTTAAAGAAAAAATCGACCCACTCTCCTCCAAATTATTTCAGTTTGCTCCAATTTTTCCCCCAAACTATCCTAGTCCGCTCTTTCTATGAATAGATCCTCAAATCACAATTCTTATCTCTCTTCCCCCCTCCATCGTTTCAAGCCTAGAAGAGCCATCAAGCTGGTACCGTCCTCCTCCTTTATCTATACATAATTGAGATTTCAGGATGAGGGGTTCTTCTATTTCAGACGGCGTCATTTGCCCTAAACCTCGTCGCGTTGGTCTCTTGAATCCTTCAAATTATGTCTCTTTTTTCTTTTTTATTTATTTTAAATATGATATAAAAAAAAATGAGCTTTGATTTTGATTTTCACATCTAACCCATGTTTTTTAGTGTTTATTTGCAGTTATCAAACGGAGTTATGTGATTCAAGAGCAGGGCCGGAGCTTCTGGACATTATTCTCACGAAGGAATTTTTTCTTTTTCTGGTTAAGATTTTTTGTTTTTCGACTGTTTTTAAAATTAAAAAAAATTGAGTTATGTGTTGGTTATTGGGAACTACTTTTTGGATCTTGGTTTGGTTTAGATTTTTTGGGTTGACTGTTTTTATAGAAAAAAATTCGAGCTATGTGTTTGGTTATGGAGAACTTTATTGGTGTTGATTTATTATGCTTATGCTTAAATTTATGGATGACTGTCAATACATGTATATTTGATTTTCAATCTTCTATCTAAGATGCTATTCCTTATAAATAAAAATATGTACTGCAGGATATATTTGGTTTGATATTATGATTCAACCTGCTGATGATGGTCTAATACAATTTAATATATATATCTGTAATATGCAATATTGGTTTTAGGTGAAAATTGTTATGTGAAATGAATATATGTTTGTAAGACACTCCATCTTCTGGGATATTTTCGAGGAATTTTGAGATATTTACATGCATGTGTAGTTTCTCATTTGGCAATTTTATGTGATGACAAGTTGTTTACATTATAAGAGTAACGATGTACCTTAAGCTTTGAATATTTTTAGATATTTTCTCCAGTCTATCCTATGTGTGTTAAATCTTAGCTTCAAAGGGGAAATACTAACAGTTACTAGTATTTGTTTTAGTATGATATATGACAGGTCTTACCAGTTATTTTATTGGAGGTTCCTATACCTTTTAGTAATTTCTATGTAGTCTTTTATTTTGCTTCTCAAGGTGGAGTTTACAATATCATGGCTGCTTACTGTTATTTTTTTCTCACTTATTGAATCACTCTTTTTTAATTGTTGCATATGTTTTCTTCTTATATCTTATTGTACTAGTAATATACTAAAGCTTAATTTAGTTGTTAACTATCAAATACTTTCTTTCCTCAATTACAAAGTCAGAGAGTTTTTTTCCTGTAAATTTTTAGCTTGGCATCAATGCCCTATGTGATTGATAATCTTAGTCTTTGTCTATCTTTTTTTAATAAATAAAAACATAATAATTTTTTTTTCTATTCAGTTCTATACTAATTGTAATTCTGATAAAATTGGGTATTGTGGAAAAAACACAAAACTTTGTCTTCTTAACTTGTTTTCACAATAAAATCTTGTGAATATTGCAACGTAATGTGGTTAAACTTGATGAATCTTGCACATTACAGAGTTTGCTAATTTGAATCTAATGTTCCCATGATTTTTTTTGCAAATTCAGGTTGTTGACTATGCAAGATGCCTACTACGATGAGGAATTGGGAGCTGTGATAGATGATATGTTTCTGAAGTCCACATCTTTGAGTGGAGGGTATGCTTATTATGTTCTCGGATGCTCATTACGATGCTCACTAATATGTTTATATGCAAAATGTGAAGTGAGTATGAATAACTTGAAAAACTAAGTAAGTTCATGAATAAGAAACCCAAGTAATGGGATTTGTGGTAATAACCTAGAGAGGTCTGGTCATCCTTTTGTAGTGCAATTTCTTCTTGATAAGGAGTAATTTAAAGTCAACAACTTTCATTTTTGGGATTCCAAAAGGAATCCTCTGTCAAATAATGTACTAAATTTTATTTCATTTATTGCAATTGGATTTGTTCTTGCAGGCTTCTTGCTCGGTCAGCATTACCATTTCTAATTAACAAGCTTCCTCGGCCCAAAGGCAGTAGCTTTTGGCTCCTTGCCATTCAACTACTTACAAGCTTCAATCTTCTACTGTTACTTGTGGTAAAAATTTATCTTTCATTTTTCATTTGCCATTTCTTGTAGTGGTTATTTAAATATGTTTGTTTCAACTATTTTGCTCACTAATGTGCAGATGTCTCTTCATATTTTGAAGTTCCAGACGAGGCATTGGTTCCAATCTTGCTATCTTTGGGCAGGTTATTTACTTATCTTGTGATCATATACTGATTTAGAATCTGTTTGGCTAAACTGTTTTTTTTGGTAAATTTATAAGTTAAAGATTTATTTTCTTAGTATTATTTGATGTCAGTCTGGTTCGAAGGGCCACTAGGAATTGGTTTGCTGATGAGCAGTCGCATTACCCAGGCTTTCCAACTATATCACATATTTCTCAAGTAAGCGAACATCCATTACAAACTCAAGATTCTTATGATGGATCATAAGACTTTGATAAATTGATTAAGTACCTATCAGTTTTTTGGTTGAGGTGATCGAGTTTGTATTTTCTTTTCTTTTTTTTACATTTTTTTCAGGAGACCCTTACCACCTATTAGATCATATATTTTTCAACCATTGATTCCCTTGCCTTGGGTTGCTGTGGCTAGATGTAAGGATCATAAAGTTGAATCACTTCTTTCAAGTTCAGCTTGAGTAGTAATTGCATTTGTGCGCTCTTCGACATGATAGAAACTCTGTTGGTCAAGAAATTGCGGTTTAAGCCCAAAGATGACCCTCGGTTTATTACATACAACATTTACGTTAGTTAGTCATATGAATCATTGTTCATCAACGCATAATTTTAAGTCGGTTTTGTTTTTTTTGGTCATGGGGCATTGATTAGTTGCATATATTTGATATATTTTCTATGGTTCTGACCTTCACAATGTTTGTTGGCATTACCTTTCCTTTCTTTGGTGGTCTACTTGGATTTTTTTGTAAACATATGCTTTATCATTGACATGTAAGCCACGAATACAATTTGTCTTCTTTGCTTCTTTTGGTTTTTATGTGTTTGGAACTCAAGAAGTTGGTGGTTGTTTGAGGGCAAGGATTTCAACTTCTGTATTCAATTTCTTTGGGTGCAAAGAGTGATTCCAGCGTATTTGGACAGTTCTAGCTTTAGCACAATAAAGTTGACTTAGTATCAACCTCATGATCTGAACCCCACTACTTCCCCTGATTGTGCTTGATTCATACATGTTTACATGAGTTTTGAGCTTTAATTTACAGTAAACTTGACTTACTATAGACCTCATGATTGAGCTCCACTACTTCCCGTGGTTGTGCTTGATACATACATGTTTACATGAGCTCCACTAATTCTCTTTAATTCTGTGTTCCTAGCTACCTAGCAGGAGTCAATGGCAATTAGGAAGCCAAGCCTTATAATATTCTCTCTTGGGATAATGTTGTTGCTTCTACTTGGAGATATCAATCATGTAAGCAGTTGAATTTAGTTAATTTTCTCCTCATTTCATTTACATTAATTCAAATATATGCATGCATGGCCATCAAAAACCACTAAATAATTAATCTACAACTTTAATTTAGGCATGTGTTAAAAGGGTTCAAGATAATGAATCTGGGCACAAGCAGTTTCAGATATTTTTTTCCTTGCACTGACCAGGTATGTTTCATTGGCCTTGTACATGATATCTTCATAGGATATTGCTGTGATGGACTGAACTTATCAAGAAGCAGGAAAAATTGATCCGAGGATGGAGGAAGGAATTACAGGACCAATTGAAAAAGCACAAAACCGAGTTAGAGAGGGTATAATTAATGTAATCGATATCTTTTGTACTAATTGTAATGTTGTAATGTGAATGATTTTAAATGATGTATATAATATTTTTTATATTTTATTTTATAATGTATTTGTGTTTATTGAATAAATTTACATTATTAATTATTTTTTTAAATATTAAAAGTATAAGCGACGGTCATCGGCCAGTAAGTAATAGTGTTCTATAAAGCACAGACCTATAGCGACTGTGGCCGAAATGGCGTCGTATAGACATTTAAACACGATTTTGGCATGACTTATAGGCGATGCCTGCCGCCGTAGGCCGTCGCTTATAGGCCAAAAGATCCGTCGTTATAGGTTTTAGCGACGGCTTACTAAATGACGGTTGACAACCGTCGCTATAGCCTTTATACGACTTTTGGCAGGTTATATAGCTACGATCGGCAAGTAATCGTAGTAGCTATAGGCCGATTTTCTAATAGTGTATCTTTTCTGATAAAATAATTTATTTAAATATATTATTATATTTTAATAATATAATAATGGTGATATTTTTACAATGAATGTGTGATATATGAATAAATGAGGAGGAAGAGTATTTTTGTTACTATAAATGCTAAACACATGTTAAACATGTTGGTGGACATAATTTTTGACCGAAATTTGATTATAGCACAGTAAAATCGTCTGTGATGTGGATTTCTGGTCAATTTACATTTTAGAATTTGGAAAAACTTTCTTACGCAGTTGTAGAAATTAAATTTCCTATGGACGGACATAAGATTTGAATTTTTTATGATAAAAGGGCTATTTATTATGAATTCTTCAAGTTCCGAATATTGGGTGCGAATTGATTTTGTTGCATTAAATGATAAAAACATGTTTTTCATTTTGATGGGCCCCACTTGCATGTGTTAGTTCTTTGAAATCAGTGGCAAGGTAAGTAAAGTAGGAAAATAAAATAAATATATTAATATTTTATTAAATTTTTTGCTTTGGTGTTCTAAGCATTTTCCTATAAATAGAGTTCTGAGGTTAGAATTGAAAATCACACCAGAAACAAGTTTTCTCTCTCTTTCTCTCTCTATATTATTGAGCGTATTCTTGTGAGTATTTTGATACTTTGAGTGTTGTTATACGGTGCAAGATCCCTTCTGCACTATATCTAGTATTCCAGTCAGAAGTACTGTCTTTTCGAGGTAAAGGATGCTATTTTTTTAAAATGATATTATTTTTTTCAATATCATTATGCTGGAATATTGGTAAGATTTTTCTTGTTAAATTCTTATCTTTTCATGTCGGGGTTACTATTCACGAGTTACTATTTACGAGTTACTATTCATGAGTTATTATTCACGAGTTACTATTCATGAGTACTATTCTCGAAGCATGATAATTTTTATTGTGGAATTTCTACCTTTTAGTGTCGGAGTTACTATTCACGTATACGGCACTATTCACGTATACGGCACTATTCACGAATACGAAACTATTCACAGGAAAATTAAATTTTCTTTTCTGTGTCCAAGATTGTCTGTTATGGTTCCTATCTTTGATTGGATCTATGTTTTGATCTTCATTTTTGAATTCTGTTCCACAATAGTTTATTATGGAGTATTTTTGAACATGGATAAACCGAAGTACGAATCCGTAATATTTGTTCTTTTGTCTCACTGGATTCGTTTTCTTTAAAATATATTTTTCATCATCCCCAGTCCTAAATGATGATATTACTGAATATCTTTGGCCTGTAGTGCAAAGATTAATGATTTTATGATGAATATCTTTGGCATGTAGTGCAAAAATGAACAGGTGTTGAGATGAACATGACCAACTGATGAATATCTTTGGCCCGTAGTGCAAAGATGAATATTTGATTCAAGATGTATATTGATTGATGTTACAGGGATAAAATATCGATGATGGACTTTTAAATTCATAGATGATAGTAGATTTCATTCTCTACTTAACTCTTCTAATGAATTATTGTTTCCTCTGTAGTTGTTGATTTAATACTTGTTGTCTATTGTATTCTATCAGATTTTTCCCTATTGAAGACTAAGGATAATTTGTTGTATATTATCTTAGTCATAATATTCTTTACTGGGCTAGTTGAGCTCACCCTTTTCCTTTTTGTTCCATTTTTCTTCTCAGGAGGAGAACATATAGCGGGAACTAGTCGGGGTGTGGAGTGATGGTTCAAGATAGTTGTTTTAGTAGTCCTCACTATTTTGTAAAATAATATATCAATAATTGTAATGAGGACTTTATTTGGGTGTGGATATTGTCTAGAAGAGAATATCTGTATTTAAACTCACAGCATAAGTGTTGTCGTATTTTGCACGACAATTATAATAATGAAGTTGTAATTATTTCTGTACCATGTATTTGGCAACTCAGAATAGGTTGGGTGGATTTGACCTATTTTGGGGGCGTCACATTTACATTTTACCAAATAATACATTAAATCATTCAAAAATGTCATACTCATAAGATTTCATCACCAATGATCAAATCACTCATCAAAAATTTGCATATACCTTATATAGGATTTTCAAGCCCTAAAATCATATTTACCAATTCTTCAACTTCACATAACATATTTAACTCATATGTTTGTAACTAAACCATTTTCATGAAAAATTACCAAATCAACTTATTATTTTTCTATCCTTTGTCCAAACATATATACATATATTTCATACACAACAAGTATTTTTTTTATAATTTTTCTACTCCCTTAAGTATTTTTCAAAAATCAATTTCTAATTAATTCCTTAAGAAATTAGCTACATCAAGTTTAACTCCAGAAATTTCCAAATCTTGGAAGGATCTTACACATGTTAACTTGAGCTTCCAGTTTAAATTTCATGGTCATCGGAGTTATAGAACTCCGGTTATAGCGCCTTTCGTCGGAAAAACTTAAATATTGAATCATAACTTGCTCATTTTAAGTCGGAATGAGCTCATTTTTGGACAAGAGGTACTTTATACCATATATTTTAATGTCCCAAAAGGCCAGAATTTTTCTCACAAATTAAGTGGCCAAAAATTCCTTTTTAAATTTCTGGGCAGTAGCTTTTTGGTACTTTGCAGTTTTTGCCTACTTTGCTAAAATTAGTCCATACAAAAATCTACAATACCTTTTCCAGTGATTTAACTTGGATAAGTTAGAAAACTCATAGATCTAACTCTAGAACTTGACCACACTCAAAAATTCAAAATATAATAGGAGATATGGTCAATTGAATTTCATGTTTCATTTTTACCAAAATCTGATTTTTAACCCTTTGTGATTTCTAAGAAACTTTCATGTTTTTACATAATAACCAACATAACTCATCATAACACTTACTAATACTACATATACCCATGATTTTCATCAGTCCAATGCTTTTATTATGACTTTCATCATAATCCACGTAAACAGATCATTTTCACAATTTAATAAGGAATGAATACAAATTAAAGGATCATTCACCATGCATGTGGTAATCCACATAGACGGGTTATTCCAACAGAATAATAAAGAACAGAATAACTGAAGAATTTACCATGCATGCGATCTTGTGATAGATAGGTTATTCAACAGAATAATAAAGAATGGAATAATCAAGAATTCACTATCGTGTGATAGATCGCATGTGGACGAGTTATTCCCAATGAATAATAAATAATGGAACCGGTCATGCGTAAGCGCACGAGACGGGATATTACAACGAGTAATTATAAAGAATAGAATAATAGAATAATTTCACCATGTATACGGTACTTCGCATAGACAGGTTATTCCAACATAATAATAAAGAATGGAATAACAGAAGAATTTCACCAAGTATAGGGTAGTCTGCATATACAGGTTATTCCAACAGAATAATAAAGAATGGAATAACAGAAGCTCTCGTCATGAATACGAAAGAAATAATACCCCTTACGAGTACAACAAATAATATCCCTTACCTTAAAATTAAAAGAAGAGTATTCTGACGGTAGGGCGATGATATTCTTGAAGAAAACTTATACTGTTTTCTACGCTCAAAACTTTCTTAAACTCTTAAGAAATACGCTTAATATTATAGAAGAAGAATTCTCTGAACTTCTGGTGTGGTTTTCAATTCTAACTAAGCATCCTATTTATAGGAAAAATAGAAAGGATACTATGCAATAAAATATAATATATTCTATTTATAATATATATATATATATATATATTATTTAAAATCTAATAAAATAAATAATTTTATAAAAGTATTCTGTTTTATATAAAAAGATTTTACTATGCAAACACTATGCAGGCACTATGCAAATACTATGCATAATAAAATATAATACATTCTAATTATTGTCTAATAAAACTAATAACTTTATAAAAGTATTCTGTTTTATATAAAAAAAATTTACTATGCAAATACTATGCAGGCATTATACAAAACACTATGAATAATAAAATATAATATATTCTAATTATTGTCTAATAAAATAAATAACTTTATAAAAAGTATTATGTTTTATATAAAAAGATTTTACTATGCAAAATACTATGCATAATAGAATATAATATATTCTATTTATGATCTAATAAAATAAATAACTTTATAAAGGTATTCTGTTTTATATAAAAAGCTTTTCTGTTTTATTACATTAATAATACTAATAAAACAAAATTTATATATATATATGTAAACTTCCGTGACTTCATAAAAAGACATCTCAATATATTTAACAACATTTATCATCATTATTATAATTCACAATATTAATCGACCAAGTAGTTCCCAGGAAAGAGGGGGCTTTCCAATAAGAATTTCTCCCTATTGGCGCGCAATTAGGTGACCAAATCTCTCCTTGGCAGAACTTCTAGACATCGTTAATAATGCAAATAATAATATTAATAATTTTGTCATCTCAATTATTGATTTAATAATATATAAAATATCGACAATAATTGAATTAAATAACGTGAGATACTATGCAATAATTACTGAAGCAATAATTGAATAAAACTGAGTAACTTCTCATATAAACATCAATAATCAATACCGTGTGCTACTATGCAACCACGCTATTCTCACATTTCTTTAACAAGATGTTAAAATAGTTAATTCATAAAACTTCTGCCAAGTATTTTCATAAAAAAATATTTTTGTCGTTTTCTCTCGATTCGACAATAATTCCGTTGTGGGGTCCACCAATGATTGTGCCATCGTACGAATATTCTCTGTTAAAACAAATATTCCTCGAGCAATCAAATATTATATAACAACTTGCATACTTTGTAAAATTTATAAATATTACCCACAACTATAACATTATAACAAATCCACACCATAATAAAAAAAAATATTTTGAGAATATTTAAATCTTTATTCATAAAATTTGGGGTCTCACAAAAATATATACTCACCTGATGTGACATCTCAACTGGGTAGAATATATATCGGTCCGGATCTTAAGCTCACCCCTTATTCAACTCACTTAAGCTCACCCCCTTTAGTAGCGGATCCGTGATGGTTCGATCATAAAGTTGTCGTCTATACTTTTAGCGACGGACAACATATAACGTCCTAAAAGTATAGGCGATGATTGTATAATACCGAACAGATACTAGTCCGTCGCTAAAAGGAGAGGTGAGCTTGGGTGAGTTGAATAAGGGGTGAGCTTAAGATCTGAATATATATATATATATATATATATATATATATATATATATATATATATATATAAGTAAGGATCAAGTCATACCCTTATCTTTTACTACTCATTACTCACCCCCCTTTAGCTGGACGGACGTGACGACGGTTGGTCATACAACTGTCGTCTATACTTTTAGCGACGGACAACATATAACGTCATTTAAAAGTATAGGCGACGATTGTATAACATCGAACTGTCAGTTTAGTCCGCTCTGCTAAAAAGGAACAGCTGTGAGTGAAAGAAGATAAGGGTATCTGACTGATCCCGACCGTATATATATATCGGGTGAGTTGGATAAGAGGTGAGCTTAAGATCCGGATAGTATATATATATGATCCGGATCAATAGATATTCTTATCTTGCTTACTTCTCTCTCACCCCCTTTAGCAGACGAACGACAAGCAAGCGGTTAAATACAACCGTCGTCTATACTTTTAGTGACGCTTATATGTTGTCCGTCGCTAAAAGTATGAGGCAATGCAGTTGTATGGCCAAAACCGTCGTCGTCCGTCCGATTCTTAAAGGGGGTGAGCACGGATGAGTAAGATAAGGGTATATACTTGATCCTTACTATATATATATATATATATATATATATATATATATATATATATATATATATATATATACAAACACTAAGTCATTGGTTTAGAATATAAAATTATTAATAATTTTTAAAATTAATTAAAAATATTTAAAATTTAAAATTAACAATAAATTCTTTTAATTTTAGTTTATATAATCATAAATATTATAAACTATCTCAAAAGTATTATTTATAATAATATTTATTTTTTCATAATTTTCTCAATTTTAAATTTAAAAATGTATCAAATTGACTTTCAAAAGTCAATAATAATTTTATAATCCAAAATGGAGGGAGTATTACTTTTAGTAATAGTTTTAACGGACAATTATTTGCTACGATTTTTATTATGTCATTGGTAATGTTGCTATAAATAATGTTTATGTCGTTAATTGTGTGTTGAAAATTGGGTGAAAGATGTTAATACACATTTAGTCACACAAAATATTGTTTATAGCAACGGTATCAATGACACCATTATTTATGACAAATTTTATTATGTCGTTAAATTTATTATTTGTGTCATTAAATGTGTATTGTGGGAAGTTGAATGAAAAGTGAATATATGTATTATGGGAAGTTGAATGAAAAGTGAATATAAGTCTAATTTTTTTATACCAGAGAGACTATATAGTTTGTCGTAGTTTGCAGTTCTTTGACTTTTAAATACACCACACCAATTTTAACGATGCGAAATATTTATTCAAATAACAATGTGTTTGAGACCAAAATTATTACTAGATGAATAAGATGTACAAATATATTTGAACTTTTTAACACTACAAGTCCCAAAGGCTGAGTAACCAAACATATACTATAACAAAATCAAAATATTATAAAATGGTGAAAACATAAAAAAAAAGAAGGAAAAAAGACATATATTGAAGAGATCGACATAAAAAGTATCAAAATAATTGCCCAAAAAAATACCATAACAAAACTAAGCAACCAAGTACCAACTAAGACCAAGAACACAAAAGAAAACATAAATAATACAAACAAAAATGAAATTAAATTAATTATGATGCCACAGAAGCTGCACTCCACGACAAAACTAAAATACCATTAGAAAACATAACAAAACAAAAGGGTAAAAAGAGGTTGAAGAGAATAAAAAAAAGTACAAAAATAATTACCCAAAAAAGAACAAGAACACAAAACGAATACAGTGTTGATATACAAAGAGATTACCTCTTGCTTGTGTATTAATATTGTATTGATCAATTGATCAAAATTAACTTCATGATAACCACTTCTGTGAGAGAACATTTTCTTTTCTGGAGTAGGTGGATATATGAAATTTTCCAATTTTATTTAGACATAAATCTAAAAGTGCTAATGTAACCATGCAATACCTTTTTACCAAAATAAAAACAAATAGTTACATAATATATATATATATATATATATATATATATATATATATATATATAGAAAAATATATGTACACAATTGTGTATTACACGATGAGAGGTTATGGCGACAGTTTTTTGGGCTATAATGACGGTTTCACCTTTAGCGTCATAGCTATTACGGGCTATGGCGACGATTTATTTATCGTCATATAGCTAAAAAAAATCTATCACCATATATAGCTCTACTGTGTAATACACAGTTGTACATATACATATAGCCTATATATATATATATAACTAGGGTTTTAAATTTGAGTTAAAACCCCATTCTATATACTCCCTCCGTTCCTAAAAGATTGTCGTTTTAGAAGAAAAAATTTGTTTCAAAAAATTTGTCGTTTACAACTTTCAAGAAGAATAAATTATTTATTTTTCTATATTACCCTTACCTTCTCTTATTGTTCCAAGAAATTTTCTCACTTGTAGTAATAGTTTTTAACTTCCCATAAAGGGGTAGTGATGAAATTTTAAAAAATTTTTATTTGATAAATGATACTTTCTTAATTTATGTGTCAAAACTTTAAACGACAATCTTTTAATAACAGAAGTATATTAATTAGTCTGGACTTCACAGACGACCAGAAAAATCATTTTCCTAGCTAGTGTGTGTAAAAGTATGACTATTCAAAAGGTCGCTTTGATTAGTCAGTCTTAAACACACACCTGATGGCATAAATACACATAGTAATATAGGAACCTAGAATCATATTGCTTTGGAAAATGTATTGACATGATGATCATTCTCATGATCAGTCACTATATATTCCAATCCAATGTACAGTAAATTAAGAACCAGTTATTTCAATCATACTTCTTGGACTTGTGTTTTTTACCCAATACTCGCACACTATTGAATCATAATAGATATTTGCTATGACACTAATCAACTAAACACATTTTTTACCATTAATAAAAGGGAGAAATATATAGACTGTCCATATATATTTAAAAAATAATGATATATGCTATTAATATTTAGAGATAGATAAAAATTTAAAATATAAATCTTCTATTTTTTTAATAGAAAATTACAATTGTATTTATCTGAATATGTCATAACAATTAGTTATGAATCATTCTCCAGTTCAATTTGTTAATAATTAAAATCTAATGTGAAACCAGTTGATATATAATATTATTGGTCACCAAATATTATACAGTTTGGAATATGTCACAATTCATTGGAAAGCCGTAGCCATCAACTAGTTATTAGTAGTTTATAAAAACCTGAATAATATTTTTGTCCCTTTAAATTATCACATAATTTTATAGTCATCCTTAAAATTTATTTAGCATCAATTGGATCTTTAAAGTGACATTTTGTGTCAATTTCATTCCTTTTATCCAAATTTACTGAAATTTGTCAAAAATTTGACTCGATCCGACCCATTAGAATTTCTTTATTTTTAAAAAAATTAATTAAGTTTCATAAAACAGAAATTAAAATAAAAAAACAATGAAAGATTAAAAAATAATTTTTTTAAAAAAAAACTTAAAATTTTAAAATTTATCTTTATTTTCAGAAAAAAATAAAGAAATTTATTTTACAAAAATGAGCAAATTTTCATAAAATAGAAATTAAATACAAGAAAACAGTAAAAGATAAAAAAATTGATTTTTTCATAAAACAAAAAAATTAAAATTACTTGTTATTTTTAGAAAAAAAGTGGAAATTTTTATTTTAAAAAAAGAGAGTAAAGTTTCTTTAAATAGATAAAAAATCAATTTTTTAAAAAACTAAAAGGTTTTAAAATTGATTATTATTTTCAAAAAATACAAATTTTATATTTTCTAAAGTTTGTAAAGTTTCAGAAAATAGAAATTTAAATACAAAAAGTTAAATATTAAAAAAATTGATTCAATTTTGTTTAAAGAAAATAAAACTAAAAAGTTTTGAAATTAATTATTATTTTCTGAAAAAAATTGAGTATGAAAATAATAATTATTTTTAAAAGTTTTAATTTTTTTATAAAAAAAAATTGAATTAGTTTTTTTTCTTTTATTATTTTTTGTATTTTAATTTCTATTTTATGAAACTTTACTCATTTTAAAAAAAAAATTCAAATGAGTGGGTTAAAATTTGGACGGATTACAGTGAAATTGGGGAAAAAATAGGAATTGACACAAATATCACTTTAAAGACCCAAATGACGCAAAAAACAAAAAAAAAACTTTAGGGGAGACTATGAAACTGGATAGTAACTTGAAGAAGGAAAATAAGTGTCATTCAACCTTTATAAAATGATAAATGATATTTTTAAAATAAATTTAATAGTTCGATAAAGTTCTCTCACATGAGGTGAACCCTAGTTATTATTTATATGATGAAAAGCTTATAAAACTATCAAATTTAATTATAAAAATATCAATTCTCTTATTTTTTTTTTTTTTATGGTTTTACTCTACTTTAATAATTAGTAAGACTTTGGATTCTTGGATTATAAGACTAGGTAAGGTTGGATATAGGGCTTTATTTATTTGATATAATATGGAAACTTTTCTATACATATATCACCTAGCTAGGTAGCTAGTTTTTCAGCGAAGGGGTTAAGAAACTGATCAAACAGGCCTTTCCTTTTGACTTATGAATGTATTTTTCTTAGTAAAATAATCAAACATATTTTATTTATTTACAATCTAAACCACAAATTCTCTCAATATAAGCACTTGCTCTACCACCTCACCGCACAATTAAAGTCCATTTAGAGACAAAAAACAGAGAAAGACTCGATATATAAAGAAGCCAAGGAGGTAGAAACAATACAAGAGGCGAGTGTGAGATCATAGAGAAAAAGAAATGGGAAGGACTCCTTGTTGTGACAAGGCCAATGTGAAGAAAGGGCCATGGTCACCAGAAGAAGATGCAAAACTCAAGGATTTCATTGAGAAATATGGTACCGGTGGAAATTGGATTGCTCTTCCTCAAAAAGCCGGTATGACCATCAATTATTATTTTATTTATCTACCCACATTTTGTTTTTGCTTAATGCGGTTTTTTTTTTCCTCCATTCTTTCTTGGATCAGGTCTAAAGAGATGTGGTAAGAGCTGCAGACTGAGATGGCTGAACTATCTTCGTCCCAACATCAAACATGGCGACTTTTCTGAAGAAGAAGACGGGATTATTTGCAGGTTGTTTAGTCAAATTCGAACCAAGTACGTACTCTAAATAAGTATGAACTAATTCCTATTTTTGTCAAAAAAGAATTCCCTTTTAAAACTTTATATATGCATGTTTACCAAAATTGATAGTGATGATCTGGGTAGTACTAATCATTATTACCTTTTTTGATCAACTTAAATGTAAAAGAAATAGAAGTTTCGAGAGAAAGATAGATAGAGATGGTTTATTTGTTTGGGTTATAAATTCAATGAATCATCTTTGTCTCTTGTTTTATTGTAAAGATTCTTCTATATATGGACAATTCCTGAGCATGCATGCCAAGTAATTTAGATCTAAACAGACCGACAAACAACTCCCACTTACAACTGTTTTTATCTTTCAAACTAGTCCATATTCTTTCTAAAAATTATTCCAAAAACAAAAAAGAAAGAAAAATTATATTTCTTGCCTGTGTCGCAGGTGGTCAGTTATAGCAGCTCATCTCCCCGGAAGAACTGATAATGATATCAAGAACTACTGGAACACCAAACTCAAGAAGAAGTACTTGGCAGCCCTGAATAATAACATCAACAACAATAATCCGTCTTCACAAATTTTCCCTCAAACCCCGACTCCTCTCGTTGATCCATCAATACAATTATATCAAGATTTTTACGATACTTCGTCCATAAACATGAATTCATCATCTCTAACATGCATTCATCAATCACTACAAAATATTTGGAATAATAATATTCCTCAAACTTTAGTCCAAGCGACAGAAAACCAGTGGAACCGCAGCATTATGCAGCACCAGCAGTACTACTGCAACCACAACCCAAACAGCCACGGCCACGGCCAAGCGAGTTCGGAATCATCGGACGGAAATTTTAGCCAGATTACGCAGGACCATAACATGAAAGTGGCAGGTAATATTCTGAATTATGCCTCGTCCTCAAATGTTGCTAATACTTCTAGTGGAGGATTTGAGGAGAATTACCACAACTCCTTGATGATGCAGCAGCAGAATGGTAATACTACTGGTAATATTAATGGAGGTAATTGTTATGGGAATATGGATTCTGTTAATAATCCTCCATTAATGCTGCAGTCTAATTATGATGATGATCAAGATGTTAGCTATTACTACTACTACTGAATGGGAGGAGGGACTAGCTAGCTATATAGCTTTTGAACTTATGATGAAAACTGACTGATAGTTACATCGGAAAGATTTGAATGGACATAGGTATGGTGGGGGTCTGGACTTGGCAGCTAGCTACTAGCTACCTGAGTACTTACTTAATTACTTAGATGTATTTTAAAATTTAAAAAAAAAAAAAGAGAGACTTTCAGTAGTTCTTTTTATGGGGTTTAATTTGGTGTAAATTTGTTGGCAGGGATGAATGAAAAAACTTGTTTCTTTTTTTTGACAGGACATGGACCTACATGGTAAAGAGCTTTTCTTTTTGTGCACTTTGTTTGTTTGTTTCTTTTTGGGTAGTGTTGATGATGATGATGTCTATGTTTTTTGTACGGGTTCTATCTATCCATTCAAGAACTCTAAAACAAATGACATGATGAAAACTAAACTAAACAAAGGAGTGTTTAATTTATATATATATATATATATATATATATATATATATATATATATATATATATATATATTTTTCAACTTTCTACTGTTTTCTTTGTTTTTTACTCCTTTTTTTTCCTCATGTCTTTTTAGTGGTTACCAATTGGTTAGGTTTTTTTACCTGTTATGTGGTGAAAAACAGTGGATATATGTTTTAAATAGTTTTTTTTTGGTAAAGTAATGTGATTTTTAGTTGGTACTAAAACTATAAATGATATAATATCAAAGAAAATATTATTAAAATATATACAATAAATATATACATATGTGCTACCTATTACCACTAAATAGGAAATTAAAGATATATGGAATAAGGAAAACTAGCTTTATCTTTCAGTATTCACCCTTGAGCATAGTAAACTTCTAATGAATTTAAGCTGATCTATTTTGACAACTTTCACTTGAATAAATAGTGGTTATATATTGATTCTAAGGTAATTAGAAGTAAGAAAATTGGAAAGGACCCATATATATATATATATATATATATATATATATATATATTATAAAACAAGATTTGTCCTAATTTATTGGTGACAGTTTTAGGAAGAAAAGAAGGGAAAGTATGACATAGTTCAACTCATTGCTTTGATATTATTGGTGCAGTTGCTTATATAAATAAGTGTATTGTTTGTTGGAATTAATATAAATATATATTTTTGTGTTCTGAATCTTTCATTATTTGAAATAGTCAGGTCTATCAAATAGTTTTGTGTATTAAAAAAATTGAAGATAATGACAGCAATTTTGGATTGGATGCGGTGGTACAAGCTTTGAAAAGGACGTGATTAATCATAATCTCAGTTTTCTGCTGATATAAAAATAGTTAAATAAACCCAGTATTATAATGAATTAATTTATAGGTGAAGGCTCAATATTTTTATTTGCATGTGTAGTATTTATATTTAAATCCTTTGGTGAAAAGTTCTTAGAAGATTTTAATTCAAACGCCTATCACGGCCAGCTAATGGTCCTTTAAAGATTGAGACTTGTATAATTGACCACTGTTCTTCCCACTCAAAATATGTACCAAAAATAAAAATAAAAAATTGTTTTAAAAAAATGTAAGTTTAAATTTGGGTCCCAAATAGAGTTGACCATTGTTATGCAATATTGGCTTAATTAGGTAGGCAAATTTGTCTTAACATTGATAATAATAGCTCATTCCAATTGAAAAAGTACAAAAATGGTTTACTTTTTCTTTTGTTAAAGATGCATATATGCATGATCATCTCTCTCTAACATTATGACAATTTCTTCTTAATGCATGAAATGCGTGAGTGTGGAAGTTTATATGAATAAATTAGTTCTTCTTCTCTTTTTTTTTTTTTTTTAATTTTATGTAAGATGATATTCCTTTTGTTTTAAAATTAAAAATATATTTTTTTAGTAGACAATTTCAAAATTAAAAAGTTATTTTTATTTTAGAACTATAAAATGACTAATATTCTTAATTTATGATTTTTTTAATTATCAATTTTTAAAAATATTAAAAATATAAAATTATCTTTAAAAGTCTTCTTTTTATAAATTTATAATCTACTTTTTAACGGATTATTGAAGTAGTATTACCCAAGCATGCTGTCAGCCTAGTGTACTTAGTTAAACTCCGAGTGGGTTGTCCTCGAGGCATTGTACGGTGTAGTTGAGGATTATTTTACGCATGATGCATGCTTTTTTTTATATATGTTTGGAATTGAAAATCAGAAGAAAAAATAAATAATAATCAATATATGTCAATATCAATATAAATATAAATATAAATATAAAAAATATATCTTAATTAATTAAGTACTTCAAACAATAAATGCTTTTAATAAAAATCATGTAATGTAAGAATAAAGATAAATATATAGTGTAATGGTTGAGTAATTAACTTTCAATTAATTTTTAGAATTTCTTTTCCTTTTTTTTTTCCCACTAATCTTACAAATCTCAAAATACCCTTAAGCGCTTACTATCCAAAAATTGAACGAGTAGTTCGTTCAAGTTTTGTTTTTCTTTGATGTCCAAAAGGCAATTAATTTTCAATTTAGACGTTAGATCGTAGGTCTGAAAATAAGGTCGTAAACATATTTAGGCTGAACTTGAGCTTTAGTTTTATTGGCCTATATATAATTTTCTTGCCCCACAGAAACTTTAACGCTTTGGTTGGGAATTTAGGCAACAAAAGAACCAATGAATCGATCTGTTGAACACGAGGAAGGGAAATTAGGAGAGAAACTCCAGCTGAAACTTTTGCTAAAGTCTAACTTTTTGCTGAGATATATATATATA
The DNA here is from genome assembly GCA_020205605.1 of Panax ginseng. Lineage (NCBI taxonomy): Eukaryota > Viridiplantae > Streptophyta > Magnoliopsida > Apiales > Araliaceae > Panax > Panax ginseng. Next base: position 13,716,785 of record CM035131.1, on the reverse strand, counting down.
AACTCGAGCTTGAATATATTTTTACCACCAGACTATATATCACCTATAGTATAATAGTATTTTGTTCATGTAAAAAGAAAAGAAAAGAAAAGAAAAGAAAAGAAAAAAAGTTAAATATGTTACTTCTTTTTGGTTGGGGAAACTAATTTTAAAAAGTGAAGGAAGAAGAAAGATGTATTTTCCTTGTGCTCAAGTTTTGCTTTTCTTTTGCAATTTTATTTATGAGCAAAAAAAGATTTTTTTTTTTTATAATAATTCATGTTTCAAAAAATACCCTTATACTAACTTTTAATTTTATTATTGTTATTTTAAGAAAATAGTCAAAGTTTCATTAAAAATTATTTTGTCCTTTCATTTTTCCAAATTTGGGAGTACACAAAGGTAGAATTTATGAGCATTCATTCCCTCCTTTCTCTCCTTTTCCATTATTATAACTATCAACCAAATTAAAAAGAAAGTCCATCCCTTCCCTTTCTCCTTAATATATTTCTCCTCACTGTCCTCAGTCATCTCCCCTATCGCATCTATTTCTCCTCATTTCCTTAATTCTTCCCAACTAAAGAGAGTCGAGTATTGAGCCAGACGTTTATTGAAGTAAAGAGTCATGAAATGGCAACAACTTAAATAGGGTTAAAATGACTAAAGTCATCTGACTTTTGTTAAAAAGTTTGACTTAATCTCAAAATATTCTATTTTAAACAAGTTAAATAAACTTTGCGTAAAGCTATTCAAACTTGAAAAAAAAATCAATATAAGCTAATTTACAGCCGTTATCAACAATCAAATTTGTTAACTCTCCTTTTCAATTAGGTATAGTAAGGATAAAACATGTTTAATTAATTCTGAACTAAGATTTCAACCATTCATTAAAACACCATACGTACTGATCATCTCCCATATTCATATACATAAATAAAGAGTACATTGTGTGCATGCTAGCTTATACTACACCTATTATTAATAAATAAATAAATAAAATTAAATTTTAAAAAAGAAGAAGAGTACTATAGTAATTAAAGTACTTGTCCTTCTTGTTTTTTAAATTTTTTCTGAGCCAAATAAAGAAAGGAGTGAAAGAACATTAAGAAAGTCACTGAATCTAGAGCTAAGGTGACAGCGGAATCCTCCTAGGAGAAATGCCCAAGAGGGTCCAAAATTACATGATCGCAACTAAGATCTCCTCATGTCAGGGTATGCCAATGGCCTAGCCTCCCAGTTTGTAGCCTGCTTAATTTGTGTAACCTAGTTACTCCTATAAAGAAAACAAAGTACTTGAACTAAAATAGCTCAGTTATTTATATTGTGTTCCACATTTATTTTTAAAATAACATTTTATTCCTTATGTCTCATGAAAAGTAATTTTAATCACGCTTAATTTGTGAAATTTGAAAATGTAGATTATAAAGTGAGTTTATTTTAGTTTTCAAAATTATAGTTTTATACTTTAATAATATTTTTAAGTAGTATATAATATTAGTTATTGCCCGCATTAATTAAAATCAAGTAATTCTTATTCTGAATTTTAGGAAAACAAATATCACATGATACTCTTTTGGTAATAAAAGGAGTATTAATTTAATAACAAAATTACAATAATAAATTTAATAATATTGTATAATTTTATACTTTTATTAATAAAAAGAGATATATTATGAAAATAAATAACAAATTAATGAGACTCTTTTAGAATATATATATATATATATATATATATATATATATATATATATATATATATATATATATATATATATATATATATATATATATATATATATATATATCTACAACTGTATTACATAGTAAGGTTATGACGACGGATTTTTGAGTTATACCGACGGATGACCCGTAGCCATAGCCCAGAATAGCTATGGTGACAAAATAAATCGCATGCATTTCGAAAAAATAAATCATTATAGTCATTTGTATAATACGTAATTGTTACATACATATATTTTTTTCATATATATATATATATATATATATATATATGTGTGTGTGTGTGTGTGTGTGTGTGAATATCCCTCCCCCAGTAATTTGTTGACAGCTAACCACTGTCATGGGATGGGGAGAAAGCCTTTTTCTAAGTAGGAATGTCTTTTCCATTGATGTGCAAAGGTCAAAAGTAGTGGAACCAACTCAGAATCTGACAATAAATAGTACTGCCTCCGTCTCTATTATAAGATATTTCAGAGAAGTTTTTTTTGTCGATTAATATATGATGTTTTAAAATTTTAAATAATTATTAATTATTTAATTTTTAATATTATCTCAAGTATTAAATATAATTTTAATTATTTTTTATTTAATAAATAATAATTTTTTTTTCTAATATAAGAATAATATAGACATTTTTTGATATTATATTTAATATTATATAATTATTTTTTTAATATTTGTGTACAACTCTAAAAAGTCTTATATATATAAAGGGAAGGAATGAGTAACTTTTTTTATAATATAAATTAAATCCTTCTGTTTTTCCAAATATAATATAATATATTTTCAACACAAAAAATTGTAGGGTAAGACTTGCAAAAGTTGCAAACACGAAACTTTGGAAGATTGCACGGAGAAAGGACGACGTAAAATCTGAATTTTCTGTCCCATTTTCTTTTATTTATAATTATAATAGGGACTACAACAGCTATTCCCATTAATAGACTTCATAAATTACAGTTAGTTCCAATTTTTGTCCATATTTTCTTCTACCCTAACATCTCTTCCTCACCCAGTGGAACCCAACTCATGGTACATCAAATTTCTTGCTTCTCTCACAATATTCTATTATTTTATGGACACATGTTTTTAATAAGCTCCTTATGCAAAACCAAACATAACCTTGAGTGAAAAACTTGAAATAAAATATGTGCACCGAAATAGATATTTTAGTTTGAATAATAATGAGAAGGTATCTCTTTTTACTATACAAAATTACATGTTCGAGTTTATCAAATTCAGCAGAATCAGAATCAGAATCAGTATCAGTAAACGTAAGAAAAATAACTGTTTAATAGTAGATTTCATCCAAGTGTGCAGGCTGCAGCTGAGAATAAAGAAAATGAGTGTAGTAAAAATGAGTTTAAAATGGCGCTGAACTATTTTTGCCTGAAGTTGTCCTTCTATGTGCCATATTTGTAACATAGCATATTTTCGGGAGTGATTAGTATGAAGTTAATTTTGGTCAATTGATCGTGTCGACACACAGATCGGGAGGTGATTTTTCTCTGCGTGTCAACACTGTATTGATCAATTGACCAACTAACCATGAAGTTAACTTCATGAAAACATAAACTCATATTATCTATTTGTGACTATTGAATTCCCTGGATATGTTTGGATTCCCGACAAAAGATTAGTAAAGTAAAGTAAGGGAAAAGGAATATCATTTTCCTAAAAGAAAATTTTGGTGTTTGTTTGCAAGCCAATTTGCAAAAAGATTAAACATAATATCAAATGATAAATTAAAAATATTTAGTCGTTGGATGAATCGTGCAAAATTATTGTTAGAATTTAAGCACGAATAATAGCACATGCATGTATAGATGTTATATGAAAAATGAAAAAAAAATACACGATATACCCAAGTTCACCAATTTGACTATTCATGCTTGTCTGGTGTATTTATAAGATGTCTCACACGCTCTACAATGATATACACATTAAACAATATTTTATAGAATAATTACATATTTTAGTACATTTTTAGAAATAATTATAATAATGGTGCATAGATAAAATAATTACAAAAGTAATACATTTTTCCATATTTATTTACAAAATTAATATAATTGAGTATTTTTTAATCGTAGCCCACGATTATCTCTCTTATCTCTTCCCGTTAATTATTACCCTTATCTGTGTTTCTCTCTCTTTTTTCCCATATAATTCATGTCATACTCTTCGCTTCTCTCTCTGTCCTCTTCCTTTTATACTTCAACCACATTTGCACATCTTGAAGAAATTTGTCTTGATTTTTTAGGGTTAATTCCATTGTCTCTCTCAGAGGGTAACAATGGAGGTCTTTTTGGGTTCTCATCTATTGAAATTGTTTTGGGGTTTCTCGCTGGTGGATTAGTTGAAGTTGCTTCAGAAACAGCAACCACCATCATTGTTAAAAGGCTTAAATATAAATTACTACCCTAAACTATATGCCATATTCCATTTCAGTGATCCATCATTGTTAATTAGATGATTGAACTATTAAAAAATTACACAAATAATATAAATTATAAATTATATAAAATTAACATTAATAATTAAGCAAATTACAGAAAAAAATATCATAATTATGAATAATTACACAAGTAACTTAACTTTAAAAATTACACAACAAACATAAATTAAACTAAACTAAAATACAATTAAACAAAACATACAAAATAAACAAAAAAATGAAAAAAACTAAAACTAAAGTCCTCCCCTATAAACCAGATCCAACGAGCATCAGTTTCGATTTTCATCTAGTCATTACATGAAAAATGACAATCCATCTTAAGATCCCCAGATCCAACGAGTGGATGGGCCACAATATATCAAGCAACAATATCTAATCAAGCATAATAACAACAGATTAGGATGAAGAAGAAGAACCATTCCCATTAGTAGCAATTTTGTTACAATCGCTACTACCATTTGGGTGTCTTCGAAATTGGAGTTATGGCGTGTCTACTGATCGGTTGTGCTTTCCGGTTGTGGACCTTATGGCCGTATTGAGGCGAAGTAGCATGTAAGTCTTAGGCGGGGGTAGTATGAGGAGGAGATCGATGGTGTAGAAGGAGAATCCAAGGGTTCTTGTGCCTGTGATGGCGGAGGGTAGTGGCGGTGGTGGGGTTTGTGGGGTCTTTGGTAGGGGTAGTATGAGGAGGAGATCGGTGGTGGAGAAGGAGAATTGAATTTCTTGCTAGACGTGGAGGCGGAGGGTGGTGGCGGTGGTGGGCTGTGGGGTGCCAAGGCGGGGTAGTATGAGGAGGAGATCGGTGGTGGAGAAGGAGAATCCGGGCTGCTAGCGTCTGGAGGCGGAGGGTGGTGGCGGTGGTGGGGTTGGTACTCGATGACTGCTTTGTTGGGTGTCATTAGGTACGGATCCTCCGGCTCACGGCGGTGGAAGTTGCGATGGAAGTGATGTGGTGATCACTACAACAAAAAAGGATATTTTCGACGGAATATTTCGTCGATAATAAGGGTATTCCGTCGAAGAAAACCTTATTTGCGACGGAATCTTCGGTCAAAAATTCGGTCGTATATAAGCACATCAAAAATAAGTCCATCGATTTTTCAGTCGGGAATACTTAGAGTCAACGGAAATATTATTGACCGAACATTCAGTCGGAGTTAATATATCCCTGACTGAAAAGTGTCTGTCGATGATATTCGGTCGATGATAAGCATGCCACGTGGCAACCTGATAAAATTGGAAAAACACCTTACACACGATGGAATTCCGTCGATTATATAACTAGTTCGTCGAGGATATTCGGTCGATGATAGGTATGCCACGTGGCAGTCTGCTGAAAATGGGAAACACCTTAACCTCGACGGTTATCCGTCGAGAATACCATCATTCCGTCTAGGATACTGTTTTTTTTAAATATTTTATTTGTTTTTACAATATCCAGGGATTTAACCCACATCTTGTACCTGTACTTGTACCTGTACCTATTTTCCCAACATCACATACACAAGCTAAATTAAGCTAAATGTCAAAAACATCCCATTACTACTAGCATAACCGCAACAAACCAAAGTAATGAAATGTAAAACCGCATTAATCAAAGTAAATTAAACTAAGGTAAATTACAAAAGATCCCATTAATCTAAACTAACTATAACAAACATCCCATTAAGCTAAATTAAGCTAAGTGTCAAACCACAACAAAACCAAAGTAATTAATGATAAGGTTTAAACTACAATATGTAAGTCAAAAGTAACTTTATGATGAAACAGTGAGGAATGTCTTCAATAATTCAATTAACTTTATTATTCGAGTATAAGACGCAAACAGAAACTACGACCTTTTTTTTTAATTGCTGTCGATGAACCGGTTGGAATACTATTAGCTGCAACTGCTACGTCGAATCCTGCATACAAGGAAGCGTACATATATGTAGGTAGAGTATTATCGAGTTTATTGAAAATTATGGCAAACTAAGCAAATGCTACTTAGTTTATTTTGTCAATGATAAACTAAGTAAACGGTACTTAGTTTATGAGAATTGTTATTTGGAATCTATAGAGACCACTGTTCGATATTCACTCCTACTTGTCAAACGGGTTTCTAATTAAGTTGCAAAGTATATTATTTTATTTTGGGTTAAATACACTTTTTCCCACTCTACTCGACCTCGGTTTATAAATGCATCATTGAACTAAATTTTTTTTCATTCGACTCACTGAACTACAATTTGTTTACAAACCGTTACAAATTCTGTTAACTTGTTTGACTTTTAACGGATTGAGTACACATGGCAGATAGACTTTGTATATGTCATATATATATGTCCACGTGTCATGTCATAGTGAAAAAAATAAATAAAATACTCAAAAGCCAACAATTAAGACAAGTTAACCAAATAAAACAATAGGAAAAAAAGCAACCAAATAAAATCTTTAACTTCACAATTATAAAATACAAAAAATTAATAACTTAAATATGATATATATATATATATATATATATATTGCTAAAAAAATTAAATTTAAAATTTAATATAATAATAATAATAATAATCCCTCCATTTCAAAATATTAGATAATTTTATATTTTTAAAGTGAACCTAAATATTTAAAACTTATAAAAAATATGAATTCATTAATTTTATATAAATACATTTGTAAAAATTATAAATTAATATATTTTATTATTAATTAATAATTTTTATACATTAATTTTCCTTAAAATCACAATTTTCATTAATTAAAAAAATTAGAAGGTAAAATTAAATTAAATTATCTTTGAATTTTATAATAAATAGTTAAACCAAATATAAATCAAATTAATAGATATAAAAATAATTAAATAAATTAAACAAATTAATAATAAAACATATTAATTAAATTAGGTTATATATTAATTAATAATAAAATATAGTAATGTATAATTTTTACAAATGTATTTATATAAAATTAGTGAATTTATATATTTTTTTAATTTTAAATATTTTAAAAATATTAAATTATCTAATATTTTGAAATGGATGGATTATTATTATTATTATTATTATTATTATTATTATTGTAATTATAACTAGAAAAAAGCAGAACGAATTACTGTTAGATTTTGTCGAAGATTATCGAGAATTGTTGAGATTTGAAGAAGCCACAAAATTATAAAGAGAAAAAGTGGAAATAGAGTTTTTTTGTAATGCATTTCAAGAAATCAGAAGTTCAGATCGAAAAAATAGCAGTGACATTTCTTTCGATTTCAACCCTACATCTTCTATGTTATTCCCACCCAGAATTCCCACAATTTGCAAAACAAGCCCTTTGATTTTGACGAGGACAATTGGTCTTCGAACTTTGGTGATATAGTGCTCTATTTTTTATTTTTTTCATATCTGAACTAAGGTTTCTTTAGATCTGGGTTGTTGGAGTTAGATTTGTGGTGAAGAAGATGATAAATTAGATTTGGATTTCGGAGACTTTCGACTACAGATCTGGGTTGTTAAAGTTTTAGAACTTTGTGGTGAAGAAGAAGATGAATTACAGATCTGTGACGAAGAAGATGATGAAAGTGAAAGTGAAGAAGATGATGAATTATTATCAAACAAACAAACAAATCTCTTAGCTATCAAACAAACAAACAAATCTCTGTTTGTTTTCCGACTACAGATCTGTGACAAAGAAGATGATGAATTAGATTTGGATTTGGATTTGTGGTGAAGAAGATGATGAATTAGATTTAGATTTGTGGTGAAGAAGATGATGCATTTAAATTTTGATTTGTGGTGAAAAAGATGATGAATTATATTAGATATGTGATGCCCCTAAAATAGGTATACATCACCCATCTTGAGTCGCCAAATACATGGTACAAAATTCAAATACAACTTAATTATACAACGGTCGTGTAAAATACGACAAAACATATGATGTGAGTTTTAATACAAATATTGTCATCTAGACAATATCCACACTCAATTGAGTCCTCATTACATTTATTATCACACTATTTAACAAAATAGTGAGGACTACTAATGTTATTATCTTGTCCGTTACTCATTTCCCCGACTAGTCCCTGCTACGTTCTCATTTCCTGAAGAGAACAATGAAAGTAAAAGGGTGAGCTCACCTAGCCCAGTAAGAAATATTATGACTAAGATAATACAAAAAAAAATTATCGTTAGCCTTTAACAGTGTTAAACTGATACAATATAACAAACATCAAGTTTAACTACAGCGGAACAAGCAATCCATTAAAAGAGTCAAATAGATAATAAAATCTACTATCTTTTATGATTTAAAAGGTTTTTCATCAATTTTATCATTGGGACTCGACAATAAATAATCCACATCATCCACCTTTTCACGGCCAAGGATATTCATTAGTATCACAACCACAAATTATCCATGCACTACGGGCCAAGGATATTCGTGTATTCATCAATGGTCATGATCATGCCAACAACTGTCCATCAATGCACTACGGGCCAATGAGGACTTTTACCATATCATTTGTAACATTACGGTCATGATTATACTGATTAATCCTTGGTTATAATCATACAAAGTCCATCTTGTTGGTTATGCTCCAAAATTTCATAGTTTTGACATAGTCCCATATTGTCTGTTTTGAAAACATTCTTTGGGTATATTAGCTCATGTTGTCTTAGGCTTTGTAACATGGTTGAAGAAATAGGGATGGGCTCGCGCACATGAGGACGACTAAGGAATTGAGCTAAGCCAAGCTTGGTTCTCGGACTTTCGGTCAAAAAACCTTAGTGTGTGTATTGTGTGTATGCGATCAATCGCTGTGCAATGGAAGTGCCAATCAGGTCGATTATGCTTTTGCGGGTGCACCCAGGTAGCCCATTATTTTGCTTAAATCCCTTTTATTTCTTTTTATACTAAACCCTAAATACCCTAGCCGTTTTCATCATTAATCCCCAATGTAATTCTTATTTACGTTTTCTGTAACTCCCAATTGAACCTTAAACGCTGTTTATTTCCCAAATGGTTCCCAATGTTCTTCTTCTTCTCCTATAAAACCGATTTACTTACGGGAAAGAAAAAAAGCATATACATAAATTTACACAATCTGATCTTCATTCTCCTTATTTACATCTATTTTTTTGTTCGTGTATTACGGGCAATCCACAAAGACAGTCCATAGTCTTCTTACTGCGAGTACACGCATTTGAAGGCTTCTTGAATTTGAATCTCGGAGGTGAACACCATCTAGCTCAAGTACCAAGGTTTATAAACAAGATGATGAAATCACTTTTTAGAGAGATAGACTTGCCTCGAACTCTTTCATATATGACTAAGTTGTTGAATTTTGTTAAGCTTTTAGTCTTGTTAATATTGCTCTTGTAATTATTCCAACAATCTAAAAAGTGATTCAATTATTAACAAGGTGCGAAGAAGCGTATTGATGGCTCCAAACTTTAAAAGATGTTTCTTGTTTTATTTGGAGACCATGAATTTGGAATATGTGTTAATGTGGATGTTCTCTTTATTCTTTATTGATGTTACTTGTTGAAATTGAAATTGTTGATTAAGTTCGATTACGATAAATCTGCAAAAAAGGGATTATGTTAAGGATAATCGTATACGTGTAAATGATATTTGTTACACTATATTTGTCTAATTCTTGTTTGAGATATATTATCCGTATGAAAGTGCTAAGAAGATTTGGGAAGCGTTAAAATCTAAGTGTGCGGTTGAAAATTCTGGACTTAAGAAATATGTTGCGTCAAAATTTCTAGATTTTAAGATGCAAGATGGAAAATCTGTTATAGATCAAGTTCATACATACCAAACAATTGTGGGGGAAGTCATTGGGGAAGGAATGAAAATATGCGAGAATTTCCAAGTTGCTGTACTTATCAAAAAATTACCACCCTCGTGGAAAGATTATAAGATGAATCTTAAACATGAAACTAAAGATTTCACTATGCAGGAATTCGTAGCTCACATCCATATTGAAGAACAAAACAGGGCTAAAGAAAGGGGAGATGTAGTTCCAAGTCAAACTGTCAAAGCTAGTCTCATAGAACAAAAGCCACAATGGAAGAGCCAAAATTATCAGCCCAAAAACCACAAAGGGAAAAATCAAAAATCAATGGGAAGAAAGGATAATAGGTTCAACAATTCCAATCACATTCAAAAACCTTTCACTAAAGGTCCTTGCTTCATATGTGGCAGACCTGGCCATATTGCTATGAAGTGTCATTTTTGCAAGGGGCAAGATAACAAAAATAACTCTCAGCCTAAGCCCCAAGCAAACTTAGTTGAATCTGATGACATTATTGTTGCTGTTGTCTCGGAAGTAAACCTTGTTGACAACTTCACGGAATGGGTAGTAGATAATCTGGGGCCCCTTAGACACATTTGCGCCGAATAGAGGCGTAATTCTCAACTACGAAAATGTGACTAATGGAGAAAAGGTTTTTATGGGGATTCTCGAGCCACCAAAGGTTGCGGGAAAAGGAAAAGTCTTACTAAAATTAACCACGGGAAAATAATTGCTTTACAAGATGTACTTCATGTGCTTTAGATATTAAGTAGGAATCTTGTGTACGGGTCTTTGTTGAACAAAGTGGCATTAAACTTGTGTTTGAGTCGATAAACTTGTACTTACTCGTAATGGGAAATTTGTTGGGAAAGGTTTTTTGTAATGGGGTTTATTTGTACTTGATGCTTCTGCTTTGAATTGAATAATAAGAATGCTTCTTTTGCTTATATTGTTGAATCTTTGGATATGTGGCATGCTAGATTAGGACATGTGAATGTAACTTCTATTAAAAGTTGAAACAACTTGAACTTATACCTAATCTTGCAAATCTGAGGTTTAATAAATGTGAAATTTGTGTAGAAGCAAAACATGCTAAAAAAACTTTTTTAAAAGTGTTGAAAGACAAAGCTGAACTTACTTGAGTTAATTCACGATGATCTAGTGATTTTAAAAATACTACGAGTAGAGGTGGTAAGAAATATTATATTTCTTTTGTGGATGATATGTCTAGATATACTCGAATTTATCTACTTTCCTCTAAAAGATGAAGCGGAAGAAATGTTTATTAAATATAAAGCGGAAGTTGAAAATCAGTTAGAAAGAAAAATTAAAAGACTTAGATCTGATCGTGGAGGTGAATATGATTCGGGAAGTCTTAAAAAATTTTGTGAACTAAATGGAATTATACATGAAACTTCTCCTCCTTATTCTCCACAGTCCAATGGAGTTGCAGAAAGGAAAAATAGAACACTTAAAGATATGATGAATGTTATGCTAATTAGTTCCGGTTTACCTTCTAATATGTGGGGAGAAGCTTGTCTTTCTGAAAACCATATTTTAAATAGTGTTCCACATAAAAAGATAGACTCTACACCATATCATTTATGGAAAAAATATGCACCTAATTTGGGGTATCTTAAAGTGTGGGGGTGTCTAGCTAAAGTAGCTATACCAGAATTTAAAAGGAATAAAATTGGACCTAAAACAATGGATTGCATTTTTATTGGATATGCTTCTAATAGTGCTGCTTATAGATTTTTGGTAATTAAAGATGCAACTAATAATTATCAAAATAATTCAATTTTGGAAACAAAGGATCGAAATTTTTTGAAAATATATTTCCAATGAAAATAAGAGATGAGGGCAATCCTTCTTCTAAGTGAACCTCTTAAAAGGAAAGATAAAGAACACATACACCATCTCTACTAGAAGTAAAAGGCAACGTTTTGAGAAAACTTTTGGTCCAGTTTTATAAGCGCTTTTATAATTGAAGATGACCTAAAACTTATGAAGAAGCAATAAAATCAATTGATGCAAATTTTTTGGAAGGATCTTATTAATAGTGAACTAGAATTCTATTATGTCTAACCATACATGGGAACTAGTTAATTTGCCTAGAGGATGTAAACCTATTGGATGTAAATGGGTGTTTAAAAAAGAAGTTAAAAGTGATGGATCTATTGATAAATTTAAGGCAAGACTTGTAGCAAAAGGTTTACTCAAAAGAAAGGTTTTGATTATTTTGACACTTACTCACCAATGAACTAAATTAGCAACTATAAAATTTTAATTGCTTTGGCTTCTATTCATAAATTGATAATCCACCAAATGGATGTTAAAAGCGCCTTTTTGAATGGAGAGTTAAATGAAGAAATTTATATGTGTCGACTTTGAAGGTTTTGTTGTTCGGTGAAGAACAAAAAAAGTGTGTGAACTTGTAAAATCTTTGTATGGTTTGAAACAAGCGCCAAAATAATGGAATGACAAATTTAATAAAACTCTCTTGTCTAATAATTTTGTGACAAATGAATCGATAGTTGTGTCTATAGTAGATTCATGGAAATTATGGTGTGATTATTTGTTTATATGTGGATGACTTGTTTATTATTTGAGTGCGATGAGAAAGTTGTGAAAACTACTAAAGATTTTTTATCTTCTAAATTTGACATGAAAGATTTAGGAGAAGCGGATTTGATTCTTGGCATGAAAATAAATAAACATGTAAATGGTTTAGTTTTATCACAGGTCTCATTATGTGGAAAATATTCTTAAGAAATTTAATTTCTTTAATGAAGAGCCATTAGGAACCCCTTTATGACTCTAGTGTGCATTTAAAGAAAAATAAAGGGAATGGTATTGCACAAAATTGAATATGCTAGAATCATTGGTAGTGTAATGTATTTAATGAAGCTATACTTTCGACACGATATTGCATATGCCATTAGTAGACTTAGCGAGATATACACATAATCCTTCACAAGATCATTGGAATGCATTATCACGACTAATGAGGTATTTAAAAGGCAGATTAATGTAGGTGTACATTTCTTTGGTCATCTAGTGTTTTTAGAAGGATATTGTGATGCTAATTGGGTGTCGATAATGATGATGAACAAACTCCACTAGTGGTTATGTGTTTACTTTAGGTGGAGGAAATTGTTTCTTGGAAATCTGCTAAACAAACTTGTCTTCTAGATCTCTTATGGAATCTGAATTTATTGCTTTAGAATTGGCGGTCTGAAGCGAGAATGGATAAAGGAATTTATTGGTTGATATACCATTGTGGTATAAGCCAATTCCTTCTATTCTTTTACATTGTGATTCTCAAGCGACTATTAGCGAGCAATGAACCATGTTTATAATGGAAAAGCAGAGACATATTAAGCGAGGCACAATATTGTGCGAGGGTGATCGATAATGGGGTTATTTCCATGGAATTTGTAAGGTCTGAAAAGAACTGGCGGATCCATTTTACTAAGGGATTGAGTAAAAGGTAGTCGAAGAAGCATCCGGAGGATGGGACTATTGCCAACATCTTGAGTAAATAATATATGATGGAAACCCAACCCATGTGATTGGAGATCCCATGAATTGGGTTCAATGGGTAATAACAAGTCATCATGTAATTATTTAATTAAAGCACTACAATTATTTATATTTCTCCACATGTGTATGTAGTGTTTCTTGACAAATTGTGATAGGATGAATCATTTAGATTCTTAATGAAACTCATAGCCCTAAAGGGTGGTGTATGTCGATATACACTTGATGGGTTCACCTATATAAAGGTGGAAGTGTAGGTAAGCTTCTATGAGAGTCTTTGGCAAACTCTCTAGAGCCTTTATGAAAATCAGGATATGGCGCGCATGGCACAGAAAAGCATGCCCAACCAGCGGACTTGTGTGGATTCAGAGATTTAAGATATGTGTGCAAGCTCAATTGATTGTATCACGGATAATGGGTTCAAGAATATAATTCACCTATAATCTACAATCATGAGCTTGTTCCACTAAGTGTCGATTCAAACCCACAAGGTATCGACGTTATATATCTAAAATCCATTGCCCTTCTCACTTCTTTTTTTTTTTCTCTCTTTGATAATTTTGGATCATGTGGGGGATTGTTGGTTATGCTCCAAAATTTTATGTTTTTGACAAAGTCCCATATTGTCTATTTTTGAAACTCTCTTTGGTGTATATTAGTACTTGTTGTTATTAGGCTTAGTAACATGGTTGAAGAAATAGGGATGGGCTCATGCATACATGAGGGGCGACTAAGGAATTGGGCTAAGCCAAGCTTGGTTCTCGAACTTTTAGTCAGAAAACCTTAGTGCGTGTGTGCGCTACATACGATGCCATGTGAGAGGTGCCAATCCAGGTTGATTATGCTTTCAGGTGCACCCAGGTAGCCCATTGTTTTGCTTAAATCCCTTTTATTTCTTTTTATTCTAAACCTAAATACCTAGCCGTTTTCATCATTAATCCCCAACGTAATTCTTATTTAGTTTTACGTTACTAATTTATTCTCCACCGTTCTTCTACTAATTTATTTCCCAAATCCTTCCAACGTTCGTGTATTCACTTCCCAATTTTCTTCTTCTTCTTCTTCTATATAAATGATTTATTCGGGAAAGAAAAAAAAGCATATACATAAATTTACACAATATAGTCTTCCTTCTCCTTATTTTATTCATATATTTTTTTTCGTGATTGGGGTAATCCACAAAGACGAGTCCCATAGTCTTCTTCTGCAGTACACATGAATCGAAGGCTTGCCGTTGAATCTGGAGGGTGAACACCATTGGAGCTCAACTGCATACCAAGGTTTATAACCGGTGAGGCGAAATCACTTTTTAGGACGATAGCTTTGCTACATATAAACTTCTTTCATATAACAATTAAGTTGTTCCAATTTGTTTGCAAATAGTCTTGTTAAGTTGTTCCAATTTTGTTGCTTTTTTTAGTCTTGTTAATATTGCTCTTCTTTGTTGTTGCTATTTCTCCAATTTATCCGGTCTAAAAAAAAGTGATTCGATTATTAAAAAGATGATGAAATCTGCTTTAGACTTTTCTAAAATTGAACGTTTTGATGGTAATAATTTTAAAAGATGGTCCGAAGATATACTATTTTATTTGGAAACCAAGAATTTGGAATATGTTTTATATGTGGATGCTCCTGTTATTCTTTATTCTTTATTAATGATGTTACTCTTCTTCTTTATTGAAATTGTTGAAAAATCGATTCGATAAATCTGCAAAAAAGGATTATGTTAAGGATAATCGCATACGTGTCGTCGATATTTGTTACACTATTTTTCTAATTCATTATTTGAGATATATTATCCGTATGAAAGTGCAAGAAGATTTGGGAAGCTTTAAAATCTAAGTATCTTTTGAAAAAATCTTGACTTAAGAAATATGTTATGGGGAAAATTTCTAGATTTTAAGATGCAAGATGGAAAATCATTATAGATCAAGTTCATACATACCAAACAATTGTGGGGAAGTCATTGGGAAGGAATGAAAATATGCGAGAATTTCCAAGTTCTTTGTACTTATCAAAAAACTACCACCCTCGTGGAAAGATTATAAGATGAATCTCAAACATGAAACTAAAGATTTCACTATGCAGAATTAGTAGCTCACATCCATATTGAAGAACAAAACAGGCTAAAGAAAGGGAGATGTAGTTCCAAATCAAATCACAAAGCTAATCTCGTAGAACAAAAGCCACAATGGAAGAGCCAAAATTATCACCCAAAAACCACAAAGGAAAAATCAAAAATCAATGGAAGAAAGGATAATAGGTTCAACAACTCCAATCAAATTCAAAAACCTTTTACTAAAGGTCCTTGCTTCAGATATGTGGCGGACACAGCCATATTGCTATGAAGTGTCACTTTCGCAAGGGGCAAGATAACAAAAATAATAATTCTCAGCCTAAGCCCCAAGCGAACTTAGTTGAATCCGATGACATTATTGTTGCTGTTGTCTCGGAAGTAAACCTTGTTGACAACTTCACGGAATGGGTAGTAGATACTGGGGCCACTAGACACATTTGCGCGAATAGAGACGTAATTCTCAACTACGAAAATGTGACTAATGGAGAAAAGGTTTTTATGGGGGATTCTCGAGCCACCAATGTTGCGGGAAAAGGAAAAGTCTTACTAAAATTAACTTCTGGGAAAACCATTGCCCTACAAGATGTACTTCATGTGCCCGATATTCGTAGGAATCTTTTGTCCGGGTCTTTGTTGAACAAAGCTGGCATTAAACTTGTGTTTGAGTCTGATAAACTTGTACTTACTCGTAATGGGAAATTTATTGGGAAAGGTTTTTGTAATGGGGGTTTATTTGTACTTGATGCTTCTGCTGAATTGAATAATAAGAATGCTTCTTTTGCTTATATTGTTGAATCTTTGGATATGTGGCATGCTAGATTAGGACATGTGAATGTAACTTCTATTAAAAAGTTGAAACAACTTGAACTTATACCTAATCTTGCAAATACCGAGTTTAATAAATGTGAAATTTGTGTAGAAGCAAAACATGCTAAAAAATCTTTTAAAAGTGTTGAAAGACAAACTGAATTACTTGAGTTAATTCACAATGATCTAGCTGATTTTAAAAATACTACGAGTAGAGGTGGTAAGAAATATTATATTTCTTTTGTGGATGATATGTCTAGATATACTCGAATTTATCTACTTTCTTCTAAAGATGAAGCGGAAGAAATGTTTATTAAATATAAAGCGGAAGTTGAAAATCAGTTAGAAAGAAAAATTAAAAGACTTAGATCTGATTGTGGAGGTGAATATGATTCGGAAGTCTTAAAAATTTTTGTGAACTAAATGGAATTATACATGAAACTTCTCCTCCTTATTCTCCACAATCCAATGGAGTTGCAGAAAGAAAAAATAGAACACTTAAAGATATGATGAATGCTATGTTAATTAGTTCTGGTTTACCTTCTAATATGTGGGGAGAAGCTTGCCTTTCTGCAAATCATATTTTAAATAGAGTTCCACATAAAAAGTTAGACTCTACACCATATCATTTATGGAAAAAATATGCACCTAATTTGGGGTATCTTAAAGTGTGGGGGTGTCTAGCTAAAGTAGCTATACCGAAATTTAAAAGGAATAAAATTGGACCTAAAACAATGGATTGTATTTTTATTGGATATGCTTCTAATAGTGCTGCTTATAGATTTTTGGTAATTAAAGATGCAACTAATAATTATCAAAATAATTCAATTTTGGAAACAAAGGATGCATAATTTTTTGAAAATATATTTCCAATGAAAATAAGAGATGAGGGCAATCCTTCTTCTAATGAACCTCTTAAAAGGAAAGATAAAGAACCTGTACCTGTATCTACTAGAAGTAAAAGGCAACGTTTTGAGAAAACTTTTGGTCCAGATTTTATAACTGCTTTCATAACAGAAGATGACCCTAAAACTTATGAAGAAGCAATAAAATCAATTGATGCAAATTTTTAGAAAGATGCTATTAATAGTGAACTAGATTCTATTATGTCTAACCATACATGGGAACTAGTTAATTTGCCTAGAGGATGTAAACCTATTGTATGTAAATGGGTGTTTAAAAAGAAGTTAAAAGCTGATGGGTCTATTGATAAATTTAAGGCAAGACTTGTAGCAAAAGGGTTTACTCAAAAAGAAGGTTTTGATTATTTTGACACTTACTCACCAGTAACTAAATTAGCAACTATAAGAATTTTAATTGCTTTGGCTTCTATTCATAAATTGATAATCCACCAAATGGACGTTAAAACTGCCTTTTTGAATGGAGAGTTAAATGAAGAAATTTATATGTGTCAACCTGAAGGTTTTGTTGTTCCAGGTGAAGAACAAAAGTGTGTAGACTTGTAAAATCTTTATATGGTTTGAAACAAGCGCCAAAATAATGGAATGACAAATTTAATAAAACTCTCTTGTCTAATAATTTTGTGACAAATGAATCTGATAGTTGTGTCTATAGTAGATTCAATGGAAATTGTGGTGTGATTATTTGTTTATATGTGGATGACTTGTTTATATTTGGTACTGATGAGAAAGTTGTGAAAACTACTAAAGAGTTTTTATCTTCTAAATTTGACATGAAAGATTTAGGAGAAGCGGATTTGATTCTTGGCATGAAAATAAATAAACATGCAAATGGTTTAGTTTTATCACAGTCTCATTATGTGGAAAATATTCTTAAGAAATTTAATTTCTTTAATGAAGAGCCATTAGAACCCTTTATGACTCTAGTGTGCATTTAAAGAAAAAATAAAGGGAATGGTATTACACAAAAATTGAATATGCTAGAATCATTGGTAGTGTAATGTATTTAATGAATTGTGATTTCGACCCGATATTGCATATGCCATTAGTAGAGACTTAGCGAGATATACACATAATCCTTCACAAGATCATTGGAATGCATTGTCACGATTAATGAGGTATTTAAAAGAACAATTAATGTAGGTGTACATTTTACCGGTCATCCTAGTGTTTTAGAAGGATATTGTGATGCTAATTGGGTATCGATAATGATGAAACAAACTCCACTAGTGGTTATGTGTTTACTTTAGGTGGAGGAGTCATTTTCTTGAAATTTGCTAAAACAAACTTGTCTTTGCTAGATCTACTATGGAATCAAATTTATTGCTTTAGAATTGGTAGTACTGAAGCGAGAATGGATAAGGAATTTATTGGCTGATATACCATTGTGGTATAAGCCAATTCCTTCTATTTCTTTGCATTGTGATTCTCAAGCAGCTATTAGCAGGGCAATGAACCATGTTTATAATGGAAAACAGAGACATATTCGCTTGAGACACAATATTGTACGAGGACTGATCAGTAATGGGGTTATTTCCATGGAATTTGTAAGGTCTGAAAAGAACCTAGCGGATCCGCTTACTAAGGGATTGAATAAAAAGGTAGTCCAAGAAGCATCCAGAGGGATGGGACTATTGCCAACATCTTGAGTAAATAATATATGATGGAAACCCAACCCATGTGATTGGAGATCCCATGAATTGGATTCAATGTATAATAACAAGTCATGTATTTATTTTATTAAAGCACTACAATTATTTATATTTCTCCCTGTGTGTATGTGGTGTTTACTGACAAATTGTGATTGGATGAGTCATATAGATTCTTAATGAAACTCATAGCCCTAAAGGGTGGTGTATGTCAGTATACACTTGATGGGTTCACCTATATAAAGGTGGAAGTGTAGGCCGCTTCCTATGAGAGTCTTTGGCAAACTCTCTAGAGCCTTTATGAAAATCTGGGATATGGCGCATGGCCTGTAACGCACCCAACCATGGACTTGTGTGGATTCAGATTTAAGATATGTGTGCAAGCTCAATTGATTGTATCACAGATAATGGGTTCAAGAATTTAATTCACCTATAATCTACAATCATGAGCTTGTTCCACTAAGTGTCGATTCAAACCCACAAGGTATCAACGTTATATATCTAAAATCCATTGCCTTTCTCACTTCTTTTTTAATTTTTCTCTCTTTGATAATTTTGGATCATGTGGGGGATTGTTGGTTATGCTCCAAAATCTTATAGTTTTGACAAAGTCCCATATTGTCTATTTTTGAAAACATTCTTTTGGGTATATTAGTACTTGTTGTTATGGGCTTTGTAACATGGTTGAGAAATAATAGGGATGGGCTCACATACATGAGGGGCGACTAAGGAATTGGGCTAAACCAAGCTTGGTTCTCGAACTTTTAGTCATAAAACCTTAGTGTGTGTGTGTGCACGATCACGCCTGCCACAGGGGGGTGCCAATCCGGTTGATTATGCTTTCATGCAGTGCACCCAGGTAGCCCATTGTTTTGATTAAAATCCTTTTTTTTCTTTTATACTACTAAACCTAAATACCCTAGTCAGTTTTCATCATTAATCGTAAACGTAATTCTTATTTACGTTTTTCTAATTTAATTCCAACGCTTCTTCTACTTATTTCCCAAAATCCTTCCAACGTTCGTGTATTCTTCTTCTTCTCCACCGTTCTTCTTCTTCTTCTTATATAAAGAAAAAAAAGCATATACATAAATTTACACAATATAGTCTTCCTTCTTTCTTATTTCATATTCATATTTTTTTTCTTGATTGGGGCAATCCACAAAGACGAGTCCATAGTCTTCTTCTGCAGTACACACGATCGAAGGCTTGCTCGTTGAATCTCGGAGGGTGAACGCCATGGAGCTCAACTGCACTCAAGGTTTATAACCAAAGGAGGCGAATCACTTTTTAGGACAAGAGCTTTGCTACGCTTCTTTCTTTCATATAACAACTAAGTTGTTCCAATTTTTAATAGTCTTTTAAAATTGTTCTTGTTGTTGTTTGCTTCTTTGCTATACGCTTTTTCTCCAACAATCTAAAAAGTGATTCGATTATTAAAAAGATGATGAAATCTGCTTTAGACTTGTCTAAAATTGAACGTTTTGATGGCTCAAATTTTAAAAGATGGTCTGAAGATATACTATTTTATTTGGAGACCAAGAATTTGGAATATGTGTTATATGTGGATGCTCCTGCTGTTACTGTTAATGATGTTACTCGTGCTGCTATTGAAATTGTTGATAAGTCTGATTCTGATAAATCTGCAAAAAGAGATTATGTTAAGGATAATCGTACGTGTCGTCGATATTTGTTACACTATTTTTCTAATTCTCTGTTTGAGATATATTATCCGTATGAAAGTGCTAAGAAGATTTGGGAAGCGTTAAAATCTAAGTGTGCGGTTGAAAATTCTTGACTTAAGAAATATGTTGCGTCAAAATTTCTAGATTTTAAGATGCAAGATGGAAAATCTGTTATAGATCAAGTTCATACATACCAAACAATTGTGGGGGAAGTCATTGGGGAAGGAATGAAAATATGCGAGAATTTCCAAGTTGTCAGCATTTATCAAAAAATTACCACCCTCGGGAAAGATTATAAGATGAATCTTAAACATGAAACTAAAGATTTCACTATGCGAGAATTAGTAGCTCACATCCATATTGAAGAACAAAACAGGCTAAAGAAAGGGAGATGTAGTTCCAAATCAAACTGTCAAAAGCTAATCTCGTAGAACAAAAGCCACAATGGAAGAGCCAAAATTATCACCCAAAAAATCACAAAGGAAAAATCAAAAATCAATGGGAAGAAAGGATAATAGGTTCAACAATTCCAATCAAATTCAAAAACCTTTCACTAAAGGTCCTTGCTTCAGATGTGGCGGCGACCCGCCATATTGCTATGAAGTGTCACTTTCGCAAGGGGCAAGATAACAAAATAATAATCTCACCCTAAGCCCCAAGCAAACTTAGTTGAATCCGATGATGTTATTGTTGCTTTCATTGTCTCGAAGTAAACCTTGTTGACAACTTCACGGAATGGGTAGTATAATATGGTTACTGTAGACACATTTGCGCCGAATAGAGACGTAATCCTCAACTACGAAAATGTGACTAATGGAGAAAAGGTTTTTATGGGGATTCTCGAGCCACCAATGTTGCGGGAAAAGGAAAAGTCTTACTAAAATTAACTTCGGGAAAACCATTGCTCTACAAGATGTACTTCATGTGCCCGATATTCGTAGGAATCTTGTGTCCGGATCTTTGTTGAACAAAGCTGGCATTAAACTTGTGTTTGAGTCTGATAAACTTGTACTTACTCGTAATGGGGAATTTGTTGGGAAAGGTTTTTGTAATGGGGTTTATTTGTACTTGATGCTTCACGAATTGAATAATAAGAATGCTTCTTTTGCTTATATTGTTGAATCTTTGGATATGTGGCATGCTAGATTAGACACGTGAATGTAACTTCTATTAAAAAGTTGAAACAACTTGAACTTATACCTAATCTTGCAAATACCGAGTTTAATAAATGTGAAATTTGTGTAGAAGCAAAACATGCTAAAAAACCTTTTAAAAGTGTTGAAAGACAAACTGAATTACTTGAGTTAATTCACAATGATCTAGCTGATTTTAAAAATACTACGAGTAGAGAGTGTGTAAGAAATATTATATTTCTTTTGTGGATGATATGTCTAGATATACTCGAATTTATCTACTTTCCTCTAAAGATGAAGCGGAAGAAATGTTTATTAAATATAAAGCGGAAGTTGAAAATCAGTTAGAAAGAAAAATTAAAAGACTTAGATCTGATCGTGGAGGTGAATATGATTCGGGAAGTCTTAAAAATTTTGTGAACTAAATGGAATTATACATGAAACTTCTCCTCCTTATTCTCCACAGTCCAATGGAGTTGCAGAAAGAAAAATAGAACACTTAAAGATATGATGAATGCTATGCTAATTAGTTCCGGTTTACCTTCTAATATGTGGGGAGAAGCTTGTCTTTCTGAAAACCATATTTTAAATAGAGTTCCACATAAAAGATAGACTCTACACCATATCATTTATGGAAAAAATATGCACCTAATTTGGGGTATCTTAAAGTGTGGGGTGTCTAGCTAAAGTAGCTATACCGAATTTAAAAGGAATAAAATTGGACCTAAAACAATGGATTGCATTTTTATTGGATATGCTTCTAATAGTGTTTAACTATAGATTTTTGGTAATTAAAGATGCAACTAATAATTATCAAAATAATTCAATTTTGGAAACAAAGGATGCGTAATTTTTGAAAATATATTTCCAATGAAAATAAGAGATGAGGGCAATCCTTCTTCTAATGAACCTCTTAAAAGGAAAGATAAAGAACTCAGCACTGTATCTCTTAGAAGTAAAAGGCAACGTTTTGAGAAAACTTTTGGTCCAGATTTTATAACCGCTTTCATAACCAAAGATGACCCTAAAACTTATGAAGAAGCAATAAAAAATCAATTGATGCAAATTTTTTTGAAGGATGCTATTAATAGTGAACTAGATTCTATTATGTCTAACCATACATGGGAACTAGTTAATTTTCCTAGAGGATGTAAACCTATTGGATGTAAATGGGTGTTTAAAAAGAAGTTAAAAGCTGATGGGTCTATTGATAAATTTAAGGCAAGACTTGTAGCAAAAGGGTTTACTCAAAAGGAAGGTTTTGATTATTTTGACACTTACTCACCAGTAACTAAATTAGCAACTATAAGAATTTTAATTGCTTTGGCTTCTATTCATAAATTGATAATCCACCAAATGGACGTTAAAACTGCTTTTTTGAATGGAGAGTTAAATGAAGAAATTTATATGTGTCAACCTGAAGGGTTTGTTGTTCCAGGTGAAGAACAAAAAGTGTGTAGACTTGTAAAATCTTTGTATGGTTTGAAACAAGCGCCAAAACAATGGAATGACAAATTTAATAAAACTCTCTTGTCTAATAATTTTGTGACAAATGAATCTGATAGTTGTTGTGTCTATAGTAGATTCAATGGAAATTGTGGTGTGATTATTTGTTTATATGTGGATGACTTGCTAATATTTGGTAATCGATGAGAAAGTTGTGAAAACTACTAAAAGATTTTTATCTTCTAAATTTGACATGAAAGATTTAGGAGAAGCGGATTTGATTCTTGGCATGAAAATAAATAAACATGTAAAATGGTTTAGTTTTATCACAGTCTCATTATGTGGAAAATATTCTTAAGAAATTTAATTTCTTTAATGAAGAGCCATTAGGAACCCCTTATGACTCTAGTGTGCATTTAAAGAAAAATAAAGGGATTGGTATTGCACAAACTGAATATGCTAGAATCATTGGTAGTGTAATGTATTTAATGAACTGTGCTCGACCTGATATTGCATATGCCATTAGTAGACTTAGCAGATATACACATAATCCTTTACAAGATCATTGGAATGCATTGTCACGATTAATGAGGTAATTAAAAGGCAATTAATGTAGGTGTACATTTTACTGGTCATCCTAGTGTTTTAGAAGGATATTATGATGCTAATTGGGTATCTGATAATGATGAAACAAACTCCACTAGTGGTTATGTGCTTACTTTAGGTGGAGGAGTTTGCTTTCTTGAAATCACAAACAAACTTTGTACTTCTAGATCTACTATGGAATCTGAATTTATTGCTTTAGAATTGGTAGTACGTATAGAATGGATAAGAATTTATCAATGATATATACCATTGTGGTATAAGCCAATTCCTTCTATTTCTTTGCATTGTGATTCTCAAGCAGCTATTAGCAAGGCAATGAACCATGTTTATAATGGAAAACAGAGACATATTCGCTTGAGGCACAATATTGTACGAGGACTGATCAGTAATGGGGTTATTTCCATGGAATTTGTAAGGTCTGAAAAGAACCTAGCGGATCCGCTTACTAAGGGATTGAGTAAAAAGGTAGTCCAAGAAGCATCCAGAGGGATGGGACTATTGCCAACATCTTGAGTAAATAATATATGATGGAAACCCAACCCTTGTGATTGGAGATCCCATGAATTGGGTTCAATGGGTAATAACAAGTCATGTAATTATTTAATTAAAGCACTACAATTATTTATATCTATCCCTGTGTGTATGTAGTGTTTACTGACAAATTGTGATAGGATGAATCATTTAGATTCTTAATGAAACTCATAGCCCTAAAGGGTGGTGTATGTCAGTATACACTTGATGGGTTCACCTATATAAAGGTGGAAGTGTAGGCCGCTTCCTATGAGAGTCTTTGGCAAACTCTCTAGAGCCTTTATGAAAATCTGGGATATGGCGCATGGCCTAGAACGCGCCCAACCGCGGACTTGTGTGGATTCAGGATTTAAGATATGTGTGCAAGCTCAATTGATTGTATCACAGATAATGGGTTCAAGAATATAATTCACCTATAATCTACAATCATGAGCTTGTTCCACTAAGTGTCGATTCAAACCCACAAGGTATCGACGTTATATATCTAAATCCATTGCCCTTCTCACTTCCTTTTAATTTTTCTCTCTTTGATAATTTTGGATCATGTGGGGGATTGTTGGTTATGCTCCAAAATTTCATAGTTTTGATATAGTCCCATATTGTCTATTTTGAAAACATTCTTTGGGTATATTAGCTCATGTTGTCTTAGGATTTGTAACATGGTTGAAGAAATAGGGATGGGCTCGCGCACATGAGGACGGCTAAGGAATTGAGCTAAGCCAAGCTTGGTTCTCGGACTTTCGGTCAGAAAACCTTAGTGCGTGTTTGCGCGCGATACGCCCGCGCAGGGGGGGTGTCAATCCGGTCAATTATGCTTTCGCGGGTGCACCCAGGTAGCCCATTGTTTTACTTAAATCCCTTTTATTTCTTTTTATACTAAACCTAAATACCCTAGCCGTTTTCATCATTAATCCCCAACTTAATTCTTATTTACGTTTTCTGTAACTCCCAATTGAACCTTAAACGCTGTTTATTTCCCAAATGGTTCCCAACGTTCTTCTTCTCCTCCCTATAAAAATTGATTCTGCTTCTGGGAAAGAAAAAAAGCATATACATAAATTTACACAATACAGTCTTCCTTCTCCTTATTTCTGTGCTATTTTTTGTTCGTGTATTCTGGGCAATCCACAAAGACAGGTCCATAGTCTTCTTCTGCGAGTACACGCAATTGAAGTCTTGCCGTTGAACCCTGGAGGGTGAACGCCATTAGAGCTCAACTGTACCAAGGTTTATAACCAGTGAGGGCGGAATCACTTTTTAGGACAGTAGCTTTGCTACGCCTCGGCTTCTTTCATATAATAGCTAAGTTGTTCCAATTTTGTTCGGCTTTTAGTCTTGTTAATATTGCTCTTGCTACTGCTATTTCTCTAACACATCTATACACTACAGGCCACAGATGACTTTTAACATAATATAAACATGAGGATGATTACAATGATATAAGAATTCAATAAAACAAGTTCAATAATTAATTTATCCAGGAACTAATAACGTCTAAATTGTCAACATGATACTTCTTTGTAGAGTAAAATTCAAGAATGCTCAGAAGAATATTTCCATGAAAAGATACTGGATGAAGCGCAAATATCAAGGATATTCCACTAATTTTATGGAGTATAGAAGTCAAAACTTTAACCAACTTAGTATAATAAAGAATGGAATAACAAAAGAAATCACCAGGCATGCGATAGACCGTACAGACAGGTTATTCCAACAGAATAATAAATAACGGAACCAGGTCATGCGTAAACGCACAGACAAGATATTTCAATAGAATAATAAATAACGGAACCAGGTCAGGTGAAATTTGCACTGACATGATGTTCCAACAGAATAATAAATAACGGAACCAGGTCATGCGTAAACGCATAGACAGGATGTTTCAACAGAATAATAAAGCATGGAATAACAGAAGAATTTTACCATGTATACGGTACTTCGCATAGACAGGTTATTCCAACATAATGATAAAGAATGGAATAACAGAAGAATTTCACCAAGTATAGGGTGAAATCATGTATCGAGTTTTTCCAACGAGAATAAAAAAAATAGAATAACGAAGTTTTCTTCATGAATACGAAAGAAATAATACCCTTACCTTAGAAACAAAGCTGGATATAGGAGTAATGAAGTAGCGAGAATACTTTTTTCTTTCTATCTATAGTTTCTCTCTCTAGAGTTTGATGAATTAAGTAAGAAATAATGAAGGAATGAGCTTTTATTTATAGGAGAATGGACCGAATAGTAACTAATTCTGAGCGGTCCAGTTTGATTTACTTTTAAGCAGACAAATCAGTTTGGTTTACTATAAAATATTCTAATAAAACAAAATCTTTTAAATAAATTAAAATATAATATATTCTATTTATAATCTAATAAAACGAATAACTTTATAAAAGTATTTTATTTTATATAAAAAAGATTTTACTATCTGCAAACACTATTCAGAAGCCTTTATATGCAAACACTATGCATAATAAAATATAATATATTCTATTTATAATCTAATAAAACGAATAACTTTATAAAAGTATTACATTTTATATAAAAAAAATTTACTATGCAAAAAATACTATGCATAATAGAATATAATATATTCTATTTATAGTCTAATAAAACGAATAACTTTATAAAAGTATTACATTTTATATAAAAACTTTTCATTTTATTACATTAATAATACTAATAAAATAAAACTTCATTATCATTATTATAATTCACACTATTAATCGACCAGGTCGTTCCCAGGAAAGAGGGGGCTTTTTAATAAGGATTTCTTCCTATTGGCGCACAATTAGGTGACCAAATCTCTCCTTGACAGAACTTCTAGACATCGTTAATATTGCAAATAATAATATTAATAACTTCGTCATCTCAATTATTGATTTAATAATATATAAAATATCGACAATAATTAAATCAATTAACGTGAGATCTTATCACAACAATTAGTGAAGCAATAATTGAACAAAAGCGAGTGACTTCTCACGTAAACATCAATAATCAATACCGTGTGTTACTATGCAACCGTGTATTCTCATATTTTAACACCGGTGTTTCAACAGATTAACGATAAAACTTCCGTCGTTATTTTTATAAAATATTTTTGTCATTTTCTCAATCCAAATGATAATTCCGTTGTGGGGTCCACTGATGATTGTGTAAATCGTCATTTAATATTCCTGTTAAAACGAATATTCCCAGAGCCAATCGAATATTATATAACAACTTGCGTACTTTACAAAATTTATAACTATTACCCACAACTATAACATTATATCAAATTCATTCCATAATATTCAAAAATGATAATTATAAAAAATTCATCTTTATTCATAAAAGTTGGGGTCTTACAAGATAATTTTGTTTTTTTGAAGTTACTTTAAAATATTTAAAAATTAAAAAGATAATATAAATTCATTAATTCAAGATTGAAAACCAAAAAAATTTAAACTAAAGTTATTTTGTTATTATTATTAAAAAAATCCACGGTGGCACTTATATTACACGTAAGCATTGCCATGTGGTGATATGTAGACTTTTCTTTAATTCATAACATTTTTAGACGAAAATTTCAATTTTTGTTAAAAAGTTATAGTTCAATGAGTTGACCATAAAAAAATTCAGTCTAGTGATGCATTTGTAAACCGAGGTCGAGTAGAGTGGGAAAAACTGTATTTAACCCATTTAATTTTCGCGACAACATTCTTATATATTCAATCTCTTTGAATTGCATCCCAACTAAGCAAATGCTACTTAGTTTATTATTTTGAGTTGATTTAATGTATTATTTTAATTTATTATTTTATTTTATTTTAATTTTATTTTATTTATTTAATTTTAATTTATTTTATTAATTATTTTGTTTTGTTTTAATTTATTTTATTTTATTTTGTATTATATAATATAATTTTTAAAATTTTTTATTAAATTTAATTTAATTTAATTTATTAAATTAAATTAAATTTATTTTATTTTATTTTATTTTTATTTATGTTATTTTATTTTATTAATTATTTTATTTTATTTTATTTTTTATTATATTATATTATCTAATTTTTAAAGTTTATTTTATTTAATAAACTAAATTAAATGAAATTTATTATTTTATTTATTTATTAAAAATTTTATTTTAATTTAATCTATTTATATATTAAATTATATTTATTTTATTTATTAAACTTTATTTTATTTTATTACGAATTATATATTAGTATATTAAATAGTGAATTTTTATTTTATTTTATTTTTTTTAATTAAGTTGATTAAATTAATTGATATTTGAAGTATAAATTATTTATAGAAAACAAATTAAGTAAATCTTTACTTAATTAGTGAATTTTAGTATTAATAAATTAAGTAATAAATAGTTATTAGAGCCAATGATTTTGCATCTCAAGAATTCTAATTGAAATTTTAATGGGAAATTTAAATCGGAAATATCAAGTACTTTCCTGTTATTAACATACAACATACAATATTGAAATTGAAGAAATATACACTGTAATTACATAAAAAAAAATAATAAAACCAAACAATAAAATGAATGATATACATGTACAGAAGCTGCGAATGACCAATTTCAGACCCAAATGACCAATTTCAGATAAATTATAAACAAAAAACAGTCATACATTATAATACCAAAATTCTAATAATATCAATCCAAAAACAAAATAAATTTAGACCAATTGCACATTATAATACCAAATTCATACACAAATTTTATACTCAAATTTCATACTACTAACATATAATATATACTCAATACCTGGAAAATTAGGAAAGAAACAGTCGGTGGCCGTGGCGAATGGGTGGTAATGACCAAGCGACAATGAGTCTTTGGTGGGGTGGTACAAGACCCCGAAGTCGAGGGGTCCTGCAGGGAGAGGGTAGGGTACCGAGGGAAGGGGTTGGGAGTGGGGGTACACAGGGGTGGAGTGCGGTGGGAGTCTGGGGACGTATAAGGGGTGGGGGACGAGCAGGGTGGGGAAGGGGCTAAGGACAAGGTGGGGGGTGTCGTGCGGGAGACGGCCGTAGGGAGGGAGTGGGGGTCTGGAGTGCAAAGTGGGGGACCAGGGAGAGGGCTTGGGAGTGGGAGGTACGTATGAAAGAGAGAGAGAGAGTAGACGACTGATATTTAGAGAGAGAGAGGGAGAGATATGAAAATGAGAGGGCGCAGAGAGGGAAAGGGTTTTTTTAGGTTTATTTTTGATAGAATTCCGTCGTGGTTATATTTGTCGACCATAAGCTAAGGTCGACGAAGTATTCAGTCGAGGATTACACATATTCTGTCGACTTTATATTCGTGCTGGCGGGAAACCCTCGCGCCAAGGAGGAGGGCTTAAATCCGACTGATGTCCATCGAGGATAAATTAAGACCGACTGACTTAATGTCGACTAAATATTCAGTCGATCTTAGATTAACATCGACTGAATGTGTTCAGTCGACAATAATTCCGTCGGAAATAAAGCTTTTTCTTGTAGTGGATGATGAACTAGTGTGATGGGAGAAGATGAACTCATTTGCTAGATGCCTAGATCTGATATGTTTGGGTTTTATTTTTGTTTAAATTTAGTTTTAGTTAATATAAAATGTTATATTACTCTTTTGTCCTTTAAAGTCAATAAAATAATTTAAAAATTAGTTTTTTTAACACATAAGCACTGTATTGCCACGTAGCCATGCCACGTCAATAATTTCTGACGTGGCATGCTCAATTGAATGGAATTGGAAAAAATTAATAGTTCAATCATCTAATTGACAAAATTGAAAGGTGGATCACCGAAGTGGAATATGGCATATAGTTTAGGGTAGTAATTTATATTTAAGCCTTGTTAAAAAAACACACACATACACACACTAAAAATTTGAGTACTCACTTCACATTGTCTCTTACAAAATGCACTTACCCACAAGCCCCACTACACTCTCCACAGCCAAAACCTGCAGAAAGATCAAGAAAATTCCAGTTTAACTCCAAAACCGCAAATGGGTATGCCAGAGATCCCACTGTCCTATCGGCCGTTTGTCACTTCTTCGCCGGCGGCAACATATTTTACTCCTTCATCGTTCTCTAGTGGGAAATGTCCCAGCGCATGGTCTCCGTCGGCAACATATTCTCATTTTGTAAAGGCGGTTTGGCGGCGCTTGCGGTTAAAAGATGGCTTTCTGAAAAAGATTACAGAGTGGACATGTGGTGCTTTGAATTCATGGCACGTACACTTTATGAATCTTCTTATGGAAATTGTAGTTGAATTGAGTCTACAAGACCATGATTTTCTAAAGACTCTGACTTTTACAGGAAAAAAGAGAGACCCACACATTTTCAGGGGTCTACTTTGGTTTCTTTCTTAGATAACTCTGATGTATAGGCAAGAATATCCAATGACTTAAAAAATCTCCGATTAAGGCAAACCTCCATGCCAATGACTTAAAATATCCATTTTTCATTGTGCAGTTGGTAACCAAACCTCCATACCAAGGTAACCAAACCTTCATACCATGGTAACCAATCCACACCTGCAGTTTTTTCATAGTGCAGTTGATAACCAAACTTTCATCTCAAGGTTACCAAACCTGCAATTTTTTCATAGTGCAATTGGTAACCAAACTTTCATACTAAGGTTACCAAACCTTCATACCTAAGTTACCAATCCACCTCCACACCTTCAATTTTTCATAGTGCAGTTGGTAACCAAACTTTCATACCAAGGTTACCAAACCTTCATACCAAGGTTACCAATCCACCTCTACACTTGCAGTTTTTTCATAGTACAGTTGGTAACCAAATTTTCATACCAAGGTAACCAAACTGTCATACCAAGGTAACCAATCCACCTCCACACCTTCAGTTGTTTCATAGTGCAGTTGGTAACCAAACCTTCACACCAAGGTAACCAAACCTTCATACCAAGGTAACAAAACCTTCATACCAAGGTAACCAATTCAGTTTTATTAAGTTACCAAATTATTTCGAATGTGATGTTGTTGGTAGCCAAACCTTCATGCAGTTGGTTGCCAAACTTTTAGACCAAGGTAACCAATTCATACTGCAGGTGTGGATGTAGATTGGTTACCTTAGTATAAAGGTTTGGTTACCTTGGTATAAAAGTTTGGTTATGAACATTACATTACACATCACTCTCTTATCTCTCTCTTTTCTGTGCAGAAAACAAAATTTGTTTATAAAACTAGAACTGAAGGTGTTCCAGTGCTATTATTAAGTAGCTAGCTAGCTTATAATTACATGATGACACCAATTATGCCTTTATCTCTGCCCATGTCATGAACTCTAATTGCTCTCTGGTGCCATGGCATTACTAATGATCTTCTCCTCTGCAGTATCTCGAGAATTTCCTTTTATTATCAAAAAATGGTTGTTCCCGCCACCACCGCCCCAGCCTCCACCTCCACCTCCACCGTCTCTGTAACCACCACCTGAGCCACCACCGTCGTCGCCACCACCGCCATTGCTACCTCCTCCATAGCCTTCACTGCCTGCCTCAAAACCACACGCCACCTCCTCAAAACTTCCACCGCCACCTCCTCTGAAGTTGCATCCGCCACCTCCTCCGTAGTACAAAATTTGTGTAGTCTTTCCTATGAAGATTTGAATTTTAATATTTGAATTTGAATTATTATTTTGAATTTGAATTATTAATTATGGCAATTATTTTTCCTTAATTTTAGGTTTTCTTATTAATGTGAATTGCGTTATTTTTGTAATTATTTTGTGGATGTTTTGTTTTTGTAAATATTTTCTAATTGTTGTATATTGTTGTTAAGGACCCTATTTTATATTAACTAGAAAATCATAACTCCTATAACATGGGCTCAAACCCATAGGGCTCAAGCCCATGAGGTTCAATACATTAATAAAAGGGTTATTTACACTTTCTAGTACATTTTAAAAAAAAATTACAACAAAAGTGCATCCAGAAAATATTTACAAAATTAATACATTTTCAATATTTTATTTACAAAATTAGTGCATTTAGTATCCCTTTAATTTAGTTGAGTGTTTTAATGGGTTGCTGATGTGTCAAATTAATTTTATAATTATGTAACTGTTCCCAGTTGTTTCTCTCAACTGTAACAATTTGAATTGCATGCCAAACCGCCTTTGTCATTTATCTCTCTTTTTTATTGAAGGCTAACTTCTTTAGTTGGAAACCCTTATTTCATCTTCTTCTTTTCTGGTTGTCGCCGTCGGTGGTCTTCAATGGAAGGGGTTAATTTCTTTGTTTTGCCGCTTGTCGCTCTAGGTGATGAACTTTAATATTAAATCAAAATTGATTGTTGATTTTAATTGTGCCAGGTTCAAATCGTCCCTCATTAGTGATTTTTTATTTTTTGATTTACTATTTATGTTGCATAATATGATTTTTACATTTGTCAAGTTTGACAGTGTCATTTATTGAATTAGGGAATGGAATTTGGTCTGTTTTTATTTGTGATTTCCTGCAATTTTGTATAAGATGGTTTCTACGATGAAGAATTTTGGGAGGATGGTTGATAGGAAGAATGATGGGAAGAAGAAAAGAATTAGGGTGGATGATTCTACTAGGAATGAAAAGAAATATGTGAAGGCTGATGTGATCAAGTCCCCAAAGTAGGGGAAGAAGGGAGTGATCAAATCCCCACTTAAGTATAAGAAATCGGGGAGACAGGTTTCAAAGAAGCACAAGGAATTGCTGGATTCAAAGTCTGATTTTGAAGAACCGCCAAACAAAGTTGGGAATGAAGCTGAAGATGATGCGAAAATTGTTTATGGCGTGAATATTATCCCCCGCCATAAACATCTTAAGATGTGCTTTTTTAATTGTTTTTAAAAATTTGGAATCCTTAGTTGTTGATGGCTACTTGTGAATGTGTTTTGGGAACTGGTGTTGTAAGACCCCAACTTTTTATGAATAAATTTTTAATTTTCTTTAAATATTATTTTTGAGTAATAAGGTGTTGATTTGATATAATGTTGTAGTTATGGGTGATATGTGCAAATTGTGCAAAGTAAGTAAGTGGTCATAAAATATTCGTTTGGTTGGGGAATATTCTTTTTTTCGAGGAATATCCGTACGACGGCGCAATCATTGGTGGACCACGTAACGAAATAACTGTCGGATATAGAAAGCGCCGGAAATAACCTTTTTATAAAGAAAAATGGCAAGATTTTTACCGTTAATTATTGAAATAACCGGTGATAAAAGTAAATATGTCTGCGTGGTTGCATAAAGAGTACACACGATTATTACCTGATATTTCGATTATTGATTCTTACGTAAGAAGTCATTCGGTTTCATTTAATAATTACCACAGTAGTTGTTGCATAGTATCTCATATTATTGATTCAATTATTGTCACAGTATCATCTACATAATATTTTATATTATTAAATCAATAATTGACACGACATAATTTTTCATATTATTAGTTAGCATTATTGGCAATGTCTAGAAAGTTCTGTCGAGGAAAGAGGTTAAGTTATATAATTGCGCGCCAATAAGGATAAATCCTTATCAGAAGGCCCCCTCTTTTCTGGGAATGATCTGGTTGTTAATATTGTGAGCTTAAAATATTAATTGTGAATTATTATTATGTGGTGGATATTAGTTCAATTTTGATATAAATG
This sequence comes from Panax ginseng, assembly GCA_020205605.1. Taxonomy (NCBI): domain Eukaryota; kingdom Viridiplantae; phylum Streptophyta; class Magnoliopsida; order Apiales; family Araliaceae; genus Panax; species Panax ginseng. The sequence goes on along the minus strand of CM035131.1, from coordinate 13,682,800 downwards.
AAGGAATTTAGCATGAAACATTTGTTGAAAATTTGGCAATTATCTTCTCCGATAAATATTTATTCAAATATATTATTATAATATATTATATTATAATAATATGATAATATAATAATATAATTTTTTTATAATTTTAATGGTAATATTATTATAATATATAATTTCCAGCATGTGAATAAAAATGGAATGAAGGTTATCATTTTATTTTTGAATTCAAAACCTTCCATGCACATTTTGAATTCTATCATGCATATTCTTTTACCAAAGAGGAGACTTACTTGAATCATTCTCCTGCAATATGAGGCTTTCCAAATTGGTGGACCCTCAACTAATAAAATGTGAGTTAGGCTTATGTTAGGTAGGAATTAGGCAGGGAAAGAAAAGAAAGTTAGGCACTCTGTTTGTTTTTCCTCTGAAGTTGCGCTATAAAAGAGAGGTTACCCCTCTTCCTAAATACACCAAAAATATAAGACCCCAACTTTTATAAATAAAGATTAATTTTTCTCGAAATATATTTTTGAATATTATGGTATGGATTTGATATAATGTTATATTTGTGGGTAATATTTATAAATTTTGCAAAGTAAACAAGTTGTTATAAAATATTCGATTGGTCGAGGAATATTCGTTTTATCAGGGAATATTACGACGGCACAATCATTGGTGGACCCCACAACAGAGTTATTGTCGGAGTTAGAAAACGACAGAAATAACTTTTAATTTATAAAAATAATGGCGAAAGTTTTACCGTTAACTGTTGAAATACTCGTTGATAAAAGTACAGTAATACGCGTGGTTGCATAGTAGCTCACAATATTGTAAATATCTTTGATTATTGATGCTTACGTGAGAAGTCACTCAATTTTATTCAATAATTATCACAGTAATTGTTGCACAGTATGTCATATTATTGATTCAATTATTGTCACAGTTTTATCTGCACAATATTTTATATTATTAAATCAATAATTAATGCGACCCAATTATTCATATTGTAAAACCCCGAATTTTACGAAATGAAAGTATTCAATTTTTATAATTATTATTTTATTTAGTAAATGGTTAAATTGATAAAAGTACGATGTCTGGCGTGGTTGCATAGTAGCAATACCACGGTATTGATTATTGATGCTTATGTGAGAAGTCACTCAGTTATACTCAATTATTGCTACAATAATTGCTGCATCATATCTCTCATATTATTGATTCAATTATTGTCACAGTATCATCTGCATAATATTTTATATATTATTAAATCAATAATTGAGACGACAAAGTTATTCATATTATTATTTGTAATATTGATAATGTCTAAAAGTTTTGTCAAAGAGAGGTTTGGTCACCTAATTGTGCGCCAATAAAGAGAAATCCTTATCGGAAATCCCCCTCTTTCCTGGGAACGACCTGGTTGTTAAATATTGTGAGTTATAATATTAATGATGAATGTTATTAAAAATCGAATTTGAGTTCGAAGTTGAATTTGGAGACGCGAATGTGATATTTGATTCTGGAATGATGAAATTAGTAGATATAGACTATAAACACAAAATTTGATGGGGTTGACTTTTTGGTAAAAAAAGTCAACAGTTGACTTTTTCAAAAAAGTCAAACTTTGAAATTTCAAAAATAAAATTTTTGAGAAGAATATTTCCATTGTGTTGGGATTGGTAGTGTTAGTGTTAGTGGAAATCGACATTTATTTCGATAATAATTGATGTCTGGAGAAAAATATATGTTCAATATGGGATTATATTCTGCTAAATCCCAGAAAAGAAATATTTTTGGAACTGATTTGATATTTTTCATGAAAATGAACTAGTTATGAGTAAATGAATTAAATATGTTATGTGAAGTAACAAAATTGGAAAAAAGGATTTATGGCTTGGGAATCTTATATAGGGTATATACAGATTTTTGATGAGGGATTTGATCATTGGTGATAAAATCTTATGAGTATGGCATTTTTGAATGATTAAATGCATTATTTGTCAAAGTGTAAACAATTGAAATAAATTATTTATAAGTTTAAGAAGTGATTAAAATATTGTTATAATATTAATAATATTAGATTATGAGTTTATTAAGTGATTGATAATATTTGGATAAATTTAAAGTCTTTAATATTTATCCTTGTTTTCGTTTAATTAATGTTTATATCATTGTCATCATCCTTATGCTTATATTGTGATGAAAGTCATCTTTGGCTTACGTGCAAAGATGGACTGTTAATTATTGGTTTTATAGTTGTATATCTTTGGCTTACGTGCAAAGATGGACTGTTAATCATTGGTTTTACAGTTGTATATATTTGGCTTACGTGCAAAGATGGACTGTTGATTATTGGCTTTACAGTTGTATATCGTTGGCTTACGTGCAAAGATGAACTATTGATTGATGAGTATCTTTGGCTTATGTGCATAGATGAACTGTTTATTGGTATGATTATGACGAGGATCGATCGGTATAATCATGACCCGTAATATTATAGATGATGTGGTAAAAGTCTTCATTGGCCCGTAGTGCATTGATGGGACGATTATTGGTATGATTATACCTGAGGATTATTCAAGATAATCATGACCATTGATGATTACATGAATATCCTTGGTCGTAGTACAGGGATGATGGAAGACCCCAACTTATTATAAATAAAATTAAATTTCCTCCATTTATTATTTTGAAATAGTAAGGGTTGATTTGATTAATGTGGATAGTTATGGGTAAAATCATAAATATTTCAAATAAGCAAGTGGTTATAAAATATTAGTTTGGTTGTGGAATATTCTTCTTGTCGGGGAATATTAAATGCGGTATCTTGACCTTAATGTGGGCCCCATAACTTGAAAAAGTGATTGGATGAAGAAAATGACAAGTATAAGTTGTTTATAATTAATGGGCGTAGTTATTCTGAATTAATATTGTTGGAATACTCGATGGTTAAAACACAAGAAGCTTTGCGGTATTGCACCAATTATTGATTCTTACGTGAAGAAGCCACTACTCAATAATTATTACGATAATTCTTTATTCGATATTTTATTTTATTGATTCAATAATTGATGCGTTGATATTTTATATTATTGTTGTTTGATAATTATCATTACACGATTTTCCATTATCGGATCAATAATTCATATTATTTGAATAATATTATTAGATAGCAATATTGGCAATGTCTAGAAAGTTACATCTAAGGAGAGTTAGGTCATCTAATTGCTTGCGCAAGTAAGGAGAAATCCTTATTGGAAAACCCCTCTTTCACGAGGAACTATGCGGTTTGTCGATGTTATAATTACGTAATATTATTTGTGAATAATTAATTATTGATTTATATGATGAGGAAAATATTGATTTTATGAGGTTATAGATGGAGAAAATTTTTAATGTGACAATTGTTGAAAATTAATATTTTATCTTTTTCTAAAATAATTCATATATTATTATATTTTAATAATATAATAATGTTGATATTTTACAATGAATGTGGGATATATGAGTATATGAGGAGAAAGAGTATTTTTGTTGCAATAAATATTAAAAACATGTTAAACATGTAATGGGTGGACCCCATTTCTTGACTAAAATTTGATTATAGCTTTAGTAAAATCGCTTGGTTTGTGATTTGATCAATTTACATTTGGAATTTGGAAATATTTTCTTCTGCAAAGTTGTAGAGAATGGAATTTCCTATGGAAATGACATGAGATTCGAATTTTTCTGACAAAAGGGTTATTTACTATGAATTATTGAAGTTATGAAATAATTGATTTTTGGAAGTTTTAATTATTTTTAATATGAAAAATGTTTTTGTCATTAATTGTGGGTCTTGCATGTGATGTAAATTGTTGAATTCAACTGGTGGTGTGCGTAGGAAGAGTTGGAAAAAATATATTATTAATTTATTAAATTTTCTGCTTTTGTGTTCTAAGCATTTTCCTATAAATAGGGTGCTTAGGTTAGAATTGGAAATCACACGGAGAACTCTCTTTTTCTCTCTCAATATATTAAGCATATTCTTGTGAGTATTTTAATACTTTGAGTGTTCTTTATCTGATGCAAGTTCAAGTCATAGCCTATATCCTGTTTTTATTTAAATCTTATATATTCTTTCGAGGTAAGGGATGCTATTTTTTTTTTCCATATATGATATTATTTTCTTTAATATCATTATGTCGAAGTATTGATCTGAACTTTTAATCAAATTTGGAACTTTTTATGTCGGGAGTTCTTATTCACGTGTACTGACCTTATTCACGTATATCGACAATATTCACGAATCTGACCTTTATTCACGAAAAAATTAAATTTTTGTTTTTTGTCCAAAATATCTATTATGGATACTAGCTTTGATTGTATCCATGTTTTGATCATTTTTAAATTTTACTTCACTATGATTATTTATGAGGTATTTTTGGACATGGATAAACCGAAAGACGAATCCTTAATACTTATTCTTTTGTTTCACTGGATTCGTTTTCTTTAAAATATTTTTCATCATCCTCAGTCCTAAATGATGATATTAATTAATATCTTTGGCCTATAGTGCAAAGATTAATGATCTTATGATGAATATCTTTGGCCGTAGTGCAAAGATGAACAGGTGTTGAGATGAACATGACCGACTGATGAATATCTTTGGCCTATAGTGCAAAGATGAAAATTTGATTCAAGATGAATATTGATTGATATTACAGGGATAAAATATTGATAATGGACTTTCAAATTCATAGATTATAGTAGATTTCATTCTCTACGTAACTCTTCTATGAATTATTATTTTTCGCAGCGAATATTGATCTAAAACTTGTTGTTTATTATATTTTCTCATATTTTTACCTGTTGAAGCCTAACGATAATTTGTTTTATATTATCTTAGTCATAATATTCTTTACTGGGCTAGTTGAGCTCACCCTTTTCCTTTTTGTTCTATTTTTCTTCTCAGGAGGCGAGAATGTAGCGAGTACTAGTCGGGGTATGGAATGAAGGTTTTAGAAAGTCATTTTAGTAGTCCTCACCATTTTTGTAAAATAATGTATCAATAATTGTATTGAGGACTTATTTGGGTATGGATATTGTCTAGAAGACAATATTTGTATTTAAACTCACGATTTATATGTTGTATTAATAAAGTTGAAGTTGTTTCACATGCCATGTTATTGATGACTCAAAATGGGTGATGTATACCTATTTTGGGGCGTCATGATTAATATCGAGCTTAGGGATATGATCTCTGGCGGAGATCGGGGAATAGAACTAGGAGGGGAGAGACGAGTAAATCCTTCGCTAGTGTGTCCTACCTAAGTTTATTTGTTGGTCGGTCATAATATAGGAGTATTATGTGATATGTTAATTTGTTTAATTAACCCTTGTTTTATGGCAGTATTTGAAAATGGCAACTGAGAATGTTAACAGTGGAGTAAATGAGACCGTGGAGACGCCTGTACTCACCAATGAGGAGAACGTGCAACCGGCCGTCAATGTTCCTCCTGTAAACAATACCACGGAGAAAACGATGAACGATGAGATGTTTTGAAGCTTTTTGCGGTTCATGTAAAACCAGATGAAGAAGATTCCTGTTCAAAATACAGGAAGAAACAATGGCAATGCACGGTGGTCACAATGACGATTCGAAGTTGGGACCACCAAAATTACAGGAAAAACCGGATCCGATTAAAGGCGAGACGTGTGTTAAAAAATTACCAAGATATTCGATGTCTTGGGATGCGGAGGAGAAATGAAGGTTCCATTCGCTACTTTTATGTTAAGTAATGAGGTTTGATTCTTTGGTGGGAATCATGAAGTTGCACCCATCCATATTTTCGGCATGTCTTGGGGAGACATTTCAGAAGCTGTTCAATGACAAATACTTTCTTGAAAGTGTTAGGTCATATGAAGGAGGTAGAGTTTATTAGATTGGAACAAAACAACATGGCCAGGTGTCGATGCGAGGCAAAGTTCGCGAGTTATCGGTTTGCACCTCATTTGGTGGAGAATGAGGAGCGTAAGACGCGGATGTTTACGAGAGGTTTGAAACCCGACATACGTCAATATCTCATTTCTCATAAATTTTTCTCTATTCGAGATGTTGTCAGCGGGCTCAATTATTAGAAATGAGATAACGAGTCTGAGTCAACCGAAGGACCACAACCGAGGATCATACCGGTGACAACGATCATCGTAACAACGATAACCAAATGGAGAAAGAAGAATACTGACAAGAGCGACAACCACTCTAGTGGTAATCATGGCCATGATAATAGAAGAAGCGAATCGGGGGGAGATTTTAAAAAGAGGATATTAAACAATGATAATGCGAAGACGTCAGCACCAGCAGCAATTGGTTCTAAGGGAGGAGAACGACCACCGGTTAAAGATCTTATAAGTCATGGGAAAGAAGGACATATCGGTCAAACTACCACAACAGTTCAAGGTATGCTATAATTATGCAAAGGAAGGACATATCGCTCGAGATTATGCGGTGAATGAAACCAAGTTCAATGAGGGGACGGTGACTCAAAAGGTCATCCCGGAAAAGTCAAAGTCAGCGGTTCTGGAAGAGCATTTATTGTGGATCGGTCAAAATGCGAGGAACCCAAACGAGGTGATCACGGGTAAAGTAATCATAAATTCTTGCGAAGTTTATACCTTACTGAATCTTTGGTGCTACTATTCATTTATCTCTCTGCTTGTGCTCAACGTTTAAACTTGACTCGGAGAAATTAGACATTGATTTATCTGTGGAGACTCCGTTAGGAGAAACTTTCATCACATCCACTGTTTATAAATCTTGTTTGATCCAAATTGGCACCATCACATTACCTGTTGACCTTGTCTCTTTAAAGATACTTGCTTTTGATGTGATTTTAGGGATTGATTGGTTAACTACTCATCATGCCAAAATTGATTGTTTTCGTAAGGTTGTTAGTTTTCATATTCCTAATCAACCTGTTGTTCGAATTCAAGCAACTAAACCATTAAAATCAATCACTGTCATATCAAGTCATAAAGCTATTCATTTATTGAAAAACGGATGTCAAGCCTTCTTATCCAATGTTATGAATTTGAATAAAGACACGTCAGATTTGAATAATATTCTTATTGTTAGTGACTTTCCTGACGTATTTCCTGAAGAACTTCCCGGTCTACCCCTAGAACGTGAAGTTGAATTCTTTATTGATCTTGAACTGGTATAAAGCCCATTTCTAAAACCCCATATCGAATGGCTCTATTGAACTTGAGGAGTTAAAGGTCCAACTACGGGGAGTTGTTGGACATCGGTTTCATTAAATCTAGTACATCTCCTTGGGGTGCTCTGTTTTATTTGTAAAGAAGAAAGAGCGGGAGTATGCGACTTTGTATTGACTATCGGGAATTGAACCATGTCACCATCAAGAATAGGTATCCGCTACCTCGTATTGATGACATGTTTGACCAGTTACAAGGAGCACAATTCTTCTCAAAGATCGATCTTAGATTACAGATATCATCGGTGAAGATTAGAACTGAGGATATTCCAAAGACTGCCTTCAGAACTCGGTACGAGCATTATGAATTCTTAGTCATGTCTTTCAGATTACCTAATGCTCCTGCGGCTTTCATGGATATGATGAACCAAGTATTCAAGGATTATTTGGATCAGTTCGTTGTTGTCTTTATTGATGACATCCTCATATATTCTAAAAGCCGTGAAGATCATGAGCACCATTTGAAGCTGGTACTCCAAAGGCTTCGTGAAAATAAGCTTTATGCTAAGTTGAAGAAATGCGAGTTCTGGCATGAGGAAGTAGCATTCCTTGGGCACGTGGTGTCGAAACATGGAGTATCTGTTGATCCGGCAAAGATTGAAGCAATACAAAGTTAGAACAGCAATCAAGGCGGTGGCCAAAGTGCGTGAACTACGGGCTTAGGCGGTTATTAACGGAGATTCGTGGAAGGATTTTCTCGAATTACTACTCCGTTAACTCAGCTGACTCGGAAAGATAAAAAATTCGTATGGAGCGAGGAATGCGAGAAGAGTTTCCAAGAGCTTAAGAGGAGACTTATTTTGGCACCTGTTCTGACAATACCGTCTGGTTCGGATGGATATTTGTTATCTATAGTGATGCTTCGGGCAAAGGGTTAGGGTGTGTTCTCATGCAACATGGGAAAGTCATAGCCTATGCCTCGCGATAACTTAAAGAATATGAGAGGAATTATCCTACTTATGATTTAGAGTTGGCAGCAGTCATTTTCGAGCTAACGATCTGGAGGCACTATCTATATGGGGAAAAAGTGGAGATATATTCAGACCATAAAAGCCTCAAATATTTCTTCACCCAAAAGGAACTCAACATGCGGCAACGACGTTGGCTCGAGCTGTTGAAAAACTACGACCATACCATTCAATACCATCCTGGAAAAGCGAAACACAGTAGCACATGGTATTGCACCAATTATTGATTCTTACGTAAGAAGGCACTACTCAATAATTGTTACAGTAATTACTGTTCAGTATTTTATTTTATTGATTCAATAATTGATGCGTTGATATTTTATATTACTATTGTTTCAATAATTGTCATTACACAGTATTTTCCATTATCGGATCAATAATTCATATTATTTGAATAATATTATTAGATAGCAATATTGGCAATGTCTAGAAAGTTCTGTATAAGGAGATATTAGGTCATCTAATTGCGCGCATGATGAGGAGAAATCCTTATTAAACCCCTCTTTCACAGGAACTATCTTCGTTGTCGATGTTGTAATTCTGTAATATTATTTGTGAATAATTAATTATTGATTTATATGATGAGGAAAATATTGATTTTATGAGGATATAGATGGAGAAAATTTTTAATGTGACAATTGTTGAAAATTAATATTTTATCTTTTTCTAAAATAATTCATATATTATTATATTTTAATAATATAATAATGTTGATATTTTACAATGAATGTGGGATATATGAGTATATGAGGAGGAAGAGTATTTTTGTTGCAATAAATATTAAAAACATGTTAAACATGTCGATGGACCCCATTTCTTGACTAAAATTTGATTATAGCCTGTAAAATCGCCCGTTTGTAGATTTCTGTCAATTTCTGTTTGGAATTTGGAAATATTTTCTTCTACAAAGTTGTAGAGAATGGAATTTCCTATGGAAATGACATGAGATTTGAATTTTTCTGACAAAAGGGCTTTTTGTGTCGGGGTTACTATTCACGTATACTGTACTATTCATGTATACGACACTATTCACGAATACCGCACTATTCACAGAAAAATTAAATTTTTGTTTTTTGTCCAAAATATCTATTATGGATACTAGCTTTGATTGTATCCATGTTTTGATCATTCTTAAATTTTACTTCACTATGATTATTTATGAGGTATTTTTGGACATGGATAAACCGAAAGACGAATCCTTAATCCTTATTCTTTTGTTTCACTGGATTCGTTTTCTTTAAAATATTTTTCATCATCCTCAGTCCTAAATGATGATATTATTGAATATCTTTGGCCTATAGTGCAAAGATTAATGATCTTATGATGAATATCTTTGGCCGTAGTGCAAAGATGAACATGTGTTGAGATGAACATGACCGACTGATGAATGTCTTTGGCTTATAATGCAAAGATGAAAATTTGATTCAAGATGAATATTGATTGATATTACAGGGATAAAATATTGATAATGGACTTTTAAATTCATAGATTATAGTAGATTTCATTCTCTACGTAACTCTTCTATGAATTATTATTTTCTGCTGCGAATATTGATCTAAAACTTGTTGTTTATTATATTCTCTCAGATTTTTCCCTGTTGAAGACTAACAATAATTTGTTTTATATTATCTTAGTCATAATATTCTTTACTGGGCTAGTTGAGCTCACCCTTTTTCTTTTTGTTCCATTTTTCTTCTCAGGAGGCGAGAATGTAGCGAGTACTAGTCAGGGTATGGAATGAAGGTTTTAGAAAGTCATTTTAGTAGTCCTCACCATTTTTGTAAAATAATGTATCAATTATTGTATTGCGGACTTATTTGGGTATGGATATTGTCTAGAAGATAATATTTGTATTTAAACTCATAGTTTATATGTTGTATTAATAAAGTTGAAGTTGTTTCTATACCATGTTATTGACAACTCAAAATGGGTGATGTATACCTATTTTGGGGGCGTCACAGATGATTTGATGATGTGGATTATTTATTAAGCTGAGTCTCAGCGATAAAATATTAATTATACACTTTTAATTAAGTAAAGATAGTAGATATCATGCTACTACTTGACTCTCCTAAAATACGAACAGATGTCTTTGGCTTTGTAGTGCAAAGAATAAATTGTTAATGAATATCTTTGGCCGTAGTGCAAAGATGAATTTATTAGTATGATTATGAACAGGAATTGTGATTTGGTATAACCATGATTTTTGAGGTTTCAGGGGAAGATGGGTGATGAAAATTATCTTCGTCCTGGGTGCGAAGAGGAATTTAGAATCACAATTATGATTATGAGTTATTCATATGATTGTGGATAATTGTTGATTGATGTTACAGGGATAAAATATTATTGGTGGACTTTTAACATGGAGAAGATAATAGACCTGATGGTCTATTTGACTCTTCTAATAGATTGCTCGTTCTGCTGCAACTATGGTTGAAAAGTTTTATCATCTACTATATGTTCTAAATCTCTGATTTATTATTGACGAAGGCTATTGATAATTTAATTATCTTTAGTCATGATATAATTCTTTCTTTGGGCTATTTGATCACCCTTTGCTTTACAATTCCTTTCGGTGTAATAAGAGTGTAAATGGGTTTGACGAGGATAACAGGGAAATAGTGTGATGGTCCGAGGCGTGTCGAAGTTTCTCAATACATTATAAAATGGCATGACATCTGACGAGATAATTGTATTGAGGACCTAAGATGTGTAATGTGTCATATTTTATACGTCACTTAATAATTGATTTTGGCGAACAACATTAGGGTGATGAGAACCTTGGACTTTGAAAGCGTCAAAGGTGCACCTCATTAGAATGAATATGATTGTAATCTTCTCGTTCTTCTTTGGGGTCTTAAAATATTCTTTCTTTGTATTTTATATGGCATTGTAATAATTTGAGTTTGGATATCGTCTACGAGACAATATTGTATTAAAACTCACAACTTATCTGTGTCGTACTACTTTTGACAGATTCAACAATTAGATAAATGAAGTTTGTATTTGATTTTTATAGAGTGATATCTGGTGACTCAGAATGGGTCGTGTGGACCTATTTTGGGGGCGTCACTCATATTATTAGTTAGAATTATTGAAAATGTCTAGAAAATTCTGTCGAAGAAAGGGGTTTGGTCATCTAATCAAGGCTATGATAAGGATAAATCCTTATCGGAAAGCCCCTCTTTCCTAGAAATGATCCGGGTTGTTGATATTGTGAGCTTATAATATTAATTATTATGTGGTGGATATTGGTTCAATTTTTATATAAATGAAGGAATTCAGCCTGAGTTATTTGTTGAAAGTTTGACAATTATTTTCTCCGATAAAATATTCATTCAAATATATTATTATAATATTACATTACAATAATGTGATAATATAATAATATAATTTTTTTTAAATGGTAATATTATTATTATAATAATATATAATTTTCAGCATATGAATAAAAGTGGAGTAAAAGTTATCATTTTGGTTTTGAATACTTCCGTGCACATTTTCACTTATGCGTATTTTTTCCTAAGTTGGTTGGTGGTTGATATGGTTTCCTGCAAACCATTCCTTTGTTTTTAAATAAGTGTGGGCCCCAACCATTGTAAAATATGAGTTAGGCATTAATGAATGAATTGCCTACAATCTTTGTTTTCAAAGTGTGGCCCTTCATGACCAAACTTTCCAAATAAATGATTATCCTGCAAACCAATTTCCTTAAGGGGTGGGCCCTCAACCAATAAGAGGTAAGGAAAAGTTTGGCATGTAAGAAAATAAGAAGTAGGCAGGAAAGGTTGGCAGAATTAGGCAACCTGCTTAATTCTTTTCGTCTTCCGTTGCTAGAAATAGGGGGTAATCCCTCCTTCCTCAACACACCACTTCAATATCAGAAATTATTATTTTATAGTATTGTGAGTATTTTCTTGAGTATAAGGATACTTTGAGTGTAGTTTTTTCTGCAAGATTTTCTCAGAATAATATCTGATATTCCAATCAAATCCAGTTTCTACTAAGGTAAAGGATATTATTTTATATTTCAATACTCGTAAGAAATATTATTTTTTTTTCATACTCCATAGTATGAAAGGGATATTATTTCATTTCATATTCCTAAATTTAAACTTACTATGGTAAGTATTGCTACTATAATTACTGAAATTAATAGAATATCTTAGATATTTGTGCTTCATGTGACGCCCCCAAAATAGGTATACATCACCTATTCTGAGTCGCCAAATACATGGTACAGAATACGAATATAATCTTTAATATACAACAAGAGAACTGTGAGTTTTAATACAATTATTGTCTTCTAGACAATATCCACTCTCAGAATAAGTCCTCATTACATTTATTGTCACACTATCTAATAGAATAGTGAGGACTACTAATACTATCATCTGGACCGTCACTACGTTCCCCGACTAGTCCCGGCTATGTTCTCATTTCCTGAAGAGAACAGTGAAAGAAAGGGTGAGCTCAACTAGCCCGGTAAGAAATATTATGACAAAGATAATGCAGAATAATTTATCAATAGTCTTCAGCAGTGTTAAACTGATAAAATACAATAGACATCAAGTTTAACTGCAGCGAAACATGAAAAAGGTTTTCTATCACTTTTATCACTAAGACTCAGCTTAATAAATAATCCACATCATCCCTGCACTACGGCCAAGGATATTCATTAGTATCACAACCACATATTATTCATGCTCTACGGGCCAAGGATATTCGTGTATTCATCAATGGTCATGATCATGCCAACAACTGTCCATCAATGCACTACGGGCCAATGAGGACTTTTACCACATCATTTATAACATTACGGTCATGATTATACCGAATAATCCCTGATCATAATCATACCAAGTCCATCTATGCACTACGGGCCATAGATGACTTTCAAAAAAAATATAAACATGAGGATGATGACAATGATATAAGAATTCAATAAAACAAGTTCAAGAATTAATTTATCCAGGAACTAATAACGTCCAAATTGTCAACATGATACTTCTTTATAGAGTAAAATTCAAGAATGCTCAGAAGAATATTTCCATGAAAAGATCTTTGGATGAAACGCAAATATCAAGGATATTCCACTAATTGCATGGAGATGTAAGTCAAAACTTTAACTAACGAGTATAATAAAGAATGGAATAACAAAAGAAATCACCGGGCATGCGATAGAAGCATAGGCATGGCTATTCAACGAATAATAAATAACGGAACCAGTCCCGCGAAAAGCGCATGAGATAGGATGTTCCAACAGAATAATAAAGAGCGGAACCCGGTCCAAGTAGAAAGCAGCGTACGAGATGGATATTCCAACGAATAATAAAGAATGGAATAATGAAAGAATTTCACCATGTATGCGGTGCTTGGCATAGGCGAGTTATTCCAACATAATAATAAAGAATGAAATAACAAAAGAATTTCACCAAGTATAGGGTAGATCAGCAGATACGAGGTTATTCCAACGAGAATAATAAAGAATGGAATAATAGAAGTTCTCTTCATGAATATGAAAGAAATAATACCGCTTACCTTAAAAAGAAGAGTACTGGATATAGGAGTAGTGAAGTAGCAAAACACTTTTCTTCTTTCTCTCTATAGTTTTCTCTCTCTAGAGTTTCAAATTGAATTAAAAGAAATAATGAAGGAATGAGCTTATTTATAGGAGAATGGACTAAATAGTAACTAATTCATGAACGGTCCAGATTGATTTACTTTTAATCGGACGGTCCATATTGATTTAATAAAATATTCTAATAAAACAAAAACTTCTAAATAAAATATAATATATATATATATATTATATATATTAAATATATATATGGCATGTGTTAACGCATTCACGGGATACACTCCAAGTGATTAAATTTTTGCTTCCTTCCCATTTTGTCAACAAAAAGTATATATATATATATATATATATATATATATATATATATATATATATAATTGTACTCCTACGTGAATACCAAACCCCCCCCCACCCACCCACCCACCCAAATTGACTAACTCACACACACACACACACACACACATTATATATATATATATATAAAATATATAATACTTATATATATATATAAAACAAAACTGAGATAATTATCCACCGACAGTTTTGAAAAATGGGTAAGTGGGGGTTTAAATAACACGCCAAACTGACAATAAATACTTCATAAAAATCCCCTCAATATTTTTAACAACATTTATCATCATTATTATAATTCACAATATTAATCGACCAGGCCGTTCCCAGGAAAGAGGGGGCTTTCTAATAAGGATTTCTCCCTATTAGCGCGTAATTAGGTGACCAAACATCTCCTTGGCAGAACTTCTAGACATCGTTAATATTGCAAATAATAATATTAATAACTCTGTCATTTCAATTATTGATTTAATAATATATAAAATATCGACAATAATTGAATCAAATAACGTGAGATACTATGCAATAATTACTGTGGCAATAAATAAACAAAACTGAGTGACTTCTCACGTAAGCATCAATAATCAATCTGGTAGTGTCTACTATGCAACCACGTATTATTCTTGTACTTTTACTATTGAGTAGTTCAATCGGTTTTAATCAGTAAAACTTCCTCCGTTATTTTTATAAAAATATTTTTGTCATTTTCTTAATCCGGCAATAATTCCGTTGTAGGGTCCACTTAATGATTATTGACGTCGTCTGAATATTCCCCAAACCAATCCAATATTATATAACAACTTGCGTACTTTGCAAAATTTATAAATATTACCCACAACTATAATATTATATCAAATTCATTTCATAATATTTAAAAATGATATTTATAGAAAAAACTTCTTTATTATAAAGTTGGGGTCTTACACTTCATCCAGTATCTTTTCATGAAAATATTATTCTGAGCATTCTTGATAAGTTTTAACCTTTTCATGCCAGAGTACTATTCACAGGGTACTATTCCTGAAGTACTATTCATGGGGTAATATTCACTCGGGTACTATTCACCCGGGGTACTATTCATGACAAAAATTGATTTCTTTTCGGTCCAAATCATTTTTGATACAATATTATTCTTGAATTTTACTCCACAAAGCAGTATCATGTTGACAATTTGGACATTATTAAATTTTAGATAAATTAAATTATAAATCTTTAGAATTTATCCTTTGCTTGCATTTAATTTAATTCTTATATCATTGTCATCATCCTCATGTTTATATTGTTATGAAAGTCATCTTTGGCCCGTAGTGCATAGATGGACTGTTGATTGGTATGATTATGACCAGGGATCATTCGGTATAATCATGACCCGTAATATTACAAATAATGTGGTAAACGTCCTCATTGGCCCGTAGTGCATTGATGGACAATTATTGGCATAATCATGACCATTGGTGATAATAATGAATATCCTTGGCTCGTAGTGCATAGATAATTCAGTTATGTGGATTATTTATTGAGTTGAGTCTCAGCGATAAAATTGATGATAAACTTTTAAATCATAGAAGATAGTAGATATCATGCTCTACTTGACTCTTCCAATGGATTGTTTATTCCGCTGCAGTTAAACTTGTTGTCTATTATATTCTATCAGTTTAATACTGTTGAAGGCTAACGATAATTTATTCTGCATTATCTTAGTCATAATATTCTATATTGGGCTAGTGAAGCTTACCCTTTACTTTCATTGTTCTCTTCAGGAAATGAGAATATAACTGGGACTAGTCGGAGAACGGAGTGACGGTCTAGATGGTTGTTTTAGTAGTCCTCACTATTCTATGAAATAGTGTGATAATAATTATAATAAGATTGAATTTGAGTCTGGGTATTGTCTAGAAGGCAATATTAGTGTTAAAACTTTAAGCATATATTTTGTCGTATTTACACAATAGTTGTATTAATTAAGTTGTATTTAAATTTTGTACCATATATGTATTTGGCGACTCAGAATGGGTGATATATGTATACCTATTTTGGGGGCGTCACAAAAAATCTCAAGCATTCCTACTGCAATATAGTGAGTATTTCTTTTAAGTATAAGAATACTTTGAGTGTAGCTTTTAGTGCAAGACTTTCTCGATTAGGATAATTTTTGATATTCCAAGTCAAATCTAGTTTCTACTAAGGTAAATGATATTATTTTATTTCAATACTCGTAAGAAATATCATTTTCTTTCATACTCCATATTATGTAAAGGATATTATTTCATTTCATATTCCTAAATTTAAACTTACTATGGTAAGTATTGCTTCTATAATTCCTAAAATGATTAGAAATTCTCTAAGTTTTGCGCTTCATCTAATATCATTTCACTGGAATATTAGTCTGAACATTCTTATTAAATTTTAAAATTTTCATGTTGGGGTACTATTCATACGATACTATTCATAAGTACTGTTCACAACAGAATTTAATTTTCTTTTCTGTCCAAATTATTTTTCATACATGAATATCATTCTTGAATTTTACTCCACAATTAGTTATCATATTGACAATTTAAACATTTTTGAACTCTGGATAAATTGAATTATAAATCTCTAATATTTATCATTGATCTCACTTGATTGATTCTTTATATCATTGTCATCATCTTCATGCCTATATTGTGGTCATCTTTGGCCCGTAGTGTTAAGATGGACTGTTGATTGGTATGATTATGACCAGAAATTGTGTATTGGTATAATCATGAGCTTAATATTGCAGATAAATGTTTGTGGTGAAAGTCCTCTTTGGCCCGTAGTGCATAGATGGATAGATTTATGACATGATCATGACCAATGGTGATACAAACGATTATCTTTGGCCTGTAGTGCATAGATAATTTGTTGATTGGAAATAATTATTTATTGGTGTTACAGGGATAAAATATAGATGATGGACTTTTAAATCATAAAAGATAGTAGACATCATACTCTACTTGACTCTTCTAATGGATTGTTGTTTCCGCTGTAGTTGTTGATCTAAAATTTGTTGTCTATTATATTCTATCAGATTTTTCCCTGTTGAGGACTAAGGATATTTTTTTCTACATTATCTTAGTCATAATATTCTTTAAGGGGTTAGTTGAGCTCACCATTTTCCTTTTGGTTCCATTGTTCTTCTCATGAGGCGGAAATGTAGCTGGGACTAACCGAGGAGTGGAGCAATGGTCCAAGATGGTTATTTTAGTAATCCTCACTATTTTATAAAATAGTGTGACAATAATTGTAATGAGAATTTTATTTGAGTTTGGATATTGTCTACGAGACGATATTTGTATTAAAACTCACAGCGTATATTTTGTCGTATTTTACGCGATAATTAATAGTTGTATAAATGAAGTTGTACGTATTTAATTTTTGTACCATGTATTTGGCGACTCAAAATGGGTTGTCTGGACCTATTTTGGGGGCGTCACAGGTGTTGTTATATTTGGTCACAGATGAATGTGTATTTGTTAAAATGATTATGTACCCTCCAAGTGGAGGTTTGGTTACTGTTATATTCTGATTTGGTTACTAGGTAATTTTTGACAATATGGAGGTTGATTAAATTGATTTTGGAAACCAGCTAATTGTGTTTTGGTTACTAGTTCTTATATATTTGGATACTACTGATTGTGTAGTTGTTGAAATGATTTTTGTTACTTAAGAGTTGTGGTGTGGTGATTGTTTGATTCTGATTTGGTTAATGTGTACATTATGTTATTGCAGGTGCTCGTTATTGTTTGTTAGTAATGTAGTTTCGATTCGGTTACCTACTTTAATGTGTTTGATTACTTTGGTTTAATTTGAGTATGTGAGTATTTTGCTTCTTTATCTATGGTACTCTATTATATTTGCATATTTGGGATCTATATTACGAGGAGCACCATCACAATTTCACTGCAAAAATTATTTATTGGTCTGACAGGGAAGTGCCTAGTGTCATTATGAAGAAATTGACTGAAGAACAATTGGGAAGTTTTGGGAACTTTGTCGATGTTGCGGAGTCGCAAATATTTTCATAATTAATCCGTCAGGCTTTGGTGAGAGAATTTTACAGAGGGACAAAAGGGAGATGTGATTTTTGTTTGGTGAGAAAAGGGTAAGATTCGGGTTGCCAGAATTTTATTTAATTTTTGGTTTGCGTTGGCAAGGAAATGAGGATATTTCTGCATACAAGGGAAGGGAAAATCAGTTAGTGAAAATTTTTTTGGGAGATGAGGTTGTGACCAGTACTAGTATCGGGAGGATATATCGGAAGACTGTATTTGATGATGATTAGGAGGCTGTCAGGATGTCAGTTATATTCTTGGTTTTCAATTTCTACTAGCTATTGTTTAAGATAATCATGTTGATGAGGTATTGCTTAATTTTCTTTTTTATGGCGACCTTGATAGTTATCTGTGGGGGAAATTTTTCTTTGAATAGACAAAGAAATCTTTATCTCTTGCTTTGAAAGGACATTTAAAGAAGGGCATGAATGGGGGTGTTATATACAATTTTTACATGGACAATTATTATAAATATTATAAGTTGAATGGATTGCCCTATGTTTTTTAAGTTTTTTTGTATGAAACCATTCCTACTCTTAAAGTCCGGGGTTTCTGTATTAATGAGCATATGTCAGAAGTTAGATTATTTAGATGAAAGGAATTAGTGAAGGCTCCCAAAAATAACAAATTGAATGATTTAGTGTTTGGTTCTGGACAGGTACATCAGTTACCATTAACATTATGTTTGGTTACCTTTATGTCTACATCTGGTTACTGATTTTAATTTATTGTTTTTCGTGTAATATTTTTTTTAATTGTTCAATGTTTTAGAGATGCTATATTTACTGTTTGACACTGTTTCAGTTGAGGATACAAATCCTCATTCTTACGGCTGATGAGAAGGATTATTTGGATTTGGGTGATTTTTCACTTTTTCACTAGTAGAAAAAAATAAATAGATAACGCTTAAAAAATATTGTAATAAACCTTCCATAAACGTCGTGGTTAGTAGTGTCATCTATTAGACACATTTATACAACGTTTTTAAAGCGTTGTCTATTGACACATTACACAACATTTTTTTCTTCTAAAAAATGTCATCTATTTGACACATTACACAATATTTTTTTCTAAAACGTTGTGTATTTGACACATTACACAACGTTTTTGGATCTCTACTTTAGTAAACAACAACATTTATTTTGTAAAAAACGTTGTCTATTAACACATTACTCTCTATTTGTTTTTCATAAGATGTAATACATACATACATACATATAATTACTATTATATTGAATTACTAAACAAGTACCTACAATGTTGTGTCAATACCAAACAAGACTGCTAATGCCATGATATAGTTAAAAAAACTCTAAATTCTCATTTAAAGCCCAAATATATCAAGCATTCTAAGTTTCAAAATACATCCACAATAATACACAATCAGCCAATCATTTGAACATATATAAAAGCCTAAATAACTTATCCAGAATACATAATCAGCCAATTGTGATGGAGAAAATTTGGCCAAGTGGATTTACAACTCAAATTGTATGTTTAAATGTACAGAATACAAAAAATAGGATAATCATAGTGAGCCTTTATTTCTCACATCCTCAACAGGACCTTCGGGATCCACACACTTGGAGCAACCCAATTTGAGCTTTTTAGCAGCCAGCCGAGGCCTCAACTGCATGACATAAAAACGATCAGTGCCTAAATTTAGCAAAGATGTAGCAGATGTCATTACAAGAATAACATATGTTGGATTGCAAAAATGCAAACAGTTCACATTAGTTGGATTTTAAGCCATATGTTATGTGAGTAGCTGAGACAACTGAATAAGCAAATAGACGACTATGTAAGTTATTATACCAACATAGCACTCCTGAGACATGAGCAAATAGTGGTTCCTTTGATAGCTAAACGGGGTGCATATGAAATTAAGCACGACAACACACCAAAAAATTTGCTAAGCCTTGCAAATAAAAAATGCTACTACATACCATCTCTATATACATCAAATCCTTCAGAACTTGATCTGTATCCAGCTCCTGAAATGGATATAAAAGGGACTGAGTGATAAGAGGAAAATAAAGAGTTTTAGGAATAGCAAGTCCTCGAAGCTATAGTGTCTAAAGATACCAAATTTATGCAAAAGCCAATGACACTCCTTTGACGGTTTAGAAAACAAATAACAACCTTAAGTCTGTAAAAAGAAAAGAAAAAACAACTTGTGACTGCCAAAAGGTATGGATATGTTTACCTGTATATTTTTTCATTAATTTGTCTTCTAACTTTCTTACTGGAAATATGCATTTCACTTTACATGTGTATATTTTGAAAAGCACAGGAGAAATTTCCTTTTCTTCTTTAGTGATGATTTTGGCAAGTTTTTCCAGTGTATCAAGCTCAACCTTCTTTGGCTCTGACGCAGCCTTCAGTGAATTGAGTTGTTTTTCTGAAAAAGAATGTTGGGATGTCAAACTGTCAATCTGTCGCATGATAAAAGAGTTCACTACATCAGTCTCTCATTAATATAGAAGGCCAAAATGGTGGACAGTTTATACAACTTTTACCTCATTTTGGCATTTGCCGTATTATTGGGCAAGTTGTTACATTTTACTTGATCAACAGGTCACCAACAAAAAGTTTAAAAAATTGTACTCCTCATGAAGCTTGGTATGGGAGAAAACCAAGTGTCCAACACTTGAAGATTTTTGGAAGTGTAGCTTTTGCTCATGTACCGAATACAATAAGGACAAAACTTGATGACAAGGCAAAAAAATGTATTTGTGTTGGATACAGTGAAAGGTCAAAAGCCTACAAGCTGTATAATCCAAAAACAAAGAAAATTGTCATTAGCAGGGATGTAAACTTTGATGAAAAATCTTTTTTCAATGATGTTGACATAAACACTGCAGATGAGGTACCATTGCTCGTGGAGGATTTGGAAGGTTGTAGCAGTATGTCAAGTGAAGATGATCCATCCTTGAACCCAACTATTGTTCCATCATCCTCAACAGGAGCGTCTTCTGATAGCAGCCCCGAAGCAATCAAGACAAGATCTTTGCAGGAGATTTATGATATTGCGGAGCCAGTAGATGCAGGAGCTATTTTCTTTGCTTTATATGCAGGAGAAGATCCAATCTCCCATGAAGATGCAGCAGAAGAAGAAAAATGGAAACAATCCATGAAAGAAGAAATTATGGCTATCGAAAGGAATGACACATGGGAGCTCGTCAATTTACCACCAAACAAAAGACCCATTGGAGTTAAATGGATTTTAAGACAAAGTTAAATTCAGATGGCTCAAAAATAAAAAATAAAAGAGGCTCGTTGCAAAGGGGTATGCACAAAAGGAAGGAGAAGATTTTAATGAGCCACCCGATTTTGTGAAGAAAGGTGAAGAAGAGAAAGTTTACAAGTTAAAGAAGGCTTTATATGGTTTGAGGCTGTCACCAAGGGCTTGGTATAGTCGCATTAATTCTTACTTTGAGAAGAATGGTTTTCAAAAATGTCCTTAGGAGCATACTTTATACACCAAAATTGATCCTTCAAAAGGAAGATTTATGGTGGTAAGTCTCTATGTTGATGATCTCATTTTTACTGGCAATGATATGGAGATGCTTAATGATTTCAAAGCTTCAATGAAACAAGAGTTTGACATGACTGATTTGGGAGAGTTACATCATTTTTTGAGTATTGAAGTTAGTCGATCCGATGAAAAATTTTTATTTCTCAAGGGAGATATGCAAGGGAAATTTTGAAAAAGTTCAAGATGGAGAATGCTAATTCTGTTTCAACTTCATGTGTTACTGGGCTTAAGCTAAGAAAGAAAGGCGAAGGAAAACTTGTTGATCCAACTATTTACAGAAGTTTAGTTGGAAATTTGATGTATTTAACTGTCACAAGACCAGATTTAATGTTTGTTGTTAGTATGATTAGTAGGTTCATGGAGAAACCACACTCAAAACATTGGGAGGCAGCAAAACGAATTTTGAGATATGTGAAAGGTACAGTTGATTATGGGATTTTTTATGAAGCTGGTGTTCCAGTTAGTCTTACTGGATTCACAGACAATGATTTTGGAGGTAGCATTAATGATAGCAAAAGTACTTCAGGTTATGTTTTTAATATAGGAAGCGGAGCTATTTCTTGGAGTTCAAAGAAAAAACCAATTGTTGCTCTTTCAACAACTGAAACTGAATATATAGCGGCTGCACATGCTAGATGTCATCTAGTTTGGTTAGAAGGAATTTTGAAGTATCTCAAGCAAAAATAAGAAGCTGATCCTACTTTGTTTTGTGATAATACTTCAACAATTTCAGTTACCAAAAATCCAGTTCTTCATGGAAAAACAAAGCATATTCGCATTCGATATCATTTCTTAAGGGAACTTGTGAATGATGGAATTATTAATATCAAGTATTGTAAATCTGAGGAGCAGCTAGCTGACATTTTTCAATTCTTACCTAAGCGGCTATTTATAGAAAAATGCTAGAACGCCATAGGAGACTAAAATAATAAAATATTATTATTTCTTTCTTTTTTCTCTACGCACACCTTTGAAAAAATCAAGCATGCCATCTTGGAAGAAAAAAAATAGCATCCCATGTGTATTCAACACCAACCCAAAAATGGGTCCCACCCATAAATTAATAAAAATTATTTTATTTTCCGAAACTTCAACAATTCATAGAAAATAGTCCGTTTATCAGAAAAATACAAATTTTATGTCCATTCCACACGAAATCGAATTCTTTACAACTTTGTAGCTTTGAGTTTTTTCAAATTCCAACTAGAAAATATCTGAAATCAATACACGGGTGATTTTTAATTCCTCTATTCTGACAAAATACTGATAAAACACCTCAGCATTAATTCCTTCATTTATAACCACATAAATAAATTCATCATTTATATCCACATCAAATAAATATTTTCTTATCATATAAATCAATAATTAATTATTCACAAATAATATTATAGAATCACAATTATAACAACTAGGCTATTCCCAGAAAAGAGGAGGTTTTCCAATAAGGATTTTTCCTTACTGGTGCGCAATTAGGTGACCAAATCTCTCATTAGACAGAACTTTCTAAACATTGCCAATAATGTTATCTAATAATATTATTCAAATAATATGAATTATTGATCTGATAATGGGAAATCTTTATCGGTGATAATTATTAAAACAACAATAATATTAAATATCAATGCAACAATTATTGAATCAATAAAATAAAATATTGAGCGATAACTCTTTCGTAACAATTATTGAGTAGTGCCTTCTTACGTGCGAATCAATAATTCAATATCTTATCAATCTTGTGTCTTCTCTTGTGCGACCACAGCGTATTCTTGTATTTTAACCACCGGTATTCCAACGATGTTAGCGGTAACAACTACGTAGTTTATTTATAAAAACTCATACTTTGTCGTTTTCTTCATCAAAGCGGTTATTACATTATGAGCCCCACGAATGGTTGCGTGCGTAAATCGTCGAATATTCCCAAGATAAAAAGAATATTCCACGACCAAAAAAGAATATTCTCCGACAAAAAATAAATATTTTATAACCACTTGCTTATCTTGTAAAATTTGCACATTTTTCACCCATAACCAAAGCATTATATCAAATTAACACCTTATTAATTTAGAATAATGAATAAAAAAATTCAATTTTATTTATAATAAGTTGGGGTCTTACAACCTCCCTCCTTATAAAATTTCGTCCTCGAAATTGGCGTCGTGCACAGTGTTTGAGCGGTGAGGTACCTCGCTTTCATTTACGATTCTAACTCCCGGTCATTTCTTGATAGCATGGTTCCTCCACAAAACCTTAACTTGTGGTATAACCTTGGTGCGTAGGACATGCTCTTTTCTATCCAAGATCTTAACGGTACCTCCTAAATCGTTAAATCTTCGGCTATCTCGTCTGGTTCTAACTTCGATAATGTGGTTGGGTCTTTCACATATTTACGAAGCATAGATATATGAAAAACATTATGAACACGAGACATGTTTTGGAGGTAATCTGAGTCTATAGGCTACATTTCCTATTCGGTCAAGAATCTCAAATGGACCAACAAATCTTGGATTGAGCTTTCCTCTCTTTCCAAATCTTGTAACTCCCTTCCATGGAAGCAACACGTAATAGTACATGATCTCGATATTAAACTCCACGTCCTTTCGATGAAGATCGGCATAACTCTTTTGTCGATCTTGTGAGGTTTGAATCGTTGTCGAATCATTTGGATCTTTTACGTAGTCATGCGTACTAATTACGGTCCCAACAACGTTGCTTCTCCCACCTCGTCCCGACATCTTTGGAGAGCGACACTTTTGTCCATCTGGCGCCTCAAATGGAGCCATGCCTATACTTGCTTGATAATAAGCTGTTGTTGTAGGGAGAATTCCACCGATGGCAATACTTATCCCAACTTCCTTTGAAATCTAGAACCACGAGTCTTAATAGATCTTCAGGGTTTGAATAGTCCTTTCTGATTGCCCGTCCGTTTTGAGGATGGTATCTTTGAAGCCAATAAATAAATCCGTGCCCATAGCTTTTTATGAGGCTAACCCAAAATCTTGAAGTGAATCTTGGGTCACGATCCGAAACTATGGATCTTGGCATGCCATGCAATCTCACAATCTCATTCACGTCACATCTGAGCAAAAGCGTTCAAGGAATAAGTCTCACGTATAGGCAAAAATGAAATGCGGACTTGGTTAATCTATCAACAATAACCTAAATCGCATCTATGCCTTGAGAAACTTTGGGAAGACACATGCTTGAATCCATGGTAATGTGTTCCCACTTCCATTTCGGAATCTCAAGTGGTTGCAATGGACCTTTTGGCACTTGATGCTCACTTTTACTTTACCGTTGACAAGTTAAACACCTCGAGATAAACTCTGCGATCTCTCTCTTCATATTGTTCCACCAAAATGTATGTCGAATATCATGATACATTTGGTACTCCCGAGATGGATTACAAATGGGGTGTTGTGTGCCTCCATCATGATTCTATGCTTTAAGTCGAGAATCGTTAGGAGCATAAAGTCTAGAGTTGACTCAAGTATTCCTTCTTCATCGATTCTTGCTTACGGAATAGCACCTTCTTGCTTTCTTTCTTCTTCATACGCATCATTGGTCAAGTAGCTTGAGCGACTTTTAACTTTATCGATTAAAGTTGGTTCTACTCGTATATTAGCCATCATCATGTGGGTCCTGAGTCTTTAATTCTATCTCCATCCTTTGCAAGTCATACAAAATGGGCCTTTGTGTTGACAATATCGCTTTTCGTGCTTGCATATGATCTTACTACTTTCGATCGTCGACTACTTCGTTAAACTTTTCGGGATGATATTGAATAGTGTGATCGTAATCTTTCAACAGCTCAAGCCAACGTCGTCGTTCTTGCATGTTGAGTTCTTTTTGGGTGAAGAAATATTTGAGGCTTTTATGGTCCGTATAAATCTCCATTTTCTCCCCATACAAGTAGTGTCTCCATATCTTCAACGCGAATCATTGCTTGCTGACTCCGGATCATGAGTAGGATAATTCCTCTCATATTCTTTGAGTTGTCGCGAGGCATAAACTATGACTTTCCCATGTTGCATGAGAACACATCCTAACCCTTTGCACGAAGCATCATCGTAGTAGATAACAAATCCATCCGAACCGGATGGTATTGCGAAACAGTGCGCCAAAATGAGTCTCTCTTGAGCTCTTGGAAACTTTTCTCACATTCCTCGCTCCATCATACAATTTTGTATCTTTTAAAGTCGGTGAGTTAATGGAGTAGCGATTAGAAAAATCCTTCCACGAATCTCAGATAATAACCGGTAAGCCCAAAAAAACTGCGTGCTTGATCCGAAACTTGGTTGCTCCCAACTTTGTATTGCTTGAATCTTCGCGGGTCAGCGGATACTCCATGTTTTGACACCACGTGCCCAAGAAATGCTACTTCCTCAAGCGAACTCTTCGCATTTCTTGACTTGGCATATAAGCTTGTTTTCACGAAGCCTTTCAATGTCGACTTCAAATGGTGCTCATGATCTTCACGGCTTTTGGAATAGATGAGGATGTCATCAATAAAGACAACAACGAACCGATCCAAATATTCCTTGAATACTCGGTTCATCGTATCCATCCAAAGCGGCGGGAGCATTAGTCGATCCAAAAGACATGACTAAGAATTCATAATGCCGTCTGCAGGAGTTACGAAAGCGGTCTTTGGAATATCCTCGGTTTTAATCTTGGTGATGATATCGAGCGAAGATCGATCTTTGAAAAGAATTTTGCTCCTTTACAATGGTCGAACGGGTCATCAATGCGAGGTAACGGATACCTATTCTTGATGGTGACATGGTTTAATTCTCGGTAGTCAATACAAAATCGCATACTCCGTCTTTCTTCTTTCTGAATAAAATAGGAGCACCCCGAGGAGATGTCTTGGGGCCAGAATGAAACCGATGTCTAATAACTCTGTAGTTGGACTTTTAACTCCACGAAGTTCAATAGGAGCCATTCGATATGGGGTTTTAGAAATGGGTTTTGTACGGTTCAAGATCGATAAAGAATTCAACATCACGTTACGGGGTAGGCCAGGAAGTTCTTGAAATACATCGGGAAATTCTCTAACACGAAAATATTATCCAAATCGACTTGTCTTTATTCAAATCCATAACATGGGCTAAGAAAGCTTGACAGCCATTTTTCAATAAATGAATAGCTTTGAGGCTTGATATGATAGCGACTGATTTTAGTGGTTTAGTTGTTTGAATTAAGTATAGCGGGTTGGTTAGGAATATGAAAACTAACAACCTTACGAAAACAATCAATTTTGGCATGATGGTGGTTAACCAATCAATTCCTAAAATCACATCAAAAGCAAGTATCTTTAAAGAGATAAGATCAACGAGTAATGTGATAGTGCCAACTTGGATCAAGCAAGATTTATAAAGCGTAGATGTAACGAAGGTTTCACCCAATGGAGTTTCAACGAGATAAATCAAAGTCCAATTTCTCGAGTCAAGTTTAAGCGTTGAGCACAAGCGGGAGAGATAAAAGAATGGGTAGAACAGGTATCTAGTAAGGTATAAACTTCGAAGAATTCAAGATTAGCTTACCGTGATCACCTCGTTCGGGTTCCTCACGTTTTGGCGATTCGACAAACGCTCTTCCGAGAACAAGTGATTTTGACTTATCAGGACGACCCTTTGGAGTCACCATCCTGCTTTGAACTTGGTTTTGCTTTCTGAGCAATCTCGAGCTATATGGCCCTCCTTTCCACAATTATAACATACCTTGGATTGTTGTGGGCGGTTTGAGGTGATATGTCCCTCTTTCCGCATTTGTAACATCTAATGGCGATTCGATCTCCTCCCTAGAATTTGTTGTTGGTGTTGGTCTTCTTTCTTTGATGTCTCTCCCGTCATTGTTGAATCTCCTCTTTCTAAAATTCCACTTGACTCACTCTCTCCTATTATCATGGCCACGATTACCACTTTGAGTGGTTCTGCTTTTGTCCGTATTTTTCCTCCTCATTGGTTATCATCGTTACGATGGTATTTTGTCCTACCGTATGACCACAGGTTGTGGTCCCTCGGTTGAGTATACTCACTATCTCGCTCTAATAATTGAGCCACATTGACAACATCTGAATCTGAGAGAAAATTTATGAGAGATAAGGTATTGTGAATCTCGGGTTTTAGACCTCTCGAAACATCCAGCGTCATCGTTCCTCATTTTCTACCAAATGAGGTGCAAACACTGGATAACTCATGAACTTACGCCTCGTCTTGAGACACTGTCGTATTTGTTACATTCGATCTAATAAACTCTACCTCCTTCGTATGATGAATACTTTCGGGAAAGTACTTGTCATTGAACGATTCTGAAATCTTTCCCAAGACATGTTGAGTGCGGTTTGGTGAGTGCAACCCGATTTCCCACGATGTCTGCCTCTCCACGGAACATAAAAGTGGCGAATGGAACCTTACATTCCTCCGTGCATCCCAAGACATCGAATATCTTGGTAATTTGCTTGACCCATTTTCCGCCTTAATCGGATCGGGCTTTCCCAAAATCTGGTGGTCCCAACTCCTTGAAGCTAACTTGGTTGTGATGAATGAGCGCGTTGCCATCATTTCCACCGTATTTTGTACACGAGTCTCCTAAATGCGATTTTGCATGAGCTATAAAAGCTCCTAAACATTCCATCATTCATCGTTTGCTCGGTAGTGTTGTTTACGGAGGAATATTGTCTTCTGTTTGCACGTTCTCTGGTTTGTGACTAAAGGTTGTTCCACGGTCTCATACACTCCATTGTTAACGTTCTCGTGACCATTCTTAAATCTTGCCATAAAAAAAAGGGTTAATTAAACAAATTAACATATCACATAATATCCATATATTATGACCCAGCCAACAAATAAGCTTAGATAGGACACCTTTAGCGAAGGATTTACTCATCTCTCCCTCTGGTTCTATTCCCGATCTCACTTGGAGACCATATCCTAGCTTTGATACCAAGTGTGGCGCCCCCCAAAATAGGTATCTGACACCCATTACGAGTGCATGAATACATGATACGCAGAAAGCAAACTACAACTTCAATAATACAATTATGGTGCAAAATCGACAACACATCTTTGTGAGTTTAAATACAAATATTGTCTTACAGACAATATCCACACCCAAATAAGTCCTCATTACAATTATTCATACACTATTTTTTACGAAATAGTGAGGGCAATAAAAACATCTTTCTAGAACCATCACTCCATTACCCAGGCTTCGATCTGCTGTATGTTTCTCACCTCACGAGAAGAAAAATGGAACAAAAAGGAAAGGGTGAGCTCAACTAGCCCGATAAAGAATATTATGACTAAGATAATATACAACAAATTATCATTAGTCTTCAACGAGGAAAAATCGATAGAATATAATGAGACAAACAAGTTTTAGATCAACAAATCTGGTGAAAACAACAATCCATTAGAAGAGTCGCGTAGAGAATGAATTCTACTATCTTACAGATTTAAAGTCCATCATCAATATTTTATCCTGTAACATCAATCAATATACATCTTTAATCAAATATTCATCTTTTTCTACAGGCCGAAGATATTCATTTATTTCACCGGTTGGTCGTATTCATCTCAACGACACTTGTTCATCTTTTGCTACGGGCCAAAGATATTCATCGATTAATCATTCATCTTTTTTGCTACTGGCCAAAGATATTGATAATATCATCATTTAGGGTGAGGATGATGAAAAATATTTTAAAAAAAGCGAATCCGGTGAGACGGAAGAACAAATATTAGGGATTAAATATAACGGTTTATCGAAGATCAATAATACTTCATAATAACCAATTGTGAAGCGAAATTCAAAATAAAGATCAAAACATGGATACAATCAAAGATAGTAACCATAATAGACATCTTGGACAAAAAGAAAAAAATTTTATTTTTAGGTGAATAGTGTAATATATAAGTGAATAATAATGTATCGTGAATAATGCGTGTATCGTGAATAGTAACCCAAACACAAAAAAGTTCAAATTTGATTAAAAAGTTCACCAATATTTTGGCATAATGATATTGAAGAAAATAATATCATTTAAGAAGAAAATAACATCCACCCTCAAAATAACAGTATACTTACGATGGAATATCGGATATAAAGCGAAGGAAACTTATGCCGATAACAACTCTCAAAGTATCAAAATACTCACAAAAAATAAACTCGATAATCTAGAGAGAAAAAAACTTGTTTACGGTGTGATTTTCAATTCTAACCTAAGCGTCTATTTTATAGGAAAATCTTAGAACATGGCAGGAGACTAAAATAATAAAATATTATTATTTCTTTCTTTTTCTCTCTACACACCTTTGGAAAAATCAAGCATGCCATCTTGGAAGAAAAAATAGCGACCCATGTGTATTCAACACCAACCCAAAAGTGGGTCCCACCCATAAATTAATAAAAATTATTTTATTTTTGAAACTTCAACAATTCATAGAAAATAGCCGTTTATCGAAAAATACGAATTTTATGTCCATTCCACACGAAATCAAATTCTCTACAACTTTGTAGCTTTGAGTTTTTCAAATTCCAACTAGAAAATATCAAAATCAATAAGCGGGTGATTTTTAATACCTCCATTCAGACAAAATCTTGATAAAACACCTCGGCATTAATTCCTTCATTTATAACCACAAAATAAATAAATCCATCATTTATATCCACATCAAATAAATATTTTCTTATCATATAAATCAATAATTAATTATTCACAAATAATATTACGAATCCACAATTATGATGACGGTAGTAGTTCCCGGAAAGAGGGGCTTTCGATAAGGATTTCTCCTTCTTGGCGCATGATTAGGTGACCAAACCTCTCCTTGAATGAACTTTCTAGACATTGCCAATAATGTTATCTAATAATATTATTCAAATAATATGAATTATTGATCGATAATGGGAAATCTTTGTGCGATGACAATTATTGAAACAACAATAATATTAAATATCAACGCATGACAATTATTGAATCAATAAAATAAAATATTGAGCGATAACTACTTTATAACAATTATTGAGTAGTGCCTTCTTACGTGCACGAATCAATAATTCAATAATCTTTGTGCTGTCTGGTAATACTTCTTTGTGCGACCACAGCGTATTCTTGTATTTTAACCACCGGGTATTCAAGCGATGTTAGCTTGATAACAACTACGTAGATTATTTATAAAAACTCATACTTTGTCATTTTCTTCATCAAGCGATTATTACATTTATGAGCCCCCACGAATGGGCTTGGCATAAATCTGAATATTCCCAAACAAAAAGAATATTCCACGACCAAAAAGAATATTCTCAAACAAAAATGAATATTTTATAACCACTTGCTTATTTGTAAAATTTGCACATTTCACCCATAACCAAAAGCATTATATCAAATTAACACCTTATTAATTTAGAATAATGAATAAAGAAAATTCAATTTTATTTATAATAAGTTGAGGTCTTTTTCTTATCCCAATAGCTTGCCTAACTTAATTTTTCCTATTTCAATTGCTTGCTCAAAATCAGAATCTATAAAACTTCTTGCATTCCTTGTAGATATTGAAGGGGCTTTTGATGGTGGAGGTGCAATGGTGGCTAGTGTCATTGGTAGGAAGAAACAAAGGTGGTGAAGAAGGAAACGTAAAATTTAGAAGGAAGATGATGAATGGGATGCTGTTATATTATTTTTTTAGTTTGTTTAATTAATTACTTAAGTTTTTGTTATGCTTACTTAGTTTAATTTATATTTTGTTTTTTTACCCAAAAAAAGTAATTATATTTTGTGTCTGGGGGGTATTGATTGATTAAATATTAAAATTATTTGTTGAAAAAATTAAACATTTAAGGCTTGGGCTACTGAGGTGGTCTTTATGATCAACACTTCAAATATGAGGTTTTGACGAAATTGACAACAACTCATATGGCACCTAATGATAATGCTAGA
This sequence comes from Panax ginseng, assembly GCA_020205605.1. Classification (NCBI taxonomy): domain Eukaryota; kingdom Viridiplantae; phylum Streptophyta; class Magnoliopsida; order Apiales; family Araliaceae; genus Panax; species Panax ginseng. The sequence goes on along the minus strand of CM035131.1, from coordinate 13,651,099 downwards.
TTTAGCCACATTTATTTATTTAAATTCAATTCTAAATATACATTTCATTCTAAGTCAAGTGAGGAAATGAGAATTGGAATTATTTTATAAGATAAATAAAAGAGAGCAAAGTGATGAAGACTGACGAGACTGATAACTATAAATAACTAAAAAATATTTATTTTAATTAAAAGTCAAACCAACACAGTACAACATTTAATTATTCGGAAAAAAATGAGTTGAAATTTGATATACTGATAATGTACATCACACGAACCATAATCTTATCCGTTAGATTGCGTGCAAAAAATAGTTTATTTATAGTCCACAAACATATTTGAATTACGTTTTAAAAAAGTATATCGTAATTTTGACAATTAAAACTAAACCTAATCCATCCACGATTCCCTTCCCTTTTCTTTTTTAAATGAGACTAACTAACATGTTCAAAAAATTACTCGCTCCGTTCTTGACAAAATGTTAACGAAAATCACTCTTTTGTTTTGGGTAACATAGCAAAGTCAAAGAAATATATTTAAATGCAATAATGCATAAGTATATTGCACAAAGATTAGAGAGAGGGATCCACAATTAAAGTATATTACACTTGCGCAAAGACTTGGCTTCCCTCCATTTTATATTAGAAAATGTTGTAAACTTATTTACTATTCATTTTTAGTTTTAAAAATATCAATTCCTTATTTATTTATTTATTTTTGGCAAAAACCCTGAAATAAAAAGAGTAATTCTCATTGATATGTGAATCGAATTACAAAAATACTAGAGTGGAGATGATACCTCTTCACGGAAGAGGTCCAAATTGAAATTCGATTTCTAAAAAACAGATAAAAATATACATATTTATGTAGTTCTTCAACACCAGCAACGAAAAAGAGCCCGTCATGATAACTCCACATTCAAATTTGAATAATAAATCTCTATTTATCAATTAATGTCAATCAAACCTCCTCCACGGATAGATCATAAAAAAAACTCTATAAAACGAAAAAATCTCAATTGAAAAAAAATTCAAATTAGGAGAAATAAAACTGCATAAAAAGAGAAAGTAAGAATAATTAAACAGAAACACGTAAAAAAAAAAAAAAAAAAAAAAAAAACTTAAGGGACGGTCTTTTTAGTGTCGATTAGAGACCTTCCCTATATTTGAAAATATGGAGGCTAGAGTATTTTGTAGAGAGAAAAAAGAAAAGAGAAATGTTGAATAGAAGTGTAGTGGACAAAAGGCAAATCCAAAAAATGCACAACATAAACATTATTAACAAAAGAAATGATATATTTTGGCAAATCCCTATTTTGAAGATATATAAGAGACATCATTAAAACTTTAAGATATAATAAATGAATGTCATAATTAAGAACAATACAACAAATTCACAATAAAATAAATAAAATCACCACAAAAAATACCTAATATTTTCAATGATTAAAAATATTTATAACAATAAGATACAAAATACTCTGTCCCTTAATATAAATTATTTTAGACCTGTGTACAAGTATTAAAAAAATAATTGTATAGTATTAAATATAATATTAATTGTCTATATTGCTTGTATTAGAAAAAGAGTGTTATTTATTGGACAAAAAATAGTGAGAGAACCAAAATTATATTTATTACTTGGGATAATATTAAAAACTAAACAATTAATGTTTACTTAAAATTCTCAAACGACTTATATTAAGGGATAAAAATATTCTCTAAAACGTCTTATATTAAGGGCTTGAAAGAGTAATGTGTATAATTTTAAGTGATTATAATCATTGAACTTATCTATATATGACAAAATATTAACTAGTATAATTTAATATTATATATATACCTTTTGGAAATTAATATTTTTATATAATTTTTTGATATTTTTATATAAAAAATATCGATATAAATATATGTCGGTATAAAATTTATAACCACGATTTTCGTATAAAAATATTAAAAATTCACGTCAGTTTCCATATCTTTTTGGTAACTTTATTTTGTCATTTGCCACCGTCTTTACATGGGTTTTTAACTTGTTAGTTTGTTAGTTGTTACCGCCATCAACAAAGAGCTTTTTTGATTTTTCTCCGCATATTTTCTCAACTCCAGCTCCGGCCTCCGATCATCCATTCACACACAATGGAAAAATCTGGGTATTGCCGGGACGGAATTTACAGATCTCTCCGGCCACCTCTATACCTCCCCACGGACCCAAAACTCTCTATGATTTCCTTCCTCTTCCGAAATTCCTCTTCTTACCCTGATAAACCGGCTCTAATCGAGGCCGATTCCGGCGAAACCTTGACCTACTCCCAGCTCAAATCCACCGTATTCAAAGTTTCCTACGGATTACACCAACTGGGCATCAAGAAAAACGACATCGTTCTCATATTCGCCCCCAATTCCATTCAATTCCCTCTCTGTTTCTTCGGAATCATCGCCGCCGGTGCCATTGCCTCCACCGTCAATCCCAGTTACACAGTTCCCGAGGTATCGAAACAGATAAAGGATTGTAACCCAAAACTTATTATCACAGTCCCTGAGTTATGTGGAAAGGTAAAAGGGTTTAATTTACCAGTTGTGCTTTTGGGTTCTGAGGAATCATTGAAGGAATTTGAATCAAATTCAAGAGTTATCCATTTCACTGACTTGGTGAAGAATAATGGGTCAGTGTCAATTTTACCAAAGATTTCGAGTAATGATACTGCAGCTTTGTTGTATTCATCTGGAACAACTGGGATTAGTAAGGGTGTAGTTTTAAGTCATAGAAATTTTATCGCTGGTGCTATAATGTTATGTAGTGATCAAGAATTAATGGGTGAGATGAACAGTGTGTATTTGTGTGTTTTGCCTATGTTTCATGTATTTGGACTTACTGTTCTTACATTTGCTCAACTGCAAAGAGGCAATACAGTTGTGTCAATGGCAAAATTTGATTTGGAGAAGTTTTTGAGGTATATTGAGAAGTATAGAGTGACTCATGTGTGGGTTGTGCCACCAATTATACTTGCTTTGGCAAAGCTGAGTGTGGTTAAGAACTATAATTTGTCTTCGTTGAAGCAAATTGGTTCAGGTGCTGCTCCACTAGGTAAAGAGTTGATGCAGGATTGTGCCAAGAATTTTCCTCAGGCTTTGGTTATTCAGGTAATTTGATCAAACCTGGATATTATATCAACACAGTGCAATTGGACCTCATTTAATTCTAAATTAGCATTTCAGTACCTTGATATTAACCCATATTCATTTTGGTTCGAGTTTTTTTTTTACAAATTTTTCATTTAGTAGATCACTTTCCAACTTTTATGGTTGATTCGAACTAGAATGCAATTCAATTGGATTGCAATAGACAAATTTGTTTGGAGTATATTCATAAATCGGTAACTTCTTTTAAACTCCATGTCAAGTGTATAATTACCTTGGGTTATCATAATGATTTCGAAAGAGGTATACTTAGTTTTTTCTTTTCTTGCTTCTGCTATCAATATTTAGAATTCAAGCCTAAATACGTAATTGAGTGGTGAAAAGTTTGCCTCTGGCCTTTGAGACTATCATATATTCCTATGCTTGACTTCCATTAACTTGAAGGCGATTTTATTCCGTACTCAGTCATTGGTATAGAATTTCTCACAATTTAGATGGTTAATGATAGTTCAGCGGCGCTGGAATCACTTGATAATTAAGAGTCTATGCATAAACATTCGCATGACTAAGTTTGTGTACATAATTTGCTAGTTGTTTTCCTAGTTAGGTATGTATCACTTACGTAACTAAATAGTAAAAAATAGAATAAAGCATTTATGAAATAATTGATAATTCTGAATCCATGGGCTGGACTCGTCTCTGTTGCTGTTGCAGGTGTAATGGGAAATATCTGTTTATCTAGGTTGAGTGTGACGTATGAGTTGCAGTTCGTTGAGTTATTCCAAAAGTTTGTTAGGGACTTTGTGCTTATACATGTTTGTTTTCTAGATAAGACCATTAATATTAGAGGTGGAATCTATACCAGATCCTCAATATGATACTCAGAGAGAGAGGTATTACTTTCTTGCACATGCTCTTTTTAGTCATTTTAGTATATAAGATACACGTCATTTCTTTAGACTTGGAAAAAATGCTGCAAGTTAATTTAGTTGTGTAATGCAAAGTTGCAAGAGATAGAGTGGTATTCTTTCAAGACCAATCTTCTAAACTTTTGACATGTAAGATCTGTTTCAAGAGTGAAAACAGCTCTATATTCAGCTCTAGCCTTTGGGTCTGATAAATAAGTTTGGAAATGCCATTTATTGCAATTAGCAATACAGAAATTTGAGGTAGACTTTTATTTATGGTAATTTTTTCATATACATAATACCCATATTGATTGTTTTGGCGAAGGGGTTAAATGTTTTTTACCTCACTATACTTTAGATCAACTTACAAACCACCTAACTATACTTTTTTTTTATTACAGTCAACTAACTAAACTTTTATTTTCTTACAAAAATTTGAATTTCCGTCTTGATCGTTAAAGTTTTTAACTGAAGTTTGACAAGGCAGTGTCAGGTATATACATAATCTTAGCTGGAATGTTTTTTAAATAGGTTTTTACACGTCATTCATAACCCACACACAAAAACAAACTTACGCACCCAAACCCATAAATATTCGACCCAACCCAACTACTATCATCATAATCAATAGATCTGAAACCAAATAGGAGTATATTTTTGAATGTTTTTTCATCTTCTACCTCTAATTCTCTTCATCTACATCTTCAATTGCAAAGAAAAAAGAAAGATGGTGAAGATGATGGGTTATAATAAGAGTGCTTATTAAGTCTGTAAACGAATCAAATAGTTCGGGCTCGCTCGAAAAAATACGAGTGAGACTTAGACTCGTTAATAATATGATCCAATTTTGAGTATAAAAAATAGTTCGAAGAAAAAATATTAGTAGAATCTGAGCAAGGTTATACTCGACTCGTTTAATATTCAAATTACTCGAATTCTTAATTGTGATTCGATACATACTCGATTGATACAGTTTCGATTAGGTACTCGATACATTATCTTATAATATATACAAAATTAAATCAAATTAGGATAATTAATTATTATTTTATTTTATTTTTAATTTTAATTGTGATTTGTATTTGTAAAGTGTAATAGTAAATATATTTTCTCATTTCTAAGCAAAATAACAAATTCAATTTATAATTATATTTATTATAAAACTAGTTATTACGTGGAGGCTCGAATTCGAGCTTTAGTTTGAAGTTCGTGAGTAGTTTGAATATAATTCGATCCGAGTCGAATTGGATTCGAGTAATAAATATTCGAGTCGAGTCGAATCTGAGTAGAAATTTTTACATAAAATTCAAATTCGAGTCGAATCTATCTGTTCGCTTCGGTTCGACTCGTTTACACCCTTAAGAAAAAAACATTTATAAAGATTAAAATCTAAATCAATTGAAACAATTTTGTTTCTCTTCAAATTCTAGCAAAAGCTTGTTCAAGATCTGAATTTTAGATCTCTAATGCGACTTGCCTCTTTATACCGTTCGCTTTCTCTCCTCAATTCTCTCCCATTTCACTTTCATGGGGACAACGGACAAAGAAGAAATCTCCGACAGCGGAGGAGCATAAGATTCCGAGTGAGATATCCAAGATTGTCAAAAGTTTCTTGAAGGATTGTTTGGTGAAAAAAGAAGGCATATATAGGCTTACTGCTGATCAAGAGGCATCCATTTGTTTTTGCAAGTTTATTAGATTATTATTTGTATGGATCATAATATTACTCAGATGAAGAACACAAGATTTTGGAATTGGAATAAAATACATATTTTGTAGAAGAAATTATAAATATGTACGTATATAAAGGTGTTAAGAATTTATTTTGAAAAGATTTTTAATTTTAGCATATTTTTAATTTGTATGTTTTATAATTTCCTTAATTCTATTTGTTAATAATTACATAAAAACTCATTTGATATTAATTACAAAATAATTAAATATATTTTATTTTATTTTCTTGTTTTTTTGCTTACTTTTCTGTTTTATATTTTATTTTAAGAATTTCTTTCATTTTTTGCATTAATTTAATTATTTCCACTTAAGCGTATCTATATCATACATGAGAATTTCATGTCAGCTTTCTCTTTCTTATGTGTGTCAAACCGTTTAAAGTCATGACTTAACGGATTTTGTAACGTGTTGTATGAAATAAAAGTTGAGTTAGTTGGTTGTATGAAAAAAATATATATAATTAGGCATTTGTATCTATTAAATATACTAAAATGCAGTACATGATACCATAGCTTGACACCTGTCATTCCCACAATTCAACACGTGTCCTGTCTAATTAATATTTCTTAATACCCTTACCAAAACTGCCCAACTAACATAACAAATGAGGATAAAAACAAACACTAATTCATTCCCCTAAATTTTAGTTTTATAATCTCCTAAATCACTACAAATCTAAACTGTTTTGATAATTAAATTTTAAATTTATAATCCCCTAAATCAATACAAATCTAAACTGTTTTGATAATATCAATTGTTTTGATATTATCCTTTGTAATTTAATTATTATTTAATAAAATCACTACTTTATCTCAACACTACCCCTACAATGTATATTCATTTGTTTTTCTGGATAAAATTTGATCATCGCACAACAATCTATATTATTAAAAAATTGAATAATCTCACCGCAACGTACGGGTTTGTATCTAGTGTTGATCTAAAGTACAGTAAGGTAAAAAGCATTTAACCCTCTGGTGAAGGTCGGTAAGTTTTTGATTAGTGTCAAGATGTGTGCTTTTATTGGATCGAGATTCTGAACTTTCATTCATGTAGTGTCTAAATAACAATGAAGTAAGAGCAAGTCAACAAGCTCAAACAATGAGCAGTTAGTTGGCAGGCTAGCTGCAGTGAAAAGACAAAGAGAAGAATTAAGAGGGGATAGGGAAGAAATTGATTACCTTTGCCCTTATAAGAAAGTATATGCTGAAAACTCTTGTCATCACTGGTGAAAGATTGTTTTCATATACTGGAAGCAGCAGACTTGATAAAATTACACAAAATTGAAATCCATTAATATCTGGTGAACCTTCAATGATATACTGCATTAATTTATATTCAATGAAGATAGTGTTCTAGAAAATATTCATTCTGATGAATTAAGGTTTAACTGATTGTAGCCCCCCTCCCCCACCAAACAAAAAAAATAAATATTGTGGCAAATGAGCTTGCCACCTAGACTGAGGATATGAAAGGTCCTTCCTTGCATGTTCTATAATTTGTCACAAGTAGCTTGGGGTTGAAAAGTTGGCTTCTAACCTGAAATTATGTCTTTGCAGGGTTATGGTATGACAGAAACAACTTCAATTATCTCAATGGAGAATCCACTTGGAGGCCCTCGTTTTTCTGGTTCTGCAGGAATGCTTGTTGCAGGAGTGGAATCCAAAATAGTTAGTGTAGATACACTGAAGTCTCTTCCTCCCAACCAGTTAGGTGAAATATGGGTCCGGGGACCTAACATAATGCAAGGTAATCTGTTAATTTATTAGTTGTGTCTTGATACACTCAAATGTCTAGAGAATGAGTTATTTATAGCCTATAGGAGAACATTGTTATATCTTCTCCCTTTCATGCTTAAGGGAGTATGAGTTAAGCTCAATTCAGATGGTCACAATTGTTCAATGGCATGAAATGACATTTCACAACATTTGAACCATGCACCTGCTTACCTGGCACTTGGCAGCGAATTTTGCACTTCTCACAGTAGCCTGTGAGACTGACTACTTAATCAGCTAACATGACTCAAATTGGAATGCGAGTTAGGGGTTATTTAATCCTTAAAAATATATCTCAGATATTTTTTTATTTTACCCATGGACATGGTCATCTTTTCAGCAGAGATTGCCAGCCCAATCAGTTAAACAGGAGTTCTTGTTTCTTCCTTTTTTTTCCCTTTTGTTTTGTCCTTTCTTCCTTTTGATGAGTAAAATATCTTCTTTTCTTCTTTGTCTGTATTTATTTTGGGAATTTCAAGCGGGGCAATTCTCATCTAATAGTTGTTCAGTTGATATGCAATTTTATAGCTAAATCATTCCACAATTGCATATGATGGATGAGATCATTCACTTAATTTAAGTTTGAACTTTGAAGATATGCCTCTTATTTTATTTTTTTTCGACAGTGCATGTAAGGCTATCATTTTCTTTAATTCTAAAATTCATCATTCTACAATCAGGTTATTTCAACAATCCACAGGCCACGAAGCTTACTATAGATAAACACGGGTGGCTTCATACTGGTGATCTTGGTTATTTTGACGATGAAGGACAACTATTTGTCGTTGATCGAATTAAAGAGCTCATTAAGTACAAAGGTTTTCAGGTAACTTACTAAGGACTCTATTTACTCGAATGATAATGAGGGGTTTGAGCCCTTTCAACACACGCGAAATCCGGATATTATTGTGTGAGGTCCCACAAGATTTATGATAAGAAAAAAAGAAATCCACAATATAGGATGAAAACAAAGAAAAAGACAACATAAGCAACAAGCAATTTAACGTGATTTGCCCAAACTTGCCAAGATCCCCGGAGATAATCAATTTTACTACCAAATCCAAAATCTTATGTACATGCTTTCTCAAAACCCTTTGACGTAGCATCTCTTTCACGTCATTGGGGTTTTGACTATGCTCTCTACATCTTGTCTATACCCCTTAGATGTATATCTTTTGTTTCTTAGTTATTTTTCATTGGACCATTCTTCACAAATGCTCCACTTGCTCTATCCACAACTATATCAATTGGCCTGTCCTTTGCACAACTACATCTGAATAAATCAATTTGTCGCATACGATTCCGCCTTGGCAAGCCTCCACCCTAAAAAATCTTCTCACAATCGTCTCACCTTGATGATCATGCCTCCTCAAACGGAACACTCTTCAAGTATTCATTTCCGTATCAGCCAAGTTTTGAGGTTCATACTTTCAGGTGACTTATTCGCAAGAAGGCCATATAACATGCTACTTATCAACCCATGGTCTTGTGTGATTTTCTGAACTCTTACTGCAAGTCTGCTACTTAGCACATATATTCTTTGGAGTCTTACTGTCTCAACAACATTAACTTCTTTTGCAACTTTAGGATTTTATCCACAACACCCAAACTACAAAACACTGCTCCAAACATTTTCATCTCAACCGTTCCAATCCCTCTGATGATGCTATCAATAGATCATTAGACATAAATATTGTTTCAACCATTGTTCCCCTTAATATTAAGAGCGGGCACATTAAGTAAGGTTATTGGTTCATCATTTGTTCCTTGAAACTCATCGAAGATAATCTATTAAAGCAAGCATAATAAGTCACAAGTGAATTTAATATTCACTTCAGAGAATTAGTGCATCCTAGAATATTGTGAGAATATGTTTATAGGTAGAATAAGCAGCTGCTAACAACTGATCTGAATCACCTCCCACAAAAGAATAATTTCTTTTGATGTGGTTCCCTTCCTTGCATTTTAAAGCGCTGCTTGCCATTTTCACTCACTTGAATGTTTATTATGATAGATTCCATGTAGTAGTCCCACCTCCTGTACGTGTCTATTAAATCTGCATGCGGACTATATTTTACCCTGATTGCAAGGCCCAAACACTGCTTCCTGAACTTTGAGTTTGATTTTTAAAGCTCCATAGATTGGTGGCAGTTCATGTGTTTTACGTTGAATGGCATTGTTCTAAGTTAAACAATTTTTGAATTCAACTCTTGCTTTTGATTTGTTTTCTAACCTATATATGTATACCAGTAAGAGACGGTCTTTTATTGATATTCTCTTTTATTTAACATTCATTTTATCTTTTCTACTTTACTGTTTCTTGCCAGGTTGCACCAGCAGAGCTTGAAGGGCTACTTATTTCTCATCCTGAAATACTAGATGCTGTAGTTATCCCGTAAGTCACTGCTCAATCTTTATGCGTATGGGATCTCTTCTTCTCTTTTTTTTGGTACAACATATGGAATCTCGTGACTCTTGAGATGTTGTATTTGAATTTGAATCACTTCTCCCTTGTAGGTTTCCTGATGCTGAAGCTGGTGAGGTGCCAATTGCATATGTTGTCCGCTCTCCCAACAGTTCACTAACCGAAGAACATGTTCAAAAATTTATTGCAGAGCAGGTTATAGGCCCCTTTCTGTCCTCGATAATTCATAGACACTCTTGGTCAAGCAGGGGGGGCCTTTACTACTGGGCTACCCCCTCAATATAATGATATATTGGTTAACTAAAGAGCCAAATAACTACATTTATAGAAACAGCTATTAGGAGAAAATAAACTCCAGCATAAATTGTCCGCTGAAGAATCAGGCCTCTGATAACTTTTTTTTTATAATATATATTTTTTATTTGAGTCAACAATCGAACACAAGTCTTTTGGTACTCGAATGGTATTATCTTGCTTAGGTTCTTGTTGATACTTGATTTAATTATTATATGATCCTTTCGTCTATACAAACCAAGTGCTCGTGTAAATGTTTATGTTTCCGTCAATATGGTATGCTCTTTTACTTATATCTAGCTTTTTCAGGTTGCGCCATACAAAAGATTGCGAAGGGTAACATTTGTAAGCTCTGTCCCTAAGTCAGCTTCAGGGAAAATCCTCAGAAGAGAACTTATTGAGAAAGTCCGAGCTAAACTGTGATAGCATATCCTTCATATTATCAAACTTCCATTGTTGTTGCAGAATAAAAGAGTAAAGGACTTCTACAAAAATGGCCGTGTACATTGAGGTTCATCTCACATTTGCATCTTGTGCATGTACATTAAGAATGTCGAGTTTATCCCTAAAATAATATAATTTCAGTTTAATAGTGGTGTTACGATAATGAAATTATGAATGACAAATTTGAAGATATCTGTCATAATAGAATACTCTTTTGTGGAATAAAAAGAAATATAATGAAATTATTTTTGTGGAACAGAACATTAATTTTTTCCTAATCTTTGTTTATTATCTCTGATTATATTGCATGTAGAATGTAAGAATATTCTGAATTATCTTTTTTTAGATACAGCATGTCAAACTTTTCTTTGAGAACATTGACTTTCAAAATTGGACACCTTATTTTGGGACAATAGTAGTATTTGTCATAGGAAATTGTCACATGAAAAGTGTCGCTATAGATGAAAACCGTCGTTATAGGATATGTAGTGATGATTTTTATGTGAAAATATCATCGATTTTCTTAGTTTAGTGTCAGAGTCTTGGTTTATCAAGAATTAAGGGACGGACTGCACTGACCACTGCCTATGTGATATTTATGTGTCTTAATGCTGAAACCAATTATGCATTATGCTTGATAGCACAATGCTCCAATTCTAAATTTTTTTTAAGGAGAAAGAAATCAGAAAAAATAATTAACAAAGTGTGTAAGTAGTGTGTTAGGATTTGATATTATGCAGGTGCGGAACCAGGATTTATAAAAAAAAAAAGTTGTAAATTAAATAAAACTTAAACACAGAATAATCTCAAATTACAAAGTGTTCAAATATTAAATATAATATTGTATACAAATTATAATGTCACTTTTTGGTGAAACTCAGCTTTGAGACGTGGTATGTTCCGAATACGTCATAATTTATTTAACTAGAGATCTATATATTCAACCATTTATCTCTTGTTTGGTCACAAAGTGTACTTTTATAACAATATTAAAATTATTTTCATGGTAATAGTTGCAATATACAAATAAAAGGGAGAATAAAAACAAGTCTTATAGAGCTAACTAACTTTCGAGAAACTCCACCAATTCTTTTCATGTTACAAAATTTAGAATTATTAATTTTTAAGTTCATCATCCAGTCCCAGAAACAACATCTTAAAATTTTAAGAGTTAAAACTTTTCAAATTGAATCTTAAAATTATATTTTTACTTGTATTAGTACTTGAATAAATAAAATATAGATTATAATTTAAACAAAATAAGGTTTGGCTATGGTGTCCTCCAAGTAATTTCGTTCGCCCCCTGATATTATGATGGGTTGACGAGAAGCATGAGCTGATGAGGATGGACAATCCGGCAATCGATATGGTCTGCACTTAACCCCGTCTGCATAATTAATTAATTTCAAGCACTCACGTCGATCTATATAAACCCGTGAACTTATCCGCCAGCCCCAGCCCCAGCCCCAGCCCCACACTTGGCAAATTAAAGGCTGAACCCAAACCGACCGAGCGAGCGAGCGTTAACCATGGAATGTTCAAATAGCTTGGCTGTTTTCAAGGACGGTCGTCACGTCAGTCACCTAAAGCACACTCGACTCGACGGCACGTAATTGTATTACACACACACACACACACACACACACACACACATATATATATATATAAAGAGATTCAAATCATTATTGGTACGTAAGACAAGACCGACCAATTAACCACATTTTTAATATTCAATTAATCCATCTATATTACTACTATATCTTATTTTAATTAGGGATCACTCAAGCTCCGAATATAAATTAACCCTAGCTGGTAACTAACGTACGTAAATGAAACCAAACTTCAACGTCGAATAAAGATCAAATAATTAATTAATTCTTATATAAAATTTAGAGAGCTAGTAACATATATAAATTAATGAGAAGTACTTCAATTTCAAAGACAAATTAAAAGGGGACCCTAAAGCACACTTAAATATAATAACTGACTAATTTACCTTTAATAAATGACTCTCAATTCACAATTTTGCCCTTATTTTATCTTAATAAACATAATAACTATAAAACAACTTAAATAAATAAACAATTATGTATGTAAGATGGAATTAAACACTATAAAGCTTATCAAAAATAAATACACAAATAAAATTGCATAATTTCTTTCTTAGAAATATAAAATGTTCACGTCTTAGAAGAAAAATAGACAAAAAAAAAACTACAACTACTACTTTTTTTAATAATAATACTACAAATCTCATTATCTGATACTAAATAATTGAACTAATGAATGAGAGTACTAAGATAAATAATTTTTATTTTATATTATTATCAAAAAATACAATGACGTCTTTTTTATGCATGGTTAATTTTCTTCTATGCCATGAACATTATATTTCTCATGTAGGCAATTAATTATATATGAGGTTAAACTTTCCTTTATTTTTTTTATAAACATGATGTATTTCTAATTTTTATTTATTTATAGTTAATATATGTAATTAATAGGATAAAGGTCAAAACTTGAAGATGACAACTATATAAATGAGTTGGTTCTCATTTATTAAAGACAAATTAGTCACTTACTTATATTTAGATATTGGCATCAGGGACCCATATGGCTGCTTTACATACATATATAGATAGATAGATGGATATACGTATGAATTAGCTAGGAATGATAAATGTACGTACTCTACTTTTGGTTCGTATATCGTTCATATATATGCGACCCCGTCATCTTTGTGACAGGATATCAGTATCTCATAATTAACAAGTTCCTTCGAAAACTGTTTGTCAACCATCTTTAGGATGAATGAATGTCCACATAAAATTAACCTATATATAACAGCATATATATTGGTCTAAATTAAGTAGCACATATTTTCAATATGTATGTCTATATATATATATATATATATATATATATGGATATGATCTATAACAAGTATTTGTTATGGATGTAAATTGGGCAAATAGCATTAAAAAATACCTACGCTACACCAACTAGCGTACGAATAAAAAAAAAGACGAAACCCAATATAGATTATATGTAATGGATTATGAAGAAAGATAAAAACAATAGAGGAGGATGCTAGCCAAGTGTCTTCTCTTTTGTTTTTGTCTTTCTTCATAACCCATTACATATAATCTATATGTATTCTTCACACAAACACAAAAGAGCTAAATAAAAAAAATAGTATCCGAATTATTCATATTTAGTTTTCAATGTCTTCTGATCTCTTTGTATTTGATGGGTCGTTCTTTTCCGATCCATTTTCTCCTTTCAATGACTTCTCTGTTTCCATTGATAATATTCTCCGGTCAATTCCAGACAATTTCAGCCATGCAAATGAAATAGAACAAATTGCATCTTCCCTTTTTTCCTCTTCTCCTCCAAGTCACCAAATGGAAAATCTTTCACTTTGCCAAAATACCCATTTGGAAACTGCATCAAATTCTCCAAATGGGTATGGAAATCTGTCCGTTCTTGAGGTGAAAACAGAGGAATCTCAAATTCCCATTTGCTCTGCTTTTGATTACAGCAATTCCTTTGTTCCTAGTTATGGTGGTGGGTGTGAAAATGCAGTGAAGATGATGCAGAGGAGTTTTAGCAGCAACAGTTTTGATGGGAAGCCCAGTTTCTTGTTCCAACCTCGGCTTGATAGTCTTATGGAGTCTCCTAATTTCCATACCCAAGTCTTGAGCTCCTCTTCTGGCCAAATGAGAAGGGTTTGCAGTACTGGAGATTTACATGTCGGTTCTTTTTCCAAAATTCTAACTTTATTTATGTTTTTCTTGTTTGTTGATAATTGAGTAGCGTACGTAAACTCTAACTGGTGGTTTTTTTATGGGCAACATATACCTTGTTTGTTGATAGTTGAGTAGCCTACATAAACTCCTGGTGGCTTGGGGGCAAATACTTGCTATGGATCATATCCCTATATATATATATATATGAGAGTTACCATACTATGTGTAAAAGGAAGGGAGGAAGGAGGGTGGGAACTTTTAGTTATTGTTGAGTAAAACTAAATAAGAGCGGCAATCAAAACTTATTTGGTTGACGAATCTTATATCATATTCTTGGGCATACTTCAAGTCTCACATAGAGTAAGATGCAGCAACCATTTTCCCCTTTTCTCTAGATCAGAATATAGGCTTTTTTTAAATAAATAAAAAAAAAGGTTTTGTACATTTCTTATGACTGAAATTGTACATTATCATGAATTTAGTCTTTGTCAAAGTTGTATTATCTTTGTTGTCGTTGTTGTTGTTGTTGTTTCCAGTAATGCTAAATTCATCTAAGGACAGTTTTCAGTCACTGCCTAACCACTAATTAACAAGATATAACAAGTAAATTCGTGAAAACCTTAAGTTCTTGTCAGAAGCTATATATGGAAGAAAACCTTAAGTTCAAGTTACTAGGTTTCCCCTTTTATGAGCATATGTTTTACTATTAATGAAGCACAAACAATGGATTCAGAAACATTATCAAGTCATATAAAAAAAATGACTAATCTTTGGATCAAGTGTAAAGAACACAACTACCGCCATAGTAGATAAATCGAAAAATAAAACACGGATCCAACCTTTTTCTATTCAATTACTATAGGAAAGAATTGCATCTGGTGGATAAAATTTGAAAAAAAAAATTGAAACAAAAAAAAGTGTGCACAATATAAGTTGTTTGGAACCAGTAACCCTAAGGCTTACCCACCTTGATTAATTAGCAATTTAATGAATCTTTCTCACCCTGATTTTCAATTTCAGTGTTCTCCCTTGGTCTGCCCATCACCACCATGCACCGTGATATGTGTTGAGCAATATATGGCGGCCAGGTGGCCAAGGTAAATTGACAGATGTGATGGAGGGTGTTGACAATAAATTATATGGAACGGTGTTTGTTTTGGTTCTTATATGGTAAATACGCTAGGACATCTTTTTACAATTGTTTAGTTAGTAATTCTTATAAAATATAAATGTAATAAATTACTTAAGTTTAGTTAATAGAAGATTTTTAGTTGAATTAAATAAATTTATTATTTTATAAATAATTTAGTACAAATGTGATATTTGAGCATTCAATAATAAATTAGAATATTGATATTTGTGCACTCACTATGTACCACAAAAAGGATAACATTTATATATAAAAGGAAGAAATAAAAGAAAATTTCACAAAAAGATTTTTATTTTTATTATCTAATACTAAACTAAATATTATTATATTAAAAGGCAACCATAGAACAAATATATAACCTTAAATTATTAACTTTGAACCTCCTTTTGTGGTACATAGATTGTATTTTTGTGGGTAGTGGGTAGTATATATTAGCTCCCAACTCTAAAAAAATTCTCCGTTTGTCCATAGCATTAATTACTTTAATAAAACTGAGATGATTATATCACTTTCATGTGTTGTTATAAAGTATTAACCAACTCAAAGTCTGGCTAAAGCTTATTAATATACATGCATGAATAAAGACCACCCTGATTTATAATACATATACGTACGTACCTTTCTGTATGATACCATATATAGATCATGATTAGATCTATTGATTGGGAGGCATTTCCTTAACTAAAAACCACTGACCACCTCATGTATACCAAGGAATGCATGGATCTCACACTTATAGAGCTCTTGGGAAGGACCCGAATCCCTGCAATATCATGAAGAAAAAAAAACCAAGAAAGAACAAAATCATAATCTACAAGACGATTTCTGACTTATAAAGTTGTCACTAACTTATCATTTGTTAAATAAAATTGACGTAGCAATGTTCAAACATGACGACCGGCTGGGCGGGTGGGTTGGCCAAATTGGCTTAGCCTGCAATTGCCACTGCACCTGTACGTGCAGTGTGCAAACGGTCGGACAGGTGCAGGCGCAAATGCAGGTCAAGCCAAAGAATTGGCTGCCAAATTGCCAATACTTCAGCTCCCTTTTTGCAAATTAAGAAGCTACTATGCACCAATATTTGTTTATTCCCTTTTAGTTTCCTATATATCTGCCGCTGCCGCTGCCGCTGCCGCCGTTATAGGAAAGATATAGATAATTTCTTCACTTATATAGAGAAGAAGAGGGATATATGTTACGTCCAATCCCACCTAACGCTTACTGTTGTATCCAGGGAGTGGAGGAGATTAAAAGACAGCCAGCCCCCGCCATCCATTAAATATATATATGACACACACACACACACACACACACATATATATATATATATATATATATATAATGGATAATGATTTTATGATACTTCACACTCACATTTACTTTTTCAATAATCTTATCTTCATGTTAACAATCTCAATCAATTAATGACAAATAAAATTCACCGTAATTAATTGTGTCATTAAAAGTGTCGTTAAAATTATATTTATATACAACAAAATGTATATTAAAAAATTAAAAAATAAATATAATAAAAAATATCTTAATCCTTATTTTTTTTTGAGTAAATAGACTCCTCCTTTCATCCCACAAGCTTATTATAAAATTATACAATATTAATATGTATCTTTGTTCCATATATTTTATTTAAAACAATAACTATTAGTGTTGCTAGTAAACTGTTATGATAATAAAATTATTTATGAGAAAAACTTAAAATTTATATAATTTTATATTATTAGTAGCAAAAAAAATTCTTTTTATAAAACAAAACATTAAAAATTTACAAATAAAATTATTTTTTTTTGTAAAACTAAAAGAGTCTTGAAAAGTATAATCCTGCTGCATTCGCCGACTTTTTGTATCAGTGGGGGACAAAAATATTTCAGAGCCCCACTTATTGCTTTGCCTTTTTTTTTTAACGTGGTACCCCCAAATTTAAAATGTTGATACCTTTAATTTATAAAATAGTCAAAGAAATACTCCTTCCGTTTTTTAATATAAGTTATTTTAGAGTTGTGCATAAATATTAAAGTAATGATTATATATTATTAATTGTCTATATTATCTTTATATTAAAAGAAAAGTTTGTTATTTATTGGACAAAAAATAGTGAAAGAATCAAATTTATATTTAATACTTGGGGTAATATTGGAAACTAAGCAATTAATGTTTACTTGAAATTCTCAAATAACTTATATTAAGGAACAAAAATATTTCTCCAAAATGACTTATATTAAGGAATGGAGGGAGTAGGTGTTTTCTCAGAAATATTAAACATTTATCAAAAAATTGTTGGGGATTCTTCATTTTAAAGTCGGCTTTATCACTACATACATAAATAATTACATATTTTATAAATATTTTGAAATTCAGATATGGCACACTTAGAAGGGAGGGTTGAATAAATGTGGGAGCAAACTATGACCAATTTTTAAATTTTAAATTCAAACTATTGAATACAAACTCTTCAGTATCAAAGAATGCAACTTCTTGAATGAATGCAGATCACTGAATTGAATTTTTTGTTTAAGAAAATATCTTGGTGAATTTATAAGTCGATAAAATACTTGATGTAAATATACTATCTCAAGATGAAGCAAAAGTTTATATTTTAAATATTAAGAAAACTAATTATCTTGAGAAATATTAAAGAAAATCAAGCAATAAAATAACACCAAGATTTTTACGTGGTTCAACTATTACCTCTATAATAATAGCCTAGTCCACGTCCAATACCAACTAGTATTGGAGACTCACTTTTATTCCTTTAAAATGACCCTTGTTACAAAAACAGATTCAATCAAATTGAATTACAATAATTCACTTGAGCACACTTTCAAGCCTCAAGAAAGAATGCACCCTTAAGCTCCTAAGCTTCCTTGATCCCGTTTGTAAACAAACCTTAATCCATCCAGATTAAAAACCTTTAGACAACACTTAGTCTAAAAATATAAGATTACGATTTATAGAGGTCTAATGATCAAAGCAAATAAACAATTTAACAATGCAAGGCTCAACTAATGTATGCAATGATCAAATAATGTAAGGATATTACCGGGTTTATAGCCCACGAAATTACAATGAATATAAGTAGAGTTATAGTAAGACAAAGACAAATTTCAATTGCACTCAAAATATCAAATAACTTTTTCAAAGATGTAAGTGCAATAATTAATTCAAGTGTTGATCTATTTCAATCGATATCGATTTCTTTTATAGCCCCAAATGATATTACCGTGCTTCATAAAACTATATATCGTTAGATAATAACAATAAGAACGTTCCAAAGATATTCAGTTGAAAATAATCATAACAAATCCAATAATCTTCGGAAGTCAAATAGCTGTAGGACTATCAAGACTAATCTAGAAAGAGACCAAGTCAAATAGGACAGACCTGTAACAATTATGATTCTACCAAAATTGCCGCCACTCAAGTATAAAGATATCATACTTCTCTTCAAATAGAGTGTTAATAAATATAACATCCCACAACTCTCCAGATTATCTTATATTCCCAAGACTAAGACTTTTAACTCAACCAACAGATAATGATTACTTCTTTTTCGCCACAAGCTTTTGTGCTTCCAATAAATTACACATGTAATTTAATTAAACTGGAGAATGATTATCATATTAATTTTATGCATAATAAATCATGTAATAACAATTAGCATAAAATTAAGCATGCACGAAACATTAATTATTTAAACAATTTAAATGCACACATAATATGTCCTAGATCCTTGTATTGAAAAATTAAATATTTGCAATGACCTTACATATTTCTCTTAAGACTCAAATCTTCAAAGTTTTTCATCAATGATCTTTCACCAACTTCTTGAAATTTCACAATATACAAATTAGTCTATAATATTAAGTCATCATCAAAACAAAAAGGTTAGAATATTACAAACCAACATTCTCCCCCTTTTTGATGATGACAACACCAAAAAAAAATAACTCCCCCTGAATTCATAACTCCCCCTGAATTCATGCACATTTCAGGAGAAGTTTGTAAAACCTGCATGTTAGTATCATACTAAACCAAATGTGAAAATTTTAAAACCATTAATATGCATCCAGTTAACATCCAGGCAACCATGCCTATCAAAACTAAATCAAGTAAAACCCATAGTCTTAAAACAAACTAAAAACATGAAATTCTTAGAAATTCTCCCCCTTTGGCATCATGCAAAAAGAGAAAACCTTAACCAATCTCGTCGAGATTAGCTCGTTGTTCTGCACGAGTGGTAAAGTATGGACGATGTCGAAGGCGATGAAGACGCTCTTCCAAAGTGTAATCGTTGGCAAGTCGAGGTGGTCGAGGAATAAAAGTCGCAGGAGAAAGCTCCATATCCAGAAAGTCACCCTTGTACTCAGCCATCCAATTGTTCATTGGCCAGTCGGGGATGGGAGAATACATTGTTGGAACATGAAACCTCCGCCAATAGCATTGAACTCAGGTGGCCATAAAATCGCAAGCTCCCAAGAGTTGATAATCGATAAATTTCACCTCTTGACTTAAGCGACAAGTGTTTCGATTAAATTTACGTTGGAGTGCTTCTACCATAGCCATCGTCCGAATCTCAAAACCATTGAAGATCAATAAATTCATCTTCCACCCGATGATATAGTTTATTGATCTCGGGAGCATCCATAGGTAACTTCCCTTTCTCAAGACACACAAGATGATTTCTGATTTTAGCCAACTCATCTTTCAAAGAAGTTTGATTTTGCAAAATTTCAGTCAAGACATTCATAACATCAGATCCATTGGAATTGGGCAAAGAAGAAGAAGATGATTCAGGAGGATGAGAAACAGGAGGAGGAGGAACAAGAGAATCAGGCAGAAGACGTACGAATTCACCAGCAAGAAAAGTTATGTGTGATTTTGTCAAATTGAAAGTGTCAATAAGCTCATGATTTGTGACAGAAATTTCATCATCAAAAGAAATCTTAAAATGTTGAAAAAGTTTTGTTAAAAATTTACCGTAAGGAAGACATTTCTTGCTTTGACGAATACAACTTTGCATATGAGATAACATCATTTGAGATAAATTAAAAACCTTTCCTTGAGAATTATAACTATGACAACCAAATCCTGATAAGTAAAATCAGAACCCCCACCAAGGCGGGGAAACAGATTATATCGAATCAACCTATGCAACACACATGCATTAGGACATACACTGACAGTTTTTGGTAAAGACATAGATGAAAGAGAATAGTCATTCATGACTATATTAAGCTGTTCTAAAGGATGAAAAGGAATATTAGCAGCACCTTTTACAGTAAAAGGACAAGGTCCATCAGAAGAAATATCAAGAATGCTTCCAAAATCTATACTTGTGAAAAATAAAGATTTACCCTGACAAATGTGGTAAAACAATCTCCATTACACTCAAGATTAGTGTAAAATTGTTGGACCAACCGAGGATAGGCAACAGTAGGAGGAAACAACATAGAAAAAATGTTGCACTCGGTGAAATTTTTTTCCAAAACAGAGTGTTTGAGATAAAAGAGATCCAAAGATTTTTCATACACAAATTGTTTTGTAGCAATGGAGTTTTTAAAACGTGCTTCAAAACTAGGACCTCTAAAGAAATTTTCTTGTAAATCAAAAAAGAGGAAAACGGATTTTCCAGTTAGAAGGAGATTACGGGCATGTGAAAAAATTGTTCTTCATCTCTTGGTTGCTTCGATTTTCCGTGAAGAGATGATCTCTACTTGGAGGTTTTCATGAAAGAAAAACTAGAATCTGAGTCGTCTGGACGGGGTTGTAAGATCGAGATAACACTTACGAGAGGATTTCTTACATGCACTTGATTTCAACTTTGTTCTTGTAACTCTAGGCAACGAAGCACCTTCGTCGGTTGATTTTCCAGCAGATTGCTTACTTGCTCTGGTTTTCATGGTGTGATGAATGTTGTGAATGAAACAAAGAAAAGGATGAAGACGTAAGATCTAACTAATGATGAAGTTTGAAGATATAAAGTAAAAACTATTCAAGAGTCCATCACCGAAAAGCGTGTCTTTTCAAGTTTCAAAAAGAGTCTGTTCGGCTGTGGTTCCGAGTTCCAAGATGGAAGTCCTTACGTTTCCTTCTTAATTGATATCTGGCGATAATTATAATTTCTAACAAAACCGTGTATCTATTCAGATAAGGAATGTCTAACAAATATATTTGCATGAAATATACTTTTAAGCACGTAAATCATAATTATACCATGCACATTCCAAGTTCTCTCCTTAACATACAAAATCTTTCCTCACTCAAGGGTTTAGTAAAAATATCGACTAATTATTTTTTAGAGGGAATAAAAACCAATTTGACTAACCCTTTTGAAACATTATCCCTTAAAAATGATGTCTGACCTCTATATGTTTTGTACATGAATGCAAAACAGGATTCTTTGATATGTCAATAGCACTAGAATTATCACAATATATAGGCACATTATTGCAGATAATATCAAAATCACATAATATTTGAGAGCAACAACTTCCTACAGCTAAATATTCACCCTCAGTAGTTGATAAAACAACTGAAGTTTGCTTTTTACTATGCCACGAAACAAGACTATGTCCCAAAAATGTACACGCACCACTTGTGCTTTTTCTATCAATTTGAAATCCTGCATAGTAAGCATCTGAATAACCCATTAGATCAAAATGATTATATATAGGATAAAATAATCCTAAATTTAAAGTACCACTTAAATATTTAAAAATTCTTTTAACTGCTTGCAAGTGGGATTCTTTGGGTTTAGATTGAAATCGAAAGCACAAAGAGCATCTTTATCGTACATTATATCGGTCTAGAAGCGAGTTAAATATAATAAACAACCAATCATGCCTCGATATTTAGTTACCTCCACATCTATACCTTTTTCGTCAGATGTAAGCTTTATTGAAGTGTTCATTGGTGTAGCCTTTGAATTAGATCCTTCAAAACTAAAACTTTTGAGAAGTTCTTTTGTATATTTGGTTTGATGGATGTACATACCGTTCATTGTTTGTTTGATTTGGAGTCCCAAAAAGTAATTAAGTTCTCCCATTAGACTCATATCAAACTCCCTGTGCATGCACTTCGAAAACCACTCACAAAGAAAATTATTAGTAGCACCAAAAATTATGTCATCTACATATATTTGTACAATAATAATATCTTTATTTTCATGCTTAATAAATAATGTAGAATCAATTTTTCCTCTAATAAAACCATTTGAAAGCAAGTACTTACTCAACCTGTTGTACCAATCCCTTGGAGCTTGTTTTAGTCCATAGAGAGCTTTCTTTAGCTTGTAAACATGATTTGGATACTTCTCATGTTCAAATCCAGGAGGCTGTTTTACATACACCTCTTCATTGATGTATCCATTGAGAAAAGCACTTTTTACGTCCATTTGATAAAGTGTGAACTTCTTGTAACATGCAAATGCTAACAGAATGCGGATGGACTCTAGTCTGGCGACTGGAGCGTAAGTTTCTTCATAGTCTATCCCTTCTTGTTGATTGTATCCTTGAGCTACTAGCCGTGCTTTGTTACGAGTGATAGTTCCATGCTCATCAAGCTTGTTTTTGAAGACCCACCTTGTTCCAATAATAGAAACATTTTTAGGAGGTGGCATAAGTTCCCAGACTTGGCATCATTCAAATTGTTGAAGTTCTTCCTGTATTTCCATTAGCCAGCTTTCATCTAGGATAACTTTCTTAACATTCTTTGGTTCAACTTGGGATAAAAATGCTGAAAAAGCACATTAATTTTTCAATCCTCTTCTTATAGTGATTCCTTTGTTTATATCTCCAACGATGTTTTTCGGTGGATGGTTCTTGAGATATCTTGCAGTCTTTGGTATTTGTACATCATGTATTACTTCCTCTTGTTGAGGAAGGTCTGCTTCAAGTTCTTCTATTGTATCTTGTTCTACATCCTGAAAGTTTTCCAATTCAACTTGCTGGATTTGTTCACTTGGTTTGCTGAATAGGTTCCTCTGGTTTGCTGGATTTACTAAGATCTCCAATGTACCGCATCCTCATCTCTTTTTCTTTTGGAAGATCATTGTGAGTTTCATTAAATCGAATATGAACAGTGATTCTTCAACACTCAACTTGTTAATGTTAAATACACGATATGGTTTACTTATTCGGTGAATACCCAATGAAAATTCCTTTATAAGATTTAGCATCAAATTTTCCTGAGTTATCACTAGTATTTAGAATAAAACATTTAGATCCAAAACTTTGAAATAACTAATATTAGGAATCTTATTATTTAATGAGTTCATAAAAGTGTCTTCAAAATGATTGGACGAATAAGTACTCTATTCAAAACATAACAAGATGTGTTTACGACTTTCCTACCAAAACTTTTTAGGAAGTTTACTTTCTTGTAATAAAGTTCTAATTGCTTTCTTGTAATGTCCTATTCTTTCTTTCTACAACTCCATTCAGTTTAGGGGTTCTAGGAGCAAATAATTCATGACTAACACCCTTTTGATCACAAAATATTATAAAGTCTTTTAGAAACTTAGTACCATGATCACTGCTTATCCTTACAAGTTTTAGACTATATTTTGTTTCCAAGTTTCTGATTAATTTCTCAAATTCCTTGAATGCTTCATCTTTAGTTCTCAAAAATAATACCCATGTATATCTAGAGAAATCATCTACTATTACAAAAGCATAAAACTTACCATTTATACTTAGGATGTCTTTACGGTCCAAATAGATCAAGATGGAGTAGTTGTAAAGGAGAAGAGGTTGATATCATGTTCTTTCTTTGTAAATGACGTTCTTACTTGTTTCCCAGAGTTGACAAGGAACACAAATTCCCTTCTTTTCATATTTGATCTTCTAACCCCCTTAACGAGATTCTTTGAGGATAATTTCTTGATTAAATCCATATGAACATGTCCCATCCTCTTGTGCCACAAATTAGCCTCATCTTGTCACAGATCTTTAAACATACTTCTTCATCTTGTTGCTCAAAATCAATAGTATATATATTTCCTTCTTTTTGTAACTAGGGTAACATTATTAGTACCATGAAAATAGTGCATTTTCTTTATCAAAACTAACTTGGTGACCATTATCCATTAATTGACTGATACTAATAAGATTAAATTCAAGTCCATTAACAAGGTGTACATTATCGATAATTACCTTACCATTTCTAATTTTACCTTTTCCGATTATCTCGCAGGTTCGATTATCTCCAAATGTAACTGTACCATTTTCTTCTTGATTTTTAGCTCCATGAACTTTGTTTTTTCACCGGTCATGTGACGTGAACATCCACTATTAAGAATCCATTTTTGAGATGAAACCCTTGCCTTGAGACATACCTGTCAAGAAAAAATAATTCATCCTTTTAGTACCCACATCTTTTTGGGTCCTTTTACGTTAGTTGCAGGTAAATCATCCTTTTTAACCCAAACATTCTTAATCTTATTTTCTTAAAGCAATTTATGTCCAAATGACCTTTAATGCCACAATTTCTACATCGTTGTAAAAAGGTGAACAATAATTTAATCTAAAACGTGATTTTAACTTTAGCATTTTCATATTACCCTTTTCATGCATAGAATTATAACCAATTCCTTGTCTTTCAAAAGTAGGTCTTTGTTTACCCAAAATAATATTTAAATTTTCTTCACCTTGAATCGAATTTAGCAAGAGATAATTTTAGTGAAGCTATTTCTTTTTTTGTTAAATCATTAGGAGATGTTTTAACAAAGCGATTTATCACTAAATGCATCAATACACACATCTCTCATTTTTAACTCATTAGTCGATTTTGGACTTCATTATTTAAAATTTCACCTTATTGAAAAGTATTTTATTAAAGTTGTCTAAATAACCAATCTTTGCAATCAAAACCTTTTCTTCATTACATGTAGAGTTCTTTTCAATATCTTTCTTTTCATCTATTAAAGAGTCTACTTCGCCCATTAATGTATTTACCAAGTCTTTCAAATATGCATTTTTTTCTTTCAATTTATCATTTTCTTGTTTCAAAGAATTAAACTCAAAATTAAATACCTCGTTTGATTCACCTTCTATTCCCAGGAAGCATACTTGAGCTATCTCATCCTTGGCGTCGACCTCAACTTCAGATTCTTCTTCATCACTCCAAGTGACTAGTGCCTTGTTTCTCTTATTATCCTTGAAGCTTGTTTTTCCTTTATTCTTTAGTTGAAAACAGTCCTTCTTGAAGTGCCCTGGACGTCCACATTCAAAACACGTCTCCTCAGTTTATTTTCCTTTGCCTTTATTTGAGTTGAAGATATTCTTTCATTTATTCTTTCTTTGAAGAAGTCCTTTGAGTCTCCTTGTCATCAAGCCTATCTTTTCATCAGAATCATCATCAAGCTCTTCTTCATTTCCTGTATTAAGAGTTAAAACCTTTCTTCGAGGAGTTTCGTCCTCATCATCATACCTCTTTAACTGATATTCATATTCCTCAAGTTCACCAAAAAGGGTTAATGTATCCATAGCAGATATAGTAGAGGAATCTTGAAGAGTAGTGATTTTAGAAGCAAACCTCTTGGGCATAGCCCGAAGTAACTTACGATTAATCTCACTTTGTGGAATAGATTTGTCCAGTAGCTTTAATGAGTTCAGAAGAACAAGGAACCTTGCTTGAGCCATCTTTATAGTTTCATCTTTCTCGAGTTTGAACATTTCATAATCATGCATGAGCATGCTTAGCTTGACTTCTCGAACTTTTCAAGTACCTTCATGACTTACCACTAAAGTATCCCACATCTCCTTGGCTGTGTTGCATGAAGAGACTTTATCTATCTTGGATTGTACCATGCCGCTGAGAAGTGTGTTCCTTGCTTTCGAATTATATGAGACCATGTAGATTTCGTTTGGATCCATTTTTAATAGAATCTTTGGTGTCCCATCTTCTCTTCGTGGAATAACTGGTCCGTTCTCCACAACCCACCAGTCCCAAGGATCTCTTTGAAGATAGATCCTCATTCGAAATTTCGGAAGTTGTAATTTTACATTCCATACAAAGACAAGGAGGTCTATTTGTTGATTGACCTTCTTGATTGTTGTTCTGAATCGTGCCATGTCGAGAATCTTTCCCTGACAAGTCACCTTTAAGACCAAGTAAGTAGAGCCTTGCTTTGATACCAAATGAAATTCAGATATGGCACACTTAGAAGGGGGGTTGAATAAGTGTAGGAGCAAACTATGACCAATTTTTAAACTTTAAATTCAAACTATTGAATACAGCCTAATGTATCAAAGAATGCAGCTTGTTGAATGAATGCAGTCTACCGAATTGAATTTTTGTTTAAGAAAATATCTTGGTAAATTTATAAGTCAGATAAAATACTTGATGTAAATATACTATCTCAAGATGAAGCAAAAGTTTATATTTTAAATATTAAGAAAACTAATTATCTTGAGAAATATTAAAGAAAATCAATCAATAAAAATAACACTAAGATTTTTACGTGGTTCAAATTTATTACCTCTATAATAATAGCCTAGTCCACGTCCAATACCAACTAGTATTGGAGACTCACTTTTATTCCTTTAAAAATGACCCTTGTTACAAAACAGATTCAATCAAATTGAATTACAATAATTCACTTGAGCACACTTGCTCCTTGTGCAGCAATGCACCCCTTAAGCTCCTAAGCTTCCTTCATCCTGTTTGTAAACAAACCTTAATCCATCCAGATTAAAAAATCTTTAGACAACACTTAGTCTAAAAATATAAGATTACAATTTATAGAGGTCTAATGATCAAAGCAAATAAACAATTTAACAATGCAAGGCTCAACTAATGTATGCAATGATCAAATAGTAATAGAAGGATATTACCGATTTATAGCCCACGAAATTACGCTGAATATAAGTAGAGTTATAGTAGCACAGCAGCAAATTTCAATTGCACCAAAATATCAAATAAATTTTTCAGTATGTAAGTGCAATAATTAATTCAAGTCTTTGATCTATTTCAATTGATATCGATTTCTTTTATAGCCCCAAATGATATTACCGCTTGCTTCATAAAAGCTGTATCGTTAGATAATAACAATAAGAACGTTCCAAAGATATTCTGTTGAAAATAATCATAACAAATCCAATAATCTTCGGAAGTCAAATAGCTGTAAGACTATCAAGACTAATCTAGAAAAAGACCAAGTCAAATAGGACAGACCTGTAGCAATTATGATTCTACCAAAATTGCCGCCACTCAAGTATAAAATATATCATACTTCTCTTCAAATAAAGTGTTAATAAATATAACATCCCACAACTCTCCAGATTATCTCATATTCCCAAGACTAAGACTTTTAACTCAACCAACAGATAATGATTACTTCTTTTTCACCACAAGCTTTTGTGCTTCCAACAAATTACACATGTAATTTAATTAAACTGGAGAATGATTATCATATTAATTTTATGCATAATAAATCATGTAATAACAATTAGCATAAAATTAAGCATGCACGAAACATTAATTATTTAAACAATTTAAATGCACACATAATATGTCCTAGATCCTTGTATTGAAAAATTAAATATTTGCAATGACCTTACATATTTCTCTTAAGACTCAAATCTTCAAAGTCTTTCATCAATGATCTTTCATCAACTTTCCTGAAATTTCACAATAGACAAATTAGTCTATAATATTAAGTCATCATCAAAACAAAAAGGTTAAAATATTACAAACCAACATTTTTTGAACTAAAAGTATATTTTTGTTTGTTTAATTCACTAATATATAAATATTCTCATGCATAATCTCAATTTTATTTATTTATTTATTTTCCCCGCTAAATGACATTATTAATTTGTCTGATATATATGGGTGGACCTAGACCTGATAAAAAATGATTATAGTTTGATTTTAATTTAATTTACAAAATTTGGTTATACTTCTATTAAGAACTAAAACCACATAACTTGTTTTTAATATGAGTAGTGTGAGTTGTAACCATATTAGTTATGGATCCAATATAGATCAACACATATTTTAAATTTCAAATTTACCATTATTATGATTCAATAAAATAAATTATTTATTATATTTAATTTCTATATTCTTTTACCTTCTATCTCTAATTTTATAATTTAATGTAAGAATAAAATTACCAACCAAAATTGTGGATTTGATTACTTCATTAATATAATAATAATAGACTACTGAATTTAAGTCCGAAGAAAAAAAATACTCCACAAATATAGTAGTAATACTCCCTCCTCGCTTGGTCCCAAAACAAGTTAAATGTTTATTTATTTTAAATAATCTATTTTTTACAATAATTTATTTATAATATCTTAATATATATACATAGATTTGTACGTACGTATATCCCTATAGATCGACCATAGGGGGAAGCTTTTCGTCTAAATACATACCAAAAACTCTAAATAAACATAAAAATAGGACATGGGTGCAAAGGAAGAGAGCAGATTTCTCTGTCCCCAAATTTTCTATCCCCTTTGTGTTCTTCTATTTATATTTTGACACATGTCTTTTTATTTAATTTTAAAATTAATTAGTGTTAAGTAAGAGACTATATGTCAAAATTTAAATAAAAGAACACAAAAAAACACAAAATTTAAGAACAGAGGATCTGCTCTCGTATAGGAACTCCGCTATACACGCATGCAGCCCTGACCAAAAAAAGTGGAGAGAAACGTGCATGTTTAAAAATCTGGAGAGAAGTGGTTTAAAAAATAGATTTAACCGTTTTTAGTCTATAATTTTAAATAATATTACTATCACATAAAAATAGTTATATAATAATCATATATATTTATGTATATTGTGAGCCTTACATGTCAGGCGAGAGAGCATAATATGCATGTATGAATATGTAAATATTATGTGATTTTTTTTTATGTTATAATAACATTATTGATATTTTTTTGTTTGAAAAAATGGGTCTAAATTTTACTACCACTTAAATAATTAAAACAGTTAATCAACCACTTGATTCTAATTAATATAGATATTTTAACTAGGTTGCCAGGTGTAGGTGGACCAAGGTACACTTTTTCCACGTGAAGCATCAGGTGGTAGACGGCTCCAACCACGCGGGACTCAACATATGAAACGAATCAACAAGTTACAAGTGTCATTCCCACCTGACAACACATTTGGCAGGTCGTGCCAGCCCCAGCCCCAGCCCCAGCCCCAGCCCCAGTCCTACTAATAGAGAAACTTGGGACTAAATAGGGTAACATCATGATGCATTTGCCAGTTGCAATTGTCAGTGTCGAGGAGGATCATGAAATACTCCATATCCTATTCAATTCAATTTGCCGTCCTTAGACGTGCATGTGGCTTTAGAATTTTTTCACAAGCAAAATACATAGGATTAGTATAATTATAAGAAGACTCTAATTATTAAATATCTCTCTAAAAAAGTTACAATTAATACTTATCTACGTGCGTAACTGATAATCAATATATTATATATATATATATATATATATATATATATATATATATATATATATATATCATTCTCTTAAATTGTTTATAAATGAACAAGATTAGTAGACGAATAGCAATATACTGTATAGCTATTTTGGGAAGAAATTAAGGAACTTATATTGTATTGATAACATATGTAATTATCATATATTTACCATGATAAAATATTTAATTGATTAAATTGTATCGGTTAATGTAGTTCAATCTACTTGCACTATATATCTCCTAAATTATCTAGGTAATATGTTTCTATTGATTGGTATAAAACAATAATTTTAGAGATAATTCTTATATAAATTATTCTTTAATTCTAACACTTATCAATGTCTAGCCTTTAGACAAAGTCAACAAAATCTTAAACTTAGAATCTGTATAAAAATATTATTCTTACACCATGTTTGCAAGTTTTTTTTTTCTAGGGGAAAAAAAAGGGAAAAAAAAATTAAAATTTTTCTAAATTTTATGTTTATGAGATAAAATTGATTTTATTTTTAGCTCAATTTTTTTCTCTCAAAAGTAAAACATGAAGGGATGAGAAAAGAAAAGTATATATTTTATATTGTCTAAAATAATATTTTAAAATAAATAATATGACAATTTTACCATTAACTATTACAAGTCCCAATTAACAAACTTATTTCAATTAAATTAATTCCGGTCACTTCCCAAGTCGTTGACCTCTGTGGTTTTATTCCATTGACTTTCTAGTCAACTGCAAATCTTTCCAGCTATATTTTTTTTCCGGGTTCAAACGAAGAAATAATTCTCATCTTTTCTTGTTACTTTTAATCTTAAAAAGCTTCTGACATAATAGCTCCAACATTATGGCTACTGTTGGAACTAAACTTAAACGAAATAGAAAAGGAAAAGAAAATAAATTATATTGAATTTAAAAATATTTTGAGAAGCTTTATAATTAGCCTTTTATTACACTAGGTAAGATACTCTATATATATCTTTATTTATTTCATTTCCTTTTGTAGAAAATATAGAAAATTATATATTTTATAAAGATATAAAAGACATTTATATAGGCATGAAAAAAACTTGAAAGTTGACTAAATTTTTAGGCTAATTAAGTAATACCTAATAGTAGTATTAATTATTTATTTTATTATATATATATATATATATATATATATATGTGTGTGTGTGTGTGTGTGTGTGTGTGTGTGTGTGTATGCACGCGCGCGCGCAAAAAGGATAAAAAAGACTAAGCAAAATAAATTCAATAGAATCAATAGATAGACGTTATTATATCATATCATTTTTTATATTTATATATGTAAGTGTAATATTGTAATAGTATAGTTTAAAAATAAGAATTATTTTCCTTCTTTACTTCTAAACTCACAAACAACGTAAAATTAATTAAAATTTCATCACTTCACTTCCTTAATTTCTAAAACTCACAAAGACAAAGGGAAAACTATAATCCATTCTCATCCATTTCCCTTCTATACTTTCACATTAATTCCATCTCATCCCATCCCATCCCTCTAAATGTGTAAATGAACCGAGTGGAGCTGAGTATTGATCAATTGTTTAAATTTGGTTTACAAAATTTATCGAGTATAAAATAAGGTTTGATCGAGGCTCGTTTAGTTACCGAGTCGAGCACGATCTCGAATCGAGATCGAAAATTTTAAAAATTTTGAACGAATATGATCCGAGTATAAATAGAAAATCATAATTTGAGAATGTTCGAGTATTTTATCAAACTTTAAAATTTACTCATATTTGAATTGTTTATATTTCGAGTCGAGCTCGAATCGAACTTTTTGTCTAGCGAATACGAATCGAGCCCAAATCGTTTACTCAGCCTTACATCCCTCCACTTCAAACTCACAAATGCAGAATTAAAGTTCAATATATTCTTAGTGTTTACTACCTCCGTTCCTTTATATAAGTCGTTTTAGAGAAATATTTTTATTCCTTAATATAAGTCGTTTGAGAATTTCAAGTAAGCATTAATTGCTTGATTTCCAATATTACCCCAAGTATTAAATATAACTTTGGTTCTTTCACTATTTTATGTTCAATAAATAACAATTTTTTATGCTAATACAAGGGAAATATAGACAATTAATACTATAGTTAATGTTATACAATCATTACCTTAATACTTGTGCACAATTCTAAAACGACCTATATTAAGGGACGGAGGGAATAGCATGAAGGTTCCCAGCTTATTGAATTCATTAGCAAAAGAAACTACATTCATTTATTCAATGAGCAAGAGTTGTCTACTTACCTTAAATGATATATTTTTTATCATAATTTGCCTATAATACCCTTATTATTAATTGTTATATTTATATTCTCTATGCATATTTATGGAGTTATAAAAAACTATGCAATTAAATGAGAATTTAAATATGGGCAATTTTATCATTTTATCCTCTTTCTTAATATGCGCAAAAAGTCAACTAGGACTTTTATCCTGGAACGGAGGGAGTATTACATACTGAAGTGAGTTAAAAATTTTTTTTTTTATGTAAACACAATTTATTTAACTTATAATGCAATCCCAATTACTCCATCCGTCCCAAATTAATTGCTCAATTTTGACATTTTTAAGTCAAATTGACTATTTTTAGAATTAATAATTAAGCATATATAAATATATTTCTAAAATTATAAAAATTGGGGTTAGTAATAAATTGTATATATTTTCTTTTGGTTATAGTCTCTTCACTTATATTTTAGCAAAAATAGTAAAAAGATTAATTTTAAAAATGGTTAATTTGACTTTAAAAAGTCAAAACTGAGCAATTAATTTGGGACGGAGAGAGTAATATATATTGTTTGCGGCGCGTTACAAGCTACTCAAATAAATCAACAAAACAAAATGAACAAGTCCATAAAAAGATAAGGAACAATTACATATTATAGTACATTTATAAAACTAATTACAAAAATCATACAGTTATAAAATAATTACAAAAATATGACAATTTACCATATATATTTACAATACTAATTATATTAGGAGTCCTTAATTTA
Source organism: Panax ginseng (assembly GCA_020205605.1). Classification (NCBI taxonomy): domain Eukaryota; kingdom Viridiplantae; phylum Streptophyta; class Magnoliopsida; order Apiales; family Araliaceae; genus Panax; species Panax ginseng. The sequence continues at coordinate 13,618,012 of CM035131.1, read as the reverse complement.
AGGAGTTAATATTATTTGGCTGACATGGCAAAAGCTTTTTTTTTTAAATTGCGTGATAACCGCTTTATCATTTGTCTGCGGGACTCTTGATTTACCAAACCATTACGCATCTTTTGAAACCATTGTTTCTCTCTCCTACATTTGTTAGTTCTTCATCTCTATCGATTGTTTACGGTGATTTAATCTTGCTCGCTTCTTCATCATCTCATTTGTTCGTTAAATGATCTCGTTATCGTCTTCGTTAGTTATTCGCCATATTTGTTAGTTGTTAAATCACCGTCGTTGTTACTCGTTGTTGCGGTCTGGTTCGATTAGTGATTTAACACTTGTTCTTTTTATTCTGATGTGGTTTCTTCTCCATTGATTGGTTGGTGTTTATTATTGTTTCAAGTGAGTATTTTCTTAATAGTTTAATGTATTATATATTAAAGTAGTTTACTAACGAATGGAGTATTCATTGTTTTGGTTTGTGTTGTTTTTATGTTTTGTATAGAATGGTTGATACTGAGGAATGATCTGAGGAAGAAGGATGGAAAGAGGAAAAGGATCGTGGAGGTGATTACATTAAGAACTTGAAGAAGTTTGTTGTGGAGAAAAAGGGAAGGAAAGGGGAAGGATGTAGGTAATAAATCGAGTAAGAATGAGAGCAGTTTGGTGATACATAGTGATATCAAACATTCCGAAGTGCAATTAGATTTTGATTTTGATGTCTCTGTCAAGAATGAAGCTCAAGTGCTTATCCAGAAGATAATTCCAACTCAACGAATTTTAAAGGTGTGTTAATTTAAATATTGTTATTGTTTACTGTATAATGCTTAATTTGGTTACTGTATAATGATTAATTGGTTCTTTGCGACAATATTAATGATTAATGCTTGGCAACCACATGATTGGTAACCAATGCATTGAGACAATAACCACCATGTTGCATGAAGGTAACCAAAAGCGACTTGGGTCTTTGTCTTTATGAGTGTCTTGGTTCTTGTCTAATGATGTCTTAGTTCTTTGTTTTATGATGTTTTGATTCTTGTCTTATGATGTCTTGATTCTTTGTCTAATGATGTCTTGGTTATTGTCTTATGATGTCTTGTTTCTTTGTCTTATGATATTTTTGGTTCTTGTCTAATGATGTCTTGGTTCTTGTATTATGTGTGTCTTGGTTCTTTGTCTAATGATGTCTTGGTTCTTGTATTTACATTGGTTACCTTCTTTTTTAACATGTTGTTTCTTGTATAATGTTGTCTTGAGTTCTTTGTCTAATGATTTATTGGTTGATGTCTAACTATTATATTGTGTAATCTTTGTCTTGGTTCTTTTGTATTATATGTGTCTTGATTCTGAGTCTAATGATGCCTTTGATTCTTGTCGCTTCTAACCAATATATTGTCTAAAGCTATATTATTGTTCTGAGTCTGCAACATTGTATTGGTTCTTGATAATCTTGAATGGGTTCATAACCCATTCACATTGATTACCTTCTTCTTAACATCTTTGTTTCTTGTATAATCTTGTGTCTTGGTTTCGTCTAATGATTTATTGGTTCTTTGTCTAACTATTATATTGTGTAATCTTTGTCTTGATTCTTTATCTAATCTTTGGATTGGTTATTGATTAACGATGTTTTGTTTAATGGCTAAAAGCTATATTGGTTACTTGTCTATTTTGTTTTGGTTACTATCATATGATTGGTTGGTTAACTTTGTAAATCGATTTTGTTTACTTGCGGTTATGGGATCTTTATTACGAGGAATGGAGCAGAAAATTCATTTAAAAGTGATATATTGAGTGCGACATGGAAGTCCCGATATCATTGCAAAAAATTGAATAATAGTCAATTTGGATAAATTTAAGGCAACATGTTTTGGGAATTTTCTTGAGTTTGGTGAGCACCAAATGTATTCCCAGATTATTCATCACGCTTCTTGTGAGGAGGTTCACGAGAGGATGATGGTGAAATGTGTTTTTGTTCGGAGAGAAAAGGGTCGAGTTCGGTTTACTGAGTTTTGTATGATATCTCTGGGTTGAGATGGAAAGGTGAGGATGATATAACTCCATATAAAGGTATGGAGAATATGCTTATTAGTAAGTTTTTTGTGACGGAACCATGACACGTAGTAGTATAGGTAGGATATATAGGAAGCGCGGTTTGATGATGATGGCGAGGCTATTAAGATGTCTATGATATTTTTGGTCTTTAATTTCATTATGTGCACATTTTCCAAAATTACGTTGATGGGGCAATGGTTAATTTTTTGTGTTACGGCGATGTTAGTAAGTTTTCCTTGGGGAAAGTTGCTTTTGAGATGACAAAGTACTCTTTGTCTAATGCTTTGAAGGGGCGTTATAGGAAAGGAAAGAATGGTGTTTCAACATACAATTTTTACATGGATCATTACACCAAACTGTACAAGTTGAATGGGCTTCCGTATGTATTCCAAGTTTTTATGTTTGAAACTATTCTGACATTCAAAAGTCGGGGTATATGCAATGACGAGCATCCGTCGGATGTCCGTTTATTCAGATGGAAGGAGTTAATGAAGCCGCTTTCTAATGACAAGTTGAATGAATTAGTTTTTTGTTCCGGACAGGTATGTTGTTTTACCTTTAGTTATATACTTGATAAATGAAAATATTATGTAAAGTTTACTATCAACAAAGTAATTAGTTACCTTTATATACACATTTGGTTACTGATTATTTTATATGCATGTTAATAATAACAATGTTTTTGGTTACTTGAATATTCAAATACGGTTACTAATTAGATTACATTCAGGTTACTAATGACATTGTTGTTGGTTACCAATCATATACACATTTGGTTATATTTATACATTTAGTTGGTTACTACTTATTATACATTTGGTTACCTGTATATATGTATTTGGTTACTGATTATGTTTTATGATTCCTTATTTTCTGTTTATTTCAATGTAATTGTCATTATTTGTTAGATGATATACTAAAGTATACTTATTATTTTTCAAATTTGAGGATAAATGCAGGTTTGATTCCCACTACCGAGGAGAAGGATCGAAACTTGATTTGGGCGGTTTTCACTTTTTTAATGGGAAGGATGGTGACAAGAAAGAGACAAAAGTGAAGGCCGATGACATTGGTGTTGATGTATCTGTTGTGAAAGAGGCAATGGATGTACGGTCTAAGCCAGTTGGAGAAAGTGTCCGAATTGAAGAAAGAAGTTTACGAATTGAAGAAAGAATTTGGAAAGTTATGAATGATATTAAAGATGAAATCACGACTTTTACATGTCCGATTATCTGAGGGACCTTAGGTCCATTATTAGAGATGAGTTCGTCTTTATCAAAGGCGTGGGGGACAAAAAGCTTGATGGTGATTACGATGATGACGATTCGACGCAATCTTTGGTGATGATGATGATGATGATGATGATGATGATGATGAAGATAAAGATGTGATGAAGGTTATGAAGGAGGTGAAGGTGGTGAAGGTGATGAAGGTGGTGAAGGTGATGGTGATCTTTGCGATGACGTTCTTTGATGAGAATCTTGATGTCATGGTGGAGGAGGTCCATGTTGATGAGGATGTTGATCATGGTTCAAAAGTGAATAAGAATAATGATGGTGATGATGTGTTGGATGAAGTTGAGAAGAAGGGTGGGAATGAAATTGAATTGGTTAATGAAGTTGGTGATGATGTGTCAATATTCGTGGAGAAGAATGATGTGAATGTAATTGAGATTGCTAATGAAGTTGAGCGTCTTTGTTATGGTTGAAGAACCCAATGAAAAAAAAAAATAATGATGATGAAGAAGATGTCGAGGTTAGACATATTTGTTTGTTTTGTTATGTGATATATGTCTTTTGTTTTAATTATTAAATGGTTCTTTATTTTGTGTAGATTGACAATAATAATGACATATCGTCGTCTTTTGACATATTAAGATAATGTCTTTGGGAAAGAGATTGTTGTGTATGATCTTTGATAAGGTTAGTGTTATAATTATGGGCCATCATTTATTTAAATGTTATTTATGTTTTGGTTACCATTATATAGTGAATTGGTTACTATGATATTGTGTTTTGGTTACCATAATATTTTGTTTTTAGCTCTTATTATATTATGATTTGGTTACTAGTTTATGTTATTGATTCTTAATATAACATATTCATTTTAGTTTGTTGGTTTGTTTATACGAATCGATTTGGTTATTAGTTTATTTTATTCAGTTCTTAATCATATATATTACCTTTTTATGTCAATTGAAAAAGGGAAAGAAAGGTGAAGGCGACAATCGGTATGCTCTTGATTTTATGATTCTCACCACACGGGACATAGCTAAGTGTGATGATTTGAAGAAGAGTGTCCTGGCCGTTGGTAGACACATGACGTGAACACGCAAAGAGTGCCATTTTACGGTCTCCATATATCACAATGACTTTCGGATCGTTTGGTTCATCATCTCTTGTAGTGGGTCTTTGCTTAGTCAAACACTTGCACGTTTAAGTGCATTCCCCAAATCATGCATGGAGATGCCCTCAAATTTTGAAGAGGCATTGTTTGAAGAATGGTTCAAAATTGGAATAAACAATGAGAAAAGGTTTGTTTTTTGTTGTTAACAATGCTATAGTTTTTTCCTGAAACAAATAAGTTTGTATTATTGTAGTAACATATGGTTAATATTAAATAAATGTTATAGTTCTTATTATTTTATATTACAGTTACTATTAGATCATGTTTTGGTTATCTAGTAGTTATGTTTTTGATTCTTATGTTATTATGGTTTGGTTAACAGATTAATATTTAAAATTAAGTTGTTGATTAGTTTCTTTGATTTTTGTATCTTTGTTTTTTTTTTCTTCGTCTAATGATGTATTGATTCTTTATCGAATGTTGTATTGGTTAATGTGTAACATTACATTGGTTCTTGTATAATACTTAATTAATTCTTTTGACTAATGTTGTTTTTTAGTTCTTTGCATAATATTAAATATTTAATAAATGTTAATATTAAATAAATGGTGTGAATTCTTATTAAATAAATGTTATGGTTACTATTACTTTATATTACGTTAATATTAGTTTATGTTTTGGTTACCTATTAGTTATGTATTAGTTACTATTTGATTATGGTTATGATTTTAATATTTGTTGGTTAGCGAGTCTTTGTTTAAAATTAAGTTGGTTGATTAGTATGTATTAATTATAGAACATGCAAGTTTGATTTGTAGTAGTGTGTATATTAATACGGTAATTGTTAATGTTAGTGTGTATACTAATATTATGTTTTTATATTGAAGGACGGACAAATTTCCTGGAAAGAACGATATTATCATGCCTTCTTTTGTATTTGAATCCATTGCAATATCATCGAAGATGTGGTTCTATAAATTAAAGACGCCTGGGCAGTGGTTAGACAACGATGTGAGTATTTGTTTAAAAATTATGTTTTTGTAGTTATATTTACATTATTTAGTTACATTAATCACATACTTGCATTTTCCAACAACTGTTAATATCCTATTAATTTTTTTTTGGCTCATCACATCAATATTGCCTTGTATTATTTAGTAAATTGGCAAGACATTAGAAAGTGTTCTATAAGTAAGCGACCACGGTTGTTGGTTTCACAACAAGATCACCGCTCTTTTTGAGGAGTATACAAAAAAATTGTGACAAAATTGTTACATGTTGGGGAGGGTGATGTTCTTTGAATACATATATGAAATTTGTTTATGGATGTCAACACACCATGGAGGAACGTTAACTATGTGTTGTTCCCAATTCATATATCATCACCCCACCATTGGTTGTTGTTGTCTTTTGATGTGCATCGTAGGTGTCTAATCATTTACAATTCTCTACAACCAAAAAAAGAAATCCATACAAACTAAAATATCGATGTTTGTGGTAGTACATCTTCATTCTTCCCATACTCTCTGCTTGTATCCGGTTTTTGGAAGGATAGGTCCGACATTGACTTGAAAGATGATCCGTGTCGCAACAAGACGAAGACGATATAATTGAGTTGGAATTTAAGAGACAGTTCTGAACATGTAGAGGGTAAGGGTTAAATTGTGTACATTTTTTTAATTATTACATATAGGTTGATTTTATTTTTTTGATTTTTGTTATATGTTATTTGTTATTACGATGATTGTGGGATGTTCACAATTTATTTTCTTTGAGCATGTCATTCATCGAAAGTTTGATCGATTCTATTCCTTTCCCCATTCACGAAGTATCGAAAAAAGTTACCTGCACAAACCTATTTATGCATGCTAGAACAAGAAGTTGGAGGGCTATAATCTTGATAGAGAATTTCCGGGAAGATTTGTTCGATTTTGATTAGTTCGGATTTTGTTGTTTTGTCTTTATTAATTTTGTTGTGTATTTTTTTTTAAGTTTTGGTGTTATATACAACATTTGTGTATATGTTTATGATTTTTGATGTTCACTTGGATCTTATGTAGATGGGATTACATATTTGATTATATTAGCATTAATGAAAGAGATATTGCTTGTTGGTTGGTATTTTATTTCTTTTTAAGTTGTGTTTGTTTGAATTTTTTTGAAATATCGATTGGTAACCAATCATGTATAAAGGGGTAATCGATAATGATTTGATAGTAACTTGAGTTACAAGATTGTATCGGGACATATATCATATGTTAAGTGTACATATGTTATGTATACATGGGTTTCATAAACTTCAATACCCTTTTAATTACAGAGTTCTTTGAATATCTGAGTTGTTTATGTTGTGGTTACCATTATAAACCTGGTTTGAATTCTTTATTATGAAATTAGGTGGTTATTGTGATGATTCTTTGTTATGTAATTATTTGGGTACCATTAAACATTGTTATAGTTCTTTGTTATGTAATTATTTGGTTTATATAAAAAGCGGCATAATTCTTTATAATTCTTTATCATATATAAAATGGTAACCAATTATAATTTTGTAATATATACTGATTGGTAACCAATCATGTATAAATAGGTAACGAGATAATGATTTGATAGTAACTTGGAGAGTTACATATTGTATCGGGACATATATACATATATTAAGTGGACATGTGTGAGTATACATGGGTTTCATAAACTTCAATACCCTTTTAATTATATGTTCTTTGGATATCTGAGGTTGTTTATGTTGTGGTTACCATTATAAAATGGTATTATTCTTTCATTATGAAATTAGGTGGTTCTTTGTGATGGTTCTTTATTATGTAATTATTTGGAAATCATTAAACATTATTATGAGTTCTTTGTTATGTAATTATTTTGTTAAAAACCGGTATAGTTCTTTGTTATGTTATTAGTAATAGCTTATTGTATTCTTTATTATGTAAATATGTTGTTACCATTAAAAAGCTATTATATTCTTTATTATGTATTTATTTGATTCTTATTATTGTCAATGTTTCATTGAAATCGAAATCAATATATAAATGAATAACAATTTTGTTTACTATACAAATCAAAATTTTACAAACCAATCGTTTAATGGTTACTCAAAGTAAACAATAATACATTCATGTATCTACACTCTTAATTTAATCGCACTATATCGGACCCTTTTTAGTGGTCTTAAAACCGGGGATTCTTTGCATGTTTTTCTCATTGTGTCCTTTTCTTGCTTTCTTTGCATTTTTTTTGAATTTTGATTTGGATCCGTGTTTGTACCTCTCTTTTTTTGGTCTTCCTATTTGGCCTTCTTGTGTTGGGTGGTTTTATACATATGTTTTTTACTTCTTACGATACATCCAGTTTTTCTTTGTCATCTAATGGCATGATGGAAAATTAATATGTCTTGACCAAAGTTGCTTTAGTGTAATTTCTTGAGCAAAAATCATAATAGCTCAAATTTCTCTTGCTCATCATAACAACAACAGACGTCAAAGTGAGGCATCTCATGGTCTTGAAATTTACTGGCGTGTGCATGTCTTTTGTTCGATGTCCACAATATCTTTGTTTAGAGACATCGTAAACGATGAAAATCACTAAGTTTGATGTCTCAACCTACAACACCCAATGTATACAATCAGATTAATAGTTGCATCCCAAATATACAGTAACCAATTAACTAGTACACAATATTAGTCAATAAGTAACCACCAATATAAAAGAAACAATTATAAATCTAAAGTAACATTATAATGTTATATAGTAACTAAAATCGATATTGATCAATAACCAATATAATGTTACACAATAACCAAATAAGCATTATATATAACGAACCATATAAGTACACACGATGTGCAATTCAATAGTAATCGATAACAATATAATGTTGCACATTAAGTAAGTTAGCATTACTCAGAACCAATAAAGATTATAATTTTATCCAATAACCAAATTCTTCGTTAGTCGATATAATGTTACACGATGAACTTGACTCTTCGTGAATACCCAACAACCATTATATGGTTACACAAGAACTAACTTCGGCAATAATCAGAACCAATTTAATGTTGCCGACAAGAATTAAGTTAACATTAATAAGTAACCAAGTTAGTAATAGTCGATGATTTCAAATGCAAATTAGGATGCAATAATTTAAATCGAGTATTAATTACCTTAAGTATTTTTGATTTAAAGATATTAGATTGCAACTTTCTCTCAAATTGTTGTGGAAAGTGTTGTGAATGTTGATATATGATCGCTTGTTTGTTTGTGAAATACCATCTTTAAACCGCACAACGTAGGCATTCAATCATTATACATACCGGAAGATCCTGATAAACTTGATTGCATTGTTAATAGATTCTATGGTGTTTGAAGTCATTGTTGAGTACTGCTTACATTCCACGGAGCTGGTGCACTATCCAACTTGACCTCTTCCTCCGGATATGTCCATATTCGAGGATCAATGGCATCAAGTTCAACCATGTGTGTTTGTTGAATTGTTCAACGATTATAAGCTCTACAAACCCCGTTGTAAGCTGTTTAACTTCTTCTTCTTTCTTTTTGAATCTATTTTTTATATTTTTCAAGATATGATATATGCGGAACCATGCATGATATCCTAAACACACAATTCAGTCCTTGTATAATGGATTTATGTTTATCTCGAAACAATACATTGACCTTCCCTAACTCCACAAAATTTCTCAAATTCTGAAAAACCATTTCAAGACAATTCATTTTCATTTGCATCAACAATTTGAAAAAGCAATCGGAATAATGTTTCGGTTTGCATCTTGTGTCTTTCTTATCGATAATGTCCCCCGTAAGTTGATTGTATGAATGTGCCATCGATTACAATGATTGGAAAACAATGGTGCCATGCTTGAATGGATGCTCTAATGGCAAAGAATAGATACTTGAAACGACCATTTGTTTGCAACTCAAGGGCTGTGACGGAACCTGATATAAAACATCAGCACTATCATTAGAATTACAAGTGGTATCTTCAGATCCAAATCACTAGTAATCGATAATACGTTCATGTGGTTAATGGTATAAAAATTGTATATTACATTTAGTAACTAAACATGCGTATTAAGGTAACCAAACATATATAATAACCGCATACAAATGGTCTAATACTAATAATAACTAAACATGCATCATGCCTAAAGGTGTATTGGTTTCTTGTGTAATAATTTATTGTTTCTTCGTATAATGCTTAATTGATTCTTGACTAATGATATTTTGGTTCTTGAATAATATTATTGACTAATGCTTGGTAACCACATGTTTGGTAACCAATGCATTATAAAGTAACCAAAGATGTTGCATGAAGGTAACCAATCTGATATTAATCGATAAACAAATTACATTGGTAAACAATCTATCGTGTAATCATATCTTGGTTCTTGTGGAACATCATATTAGTTCTTGCATAATGATATAAAAGCAATAAATGTTTTTAAGTGTGTTACAGGATTTGTTTTCTTGACATATGTAACCATGATGGGATGAGTGAGTAGTCGTGTGGATTTCCTCTCACCTTTTCAAACGCTTTCTCCTTCGATCTCCATACTTTTTGGTAAAGAGATAAACACATTATATTACGACATCATGTCTTCCACAATATCGGTTGGTGTGTATATTTTCTTCAAATTTGTTATTTTTTACATTATGCATTCACCGACCAACTCACTATTTTGCACTGTCTCTGTGGTCTCCCAACAATACATTCACCCGACAAGTGTGGATATCATTGAATTCTCTAACCTTGAACATCTTTGGTTTTTCTCGAAACTTGATGCTCTCATCTTCCATTTGCAATCTTCATCGTGATACACAATAATAACACAAAGTCTCTATAACTTGTTAGATTTGGACTTTGTGTTGTATATTCGATTGAATGCAAACCTTCATAGCTTGTGAGAGGATTTTTTTCTCATGTAGGTTTGATGTAATTTTACTTCACGCTCATTCGGATCGATATTACATCATCATATCGTTCTTCTGCGTATGATTTATCATGTTGTCTATCTCGTTGTTGTTCAATAATTTCCATTGCAAAGTGATCGAAGATATTGCGTTCCAAATTGGCATGATTGGCTTCTTTAGTGGAACCTAGTCTTTGAATTCCTCGTGTTGATCTGATTGGCATTACATCGTGAATTGTAGATTCTTATACATTTGTCAAGTTATGCAAGATCGTTGTCGTCCCATTCATGTTCAATATCCACAATCGGTGGAATTTACCTTGTTCATCGATTTTCTACTCATTTCGGAAAAGAATTATAAGGTTGCTTCATCCGATATCTTGATGGGTGGAATGTCGTTTCTAATCAAAATTTGATTGACAATGTTGTTGCGTTTGTGTCTAGCCATAATGCCTTTGCATATTTTGGTTAGCATTTCTTTGAACGAAATTGTTGATGGAACTAATATGCCAAGAACTTCAAATTTGGTGTCTTGGTTTCTTATCGATACATGTGTCGTTGAAATAAAGTACAACCGGAATCATCTCCATTGTTCTCATCAATGAGAATAAGTAATGATAAGTAACAAAATCAATGTTATCCAAGAACCAATATAATGTTAAACAAATAACTAAGTCCGCATTAGTCGAGAACCAAGTCTTCATCAAGAATTCATTATAATGTTACACGAAGAACAAAGTAATTTTAGTTAGAACCAATGCAATGGAACACAATAATATATACATAGTCGACAAGAAACCAATGTAATGTTAAGCGAAAAATTAAATCGAAGATTAATCAATAACCAAGTCTTCATTAGTAACCATTATAATGTTACACAAGAACAAAGTCATTATTAATCAATAACTTGATGAATGGTACACATGAGCAATTAATTATTAGTCAATAACCTATATTATTTGTAATCAATATAATGTACAATTAACCAAGTCATCATTAATCATAAACCAAGTCTTCATCAAGAACATTATAATGTTACACAAAGAACAAAAGTCATTATTAGTCGATAAAACAATGCGATGGTACACAAGAACCAAATCAAGATAGTCAATGAACATAGACATAGTCGGACATTAAGCAATGTAATGTTAGCGATAATTAAGTCGAGATTAGTCAAGAACCAAGTCTTCATTAGTAACCATTATAATGTTACACATTAACAAAGTCATTATTAATCAAGAACTAAATCATTATTAATCAATAATCAATGTAATGGTACACAAGAACTAAATCATTATTAGTCGAACCAATGCAACATTAGTTAGTACCATTATGCATTAACCAATCCAAAGATTAAACGAAGAATATGTACATAGTAAAGACGGTAACCAATGTAATGTTAAGCGGTAAACAATGTAATGTTAAGTAATAACCAAGTCAAGATTAGTCAAGAATCAAGTAATAATCGATAACCATTATAATGTTACACAATAATAAAGTCATTATTAATCAAGAACCTAAGCAATGGTACACAATATCCAATTCATTATTAACAAGAACCAATGTAATGGACACAATAACCAAATCATTATTAATCAAGAACCAAATGCAACATTAGTTAAGACCATTATGCATTAACCAATCCAAAGATTAAACAACAACATGTACATAGTTGAGGCGATAACTAAATGTAATGTTAGCGGAAACCAAGTGCATTTTTACATGCAATTGTAATCAAAACATTCATATTGCAATCAAAACATTCATTATTCTTACCGTGTGACCATTTTAAGTGCAAAAAAACTTAAGAAAGGTAACCAATATAGTAATTCATAAGTAATAATAGTAACTATATGATTATAAATTTTAAACTCACATACCTCAGTATTTTTTGATCGAAATTGATGTTGATTTGTATTCAACAATCATTGCAGTATTTGGTTTCTGATCTTGAAGGCGTTGATTTTGTATGCTTATTTTCGATCTTAGAGATGCGTCGCGACAACCGGCCGTCTTCTCCGTCGTTGATCTGCGCAGATTTGGCTTCGCCTTTCTCCGTCGTTGATCTTAGAGATCGTCGTTGATCTTAGAGATTACAAGTTTAGTCATGACGAGAGGCTTGGCTTTAGTATTTTGTCTTCTCCGTCGTTGATCTGTTGTTCCGATTTCAAAGTTGCATGATTTTAGGGACGATTAATTTAAAATATGAAATTGGATAACTGACTGGATAATGACACGTGATTTTAGGGGCGTTATATTGCTTATGTTTTATTTTTGTCATTATGTTGTATATGTTTTATTTTTGTAATTACTTTTTAAATGTTGTATATTAGTGTAAAGGACCCAAAAGATAAAGCAACCTAATCTACATTTGTTTATGCATGTATTTGTATTAATAAGGAGCATGCTCCATGTAAAAATATGTACGTGTGGTATAGTTTAATTGTGATTAGATACGAACATGTTCTATGTAAATAAGTGTGTGTTCAAATAAGATATGACAATTAAAACATTGATTTGCTTCACATAAGTGTGGGCTTTTTCCTTTCTTCTGTTCAAACAAATGTGGGCTAATTTTGGCCCACATTTTATGAAAACCAGTTCTTCGATACCAAACATTTTCTTCTTTTTTACTTATTAAAAACTTTTTCATTACTAAATACTATAAGTTACTCTCTTTTTTTAAAAAAACACCATATTTGAAAATAATAATAATATTTCATAGCTCTAGAACCTCAATAGACAGGCGTTAAAAGGCAAAGATATAACAGGCCAAAAAGGGCTGAGCTACACAATCAGGCCCAAGTTTCTGGGTAACTCCCCGTGGCCCAAATACGCGTAGAAGAAAGAAATTACCCCAGAACCGCAATATACACGGCACACTACTCTAGTGTACATGATCAACCACTATACACACACACACACACACACACACACACACACACATATATATATATATATATACTGACATCCTCCACGCCATTCCCACAAACTACCTCTTTTTTTCTCTATTTCATTCTCTCTCTACATAAAGTGTAACAGAATGGGAAAGGTGACTCCAATTCATCTCTCTTATCTGCTTTCTCTCTCTATATTTATATGTTATGTTTGTATATAACTGTGAAATTGATTGAATGTGGTGATTTTACAGAAGAAATGCAATGATTGTGATATGAAGAACAACTGTGAAGAGAAGCAGAACAACAAGGAGAATAAAAATGGAGGAAAGAAGGATAATGTTTGTTTGATTGTGGTGGTTCTTAAAATCGAGTTACATTGTGATGGTTGCGCCTCCAGAGTTACCAAATGCATTCGCTCCTTGGAAGGTACCATATTAGATTCATTCTACTCTTTTCTATCACATTTTTTATGCGATTTTTACTATTTTGTATTTTTTTTTTATTTCCTCGTCATTTGTGCATTTATTTATCCTTTATCCGGTGAATTTGTTCAATCGACAATGAGAATTTGTGTGATTTTTTGAATTCTATCCATTTCTGAATGGTATTTTGGTAATCAATGGAGTCAGTTTACTTTTACGCTGCAGTTTATCTTCCTCTGTAACCGTCCATGCATATTTTTCTATTTTGTTGCATAATTGCACTTTTTGATTTATTTTCGTGTGCAATGAAGGCGTTGAGTCGGTGAAAGGATTCGCCGGCGACATGAACAAGCTCACGGTCATCGGAACTGTAGATCCGTCGAAACTCCGGGAAAAGATCGAACAGAAAACTAGGAAGAAAGTTGAAATTATCTCTCCGGTGCCGAAGAAAGACAAGGACAAAGACAACAGTAATAATGAGAACAAAAAAGACGGCGACGGTAATCAGAAGAAGAAAAACTCCGGTGATAAACCTGCGAAACAGTCCGATGAGAAGAAATCTAAAGAGGTATTCACTAACGTGCGCCTTTGTGTGTATTATTTTTGTGTTTTTTTTCAAGTTTATGATCATTTTAATTCAAATTAAACTGCGTCGTTTTGATGTCTTTGTCAGCCAGCTGTCACAACGGCGGTACTGAAAGTTCCCCTGCACTGTGAGGGATGTATTCAGAAAATTCAGAAACTTGTCGGTAAAACCAAAGGCGAGATTATCATTCCTCTCCTCTGTCCTCTTTTCCGTACATTGCTTTAACAGTGTCAGCTGGAGTTTATCTGATTGCTTAACGGACTGTTAACGGCGTTACAGGTTACTTGGAGATGTCAATCAACCGGCAAAATGAATTGGTGACGGTGAAAGGAGCGATAGACATGAAGGCTTTGGTGGAGGCACTGAAGGAGAAGCTGAAGAAGCCGGTGGCGATTATTCCGGCGAAGAAAGATGGCGGTGGAGAGAAGAAAGATAAGAATGACGGTGCTGGCGGCGGTGGTGGAGGGGGGAAAGGAGCCGAGGACGGCGGAGGAGACGGTGGTTTGAAGTTTGAGGGAAACAAGATGGTTCAGTACGGCCCCCAATATGAGTACGGGTACCCGTATGTGTATGGACCGGGTTATATGGTGACTAATGTACATGCTCCGCAGATATTCAGTGATGAGAATCCAAATGCATGTGTTGTGATGTGAGGAGGATGATGAGTTTTAAGGTTAAGAAAGTGTAAATAAAAGGATATTCGTAGTAGTTTTTTAGTAATGGTAATGATGGGTGGGTGTGGGTCAGTGGGTGGATATGGGTGGGTCAGTGAGAGAGGTCAGTTTAGTTTTTTTAAAGTTATATATTTCCAATTTCTTGTTGGTTAGTAGCAATTTAATATTTATAAAATTGTCCTTGATTATTGAATTAGTTTTGATTTTCTTGGCATATTTGTCATATTAATAATGATTTAATGTTCAGATAATCAGATTAAATTATTGGAGGTAGACCTCAGGTTTGGACTCACATGTATTATAGAGCACAGTATAAACATTTACCATGTTCCTACTTGGTTGTATACCGAAATTGGCATACATAATTTAAAATTTTCATTTTGGAAGGGCAAAAATTTTATGTGGACATATAAATTAGACATAAAAATTAGAGATGAGTATATTTAAATTTTATTTAATTATATTTTAAATCTCAATAATAAATAAAAATATAAATAAATAAAATTCAAATAAATTCATATTCAATTTCTATATCAACTTAAAAGAGCTCAATACTTAATTATCACTCATCGCTATTCACAAAATCATTTAATACCATCAATTCTCTTTCACGTTACGAAACTTTATAGTAGTAAGTCAATGAGATTTTCCTTTGGGAAAAGTGAAGAAATTTTTAAGTGATACTTTTGCTGCATAGAGTATGAATTTTGGGAGGAGAAGAGGGAAAAAAAACTTGACTAACAATACGTGTTTTTGTTATGCCTTTGTCAAAATAAAAGTCCAATTGGCTGTTAATTATTTTTATAAAAAAATATAGACACAAAATTTTACTAATTAGGTACTTAAAAATTCAGTAATAAATATATTTGTGATAATGTAATAATTCAATTAGGAAGTTGTAAGAAGTTATATCATGTGGGTGTTGCTTTTCTTTAGTTGTGTACCTTAGGTGTGTAGGCAGATTCGTTCCTCAGATTTTGATGGCTCATGGCGACAAAATGAAAACCAAACATTTTTTAAAATATTGTCTTCATCCATAAAATATAAAAATAATAAATAAAAAGTACAAACTGTATCCAATAAAGAGTATTTTCAGAACTTAAAACATAATAATTTAACTATAACAAAATATATAAGAACTTTGACTACAGCAAAATATATGAAAACTTTTTCTACCATTTGACAGTGTACTAAAATGCCCTTTGGCCATCAATAATCTTCTCCTTGTGCACTTTTTCTGATTTAATATTGTGTTTCTCCCTTTGATAAAAAAATAAACCCCGGGTTGAGTTGAGTATATTTCTTGTTGTTGTTATTATTATTAGGAGAAAATGCATGTACACAGCTGTGTATTACACAGTCAATTATAATGACATATTTTTGGACTATGGCGACGGAAGCGACCTTGTTTACACTATTGCTAGTCAAGCTAGGCATTAATTTTGAGATGGCATAAAAATACTAGTTTGAGTCGGTATCAATTTGGAATTCCAAAACACCTACCTTCTTCAACCTTGTCATTTAGAGGAACATTGGGTTCCAAGAAACCATGCGCAAAAGTCCTTATTTTGACTTTTTGTTAATGTCAAAATTTGTTACCAAACAACGAATTTAAAATCTGTACAATAAATAAATAATTATTAAAAAGTTTAACGATGGAGACTACCAAGAGATAGTTTCTGTCCCACTGCGTATATCTTTCAATTCTTCAACCTTAATTTCTCCACCTTCTTCCTCTTATTCTTAATAATTTCATGTGCAACGAAAATGTGAAATTCTTATTTTTACCATCAAAATACACAAACTGCTGTATATAGAAAAAAATAAGAATTAAAAGAAAAAAAAAAAAGAAGAAGAATTCATCCTACCCAGAGGCGGACCTATGCATAGGCAGTATAGATACTTACCTATGCTAATTTTTTTTTATATAAATATAGGAGTAGGGGTAAATATGTAATTTAATAAGTTTAAGGGGTCGGACAAATTAATGAAAAAGTTAAACTTAAAGTAAGTAAAAAATAAAGTTCATTAGTATTCTAAATACAACTATACAAAATAAGCAAATAATTCGGGCTTAATTTGTACTCGCTCGACTCAAAATTCGATTCGAACTTGACTCGAAATATAAATTAATGAACCAAATATGTGCAAATTTTAAATTCGATAAATTATTCGAACCTCCTCAAATCGTAATTTTCTATTAATATATACTCGGATCATATTCGTTCGAAAAATTTAAACGGTTCGGGCTCGATTCGGGATCGTGCTCGACTCAGTAGCTAAATGAGTCTCAATCAAACCTTATTTTATACTCGATATAATTTGTGAACTAAATTTGAATAACTGATCAATACTCAGCTCGACTCAATTCATTTACACCCTTATATACAAGTACAAACTACTCTGCTTCTGCTCTTTTCATTCTCACGTTTCTTCTGTGACTGTCTTCTACATCTCGTCTCCACGGCTTCTTCACTAGTTCTTCTAAATCTTGGACGCTCCACCACTAGGCCAAGTACTTCTTCTACATCTCCACTATGCTCAATGACACTACCTCTTGGCTTTTTAAGGAGACCCCAACTTATTATTAATGAAATTTAATTTTCTCTATTTATTATTTTGAAATAGTAAGGGTTGATTTGATTAATGTGGATAGTTATGGGTAAAATCATGAATATTTCAAAATAAGCAGTGGTTATAAAATATTCATTGTTGTCGGGAATATTAGTTTTGGTGATTAATGTGGAATATTAAAATCTTTAGTCGGGGAATATTAAATGCGGCAAATATTAAATAGTGATCTTTTGTGGGCCCCATGTGAAAGCGATTGGATGAAAAAAATGACAAATATAAGTTGTTTAAAAATAGCGGCGTAGTTATTCAGAATTATCTTTATTTAAAATACTCGGTGGTTAAAACACGATGGCACGCGGTATTGCACGAATATTGATTCTTACGTGAAGGCCTTTACTCGATAATGGTTCTGATAATTCTTTATTCGATATTTTATTTTATTGATTTAATAATTCTGCGTTGATATTTTATATTCTTTGTTGTTTGATAATTGTCATTACACGGTATTTTTCATTATCGAAGCGATAATTCATATTATCTGAATAATATTATTAGATAACATTATTGGCAATGTCTAGAAAGTTACATCAAGGAGAGGTTTGGTCACTTAATTGCTTGTAGAGTGGAGAAATTCTTATTGGAAAGCCCCTGCTTTCACAGGAGCTACAGTTGTCGATATTGTGATTACATAATATTATTTGTGAATAATTAATTATTGATTCATATGATGAGGAAAATATTGATTTTATGTGGATATAGATGGAAAATTTTTAATGTGACAATTGTTGAAAATTGAAATTTTATCTTTTACGATAAAATAATTCATTTAAATATATTATTATATTTTAATAATATAATAATGATGATATTTTTACGATGAATGTGGGATATATGAGTATATGTGGAGGAGTATTTTTTTTGCAAAAATATTTAAAGCATATTTTATGTGTCGGTGGACCCCATTTCTTGGTTGAAATTTGATTATAGCACATAAAATCGCTTGGTTTGTGGATTTGGTCAATTTACATTTGGAATTTGGAAAAACTTTCTTACTGTAAAGTTGTAGATAATTGAATTTCTATAAAAATTCATGAGATTCGATTTTACGACAAAAGGGCTATTTATTATGAATTATTGAAGTTACGAAGCTCGAAATAATTGATTTTGGAAGTTTAAAATATTTTAAATTACAAAAACGTGTTTTTTTATTTTTATGGCCCTTTTTAACATGTGATTGAGAAATTTGAAATCAGTTGGAAGAAGTGTGCGTATGAAGTTTTGGAAAAATATATATTATTTTATTAAATTTTACTACTTTGGTGTTACAAGCATTTTCACATAAATAGGGTCTTGGGTTAGAATTGAAAATCACACAGAAGCTGAAGTTTTCTCTCTCTATATTATCGGCGTATTCTTGTGAGTATTTTGAGTATATTTTGAGTATTCTTATACGGTGCAGAGTTAAGTCATACTTTATATCAGGTGTTTAAATTTAAAAATCTTGATCTTTTTCGAGGTAAGGGATATTATTTTTTTTTTCGTAATGATATTATTTCTTCAATATCATTATCTTTGAAATATTGATCTGAAGTTTTTATCAAATTTGGAACTTTTGGTGTCGAGATTCTTATTCACGTATCTGCCTTATTCACGTATCTGACCTTATTCACGAATCGACCTTTATTCATGAAAAATGAAAATTTTCCTTTTAAATCTAAAATATCTATTGTGGATACTAGCTTTGATTGTATCCATGTTTTGATCATTCTTGAATTTTACACCACTATGATTATTTTTGAGGTATTTTTGGACATGGATAAAACAAAAATCTGAATCCTTAATCCTTAATCCTTGTCATTTTGTTTCAACTTTGGATTCGTTTCTTTAAAAATATTTTCATCATCCTCGGTCTTAAATGATGATATTATTGAATATCTTTGGCACATGGTGCAAAGATGAATGATTTCGATGAATATCTTTGGCGTAGTGCAAGATGAGCAGTGTTTAGATGAACATGACCCGGTGATGAATATCTTTGGCTGCATGGTGCAAAGATGAATATTTGATTCGGATATATATTGATTGATGTTCTGAGGGATAAAAGATAGGCGATGAACTTTTAAATTCATACATAGAAGATAGTAGTTTGCATTCTCTCTTGCTCTTACAATGAATTATTATTTCATTGCGAATATTGATTTAAAACTTGTTGTCTATTGTATTACATTAGATTTTTCCACATTGTTGAAATTACTAACGATAATTTGTTGTATATTATCTTAGTCGTAATATTCTTCTTGGGCTAGTTGATTCACCCTTTTCCTTTTTGTTCCATTTTTCTTCTCGGGAGGCGAGAATATAGCGAGTGCTGAGTCGGGGTATGGAATGAAGGTTACAGAGAGAGTTGTTTAGTAGTCCTCACCATTTTGTAAAATAATGTATCGATAAATGTGATGAGATTTATTTATTTGAGTATAGATATTATACAGAAGATAATATTTGTATTGAACTCACGATTTCTTGTTGTAATAATAAAGTTGTAGTTGTTTACATGCCATGTGTATTGTGATGACTTCGGAATGGGTGATGTATACTATTTTTCAAAAACTATTTAATGACAAATACTTTCCGAAAGTGTTACGTCGTATGAACGGAAGTGGAGTTTATTAGGCCCAGGCAGAAATAACTTTGACGGGTGTCCCAAAGACGAGGCAAAGTTTGCGAGTTTTCCGTGTTTGCACCTCATTTGGTGGAGAATGAGGAACGATGACGCTGGATATTTCGAGAGGTTTGAAACCGGCATAATGACAATATCTCATTTCTCATAAATTTTCTCTCTATTCGGATGTTAGAAATGTGGCTTAATTATTAGGCGAATGAGATAACAAGTACGGCCAACCGGTAGGGACCACAACCGAGGATAATCTGGGAGATAAGAATCAACAAAACAACGATAACTACCGGAGAAAGAAAAGACCGGACAAAAATGGTAACCACTGGTGGTAATCATAGCCATGAAAATAGAAGAAGCGAGTCGAGGAAATTTTAAAAAGAAGAGATTTAACAACGACCATGCCAAGATCGCATGCAGTCTTAGAGTAATCGGTTCTAAGGGAGGAGAACGACCAACGGTCATATGCTATAAATGCGGAAAAGAGGGACATATCACCCAAATCGCCTGCCAACAGCTCAAGGTATGCTATAATTGTGGAAAGGAATGACATATCGCTTCGAGATTATGACGGTAGCGAAACCTAGTTCAATGAGGGACGGTGACTCAAAAAGATCGTCCCGTAAAAGTCAAAGTCAATCGGTTCGGAAGAAGCGTTTGTTGTGACCGGTCAAAATGTGAGAACCCAAACGAGGTGATCACGGTAAACTATTTATAAATTCTCACAAGTTTATAGCTTACTTGATACTGGGTCTACCCATTCATTTATCTCTCCGCTTGTGCTCAACGCTTAAACTCGACTCGGGAGAAATTAGACTTTGACCTATCTCGGAAACTCCGTTAGGGAGAAACTTTCATCACATCCATCGCTTATAAATCTTGGTTGATTCAAGTTGGCACCATCACATTACCTCGTTGACCTTATCTCTTTAAAGATACTTTGCCTTTGATGTGATTTTAGGGATTGATTGGTTAACTACTCATCATGCCAAAATTGATTGTTTTCGTAAGGTTGTTAGTTTTCATATTCCTAACCAACCCGTCATTGTATGCAATTCAAAGCAACTAAACCATTAAAATCAATCACCGCTATTTCTAATCATAAAGCTATTCGCTTATTAAAAAACGGATGTCAAGCTTTCTTAGCCCATGTTATGGATTTGAATAAAGACACGCCAAATTTGAATAATATTCCCGTTGTTATCGACTTTCCGACGATTTTCTAAAGAACTTCCTGGCCTACCCCGTAACGTGAAGTTGAATTCTTTATTGATCTTGAACCTGGTACAAAGCCCATTTCTAAAACCCCATATCGAATGGCTCAAGTGGTTTCTAAAACCCCATTTCTAATGTGTTCCCACTTCTATTTCGGAATCTCAAGTGGTTGCAACGGACCCTTAGGTACTAGATGTTCAGATGATAAAGCATATATGACCGGTGGTCATTCTCCTCCCTTAGAACCGATTCTTTGCAAAGACCGTTATGCGTCTTCACATGGTCGTTGTTAAATCTCTTCTTTTAAAAATCTCCTCCCCACTCGCTTCTTCTATTTTCATGGCCATGATTACCACCAGAGTGGTTACCATTTTTGTCCGTCTTTTTCTTTCTTCGTTGGTTATCGTTGTTTTGTTGACTGCTATCTCCCAGATTATCCGGGTTGTGGTCCCTCTTAACTGTATTTCATTATCTCGTTCTAATAATTGAGCCTCTGCTTACAACATCCTAATAGAGAGAAAATTTATGAGAAATGAGATATTGTCGTATGCCGGGTTTCAAACCTCGTAAACATCCGCGTACACGCTCCTCATTCTCCACCAAATGAGGTGCAAACCCGGATAACTCTGCAAACTTTGCCTCGTGATCGACACCGCCATGTTATTCTCGCTCCAGCCTAATAAACTCCACTTCGTTCATATGATTTAACACTTTCGTGAAAGTATTTGTCATTAAATAGTTTCAAATGTCTCCCAAAGACATGCCGAAAGTCTTGCCGGATGGTACGCTTCACGCACTCCCCCAAAGATTCCGCCTCACCACGGAACATAAAGGTGGCGAATGGAACCTTTTGTTCCTCCGTGCATCCCAAGACATCGAATATCTTGGTAATTTGCTTGACCCATGTTTCCGCCATGATCGAATCTGGCTTTCCCTTAAATTTTGGTGGTCCCAACTCTTTGAACTGCTTGGCTGTGATAACCCGTGAATTGCTATCATTTCCTCCTGTATTTTAAACACGAGTCTCCCTCGTCTGATTTTGCATGAACTGCAAAAAGCTTCTAAACATCCCCTCGCTCATCATCTCTTCGGTGTGTTTTTCAGGAGGAGGAACATTGTCACTGTTGACGTTCTCTCCCTCGTTGGTGAGTACAGCGTCTCTACCTGGCCTCATTTCCAATCATTAATATTCTCAATCGACATTCTCAAATCATCCATAAAACAAGGGTTAATTAAGGAAATCAATATATCACATAATATCCCTATATACCACACCAACTAACAAATAAGGTTAGGTAGGACACACTAGCGAAGGATTTACTCGCCTCTCCCTCCTAGTTATATTCCCGATCTCCGCCAGATCATATCCCTAAGCTCGATACCAACCGCGACTCCCCCAAAATAGGTATACATCACCCATTCCGAGTTGTCAATACATGATACGTAAATAACTACAACTTTATAATTACAACAAGAAATCGTGAGTTTGAATACAAATATTATCTTCTGATAATATCTATACTCAAATAAATCCTCATCATATTTATTGATACATTATTTTACAAAAATGGTGAGGACTACTAAACAACTCTCTCTAGAACCTTCATTCCATACCCCAGAGCTGCATTATCGCTTATATTCTCGCCTCCCAAGAAGAAAAATGGATCAAAAGGAAAAGGGTGAGCTCAACTAGCCCAAAGAAGAATATTATGACTAAGATAATATACAACAAATTATCATTAGTCTTCAACAGGAAAAAAATCTAATAGATACAATAGACAACAAGTTTTAAATCAATATTCGCAATGGAAATAATAATTCATTAGAAGATTTAAGTAGAGAATGCAAACTACTATCTTCTATGTATGAATTTAAAAGTTCATCGCCTATCTTTTATCCTCAGAACATCAATCAATATATAATCGAATCAAATATTCATCTTTGAACTACAGCCAAAGATATTCATCGAAATCATTCATCTTTACACTACGGATCAAAGATATTCAATAATATCATCATTTAAGACCGAGGATGATGAAAATATTTTTAAAGAAACAAATCCAAATGAAACAAAATGACAAGGATTAAGGATTAAAGATTCATACTTTTTTTTATCCATGTCCAAAAATACCTCAAAAATAATTATAGTGGTGTAAAATTCAAGAATGATCAAAACATGGATACAATCAAAGCTAGTATCCACAATAGATATTTTGATTTAAAAGGAAAATTTTTCATTTGATGAATAGTCAAAAGTATTATTCGTGAATAAGTAATGATACGTGAATAAATAGTCAGATACGTGAATAAGAATCTCAAACACCAAAAGTTCCAAATTTGATAAAAACTTCAGATCAATATTTTAGTATAATGATATTGAAGAAATAATATCATTACGAAAAAAATAATATCCCTTTACATCTAAGATAAGATTTCTTAACCGAAACAATCAATATAAAGTATATTACTTGAACTTGCACCGTATAGCAATACTCAAAATATACTCAAAATACTCACAAGAATACGCCGATAATATAGAGAGAAAAACTTCAGTTTAAAGTGATTTTCAATTCTAACCTAAACACCCTATTTATGTAAAAATGCTTAGAACACCAAAGTAGAAAATTTATTAAATATTATTATATTTTTCCAAAATCTCATACGCACACTTCTTCCAATTGATTTCAGCCTCTATCACATGTTACATAAGGGCCACAAAATGAAAAACACGTTTTTGTAATTAAAAATATTTTAAACTTCCAAAAATCAATTATTTCGGAGCTTCGAAACTTCAATAATTCACAATAAATAGCCCTTTTGTCAGAAAATTCGAATCTCGCGACTTTTTATAGAAAATTCCATTATCTACAACTTTACAGAAGGAAGTTTTTCCAAATTTCAAACAGAAATTGACCGAAATCCACAAACGGGAAATTTTACAAGCTATAATCAAATTTCAGTCAAGAAATGGGGTCCACCGACACATAAAACATGCTTTAAATATTTTTGGTAACAAAAATACTCCTCCACATATACTCATATATCCCACATTCATCGTAAAAATATCATCATTATTATATTATTAAAATATAATAATATATTTAAATGAATTATTTTATCAGAAAAAAGATAAAATTTTAATTTTCAACAATTGTCACATTAAAAATTTTCTCCATCTATATCCACATAAAATCAATATTTTTCTCATCATATGAATTAATAATTAATTATTCACAAATAATATTACAAAATCACAATATTGACAACCAGTGCGCTTCTCAGGAAGGGGGGCTTTCCAATAAGAATTTTTCCTTCATTACCTACGCTTGCATTAGGTGACCAAACCTCTCCTTAGACATAATTTTCTAGACATTGCCAATAATGTTATCTAATAATATTATTCAGATAATATGAATTATTGTTTCGATAATGAAAAATACTGTGTAATGACAATTATTGAAACAACAACAATATAAAATATCAACGCAATAATTATTAAATCAATAAAATACTGAACAGTAATTACTGTAACCATTATTGAGTAGTGCCTTCTTATGTAAGAATCAATAATTGGTGCAATACCGTGTGCTACTGTGTTTTAACCATCGAGTATTTTAATAGTATTAATCTTGAATAACTACTTCTGCTTATTTTTAAACAACTTATATTTGTCATTTTTTCATCCAATCGCTTTTAGTTATGGGCCCACACATGGTCATTGCTAGAAGCGTGCGAATATTCTCCTCCGACAATACGAATATTCTACGACCAAACGAATATTCCCCGACAACAATGAATATTTTATAACCACTTGCTTATTTCAAAATATTTGCGTATTTTACCCATAACTATCCACATTAATCAAATCAACCCTTACTATTTCAAAATAATAAATAGAGAAAATTAAATTTCATTAATAATAAGTTGGGGTCTTACATTTATCTTTTGTGGTTTTTAATGTAATTTTAGGATTACAATTTTTTACCACTCCAACTAGCTATAGGACTCAATTTTGATTTGTTTCTTGTTTATATAATTTTTTTTTTCTTCTGACACATTTTCTTCAGTTTCTTTTTAGCTTTTATTAATAACTGATTTTATGTTTCTATTGCAATAGATTACACTAAACCAAGTAACTAAGAAGGGGTTTCATCATTGATTTGAAGGGGGAAATTTTGTTGCTTAATTTTAGCATTTATTTTGTAAATGCTAAATTTAAGTAGGTTAAGAAATTAATCAAGGATTAATCAATGTATGTTTTTAAGAGGTAATTTATCATTATATTTTGTTTTAATACCTAGAATTTGTTCTCAATCGTCTTTCAATATTGAAAGTTAATTTATTATATACCTTGAGGCATTCAAATCATTTTATTTTCTACAATTCTTACATTGACATGTATTCTAATAAATAGTAGTAGTTTGTATCTGCCTCAAAAATAAAGTGCCTACGATGGATTATTTTTACTATTAGATTTAGAATTGGATGACACAAATTATGTTTGAGCAAGTTAATAAAATCATTTTTTTATCTAACTTTAATTAATTTGATATTCGACTAAATTTTAATCTTAAAATCTAATTATATATTAAATTTTAATTAAAATTAAATATACCATAAATTTTAAATTTCAAAATAATTTGCACCACGTACGTACGCACGCTTTCTTTCTGTGTCAAAACAATTAATTTACAGCCTGAGCTGGTGCAATTTGAAAATCTTGAAGGCCTTGTAAAGTTGGAGAAGAAACATGATGGAGGGCATTTAATCAAGTGACACGTGCAATCTTACAATCATTGCATCCATGCTCCCGTCTTTTTGTAAAGGGGGAAAAAATAAATTAAAAGAAATCTTCACAAAAATATAATTAGACATCACAAATAAACACAAACTTTGCATATATGTGATTCTAAAACACAACAACGTTAGAGGGTTTGTTTTTTTAAAGATAAATGCAAGGGAATGAGCTAACCTATCCTTGTACGTACGTATAAGCCATAGACAGATAAATATATGTTTTTGGTTTCACTCACTCATTTTCCCAAAAAGGGAATCTTCACTCTTTCTTATTTATGGACACAACATGTAAATTAAAGTTGTCATGGCAGTTGGCGTTATATTAATCAGATTCTTTAATTTTGATTTTGATTCAAGTTTTGGTTCGAGCTTGGTATGTATACTCGACAAGCCAACTCTAATCCCACATTCACACATTGGAGAGCCCATTAAATAAGGCAACTTGGACAACAATCACACAAAATTACAATAAGATGATAAAATTAATATACAAATTTATAACCAGAAGAAAATTTAAGATGCCTCCTAGCTCTTATGTGAAATATTGTCAGGGCATTTAATTAAAGGTGGAGATATACAAATGAAAGAGCAATCTTGACCAACTCTCTAGGCACAGCCCTGTGGGCTTGGACTAGGCAATGATCCTTGTTAAGTTGCTCACAACAGATATAGTGCTAGAATACTGCGGCCTAATGGTTTGGTAAATAAATATATCCGCAAGCTGTTTAGAACTAGGAAGAAAAACTGGTTTAATGAAATTGGCTTGAACTTACTTTGTCTCTAACAAAGCGACATTCGGCTTCTATGTGCTTGGTTCTAGCATGAAGAACTAGATTTGAAGCCAAAGCAATGGCAGATAAATTATCAACATGGAGGAGCACAATCGGAGTAGTAACATCAAGTGTTAAATATGTTAAGAAACTTTGCAGCCAAACCAACTCACATGTGGCATCTGCCACTGACCTATATTCTGCTTCAGCGGAGGATCTACTAGTTAACAACAGATTGCTTTTTAGCATCCCTAGAAATCAAGGAACTGCCAAGAATCATACAAAAATCAGAAATGAATTTCCTCCCCCCATTTTGGCCAGCCCAATCACTGTCGGAATAAGCATATAAGAGCAGATCACCGGAGGAAGAAGAAGAAGAAGAAAACACCTTACGAAGTTTTATTTCACAAACCACCAGATTACTCCCATTTAAGAACCATTGGTTGTCTTTGTTTTGCATCTCAGCATTCACCTGATAAATTTGAAACCAGAGCTAGCTATGCAGTCCATCTTGCTAGGTTACCCTCCTGCTCAGAAGGGTCATAAGTTGTACAATTTAGTCACCATGCAAGCAAGTTTTTATTTCTAGACATGTCACATTTCATGAATCCATTTTTCCATTCATCACTGCACCATTATTATTGTTTCCAAATTGGGACTCCACAATCCATGTGGACCTCCCATTTGTGGGGGGATCGAGTATTAGAGATAATGGTGCACCATTAACTGAGCATACTTCAGCACATGTACAAGCTCAAATTCAAGACAGTTCACGATCACAAACTAGATAAATTCAAATTCATTTATCTAAATTAGTTTTTTTTTTCGTTTTAAATACAATGGATTTGTTGGTTTTTATTATTGTGCGAATTACAATTTAAAGGAATCAAATAACTCTATTCAAAGTTGCATTACATGAGTTCCTTGAAGACAAGAACAAGCAGTTTCCCACAACCTTTAAAAAATATTTTCCTTCTATTAATTACAGGCGATAAGCTTGTGAAGATTAAGAACTCGTAAAACTGTACAAGCTCCGTTTGATTCTATTCACTCATATGTTTACTAATAAAGGGGAATTGTATCCATAAAAAACATAAAACAATTAAATTGCCCTGTGCACCTAATTTTACCTATGTTAATCATCAATTATGTTTATTTAATTATTTTAATAGTTGATTTTGAGTAGGCAACTATGTTACTCTCCTGAACGGGTGTGGGATAGTGAGAGTAGAGTATTTTTTTTAGTAGATCAGTAGGTCAAATTAAATTTGATCCATGATTTGACCAATTTGAAATATTGATCAAATTATCAGGAATAAATGAGTTGGAATTTTGATATAATAAATTATGCTAAAGCAAATTAAATGACCGAATAAAAATTATATAATTTATGTAGGAAAAGTAGTGCAAATAATATTGTATAATTAATATTTATTTAATTAAATTAAATATTTTTGCCAAATTATGTAACATTAGGCATTGTACATTTTGTAGGTGAATCATGAATGGAAGAAGGAAAGAAAAAGAGAAGAGTAATATAATAATACTAGACAAAGGTGGCATGCATACGTAAAGATGGCCTAACTATTCACACAAAGTGACAAATCACAGTCTAATTCGGCTACGCAACTAGCACCGTTCAATATATCCCGATACAATATATTTCCACACGTGTCCCCTCTCTCTCCCACAAACCCCTATATAAATATCGTAAACCCCACCCCCCCTCTCGACCATTCCCTCTCTTAACCTCGTTCTCCCACCTCGAGAGAAACTGACAAACCATTTTGTACGAAAAGGTTGAAGATATCCCTAGATTTCCTTCCATCCAAACTCGCACCAGATCTCAAGGTACGTTCTATTTTCAATTCAATTGTTCTCTGTTCCAGGGATTTTTTGATTGGTTTTGGATTTTATTTTGGTTGTTTCTGTGAATTAGATGGTGTCTGACGCGAGCAGGAAGAAGGCGGCTCAGAAGAAGGCAGCTGCGGCGGCAAAGAGGGGAGGAAAAGCGGCAGCTGCGGCTTCTGCGAAGGCTGCTTCGGCGGAGAATGGAAGCAGTAGTAGTGCTGATAATTTGGCGAACGAAGTTGGGGCGCTTCAGATTTCTGATCGGACTTGTACTGGTGTGCTGTGTTCGCATCCTTTGTCTAGGGATATACGAGTAAGTAGTTCATGAATAATTTTGATTGATCTGTTTTTCTATTTTGTTCCATGGGCAGTGTATCTGTAAATGCTTCATTTATTTGATGGATTGTTTTGTGGAGTTAAATTTATGCTAATTTAGGATATTTTTAAAAAAAATTCTACTGTATTGATTTTGTTCTGTATTTGGTTTGTTCATTTGATACTGAATCTGTCTAGCTTTATTTTATTTCTTTGAATTTGTTGCTCAAAAACTGAACAAAATCCTTTCTTTATATATTGAATAAATAAAAAGATTTGCTTTTGAAGAATGGATTACTGAAGTTGGATACTTTGCATCTAAGAAAGAATGGGAAAGACTTCGAATTGTTGTTTTATAGTTTTGATTGCTTTTTATTGGATTATATATATATATATATATATATATATATATATATATATATATATATATATATATATATATATAACACTAAAGAAAGGAAATGGCTTTAACAGTTTGGAGTTTAAACTATCACCAACTCCCAACTTTTTTTTTCCCTTTCTTTGATGCTTTGGTATTGGTGTGCCACAAAATTTGTTTAATGCACTTTAATTGTGGGAATTATGAAAAATGATGATTATGGATTTATGGTGAAGAGCTTTGATATGGTTGATCTTGTAATTATATCCTTATATCGCAATAAATTGAAGACCTTAAATGATTGTTTTGAGTGGACGAGTAGCCATTTGTCGGGTATCGTGGTAATAAATAGATTTGTTGTCAAAAATCAATTTCTTCAGAAGTTTCTAATGGATTTTTTAGTTCCTTTTGTCACATGCTCAGTATTTTCTTACCTGTTTCATTTCAATTGGTTATTAATTTCTCATAATCGTCCTACCAAATTTGAAGTATTTGGCATTACTTGGTGTTAATACCAAATTTCATATGTGGCACTTAATTGTGGAATGAATGCATATCCATTGGCTATATCTGCATATATCTTAATAGCACGTCTCTTTAATGGACGAGTCATGAGACACATTGCTTCAGTTTATGATTTTAGAACCTTCTGAAGCAGAAAGGCAGTGAATGGAATTTATTTATTGAAGAAACTCATTTGCACTTTTATTTCAGTTCACACTATGTTATTTAAAATCAAATGGTTGTGGTTGTAGGCTTGTAGCTACTGTTTTCACAATCTTGCATGACAACAAATTGATCCAGGACTTATCTGCACCATAAATTGTATTTACGTTGCTGTACGCTAGCATCTCAACTCATCTCATCTCACTTGAATATTTGAAGTGATTAAATCCTTTTCTGGTAGCTTGCATAGTACACTGAACAATTACAGAATATTTCCTGTCTTTTCAGCACATTTGGGTGCTTCACTTGTCAAGTGCGATGATGCGACATGGCAATTCATACATATGCTTATTTAAGCATAAGTAGGAATTAGAGTAACCTTAATTATTAAGTTGATGAATTGTGAATAATGCTTTTGGTTTGTGCATTAATATTTAAACAAGATGACCGATGAATAGTGTTTAATTGTTTTTCCTCTTTGTATAAGTGGATACCATATAATCAAATAGTGTTCTTTATTTTCTTTCTTTCTTTATTTATTTATTCTTCTATTTTCTTTCTTTCTTTATTTTTCTATTTTCTTTCTTTATTCTTTTAAATGGGAATTGAGATACGTAATGCGATTATCACCATTAGGAAAATATATTAAAAAAAGGGAACTCTGCACTGCGAAACCGCCACTCTCCTTTCAGTAAAAAAAATTATTTTTTTGGCAAGTTAAAGTTGGGTTTCTTAAATCAGATGTTGATTTAGTTAGAAACAATGTTTTAAATAGTCTACAATAATAGTTTGGAATCTTCTTTTACAAGCACTGTAGTAATATTAGTAAGCAGCTGGGATATGGTAATAGGTGCGAGAACATCTAGAAATTGAGAGAAGCTTGGGACTTTGTGCTCTGTCTGGATGAAGTGAAGTTACTCCATTGTTCTTATGCTATGCCTTAGTTCTAGATATTGGGATCTAGGATATTTAATTATAATCATTGCTGGAGATGCCAACGAACTATAAGGTTCTTTAGATGTAGAATTTCTCATGGTAGTGGGTCTCACTTTTAGCTCATTGTTGCTAGCTTGGTGCACCTAGACGAGGGCCTAGACCAGCAGATGGGTCTCTGTCACCAGGGTGCTCTGCCAACAATGTTTCCAGGTTAATTACTTGATCATTCTGTATTGTGAATATATCCAATTATCTTAAACCTTGTTTAGTATATTGAAAGATCCCAATCTTGTTGATGGCTATTTCTTATACTATAAAACAATGCCCATATCCTCCATATAACTTGTTTTGTTCTCTCTTTGAGCTGTATATTGTGGTCATGGTTAGATTTTGAATAAAAGCTAATTATTTTTGTTGATTGCAGATAGAGTCTCTGTCTCTTACGTTTCATGGACATGATCTTATTGTTGATTCCGAGCTGGAGCTTAATTATGGAAGGTTGGTTTGTATATCTCGATAAAGTATCTCTTGTTGTATGTGGGTATTTATTCCCTCTGATGCAATTTTATCTTTCTAGACGGTATGGCTTGCTTGGATTGAATGGCTGTGGGAAGTCTACTCTCCTTGCATCAATAGGGTGTCGAGAACTTCCCATTCCAGAACATATGGATATTTTTCATCTCACGAGGGAGATTGAAGCTTCTGATATGTCTTCGCTTGAAGCAGTGATAAATTGTGACGAGGAGAGGTTAAAATTGGAAAAAGAAGCTGAAGCCTTGGCCGGTCAGGTCTGTATTTAACTGAAAAATATTTGTGTCGGGGAATGTGAACTGTCTTTGCAAGTGTATTGATTAATGAAATTTATATTGCCTTTTCTCTAGGATGATGGTGGTGGAGAAGCTCTTGAGCGTATTTATGAGCGTTTGGATGCCATGGACGCATCAACTGCTGAGAAGCGTGCTGCTGAGATATTATATGGTCTTGGTTTTACCAAAAAGATGCAAGAGAAGAAAACCCGAGACTTCTCAGGTGGATGGAGAATGAGGATTGCTTTGGCGCGTGCTCTGTTCATGAACCCAACCATATTGTTGCTTGATGAACCCACAAATCATCTAGGTCAGTGTATTTGCTTGAAAGTTGATCTTTCTTTTTCTTTTTTCTATCCCCACAGTCATTCGTGATTTTTGAACTTTTATTTATTTGTGTTTTTCTTTTCTGGTTCTACTTTGGTTGCTTGCTTATTGGTTGGGTTTATAATTGTATAAATCCATTTTATTTGACAAGTTTATATTTCTATAATCCTTTCTACTGGAGATATTATACGGGTTGCAAAGATGATGCGGTCCTATGAGAGCGTTGTGTCCTTGATTGGAAAATGATTTTGAGTCTTTCAATGGCTTTGTTGCCATCAAAAAATATTCTTTCTGCCAAATTCTTAAACTCAATATTGTTTGATCCGTTATTGTTGGCGAGTTTTGTGGAGCTCATGCCCCGTTATTTGTTCAAACCCTAGTTCTATGGGGAACCTAATTCCTGCTTCTGTATTTCTAGTGGACCTTCTTTCCCCCTATTCCCTTAGTTTATTACAATTCTTGACGTATTTCTGTTGATGATAAGCTACGTTTTAATACAGATTTAGAAGCTTGTGTCTGGCTGGAGGAAACCCTGAAGAAATTTGAGCGTATCTTGGTTGTCGTTTCGCACTCCCAGGACTTCTTGAATGGTGTCTGCACCAACATTATCCACATGCAAAGCAAGTTGTTGAAGATGTACACTGGAAATTTTGACCAATATGTTCAAACCCGTTCAGAACTTGAAGAGAATCAGATGAAACAGTACAAATGGGAACAGGAGCAGATTGCTTCAATGAAAGAATATATTGCTCGATTTGGACATGGGTCAGCTAAACTAGCTCGTCAGGCTCAGAGCAAAGAGAAAACTCTGGCAAAAATGGAGCGTGGCGGACTTACAGAGAAGGTGGCTAGGGACAGGGTTCTGGTTTTCCGATTTGTTGACGTGGGGAAACTTCCTCCACCTGTACTACAGTTTGTAGAAGTTTCATTTGGTTACACACCTGATAATCTCATCTACAAGAACCTCGACTTTGGGGTAGATCTTGACTCCAGGGTAGCATTAGTTGGACCTAATGGTGCTGGGAAGAGTACATTGCTTAAGCTGATGACGGGGGATTTGGTTCCCCTTGATGGCATGGTGCGGCGGCACAATCATTTGCGCATTGCTCAGTTTCATCAGCACTTGACTGAAAAACTTGACTTAGAGATGTCTGCCCTTCTGTTTATGATGAGAGAGTACCCAGGAAATGAGGAAGAGAAGATGAGAGCAGCAATTGGTAGGTTTGGGCTGACAGGTAAAGCCCAAGTGATGCCTATGAAGAACTTGTCAGACGGACAAAGGAGCCGTGTGATTTTTGCATGGTTAGCATGGAGGCAGCCCCATATGTTGCTACTGGATGAGCCGACTAACCATTTAGATATTGAGACTATTGACTCGCTGGCTGAGGCACTGAATGAGTGGGATGGGGGCTTGGTTCTTGTTAGCCATGATTTTAGGCTCATAAACCAGGTGGCACATGAGATTTGGGTGTGTGAAAATCAAGCTGTGACCCGTTGGGAGGGTGATATTATCAGCTTTAAGGAGCACTTGAGGAGCAAAGCTGGTCTATCGGATTGAAGAGACTAACGATGTGATGCCTACATACATATTAAATTAAGGTACTGCTGGTACTACTTGGCTTACAGTTATTCGAATTGCAGCTATGAAACATACAATCTCTGTATGTTTGCTAGTACTACTTGGCTAACAGTTATTTGTAGTGCAGCTATGAAACATACAGTCTCTGTATGTTTGCTGGTACTACTTGACTTACGGTTATTTGTAGTGCAGCTAGGAAACATACAGTCTGTATGTTTTTTTTTCCCAAAATGGACGATGAGGGAACAGAGGAAGAAGATTATCATGTTGATGTTATTGTTTCGTTACTTGTTCATCTGGTGATTAGTTTAATTTATTTTTGTATCTTTTACTATTTGCATTTTTTTGCTTGTAGTCTTGGGTCTGGACCAAGAAATATATTATGTCGACGTTGATGTTTAAATTCTATGTATTTGATCACTTTATGTTTTGAATTTTATTTATTTTCCATTGCTTTACCTAGCTAGTTTTAAACAAAACCGAGATATATATGCTATTAAGCGTTTAGATAATATATTCGTAGTGCACAATCTCATGATTATGATTAAATTGCACTGCGCCTTTCCAATACGATTTAGTAGGTTTTTATAAAATCTCGGATCAGATTTACATACCTAAACATACACGCTTGACAAGAAAAGTTTTGATCGAAATCCTAAAAGAGACCATATTCATGGCCTGAACTCAACTGCAAATTTTCCTAGGAGGTGGTATGGTGAAGATACAACTTATCTTTCTTACAAGTACATAAAATTATGCTTGCACACCTAAACAATCTCTGAAGAGAATGTCATATGGTGAACTTTGAGTTGAGCTATAAACTACTACTAGGGTTCTTGGTTTAGGCGGAGTTTGTGGTGTCAGTTAAAATTTGAATCTACTAGTGAATGTTAGTTGTATTTGATGGTCAATTTAATTTTTGTTGGATATTTTACATGAATTCCATATTGGATAAATTGTAAATGGGTTAATAAGTATGGTGGAGCCTCAACCTAATAGGTTAACCTTTTAGGTAAGGAGGTGTTCAACATGCTTATCGGGTCAGTCTACACAGATGTGCGCTGCATTGGTAATGAATTGATGTGGGATGGTTCGTACAATTCCGTTACAAATAGTATCAAAAGCTCATGGTTCGATGGGCCCAAGTATCAACTCTAGGGTGCGAGGGTGCATTTTCATGCCTCGTGGGTGGAGCAAATAGAGTCCAAGTATCAACTCCAGCTCCAGGGTGCGAGGGTGAATTCGCAGGCCTCGTGGGTGGAGCAAATAGAGTTGAATCAGGTGTAGTACAGGATGATTTCAGTCGGGTGGAGCGGGCTTAGGATGACTGGGAAAGTTGCTCAGACACGTTTGCCTCGAGCGTGGTGGAGCAAATAGAGTTGAATAAGGTGGAGCACGAGATGATTTGGGTTGGATGGAGCGGGCTCATGATGGCTCTAGAAAAATTGCTCAGGGGATAAAGGGTTCACAAGGAGCAAGGTTGAGTTGAGTTGAGCAGGCTCAGGATGGCTCTAGAAAAGTTGCTCAGGGTGAAGGGTTCACAAGGAGCAAAAGTTGTACTCCACGTTTGCCTCGGGCGTGGTGGAGTAGTATTAGAGTCGAGCATATCTTTTGAAAGACTCAAAGAAGGTGTGCTTAAAGGTGACTATTCTAGTATTATACTTGTGATGGGTATTCAAGTGAAATGTGGAGATTGTTGGGATACTTCATATGAATCCCACATTGGATAAATTCAAGAGTGTAGATGGATTAATAAGTATGGTGGAGTCTCAACCTAATAGGTTAACTTTTTAGGTAAGGAGGTGGTCCAACATGCTTATTGGGTCAGTCTACACATGTGTGCGCTGCATTGGTGATGAATTGATGTGGGATGGTTCGTACAATTCCGTTACAATTTTCAACATCTTTTTGTTATTTTACTTTCGAGGTTATGGCAGTTCATTTTTGTTGTATTCGGATTGGGATTAGGGAGATCGAAAAGAGGTCAAACCCAGGAACAAGCCCACAACATAGACCCTTGGACTGAATTAATTGAGTCTGCCTTTCATCTTTCCTCTTTTGTTATAAATAAAATGCTTAAATATAAATTACTATCCTAAATTATTATTGATTTTTTTTTTTCACTTTGGCGATTGACCTTTCAATCTTTTTAATCAGATCATTAAACTATTAATTTTTTCTATTTTGGTTCAATTGTACATGCCTTGTCATAAATTGATTGTGGCTTGAAGACGTGACATGTAAAAGCTAATGTGTACTCAAATTGTAATTAATTTAAGACTTAAATATAAATTACTACATCAAACTATTTATTTGTTTCCACTTCGGTGATTAAACTATTGTGATATCTATATTTTTTTTTAATTTGTTAATGATAATTATTTGTTTTCCTATTAGGTTTTCAAATTTAGATATTAATGATAAATGCTAATAATATTTTTATTATTACTTAGATTTTATCTTTTAAAAAAATTACCTCTTAAATTAGATGTTTTCATTTTAAAAATATGTTAAGCTCGTATTGTTAAATTGTAATGTTATATAACATTTATGCCCTCTTACTTTTTATAAAATAATTTAAATTTATAATAAAATGAGTCTTTTTTAAACACATTATTAGTCACATACTATGTGCTAAAGTCACGTCATCAATCTACAACGTGACAACTAAAATTGATTTAAAGTGAAAAAAATTAACAGTTTAATAACTTAATTGAAAAAAATTAAAAGGTCAATCACCGAAGTGAAAATAGATCAATAGTTTGAGGTAGTAATTTATATTTAAGTCTTAAATTAATTAAAATTTGAGTACACATCAACTTTTACATGTCACGTGTTCAAGCAATTTATGACGTGGCAGGTTCAATTGAACCAAAGTGGAAAGAATTGATAGTTTAATGATCTGATTGAAAAAATTGAGAGGTCAATCACAGAAATGGAAAAATGTCAATAGTTTGGGGTAGTAATTTATATTTAAGTCTAAATAAAATGGTTTTAACATAAAGTATCATCTTGAATTATTGACTTTTTTTTTCATTTTGATGATCGACTATAATTTTTGCAATTAGGTTATCAAACTTTTAATCGTTTTCATTTATTTCATTGCCCACTGTTTTGAAAAATGTACATATATCAATGTCCATGTGCCCACTGTTTTGAAACTCGGTCAGGACCGACTAATTCAACCAATTGAATAGGGAATCGGTTTCATGTTCGGTCCGGTTTGATCCGATTGAACCAATTTAGTTAAAACCCCGGATTAATGAATCAGTTGACCACCGGTTGAATTAGTGGTTCAACCGATACAACCGGCTAAGTTGACCCAGTGAACCGGGTTTTAATTATTTTTTAGTATGAAAATTTAACCTATTTTAGAAATATTATAACTCAATTTTATTGTGTTTTAGTCCATAAAAACGAGATTTTTAAAATTTTACTAATTATTAATAATATATATATTTTTTATATATTTATGACATCACCGGTTCAAGTACTGGTTGAACCAGTGACCCATTCACCCGATAAATTTTTCGATTTGATGATTGGTCCGGATCTAAAAACATTGCATGTGCCACTTTTAGTACATTTAGTTATGTTGTTCACTAGTGCTGTTGCTATGATTGTTTATTTTTGTCTGATTATTTATTATTTTATTTGAAAAAGTTACTGTTTTAATCATTTATTGTAATATTTTTCTCTTTTGTAATATATTAAACTTCTAATATATTTAGTTTTTGGACAATGTCAACAGTCCTAATTGGGTAAGAACAGTGTGTACTTTGTTTGTACCATAGGTATGTAGGTATTGTGACCTCCTCAGTGAGTAGTCTCAATTAATGTTATGTAGCCATAGGGCATAGTCTCTCTGACTCTATAATTATATTACTATTAGCATGCACAGTTGTAGGGTTTTGTTGTTATTGTAACATCTAAATCGTGTTTTGTTTCATCAAAATTTTCACATGCTTTAAATTTTCCCAATGACCAATAACATCAATCATCTGATAGGTTGTGTTTATTGCGATCAATATCTTTCTTTATGGCGCTTGTTTCATGCGTAAAGATCTTTCGAAATTTTAGAGTAATTAAAGAGCTTTTGCTTCAACTTGTTCTACTTGACTAATTATGTTTTTATTATCATGATAAAACAATGGAGGGGAGAAGACCACGAGCAAGCTAGTAGCTTTTGTGTGAGGCTTCTGGTATTCAGTGTTTTTCTTGGTTTGGAGGGAGTTCATAGGCTGTTTGTTTTTCTTGTGCTAGCTATAGCTATGTGGATCGGTTTTGATCAAGTGAGCCGACTATGGACACTTGTGGCAGTGTACCTGGGTAGCACTTAGCCAAACACCGGGTAACAATCAAGTAGGCATGCGGCATGTCAAGTTACTGGGCAGTGGGTGTATGATGTTGTACAAAGGCTGTTGGTGACATGAGTTGATATTTGGGGTGTCCAGGGGCTGATTAGTGCACGGGATGCAGCGGAGGTGAACCACATGACGGTTGCACAACTTGTAGGCATTGGTCTTGGGCGTGCATTGCTGGGCGGGCGTGCATTGCCCACTGATAGGCAGCAGTCGAACGGGTGGAGCAGATGCACAACGTGGTTGACTGACAGATGCGTTGAGGGATAGACACATGGTAATGACATGCACAACGTGCGAACGGACAGGTACAAGCTGTGACCTTACCGACATATATGTGTACCGCAAGGCGTTTGCACAACGCGCATGCATTGGTCATGGGAGTGCGTTGCTGAGCAGGCGCACGTTGCCCACTGATGGGTGCAGTTGTCGGACGTGTGGGACAGTCGCTCAACATTGCTGATCTGATAGATGAGTCGAGAGGCAGACGCATGACACTAGCGTGCGCAGCGTGCCAACAGACAGGCACAAGATGTGATGCTGCCGACAAGGCGAAATTTCGGAGTCGATAATTACCCCTATGACAATGTACTAATGACTAAAGTAATTTTTTTTTAGGGAATTAATATTTTCATAAGAAAAATTGATTTTTTCATAAGGTTCTTCTCACATGAATAGCAAACGGGATTTACATTGATATGAGCAAGATCTTGTAAAAATATCAATTTTTTTCCGTAGAAATAACAATTCTCTTTTTTACTGATAAAAAGTATTAGTTGAAGGCTCTTTGACGGTGTTATACAGTTATGATTGGTTACATATAATCTCAACAGCATCAGAAATTTTAATATATATATATATATATATATATGAAAAAAATGTATGTACACAACTGTATATTACATAGTAGAGTTATAGTGACGGCGGTCGCCCGTGGCTATAGTCATATATATATATATACACTTGCAGTGAAGAAATAATCCAAAAATACCATGCCTGCTCAACGTCCACGTGCCACTTCCAACTTTAGTTATAAAAGTAGTGACATGCATTATGATTGGAAAAATAGCTAGCATATTCGTGTTGGATCTATATATTGTATGAATATAGGTAGAAGATAAAATCAACCACAAAACTTCCACATGCGGACATGCTTCATATTTTCCCTTGCGGAGCCTTTTGAATCTTACACGTGCTTATTTTTTGTTTATATATATATATATATATATATATATATATATATATTTTTTCCGTATATATAAACCCTCAATTACTACCCCTGTATAAGAAGCCTAATATTAGCGCATCTATAGTGTTTTGAACAATGGCCAATAACGAACATTGATAATGATCGGCATGTTTGTATTTATCACGATCTGGTGGATTTTTTTTTGATAATTTCTCATTTTCAGCAATGAAAGATCTTCGGCCTAATTATTAGGGCTAATGTTTCTATTCTCATGACAAAACTAAGAGACGACAATTAATGTCCAGTCTTAATTGGGTATATATGAACCTTTGTTTGTCCCATAGCTATGTCGGTGGTAGGTACTGTAACCTCCCCAGTGAGTTGTCTCAGTTCATGACTTCATGTCATGAAGCTGTAGGGCATCATATATATAATTATTACAATTATTATTTTATACTGGTACTATTCTTATTTTATATGTTTTCTGATCTGCTAAATATTTTTTTTAATAAAAAACCTGAAATTAACATCTTAATTTGACTGAATGTGTGATCAAGTAAACACGACTACATCGTATTAGTGCATCATATATTCATATTATACCCGGTTGTTCTAAATATAAGATCACTTAAATTTGAGAATTATTTAAATTTTAAATTAACGATTTATTTAAATTTTGAAAATAATAAATATCATAATTAGTAGTATTTTTTAGATAATTTATAATATTTGTTATTATATTAACAAAAATTAAATAAATTCATATGAAATTTGAATATAAGAATGTTTCAAATTAATTTCAAATGGTCGATATTTTAAAATAAAAGAAATAGTTATTATTATCATTATTATAATCCAAAGCTAAAAAATAACCTGTTTAAGGTTTGATGATACCCCTACAAGTTGCCATACGTAAAACATGCAGTTTACTTGGCATATCACATAATATAATTTTCAAAAACAGTATGTTTGAAGATATATAGTTTATCTGTCTTTTTCCCCCTTGCTTTCTGACAATTACAAATTAGATATATGAAACATAAAACAATGAAAATTATAGTTGAATAAATTACTCCTAGGGATATATTGACATGTCTTGGAATTAACTCAATACTTCTATTAGGTGATAAATTTATTATTTTAACCATGTGAGTTGATGATATGTTGTTGATTGGGAATAAAAAAAATGATCAAGTTTGTGAATAGTTTGTTGACACAACAGTTTGATATGATCTTGGGTCAGCAAATTTCTTTTTGGACATGCGGATACATAGGTATCGTAAGAATTGAAAACTAGTGTTAGGATAGAATAAGTACATTGAAAGAGTGTTGAAGAAATTCAACATAATTGACTGTAAATGGGTTGGAACTCCTATAATTACAGGAACAAAGCTCTCAGGGGATCAGTGTTCTGAAACCATGAATTAAAGAAAAGGAGGAGTTGACTCGCATTCCATATGCAAGTGCAATTGTAAGTTTGATTTATGTAATAGTGTGTATGAGACCAGATATTGTCTAAATAGTGGGAGTTTTGAGCAAATATATGTCTAATTCCCGGGAAGGAGTATTGGACTGTCATCAAAAAGAGTTTTTAGGTATCTTTGTGGTACTTTTGATTTTGCATTGTATTTTGAAGGTAAACGATATTTGAAGTAGTAAGATCTGTGGATGCTGATTGTGGTAGAGATGTTGATAGCAGACAATCAATAAGTGGTTATGTGTTCAACTTGTATAATGGTCCTATGAGTTAGATGAGTAAGAAGAAATGTGTTGTTATTTTCTCATCTAGTAGCGCTTACTCATGAATGTAAGTCATGAATGTAAGGAAACAATATGAATTCATAGGTTGTGTATCGAGCTTGGTTTTAAGCAGAAAGTAGTGAAGTTGAAGTGTGATAGTCAAAGTGTCATCCACTTAGCAAAGAATTTAGTATTTAGCATTTCACTCACGCTCGAAGTATATTGATATTCAATATCACTTAATTAGAGAAAAGATTTGTGAGACCCCGAATTTTATGAAATGAAAGTATTCAATTTTCTTATAATTATTCTATTTAGTAAATGATTAAATTGATAAAAGGTTAAAGTTAAGGGTGATATGTGAAAATTTTTCAAAGTATGCAAGTTGTTATAAAATATTCTTTTTGTCGGGGAATATCCGTAGGACGGCACAATCATTGGTGGACTCCTTAACTAAGTATTATCGTAGTAAGAAAGCGACATAATTATCTTTTATAAAAATAACGGCCAAAAGTGTAATGACAAGTACTTTCCGAAAGTATTAAATCACACGAAGGAGGTGGAGTTTATCAAGTTGGAGCAAAACAACATGGCCAGTGTCGCGATCTGAAGCCAAGTTTGCCGAGTTGTCTCGGTTTGCATCCCATTTGGTCGATAATGAAGAAGCGAATGGCGCTTGAATGTTTCTAAGAGGTTTGAAACCCAATATCGTCAATACCTCATTTCTCACAAACTTTGTTTATATTCGATGTTGTGAATAGGGCTCGAGGCTCGATTATTGGAGCGCGATAATGAGTCGAGACAACCAAAAGGCAACGACCAACAACACGATAATAATCGTCATGCAGTGTAATCGGTCATCGAACAATGATAACCATCGTGGGGAAATTATCATGCCATGAATGGTAACCACTTGATTGGTAATCATGGCGAATAATAGAAGTGGAAATTTCAAGAAAATAAGGTTCAATAATGATGGAAAGATGCAATGACATCAACACCGTTTCAAAAGGAAGAAGAACGACCACCGGTCGTATGTTTCAAATCTTGGACGTGAGGACACATCCGTTCAAACTGGTGATGCATGACAATCCAAAAAGCGTGTTTTAATTGCGGAGAAGGTCACCTAGCTCGATTTTGTCGTATGGTAAAGTCAAGTCCAAATTTCGGATGGTGATGCCAAAGGATGTCCCAGACAAGCCAAAGCCGGTAGTTTAAGAGAGCGTTTTTTTTTTTTCGTAACGAGGAACCTGAATAAAATTATCACGGGTAAGTTAATCATAAACTCTTGCGAAGTCTATCTGTGTTGAATCTGGGTTCTACTCACTCTTTCATTCCACTTAGTTGTGTTCAATGTTTGAATTTAACTCTTGAGAAGTTAGACTTTGATTTATCTGTTGAAACTCAGTTGGGAGAAACCTTCGTTACCTCCACTATTTATAAATCTTGTTTGATTCAAATCAACACTTTCACGTTACCTGTCGATTTTATCTCTTTGAAAATACTTACCTTTGATGTGATTTTAGGAATCGATTGGTTAACTACTCATCATGCTTTTAATAAGGTTGTTAGCTTTCATATTCCTAACCAACCTGTTATGCGAATTCAAGCAACCAAACCACTAAAGTCAATCATTGTCATATCAAGCCATAAGTAAAGAGCCCCGGTCCTTTCGTTGTTGACTTCCTTGTGTGGAATGCACCGAAGCCAGACTTTCTATAGGGGACGTTGTGAATAACGATGGTAAGTTGATAGGTATCAATGTGACGTGTTATCCAAGTCTTGGATGAGAGTCATAATTATGAATGATATTTTTATTGTTAATAAATTTCTTGACGTATTTCTGAAGACTTCTTGGCCTACCCCAGAGCGTGAAATCGAATTTTGTATTGACCCCAGTACAAAACCCCATTTCTAAAACCCTTAAATATTTCTTCAACTAAAACGAATGTAACATGCGCTAAAGAGCGTTGACTCGAAATTTGTTGAAGATTACGATCGTACCATTCAATACCATCGTGGGAAAAGCGAACGTGGTAGGTGACGTTGAGTAGAAGATCGTATGCATTTATGAGTGTGAATATCTGAACCTCACGTGAA
Source organism: Panax ginseng (assembly GCA_020205605.1). NCBI lineage: Eukaryota > Viridiplantae > Streptophyta > Magnoliopsida > Apiales > Araliaceae > Panax > Panax ginseng. Next base: position 13,574,823 of record CM035131.1, on the reverse strand, counting down.
GATAACGAATATCTGAGTAGAATCGACTTTAATCGATAAAGTTAAAGTCGCTCAAGCTAAATACTCGGTGATGAATGTGAAAAGAAGGTTCGAGAGGCGTTATTCTAGAAGCAGAAGAATCGATGAAGAGAGAAATCTCAACCCTCGATTTTATTGACTCATTTGACTTGATCGATCGGTAGGAACTGTGGCCTATAGACTCGTTTTACCGCCAAGTATGTCGCGTGTTCATAACGTTTTTCACATATCGATGTTACGTAAATATGTGGGCGACCGAACCACATTATTGATTTAGAACCGGACGAGATAATTGGATAATTTAACGTATGAAGATGTACTGTTAAAATCACGGAATGTATTCAACACTCAAAGGTTATACCTCGAGTTAGAATCGGACGAAGTGTCCTCATCTGTTTCGTACTGAATGCGTCACGTAAATTTCGAGGCGAAATTTTATAAGGAGGAGATTGTAAAATCCCAAATTTCTGAATAAAGATTTAAATTTCTCATTTTTTTTGAATATTATGGTGTGGATTTAATATAATATTATAGTTGTGGGTAATATTTATAAATTTTGCAAAGTATGCAAGTTATTATATTATATTTGATTGGTGGGAGAATATTCTTTGTGTCGGGGAATATTATGATGACAGCGACACAATCATTAGTGGACCCATGGCGGAATTATTGTCGGATTGAAAAAAGCGACAAAAATATTTTTATATGAAAATAACGGCGGAAGTTTTACAGATTATCTTGTTGAACTACTCGGTAGTAAAAGAAATGCGATGTCTGGCATGTGGTTACATAGTAGCACACGGTATTGATTATTGATCTTTATGTGAAGTCACTCACTCGGTTTTGTTTAATTATTACTACGATGATTCTTTGCATAGTATCTCACGTTATTTGATTCAATTATTATTGATTGTATATATATATATATATATAAGTTTTGTGTTATTAGTATTATTAATGTAATAAAACAAAAAAACTTTTATATATAAAGCAGAATACTTTTATAAAGTTACTCTATAAATAGAATATATTATATTACATTATGCATAGTGTTTTGCATAGTAAAATCTTTTTATATAAAACAAAATACTTTTATAAAGTTATTCTATAAATAGAATATATTATATTTTATTATGCATAGTGTTGCATAGTATTTTGTATAGTAAAATCTTTTTATATAAAACAGAATACTTTTATAAAGTTATTCGTTTTATTAGATTATAAATAGAATATATTATATTTTATTTAAAAAATTTTGCTTTAAATCTGGACCGTCCGATTAAAAGTAAATTGATCTGGACCGTTCATGGATTGGTTACTATTCAGTCCATTCTTCTATAAATAGAAACTCATTCATTCATTATTTCTCACTGAAACTCTAGAGAGAGAAACTGTAGAGAGAATTATTCTTCTATCTTGAGCGTATTTCTTTAGCGTTTAAGAAAGTTTTGAGCGTAGTGCAAGTTTCTTCAAGTATATCCCCGCCTCTACTGTGAGTACTCTTCTTTATAAGGTAAGGGGTATTTTTTTTTTTTCATATTCATGAAGAGAACTTACATTATTCCATTCTTTATTATTACATTGGAATAACTTTTTACATATATCTGTGATCTACCTATACTTGGTGATTTACATTGTTATTCCATTCGTTATTATTACATTTGAACATCACATCTCATGCATTATCTGTGGGACTTGGTTCCGTCTTAATTATTTTGTTGGAATATCATCATGCATATCGCGTTTTTCTGTGGGATCCGGATTAAAATCTTTATTATTCTATTGGAATATCACATGCATGCATGCATTTTACTGTGGGACTGGTTAGGTTATTTATTATTATACATTAGAATAACTTTTGTCTCATCTGAATCTGCGTGCATGGTGATTTCGTTGTTATTCCATTCTTTATTATTACATTGGAAAATCTTGTCGGGTAAGTATGACGCTTTGACTGGTTCCGTTATTTATTATTACATTGGAATAACTTTGTCTGTCTGCAAGTCTGGTATGCATGGTGATTTCTTTTGTTATTCCATTCTTTATTATACTCGGTTGGTTAAAGTTTTGACTTCTATACTCCATGAAATTAGTAGAATATCCTTGATATTTGCGCTTCATCCTGTATCTTCTCATGAAAATATTCTTCCGAGCATTCTTGAATTTTACTCTGAAAAGTATCGTGTTGACAATTTGGGCGTTATTAGTTCTGGATAAATTAATTCTTGAACTTGTTTTATTGAATTCTTATATCATTGTCATCATCCTCATGTTTTTATATTATGTTGAAAGTCATCTGTGGCACGTGAGTGCATAGATGGACTTGGTATGATTATGACCGAGGATTATTCGGTATAATCATGGCCCGTAATGTTACAAATGATGTGGAAAAAAGTTCTCATTGGCTGTAGTGCATTGATGGGCGAGTTTTGGTATGATTATGGCTATGGATTCTCTTGACGAGGGAGCAAAGATGAATTATTTTATGGCATGATCGGACCAGTTGATGAATACACGAATATCCTTGGCCCGTGAGTGCATGGATAATTTGTGGTCGTAATCTTAATGAATATCCTTGGTAGTAGTGCGGGGATGATGTAGATTATTTATTAAGTTGAGTCTCGGCGATAAAAGTGATGAAAAACCTTTTAAATCATAAAAGATAGTAGATTTTATTCTCTACTGACTCTTTTAATGGATTGCTTGTTCATTGCAGTTAAACTTGATGTCATTGTATTTTATCGGTTTAACATTGTTGAAGACTAATGATAATTTATTGTGCATTATCTTAGTCATAATATTTCTTCTTTGGCTAGTTGAGCTCACCCTTTCTTTCACCTTTCTTGAGAAAATGAGAGCGTGGCAGGGACTAGTCGGGGAGCAGATTGACGGTCCGGATGATAGTATTAGTAGTCCTCACTATTACATTAAATAGTGTGAAATAAATGTAATGAAGACTTATTACGAGAGTGGATATTGTCTGAAGACAATAATAGTTGTATTAAAACTCACATTTCTCTTGTTGTATATTTAAGATTGTATTTGTATTACATACCATGTATTTGGCGACTTCGAAATAGGTGATGTATACCTATTTTGGGGCGTCACATAACTTTCTCTGGCTTGATACCGCATCGTGGTGAAATTTTACATTATTCCATTCTTTATTATTCATTGGAATAACTTTATGCATGCTTGATTTTATCGCATGCCTAGTGAATTTTGTTGTTATTCCATTCTTTATTATTTTGTTGGAATATCCCATGCATGCGATTCGCATGACACAGTTCCATTCTTTATTATTCATTAGAATATCACATGCATCTGAGATTCTGGCATGACACAGTTCCATTCTTTATTATATTACATTGGGAATAACTTGCATGTGATACTATCGCATGCATGGTGAATTCTTTTGTTATTCTATTCTTTATTATTCTGTTGGAATAACCTGTCTATGTGGATTACCACATGCATGGTGAATGATCCTTCGTATTCATTTCTTATTAAATTATGGAAATGATATGTCTACGTGGATTACCGCATGGCGGACGAAAATCCATTTGCAATTTCATAATTTTTCTGACCCTAAAAAAATCTGAAAAAATTTAAAATGATAATTTGATGAGTTTTCTAGATTGTGTCCAAAAATGACGATTTTTGGATGTATAGATTAGGAGTTATGAATTTTATGGGAAAAGACTATTTTAAAAGTAAACCCTTATAACTCCTTGTGGTTAACTCCAAAATTGGTGAAATTTTTATTGGGAGTACATATATATAACAGAATTATGCTCTGTAAATTTTGTAATTTTTGAAAAAAAGTACAATTTATGATAAATGTCTAAATATTCGGCAGTTTTGGCCATATGAAAAATAGTAAATGAATTTTAAAAATTCCGAAAAAAATATATGTTCAATATGGGACTATATTCTGCTAAATTTCAGAAAAGGAATATTTTTGGGACTGATTTGGTATTTTTTTATGAAAATGAACTAGTTATGAGTAAATGAATTAAATATGTTATGTGAAGTAACAAAATTGGAAAATAGGATTTTATGGCTTGGGAATCCTATATAAGGTATATCTGATTTTTGATGAGGATTTGATCATTGGTGATGAAATCTTATGAGTATATGACATTTTGAATGATTAAATGCATTATTTGGTAAAGTGTAAACAATTAAAATAAATTATTTATAAGTTTAAGAAGTGATTAAAATATTATTATAATATTAATAATATTAGATTATGAGTTTATTAAGTGATTGATAATATTTGGATAAATTTAAAGTCTTTAATATTTATCCTTGTTTTTGTTTGATTAATGCTTATATCACTGCCATCATCCTCATGCTTATATTGTGATGAAAGTCATCTTAGGCTTACGTGCAAAGATGGACTGTTGATTATTGATTTTATAGTTGTATATCTTTGGCTTACGTGCAAAGATGGAATGTTGATTATTGATTTTATAATTGTATATCTTTGACTTACGTGCATTGATGGATAGTTGTTGGTATGATTATAACTAGGGATTATTCGGTATAATCATGACTATTGTTGAAAACACGAATATCCTTGGCCCGTAGTACATAGATAATTTGTGGTCGTAATACTAGTGAATATCCTTGGCTGTAGTGCAGGGATGATTCAATGATGTGGATTATTTATTAAGCTGAGTCTCAACGATAATATATTGATAATACACTTTTAATTCGTAAAAGATAGTAGATATCATGCTCTACTTGACTCTTCTATAATACAGTTGTATGTCTTTGGCCTGTAGTGCAAAGATGAATTGTTAATGAATATCTTTGGCCGTAGTGCAAGATGAATTTATTAGTATGATTATGAGCATGAATTGTGATTTGGTATAACCATGATTTTTGATGTTTCAGGTGAAGATATGTGATGAAAATTATATCTTCGTCCTAGGTGCGAAGAGAAATTTAGAATCACAATTATGATTATGAGTTATTCATATGATTGTGGACAAAAATTATTGATTGATGTTACAAGGATAAAAATATTGGTGGACTTTTAACATGGAGAAGATAATAGATCTGATGATCTATTTGACTCTTCTAATGGATTGCTTCGTTCATTGCAACTATGGTTGAAAAGTTTTATCATCTACCATATATTCTAAATCTACGATTTATTCTTGATGAAGGCTATTGATGATGTAAATTATCTTTAGTCATGATATTCTTTATCGGTTGTTAGTTGTCTTCACCCTTTTTGCTTCACAATTCCTTTCGTGTAATAAGAGTGTAAATTTGGTCGGCGGGGGGTAACAGGAGAATAGAATCGGTGGTCTATATTTGTTGAGGTTCTCCTTAAATAGTATGGAAATAATTTTATTGAGAACTTTAGATAAGTGTGTCGTATTGTATACGTCATTTGATATATAATTTTGGTGAACCGAATAGGGTGAGGTGAACCCAACTTTGGAAGGGTGTTTTGCCACTATCATACAAGATGTCTAATGACATACAACCTCGTGTTATCATAAGACAGGGTTGTGCACATCCACTTGCTGAGTATATCTACGAGCACTACTTATATAATCTTAGAGTTTATTTGAAATATAATTCTCACTTGGAGACAACGGAGATAATTATATGTCAAGAGAAGACTCACCATTGGAAAGATGATGATAGCAATCTTCTTATTTTTCTTTGGGGACTATTGGGTCAACCAATGATAATTCTGTGGACATATGATATCTATCATAACCTAGACGCATGGCCTCCCATGTACGAAGGTTTTCTTGAGCACTTCCCAAAGATTTTAATTTCTAAAACAGTTATGGACTGTCCTTTTATGTAAGGTAACATTGTAAGGTTGTAGTCAAGGCACCATGAGAGTTACATACATTTGTATTAAAACTCACAGTTTAATTGTGGTAAATTCTACACTTACGACGATTCAACAGGTTAATATAAATGAAGTTTGTATTTGATTTTTATAGTATGATATCTGGCGACTCAGAATGGGTCGTGTGGACCTATTTTGGGGGCGTCACAAGATTGATATGAGAAACTGATTCTCTTAAAGAAGGTTGATTTAACAGTGAACAATGCAATTTTTTTTAACTAAACAATTATATATGACGAATTTTGAGTAGTGTACATCTGAGATATATATCAAGAAGTATTCACCAAGTGGGAGAATGTTGGGATTGACTCATATTCACCAAGTAGGAGAATGATAGGTATCAAGAAGTATTCACCATTGCGATAGGGTAGTCGGGGTCTCGCTCTCCGGTGAGTAAGGGGCTTGAGAAATGTGTATTTGAGTTTGAAGATTTATTAGTAGTTCGGTCTTGAGTTTTATTAAAGTATTGGGTCTCATGTGTTTTAGCGGTTATAATTTTCTAATTACTATAAAAATATTGTTTGGTGTTTGGATCATTATAGAGTATGAATTATTTAATGAATACATCAGACAAGTGAGACTAACCACAATTTGATGAACCATCGTGCGTTGTTTATTTATTTATTTTTTTAATTTCTTTGTGATTGCATGCCAATCTTAAATCTAATAACAGAGTTTGAAAATTTGAGCTCTCAAAACATGGGTCTAATGGGGTTTACAGTTTTTAATTAGTGTGTTGACAATTTTCATTCTTTTTCTCAAGTCAATAATACATAAAAAACTAGTAAGAATTGACTGTACATTAGAGCATTCACAACAGTTTTTTTAATAAACTCTCTATCTCTAACTTTGAAAAATACATCAACAAATCATTATTCAACAGTTTTCTTATTCTTATTTAATTCTCTATTTTAATATCTATATATAATTTTACTCCTCAGGATGATCGAGGGAGTCAAAAGACCGTTCTCTATGTATGCAAAATGACATTTCACACTTTCATTTAAGTGGACAACTCATCAATCATTATCCAAGTAATCTTTATTTTCAAATTATAAAATTAATATTAAGTTATTTTTAAAAATTAATTCCAAACGTATTCAAATTTAAAATTGATTTAAATTGATTTAATTCATGTCAATATAATTATAAATATTATAAAAGTACTATTAATTATAAAATTTATTATTTTCAAAATTTAAATGAATCACATTAATTTTAAATTTAAAAATAGGGCTAATACACTTCTGTTACATGAAGTACCATCAAATTCATAATTCAGCCCCTAAAGAATTTGGGCTTACAATTTACTATATCAAGTACCTAATTTGATATAATTTAGCCCTCAATTTTTGAATCCGACCAAAATTGACCGGAATATTTGACCCACCCAAGAATCCGATCGGGTTTTGTGTATTTAATACTAGTTGACCGTATAAATATACAGTTTGACTTAATTTAAAACAGAGTTATTTATAGTTTCGTTACATCAAGTGCCACCATATTCATGATTTGGCCCCGAAAGAAAAAAAATTAAAATTATTAAAAATTTAACATTATAATAAAATTATAAATAAAATAATTTTAACCCTTTAAAAAAAGTAACTAATCTAGTAGAAATAAGGTATAAAATTATAAATACAATTTAAATTTATAAATAAAATTATAAATACAATTTGTAAAATTGAAGACGTAAAATTTATAATTTATGATATAATTTATAATTTGCAAAGATTTAAGTTGTAAAATTTATAACAATTTGTTAAATTTAAGGCGTAAAATTTATAATTTATGATATAATTTATAATTTACAAGATTTAAGTTGTAAAATTTATACATACAATTTGTTAAATTTAAGGCGTAAAATTTATAATTTATAATTTATAATTTGCAAGATTTAAGTTGTAAAATTTATATATACAATTTGTAAATTTTAAGACATAAAATTTATAATTTATAATTTGCAAGATTTAAGTTATAAAATTTATACATACAATTTGTTAAAATTTACAAATTTGAAGGAACAAAACAATTTGAAGGATTAGAGAAGAGGGAGAGAGGAGAGAGATCAAATGTCATTTTTTTTCTTTTTTCTTTATCAATTTATAAAATTAAAATTATAAATATATATAAATAAAATTATAAATAAAATTTGTAAAATTTAAGTTGTGATATAATTTCTAAAATTTATACATACAATTTGTTAAAATTTCCAAATTTGAAGGAGCAAAACAATTCTTAGGGAAGAGGGAGAGAGGAGAGAGAGCACGAGTCATTTTTTTCTTTTTCAATTTTTTTCTCCTCCTTTTGTATGCTCTTCCAATATAAAAATGGTATTATTTAATTAATTAATTTTTTGGTATTTTTGTCAATTGTTTAAAAGTTTAATGTTATTCGTGTTAAAAATATAATTTGTATATTTAAAAGTTTATTGTTTTTTTTTGGTAATTAAGACTTTTTTTAATTTTTAAAATAAAAAAAATTATATTTGGTAATCTTTGTATTAATATTTAATTTTAATAATTTAATATATAATAATTATTTATAAGGATTTATACAAATTTAATACGTCAAAATAAGTATTTATACAAATTTTATACGAATTAGGTACTTGATGTAGTAAATTTCGAATTTGATAAATACTTGAAGTAACATAAGTGTTGTATATGGTATCTAGCCAGAAAATTAGGTATTCCGACCAATTTTGGTTGGATTCTGAAATTGGGAGCTAAATTGTATTAAATTAGACACTTGATGTAGTAAATTGTAAACTAAACTTTTGGGGGCCTAATGAATATAATGGTATTTCATGTAGTAAACTGTATTTAGCCCTTAAAAATATCACATATTAAATTTTTAAAAGTTAATATTGATCATATATACATTTGTCGCTACAATCCATTAAATACTCACTCCATAAATTATTTAAAATTTAAAATAAAATAAAAGTTATTTGACTGTGGAATACAATTGATAATTATACTCTCTTTTATAAATTATAAAATTATTAATAATTTTATAATATTGAGAGGTCTTCTTCTTTATCTAAACTTCCTCTCATCCTCTAATAATTCTCAAACAACACAAATTATCATATCAGAAATATAAATCAAATTAAATTAAATAAATTTTAAAGTCTTTAGAGTTAAGTATGGTATTGGAGTCCCAAGTCTGTCGGTAGTTTTGAGTTATTGGATGAATGTCTACAATCTTTTATGAACTAGTATAAATATGTCATTTGTCGTTTGTAGATGTGGAAAATTAAAGAAATGGAATAGAAGATAAATATGTTATTGGGATCTCGTTAGAGTGAAATTGACACTAACTTCACATTAATAAATTTTATAATTTATTATTGCATCGTGTATAGAAAAAATTTCATTAATAAGTTTTAGAATTTTTTATTGGTAATATTTTTTATACCCAATGCAATGAATACTATATAAACTTACCAGGTGAAATTGTTATCAATTTCACTTTAACCATGTTCTCCACTTATATTGTATTTGAGTGTATTTCCAACAGATATGGACACAATGAAAAACACATTTTTTGTTAACCTCGCAAGGGTTCCGGTTCTTAAAATAATACCTCGCAAGGGTTCCAGTTCTTATAATACTATTTCTTATTTCATGACCTATCTTTTACTCCTCATGACCTATTTTTTACTTCCTCTGTTCCTTAACATAAGACGTTTTAGAGAAGTTTTTTTGTCTTTTAATATATGACGTTTTAGAATTTCAAGTAAGCATTAATATCTTGGTTCTCTCATTATTTTTTGTCCAATAAATAATAATATCTTTTTTCAATACAAATGCAATATAGATATTTGATATTATCTTTAATGCTATACAATTATTTTCTTAATATTTGTACATAACTCTAAAAATTAGTCTTATATTAAAGGACAGAGGGAGTAATTAGTTTGCTTTTCTCTTCACCTTCCAATTAGTTTTAAACAAAGCATGGGCATCAATACAACATGGATTATACGGGGAAATGAATACAGTTGGTAAGTCAAAAAATGCGAAATTAAAACGTGGAAAGAAGAGAATGAACACATTAATGAAGGTCCCAACTCCCACGTATATAAAAAACACTCAACTGTTAACATGAAAAGTCAATTAAAACATGTTACAATTATCCCAGTTTACATTAACCCTAATGTTTCTTTTACCTCCACCCATTGCTTGCCAATATCATCTCGAGCTTGCTTGGCCGACAAGGAATTGTTAGTGCACCGCCGCCATGATCAAAGCCGTACTCATCAGCTGCATGCTCCAAGAGTACTAAGAACGTCGGATGTGTAAGACAGCTCAAGGGAACCACGAATCTCTTGAACTCATCGTCGTCCTTAGCAATCACCGCAAAGTGCCCTTCCTTGACATCTTCTGGCACATAGCTTGAATCGTTTACTTCCTCAAACTCATCAGTATCAGAATCCGAGAACTTTTTACCAAAAAGAAGACTCTTTTGTAGCTTCTCTATTAGTATCTTAAGCTTGACAATTCCATTATTTTTTTTGCTAATGTTTCTAAGCTTAGCCATTGCTTTGTTAGTAATTCTTTTTTTTTTAACATAATAACTTCTCAGTGCCTTTTTTCTTAGTATGTTAGCTCATATGTATAGTAGCGGATGATGTCAAAGATAAGAAGGATGGTTGGTACTGTGAAAAGGTGAGAGAGAGAGAGAGGTGAGAGAGAGAGAGAGAGGGGGGGGGGGAGGCATGGAAGGACTGACTTGTGGCATAAATGTGGGAGACAAGTGCATGTGTATATATTTTCATCTCAACTATGAAACGTCCTTTTAGATCTGTATGCACGCCTTCCCCAATTATTAAAATTGTTGGATTTTTATTTAATCTAAATATCTGATTACTATTTTAGAAAATACATGTTTGAGTTAGATGCAAGTGACAATCATATCTTTTTAATTATTAATGCACACATGATATAAATGTTAAAAAGACATCCATGATTATTCCTGAATAATCACGTCTAAAGGTTTATCAATAGGTATACTCATTTGTCATTTTTTGAACATAAGTTTTCAAAATTATCATCGCTTTTTCACACTAATTTCAAATAGAATTTGTTTATATATATTGTGGGCAAAGAAATTGTACCTTGTTAGGGTTAGAGTTTCGTGTTGGCTGAGGAGGAGATAAATCCACAAAAAATACGAAATTGATTGATGAATTAAAAAAGGGAGAAGAACATGTGAACAATTACTTTAATAACACGTGCACGTGGCAAAACTCTTAAAATTCGAAAAACTTGTTAAGGTAGTAGAAATTCAGGGAGCCTTCTTGAGTGCTTCGGGTTAAAGAACTCGAATCCGAAAACCTTTTTAGGGTAGTAGAGATTCAAAGAGCCTTCTTGAGTGCTTCTAGTTGAGAAAGAATGTCCAAGTCCTCCAATCTTTCAAAAGTCCAAAGTCCAAAGAGAGGTCCCCTCCTTCATAGAATAGGAGTATTTATAAGGTTTCCTGAAAAGTAGTCACATGCCAGACATATGTCTTCAGGGAAATTTCATAATATATACTCTTTAGTCATTAAAATAATGCACAAATAGTCTTGTCCTTCTAGCCACCAATCCAATCTCTCAATCAATTCCTAAAATGAGTCGCCTCCACGAGTCTTCTGCCTAGGGACACGTGAAGGCTTCTCTCGGGTCTAGCATATTTATTTTTGATTTTTCCGTCTTCATTCAATTAGGTCACGTGAACCCTAATTTGTACATTTAATTCCATTAGGTCGTCTGAACCTTAATTTGCACTCGGGCCCACATATATTATTTCAAGTTTGTTGTTTGCAACAATCCACATCCGCTTAATTAATTGTGCGCTGGAATGATTATTTGTTTGTAACTCAACATCACTTTGTATGAACAACATGATGTATTTAATATTGCCTTCTAGAATTCAACAAAATTTCTTTATACTTTGATTCTTTTTAGTAGTATCACCTGCCTATGTAACATGCTTCATTAGCATTTTTGAAATTGCAACTTAAAGAACTGGTGGTACATATCCCCCACCCCACCTACGTATGTGAAATATTGACAAATTGGTCGTCCTTGCATGCAAGTACTCCTACCCACTGACGAAAATGTGTCTTTGGGTTTTATTTATAAGTTGTAAATGAAGTTTTGTAGCCACGCGTTAGAGGACATTCGAGCTTTAGGAAATTATGGTTCAAAAGTTGTTTACTTTTTCATATCTGAACTATTGACAAATTGGTACGTACTTGCATGCAAATACTCCCACGTACTAATGAAAATCTGTCTTTAAGTTTTAATTGGAAGCTGAAATGAAGTTGTGTAGAAAGTTGTGATAAGTAATGTACGTACGAGTTTACGCGTCAACCGTGCGTTAGAGAACATTCCAGCGCAGGAAATTAATTATATATGGTTCAAATGTATTTGCTTCTTGACCTCTGATACATCTAAATCTTTACCCTACTGGCTACTTGATATTAAATACATTTCATTTTTATATCGAAGAACAATGTATGGAAAGAATAAGTCCAAATAATAACAAAGAACTAAGACAGTGATGATTTGGTAAGCACATTTAAAATACTTTTATGGATGCTGAAAGATATATAAGACTTTGGTTTCTAACCAGGTCTACTTTTTACAGTCTTTCAGTTTGGCTTGGTTAATGTAACGTCACCAAAATCGGGATAATTTTTCTCTTCGATCTTGTGCATTAATATTATCTTGTTCTACCTTTAAAACATTATTTAATGTTAAAATAGTTAAAAATGCGGAATAAAATTTTTTTTCTTTCCATTCATTCATTCCCTGAATCGCAACCTTTACAATTCTTCTTTATACTAGAATCATATTTATTATATGATTTGTATAATCTGTGTAAACGTATTAAAAGTTTAAGTCTCAATACTTCATATCTTTTCTATCGATGATTCATTTATTTTAGAATCATATCTATTCTCATTTTAGAATAAATATTCTTTATCCATTCTACATTTCAAACTATACATTACTGCCAATTAAATTTGACAAAACTATCAATCATAGATTAATTTATACCATTTCTAATTCAAGAAAATGTATATTCATTTTACACATCGTTCAATCTTCATCATCCGTATAACAAGTAATATTGCCTAACATCATTAACCTGCAAAAAGTTTGTGTTTGCAAGATTGAGCTTGACAGCCCAACAAATTTAACAGTCTATCATGTTTCACATAGCACACAATTCCCATATGCACTACATTTCCTTTAATATGCATATTCGCATGCAACATATATTTTTTACTATGCATATCCTACATGCATCAATAATTCCTTACAAAGCATACATTCATGCATTATACATTTTTAATTTATCGAGTTACATCATACAATATGTGCTATCACATATCACATATAAATTGAGTTCCATAACCCAATTAACTTAGTCATATTTTGACTTTAACAATTTATAAAGCATGGTATGTAACTCACCACATAATCACATTTAATCCACAAACATAATAGAACTGAAAACTTGTCTCGTTCAATGACAATTGATACAAACTTTAGTTTTATTTCGCTTCACGAATCCTACACAGTTATGTTCACATGTATACATACGTTAGTCACAGATTCATATCCCATAACCTGTATAGCTAACAATATTCACATAAACTATATATATCAATATTTGATATTCTTATTTCCAAGAAACTTCCATATTCCTTTAGAATATTTTAGGTTTCGGCTTAATATAACCATACATTCTCAAAAAGTTCCAACACGGCTGTTAAAATGTCAATTCCTTACATTTACAGTTTATAATTCTTTTATAATGCATTTACAGACTATACACGCATCTATATGTAGACTTGTAGTCATATAGTGCATCTGTGCCTTTACTTTACGTAATTACTTATTTTCGCTTTCGTGAGTAATTTAAATACTATTCCACACGAATATTAGCTTTCTTGGCTTAATGCATTCATATTAAATTTCTTTTCCCCCTTTCATGTACAAATGAGGTATATATATGCTTTTGCATATACGCCTCTCTTATAATGTCAAACCTTGCCTTATTTGCTTGTCTTGTAGGTAGACATATGCTATTTGTATGTCTTATACCTACACATAGCTTATTTATGCCAAGCGCTAAGTTTTTAACTCTGTTTATACAATTCTTGCTTTGTATTTCGAAAATCATTTAATTTCAAGTACAATTTTAAAAATAACTTTACACACAGTCCACGTATTCCCGATATACAGATGTATTATCTATATATATATAAACTTATGTTCACTTATCATTTTTATAGCTTTTAGTATGCTCCAAATAGATATACGCGTAATATGGTTGATAGACTACGTTTTATATGTGTCTTGGTGCATCATAATATGCTTAATTTTCTTTCACGACTCCTAATAATTATGTTCACACACTACTAGAAAATCAAATTTTATAACGACGGTCATGATCAATCGCCTATAAACAAAAAGACCATCGCTAAAAGTTTTAGCGATAATCGCATATAGAACCCATCGGTAAAGCCTATAGCGACGGTCTTTTGGCCTATAGCGACGGTCACCGACCCTAGTTATAGGTCATGGCAAAATCGTGTATTTGCTCTTTACTAATGATCGCTGAGAGTTATTGCTACGGTCATGACCGTAGCTATAGATGTCTATAACAACGCTCGACGACCGTCGCTATAGACCTGTGTTTTATAAAACACTATAGCTACGATCGATGACTGTCGTTATAGACATTTTAAATTTTAAAAAAATTAATTGTGTACATTTATCCAACAAACACAAATACAATATAAAATAAAACATAAAAAAAATATTGTATACATGATTTAAAATCATTCACATTACAATTACAATAATTACAATCTTCTTCAGAGAAGGCTAACAACTGTATCAAATATTAAGTTACAATAATTTAGTTCCAACAATTGTTTATAAATGCTTGAAATTTGCCTTTTATAGCTGCAGCACCAGTTGTCAACTGTGTCTTCCTCTGCCATTTATCCATTGATTTGTCTCTAAAAGAAGCCATTCTGTAACATAGGAGCATCAACAATCTTAGTTACCCAAAATCGCCCAACTAAAGAAATATCAATTGCTTAATGTAAAGTACACGATGCATGAAAACAGTGTGATAGAACTAAAATGCACACAATGTTCAATCTCAACCAGCATAGAGTAAATTTTTCTTTAATCGTTTATTATGATAAATTAAAACATTAGTTTCATGCATCCCTGGATATACCTTCAATTCAGGGGAAACAAAAGAATTTTAAATGAGGTTCCGAAACCACCATCAGCAGATAGCCTAATACTAATGGAAGGAGAGAAGGTTGTAAATGTTCCTTAAGCTAATTACAATGTTTTGTAAGATTAGTCAGTCATAAATGATTGGTTAAAAGCAGTGTGTCAATTTTCTAGATGACTGAGATAGAAAAACCAAGCAACTTTGCAAATGGAACCATATACATTGAAATGGCCTAATTTTGGAAATTCAGTTCAGTTACTTTGAAACTGTATAGAATTCCTTAAAGTAGAATTTCTCCAATGATCACTATAATGTACTTGGTGACACGTTCAAAGAGTCATTGAAGAATAAATCAATCATAACTTTATATGTTCACTAGTTAACAATAGCAAGTTCATCAACCAGTAACAAACTGCAAGAAGCTATCAAAAGAAGAAAGCAGAGTATAAACCATTATTACTACTTTTGATGGCTGCGAAAGTCAAATTATGTATAAACCATGGTCAACTAGCTAGGTGGGTGAGGATAGGAATACTAAAATCAGCATGCACGGATATATTAAATAATGATATAATAGCTTGTGGTTTAACAGAATATCATCCTAAGCAGGACAAATTGGTTATAAGATACATTCGCAGAACACAAATTTATTGGAGTTAGTATGTTGAGTCAGCGGTAGTACAAGAAATCAAGACATCATACCTTTTGGTTTTTCACTACTTGGCCTTTTAGAAGATCTTCATCCTTTTGACGCTTCAAGTTGTTCAAAAGAATTATATCGCCTCGCCTATTAAAAAATTGGACCAATCAGACAAACTGGTATGTTTAATTGGAATGATTCTTGTAATAAAATTGGATCAACCAGACAGACAACTAGCATATGTCTTTAACCCTTCATCCATATTCTTTCTGAATATCGTTCCTAGTTGAGACTTGAGAAGAAGTTTTCCCCCCACCATCTCAAAATGACAAAAACAATAATAGACTAAAATGAGATTAAATTGAATGGTTGGTTGGTTGGTTGACATATTCCTTTTTAAATGCACGAGGTTCGAACCAAGGATCATAAGAAAATACTTACTACATAGTCCAGTACATAAAAAAAGATACTAACAACAAATGTGAAGCCAAGTTTGTTTAGTACTCCATTTGAGTAGCAATAGTTGATCATTGGTCCATCCAAATCACGCACCTAAGGCTCTTTCACTCCATTAGTAAATCAAAAGCCTTGTTGATGTTCTCAAGACTCACTTCATGACTGACAAACTTATCCAAATTCAGCTCCTGAAAGTCCACATTACAAGGAAAGCCATCCATCTAATTCACGAGGGAAACAAAATGGTAGAAGAAAAAAATATGAACGTTATTAAATTACCTTGTCCATATATCGTTTTACAAGCATGGGAATATCCGATTTTGGCTTAAGACCTCCAAACAGGGATCCCATAAGTGTTTTCCCGTAGTGGAGAACCTCATAAGACGAGAAGCTCAACTGTGCCCCTGGCTTATCCACTCCCACCACAATTGTCTTCCCTCATCCCTGAAAATAATACATTTAAGAATCTCCTTTTATTTACCACACTATCAAATATAATATTTTAATTAAAATTATAATATCCTACTTACAGCTTGTTCAATGTAGCCTCATTTACATTGATTTGTGAATTCAATGTAAATCCCACACTTGATTTATTTAGAAAGTTTTAAACCAAAGTTATGATTAAATCTTCAAATTATAACTTCCCTTATGATCAACTGCTGTTCTCTGCTGCTGTGACACTGGGCAGCAGCTATTCCCCTCATTCTTGACCCTTTTGTGCTAAGTGTTAGGTATTACATGAGTCATATGTATTCATGTGGGTTAAATGCTTTCTAGGTCACTGTACTATAGGTCGACTTACAAATGGGTCACTGAATTTTTTTCTTACAGTCAACTCACTGAACTTTAGTTTACTAACAAAACGTTACAAAAACCGTTAAGTCAACCTTGACTTAACGGAAGTGATGATGTGGCAGCTGACTTGTCTAACAAAAAGCCTATGTGGCAGTTAATATGCGACATGGCAGTGATGATATGGATTTGGAAGAAAATTTTGATGAAAAAAAGAAAAAAAATATTTTAAAGTATAATATAAATTATAAAAATTAGCCAAAAAAACAAGAAAATAAATAAATAAAAATAATTATTTTTAATAAAAATTAAAACGCATTTTTTTAATAAAAATAATTGGTTTTTTTTATTTTATTAAAAAAATAAAAGCGCAGTTTTTTTAAAAAAAATAATATTTTTAATAAAAATAAAAAAATGTAATTTTTTAATAATAAAAAAATGCAGTGTTTTTTAAAAAAACAGCGTTTTTAATAAAAAGAAAAAAAATTAATTTTTTTTTTTTTATAAAATGCAGTTTTTTAATCTCTTAAACAGTTTTTCTTTTAATTAAAAAAAATGCATTTTTTAATAAAAAAAATTAACAGATTAATTTTAAAATATTTTTAATTTTAAAACTGTTAAAAATATTAAAATCTCTTAATTAAAAATATTTTAAAATTAATCTGTTAATTTTTTTTTATTAAAAAAGCTGCGTTTTAATTATTTTTATTAAAAAAACTACATTTTTTTTTTATTTTTATTAAAAAAACTGCATTTTTATTTTATTAAAATATTTATTTTATGAAAAAAAAACTGTGTTTTTAAAAAAACTGCATTTTATAAAAAATTAATAATAATTTTTTTCTTTTATTAAAAAAACGCTGTTTTTTAAAAACTGCATTATTTTATTTTAAAAAACTGCATTTTTTTATTTTATTAAAAAAAACTACGTTTTAATTTTTTTTAATAAAATAAAAAAAACCAATTATTTTTATTAAAAAAATGCGTTTTAATTTTTTTTAGTAAAAATAAAAAAATGCGTTTTTTAATTTTTATTAAAAATAATTATTTTTATTTATTTATTTATTTTCTTGTTTTTTTGGCTAATTTTTATAATTTATATTATACTTTAAAATATTTTTTTTCCATTTTTAATCAAAATTTCCTCCAAATCCACATCATCAACCGCCACGTCAGATACTAACTATTGCACATAGCCTTTTAGACAAGTCATTTCCATCATCACTTCCGTTAAGTCAACCGAACAAGGGAGACCTGTGCTTCTGTTGGGAGTCTAAGGACTGAGAATTTGGGGAAAGAAGGTGATGAGTGCAATTGAAAATGAAAGAAGTAGTTTTGTCTCTTACAGAACCATTTAATCAATTACAGGATAATCATGTCATATTAATCAAAATTTCGTAAATATCTAACTATAACCAAAACTCAATTTCATATAGAAATTATCTATCACTCATAACCAGTAACAATTCTACAAAACTAAAAATATAACTGTCATATAAGAATTACCTTTAATTTTCTATATCCATGTGTCGTTGGCTTCAGTTTTGTTCTAACTCTTCTTCCTTAATAACCCCAAATTTGGGAATTCTTCCAATTCGTACTTGCTCAACCCAGCTCGTAGAAATTACAGAGTTTCGACCGGTGTCGGTGCCATTGCAACTGGGACACCTGGGGAACTGACCCCGACCCAGACCCGCCATGGGGTTTTGCTGGTTCATGACGGACTTGACCAGAGCAGTAACGAGAGAGAAAGTGTTAGAAAGGAGGGAGATGACTTGAGAGAACGAAGATAATTTGGGGAAAAAAATTGGAGTGAAATACTGAAATGATTTGGGGGAAAATGGGAGGGTTTTTTCTTTAAAAAACCTCTATACCGGACAGTTCCGTCAGTTGTCATGTCAATATAGATACCTATAGCGACGATTTCGTCTCGACTGTCCGCTATAGCTCGTCGCTAGATGTCGAATTTCTAGTAGTGACATATAAAAACATATTTGTTACACGTCCATGTCATATAACCTGCATAGTTATATATTACATATCCATATTGGCCGCATCTCCTTGAAAATTTTTATATTCTTCTCAAAAACATTTACTCTTTTACTCACGATAGTCTTTTATCGCTTTAATAAACCTTGACATGATTTTAGTTCATGAATACTACACATTTTCAGTTTCTAACCCTCCTGAATCTTAATACATGGGTATTCCATACTTCTTATTCCTAACTCAAGTATACAAGGTATATTCATAGCTCATATCATACACCAATTAAATATAATTATCACTTGTATAGGTAAGTTATAGCTTCCGTAATAATTTATAGTTTTATTTCCATGAATTAACAGGTTAAATACTATCGCATTACCATACAATGCCAAAACAGCCCCTTTTGTCAAGTAATACCGGCAGCCAAACCTTGATTGGCCTTGCGTGGCTCGGCCAGGCTCGGCGTAGCCTCACTTGGCCCTGTGGCCCCAATTTTTGGACGCTCACCTTTTCTCACTTTTATCTTTTAAAGTATCCATTCATTCATATAGAATATTAGATTTTTTTTTTTATAACTCTTGTACTTGTTTATTTAGGAAATTTAAAACTAAGCTTTATGGGTAAATTATCAATTTACACCACAAGCCAAAAATAGGCTGCTAACGCTGCTATTGCAGCTGCTCGCTGCCAATTGCTACTGTGCGATGCTGCTGTGGGCAGCAGCTCCCTTCGCGACACGACTACTTTGCAATTTTTTCCATTTTTAGCTGACATGCCGCATCACGCCCATTTTCGAATATGTTATACATGGTATGTAAGACTATTTTTAAAAAATATTCGCCATGCATTCCGGACACGTTAAACCACTCAAAACCGTGTGCCAAAGTGTCCAACTGCAGTTGCTACTGCTGCTGGGCAGCAGCCCCTGTTGCCGCGTAGCAACTTTTCAGATTTTTAGTTTCTTCTCATAAGTCCGATGACATCCAACTTTGGATATGCTGTAAACATCATATTAAACTATTTTTAAAAATTATTGGACACCCATTTCGGATTAGATAGACAGTCCAAAACAGTGTTCAAAAAGGGGTGTTCAAAACTATTTTTCATTCTTTCCCAGCTTTACCCTCTCTTGCTAAAACAGTCATAACTTTTCCGTTTTAAAACATTTTTGAGCGATTCTTGAGCCCACGCGAAGCTAACTCCCGGGACTACAACTTTTGTTTCTAGTCCATCCTCAAATTCCAAGCACAAAATTCCAGAAAATTCTTGCAAGGGGACTGGCCCGAATTTGTTCTCTAGTTTTGGACAAATTCGACACGCCTCCTTTGAAATATCATAACTTCTTGCTTAGAAGTCGGAATTAGTCCGTTCTAAAGTCTACGGAAAGCTTATACAATGTACTATAATATCCCAAAAGCTAAGAATTTTCTGGAAACATGTACTAGACCTGAAATTGGCCTCAAGGTCAGCGGTCACCCTAGTTTTTCACTTAAACTCAAATGTTAGAAATTCTTTAAAACTTGTTTTGAACTTGATTTGATTCACTCAATCAACTTAGTTTACTTTATAATACATATAAAAATGTAACCTAGCCCAAGCTTTGCTTAATTCTCCATTTCAAGGCATTAAATTAAACCTCTTTGAGGTGAATTTTCAAACACCTTGAAGGCGTAGCTTAATGTTTCAGATTTCATAGGGGTCTGGACATGTTCTAGCCCAATTTTTTTTCCAGCGTTATTACTCCGCACAACATATTCAACCTCCCATCTCATCAATTCCACAACCAACACAAAGCAACATATCAACAATTATACATAGTATTTACTCACTTTCTATGAAAATAACCAAAACATAAGACTTACCTTTGTTTGGTGTAATAACTGAATAGTTCCTCCTTTGAGCTGCACTTTGCCCCCAATTCGTCTTTAATTTCAGTTATTAGTCTCAATTCCTTGAGAAATTGGTGGAGTCTTTAGCCCTAATTTTGATTAATGCTTGTACTTTGACAATTGTAGGAGGAATGTTTAAGAAATTTAAGAGAGAGAGAGAGAGTCAGGGTATGAAACGTATGAAAAGGAAGAGCTGAAAATGAATTTTTTTTAGCTTATAAGCTTCCTGTTGGAACTTACCGGAAAAAGGCTAGTGCAGAGCGTAGTGAGGGGCGTACGGTACAAAAGTTTCTGTAGGTGTGACGCGGGACGCACAGTATGCAAACCAGGCGTGGCGCGGGGCGCGTCAGGATCGGTGAAGTTCTTTACTTGCACCAAGATGGCGCGGCGCCGCCAGAAGAACCTCATTAGCGACGCTGGTAGCAGCCGGTCGTTAGGATTTTTCTGGATTGTTTTTGAAAGGAACATTATGGGTAATTGAGACATAATGTGAAGTAGGGTTGAAATATGATTAGTAGGTATAAATATTATCTATTGTAAAGTCCTATGTAACCAAAAAATCATCAATAAACAACAAGCTGCATGTAGAGTACCCAAATTGGAAAACCACATAAATCTCTGTGTGTGAATCTTAATTCTCTATTGTCGTGATCGTGATCCTAAATTCTAACACTTCCTGATCTCTTTTATTCATCAAACTTACACTTAGCTTAGTGTAGGATTGATTGCATAATTTCATGCCAGCTCCTGCTTATTTTATATGACTCATCCCAAGCTTAGTTTTCTAATTTAATCCTTTAGTATACTTAACCCATCATAACATGGTTACTCCTCTTATTTCTCAGTGTGCTTACATGACCATTATATGTATCTTACATTACACATATTACATTATACCCATAATTTAATTTATACATTATAATAACATGTATTCCAATTAATAATCAAAATTGGATATTTATACATTTATAATATGTATAAAAATTAATCCACTAATTATGAAACTAAATTTAATAATTAAAATAAATTCATATGATGGAACAAATCAATCCATATTTCTTTTCCATAAATTATTTTAATACGCAATAGATTATATTTTTGTCATTATAAATTATTTCTCGTTTCTCTTTCTCTCTCTAAACTTAGCCAATTTGATTAAAAATGAATATAGATAAATTTTGATTTTGTTTATATAAAAGCTACTTTCAATTTCTTATAAATTGGTCACCCAACTTAAGTCTTCCCAATCGTCTTTAAAAACTTGCAAATCACCCCTGACATATTCTTAGCATATTCTCGGAATATACTTTATTCCTTAGCATATTACTTAAGATATTTTCTTAAGTTTTAAATATTAGGTTTTTAACCCTAAGATTTTCGTAACTCGCACAACTCTCCCTTAACTTTTATAATTCACTTCCATACTTTATTAAGTTATTTAATTACCCAATCTTAATAACTTAATTTAATCAAATAAGTTACTACATAAATCTCAATTTATTTTACCCTCTTGGAATCATATAATTTACATAACCCATCTTTGATATATAAATTATATAAAATATAACATAACATACTCAAATTACATATTTATTTTATAATTATAAAATAAATATGCTATATATAATTTCTTATGTAAATACAATTATTTACATAACCAAGATATTATAATATAATATCCTTACCTCATTATCATAAATTCAATTAAGAATTTATTTACTTTCTTAAGATATTACGATAAATATAATATATTTTCTTTATTAAATTAATTTTATATAAAAATTTATTCTAATACTCTTGGGTAAAGTATATATACATATTATATGCTTAACCCGCCTCTTTTTACCTCATTACGCAAATGGTTCCCACAATTTTATTTCCCTGCATAATATATATTTATTAACTCCCCAAAACTTAATTTAAATAAATTATTTAAATTATACAATCTATATTGTATAATTAAATTTAATTTCCTCCTTCTTTCCATAAATTATTTTAAAATTATTTATATATTAAATATATAATTTAATATATTTAATTTATTCAAATATGAATTTAATTTACTAACTAGTTGATACCAATATACATATTTTATATATAGGATCTCATCTCATTTTCTTTAATAAATTACCCTACAATTTTATTTACATATAATAAATATATAATACCAATATATTTATTAAGCATAAACATCATATATTGCATAGTTCATACCCACTTATGCAATATAATATCATACAACATATTATCTAATAATAATTTTATTTATTTAATTTTTATTTTAATATTACCCAAAAATTTGGGTTATCACAGTTAAGTTGGTGATTATGAAGCCATAATTAAAATTCTATATTGATAAAATGTACACTAAGGAAGCACATAAATTTTACATGTAATTTCATCAATATTATGATGTAGATATTGATTGACCTTGATTGTTGATTTTGTCTATGTAGATATTTCACTACTAAAAAAATAATAATACGTGACGGAACTTTGTGTAGCTTTTTAAAATAATCACAAAAAATAGTAATTTAATTTGTAATGAAATTTTTGAGCAATTATAAAATAATAGTATATATAATGACTCTTAGTGATAACTAATTTTGTCATCAATATATTATAATTGTGATGACCATATCAATCACCAAAATTGTCATGTTAAATAAATTTTATTTTTGTGATGCACTAAGTCATTACTTATGGATATACTCTTTTCGTGATTTTATTTAACCTATCACCAATATTTTAATAAAAAAATAATTAAAAAAATATTTTTTGATGGCAATGACAATCATTAAAAAAAAAGATATATTTTTGTGATGACTTTTATTTGCAATTAAAAAAAGGTAGTTTAATTGTGATGAATTTTTTAAGGCATCACAAAATAATAAAATATATGATGGCTCTCAACGATGATTAATTTTACCTTCATTATAGAGTATTTGTGACTGCTATTGCAATCACTCAATCTTGTGTGAAACTAATTTTATTTAGTAATCCAATTCACATGTGTTTCAATTTATATTTTTTTAAAATTATAATCATGATTTGGCCTTTGGTGTACTTGTAATATTTCTTAATTAATTTGCAAATGGGAGAATGGTTTGAATCCTACAAGTATCATTTGATACAGTTAATATAGTGAAATAAATTATTTGCAAAAAGATATTCATGTTCTTACATTTGATCCCTAAAGTCTTGTATTTTTTTTGTGATGTCTTTTGACAATCATAATAAATTTTGTGCTAATGTGATTGTTTTAACCATCACAAAAGAGTCATGTGCTAATGTGATTATATTAATTATCATTAAAACACTATGCATTTATGTGATTGTCAAAACCATCACAAAATGATATATTTCATGATGGGTGTATACAAGACGGTCTCCGTGACAGCTAAAGTGTGACTTAAGCCCCCAAATTTGGGTCTAACCCAATTTGAGTTGTTAAAATACAAACAATATACATAAATTCTTATATTAATGTCGTATATAGTACGACAACACATACACACACACACAATAAGTACTCAGTACAATTATTATTACATTATTTTAAAATTTGGTGAGGACTATTACAACTACTAACTCGGACCATCAGTACTACATTCTCTTGTTCTCCCCTATATCACCAGCTACACTCTCATTTTCTAAAAGAAATTATGAAATAAAAGGTTGAGTTCAAATAGCGCAGTAAAGGATAACATGACTAAGATAACCAAGAATAAATTATCATTAACGTCTTCAAAATCAGATATTTAGAAAATGATAGACAACATAAGTTTTCAACAAATAATTGCGATGGAATGTGTAATTCATTAGAAAAGTCAAATAGATCATAATGTCTACTATCTTCTTTAAAAAAAAATCACCATCAAGATTTCATCAATTGTAACACCAATGGTCATGATCATTTCAATCAACAGTTCCTCTTTACACCTAGACCAAAGAGAACTTTTACCATGTGTCCTTGCAACACAGGCTAAAGACAGTCAACAATCATATTATCTTTGCACCCAAGCGAAAGACATTCACAACAACTTAAGTCCTGATGATTAGTACAAATAACAATGATATAAATGATGAATAGAAATAAGAAACATAAGATAAAGAATAAACATTAGAGATTTGAAATTTAATTTGTCTAGAGTCCAATAATGACCAAATTGTCAACACGATATCCAAAATATTGAGTTAAGTTCAAGAATAATATATAAGGTTCACAATTCAAATATAACGGTTAAAATTCAATAGGTCTGAAGATTTAGGTCAAAAGATATTAAATGAAACACCAATTATTAAAGAAATTTTAATCATTTTAGAAAATTTGACAATTTAATGATAAAACTGTAGAAACGAATAATAATTTCTTACCATAAATTTAAGAGTATGAAAGAAAATAATATGTAATGGCCCCAAAAAAGGTTCACACAACCCATTTTGAGTTGCCAAATATATACCACATAATCCAAATACAAACTTTCCTATTTACAACTATTAATTATCGTACAAAATACGACAACACATATACTGTGAGTTTTAATACAAATATTGTCAACAGACAATATCCACACTCAAATAAAGTCTTCATTACAATTATTGTCACATTATTTCACAACATAGTGCAGACTTCTATAGTAACTATCCCAGACCTAATCTCTACTCCCCGACTAGTCCCAGCTACACTTTCATTTCCTGAGAAGAACAATGGAACAAAAAGGAAAAAGGGTGAGCTCAACTAGCTAAGTAAAATATATTATGACTAAGATAATGAAGAATAAATTATCTTTAGCCTTCAACAATGATAAATCAAATAAAATATAATTGACAACAAGTTTTAGATCAACAACTGCAACAAAAATAACAATTCATTAGAAGAGTCAAGTAGAGCATGATGTCTACTATCTTCTATGATTTAAAAGTCCATCATCAGTATTTTATCCCTGTAACACCAATCAATAATTATTTTAAATCAACGAATTATATATGCACTACGGGCCAAAGATATACGTTTGTATCACCAGTAGTCAAGATCATGCCAAACACCTGTCCATCTATGCACTACTGGCCAAAGAGGACTTTCATCACAAACCTTTATCTGTAACATTAATGGTCATGATTATACCAATACACAATTCATGGTCATAATCATATCAATCAACAGTCCATCTTTGCACTACGGGCCAAAGATGACTTTCACCACAATATAAGCATGTTGATGATGACAATGATATAAATAATGAATCAAGTGAGATAAAGGATAAATATTAGAGATTTATAATTTAATTTATCAAGAATTCAAGAATGTCCAAATTGTCAACATGATCACCAATTGTCGAGTAAAATTCAAGAATGATATTTAAGATTCAAATTTCAAAGATAATTTGGACAAAGAAAAGAAACTAAATTCCGTTGTGAATAGTACTCCAGCATGAATAAGACCCCGTCATGAATAGTACACTAGATGAATAGTATCCCGACATAAAAAGATTAAAATTTAATAAGAAAGTTAAGACCAATATTCCAGTGAAATGATATTAGATGAAGCGCAACCTCAAGGAATTTCTAATCATTTCAGGAATTATAGAAGCAATACTTACCATAGTAAGTTTAGATTTAGGAATATGAAATAAAATAATATCACTTACATAATATGGAGTATGAAAGAATATATGAAACTGTAAATGAATTTTCACCTGTCATGCGATAATCCTCGTAGATAAATTATTTCCATGACTTAATAAAGAATGAATACGAATGGTTATTCACCAAGCATGCAGTAATCCACGTAGACAGGTTATTCCCACAGATAAATAAGGAATATAATGACAACCCTTATGAGTATGAAGTAATATCACGTACGAATATGAAAGCAAATGATATTACATATAAGTATGCAATAAATGATATCTCTTACAAGTATTGAAAGAAAATAACACCCCTTACTTTAATAAAAGACTAAATAATGCAATAGTGTAGTAGCAGAACTTTGTGTTGGTGGTGTGTGCTTGCTTCTCGAATACTCTTCTTCTTTCTCTCTCTATAGTTTTCTCTTGTGAGTTTTAATGAATTGGTGAGAAAGAAGGAAAAAACGAGCTTCTATTTATCGAAGAATTCTAGCTTAGCCCTTACAATGTGAAGAGACAAGTGGCTTGACGTCTGTAATGTGAAAAGGTAAGTGGGTTGACGTCTGTAATGTGAAAAGGTAAGTGGTTTGACGCCTGTAATTTGAAAAGGCAAGTGGTTTGACATCTGGTAAAGGCAAGTACTATTGGCAAAAGTAACTCTTAGATAATGACCTATGGGTCCCATAGAATAAGCCAAACTTACAAAATGCCACATATCACCATTATTTCCTTCGAGTGTCAGTGTAAGACCCCAACTTTTATGAATAAAGATGAATTTTTCTATAAATATCATTTTTGAATATTAAGGTGTGAATTTGTTATAATGTTATAGTTGTGGGTAATATTTATAAATTTTGTAAAGTAAGCAAGTTGTTATATAATATTCGATTGGTCGGGGAATATTCGTTTTAACAGAGAATATTCGTACGATGACACAATCATTGGTGGACCCCACAACGGAATTATTGTCAAAAAGAGAAAACGACAGAAATATCTTTTTATAAAAATAATGGCAAAAGTTTTACCGTTAATCTGTTGAAATACCTGGTGGTAAAAGTATAGTAATACGCGTGGTTGTATAGTAGCACACGGTATTGATTATTGATGCTTACGTGAGAAGTCACTCAATTTTATTCAATTATTGCTACAGTAATTGTTGCATAGTATCTCACGTTATTTAATTCAATTATTGTTACAATATTTTATATTATTAAATCAATAATTGAGATGACAAGTTATTCATATTATTATTTACATAATTAACAATGTCTAGAAATTTCTATCGAGGAAAGGGGTTTGGTCACCTAATTGCGCGCCAATAGGGAGAAATCCTTATCGGAAAGCCCCCTCTTTCCTGGAAACGATCTGGTTGTTAATATTGCGAGTTATAATAATGATGAATAAATGTTGTTAAAAATATTGAGGAGATTTTTATTGAAGTATTTGTTGTAAATTTTGATTATTATATGGACCCCCACTTACTCATTTTTCAAAATAATCGATAGAAAGTTATTCAATATATATATATATATATATGTGTGTGTGTGTGTGTGTGTATGTGTATGTGTGCGAAAGGCGAAAGGGACATGTGGGGCGGGGCCCACATGTGGGATGAAGAATGAAAATGGGAGGGGGGAAGAATACGTGAAAGGAAGGTAATATATATTATTATATTTTATAAGTTTTGTTTTTTATAAAAAATAGAATATATTATATTTTATTATGCATAGTATTTGCATAGTATCCGCATAGTGTATATATAGTAAATCATGTGATTTTTCAGAAAATTTCAGCCGTTGAAAGTTTGCTCCCGTGAGTTTTAACACTGTGCACCCGTGATTTTATTCAAATGGTATCCTTTCCATTCTCCTATAAATAGGATGCTTAGTTTAGAATTGAAATCACACCAGAATTAGAGAATTCTTCTTCTATAATATTGAGCGTATTTCTTTAGAGTTTTAAGAAGCTTTGGGCATAGAAAACAAAGTTTTCTTCAAGAATATCCCCGCCCTACCAGTCGAAATACTTTTCTTTTTAAGGTAAGGGATGTTATTTTTGTTCAATATTCGTAAGAAATAATATTTTCTTCCATACTCTGTAGTATGTAAGTAATATTATTCCGTTTCAGATTTCGAATTATATACTCGTTTTGTTAAAGTTTTGGCTTTTAAACTCCATGAAATTAGTAGAATATCCTTGATATTTGCGCTTCATCCAGTATCTTTTCATAGAAATATTATTCTGAGCATTCTTGATAAGTTTTAACTTTTTCATGCCGGAGTACTATTCACGGGGTTACTATTCCTGAACTACTATTCACTCAGGTACTATTCATGATAAAAAATTAATTTCTTTTCGGTCCAAATCATTTTTGGTACAATACTATTCTTCAATTTTACTCCACAAAGCAATATCGTGTTGACAATTTGGACGTTTTTGAATTCTGGATAAATTAAATTATAAATATTTAAAAATTTATCCTTTGCTTTCTTTTAATTAAATTCTTATATCATTGTCAACATCCCCATGCTTATATTGTGATGAAAGTCATCTGTGGCTTATGTGCATAGATGGACTGTTGATTGGTATGATTATGACCAGGGATTATTCGGTATAATCATGACCGTAATGTTACAAATGATGTGGTAAAAATCCTCATTGGCCCGTAGTGCATTGATGGATAGTGGTTGGCATTGTAAGACCCCGAAATTTTTTTAAATAAAAAGGAATTTCCTTTATTTATTATTTTGAAATAGTAAGGGTGGATTTGATTAATGTGGTTAGTTATGGGTAAAATGCGCAAATATTTTAAATAAGCAAGTGGTGATATAATATTCATTATTGTTTGAGAATATTCGTTTGGTCGTGGAATATTCGTATCTTTTGAGAATATTAAATGCGGCCAGCAATGCGACCATGTGTGGGCCCCATAACTAAAGCGATTGGAGGAAAAAAACGACAAAAATAAGTTATTTAAAAATAACGTACAGTTTGGTATCGTTAATAATCGTTAAAATACTCGGTGGTTAAAACACAAAGAAAGACACCGGTATTGCACTAATTATTGATTCTTACGTAAGAAGGCACTACTCGATAATGGTTACGATAATTCTTGCTCATTATTTTATTTTATTGATTCAATAATTCTTTGCGTTGATATTTTATATTCTTTGTTGTTTCAATAATTGTCATTACACAAGATTTTTTTTCATTATCGAACCAATAATTCATATTATCCGAATAATATTATTAGATAACATTATTGGCAATGTCTAGAAAGTTACATAAAGGAGAGGTTTGGTCACCTAATTGCATTGCTAGCCAAGAAGAAATTCTTATTGAAAGCCCTCTTCCCGGAACCGCTGGTTGTCAATATTGTGATTCCGTAATATTATTTGTGAATAATTAATTATTGATTCATATGATTGATTTTAGGTGGATATAGATGGAGAAAATTTTTATAGTGACAATTGTTGAAAATTAATATTTTATCTTTTTACGATAAAATAATTCATTTAAATATATTATTTTAATAATATATTAACGATGATATTTTTTACGATGAATGTGGGATATATGAGTATATGAGGAGGAAGAGTATTTTTGTTTCAATAAATGTTTAAAACATGTTAAACATGTCGGTGGGACCCCATTTATTGATCGAAATTTGATTATAAACTTGTAAAATCGCCCATTTGTGGATTTCAACAATTTTCGTTTGGAATTTGGAAAACTTTCTTCCGTAAAGTTGTAGAGAATTGAATTTCCTATAAAAATCGCGAGATTTGAATTTTATGGCAAAAGGACTATTTATTGTGAATTATTGAAGTTCAAGCTCAAAAAATGATTTTTGGAAGTTTAAAATATTTTTATTTACAAAAACATTTTTTCATTTGGTTCCCCATTTAACACATGACAAGTTGCTGAAATTCAGATTCAAGGTGTGCGTAGGAATTATTATTATAAATAATAATATTATATTAAATTTTCTACTTTGGTGTTCTAAGCAATTTCCTATAAATAGGTCTTAGGTTAGAATTGAAAATCACACCGTAAACTCCAAATTTTCTCTCTATATTATCGAGTTATTCTTGTGAGTATTTTGAGTATACTTTGAGTATTGCTATACTGTGAAAGTTCAAGTCATAGCCTATATCCTGTTTCAACTAAGAAGTCTTGTCTTTTCGAGGTAAGGGATGTTATTTTCTTCTCAAATGATATTATTTCTTCAATATCATTATCTTTGAAATATTGGTTGAAACTTTTTATCAAATTTGAAACTTTTTCATGCGCTGAGGTTACTTATTCATGAGTTACTATTCACGAGTTACTATTCATGAGTTCTATATTCACGAGTTACTATTCACGAGTACTATTCACGAAGTCATGAAGATGATGATGTTTTGTGAAATTTCTATCTTTTGGTGTCTGAATTACTATTCACGTATACTTGACTATTCACGATATCTGACCTTTATTCACGAATACTGCCTTATTCACCGAAAAAATGAAATTTCTTCTTTTCGTCTAAAATATCTATTCGGATACTAGCTTTGATTGTATCCATGTTTTGATCATTCTTGAATTTTACACCACTATGATTATTTTTGAGGTATTTTTGGACGTGGATAAAACAAAATACTGAATCCTTAATCCTTAATCCTTGTCATTTTGTTTCACCGGATTCGCTTTTTTAAAATATTTTCATCATCCTCGCCTTAAATAATGATATTATTGAATATCTTTGGCCCTGTAGTGCAAAAGATGAATGATTTCGATGAATATCTTTGGCATGTAGTGCAAAGATGAATGATTTCTCGATGAATATCTTTGGCTGCGGCAAAGTAGCAAGATGAATGATTTCGATGAATATCTTTGGCCCAGAAGTGCAAAGATGAATGATTTCGATGAATATCTTTGGCCAGTAGTGCAAAGATGAATGTGTTTTAGATGAACATGACCAATCGGGTGAATGTCCTTGGCCTAGTAGTGCAAGGATGAATATTTGATCTCGGATATATATTGATTGATGTTACAGGGATAAAAATAGACGATGAACTTTAAAATTCATACATGAAGATAGTAGTTTTCATTCTCTACTTAACTCTTCTAATGAATTATTATTTCACTGCGAATATTGATTTAAAACTTGTTGTCTATTGTATTCTATTATATTTTTTCCTGTTGAAGACTAACGATAATTTTGTTGTATATTATCTTAGTCATAATATTCTTCTCGGGCTAGTCGAGCTCACCCTTTTCCTTTTTGTTCCATTTTTCTTCTCGTGGAGGCGAGAATATAACGAGTGCGAGTCGGGGTATGGAATGAAAGTTCTAGGAGAGTTGTTTAGTAGTCCTCACCATTTTGTAAAATGATGTATCAATAATTATGATGGGGATTTATTTGGGTATGTATATTGTCTGTAAGACAATAATTGTATTTAAACTCACAAGATATATGTTGTCGTATTTTTGCACGACAAATGTATTAATAAAGTTGTAGTTATTTCGTACCATGTATTTGGCGACTCGTAATGGGTTGGGTGGAATGGACCTATTTTGGGGCGCCACAGTATGATCATGACCATTGGTGAAAACACGAATATCCTTGGCCGTAGTGCATGGATAATTCGTGGTTGTGATACTAATGAATATTCTCGGCCTCAGTAGTGCGAGGATGATTCGATGATGTGGTTTATTTATTAAGTTTGAGTCTCAAATGATAAAATTGATGATAAACTTTCTAAATCATAGAAGATAGTAGATATCATGCTTGTAAAACCCTAACTTTTATGAATAAAGATGAATTTTCTATAATTATCATTTTTGAATATTATGGAATGAATTTGATGTTAGAGTTTATGCCCTAGAGGCCAATTATTTGATATAATTGCTTAACGTTTTGATATTATATTTGATTGAATAAATATATGATTTTATTATGGTTTTATTTACTGCGTAATATAATTGTTAACATAATAAAATTCCTTAGAATAGTGATACAAATTATATAGTTTCAAGTATGTGACTTGAACATGAGATTATATATTACCATTAGTATCGGTGTTCTTAAATGTCCTTAATCGAGTATCATTGTTGATGGGACAACAATGATGCATCGAGACTAAGATGTGGATCGATGATGACCAAATCTCATTGGTCATAAATATATGAGATATTAAGTCAATGCATAGGTACATGTTGAAACGATGTCTTTGGATGGACCCACCATGAGAATTCTATATGGAGCATTATGCGAAGTGTCATTAGCAATTCTCATAGTGACAATGATGTAATGGTCCTCCGACACGAAATCGCTATATTACTACACGAGAATTTATGTACTTTGATATCATCAAATGTCACCTTTAATAGGGTGGACTATAAAGGTGATTATTGGGTTCATCATTAATCGTGTGAGAAATATGAGTGATCTAGATGGAATTTAACCATCCTATATATTATGGGTGATATCCATAGGCCTCTTGATTGAGTAGGACTATGAAATGCATGGCCATGCTCAAATAGTGATTTGTTTCATATAGTCTACTCATTGATCAAGAAAACTCGATTAAATTATGAAGAGTATGACACATTCCATGACTCGAGTTTAATCTAGGATATTAAGGTTAAAAGGATTAAATTACATCAAACATTGGTCACGAAAAGGTTGCATCGAATCATCGATCTTATTATTACTTGGGTAGCGATGATGCATTCTGAGATGCCGCTCACTGCTTTATAATTTTATAATATGATTTTAAAATTATTGCCAACGTAATAATAACCTATATGAGTCACACACATGTAACGTTATTTAAAGGGAATTAATTTAAATTTTAAGGATTTAAATATATTAATATGATTAATAGTATTTAAATCACAAATTTAAATTAAAAGGATAATTTATATATATGTATATTAATTAAGTAAGACTTAATTAAGAGATATATATATATATATATATTCGGATTTTATAAAATTAGGTTTTGATTTGATTAATTCCTTTTAACTACTATATATATGATATATAGCAGCCTACTTAGGGTAAGATATCATAATTGAAAAAAACTCAGCCGCTTCTTGGAGAGACTAGAGAAAGCAATTTCAAAATCCATTCCTTTTGGTGGCTAACTGCATGAGTCCTTCTTATTGCGAGAATCGTTCGACGGTTCGATGCGGCGTTAAATGTGAATCTACTGTAGTAGGCTTATCGGTTTTTGTATTGCGTTGGAGATTCGAGTAGCGTTTCGGTTTGATTCTCGCTTTTTGTTTATATCCTGTATAATCTCTAAACCTCTCAATTAATTGATTTTCGCATGGATCCTATTTTAGGTTTTCTGAAATTGCTTTAAAATTTTAATTTCCTCTGTGCGTTTCTGTGCCGAAGCCCAACATTTGATATAATATTATAGTTGTGGGTAATAGTTATAAATTTTGCAAAGTACGCAAGTTGTTATATAATATTCGATTGGTGGGGAATATTCGTTTTAACAGTAATATTCGATGCGATGGCACAATCATTAGTGGACCCCACAACGGAATTATTGTCGATTGAGAAAACGACAAAAAATATTTTATGAAAAATAACGGCGGAAGTTTTACCGTTAATCGTTGAAACACCCAGGTGTTAAAAAAATACGAGAGAATACGCGTGGTTGCATAAGAAGACGCCGGTATTGATTATCGATGCTTACGTGAGAAGTCACTCGCTTTTGTTCAATTATTGCTTCAAGAATTGATGCATAGATCTCACGTTATTTGATTCAATTATTGTCAATATTTTATATATTATTAAATCAATAATTGAGATAACAAAGTTGTTAATATTATTATTTGCATTATTAACGATGTCTGAAGTTACGCCAAGAGAGGTTTGGTCACTACTTGCACGCCAATAAGGAGAAATCCTTATTGAAAGCCCCCTTTTCCGGGAACGACACTTTGGTCGATTAATAGTGTGAATTATGATAATGATGATGAAGTTTTGTTTTATTAGTATTATTAATGTAATAAAACAGTAAAAGCTTTTTATATAAAACAAAATACTTTTATAAATTTATTCGCTTTATTAGGCTAATAGTAAAATCTTTTTATATAAAATAGAATACTTTTATAAAGTTATCTATTTTATTGACAATAATTAGAATATATTATATTTTATTATGCATAGTGTTTTGCATAATTACTGCGTAGTGTTTGCATAGTAAAATCTTTTTATATAAAAGCAGAATACTTTTATAAAGTTATTCGCTTTTATTAGATTATAAATAGAATATATTATATTTTATTGTAAACCAATCTTATTCGTCCGCTTTAAAAGTAAATCAATCTGACCGTTCATGGATTGGTTACTTATTCATCCATTCTTCTATAAATAGAAGCTCATTCCTTCATTATTTCTTACGAATTCACTGAAACTCTAGAGAGAGAAACTATAAAGAGAAAGAAGAAAAGTATTCTGCTACTTCATTACTCCTATATCCAATTTGTTCTAAGGTAAGGGGTATTTTTTTTTTCATATTCATGAAGAAAACTTCTGTTATTCCAATCTTTATTATTCATTGGAATAACTCAGATACGCTGAGCTACCCTATACTTGGTGAAATTCTTCCATTTATTCCATTATTTATTATTCTCACTGGAATAACTTTATCATGTGAAGCACCGCATACATGGTAAAATTCGTTATTATTCCATTCTTTATTATTCTTGGAATATCCTCGTCATAAGGCTTCTTACGGGACTGAATTAAGTTCTTTTTTTATTACTGTTGAATATCCTCATCTGCATGCGTTTTTGTACGGGACCGATTTTGTCTTTATTATTCATTTGGAATATCCTCCATCACATGCGTTTCTGTGACCGGTTCCGTTATTTATTATTCTCATTAGAATAACTTTGCTACATGCCAAGCACCGCATGCATGGTGATTTCATTGTTATTCCATTCTTTATTATTCATTTGGAATATCTTGTTTGGTGCGATATTCGCCTTGACTGGGTTCCGTTATTTATTGTTATGTTGGAATAACTTTTCATGCAAAGTACCGCATGCATGGTGATTTCTTTTGTTATTCCATTCTTTATTATACTCACCGTTTGGTTAAAGTTTTGACTTCTATACTCCATGAAATTAGTGGAATATCCTTGATATTTGCGCTTCATCCAGTATCTTTCATGGAAATATTCTTTTGAGCATTCTTAAATTTTACTCTACAAAGAAGTATCATATTGACAATTTGGACGTTATTAGTTCCTGGATAAATTAATTCTTGAACTTGTTTTATTGAATTCTTACATCATTGTCATCATCCTTATGTTTATATTTTGTTGAAAGTCATCTGTGGCATGTAGTGCATAGATGGACTTGGTATGATTATGACCAGGGATTATTCGGTGTAATCATGACCGTAATGTTACAAATGATGTGGTAAAAGTCCTCATTGGCCCATAAAGGCATTGATGGACGAGTTGTTGGCATGATCATGACCATTGATGAATACACAAATATCCTTGGCCCGTAGTGCATGGATGATTTGTGGTTGTGTACTACTGAATATCCTTGGCCGTAGTGCAGGGATGATGTAGATTATTTATTAAGCTGAGTCCCAAATGATAAAAGTGATGAAAACCTTTAAATCATAAAAGATAGTAGATTTTATTCTCTACTTGACTCTTTTAATGGATTGTTTATTCCGCTATGCAGCTTAAACTTGATGTCTATTATATTTTATCGCTTTAACATTGTTGAAGACTAATGATAATTTATTCTGCATTATCTTAGTCATAATATTTCTTCTTGGGCTAGTTGAGCTCACCTTTCTTCACTTTATTCTTCTTGAAATGAGAACGTGGCAATGGACTAGTCGGGGAGCGGAGTGATTATCCGATGATAGTATTAGTAGTCCTCACTATTCTGTTAAATAGTGTGACAATAAATGTAATGAGGACTTATTCTGGGAGTGGATATTGTTTAGAAGACAATATTTGTATTAAAACTCACAGCTCTCTTATTGTATATTAAAGATTGTATTTGTATTCTGTACCATGTATTTGGCGACTTAGAATATGTGATGTATACCTATGTTGGGGGCGTTACAATGCTCTACTTGACTCTTCTAATGGATTGCTTGTTCTGCTGCAGTTAAACTTGATGTCTATTGTATTTTATCAGTTTAACACCGTTGAAGGCTAACAATAATTTATTCTACATTATCTTAGTCATAATATTTCTTATTGGGCTAGTTGAGCTCACCCTTTTGCTTTCATTGCTCTCTTCAGAAAATGAGAACGTAGCCGGGACTAGTCAGGGAATGGAGTGATGATCCGAGATGGTGTTATAGTAGTCCTCACTATTCTATGAAATTGTGTAATAATAATTGTAATGAGGACTCCATTTGAGTATGAATATTGTCTAGAAGACAATATTCGTGTCAAAACTTTCACTTATGTTTTGTCGTATTTTACACGACAGTTGTATAATGAAGTTTATATTTGAATTTTGTGCCATGTATTTGGCGGCTCAGAATGGGTGATGTATACCTATTTTGGGGGTGTCACAGTTGGTATCAAAGCTTAGGGATATGATCCCTGGCTAAGATGTGAGACAAGAACATGGGGGAAAGACGGGGAAATCCTTCGCTAGTATGACCTACCTATGTTTATTTGTTATTTAATTGGTCGGTCAGAATATAGGGGTATTATGTGGTATGTCAATTAACCCTTGTTTTGTGGCAGTATTTGAAAATGGCATATGAAAATGTTGAGATAAGCAATGGAGCACATGAGACCGTTGAGTCACCACAGATAAATAACCAGGACAATGTGCATCAGGAAGGCAATAATCCTTATTCAAACAACAACACCGACCAAATGATGAACGATGGAATGTTCAGAGGCTTTCTGCAGTTCATGCAACATCAGGTGAGAGAGACTCCTATCCATAATGAAGGTGGAAACACTGACAACTCGCGGATGGTCACCGCTAAGCAGTTCAAGGAGCTGGGACCACCAGAGTTTTTGGGAAAGCCAGAACCACTTAAGGCAGAGACGTGGATAAAGCAGATCACTAAGATATTTGATGTCTTGGGATGCTCCGAGGAGCAAAAGGATCCCTTGCCACCTTCATGTCATGCGAAGAGGCATATTCATTGGTGGGAATCAGAAAAAGCGTCACTCACCGCCGCATCAAGATGTCTTGGGAGAAGTTCCAAGAACTATTCAATGACAAGTACTTTTCCGAAAGTATTCGTCACATGAAGGAGGTAGAGTTCATCAAGCTGGAGCAAAACAATATGACCATATCGCAGTACGAAGCTAAGTTTGCCGAGTTATCCCGGTTTGCATCCCATTTGGTTGATAATGAGGAGCGTATGACGCGGATGTTTCTAAGAGGTTTAAAACCTGAGATACGTCAATACCTCATTTTTCACAAATTGTGTTTGTATTCAGATGTTGTAAATAGGGCTCAGTTATTGGAGCGCGATAATGAGTCAACCCAACAAAGAGAGAGCAACCGGAAAAATGATAATACCAGTGGTAGCAGTCATCGAAGCGGTGACAACAAACGTGGAGGGAATCAACATGCCAGAAATGGTAACCACTTCGGTGGTAATCATGACCAAGATAATAAAAGTGGAAATTTCAAGAAGAGAAAGTTTAAAAATGATGGAAAGACGTCAGCACCAGCACCCGTTGTTAAGGAAAGAAAACGACCACCAATTGAATGCTTCAAATGCAGAGGGGAGGAACACATCAGTCCAAACTATACGCAGTAGTCCAAAATGTGTTACAACTGCGAAAGAGAAGGTCACCTAGCTCGATTTTGTCGTGTAGTGAAGCCAAGTCCAGTTGGGATGGTGACACCAAATGTCATTCCCTGCATAAGCCAAAAACGAGAGTTCAAGGGAGGAGGCGTTGTCGTAACCTCCCAAAAAGCAAGGAACCCGAATGAGGTCATCACGGGTAAGCTTATCATAAACTCTAGTGAAGTCTATACCTTATTTGATACCGGTTCTACCCATTCTTTTATTTCTCCTACTTGCGCTCAAAGTTTAAATTTAACTCCGGAGAAATTAGATTTTAACTTATCTGTTGAAACTCCGTTGGGAGAAACCTTCATTACATCCACTGTTTATAAGTCTTGTTTGATTTAAATCGAAAATCGTACATTACCTGTTGATCTTATCTCTTTGAAAATACTTGCATTTGATGTGATTTTAGGGATTGATTGGTTAACTACTCATCGTGCAAAAATTGATTGTTTTCGTAAGGTTGTTAGCTTTCATATTCCTAACCAACCTATTATGCGAATTCAAGCAACCAAACCATTAAAGTCAATCTCTGTCATCTAAAGCCATAAAGGTATTCATTTATTAAAAAACGGCTGTCAAACTTTCTTAGCCCATGTCACAGATTTAAAAAAAATATGTCAGATTTGAATGATATTTCTATTATTAATAAATTTCCTGACGTATTCCCTGAAGAACTTCTTGGCCTACCCCCGGAGTGTGAAATCAAGTTTGGTATTAACCTTGAACCCGGTAAAAAACCCATTTTCAAATCCCCATATTGAATGGCTCCTATTGAACTTTAGGAGTTAAAAACCCAACTGCAGGTATTGTTAGGCATCGATTTCATTCGTCCTAGTACGTCTCCTTGGGGTTCTCCTGTTCTATTCGTAAAGAAGAAAGATGGAAGTATGCGACTTTGTATTGACTATAGGGAGTTGAATCATGTCACCATCAAAAATAGGTACCCGTTTCCTCGCATTGATGACCTGTTTGACCAGTTACAAGGAGCAAAATTCATTTTAAAGATTGATCTTCATTCCGCGTATCATCAATTAAAGATTAAAATCGATGACATTCCAAAGACTGCTTTCAAAACTCGGTACGAGCATTACGAATTTCTAGTCATGTATTTTGGATTGACTAATACTCTTGCTGCCTTCATGGATATGATGAATCGAGTATTCAAAGAATATTTGGATCACTTTGTGGTCGTCTTTATTGATGACGTCCTCATTTATTCCAAAAGCCGTGAAGATCATAAGCAACACTTGAGGCTAATACTGCAAAAGCTTCGTGAAAACAAGCTTTATGTCAAGTTAAAGAAATACGAGTTCTGGCTTGAGGAAGTAGCATTCCTTGGCCATGTGATATCAAATCACGGAATATCTGTTGACCCAACAAAGATTAAAGCAATACAAAGCTGGGAGCAACCTAAGTCAGTGACCGAAGTACGTAGCTTTCTCGGCTTAGCTGGTTATTATCGGAGATTCGTAGAAGGGTTTTCTCGAATCGCTACTCCATTAACTCAGCTGACTCGGAAAGATATAAAATTTTGTTAGAGCGAGGAATGTGAGAAGAGTTTTCAAGAACTCAAGAGGAGACTCATTTCAGCACCTGTTCTGACAATACCATCTGGTTCAGAGGGATTTGTCATCTACATCAATGCTTCGGGCAAGGGTTAGGATGTGTTCTCATGAAACATGGGAAAGTCATAGCCTATGCCTCACGAAAACTTAAAGAATATGAGAGGAATTATCCTACTCATGATCTAGAGTTGGCAGCAGTCATTTTTGCGCTTAAAATCTGAAGGCATTACCTGTATGGTGAGAAGGTGGAGATCTATACGGATCATAAAAGCCTCAAATATTTCTTCACCCAGAAGGAACTCAACATGCGACAACGACGTTGGCTTGAGCTGTTGAAAGATTACGATCATACCATTCAATACCATCCTGGAAAAGCGAACGTGGTAGCTGACGCATTGAGTAGAAGATCATATGCGGGTACGAGTGCGATATTGTCAACGCGAAGGCCCATTTTGTATGACTTGCAAAGGATGGAGATAGAGTTAAAGACTCCAAGGACCCACGTGATGATGGAAAATATACGAGTTGAACTGACTTTAATCGATAAAGTTAAAGCTGCTCAAGCTACGGACCTGGAGCTGATGCGTATGAAGAAGAAAGTGCAAGAAGGTGCTATCCCGGAAGCAAGAATTGATGAAGAAAGAATATTTAGAGTCAACTCCAGACTTTGTGTCCTAACGACACACCGTTTGCAATCCATCCCAGGAGTACCAAAATGTATCGTGATCTTCGACATACATTTTGGTGGAGCAATATGAAAAGAGAGATAACAGAGTTTATATCAAGGTGTTTAACTTGTCAATGAGTCAAGGTGAAGCATCAGGTGCCAAAAGGTCCATTGCAACCACTTGAAATTCTAGAATGGAAGTGGGAACACATTACCATGGATTTTGTCATTGGCTTTCCCAAGGTTTCTCAAGGCATAGATGCGATTTGGGTCATTATCGATAGATTGACCAAGTCTACTCATTTCTTACCTATACAAGAAACTTATTCACTTGAACGTCTTGTTCGCATTTACATAAAATGAGATTGTAAGACTGCATGGTATGCCAGTATCCATAGTTTCTGATCAAGACCCAAGATTCACTTCACGATTTTGGGTTAGTTTGTAAAGCTATGAACACAGATTTACAATTCAGTTCGGCATATCATCCTCAAACAGACGGACAGTCAGAGAGGACTATTCAAACTCTTGAGGATCTTTTAAGACTCTGTGTCCTTGACTTCAAAAGAAGTTGAGACAAGTTCTTGCCATTAGTGAAATTCTCCTACAACAACAGTTATCAAGCAAGTATTGCCATGGCTCCATTCGAGGCATTGTATGGATGCAAGTGTTGTTCTCCAGTATGCTGGGACAAAGTGGGTGAAGCAATGTTGTTGGGACCGGAATTGGTACGTATGACTACGGAGAAGATCTAAATGATCCGGCAACGTATAAAAACCTCACAAGATTGACAAATAAGTTATGCTAATCTTCATCGAAGGGACATGGAATTCAATGTTGGTGATCATGTGTTGTTACGTGTTGCTCCATGGAAAGAAGTTACAAGATTTTAAAAGAGAGGAAAGCTTAATCCTCTATTCATTGGCCCATTTGAAATCCTCGATCGAATAAGAACTGTGGCCTATAGACTCGTCTTACCGCCAAGTATGTCTCGTGTTCATAATGTTTTTCATGTATCTATGTTACATAAATATGTGGAAGACCCAAAACACATTATTGAGTTAGAACCGGACGAAATAACGGAAGATTTAACGTATGAAAAGGTACCTATTAAAATCTTGGATAAGAAGGAACATATTCTACGCTCCAAGGTTATACCTCAAGTCAAAGTTTTGTAAAGAAACCACGATGTTGAGGAAATGACCTGGGAGTTAGAATCTGAAATGAAATCAAGGTATCCTCACCTCTTCGTCATACCAAGTACGTACAACAATTTTGAGGGCAAGATTTCGTAAGAAGGGGAGGTTGTAAGACCCCAACTTTTATGAATAAAGATGAATTTTTCTATAAATATCATTTTTGAATATTAAGGTGTGAATTTGTTATAATGTTATAGTTGTGGGTAATATTAATTATAAATTTTACAAAGTAAACAAGT
The DNA here is from genome assembly GCA_020205605.1 of Panax ginseng. NCBI lineage: Eukaryota > Viridiplantae > Streptophyta > Magnoliopsida > Apiales > Araliaceae > Panax > Panax ginseng. Next base: position 13,532,776 of record CM035131.1, on the reverse strand, counting down.
TGTTATATAATATTCGATTGGTCGGAGAATATTCATTTTAACAGGGAATATTCGTACGACAACACAATCTTTGGTGGACCCCACAACGGAATTATTGTCGGAATAAAAAAATGACAAAAATATCTTTTTATAAAAATAACGGCGAAAGTTTTACCGTTAAACTGTTGAAATACCCGGTGGTAAAAGTACAGTAATATGCGTGGTTGCATAGTAGCACACTGTATTGATTATTGATGCTTACGTGAGAAGTCACTTAGTTTTATTCAATTATTGCTACAGTAATTGCTGCATAGTATCTCACGTTATTTGATTCAATTATTGTTATAATATTTATATTATTAAATCAATAATTGAGATGACATGTTATTCATATTATTATTTGCATAATTAACAATGTCTAGAAAGTTCTGTCGAGGAAAGGGGTTTGGTCACCTAATTGCGCGTCAATAGAGAGAAATCCTTATCAGAAAGCCCCCTCTTTCCTGGGAATAATCTGGTTGTTAATATTGTGAGTTATAATAATGATGAATAAATGTTGTTAAAAATATTGAGGGGATTTTTATTGAAGTATTTGTTGTAAATTTTAATTATTATATGGACCCCCACTTACTCATTTTTCACAATAATTGGTAGAAAGTTATTCAGGATATATATATATATATATATATATATATATATATATATATATGTGTGTGTGTGTGTGTGTGTGTGTGTGTGTGTGTGTGTGTGTGTGTGTGCAAAAGGACATGTGGGGCGGGGCCCACATGTGGGATGAAAGAATAAAAATGGGGGGGGGGGGGAATACGTGAAAGGAAGGTAATTTATATATAATTATATTAATTTTATAAGTTTTGTTTTTTATAAAAAATAGAATATATTATATTTTGTTATGCATAGTGTTTGTATAGTGTCCGCATAATGTATGCATAGTAAATTATGTAATTTTCAAAAAAATTTAGCCGGCAAAAGTTTGCGCCCGTGAGTTTTAACATTGTGCACCCGTGATTTTATTCAAATAGTATCCTTTCCATTCTCCTATAAATAGGATGCTTAGTTTAGAATTGAAATCACACCAGAATCAGAGAATTCTTCTTCTATAATATTGGGCGTATTTCTTTAGAGTTTTAAGAAGCTTTGAGCATAGAAAAAGTGAAAGTTTTCTTCAAGAATATCCCCGCCCTACCAGTCGGAATACTCTTCTTTTTAAGGTAAGGGATATTATTTTTGTTCAATATTCTTAAGAAATGATATTTTCTTTCATACTTTGTAGTATGTAAGTAATATTATTTCGTTTCAGATTCCGAATTCTATACTCGTTTTGTCAAAGTTTTGGCTTCTAAACTCCATGAAATTAATAGAATATCCTTGATATTTGCGTTTCATCCAATATCTTTTTATGAAAATATTATTCTGAACATTCTTGATAAGTTTCAACTTTTTCAGGTCGAAGTACTATTCACGGGGTTACTATTCCCGAAGTTCTATTCACGGGGTACTATTCACTCGGGTACTTTTCACCCGAAGTACTATTCATGATAAAAAAAAATTGATTTCTTTTCGATCCAAAACATTTTTGGTACAATACTATTCTTGAATTTTACTCCACAAAACAGTATCATGTTGACAATTTGTACGTTTTTGAATTATGGATAAATTAAATTATTAATCTTTAAAAATTTATCCTTTGCTTTCTTTTAATTGACTTCTTATACCATTGTCAACATCCTCATGCTTATATTGTGTTGAAAGTCATCTTTGGCTTACGTGCATAGATGGACTGTTGATTGGTATGATTATGACCAGGGATTATTTGGTATAATCATGACCGTAATGTTACAAATGATGTGGTAAAAATTCTCATTGGCCCGTAATGCATTGATGGACAGTGGTTGGCATGATCATGACCATTGGTGAAAACACGAATATCCTTGGCCCGTAGTGCATGGATAATTCGTGGTTGTGATACTAATGAATATCCTTGGCCTGTAGTGCAGGGATGATTCGATGATGTGATTTATTTATTAATCTGAGTCTCAGCCATAAAATTGATGATAAACTTTATAAATCATAGAAGATAGTAGATATCATGCTCTATTTGACTCTTCTAATGGATTGCTTGTTCCGCTGCAGTTAAACTTGATGTTTATTGTATTTTATTAGTTTAACACTGTTGAAGGCTAACGATAATTTATTCTGAATTATCTTAGTCATAATATTTCTTATTGGGCTAGTTGAGCTCACCCTTTTGCTTTCATTGTTCTCTTCGGAAAATGAGAACGTAGCCGGGACTAGTCGGGGAACAGAGTGATGGTCCGAGATGGTGTTATAGTAGTCCTCACTATTCTATAAAATAGTGTGATAATAATTTTAATAAAAACTCCATTTGAGTATGGATATTGTCTAGAAGACAATATTCGTGTCAAAACTTTCAGTTATGTTTTGTCGTATTTTACACGACAGTTGTATAATTAAGTTTGTATTTGAATTATGTACCATATATTTGGCGACTCAGAATGGGTGATGTATACCTATTTTGGGGGCATCACAGTCAGCAACTTCTTACTAATGTTTATGCTACGCGTCACTTAATTAATTAACACCTTTTTAATCATTCAATAATTATTCACCATTGATATTATATACTCACAATACTGACAACCAGATCATTCCCAGGAAAGAGGAGGCTTTCCGATAAGGATTTTTCCTTAATTACTAGTGCACAGTTAAATAACTTAACCTCTTTCCTCGACATAACTTTCTAGACATTGTCAATAATTCTAATCAATAATATCATTTCAATAATATGAGTTACTATGTCATGACAATTAATAATATAAAATATTGCGCAGATGTTACTCTAACATTTATTGAATCAATAAATGTGTTAAGTTAATGAATTAATGGAACAAAAAGGAAAGCCAAGAAATAAGAATATATTATTTAAATATTAATGATATTTGTGACATTTAGTGAATGATAAAAGTGTTATGATTTATGTGAAAAGTGTATGTGTCTAAATAAATATATATTATAAATATGTATATGTATTTATTTATGAAAGACAATTAAAAAGGAAAAGTTACATAACCTAATTATACATTAGTTATGGAAATTTAATAACCTAAGGGTTATGGTATTAAAAAAATATTAGTATTTAAAATATATACTAACCTAAGAGATTAATTTTATTATCTCAATTTATTATTTATTTTAAAACCTAATTAAAGCAAGTCTAATTGGGTTATAAAATTAAATTTACACTAGTAATTATTTAAATTCCAAATGAGTGGAGTAGAAACCATAACTAAATAATTAGGGTATGATAAAATTAGTGTGATGAACCCATAACATTTTTATGGCCCAAATATTTAATTCGAGAAACCAAAAAATTAAATTGGAAAGCCCAAATAATAAGTCAAGTGACCCAAATTTTAGCCCAAGTAAATTGGATTTTTAGAAGAATATCACACTATAAAAATCATTTACAAACTTCATTTATACAACTCGTTGAAATCATTACAAACTTCATTTATCAACTGTTGAATTACGCTTAAATCACCGTGAGTTTTAATACAAATGTATGTAACTCTCATGGTGCCTCGACCACAACCTTACAATGGTACTTTACATAAAAGTACAAATAATAACTATTTTAGAAATTAAAATCTTTGGAAAATACTCAAGGAAACCTTCGTATACGGGAGGCCATGCGCCTTAGGGTTATGATAGATATCATATGTCCACGTAATTATCCTTGGTCAATCTAATAGTCCCCAAAGAAAAACAAGAAGATTACTATCATCTTCTTTCCAATGGTGAGTCTTCTCGACATATAATTATCTCCACTTTTCTCCAATTGAGAATTATATTTCAAACAAACTCCAAGATCATATAGTAGTGCTCAGAGATATACTCAAAGAAGTGGATGTGCACAACCCCGCTTTTTATGATAACACGAGGTCAGATGTCATTAGACATCTTGTATGATAGTGGCAAAACACCTTCCAAAGTCAGGTTCACCTCACCCTATTCTTGGCTCACCAAAATTAAATATCAAATGACGATACAATACGACACACTTATCTAAAGTTCTCAATAAAATTATTTCCATACTATTTAGGAGAACCTCAACAAACCATATACCACCGCTCTATTCTCCTCATACTCCGCGCCAATTCCAAATACACTCTTATTACCCGAAAGGAATTGTGAAGCAAAAAGGGTGAGCACAACTAGCCCAAAGAAAGAATATCATGACTAAAGATAATTTACATCATCAATAGCCTTCATCAAGAATAAATCGTAGATTTAGAACATACGGTAGATGATAAAACTTTTCAACCATAGTCATGCAATGAACGAGCAATCCATTAGAAGAGTCAAATAAACCATCGATCTATTATCTTCTCCATGTTAAAAGTCCACCAATAATGTTTTATCCCTCGTAACATCAATCAACAATTCCTCGTCCACAATCATATGAATAACTCATAATCATAATTGTGATTCTAAATTCTTTCGCACCTGTGACGAAGATAATTTTCATCACCTATCTTCACCTAAAACATCAAAAATCATGGTTATACCAAATCACAATTCCCGCCATAATCATACTAATAAATTCATCTTTGCACTACTACCAAAGATATTCATTAACAATTCATCTTTGCACTATGTGCCAAAGACATACAACCCAGATTTTTAAGAGTCAAGAGAGCATGATATCTACTATCTTTTACTTAATTAAAAGTGTATAATCAATATTTTATCACGAGACTCAAATTTAATAAATAATCCACATCATCGAATCATCCCCGCACTACTACCAAGGATATTCATGTAATCATCAATGGTCATGATTATACCGAATAATCCCCGGTTATAATCATACCAATAATCGCCCATCAATGCACTACGGGCCAATGAGGACTTTTACCACATCATCTATAACATTACGGGTCATGATTATACCGAATGATCCCCGTCATAATCATACCAATAAATAGCTCATCTATGCACATAAGCCAAAGATACTCATCAATCAATAGTTCATCTTCAGCACGTAGTTTCAAAGATATACAACTCAGAAAACTAATAATCAATAAATTCATCTTCATCTTTGCACGTAAGCCAAAGATATACAACCAGAAAACTAATAATCAATAATTCATCTTTCGCACGTAAGCCAAAGATATACTTTCATCATAATATAAGTATGAGGATGATGATTTCATGATATATATAATGCATTAATCAAATCAAAAATCAAGGATAAATATTAAAGACTTTAAATTTATCCAAAGTTTAAAAATATCCAAATTGTCAACACGATATCGCTTTTGTGGAGTAAAATTCAAGAATAATATTCATGTACCAAAAATAATTTGGATGTAAAAGAAATATATTTTTCTGCAAATAAGACTCGCAATAAGACCCCCTATGAATAAGACTTTCTAGAATAAGACTCGTGAATAGTACCCCTAAGATGAAAAAGTACCCCAAATACCCGAAAGTGAATAATATTCGGGTGAATAGTAATTTAGGTGAATAAGAACTCATGAATAAGAATCGTGAATAAGACTCAACATACCTAAAAGTGTGCCCAATACCCGAAAGTGAATAATACTAGAAAGGAATAAGAATCAGTGAATAAGAACTCCATGAATAGTAACTCAGAAAAAAAAATACCAAAGAAAATGATATTCCATGACGAGTACAAAAGAAATGATATCTCATACGAGTATATATAGATTATACGAAATCGCAAATGGATTTTCACCCGCCATGCAGAATCCACGTAGATGCATCATTTCCACAATTTAATAAGGAATGAATACAAAGGATCATTCACCATGCATGCAGAATCCACATGTATAAAGTTATTCCAATGTAATAATAAAGAATGGAATAATGTAAGAATTCACCATGCATGCATGATAATCCGCATGCATACAAGTTATTCCCAATGTAATAATAAAGAATGGAACCAGTCACGCATAATCCGCATGCATGCATGTGATATTCCAAATGTAATAATAAAAAGAATGGAACCAAACGCCAGAATCCGAATGGATATTCCAATGTAATAATAAAGAATAATAAAGAATGAAACCAGTCACAGAATCCGCATGCATACATGTGATATTCCAAATGTAATAATAAAGAATGGAATAACAATGTAATTCACCAGTGCACGCGATAGATATTCCAATGCATGCATAAAAATGTTATTCCAAATGTAATAATAAAGAATGGAATAATAAAAATTTCACCATGTATGCAGATGCATCAGATGTATGTGTTATTCCAACATAATAATAAAGAATGGAATAACAACCTTACGACGAGTATTGAAAGAAAATAACTCTCTTCATGAATACGAAAAAGAATAATACCCTTTACTATAATAATAATATCCCTTACCTCGTAAGAAGATCTGATACCGAAATAAAGAAGGTAGCAGACTTCGCTTTTCTTTCTCTCTATAATTTCTCTCTATAATTTCTCTATAATAATTGCTTTTCATGAGAGACTTAGTGAATTGGTGAAAAATAATGAAGGAATGAGCTTCTATTTATAGAAAAATATAGTTTCCATAATTGCACATTTTGGGGCTCAAATATTACAAAGATAATACCTTCATCTTTTCCTTCATTTTTAATTTAGTCATGCAAGTATTATCAAACTTGCACCACCTCCCCCTAATAGTAAATCATGTGAATCAATAGTAAATCATGTGACTCAATAGTTCTAAACATGTGAAAAAATTAATTATAAGATAAGACTTCAACTATATACCTCCATTTTTAACTTAGTCATGCAAGTATTATCAATCTTGCACCAACTCCCCTAATAGTAAATCATGTGAATCAATAGTACACACATGTGAACAAATAGTTATAATCATGTGAATTAATAGCAATTAATTGCTCATTTATCCTATTAATTACCCGATCGGTCAATATAACCTCCAGACATCAATTATTATCGAAATAAATGTCGATTTTCACTAACACTAATAATTCCAACACAATGGAACTATCAATTTCATCTTTAATCAACACGAACTTATTCATCATTAATATTATAATTCACAATATTTAACAACCGTGTCGCTCCTGTGAAAGAGGGGGCTTTCCGATAAGGATTTCTCCTTATCATGCCAATTTAGTGACCAAACCTCTCCTCGATGTAACTTCTAGATCATTGTCAATATTGCAAATAATAATATGAATAACTTTGTCGCCTCAATTATTGATTTAATAATATAACATATTATGCGATGATATATCGTGACAATAATCAATCAATAATACGAGAGATATGATGCAAAGAATTATCAGAAGCAATAATCGAGTATAACCGAAAGTGACTTCTCACGTAAGATCAATAATCAATACCGTAAAGCTACTACGCAACCACGCCAGACATCGTACTTTTTACTACCGGGTAGTTCAACAGCTTTTAATTCAGAACACTTTCGCCGTTATTTTTAATAAAAGATAATTTGCATTTTCTAAATACGACAATACTTCCGCTTGGGGGTCCACCAATGATTATGCCGTCGAACTTTAACCCTTTCTCATCTAATATTCCTTTCATTTCATAAAAAAAAAATAATATTCCCCAAGCTAAATTAGTAAGTAAAAAATCAAATATTCCCCATAACAACTTAACTACAACTTGCTTACTTTGTAAAAAATTTCAAATATCACCCTTAACTTTAACCTTTCTCAATTTAACCATTTACTAAATAAAAAATAATAATATATAAAAAATTGAATACTTTCATTTCATAAAATTTGGGGTCTCAGACCAACAACTTCATCTCCTACTTTGGAAAGTAAAGAAAGAGAGCCAATAAAAGCAAGAGGTATAAAACCTAACCTAGCTAGTTATCCTTTTATTTAAATTTGTTTTTGATGAAATAAAGGTCTAAGGTTTCAAAACTCAAAAACCTTAGATCTACATGTTAATAAGTGTTTTATGTTTAGATCTAATCATTTTGGGAATCGAAAGTTTGATCAAAAGAAAAGAAAAGAAAACTATGTTTTAGGTTTGAGAATGTTACTTTAAAAATCCACCATTTAAAATCTACACCTCCTATTTGTGATCCGTCAAAGAGAGGTGATAGATGTGTAAGTTAAATTTTAAACCCAAGTGGTATCACTCAAATATGTTGATTTTACAAGCCTTGAGAGCTGTTTTGGTGAAAATAGTCCAAATTTTTCAAAAAGGGGAAATAGACTATTTTGGATCAGTTAATCCCAGGGGCAGTTTCGTCATTTTTCTTTACTTTAAAAATTCTGAAAAAATTTGGTAGGATAGTATGATAAGTTATCTAGATCCATTCCAAAGATGGAAATTTGTGGATGTGTAGAATGAGAGTTATAGATTTTACAAGAAAGGACTATTTTAAAAGAAAATTGAAATAACGTTTTATGTATAACTCCAAAAATTGTGATATTTTTACCGGAGGTAGACTATCATGGAAGGAGCATAACTCCAAATATAGTGTATAACTCCAAATTTTAGATTTATGAAAAATGTTACAAGATCCGGATGTTTTGGTCATTTTAAAAATAGTAAATGAAATTCAAAATTCCAGAAAAAATATATGTTTATGAGGGGACCATAATCTATTGTTTCCCAAAAAAGAAGAATTTTCAGTACTTTTTTGGTATTTTTTTATGGATGTGTTTGAGTTATGAATAAATAAGAATAATAAGTTATGTGATGTCATAAATGGCAAAAATGTAATTTTATGACTTAGAAACCCTAAATATGATGTGTACAAATTTTTGGAGGGTATTTTGGTCATTTTTGATGAGATGTTATATTTATGACAAATTAGGGCTGTTAAATAAAGTAATTAGTAAAGGGTAAATAATTAGAATAAATTATTTATTAGTATAATAAATGATTAAAATATTATTAAGAGATTAATAATATTAGATTAAGATATTATTAAGTAATTAATAATATTTAGATGAGAATTAAATTAAAATATTATTAAATAATTAATATTATTATATAATAATTTAAAATTTTATTAAATGATCAATAATATTAGAATAAAGTTAAATTAAAATATTATTAAACTATTGATAATATTAGATTAAATTAAAATTAAAATATTATTAAATAATTAATAATATTATTTAATAATTTAAAATATTATTAAATGATTAACAATATTAGACAATAATTTAAAATAATTAATAATATTAGATCAAAGTTAGATAATAATATTATTAAATGATTAATAATATTATTAATTAATTAAGATATTATTAAATGGTTAATAATATTTATGAATGGTTAAGATATTAAATATTGATTAAAATATTATTAATTGATTAATAATATTAGTAATTAGATAAGATGTGATTAATGTACGTAATATTATTAAGTGATTAATAATATTATCAAGTGACTAAAATATTATTAAATGATTAATAATATTAATAAAGGATTAAAATATTATTAAATGGTTAATAATATTAGAAAGTGAATAAAATATTATTAAAAGATTAATAATATTAGACAAGAGTTTAAGACAATGAATATATGATAATAATATTATCAAGGGATGATAATATTCCTAATGAGTAAGGTAATATTTAATGTTTGATTTCACGATTACATGTTAGATAATTTATTATAAGAATAGTAGTGTTATGAATTATATGTTATACTAATTGAGATATCAATATTATTAATGACAGGTCTTTCAAACGAAGTTAAATTAAATTGTGTAGCAGTAGTCAACGACTAAGACAAGTTTCCTAATTCAATTTGAGTTATTAATTTCAAAGCATGATTAGTGGATAATTATTGTTGATTATTCACATCTATAATGATTATTGTTATTCGCACATAGTGCATTTAATTTCCTGTTTTATTATTTAAATTATGAAATAAATTTAAAGTTCTTTTATTCATGAACTGTTTATGAGCCATGTCTCAGCTATTCGTTTCGGCTAGACTAATAATTGATGAATCGTTCTATTATTTGAACTAAGTTGTTATTGAAAGATTTATGTCATATATTTTGGCTAGATCAATATTGATATTATATGTTGAAATCATAATATTTCTTTGAAAGCAATCCATACCATATTGTTGTGGTACAGACATATGATGTAAGAGTGAGATGAACAACCCTTATAAAAAGGGGAACTTTATTGTCGGACATCCAACCCTTGCGTTGTTTTTGGGTATTATGCATAATATAGGGTACAATGAGGCTGATCACTTCATGTACTCGTAGAAGAGTACATGATTTAATCTTTATGGTTAACTGATACTCTTGAGATAATTCAATATTAATTAACTGATAATTCCTCTATTAGTTCTTGATCCATTTGTGATCACTCAACATGAAATCTGGGAATATCCCACTTTATTGAATATTGTTGAATTATTACTAATTGTTCCTAATCAAATGAATATTATTGAATCTTCGAACAAATTTAATTCTTTCATTCTTGAAATGTTATTTATTCTGGAATTCAAGAAAATTCTTGTTATTGAAAATGATTTATTGTTCAGATACTTCGAAATCTTTTGAACATTGTTGACATTCTAGAAAGTTAGATTCTTCTATATCTTTTATTGTACGCTTTAACTTGCTGAGCAAAATCGTTGCTCACCCTTGCTTAAATAAAATATTTCAGCTAAGGACGAGGTAGCCGAGGGGTCAAAGAAAGGCAAGGGCAAAGGCAAAGTTCAAGAGTAGTTATTGTGAACTTTACTTATTATGTTATTGTATGTAAATTAATTATGTAAACTCTTTGAGTATCTAAGGGTATGTAAGTTATTTTAAGGTTAGTTAACCTGGGATGATGATGATATAATTATGTTTTAAGTTATGTTTTTATTACGGACATGTAATGAATGATGTAATTTATAAAGAATGGGTAGTTAAATGTGATATATATAGTTTGATGTATCGTGAGCATCAAATTCGAGGTTTGAGGAACTCGGATTTGGGGGGGGGGGGGATACAAAAAGTCTTGTCGTTATTTTATAGAAAGGTTATTTTGTCGCTTTCTATATTTGACAGTTATTTCGTTGTGGGACCCACCAATGATTGCGTTGTCGTACGAATATTCTCTGATAAAAAGAATATTCCCTAACAAAACAAATATTTTCCTACAACTATTTACTTTGTAAAATTTGCACATATCACCCATAACTCACTACAAGAAATTACACAAAAAATGACGCTAAAATTTGTCACATAAAATTCATTTTTTGTCACTAAAACATTTGGTGATTAATGTTAATCGTCACAGAGACCGTCACCGTATGAGCGTGATAAAAGGTTTATTTGACAATATTTGATGTCGTCACTAAATGTTTTAACTTATGGTGACGATCTACACCATTATCACTATAATTAATTACTGTTAGTGACGTTAATAGCGTCACTATTTGAATGAAACTTTCGTCACTCTATATTATGTTTCGTCATCAAAACTTAGTGCATTAAATGACGAAAATCTTTTTTTGTCATTAAATGATATTGTTTTAGTGATGAAAATATGTTACTCTATTTAAATCATCTAATTTTAATGACGACAATATTGTCATATTTATGATTATTCTTTCATCATTTTATTGTGTTTATCGTCACCAAAAATAAGAAAATAAATGAAGACAGAACAATTTGTCACCTAATAATATATTTAACATGATAATTACTATTAAATTATCACCTTACTATTTCGAAGAAAATATATAAAGAAAATCAAATCTTATTCATAAAAAATTAGGGGTCTTACATAATATCCCTTACCTTAGCACGTGATTAGATATTGTTTTCTATGTAGTTGATCAACCTATATGTATATTTATAATATAATTAGTAATTATCATATATAAGTTTATGGTGTACACTAACTCGTATAATATGAAATCGTCAAATGTGACTTGATAGTATAAATTTGTGTAGTGTATAAAATAGAGTATAATAAACTTCAAAATAATTTTTGAAGAAATAAAATAATATTTCAAAACAATATTCTAGATGAAACTTTTCAAAATGAATATCCTAATGGAAGAGTCTTCTAAAGGAAAAGTTGTAAACATTGTGTGATGCGTGTGTGGGTGCTTGTGCAACTTTTATAAAAAAACTCACCTGAACAATTCTTTTCATTCTTACTTATATTCACTAATACTCAAGGTAACTTTAACAAACTCAGAGAAACACTTACACTAAACAATTTTTAGAGAGTTGAGTGAAAGATAAGCAAGAAAGTTATGAAAATCCTTATGCTAATCCCCCTATTTATAGCCAAAACTTAACCAACATTTACCACACATCACTTAACCACACATGTTTCACATTTCAAGATTATTTTTAATCTATATCATTCATTAGTTATTCACACGTTTCACATTTCAAGATTATCTTTAATCTGTATCATTAATTCATTAATTATCCACACGTTTCACATTTCAATATTATTCATATATTAGTTATACACACGTTTCACATTTCAAGATTATATTTAATCTACCACATATTAGTTATCCACACGTTTCACATTTCAGTATTATCTTTAATCTATACCATTCACAATTATTATTACATTATCCATCATTTACATTATTGACTTATAATGTATTAATATAACAGATATCAGTGTTCTTTAAATAATGAGTTTGTCTAACTATTTAATTCTCGTGAGTACTTTTAATTGCATAACTTTTCATTACTACCCTTACTATGATGACAATTATTGGTTCAATAATTTGAAATACTGTACAGTTGTTACTGTGACAATTATTGGTTTATTAATATGAAATATATATTGTGTAGTTGCTACTGTGACAATTATTTGTTCAATAATATAAAATATTGTGCAATACCGTGTATTACTTTGAAATATCGTGTGCTATTGTTCCTTTATCACCGAGTATTTTTTTTATTTTTATTATTATTATTATTATTATTATTATTATTATTATTATTATTCTTTTAGTAGAAATAAAGAAAGAGAAAAAAATTGATCCAACCCATGATAACCATGAGGTTGGGGGTTCGTGCCTTGGCATGCTAAGGTGGTGTGTGTAAGAGCATTCACAACAGTTTCTTTATCTCTATCCTTACTCTGTAGTGTTATTGGGTCATTTTGTAGGATAGGGATTCAATTTTTTCACTATGTACCCAATAGGTTCCTTATATTTATTCCTTAAATATTAAATTTTGAAATTTAAAATTTAAAATTTAAAATTTAAAATTTAAAAGTTAAAATTTGAAAGTTTCAACAGTTAAATCATGTTTTGAACGTTGTAACTATTTTTTTATTTAAAAGTGTGGGCCCAAGTGCAAATTAGGGTTCACATGACCTAATTGAATTAAATGCACAATTAGGGTTCCGCGACCTCATTATATGTGCAAATTAGGGTTCGCATAACCTAATGGAATGAAGACGGAAAAGCCAAAAAATAAATAGGCGAGACCCGAGAGAAGCCTCCCACGTCCCGAGGCGTAAGTCTCGTGGAGGCCGCTTCGCTTTGGGAATTGATTGAGGATTGGATTGGTGGCTGAAGGACAGGCAATACGGGCATTATTCTAATGACTAAAGGGTATTTCGAATTTTCTCGAAAGCATGTGCCTTGCACATGACTACTTTCTAGAAAACCCCTATAAATACCCCTTCCATTCCATTGGGAAGGGGACTTCTCTTCGAGATCAAGACTCGGGACTCTTGAAGATCAAAGGACCCTTTTGGTGACTTAAAGGCTCTGAGATTCCACCTAAAAGCACTAGAAAGGGTTTGAACATTCTCTAAATTCAAGGACTCAAGAAGGCTCTTTGAATCCCTCATTACCCTAACACTTCCCCAATTCTAGGGGGTTCTCGCCACGCGTCGTTGGAGTAATCGCCCACTTGTCGCTCTCCCCTCTTCAATCAACCAATCAATTTCGTGTTTCTTTGTGGATTTCTCTCCTCCTCACCCAACACGAAACCCTAACCCTAAAGAAGGTACGATTTCCTCGCCCACATTTCTTTCGGGCGACTACTGGGAGGTGTAGAATTGTGTGAAGGGTATGCCCACAACTCAAGTGGGAGAACTACAGAAGAGTCGCTTCACCAACAAACAAAGATTACCTCACCGGATCCAGCCCAAGGCAAGCCACTCAAGCTTTCCAAGGCGCAACCTGGATTTTGACCAACCACTTATCAAGACGCTTGTAAGAAGTTCAACATCACCACATATGGTCAATCAACAACACACAAAAGTCAGCAGGAAGGCAAGGCGAGGATGCAGTGGAGACCACGAATGTCAGGTAACCGGAGATGCTCAAGGTATCAAGGAAGACGAGAAGGGTAAGGAATAATGATGGCCATGATGTCGAAATGCAGAGAAGCAAGAGGAGATGGGGAATTTCCGCCAAAGAAGCTAATGCAAATTCCCACTTTCAAGGCCATATTCCTGTGAAGTTCGCACGGGAACAAGAAAGTGGAAGACAACAATAATGGTAAGAACAACAAAGAAAACCAGATTGTACCTCCATTAACTGAAAGTCAATCGGCCCAATAATCAACTTGAAGCCCGCAATGAAGCAGACATGCCACAACCTAGAATGGAAGCAAGCCAACCTCGTGCAAACATCATCTCAAATACTATTCCATCATTTTCACAGTGCAAATGCCAATCATTCCAAGCAATGTCCAAATGAATGAGCCAAAGAACTTCCACCAAAGCAAGCTTGTTCATGATGCAAGTGTTCATCAACCAATTTCTCTACCATACACACCGCCGATGCAAAGAAGATATCACAACACCCCGTAGAGTTCACGCTACAAGCCCAGTGATGATGACGAAGGATGATATGATTGACGCGATCAATCAACTTCGCAGATGTACATCTCGACCCTCTGAGTTGACTTTTACTCCTCCTTACCCCGCACACATTCGGAGGCAACCTTACCCAACAGAGTATATTGAGCACCCCCGCAATTTCCAAAATACAACGGGAAAAGGAAATGCTAGGGAACATATTACCAAAGTTCAGAGTCAATGTCTCCGTGGCTTGATATGATCGGGTGAATAACCACAACTTGTTGATGCGGGAATTCAACAAGACTTTGACTTGATAAAGGCCTTTAGCTGGTACTACAATTTGGAGAAGGGGTCACCCATGATTGGGATGACTTAAAATTATAATTTTTCAAGAAATTTTTCTATGCAAGTAAACAGTAACCATTCAGGGAGCTTATGCGGCTCAAGCAAAACCGAATGAGGAGTTGTCGATTATGTCGATAGTTTCAGGCCCGCATGTAAGCACGCAGAACCGATCAAGAAAAGAACTTAGTCAAGATTTGCAACAATGGTGCCTTGATTCTTTCAAGCCCCACCTCATCACCAAGGCTTGTGGATTCCTTCACGACCTCTCATCTTTTGCACAAGACTTGGGAGGAATTGTGACATTGCCCACTAACCATGCGACGGATTTGCTATATGGAAGGGCAAGAGGACGTAAATTGTGGCTTTGGTCGACTCTCGCTTAAAACCACAAGGGGCAAGAGGGAGAAACACGAGAAAAATTTTTGACCAAGCAGAGGAAAGCCCGAGACAAATATGCAAGAAAGCCACCCCCGAGGCTATCACATGTAGTGAGAAAGCATTCAGGGGTTTGTATGAACAATGGGTCGAATATGGAGTGGTGAAACCCCAAGGCCTAGATTTGCAAAGACGTAAGAAATAAAGCGAAGACCGCACTTCCGTATTCCACCAATACGCGGACACTCAACGATGGATTGTTATAGCCTCATGGAGGATATTCCACGAGAAGTCGGAAAATGGGGAGATTGAACTTGGAAAGGAAAGTAGTGTTCATGACAAGTCACCGCTAAACCACAAAGGGAAGGAAACGTAACATCATTATTCACAAAGACAGCCCCAAAAGTGAGATGATGATGGAAGAAAAGGAGGAGTGTGATCCAGCCCTGCAGTGACAACATCAATGAACGAGCCAAGTTCGTAAATTTTTTGATCGATAGATTGCCAAAGAAGCAAGGATTGAGGCAACCAGGGCAATTATCAAGGCTGCCGAGACGCAGGAGACTTGCATGGCCATAAGTAAAGGATTTATGAAGACGATGGAGGAAAAAGAAAATAAGATATATTTCTCTAAAGCTGATAGAGAGATAAGATACCCGCATAACAGTCGTCAGATGTGATGCCAGAAGAATCAACCAGATTGAGGTGCGAGAGGCATTCATCGACAATGGAGCGTCTCAGAATATTATGCCCTACACCGTGTTCAAACTACTAGGCTCACGGAGAAAGAAGATCAGAAGGAACAAACGAACATTATCGGATTCGCCAATCAAAGCACGAGAACCCTAGGACACGTTAAGGTGGACATGCAAGTCAGGAAGATTCGAGGGCCTCAGAATGTTCCATGTTGTCGAGGTGGATACATCATATCATGTCTCATTGGAAGGGCTTCATAAAATGACTACGGGTGGTACCCTCGGCTTTCATCAATGCCTTAAAGCTATTTGGAAAGAGAGAAGTGAAGGTACCAAAGAACTCCTAATCCCTTTGGACTGTAGGAGGAGGCACACATCATCAAGGGCAACTTTCTTTGATGATGTCATTGAGAGGAGAGAGAACCAGATTGCAAGACCTCGATTCCCTAAGACTAAAGAAGTCGGGAGGAAGTGCAGAAGATAAGTTCGTGGTTCGCAGAAAAAAAAAAAGAAGAAGACCTCGTAACGCGGAGAATGTTCTAAAAACAAGAAGCCATGGGTAGTAGACTTAGAGAAAGAAGGAAGAGAAGAAAAGAAAAGGCCAAAGAGACCTCAAGATGCCGTAAATATAATAAATGTCAAGCGGATGGCACAACTGAGGAGGCCAAGACAAAATGGGAGAGGTTGTTAAACCCGACTAAAAGTGTGGTGTTTCGATCAGGACGACGCAAGGGGGAAGAGCCCTTGGAAGCGTGTGAACCCAACGGCTCAGAGGTGTCCCCACTCCAAAGAATAATGAAGAAGAAGAAGTCATACAATGTAAGATAGAACCAGCCCGTATCGCTTTGAGGATAGGCCAAAACCTCAACAAAATGAATTAGAGGAAGTTAATTTGGCAACAGAGAAGGAAGGAACGCCAAGACCGACTTATGTCAACAAGGAGTCGGATGCTAAATGTAAGGAGGAGCTTGTACAATTATTATGATAATATAGGATGTCTTTGCTTGAATTACGACGAGATGCCCTAATCGACAAGGATCTTGTGGAGCACAATCTAAACATAAGTCCGGAACGAAGCCAAGAAAGCAAGACACCTCGCAACTATGCACCAAGTAGAAACTCAAATAAAGGAAGAGATCAAGAAGTTATCGGAAGTAGGGTTCATCAAGCCAATTCAACATCCAATATGGCTATCCAAAGATTGCACCTAGAAAAGAAGTCAAATGGATAACCACGTAATATGTGTGGATTTCAGAGATTTGAACAAGGCATGCCCAAAGGACATGTACCCATTACCCAACATGACACTTTGGTAGATGCAACGGCTAATCATGAGATGATGTCATTCATGGACGGGTTTACGGGTTACAATCGAGATAAAGATGTCCGTAGAAGATGCAGAGTCGATGACCTTCGCACTTCTCGCTTTGGGAATTTCTACTATGAAGTAATGCCATTCGTCAAGAACGCGGGGCAACTTATCAAAGGGCAATGCACGCCATATTTCATGACATGATTCATGATATAAAGGAGGACTACATAGATGACATAGTAGTGAAATCCAAGAAGGCGATAACTCATGCGAGGACTTGAGAAAGTGTTCGAAAGGCGTCGTCAAGGTATAAGTTGAGGATGAATCAAGAAGTGCACCTTTGGGATGACTACCGAAAATTCTCGGGCTTCGGTGCACATGATAGAGGCTTAGAGGTGGACCCAAGCAAGGCGAAAGCAATCACAGAGATGCCCCCACCAAAAACGCAGTAAATAAATAAGAGCTTTCAGGAAAGTTTCATACATGAGAAGATTCATGCCAAAGATTAGCCAAGTCATGTAACCTTTTGGCAAATTTCTAAAAGGAAAGGCACAATGGGACTGGGGCAAGACCAACAACAGCATTTGAGAAGGTGAAAAGAATTTTGGCTTCAAAGACAAACAATGGTAGTTCCACAAAGAGGAATACCGCATAGCTTGTACATCACATCTACCAAGAAGTCCATAGGTGGATTGATCACGCAGAGGTGGATGGAGAAGAGAAACTCAGATATTACATTAAATTTTGATAATCCGAGGACCGAAACCGTATTCACAAGTGGAGAGGCATCACCTAGCATTGGTATTCATCATGCAAAAATGCGGCATTATTTTTTTAAAGACACGAAATAAAGCTTGCAACAAAAAACCGATCCAATCAGATACCTATTAACTAAGCCAAAGATTAGAGGAAGACCGCCAGATGGATGATGATTCTTTCAGAGTACGACATCAAGTGTAACACCGAAGGCGATCCGATGTCAAGCTCTCGCGCACTCTACCGCTCAATTTCCAAATGGAGAATATGAACCCCTTTTCCGAAGATCTTCCGGTGAAGAAGTAGAATCAATCGAGTTGAGAAATGAGGACCCGTAATGGTGGAGTTTGGCTTTTAATGGATCATCCGCAGAAGGTAAAGGCGGAGCAGAGAGTGGTGTCACCACTAAAGAAGGAAATGAAGTGGCCTTGTCATACAAGTTGGATTTCCTCAGCACAAACAATGAAATGTAATATGAGGCGCTCATACTAGATTGTTGGCGGCTCAAGAATCGGGAGCCAAATATCTTAAAGTAAAGGGAGATTCAAACCTCATAAAGGCAACAAATAAGAGGCCAATTCGGAGTGAAGGAACCTATCTCGCGCGCCATATCGAATCAGAAAGCACAAAAGGTGATGGAGGCTTTCAAGAAGGTGGTGATTGAATATGTGCCAAGAGGATGTAATAAACAACCCGATGCACTAAAGCAACAAAGAGATCTCGAGTCTATGTCCAAGGTGAGGATTTGGATGTAAAGGTAATGAAGAGAACCCTCCCAACCACAAAGTATAAATTTGTTCCCCAAAGACATGATAGATGATCAAGCGATACGACATCTCCCATCAATCGCAAAACAAAGGAGGAAACAATACCTACCGTGAAGTTACGGTAAGTACAACATCATCAAAGGTGTCTTCAGATCACAAAGAAGGCATATTTGTGTTGACACGATGCTTGGGAGGCGAGAAGCAGATAGAGTCTTGCAACAAAAGGCATGACGGAATCGCCATCGCGTACATAGACTTGATCGTAGTCGCAGCCAAAAAAGGGTATTATTGGCTTGAAATGAAGAAGGAAGCGATGCCCTACAACGCCAATGTGTTTCATGCCAAGAATACCTGGGAGGATGAATGCGCCTTCATCAAGATATAGTGGATCACGAATCCTTTATGTGGAGTTCTTGCAAAGCGGGACTCTTCCGAATCGAAAAGAAGGACGAATTATAATCAAGAGGAAGTCATAACGCTTTCTTCTTGCAGAATGGAGAATTGCTTGTAAGGGGATTCAATGGCAAGCCTTACTACGTTGTGTGAACTAGATGAAGCCAAAGATTTGGTTTACCAAATGCACAAGAATGAACACTAAGGGGAGCCAAGTTGTACAAACAACTTATCGATCATGGTTACTACTGGCCAAAGATGGAGGGAGATTGTCTAGAATTTGTTAAAAAGTGCCACATTTGTCAAATACATGGAAACTTGATCCATGCTCCCGCCGTGGATTTGCGAACCTTGGCAACACCATGGCCCTTTCATACATGGGGAATGGATCTTATAGGTCCTGTTCACCCTAATTCCAAGGGTAACATATGGATTTTAACTGCCACCGAGATGTACACAAAAAGTGGGTGGAGGCAATACCTCAAGAAGGCCACGGACCAAAGAAGGGCCAATTTTATCAAGGAAGCACATCATTTGCCGCTTCTAAATCCCGAAGATAATTTTGTTTGGATAATGGAACTCCTTTCATCAATAGGGATGTCAAAAAATCGATGGAAAGATACAGGTGAAACATTACAAGTCATCACCATATTACCCGAAAGGCAAATCTGACACAGCAGAGGCTACAAACAAAACCTTGATAAAATTTTATCAAAACCCTAGAGCGATCATCCAAGACACGGGCGTAATAATTACCAATAAATAATGGGCATATCGAATCTTCAAAAGGAAGCCTACAAAGCGAGACCCCATATGCTTTGGTTTATGGTGAAGAAGTTGTTTTGCCACCGAAATAGAAATACCTTCTACTCGAATGAGACTTCAAGCTCAGTCGAGGAAGAAAATCGACCAAAGCAACCTCGAGAGCCTTAGTTGACTTTCGAGATAAGGCTAAAGAAAAGCTCGAATTACCATCACGAAAAGATCATGACGACAATACAATACCGCAAAGAAGACTACGATTTAATTTCTGGTGGGGACCCGTACTCAAAACTAACTCAAGTCATGAGGGGGACCCCAACCACCAAATTTTACCCCAAATGGGAAGGCTCAGATAGGTACGAGATCTCTAAAAGCGGGGTATCGCAAGATATCTCGTGGGGGATCGAGATGTCGCCTCGTGCCCATCAAACTCAAGTGGGTAAAGAAATATTACACATGAGAAGAAAGATCACAAAAAGTTATACTTTCAACTTCAAAAGTAATCGAGGCACCGACTAAGATGCTTCTTGGAAGTTACACTTTCAAACTTCAAAAGTGATCGAGAACCCCGATTAATGTTTCGACAGCTATACTTTCAACTTCAAAAGTGACCGAGGCACCGAGTTTAAGCCCTCAACCCCGAAAAGTTACACTTTATCTTTAAAAAAGTGACAAACGTTATGCTTTATTCGACAAAAGCAAGAAAGTTACACTTTACCTCTAAAAGTGGCAATCGTTATATGCTTTCTTCGACAAAAGCAAGATTTACTAATGAAACGTTATGCTTTTCATTAAAAGCAATTTTATTATCAATAAATTTACAAAATTTCACTTATACTTGAATGTATTTTAAAATTTCTTAAGAAAAAGAGTATAAAGTCAAGTTTTGGTTTGTGAAAACTATATATACATGTTTTTGATAAAATTCATATTTACTTGTGGTTGTCTTTCAGAATATTAATAACTTGAGATTCAATGATAAATATTGAATTTTAAGGAATCATTCAAATTAAAAGCAATCAACAAGGTTGAAGAAACTACATTTTGATAAATGAAACATGTAAATGAGTTTCAAACGGAAATCGAAAAAAACTACTACAACAAGTTATGATCTAAAGGCCAAGACATATCAAATCAAGAGGAGGCATAGCTAAAGCTTCCAAGTCAAAGAATGGCCGATCTCAAACCTTAAGATTTACAACTTTCAGCTCCCTAACTTGTTGGGTAGTTACTTCTAAGTCCCGTTACTGGCACTCCACATCCTGAAATTTAGCATTTAGATCCTGAAGTTGGTCTTCTAAATCTTGAGACTGGATCTTCAGCTTGTTTCATGCTTTCATCAAGCTCGTAAAGTCGCACCGAAAAGGAATCATCTTCACACTTACTTACAGCAACCTCCGAACGTAGTAAAACAAGATTAAAACTTGATTTGAGAAGATCCAAATTAACACGAAAAGGAGACATGTCAACACCCACGCCTTCAAGGTCGCTCACATCATCACTAAACTTCTTCAAGTCCTCTACCGCAAGGAATATAAAGACAGAGTGTGCAACCCAAGAACAAGGCTCGCAAGTCGGTTCAGAAGAAAGTTCAGGGTGGAAGTCGCCTTAATAATCAATCGATCAAGTATCTCATGAAACCGAGCTAGAGACGCCCAGATTTTCTTGACTAGAGAGATGATATCCGAAACCCCCTCCACTAAATAAGATCCCCACTGATTGAAGGAAGCTTCGCGTAAGCCACTTTAGACGCCACCATAGAATTTGACAAGACAAGAGATGGAGGATCGAAAGATGTCAGATGGCCGATGATTCCTCAAGCCTCGGCCACTGGGAGGATAACCCAAGGTCACTATAAGGCGAGTGGGCGACATCCGGATGAAGAACATCAAACAAAGCAAGGGCCTCAACAGCAAAAGTCAAATCTTTCATCTTCTCACCAAAACAAAAATGTCAAAGCATAATATATTATGAAAAAAAAGGAAATTCAAGATGAATTATATATCGACTAAAGAAAGATACTCACAATATAGCCAATGGAAAAGGAGTCGAGATGATGCTTCTAAACGGAATGTCATTTAACCCACCCAAAGTACTATCAATAATGCCCTCCCCGATCAATCACTAACTCGTCAGAACTCTTTCCGGGAGGATGGACATCAACAATAGTCTCGTAAGATTCCCCTCAAGGAGGTAGGAGCCTTATTAGCCTCTTTAGGCCCATTATACGGAGAAGTCATAGGAAGGATCAAGAAATCGGTGTACCACCCACAAAGGACTTGGGCTTACATCTGATAAAGTGTCTTTAAAGATCAAGGCTAACACAATCATTATGCGAAGAAGATGACTCGACACCAATAAGGATAGGTTGAGAAGGCTCACGATTGGCGTAAACCGCCAAGCAATACCTCATGTGTAAGACCAGAAATAAACCCAAGAGAACATCATCATCCTCTTCATTGACCTCTATAATCTGAAAATCAAGAAAATAAATACATAAGGAAACACAAAAGCAGTTATACGAAAAAAAAAATATGGAAATGTCACAAAAAATTTACAAAATTTATACGTTGCTTCTTGACCGGATCCTCGGCTGCCGGCATACTAGAACCAGCATCATCAAAAGGACGTTTCGATTATGGCTTTAAGCGAAGCCTAATAATGGGATGACTAACCGAAACCACGATAGAAGTAATAGGAGGATCCACCTCAGAATCAGTAGTGGTAGATGCTTTCGCTTTAGAACGGGTGATTCTCATTTCCTCAAAGACCAGATGATCCTCGGGAGGAACCAAGAAGGTATCTGATAGAAATGCATGAGACGAAGCCCGTGGTGGACTCACGGAGGTAGTAGGGACATGTGTTTGAAGAATAGTTGGGTCACTTCGAGGATGAATGCCTACTCGACCGAGGATGAGAAGACTTAAGATCAAAGCCTCACGCTCAATGAGCCGACCTTGGTCGACCAACATTCGAATCTGGATAGTGGGTCTTAGGGAGAACATAGCAACCTGCCCATCGAGACGTTCGGAATAAAACCGGTAGAGAACAAATCAAGTATCATCCCCCATCTTTTAAGATCGACCGCCAATAATTACGCTCGTTGGTAGATATCGCCTAATCCGAGAATCATTCTTGCATTTATGACAAAAGGAAGGGACTTATGAGGAGCATTTGGAGGCCTTGGAAATGCCCACGTAAAAGAGGAGAGGTAGAGACAAAGTTGAGAAGGCGGCGCCCATAAGTCTCCGACAAGTGTGGCCAAAGGACGCTCCCGTCAAATCTAAACCGCCTTCATGACCCTCGTGAGGAGAATAAAGCACAAAGTGCAAAACCATTATCTTCGACGGCAAGTGAAAGCTCCGCACTCAAGGAAGACGAACCAAGACAACGAAGAACCACTCAATTCGTTGATATCCGAAAGTAGGAGCGAAAGTGATGCCTATAGAAGCGCGCGACGACCACCACTTTTTGAAACAATAGTGTATGGACGAGTCAGAAAGCATGAAGAATCATCGATAAAATATCGTTAATCTGAACTAGATTTGGTGATCAATCCAAATGAAATGTATGAGGGATAATGTCATGAAATGAAGAAGGATCTGAATACTATTTTTCTTCTTAGAAAATGTGCGCAGGAGTAAATATCTCAAAAAGTGCTCAAGAGAAAGATTTGAAGAAAGGAGCAGGGAGCGAAGCAATTTACGTCCATACCTAAGTAAAGAAACAAAAAGATTGATAAGAAAAAATGCAAAGTGAAAGACAAGTTAATAAAAATACGAAAATGGATACCTCCCAATGATTCCTTCATAATGAGAATAGTTTCGTCCAAACGACGATACAATGTTCCTAAGAAGAGAGGAGCAAGAGGAACATTTAGACCTCGAGATAACATAGAAGCTAAACCAAACATGCGAGTCGAAGGACCATCTACAGGAGACCTGAGAAAAATGAAGCGGGATAACCACATAGCCAAATAAGCAGTTAAGGGAAAAGGGCAAGGCTCTTCATGGAAAGTGAGGACAGACTTGTTATAGTCAGAACTATTTCGTGTCCTGCCCAGAATCCTCAAGAGTAATAATCCAAGATAAATCTGTGAAATTCTATCACGGATAAAGTCTCAAAATTCTTTTAGGAGGAATCGAATCGCGAGATATAATTGGGAGCTCGCTTAGAAGCTTCTGTTAAATAAGCAATGCACTCAACGTCTCTAGGAGACAAACTAGATATGCTACAGAAAGCCGATACAACAGCAGGAAGGCTACAAGATATAATCTAGAATGAGTTCATACTCTAAAAAAAAAAAAAAAAATGAACGAAATAAAAAAAAAAGATTACTGGTAAATGGCATAAACGTCCTTCAGAGTCAGGGTGAACTCCCCCAAGCAAAGGACAAATGTACATGTGGAAGAACACCAACGTGAAATCAAGATTTCGAAGAGCATCTTAGTCTTGTTTTGACACGAAGATCCCCGCATAGTTTGAATGCAACGCAAAATGCTCTTCTCTTCAAATATCCACATATTCGAATTTGCGAGAACCTCGCTTGGCCCAATGTCGCCACCCTCAAGATGATTGGATGAGTCGGATATGAAATGAATGGGACTGTAGGGGTATTCTTGTTTTTCTATACACATACGGGGAATGCGAACAGAACAGGGAAAGCTGTCTAAACTTAAGTAAGCCGTAGCATATAGAAATAAGCCTGCTTTCTCGTGAGAGGAGGAAAGGTCAGACGATCATAATTTTTTACTTGCTCCCGTAAAACGCCGGAAGATCCATAAAAGGGAGCCTTTCCCGGGCCGATGAAAGGAACTTCCTTAGTAGTTTTCGTCCGTGGAACGCTCACCGGAGTCAGCCTCAACAACAAGAAAACTTAACATTTGAATTCTAAAACAAGGAAAGAAAGTGAATGAGCATTTGAAATTAAGTTCTTACCATAATAAGAGAGAAAGTATGAAACTTAAATAAGAAGATTGATTCGGAAAGGAAGATCACGGACACCTTTTAGAAAAGGAAGAAAAAAGAAAGCACAAACAGCACAAACATTAGGAGCCATTCAAATAAATAGGTAAAGGAAGAACGGGAAAATGTGAAAGAGAGGCCATTAGGCCTGGTTCCCCAAGGGTTGTCCCATAGGGTTTAGCCACCCCAAAGAGCTCTTCCTCTTACGCTTAACTTCTCCTTACTCGTTGAATCAACTGATTTAAATAAAGGCTACTTCACCGGAATATCCGAGCCAATGACCTTGTTAAGGTGAAATGGCTCGGAATAAATTCTTCCTCCTTGCGGTGTTGTCCTTCCTTTCAGAATATCCGAGCCAAGGACCTTGTTAAGGTGAAATGGCTCGCAATAAATTCTTCCTCCTTGCGGTGTTGTCCTTTCTTTCAGAATATCCGAGCCAAGGACCTTGTTAAGGTGAAATGGCTCGGAATAAATTCTTCCTCCTTACGGTGTTGTCCTTTCTTTCAGAATATCAGAGCCAAGGACCTTATTAAGGTGAAATGGCTCTGAATAAATTCTTCCTCCTCTCTGTGTTTCCTTCCTCGTTGTAATATCCGAGCCAAGATCCTTGTTAAGGTGAAATGGCTCTAATAAATTCTTCCTCATCATGTGTGTTGTGGTCCGAAAAAGAAATACTACAATTACCTGAAAAGAGAAATCGATGAAGCAATCACAAAGAATTAACTAAACGAAAAATCGACACGACTAGAGGAGACATAATATTGTGAATGGAATATCAAAACTAATGTACCGATATAAGTGTCAAGCAAGTAATCTTTCCAAAGGTGAATTCGGTGAGAGTTAAGCGCAGTGTGTTTTGGATAAAACTTCCTACAACTCGAACTTCTTTGTTGTAATTATTGCCATCCGACAAAGAGCATGATTACTTGTAAGAGTTGACCATATCAACCAAGATTGCAGATTTGGCCCATGCAACTGCTCAAATGAATCTCTTCGCTCAAATATGTCAAGCAAGTGACTAAAAAATAAGCAATCAGAAGTTTTTCCTGACTTATCCCAATCTCTTCAAGATTACAGCATTCTGTATACCACCTGTGTATTTACACTTTTAGTGTTATAATTATAACCTAAATACTTACACATATATACTGCTACTTAATATATACTCCCTCCAATTTAAAAATTGGAGATGTATATTTTTTATTTACACTTCCGTTAAAAAAATAATAAAGATATATTAAGTGTAAACAAAAAAAAAAAAAAAAAAAAAACACAAAAACAAAATTAACCGAACAACAATATATATATATATAATTTAAGTTTGTGATGGCAGCTTCCCTGGCAAGTCCACAGAGTGTGGCCTTTATGGTTAAGCAAGGTTCAGAAATATTGTATCTGTTGGAATGAAAGAAGAAGATTTAGAGAGATTAAGCATACCTTTAATGTCACCTAAAAATGAAGACTTTCCGCTTCGCTTCCTTCCTTCACAATCACAATGGATGCAAAATTTGGCACATCTATCGGGGTATCGGCTTGACAGAAAGCAAAATAATCCTTGCTTCTCTCATCTCCTTATTCGAGACCGTAAGATTTTTAAGGCGGCCACGTGTTTCCTCTCCAGCATCTGAAAATGGTGGGGTTCTAAGGAGAGTTGATCATACCGAGGCATCGCGGATTTGGTTATCTTTGGGGTTTCTAACCAATTTCTGTACTTTTGGTTATTGTTGATGCAGATGATGGTTATATGTCTCCGTTGACTAATTTGTGAAAGTTAGCTTTGGAGCACAGCTTACTACTTGTTTCAATCACTGATTTGATTGGACTAAGGATTCCTACCTCACTCTGTTAGTTATCGGCTTCGGAAGGAGAATGGACGAAAATGGTTTTCGTTTGGTAAAATTTTATTACTTTGTTCGCTGATTTAAGGATTCTTGCTCACTCTGTTTGTTATTGTTTTTTCTTTCTTTAAGATCTTGATAACATCCGTATCCATGACTGTAGGAGGTAAAATCAAATCGCCTTAATTTATGGCTTTAATCAACCAATAATGCATATAGATTTCATTCACACATAAAGAGTATAAGGCAATATTTTAAGTATATACAAATTTTATACATGTATCTAACTTAGAATTGGCATGCATATACGTTATGCATAGTTAGGCTAAAGTTTAATTAGTTTAAACGTGTGTACAGATTTTACACCTACTTTTGGGTTAATTAGTATTAAAAAAAAAAAAAATTAATGTGTCATGCATGCATAGTGTATTCAGTTTTAATGAACTTGGATCATCCTATCTCAATGATAAAAGTTATAGTTGAGTTGAGTATGAAAATTATTGTGTCGTCATGAATACATCTTTTTGTCATTATTTTACGCTTTGTCATCAGATTACATGTTTTTGTGCATATTCTACTCCTTATCTTTTGATAAAATGATAAAATCTTTTGCCATTCAAAAACACTAGCAGACATTTCATGATGTGTATTTTCCAAAATAAAACAAAATTTTATTTTGTAATATATATTTGATTTAATTTATCTTGATTTAAAAAAGAAAAAAAAAAAAAAAAAATATACATGTATATACACAAAAAAGATTTGATTTTGTTTCCAAAATAATATGAATGAATTTCCAAAATAAAATAAGATCTTATTTTATTTTGTATATTTGATTTAAATTATCATGATTTAGTTTTTGAATATATATATTATATTCTATTTCTAAAAAATGAAAATGAAAAAATTTAGTACTAAAGCTACTACGCATACACTTTGCATAAAGTTAGGAGTAATATTTTGCATCGGGTTTTCCGAAATCAACCTACAATCAACCATTTGTCAGTTGAATGGATAGGAATGATATATGAGTTGCACTTCTACAACACGCATTTGGTGGTTTACAACTGTCATACAATTACAACGAAGAAATTACGCATGTAATTGTATTCTTATAATTCATTCATTCCTAAAGAGAGAAACCACAAATGGGGGTAGGCATTAATTCTGTAAATATTTTCGTATGCATTTTTTTTGTTGCAATTTTTTTGAATTTGACGGAGTAATTATAACCCAACCACCAAACTAGCCTAAATGCATATGAGAAGTAAAAAGTAGATAAATTTTTCCATAAGAATTGAATATATATATATATATATATATAAAATGATTTGATTTTATATAAAGAAAGATTTTATTTTATTAAAAATATAATTAAGGAAACAAAGATTATGCAAGGTTTGGAAAGATTTGATAGAGAATTTCCAAAGATATAATATCGGGAGAGCTACCATAGTTCCTCTCCTATGATTTTCTATTTTCGTGGCTTGCAAGATCATGAGCTCTGCAGATTTTTCGAAAATTGAAGCGATATTCACAGAGTTAAAGTATTTTGCACGATCGTCACTCCAAGGACGCGACTCTCGCACAGGGGGCAAATGTGGGCCCAAGTGCAAATTAGGGTTCACATGACCTAATTGAATTAAATGCATAATTAGGGTTCCGCGACCTCATTAAATGTGCAAATTAGGGTTCGCATAACTTAATGGAATGAAGACGGAAAAGCCAAAAAATAAATAGGCGAGACCCGAGAGAAGCCTCCACGGGTCCCGAGAGGCGTAGAAGGCTCGTGGAGGCAACTCGCTTTGGGAATTGATTGAGGATTGGATTGGTGGCTGAAGGATAGTAAGCAACATGGGCATTATTCTAATGACTAAAGGGTATTTCGAATTTTCTTGAAAGCATGTGCCTTGCAGCATGACTACTTTCTAGAAAACCCTATAAATACCCCTTCCATTCCATCGGGAAGGGACTTCTTCTTGATCGGAAGATCGGACTCTTGGAAGATCAAAGGACCCTTTTGGTGACTTAAAGGCTTAGAGATTCCACCCAAAAGCACTAGAAAGGGGTTTGAACATTCTCTAAATTCAAGGACTCAAGAAGGCTCTTGAATCCTCATTACTCCTAACACGGTTCCCTTGATTCTAGGGTTCTCACGCGTCAGTCGTTGGAGTAATCGCCCACTGGTCGCTCTCCCTCTTCAATCAACCAATCAATTTCGTGCTCTTTGTGGATTTCTCTCCTCCTCAGCCAACACGAAACCCTAACCCTAGCAAGGTACGATTTCCTTGCCCACAAAAAGTAATTGTTGTTTAAATTTAAAAATTGCAATTATTTTAATTTAAAAATAAATATTGCTAGAAATCAAAATGTGCAACGATCATTATGTGTTTATGAGAACTAAAACAACATTATTTTAATTATAAAATAATAAAATTTATAAGTAGTAGTAATATTTTTTACAAAAATGATCAAAATCAAAATTTGACTGATTTTTAATTTTTTTTATAGTTAGAGTTCTTCTCTAAATCCTCTTTTTAAAAAATAAAAATGAGTGAATTTGATAGGCATGCATACCCAAATCAGCAATTAAGTGAGATAAAAATCCTTTAACCAACATAAAATTGCAATAAATAGGGTGTGAAATGTCATTTTACATAAATAGAGAACGCTCTTTTGATTCCCTCACCCTGAGGAGTCAAATCATATATAGGGATTAAAATAGAGAATTATATAAGGATAAGGAAACTGTTGGATATTGATTTATTGATATATTCTTTAAATGTGGGGATATAGAGTCTATTGGAGAATCTGTTGTGAATGCTCTAAGTGTGTTAAATTTACAAAAAAAATTTGCAAAATTGTCCCTTCATGTGTACAAAACATTATAATATATACGTTAATGTTTTAACTTTTCTATGTATATGTTAATATTCCAATTTTTTGCAAAATTATTCCATCTAATCAAAATTGGTGATCTATTCACATGCACAGAAAGCGAGTGCTTTAAGGGCAAATTAGTCAAATTAAGTACTAAATTATTTTCCTTACATATTAGAACTGACTACTTTGCCTCTAAAACACTCACCTAATGTGAACGCCAATGACCAATTTGGTCAGAAAGAAGAGTCAAAGCATGGGATTATGGGAGTTAGAGTTCTATTGTCTTCACATTTTTCATTCATTATCTTAATTAAGTAAATAAACAGTAATAACAACATAAATCATTATTAGCTTATATTTAAAAATGGAATTTGAGAATCAATAACTATATGTAATAAGGCATTATGAGATGTTATCCAATAATTTTATAATTTTGCTGAGTCATTTTGATTAATCATGTCAATACAGAGTTAATCATTCAAGGTTATATATTTCTTTGATACAACGTATAAACTTTTCATATACAGTAAAACCCCTATTTAGGAATACTCTATATAAAAATAACCTTTATAATATTAAAAAAAAATTTGGTCCCAATTTAGGCCAGTTATAAATATGAATAACCTCTAAATTGTAATATGTTATATACTTTTTAAGTTCCGTATTAAAAAACTATACCTCTATATAGTAATAATTTTATATATATATATATATATATATATATATATATATATATATATATAGAGAGTGACAATATTAATTTTAAAAGACTACATTTCCTATAAAGAACTATATTTTCCTATAAAAAGACTAAATTTCCTATAAAGGACTATATTTTCCTATAAAAGACTACATTTCTTATAAAAGACCACATTTTCCTATAAAAGACCACATTTCCTATAAAAGACTACATTTTCCTAGTTTGAAAATCTAAATAATTTATGTTTTCTTTAATTTTTGTTATAAAATTTATATTTTTGTTAAAGTGGATATTTTTGGGTGTTCGAAAAATATTTTGTACCAATACCTCTATTTAGTAATAACCTCTCAATTAGAATACAAATAGTTTGGTCCCAAGTCTATTCCTAAATAGAGGTTTTACTGTACTGTGAAATATATATAATTATATTCAATATTATATATGTATTATGTCAATGAAAAGTCACTTCAAGAAAAAAGGTCAATTTCGACGAAATTATCTTTGACGAAATATATTTTCTCGGAATTAGTTTATTTCCAATGGAATATATACTCTGTCATATATAATTCCCTCGTAAATACGTTAGTTTTGATAAAATTTCGTCGGAGATGTTGTTTACTTCTTGGCGCCAACATTCCCGCCAACGCCAACTCAAACTCCAATTACAACGGAAGTGTACCTATTTTCAACGAAAATTCCATTGCAAATTATATAATTTTGAGGGAATTAAGTTCGACGAAAATTCTGACAGAAATAGATTATAAAACCTAAACCAGATTGTTTCCCCTAAGCCGCCACTATAATTTCTTAATCTCTTTCTTCTCTCTTTATCGCTCAACTCTCTCTATTCTCTCTGTCCTCACCTCCTCAACCTTGTTCCTCGATCACCTACTCTCAACGTTGCCTCCACCTCCCTACCTCCGACACCATAACCTTTACCCCGAAGACAGCAAATCTTCAGCGCAACGAATCTCCGACGATTCTTTGGTGACAAACCTAATATCAGGCTCTAGCTCTTCCATCTATACGGGTAATCTCCAGTTGTACCTAGATTAAAGGTTTTTCTTCTAATTCTTTTTTTAGTTTCCCCTAAATACAGTTAATTGGATTGTCTAGATTGTTGAAATTAGTTGAAGTATTGGTTTGACTGTGGGATTATTGTTACATTACCTAGATTACATTAGATTTGCTAAAATTGGTTTAAGTTTTGGTTTGACTATGAGATTATTGTTGCTGAAATTGGGACTTTCCTAATTTTTGACAAACTATTGTTGTTCTTAAACATGGGAATGTGCTAATTTTTGACAAGTTATTGTTGTTTGTTGTTGAAATTGCAATACTCTTCTAAATTCTACCCTAAAATTGCATTACTCTTCTAAATTATTTTTCTGAATTATTTTGTTGTGCACATTTTATTTGTTATTGGGATTATATTTTTTTGAAATTGGGATTATTTTGTTGTTGTTCTATCAGTGTATAAATCAGATTAAATTTGTGTTCCTTTTTGATTTATGGAATAATTTGTATGTTGTTTATACATGTTAGATTATGATAAAAATGAGATATTTCTTATTTTTGACGAAATTCCAAACGGAATTTCTGACACAATTCTCCAATTGCAAAATTTGTGGATCTTGCTTTACTTTATTTATGTACTAGTAATTATCCGTGCCTGAAGGCACGGCGTAACGAAAAAATAGATTAAAATTAGAAAAATACTATATTATCTAAATACTCTTTTCAACTTAAAAATAACTTACAATTAGACATAACAATTATCATAATTTACCACACTACCACGATAATTAATTTTCCTTTAAAAATAGATATTAAGAAAAATATAAACTTGTCCACAAAATATACAATCATCAATAACAATTATTATAATTCACCACACCACGACAATAATAATAATTATTATTATATTATTATTATTATTATTATTATTATTATTATTATTATTATTATTATTATTATTATTATCATTATTATTATTGTTATTACTATTATTATTATTATTATTATTATAATTATTATTGTTATTATTATTATTATTATTATTATTAGTACTATTATTATAATAAATATTATTAATATTATTATTATTATTATTAATTTATTACTATTATTATTATTATTACTATTATAATAATAATATTATTATTATTATTATTATTATTATTTTATTATTATAATTATAACTATTATTATCATTATTATTATAATTATAATAAAGATTATTTTTGTTATTATTATTATTATTATTATTGTTCTTATTATTATAATAATTATTATTATTATTATTATTATTATTATTATTATTATTATTATTGTTATTATTTGTTGTTGTTATTATTATTATTATTATTATTATTATTATTATTGTTATTATTATTATTATTATTAGTAGTAGTAGTAGTAGTAGTAGTAGTATTATAATTATAATAATAATTATTATATTATAATAATTATTATTTTGAATTAAAATTAGAATGAATCTGAACCGTACTTATGCTTTCCCGCCCAATTCAATTAACATGAATCTAAATCTTTATTATATAAATTACTGTTATTATTATTATAACTATTATTATAATTATTATTACTACTATTACTATTACTAATTTTGTAATTATTATAAAATAATAATATAATATAATTATTTATTATTATTATTAGTAGTAGTATTATTATAATTAATTTAATATAATTATATTTATAATTATTATTACTATTATTAATAGTAGTACTATTATAATAATAATAATAATAATAATAATAATAATTATTATTATTATTATTTGTTTGTGTGTGAAGAAGAGAGGAGAGCAAAAGATTTTGTGTGTGAACATGAAAGAGGGTAGGGTGTAGGGGTGAATTTGATTTGGGCGGAAAGAAATATGAGCCTTTAGATTAAGTTTGAATAATTAAGTTAGAATGAATCTGAACCGTTTTTGCACTTTGTCAAATGAAAGATTCAAAATAGGTTCTGTTTTATTATTATTATTATTATTATTATTATTATTATTATTAGTAGTAGTAGTAGTAGTACTACTATTATAATTAATATTAATATAATTATATTTATAATTATTATTACTATTATTAGTAGTAGTCCTATTATAATAATAATTATTATTATTATTTATTTGTGTGTGAAGAAGAGAGGAGAGCAAAAGATTTTGTGTGTGAACATGAGAGAGGGTAGGGTGTAGGGGTGAATTTGATTTGGGCGGAAAGAAATATGAGCCTTTAGATTTAGTTTGAATGATTAAGTTAGAATGAATCTGAACCGTCTTTGTGCTTTGTCAAATGAAAGATTCAAAATAAGTTCTGTTTTATTATATAGATTTGGCTTAGTTTCCCAATGTTGTCTGTCTATGCCCAACGCCGTGCCCATACGCTCCCGACACCTGGTGCACCCTTACGCGCCCTAGCACACCTAATGTTGTCTGTCTATGCCCAACGCCTGCCGCCTGCTCTCTCTCACGCCTAGTGTCTATTGCCTCCCACTCTCACGTGTTGTTGCCTCTCAAGCGCGCCAATGCTTGTCATTGTCTTTCACGCTCATTTACTACCTCTCGCGCTTACTTATAACTTGCCGCGTGCGTGCGTCGAAGGTGCATGTTGTCTCCAATGCCCTTATTCTTGTGACAACCCGAAAATATATAAGATCTTGAACGATTAAATTAAATGTTAAAGAATAAAACATACTTGAAATAGAGGAATAATTAAAAAAAATTGAGAAAAACCTATATGGTTTGAAATTTTTAAGCATTGCAAAGAAATTAAATGTCAATGAATGAAATGAGAATATAGATAGTAAAACTGAGAAAATATGGGTTACAAAAAAAATTTAAAACCCTAGAATGGATTTATATGTATACTTGGAGGTATATTAAGAATAAGGTATTATGATACCTTTAAAATTTATGTGAATTAAATAGTGAAAGAGATTATGTAATAATGTGTGAGAAAAAGTTATTAAGGAAATAAATTTCAAATGAAGAGATATTATAAGGATAAAGTGAATGTGTATATGTATGGGTACATATATACGACTTAGTGATGTGCTATATATATTTTAGCAAGAGAAATGATTAATTAAATTAATCATACAATAATATTAGGTCACATTAATTATTTATCCATGTATTAAATATTTTGTGACTTGTGTAGAATATGTGTGTGATTAAATAAATATATATATAATAAATATGTATATATATTTATTTATTATATAAAGAAATAAAAAAAGAAAAGCAAGTCTAATTGAGTTAATAAAATTATATGTACATGAGTAATTATTTAAATTTCAAAGGAGTAGAATGGAAATCCTAATTAAATAATGGATCAATTACATATTCTATTACATTTTTTAAAATAATTACAACAATAGTGCACTCATAAAATATTTACAAAAGTAATAGACTTCCCATATTTATTTACAATATTAGTGCAATTAGGATTCCTTAATTTAAGGAATTAGTATGTAATTAATATTCCTTAATTTGACCCGCCCAGCTCATTTTCAGTCAAACCAACTAACCCCTATCCATCCAACTTCGGCTGTTGCCAGCAAGTTCTGTTTTCTCTCTCATCCATGGTATCTTCAGATCTCATTACCTCAATTTTCTACTACCAACCCCACTCCGTATGAAACTCCAAAGGGGATGATGTGCATTCCCTTTTAGAAGTTCTCTCTCTTCTTCAAATCATATCACCTCTCAGTCCACAATCTCCTCTTCTTCACTACCAAGATTAAGCACTTTTTCTCCTCATCTTCGAAATTTAACATCTTCTCGGTCGAATAGTAACCTTCATCTCTTAAAAAACACAGAAGAAATCCCAAGCCTCCACCACTTCATTGCCCAAGCCGCTATCACCTCTTCCGAACCCCAAGCTAAGTAAATTATCCCCTTTTCTCACTTCTTTTATTTTCTCTCTCTCACATACACTTTAGGTTAAATTATCTAAGCCAATAGTACCTTGAATGTGATGCAGTTGGTAGTCAAACATTCATATAGTGGGTAGCCAAAACTTCATGCAATGGGTAGCCAAACCTTCATACCAAGGTAACCAATTCAGTTTTATTAAGTTACCAATTTATTTTGAATGTGATGCAGTTGGTAGCCAAACCTTCATACCAAGGTAACCAATTCAGTTTTATTGAGTTACCAATTTATTTTGAATGTGATGCAGTTAGTAGCCAAACCTTTATGCAGTTGGTTGCCAAACTTTCAGACCAAGGTAACCAATTCATACTGTAGGTGTGGAGGTAGATCGGTTACCATGGTATAAAGGTTTGGTTACCTTGGTATAAAAGTTTGGTTACCTTGGTATGAAGGTTTGGTTATCAACATTACATTCACTCTCTTATCTCTCTCTCTCTCTATGCAGTAGTGTTCTTATTTTTCTTTGGATATGAAATTAGAATTGGAATTTTCAGACATGAAGAAATTGTAAAAAATCAAATATCCACGATTAAGATTTTAATTTCTAGTCTGATTGTTGTGCGGAAGAGAGGGAAAAGGGCAGTGAAAGAGATGGAAAAGAATGATAAGAAATTACGGCTTGTTGCAGATTTAAATGATAATACTGCTGATGTAAGAACTGAAGTGATTGCATGGAAATTATTGAGGAACAAAAAGGTTGACAATTTTGTGCTTTCAAAGAAGAATGTGAGGAAGAGTATTACGCGGAAGAGAAGCCAAGTTTCTGAGAATATTTGATGGAGATAAAGATTTGAATTTGAATTATTATTTTGAATTTGAATTTATTTTTGTTGTTAGATCCAAGATATTTGAATTTGAATTTGAATTATTAATTATTAATTATGGCAGTTTTTGTTCTTATACTAATTTCTTAAATTAAGGAATTCTAATTGCACTAATATTATAAATAAATATGAGAAAGTGTATTATTTTTATAATTATTTTTGGATGCACTAATAGTATAATTACTTTCTATTTGTTGTATATTATTGTAAAGGACCCTTAAATAATTAGGGTAAGATAGAATTAAGGTAGTGGACTATGCAAATTCATTTGGCCCAATTATTTTAATTAGAGAGCCCAAACAACTAAGTGGAACCCCAAGTCTTGGTCCAACTAATAATGGGACATGTGTTAGTAGAATAACTATGGTTAGCAACTAACCATACTTGAGTTAAATGTAGGAAATTGTGGGAAATGACTTTATTGCCCAAAAAAAATGTGTTAATGACTTTTGTGCCCTAGGAAGAAAATTGCTAGGAAGTTTCCTAGTAATGGAGAAGTGACTATTTTGCCCCAAGAGAAATTTAGTAATGACCATGGCGTCCTTGGAGGAAATTTCTTAATTATAGTTAGATGCTAATTTTGTCCTTAAAGAAAATTGATTATAACCAATATGTCCTATGAGGAAATTTCTTCCTTAAGATGACTTAAAGACCATCTTGTCCTTCCCTAGTAATGGTTAAATACCATTTTACCCTTAGTCTTGAATTCCTACAAAGTTGAAAAAACCTTAGGGGTGAAAACCTAATATTTGAAACTTAAGAAAATATCTTAAGGAATATGCTAAGTAATAAAGAATATTCTGAGAATATGCTAAGAATATGCTAAGGGGTGATTTGCAAGCTTTTAAAGACGAAAGGGAAGACTAGAGAAGACTTATATTGGATGACTAACTTATAAGAAATTGAAACTAGGTTTTATATATAAAAAAAACCTAAGTATCATTCATTTTACTTCACCCATTTCATTTTTCTAGAGAAAGAAAAGAGAGAGAAAAAGAAATAGAAAGAGAGAGAGGGAGCTTCAACCGTGGGTTAGAGGGAGAGAAGGAGGAGAGGATTTTCTCCATACATCAAGCTTAATCAAATTGTTTTGAAAGAAGAAGATCCAAAAGGTTTAAAAGTCTCCCTTACTTAAAACTTATTTTAGATCTATATATGTTTACTCTTATGGTTGTTTTAGATCTAGTGATGAACTTATGTTCTTAAACCCTAGAGTACTAGATGTACATGTTTTATAAAGTTTCATGCTCGGATCTTACTATTTTATGTGTTGATGAGCTTTAAAAAGGAAGAAGATGAAAAACTGTTAATTTTTGGGTATAAAAACCCCAAAAATCAGTCCACTTTGAGGGTTTACCATTTAAAATCTACAAATTATTTTTGTGATCCGTCGAAGAGGTGTGCTAGATCTATGAGTTATTTGTTAAACCCAAGTGGTAACACTCAAAAATATTAAACGATTAAGTCGTGGCGTCAGTTTTGGCAAAATAATCCCTACCTACCTAAAATCTGGAAAAACTAGAAAAGTTTCTGGCCTGTTTTAGCGTGACTTGTTTGGACCACTTTGGTTGCTCTAAAATTTTTGGTCTTTTGTGGTATGCTAGTATATCAAGTTGTCTAGGTCTTGTCCAAAGATGAGAATTTTTGGATGTCCAGAAGTTGAGTTATGGCTTTTACAATAAAATACAATTTTAAAAGTAACCTGTTAGAACTCGAGATCTACAACTTAGAAAATTTGATATTTTTACAGGTGTTTATCCTGAAAATTTCAGAATTTTTGGACAAAATTTTGATTTATGAAAAATGATGCAAGATCTGACTGTTTTGGGCCATTTAAAAATAGTAAACGAAATTGAAAAATTTCAGAAAAAATATTTTTTCCCATAAAAGAAAAAATTTTGAACATGTTTTGGTTTTTTTTCATGTAAATGTTTGAGTTATGGATAAATGAATAAATTAAGTTAAATGATGTTGGAAATGGTGAAAATGTGATTTTATGACTTAAAGACCCTTAAAATGGTAAGATCAGATTTTTAAAGGGTATTTTGGTCATTTTTGATAAAAGGTTATATTTATAGCATTTTAGGTTTATTAAATAAATAAAATAGTAAAGGTAAACAATTAAATTAAATTATTTATAAATTTATTAAATGATTAAAATATTATTAAATACTTAATAATATTAGATTAAGATATTATTAATGTAATTAATAATATTAGATTAAAGCATTAATAAATGATTAAAACATTATTTAATGCCTAAAACATTAGATTAAAAATTATTAATATAATTAATAATATTAGATTAAATATTATTAAATGATTAATAATATTATAATGTGATTAAAATATTATTAAATTATTAATAATATTTAAGAATGGTTAAAATATTATTAAATGATTAATAATATTAGAAAGTGATTGAAATATTATTAAATAAATGGTTAATAATATTTGTAAATGATTAAGAATATTAAGTGAATCAAATATTATTAAAGGGTTAATAATATTTGTAAGTAATGAAGATACTATTAAATGATATTGAGAAGTGAATTAAAATATTATTAAATGATTAATAATATTAGACAATGATTAAGACTTTGTTAATTGATTAATTAAATATTATTAAATGATTAATAATATTAGTAAGTAATTAAAATATTATTAAATGATTAATAATATTTGAAAATGATTAAGATGTGGATAAGTGATTAAAATATTATTAAAAGGTTAATAATATTTGTAAATGATTAAAATATTATGAAGTGATTATTCAGAAGTGAATGAAATATTATTAAGTGATTAAAAATATTAGACAGAAGTTTTAAGATGATGATTGAGTGATAGTAATGATAATGAGATAATGAATTATTGATTATGTGGCTAAATGTTAGCTAAATTATTAATGAAGTAATAGTATTACGAGGCATGATATGTTATACTGATTGAAAGATCAATCTTATAAATGATAGGTCTTTCATAAGAGATTAAATTAGACTGCTTAGCGGTAATCGACGGACAAGGAAAGTTTTCTAACTCAAACTCGAGTTATTATGTTTCAAGCATGTTATTGGTTTAATTATTGACAATTATTCCACATCTATGATTATTGTTTATTCGCACTTAATTAGTGCAAGTTGCATATGTTTATCGGGTATGAAAGGTTGATCACATTTATTATCGAAGTATTTATTCATGGTCATTGTTGGCCACTCCGCGTTATTGATTCAATCATTCATATATTGAAATTTAATTCATACTCTTTCAAATTATTATATTGTTGAAAATTCAAAAGTTTCTTCTTTCTTTCAATCATGATATATCTTTATTGTATTTAAACTTGCTGAGCAAAGTAGTTGTTCACTTTTGCTATATCATGATAACAAATTTCATATTAAGACAAATGTTCAAGGAAAGACAGAGACAAAATCAAAGGACAAGATTAGAGTGTTATGCACGTTAACTATTTAGTTATCTGATGTAAGTTATTTATGTAAACTTTTTGTGAATCTAAAGGTATGTATATAAGTTAAGGTTAGAAACCTTGAAAAATGATGTAGAATTATTTGAAAATGAACAATGTATGTATGAATATTCCGCAATAATTATAAAACAGGTATGAAGAGAATGTATCGTGACGCACCAGGTCTGAGGTTCCAGAAACCTGAATTTGGGAGCATTACAATTCTTCTATTGAAAATAATTAAAGGAAGGGAAAATTGTAAAATTGTCTATTCATGTATACATTAAATTGTAATAGACGTTGTAACTTTTATAATGTCATAATCAATGCATTAATTTTTAACAAGACTGTCCCCTCTAACCAAAATTAATTGTTAAGCACTAATTAAGTTATATTCCAAAAATATTGAAACTAACTACTTTGCCTCTAAAACACTCACTTGATGTGAAAATGAATCACCAATCTTCGTGAGGGGCCGGGAAGACTCGCAAACAATTATAGCATTGGATATGACATTGCAAAATTAAAATATCAACGTTTATATAACAATTTAGTGGAAATATAATGGGATAGTTTTACAATAACAATAACAAAATTATACTTTATTATTAATAATACTAAAGAATTGTTACAAAAAATATATATATAAAATAATGTTTATGGCTTTGGTTGATTACAATCACTGTCAATCATCTACTAATTAAACTTTGACACTTCATTATATAAACTAGCTTTTGTAAGTGTAGCAAGACTCTTTTATTATAGTTATTATATTAGTCTTTTCCCTCCACGAAAAGATTCTGGTTTGCTAAATTTACATTTTACATTCCTCAAAGACATTTTTTTCTTATTGTTTACGTCTAAATTTATTTAGTGTTTACAGTAAATCTTATATATGATATCATGTTATAACTTAATTGGTTTGGTAATAATGGATTGACAGAGTTAATTTGAGAGTTGAGTGCATGGGTTTAAGGGGTTTAGAATTCTTCCTGTTGTCTTGATCACAATTTTCATTCATTATCTGAAGTAAAAAAACAGTAATAACAACATAAAACATTACTAGTTTAGAATTTAAAAATGGAATGTATGAATATAAATAAATAGTTTTGTTAAGCATGAGCAGCATTTAGGTGGTATTTGATAAATTGAGTAATTAAGATCTGAATAATATTAGATCAATGAAATAACATATCAATCTAAAAAACTGTTTAATAACTAAAAAGTGTAAAACATCTAAATGACACTATTTTACTATTTTAACCCTCTAATTTATTTAAAAAATTTATTTGAATGATCATAAAATTTGAAATTAAAGAAGTACAATATTTATTGAGGCTATTTTAGTCCATAAATTTTAAATAAACTATTAAGTGGCAGCTCTTAATAGTTAAGATTTGAGTTCCTGTCTTAACGATTAGGAGGAAAAATATATTATCAAACAAGATTTATAAGGAACATATGCCTTACAAACAAGATTTGAAATGAATTAAGAGATATTATTACACAAAGAATAACCTTTGTTCCTTTAGGAAAGAGCAAGGGAAAAAGGAACATGGGCTAGAAATAGAATTGAATAGAGGTGGTAGAAACTAGAAAATAAGACAATGATGCTCACATGATATTTCTTAACCATGGTTTTAACTTTTACAAGAATCCCAATTTACATCAACCCTAGTGTGTCTCCCCTCTTCCTCAGCCAATATCATCTCGAGCTGATCGCTTGGCCGACAATTGGGATTGTTAATGCACCACCTGCATGATCAAAGCCGTACTTTGCAGCTCCAAGAGCATTAAGAAGGAAGGATGATTAAGATAACTCAACCGAACCACGAATCTCTTGATTTCATTGTCGTCCTCAGCAATCACTGCAAACTGTCCTTCCTTCATATCTTCTGGCACATAGCTAGGTTGAATCATTTACTTCCTCAAACTCATCAATTAAAATAGCAGCAGGACATATATCTTACTAGTCATGTACATATATACTCTTATTCATAAAAACAAAAACATTATTAGTTAAGAATTTAAAATTTCTAACTAGTTAAGAATTAATGGTATCTCTAATTTTGGAATCAGAGTATATAAACAACTAAAGTATTAG
Organism: Panax ginseng; assembly: GCA_020205605.1. NCBI lineage: Eukaryota > Viridiplantae > Streptophyta > Magnoliopsida > Apiales > Araliaceae > Panax > Panax ginseng. Next base: position 13,490,838 of record CM035131.1, on the reverse strand, counting down.
TTATTTAATATCTATACATCCCCAATCAAGCTAGGACTTAAATACTTAATCCTTAATACACTTGTCAACAGCAGAAGTTCTATAATCTCAGTTCTCTTTTCTTTCTTTTTCACACATACATCCATCTAGTTTAAACCTGGAATCTCAACAACCAATTAAATTCAAGTTGTCTCATATATCAAAGTTGCCATCAAAACCCATTTACTTCTTTCCCCAAAGCAATCCATCCTCAGTTCTTCTTGTAAAATAAGAGTTTGTATATTTTTTAAAATCGATTTCATGTTGCACCCAAAAAAAAAATCGATTTCTTGGGTATGCAAAATTCAAAATTAAAGTGCTTGGAGAAAAAAAAAAATTAGTTTATACGGTTGCTATGTACAGAAGAAAGAGATTGTAGAAGGAGCCGACGAACTGGAAAGAGGAGAAAAGCAGGAAAGATTATGTAGAAAAATTAAGTAAAAAGAAAAGGTGAAAAGAAAAAGAATAGAGGTAGTAGAAATTAATTCTCATTTTGCTACTTTTTTTGTTTTTGCAATTTGGAAAGATAAAAGGGCAAGGGAACAAAAGGAAAACACGAATGGAAGTGAAAGAAGTGAAAAGCCTCGCAGGTGATTACAAATCCAACTCTAATATAAATTCACTTCTTTCCTTTTTTTTATCCCTTCAACTTTCCAGGCTCTAAACAAAGCATTGGCATTATATAAGTTCAACATCTCATGGAACTTATGATCAATAGGGTTGGTAATTAAATTAAAAGATGCAAAATGAAACCTGAAAAGACAAGAATAAGCACATTACTTTTATATATATATATATATATGGGAACCCATCCATATGGCCCAGTTTATAGGAGCTAATCTTAACAACCTCTTTTGTACCATTGATAAATTGATTTGAAGGCTGAGATTAGAAGTTAAATATGATAAGCCGACACAGGTTGTTGTGCCCAATTATTTACTTGAACCGGCTTCTATTTTAATAAGATAGGCTCACGTAAAATATTATTGTCAGTATAGTTATACAATATGAATATTTATTATTAAAATAATCCGGTCGGAAGAGCTTGTACCGGCTTATCCTTTTTTTTCTTTTTTTTCCATTTCTCCATTATATGTCATGACTCAGCAAATATTTAATGTTAAAATAATCCGTAGGAGCGACATGAACACTTTTTTTATGTTAAAATGTTCGGTGATGCGACATGCAAGGCTCATCTTTTTCTTTTCTCCATTATATGTCATGACTCAGCAAATTCAAATAAAATAAAAAATAAATAAAAACAAGCCGGACCAAGTATGTCACGCAATTTGGAAATTTTTTTTTACAATATCCACCATTCATTTGCTAAGCATGAGAATCAAACTCGCGACCTCAAATCTCCAAACCCTCGTCATATGACCACCCGAGCATCACAGGCCTAGCTGCTCATTTCAACCAAGGATATATCTTTATAGTAAAACTTTACCATCCTCTAAAATCTATATATTATTATTATATTACGATTTATTTTTATAAAAATCTATATTATTAATTGGGTTTGTTAAAATAGAAATAAGTTAATTTTATATTTATTATTATCCCTTTAATGTTTTTTCTTATTTTTGTAATAATATCAATAAAAGGATTATTAATATATAAAAATAAATATCATTCTTTAATAAAATATAAAGTGATCATTATAAATCTTGCATTATTAGTATTAATAATTTTATTATTAAATTGGTTGAGTGGAATTTAAATGGATTTAGATTATAGTAATTTATTTTATTATTACACATATTTATTTTTATATTTATTTTAATTATTATTTGAGTATGAGTAAATAATATGAAACATTATTTTTAATATTAATATAAATAATGTGATTATTAATAACTAGGCCTAATAATAATATCTATTTGGTTTGAAATGTATGGATATTATTATTCATCTAGTTATTAATAATCACATTATTTATATTAATATTAAGAATAATGTTTCATATTATTTACTCATACTCAAATAATAATTAAAATAATATAAAAATAAATATATGTGTAATAATAAAATAAATTACTATAATCTAAATCCATTTAAATTCCACTCAACCAATATTTAATAATAAAATTACTAATAATAATAATGCAAGATTTATAATGATCACTTTATATTTTATTAAAGAATAACATTTATTTTTATATATTAATAATCCTTTTATTGATATTATTACAAAAATAAGAAAAAAAATTAAAGGGATAATAATAAATATAAAAATTAACTTATTTCTATTTTAACAAACCCAATTAATAATATAGATTTCTATAAAATAAATCGTAATATAATAATAATATATAGATTTTGGGGATGGTGAAGTTTTACTATAAAGATATATCCTTGGTTGAAATGAAGCAATAGGCCTGGTGCTCTGGGGTGGTCATATGATGAGGGTTTGGAGCTTTGAGGTCATGAAGTTCGATTCTCGCTTTTAGCGTGAATTGTTGGATATTGTAAATAAATAAAAATCCAATTGTGATGATGACTTAGTCGCTGTTTTTATTTATTTATTTATTTTATTTTAATTTGCTGAGTCATGACATATAATGGAGAAAAGAAAAAAAGAAAAAAGAAAATAGGTGGTAGAATTTTCAAAGATATGTCGGTAGGAACATTTAACATTTTAAATAAAAAAAGGGTGTCTGCATAAGATGTCTTAAATGGGATTATTTTAACATTAAATATTTGCTAAGACATGACATATAATGGAGAAATGAAAAAAAAAAAAGAAAAAGGATGTATAGCCAGAGGTACAAGCTCTTTTTCTAGTAGGATTATTTTAATAATAAATATTCATATTGTATAACTATACTGACAATAATATTTTACGTGAGCCTCTCTTATTAAAATAGAAGCCGGTACAAGTAAATAATTGGGTACAACAACCTGTGTCGGCTTATCATATTTAACTTCTAACTTCAGCCTTCAAATCAATTTATCAACAGTACAAAAAGAGGTTGTTGCACAGTTTTCATGGCTACCGGTTGCCATGAATGGGTTCCCTATATATATATATATATATGTGTGTGTGTGTGTGTGTGTGTTCAATGAAAAATCAATTAAAAAATGAGCTTTGGTATACTAAAAGAAAAATATATATTTTAACAACTCTTAATCATGGTTTTACAAGAATCCCAATTTACATCAACCCTAGTGTGTCTCCCCTCTTCCTCAGCCAATATCATCTCGAGCTCCCTTGGCCTACAAGGGATTGTTAGGGCACCGCCATGATCAAAGCCGTACTCATCAGCTGCTTGCTCCAACAGCATCAAGAAAGATGGATGATTAAGATAACTCAACGGAACAACGAATCTCTTCATTTCATCGTCTTCCTCAGCAATCACCGCAAAGTGTCCTTCTTTAACATCTTCTGGCACATAAGTTGAATCATTTACTTCGTCAAACTCGTCGGTATTAGAAGCCGACTTTTTACCTAAAAGAAGACTCTTTTGTAACTTCTCTACTACTACTTTAAGCTTGACAATGCCATTCTTTTTCTTGCTAATGCTTCTAAGCTTGGCCATTGCTTTGTTAATTAGTATCTTTTTTGAATATATAACTTCTGAGTGCCTTTTTACTTAGTATGTTAGCTCATTTATATAGTCGCCGAGGACGTCAAATTAATAAGATGAATGGTTGGTACAGTTGTAAAGGTGGACATGGAAGGACTGACATGTGGCATAAATAATTAAGGGAGACAAGTGCATGTGTATATATTTTCATCTCAACTATGAAACGTCCCTTTAGATAGTCGTCTCATCTGCCTTCCTTTTTAAAACTTCTTTATAGTCTAATTCCTTTTAGTAGTATCACCCTCCTATATAACATTTATGCTTCATTACAATTAGCAATTTTCTAGTTAATTTCAACTTAAATAAATGGTGGTAAATCTGTTAATTTTTTTTCGTACTCTTTCATATTTAAATTATTGCAACGTACTTGCATATAAATATTCGCAACGACGGACAAATATCTATCTTTGACTTTGAGTTGTATTGGAAGAAATTCTAAAGTAACCGAAGTTCTTGTGATTAGCATTTAGATAAGATATCATAACTAGAGTTGTGATCATTAATGTATGCGTTCATACTTCATACGTTCAATATTTTATTAGAGAACTTAAAATTATAGTTTGCTATATATGTGCAAAAAGGTCCTCGATCCAAATTTATTTGTAGCCATGCATTAGAGAGAACATTCGAGAGCGAAAATTATGGTTCAAAACTATTTGCTTCTCAGCCTCTTATATATACATAGCTTTACCCCACTTGAAGATACATTTCATTGATATAAGGAAGAACAATGTCCGGAAAAAAGAGGCAAAATAATAACTATGCAGTATTGATGCAGGATAGTCCGAGACCGAAGATATCAAATTATTGGATAGTATGTTGATGACCTTAGAATATTATGAAAGCAATGATCGTCACAAACGAAGAGGCCATTAAACACCTTCGGCATTAATACCTTCAGCTTCGGAAGATGAGATCTTTCAGCTTCGACTTCGGGTGATGGAACACCTTCAGCTTTGGGAGTTGAGAGGACACTTTCACCTTCAACTTCGGGAGACGAAATGGCGTCTTGACTTCGGAGTTCGACAGACTAATAATTTAATTGCTTTCTCTTTCTATTTAGTTCTTTAATTAATGATATTTTATTATTTGTAAGTTTGTTATTTTGTTTCCGTAAAAGTAAAAAATTTGTTAGAATCCCTTTTCGCATTTGTTAGAATCTTTTCATATCCCTAGGAGAATTTTATTTTCATTTTATTTCCATATCTCTAAGAATATTATAGAGTGACTTTGAGATAAAGTTGTGCTAAGCTATATATATATAAACCCGACTTGTGGGTTAGAATAGAAGACTTTGATTTTGATAAATATAAATTTACATATTAGAGAGAATTTCTCTGTGTTTTCCGGTGAATCTCTTGTTCTTTTAATTGTGAATTTATTTGTTTACCAGCCCGCAGGATAATTGTTATCCCACCAGGCATCAGTTGGTATCAGAGCTCAAGCATCTTAATTTCTGGGAATAGACTCATCGGTTTTAATGGTTGGTGGTCATGGTCGTAGAGGGAAAATTTTGGCGGAGGAAGTCCCGCACCGTGATCGAAGCGTCCAAGACGTGATGATTGAGGATTTACAGAGACAAGTTCTGAGCTAACCCGATTACTTTAGCGGTATGAAAATGGGTCGTCGTGGACAAGTTCCGGAGGAGGAAGTCCATTCTGGCCGCGTAGTGGGCGGGTTCGGAGGAGAAGTCCCACATCTTGAACACGATGAAGAATCCTATGATTACGAATCAAGTTATGATAACCACTTACCACGATGGGAGGCGGTATATAGAACAATGTAACAAGTGAGGACCGTCGTAGCGATCGGGTTTCAAAATGAAGCTACACGATTTTTACCAGCACGCAGCTATGACGGAAGGATTCATTCATTAGATGAACGAGGTAAAGCGCATCTTCGAGTATAAGGAATTAAGTATCAGATAGCGCTAAGGTAAAATTGGTTGCCATCAAACTGAAGGGCCAAGCATCTTCTTGGTGGGAACAGATGAGGCATTCAAGAGATAGACAAGGAAAGTCAAAAATCACCAAGTGGGAGAAGATGAAGAAGAAGATGCAGAGTCACTTTCTTCCTTTCGGATACACCCAGTGTCTGTTTAAGAGATTACATCCGTTAGGACAAGGTACTCGATCTATGGATGATTATACTGAAGAGTTTTATCAATTGATAGCAAGGAATGATCTATCAAAAATTGAAGAACAACTGGTGGCACGATATTTTGGGAGGATATTAAAACAGCCATTACAGAACGCCCTCAGCCTCCATTTACTTTGGACTATTTCTGAAGCATATCAGTGAGCTCGTGAGGCAAAGCAACAACAAAACAGTAGACAGATGCCGAGGAACAATCCCCCCAACAAGCCAAATCGATCCCCACAATTTTGTACTACACCACAACCTCAGGGTACCTTTAATTCTAGCATCAAGTGCTTCAGATGTGGAGAACCAGGTCATAAAGCAACTAAGTTTCGAAAGCCTGCTAACCAAAAGGGTAATGACGCCGGGTGGGATAGTGATTATCCTGCGGGCTGGTAAGCAAATGAATTCACAAATAAAAGAACAAGAGATTCATCGGAAAACACAGAGAAACTCTTTCTAATGTGTAAGTTTATATTTATCAAAATTAAAGTCTATCTAATTCAACCCACAAGCCGGGTTTATATATAGTTAACAAAACTTTCTCTCCAAGTCATTCTAGAATCTTCTTAGAGATATGAAAATAAAATCTTCCTACAGATACGGAAAGATATCCTAACAAACTTCTTAAAAATACGGAAATAAAATCTTAACAAGTACCAACTTATTATAAAAGATTTACTACCTATTAAAATATTGTTACTATAAAAGATTAAATGATAATAATAATAATAATAATAATAAAGTCCATCAACTTTCGAAGTCATGACGTCTCTTCGAAAGAAGTTCGCCACACCCGAAGTCATGACGCCATCCGAAGCCAAACTCCAACCCAGAAGACACGAATTTGACGCAACGACCACAAGTCAACCGATACTGCCATTGTTGATCCTTAAACTTTTGGTCCTTTAGCATCGCCATCGTACTATCCGATCATTCAGGATCTTCGGCCAAAAATCCTCCTGCATCAGTCTCTCCGTGTTGGAAAGAACTCGTCCTCGAGTTCGACACAGATAGAATGAAAACTGTACGAGAAGAGGCTTCGACAACTGAAATATTTTCCTTTTGATTAGATCTTAGGACAAGATATATCTAATGTTGAATATCCCTCATCGTTGATAGTCCTTATGGAAGCTCTTCGGGTAATTCTTATACATCGGCTGACACTTAGTGCTTTCAGCTGTCGAAGCGCTCCCACAAAGAAGTAGGATGTGAGATCCCAAATTTTATGAAATAAAAGTATTCAATTTTTTTATAATTATTATTCTATTTAGTAAATGGTTAAATTGATAAAAGGTTATAGTTAAGGGTGATATTTGAAAAAAATTTCAATGTAAACAAGTTGTCATAAAATAATCGGTAGTAAAAGAAATGCGATGTCTGGCGTGGTTGCATAGTAGCACACGGTATTGAGTATTGATCTTTACGTAAAAGTCACTTTCTTATACTTAATTATTACTACGATAATTCTTTGCATAATATCTCTAATATTATTTATTCAATTATTGTCACGAAGATCATCTGCATAATATTTATTATTATTAAATCAATAATTGAGACGACAAAGTTATTCATATTATTATTTACAATATTGACGATGTCTAGAAAGTTCTGTCGATGAGAAGTTTGGTCACCTAATTGCGTGCCAATAGGGAGAAATCCTTATCGGAAAGCCCCTTCTTTCCTGGGAACGACCTGGTTGTTAAATATTGTGAGTTATAATATTAATGATGAATAAGTTCGTGTTGATTAAAGATGAAATTGATAGTTCCATTGTGTTGGGATTATTAGTGTTAGTAAAAATCGACATTTATTTCGATAATAATTGATGTGTGGAAGTTATATTGACAAATCGGATAATTAATCGGATAAATGAGCAATTAATTGCTATTAATTCACATGCTTATAACTATTTATTCACATGTGTGTACTATTGATTCACATGCATGTACTATTAGAGGATGTGGTGCAAGATTGATAATACTTGCATGACTAAATTAAAAATGGAGGTATAAATGAAGGTACTATACTGAAATTATTTTTTCACATGTATAGAACTATTGAATCACATGATTGTACTATTGATTCACATGATATACTATTAGAGGAGGTGGTGCAAGTTTGATAATACTTGCAGGGCTAAATTAAAAATAAAGGAAAAGATGAAGGTATTGTACTGTAATATTTCGAGCCCCAAAACGTGTAATTATTGAAACTATATTTTCCTATAAATAGAAGCTCATTCTTCTTTCATTCTCACCAATTCACTAAGTCTCACAAGAGCAATATAGAGAGAGAAGATATAAAGCGAGAAGCTATAGAGAGAAAGAAGAAGCGAAGTATGCTACTTCACTATTCCAGTATCCAATCTTCTTCTGAGGTAAGGGGTATTATTTATTTCATATTCTGAAGAGATATTATTTTTCGTATTCGTATGAATATTATTTTCGTTCAAAATTCATAAGTAATATCATTTCGTTCAATATTCATAGGAATATTATTTTCGTTCAACAGTCGTAAGAGGTATTATTTCTTTCATATTCATGAAGAGAGTTATTTTCTTTCAATACGCGTAAGGGTTGTTATTTCATTCTTTATTATTCTATTGGAATAACCTGTCTACGCGGACTACCGCATGCATGGTGAAATTCTTCTGTTATTCCATTCTTTTTTTATTACATTGGAATAACTTTTGCCTCACGCAGACTCTGGCGTGCATGATGAAATTCTTCTGTTATTCTATTCTTTATTATTCTGTTGGAATAACCTGTCTACGCGGACTACCGCATGCATGGTGAAATTCTTCCGTTATTCTATTCGTTATTATTCTGTTGGAATAACATGTTTATGCGGACTACCGCATGCATGGTGAATAACCCTTCGTATTCATTCTTTATTAAACTATGAAAATGATCTATCTACGTGAATTACCGCATGGCAGATGAAAATCCATTTGCAGTTTCGTATATTCTATTATACTCGTATGAGATATCATTTCTTTTGTACTCGTCATGAAATATCGTTTTCTTTGGTATTTTTCTTTGACGAGTTACTATTCATGAGTTACTATTCACCCGATTACTATTCACTCTAGTATTATTCACTCGGGTATTCGGGGCACTTTTTGTGCCGAAGTACTATTCACGAGTTACTATTCACGGGTTACTATTCACCCGATTACTATTCACTCTAGTATTATTCACTCGGGGTATTTGGGACACTTTTCATGTCGGGGTACTATTCACGAGGTACTATTCCCAAAGTACTATTCATAGGGTACTATTCACGGGGTACTATTCACCCGAAAAATATATTTCTTTTTTATCCAAATTAATTTTTGATACATGAATATTATTCTTGAATTTTATTCCACAAAATAGTATCATATTGACAATTTGGATATTTTTAAACTCTGGATAAATTTAAAGTCTTTAATATTTATCCTTGATTTCGTTTGATTAATACTTATATCATTGTCATCACCCTCATGCTTATATTGTGATGAAAGTCATCTTTGGCTTACGTGTATAGATGGACTATTGATTGGTATGATTATGACCAGGGATCATTTGGTATAATCATGACCCGTAATGTTATAAATGGTGTGGTAAAAATCCTCATTGGCCCGTAGTACATTGATGGACAGTTATTGGTATGATTATGACTAGGGATTATTCGGTATAATCATGACCATTGATGATTACATGAATATCCTTGGCCCGTAGTGCAGGGATGATTCGATGATGTGGTATATTTATTAAGTTGAGTCTCAGCAATAAAGTTGATGAAAAACTTTTTAAATCATAGAAGATAGTAGATATCATGCTTTACTTGACTCTTCTAATGGATTGCTTATTTCACTGCAGTTGTTGATCTAAAACTTGTTGTTTATTGTATTCTATCAGTTGTTATATTGTTGAAGGCTAAGGATAATTTATTCTGCATTATCTTAGTCATAATATTTCTTACTGGGCTAGTTGATCTCACCTTTTTCTTTCATTGTTCTCTTCAGGAAATGAGAACGTAGCCGGGACTAGTCGGGGAACAGAGTGATGGTCCGAGATGGTGTTATAGTAGTCCTCACTATTTTTATAAAATAGTGTGATAATAATTATAATGAGGACTCCATTGAGTGTGGATATTGTCTAGAAGGCAATATTCATGTTTAAACTCTCAGCTATGTTTTGTCGTATTTTGCACGACAGTTGTATAATTAAGTTTGTAGTTGAGTTCTGTACCATGTATCTGGCGACTCAAGATGGGTGATGTATACCTGTTTTGGAGACGTCACATAGGACATACACCACACCTTCACAATCGGCCTCGATTAGGAATCTAGTCATGGATAATAGGTTTAGACTCCCGACTTCTCGAGCCGAACTGGCCTCTTCTCGTCGAGGCGCTAGTACAACCTTATTCCCTTTAAAACGAATGGAATATGTATTCTTCCGACCATCATGAATGACTCTTCGGTCATATTGCCAAGGTCGGCCCAACAACACATGACATGCATCCATAGACACCACATCACACAAAGCTTTATCAAAATATTTATTGTCTATGGAAAAAGACACTAAGCACTTTTATCCATTCTTACTTCATTACCTTTTTTTAACCACGACAACTTATATGGTTTAGGATGCCGATCCATTTTCAACTGTAATTTCTTGACAGCCTCTTCTGACACTAGGTTCTCACAACTGCCACCGTCAATGATTAACTTGCAGAATTTATTTGCTATGGTGCAAGTTATTTGAAAGATATTGGCTCTCAACTAATCCTCTTCGGAATCACCTTTAAGAGTTGGTAGACTCTTGCGAACGACCAAGGTCTCCTGACTATCTTCATACGATCCATTCTCTTCTTCGCCACCATCATCATATTTGTCATACTCAGGTTCTCCATAAGGTCTCCTTCATCTTTATATTCGTCATAAATTTCTTCTTTATCGATCTTTATATTCGTCATAAATTTCTTCTTCATTTACAATAACTGTTCTTCATCAAAATCGGAATTTAAATTATAAATTCCTCATCACAATCAAGGTGGGAGAAATATTCCGGGATTTCCTCAGTCGGATACTATCCATGAGAATAATATCCTTCCTCGTCATGATCAAGGTGTAGCACTTCCTCAGCCGGAAACTGTCCATGATAGTGATCAAGGTGCGGGACTTCCTCCTTCAGAACTTACCCACGACGACCTCGAGTTAGCACCTTGAGACGCCAGGTTAACTCTGCAACCTATCTCTGTAAATCCTCAATCATCGCGTCTTGAATGTTACGATCCTAGTGCGAGACTTCCTGAGCCAGAATTTTCCCTCAACGACCACGACCACCAACCATTAAAATCGATGAGTCTATTCCCAGAAAGATGCTTGAGCTTTGATATCAACTGACGCCGGGCGGGATAGCGATTATCCTGCGGGCTGGTAAGTAAATGAATTCACAAATAAAAAAACAAGAGATTCACCAGAAAAGACAGAGAAACTCTAGTGTGTAAGTTTATATTTATCAAAATTAAAGTCTATCTAATTCAACCCACAAGTCGGGTTTATATATAACTAACAAAACTTTCTCTCCAAGTCACTCTAGAATCTTCTTAGAGATATGAAAACAAAATCTTCCTAGAGATATGGAAAGATATCCTAACAAACTTCTTAAAAATACGGAAATAAAATCTTAACAAGTAACAACTTATTATAAAAGACTTACTACCTAATAAAATACTGTTACTATAAAAGACTAAATAATAATAATAATAATAATAATAATAATAATAAAGTCCATCGACTTCCGAAGTCATGACGCCTCTTCGGAAGAAGTTCGCCACACCCAAAGTCATGACATCATCCGAAGCCGAACTCCGACCCCCGAAGACACGGACCGAACGCCGGACCCTGAAGTCAATCAATATCTTTGCGCTGATCCCTTAATTTTTGGTCCTTTAGCATCGTCATCGTACTATCCGACCATTCAAGATCTTCAGCCAGAAATCCTTCTGCATCAAGTAAAAACCTTTTTATTGAAGAAGGAATGACCGATGAAGCAGAGGAGTTCGGAGAGCCTATATATGATGAGTACGAGGACGAAGATGTGTTATATGGAGATGGACAGGAGACCCTAGTAGTTCGCAAGAGTCTACTGACTCTTAAAGAAAAATTTAAAGAGGATTGGTTGAGGACCAATATCTTCCACACTACTTGCACAGTGGCAAAAAAGGTTTGTAAAGTGATTACTGATAGTGGCAGTTTTGAAAACGTAGTATCCGAAGAAGTTGTTCAAAAGTTAAACTTGAAAATGGATCTGCATCCAAAGCCATATAAGTTATATTAGTTTGCATAAAGGCAGTGAAGTAACCGTTAACAGAAAATGTTTAGTATCCTTATCAATCGGGAAGAAATACTTTGATAACGCTTGGTGCGATAGGGTGAAAATGGATGATTGTCATATGTTATTGGGAAGACTATGGCAATATGACCGAAGCGTCATCCATGATGGTCGAAGGAATACTTACTCCCTCAGCATAAAAGGGAAGAAGATTGTGTTAGCACCTTGGCGAGAAGAAGACAGTTCGGCTTGAGCAGTCGAGAATCTGAACATATTGTCTATGACGAGATTCCTAAAGAAGTGAAGCATGAAGGAGTTATGTATGCATTACTTCCTTGTGAAAAAAGTTTGGCAAATGACAATGCAGAAGTATCAGCTGATGTGCAGAAGTTGCTAACGGAGTTCGCTGACGGGATTACCACCATTAAGGGATATTCAACATGAAATAGATTTTATCCCAGGATCGAGTATACCGAACAGACCAGCCTACAGACTCAGTCCCAAGAAGTCAGAAGAGTTACAAAGGCAGGTAATGGACTTAATGGAGAAGTGGTATATTCGTGAAAGCATAAGCCCATGTATAGTTTCAGCTCTATTAGTACCGAAGAAGGATGACTCATGGAGATTGTGCATTGATAGTAGAGCAATCAATAAGATCACAGTGAAGTATCATTTTCTGATACCTCGTCTAGATGATATGTTAGATCAGTTGTTTGGTGCAAAAAAATTTTCACAGATCGACATGAAGAGTGAGTACCATCAAGTTCGGTTGAGACCTGGAGATGAATGGAAGACAGCCTTCAAAACACAATAAGGTTTGTATGAATGGATGGTTACACCCTTCGGACTTTCCAACGCGCCCAGTACCTTCATGAGGTTTATGCATCAAGTACTACGACCTTACATGGGAAAATTTGTGGTTGTTTACTTTGATGACATTATTATCTATAGTAAGACATCGAAATTACATCATGAGCACCTCCGAACTGTATTTGGAACGTTGAGGAAGGAACGATTGTTTATAAACAAAAAGAAGAGTTCCTATTGAACGACTTCAGTAACCTTCCTCGATTTTGTTGTTTCTACCAAAGGCGTTCACGCAGATCCGACCAAGATCAAGGCAGTCTTGGCATAGACTACACCGAAGACCATACATGACGTAAGAAGCTTTTATAGATTAGCATCTTTTTACAGACGGTTCATCCGAGATTTCAGCACTTTGATTGCGCCTATCACCGAATGTCTTAGAGGGAAATCATTTTAATGGTCCTAGGAGGCCGAAGATAATTTTCAGTTGATCAAAAAGAAGATGACGGAAACACCCGTACTGGCACTTCTTGACTTCAAGAAGGTCTTTGAAGTAAACTGTGATGCATCTGGAGTTGGTATTTGTGGTGTTCTCAGTCAAGAAGGTCGACCAGTTGCTTTTTTAAGTGAAAAATTATCAGGGTCAAGAAAAAATTAATCTACTTATGATTTGGAATTCTATGCCCTAGTCCAGACACTGAAGCGTTGGTGTCATTATTTAATACAAAAGGAATTCATTCTTTTTACTGATCATGAGGCCTAAAATATATTAATGGTCAACATAAGCTCAGCCGAAGACATGCTAAATGGGTAGCAAACTTGCAAGAGTTCACTTTCACTCTTCAACATCAAGCAGGAAGTCTGAATCGTGTTGCTGATGCGCTAAGCCGAAGAGCATTACTCCTTAGTACTATGCAAAACAAGATTGTAGGGTTTGAAGTCTTCACTGAGATGTAAGAAGGAGATCCTTCCTTCGGTAAGATAGTTCAAGACATACGAGAAGGTCGACAAACTGATTTTATATTACATGAGGGCTATTTGTTTCGAGGACTCCAGTTGTGTATTCCTGATTGTTCACTTCGACAATAGATAATGAGTGAACTTCACAAAGAAGGACACTTCGGGTGAGATAAGACCTTGGCCTTAATAACAGCTGACTATTATTGACCAAAGATCTCGAGCTATGTGAATCACTATATAAAAGGGTGTTCTACTTGTCAGAAGTCAAAAGGAGTTCTTACCAATGCGGGATTATACACTCCCTTACATGTTCCTGAAAGGCCTTGGTGTGATGTTAGTATGGACTTTGTCTTAGACCTACCCCGAACTCAAAGAGCTTCATCTATTATAGCTGTCGTCGACCGATTCTCTAAAATGGCCTATTTCATCGCTTGTTGGAAGACCATGGATGCTGTTTGGATCGCCCATCTCTACTTTCGAGAGATTGTACGCTTACATGGTGTCCCACAGTTTATTACATCTGACTGGGATACTAAATTTGTGAGTAATTTATGGAAGAGTCTGTGGGAAAAGCTCGGAACGCAATTGAACTTCAACAATGCTTACCATCCTCAGACCGATGGTCAGACCGAAGTGGTAAATCGAAGTTTGGGCAATATTCTGAGGTGTTTGGCCATAAATAAACCAAAGTAATGGGATCTGGCACTTTCTCAAGCAGAATTTGCTTCGAACGGACCACTAACATGAGTTCTTTTGAGATAGTTTGTGGTCAGAACCCTTATGGAGTCTTAGATTTAGTTCATGTTCCTCGGATTGGTCGAATACATCCCAAAGAGAAAAAAATGATAGATCATCTTCAGGTTATCCATGATCAAGTGTAAAAGTCCATCTTGGAAAACAATGTTAAATACAAGGATCGGGTTGACAGTTATCGTCGTCAGGTTGTTTTTAAAGTTGGAGATCGTGTTTGGGCCGTACTTACCCGTGATTGTTTTCCTGTTGGCGATTATAATAAACTTAAGGATCGAAAAAATGGTCCTTGTGAAATTCTGCAGCGAATCAACGATAATGCTTATCGGTTACGCATTCCGAGTCATTTGCAGACTTCGGACGTTTTCAACGTTAAACATCTGAGCCACTGTTTCCAGCAGTCTACTAAACAAACTGAGAACTCAAGGACGAGTTCTTCTCAACCTGGGGTGACTGATGCAGGATGGTCCAAGATTGAAGACACTGAATTATCAGATAGCATGTTGATGGCCTTGGAATATCATGAAAGGGATGATCGTCCAAACGAAGAGGCCATTAAACATTTTCGGCATTAATACATTCAGCTTCGTTAGATGAGATCTTTCAGCTTCGACTTCGAGTGATGGAACACCTTCAACTTCGGGAGTTGAGAGGACACTTTCACCTTTGACTTCGGGAGATGAAATGGCGTCTTGACTTTGGAGTTCGACAGACTAATAGTTTAATTGCTTTATCGATCTTTCTATTTAGTTCTTTAATTAATAATATTTTATTATTCGCAAGTTTGTTATTTTGTTTCCGTAAAAGTATGAAGTTTGTTAGAATCTCTTTTTGCATCCCTAGGAAGTTTGTTAGAATTTTTTCATATCCCTAGGAGGATTTTATTTCCATATCTCTAGTAATATTCTAGAGTGACTTGAAGATAAAATTTTGCTAAGTTATATAAACTGACTTGTGGGTTGGAATATAGAAGACTTTGATTTTAATAAATATAAATTTACACATTAGAAAGGATTTCTCTGTATTTTCTGATAAATCTATTATTCCTTTAATTATGAATTCATTTATTTATCAACCTACAGCATAATTGCTATGACACCCGGCGTCCAGTATTAATAGGCGCAGTGATCTCAATGTAGAGAGATCTCGATGCCTCTAGTCCTCTATATATATGAAACTCGAAACATTCTTGGCATCAACCCAATTTACTTTGCTACGTTAGATATAATGGTAGTTTATATATGGCACATGTTGAATGCATTTTAAAGTAGTCATTTCAATATTGTTTAAGTTAACTGATAACACATTTCAAATTAAATATTTTATGGTTGAAGCAGGTGGTGAAGTAGTTTGTGATTATGAAGCCGTACTTTAATGTCCAAACACATTTTAAATTTAAATCATAAAATAGAGTTTTTATTTATTTAAAATGGAGAAGATCTTTGTCCATCATACACTGTGATAATATGTATGTCACTAATGATCCTAATAGTAAAGATTCTGGTTGGGTGGTTTAACTTCTTAGCTTTATTTTAAAGAGAATAATATGAAAGGTTTTAAAATTTTAATTTTAAATAAGTCTCAAATGACATGACATGTGTGATAGGGGCCGTAATAATTGACATATTTTTTTGTGTTACTCACTAGCTTAACATCACCACTGATCCTGATCCACCATTAGGATTAATGAGCTACAAATTACAATGAACTGCAACATTTCACCAAGAGGTCCACACTGTATACAACGAAGCAATATATAGTATGGATTGCTTCCTCGAGAAAACGAAAAATAAAAAAAAATCCTATTTGTGGTTAGGCTTTAATTGCACTTGAACCCATTAAGTTCCACATGTTTATACTACGTTTGAATTTTGAATTTTACAAGAATTAAGGTAAAAATAAAAAAATTCATTCTCATAAAATGAAAAATTTTGTGTTTAATTGTTCCATTAAAATGGAATAAAACATTCTCATTTCAACTAAAAATTTATGAATTTCATTCGGAATATGAAATGACTCATTCCAGCCATGAATGGAATGAAATTTATTAAAGTGGTTTGCCACAACTGTAACTGAAGTGGAAAATATGCTCTCACAAAATATTAGAAATGATTACCTTCTATATAAAAATCACTACTTCACTCAAAGGCACATTGCTCAGATGAAAATTAAAAGGGAAAAAGCAATGCTTATTGAATTATATTCTACAAATTAATTTCTCTGTTCTTACATTTCTCAGCCTCATGTCATCACAAGCCAAGAAGCTAACCCTCTCATATATACCCACAACACATTCATTCCTGTTACAATATTATAACTAAAGGTGAGCCTAATCCCTAAAAAAACAACTAGACCAGTAAAGAAAATGGGATACAACAGATTTTGAATTCTCCACACAGAATTCAAAATCTACAAAATGGTATGAGGAGTCTAACTGCACGTTAGTCGTATCTACAAAATGGTATATGACAAAAGGCCGCAATCAACCAATTATTGATATTTTTAAAACTGGGGTTGATGTTATCCGTGTATACTTATTTTTGTGCTACTAGTGGAGCTAGCATTTATAGGCATAGAAGGCTGTAGAAGACAAGGGGTATGAAAGCATTGTCAAGCTGTGCTGTGTATGCCTCTAGCAAACCACTCACAGTCACAGCTAGGAGAAGAGAGAACCAGTGCTGCATAAATTGAAGTAAATACATCAATACACAGGAAATTGGTAAGAGGTAGAAATTGAGAATCAAATATTCCATAAGATAACAGTACAAATCATCAAGCTCTCTACTGAGGATCAAAGGAGGTGTCAAAAGTGCACTCATGGTTGTCCAAATGAAAATTGAGTGATACCTGTGTAAAAATATATCCAGTTGTGGCTAAAAGCGGGAGGAGAATAGAACAAGCTGCCAGGACAGAAGTTATGCCTGCTGCAGTGCCTTCTACGGTTTTTTCTAAACATCGGACGTTTAATTATTTTCAAGAATCAAAATTTTAAGCAAATCATAAAGCAGAAAAATTTTAAACTTACTGCCTGTCTTACTCCACCGGAGAACTCCATACTTGTGGCCAACCATTGAGGCCTGAAAAAATCCAAGACATCCAGTTAAATCAGCAAAACTTTCACAGCACATCCTCTTATACAATCCTTGGGCCAAACAACTAATGACTAAGATCAAATCTAATGGAAGACTAGTCACAACTATCTAGAACAATTCTCAAAAATATCTAGGATATTTAAAAATTACAATAATCACATGAGAAAATCTAGATCACTCTATTAGAAACACTAACATGTAAACTTCCAACTAATGTAGCCAAATGAGCGCCTTATGGGTGTCAAGTAAGCAATAATATCCTGTTGAAAATATGCTTGTTGTGACACTATGCATAGAAATAACTCAACCAGTTTAAACTATATCTCACTATATCTTTTTAGAAAGCTCTTCTGGCGTACCAAGTTCTGAATATTTAGTACCAATTAATTGATTCGAAGAAACCAATTCCCATTGTACTTAGTACCACAAAAAGTGACATTTTCCATTTCTGATTTCATTCACGTACTGCATCGAACCATGATGTAAATAACATTGCTATGGGGTTAGGTTTTGGTCACATTCAAGTATATGTAAACTCTAACAAGGAATTTCCGGTAATTGGTGACAACTATAAAGTCCTTCAACATGGTAGTTAGTACTAACTGAACCAGCTTTTCTAACTGCCTCTTATGTGTGTGGAGTCAAGGGCAGCTATTACACCATTATATATTATTTAATGACTTCAAAAGTAAACTTTCTACAATTTTTCAAAAGTATCACAATCGAGATAAGCAAGTTGTAATGGCATATGGCCTCTCAAACGTGATAACACCATCTTAAAAGCAGAGTTGCAACTCCCAATCTTTGGGAGATGGTGTATTTTAGCCTCTCATTCATGCCGTAGCTAATTTATGAACCTTGTTATCTTTATCAAAGACAGTGATATTAATATTTTGTTACATTTAGCATAAAATACCATGTCGTAAGAATGAAATATAATGTCTCTTATTTGTATAAGAAAACTAAACTAATAATTTACACCAATATTCAAAATTCAAGGTAGTAACAAACATTCTCACCATTGTATCTCCAATTCCAAGGCTCAAAATTCCAGCAAAAGGGGCTAGTGGTCGGTCATTGAAACCAGAAGACATCCAAATAGGAAGTGCACATCCCAATAGAAGTGAAAAATGGCTGAATTGTGACCAAAAAAATGTATTAAAAGGGAAAAGGAAGCAGTTGGTTCTTGATTAAAATGACATGTTCATACAGCTATATGCAATAGAGGAAAGAACAGGACACACCTGACAATAAGAAGATCAGAGTCACGATGATCAGTAAAAGCATTCATAAATTGATGCACAAGGTGTCCCAGAGGCCAAATTCTCCATAACTGCCTACAAAATTATGGTTATGCAAGCTTACACCAGACATACACATGCACACACCGAGTAAGGGGTAGAGAGAGAAGAAGAGAGATTTCAATTTATGGATGTTGTCGCAGCAAATGGCTATATATTATAATACACCACCTTTTCTGGAATATAACTGCAAAACAGATCTTACTGCTGCAACTAGTCTGGCAAATTTTTTAAAACCTGTGCTTCTAGAGGAAGTTTTCTGATCTATATGACTTAAAAGCCACAATAGAATTATGCTAAAGAAATGTGCATCATCCTGTTATGTATGATACAGAAACACACATTCAAATGCAAATATTAAAAGTTTAATTGCTTCTAGAACTTCTAGAACATCAAACCACTTCGTCAAATAACAGTATGCAAAAAACAGTTTTTCTAAGTCCTTTAATTCCTATTTCTATCACCAAGGTCCTTTGCATTATGGTCAATGTGGAACGAAAATCAGGACGAGGGTCTTTGGAAAAAAGGTAAATAGATTCAAATCACTTTATAAAAAAAAACATATCCAGTATGGGAGAGATATCTGAAGAATCATAGTAATTTGAAAAAATGGAAAGCTATGAATAACAACTTGGTCTGGATTTGGACACTCCATTTGAGCGGCACAAAGGCTTCATGTACTATGGTTTATTTCTTTCCTCTTATATGTTGTTCTTTGATTTTGATGTCTTGAACGGCGAATAAGGTCCGTCAACAAAACTCCATTTCCCTCGTGTGAGAAAATTCTCTCATTCATAGAATTCCAGAGGGTTTGGAAAAAAGGCCCGATTATGTAACCACAGATTTTTGTATACGAGTTAGAACATCACAAATTGTTCATCAACAAGTTTAAAATTTTCTTAGTCTTAGCAATTAAACACCCTCACCCTCTCCCCGAACAAAAGAACAAAAAAAACATGCACTGAACACAAATACTATTATATATGTCTTTAATGGCCAAGTACAATGCTAAATAAAGAGTAAGGGACAGATTTTACAATTTTTTATATTTCATTTTCTCTTCCTTTTCCTTTCATTTCACTTGCTCTTTCCAGATTCATATAAAGCCTTGAATTTGATATTTTCTAGTTCTAATAATTTAAACTATAAATTATCAGAAGCAACAAATAATATTATAAATGACATGGAGAAAATTAAAGTCGACAACAATAATCAAGTTCACTAAAGAACTCACCCGAATAATTTACAACATTAAGAAAACTGCCAAAGCTAAGCCGAATGCCAAATCAAGAAACTTTGGCTGGAGGATACAAGAGAACAATTAAAACAATAAGATTGGTGGGGCAGAAAAAAGGTATTCCAAAATGCCAAAAAGATTCTACTTTGCACCCTAGATTACCTGTAAGATAAGGGCAGGTACAAACATTATAACAGCCATTAAATGATAGTATTTTCGAAGAAGAATTCTCTCAATCTTACTGCTCTTTGAAATGTTGTAAAACCGTATCACTGACGCAAATATAACAGCCACCCAATATATACATAATGAGAGCCTCTTGAATGGTTCCGAGAGAACAAAATCAAATACCCTGGTGAAAAAATAAAGATGCAAAACAAAATTATTATTCTGAATAAATAACTCAGATTTTGTCAGGCTAGCGGTAAACTAGGAAATAGAACCAACTAATAGTAAATTCTAATAGCTGTCATATATATGTAAGCACATGACACATGGGTAGTCAGTTATATTTGAGTGAAGGATAAGAAAAGTAATGTAGGTTAGTAAATTTACTTTTCAGCATTCTCTCTCTATAAATAGTGGTAACTGAGAATTATTCTCCAAACATTATGAATTAGTGAAGGAATGAAATGAAGAGAAGCTTGTTTAAGCTTTCTCCTTATTTTTTCTCTCTCCCTCTTCTCTCTCACGAACTCGGTGAATATCACGGAGTTCCCCTCTCCTTCCTCTGAATTCTCTCTCTAAACCTCTTTGTATCTCTGTTTCTCTCTATTTCTCTAGTTAGGCTACAACAGAGGCCTTACAAATTGGTATTTCCAGAACCATCATCTTCTTCCTCTAATCCTCTGCTTCTCTATCTTCAACCTCTAATATCTTCTCTTCTTCAAACCCAATCTGAGTTCTATTTCTTCTAGTCTCTTTTACACTTCTAAGACATTCTATTACCAGCCCCAATTCACAAAAACTACTGCAGATCACAGCCACAAAGCAGCAGAAAAGGATTTTCGGTACTCTGTTTTTCAGCACACCAGCAACTCAACAAATTGAAGTGTTAATCAAGGTATAATACTCTTCTAACTCACTAATTTCAGTCAAAAATAGATAGCCCAAGCTATATTTTTCATAAACAACACCACCCAAGCATATTTCAATCCATAATTTTCAGATTCTATGATATTATTTGGTTTGATCTGATTTTGATTGTGTTTATAAGACTCAATTTAATTTGTTTAGCATACTTAGCATTAGTAAAACAATCAAAAACCAAAAAACTTCAAAAATCCAATCCTTCATTTTTCAGTCCATACACAAACAGTTTTAGCTTATTTGTTAGTACAAGTACTTATTACTGCCTTGGTAATTAGTAAGCATACCAAGTGTTGAATCCTTTGGTGTTATAGCTTATTTGTGTGCTTATTTACTCTGATAAATTTCAACTAAGCAGCAACTAGTTGGAATTAAGCTTTGTTTCTCTGGAATACTCAGTTTGCTTCAATGAGGAAGTCCAATTCTCACTTAAAAAGTTACTCAAGTTCAATTACTCTAACTAGTATTGCTGCTACTTGATTGTTTTGTTGAACTCACAATCTGTGATTCATTGTCATTCTAAATTTCTGACAACCTTGGCTGAACCTGCACACTAAGTGTTCAACCAAATGCTTCAACAAGAATTTTTGAGCTATAGAGAGTATAGAAATGAGAAGTTGTAGCTCATAAATGAGAAAATAAATTATTTCATAAGTGGTATGAATGATTTGCTGAAACAACAAGGCTCAGATATTGATAAGGGTTTGGTTAAACTCTTTGGAGATAAAATAAGGGACAAGAAGCCAATTCACATTGGCTATAGAGGAAACAAGGGATTTTTTAGAAATCCCAACCATACTGAGAAGTTAAGGGCCAAAACCCATGAAGAAGATGATGTCCAATAGAGGTGGAGGAAAAATTTTGATAAAGAAAATGAAGAGGGAAAGGAACTCAGGCATCTCAAGCTTGTGTTCCCATCATTCACTAAAGGTGATAATGCTAGAAACTGGATCATGGAATATGAAGAAGCAAATTGTGAAGGAGCTCCTATATATGATAAGTATGATGAAGATAAAGGGACTTCAATATTTGATGATGTTCTAAGTAATGAGTGGCAGACTGCTATCATTGAGGGGCAACTTGTTCTAAACAAGGAGTGTGATGTTAACCAAGCTCAGGAACAGGAAAATACAGTGGGAAGGGAATTGTGTCTTTGACCAAAAGGTTGAATTAAATGACAACATTCAACAAGGTACTACACAACCAAAATATGGAGAAGAGTTCTGGTATGAAGTCCTTGTGATTGATAATTGTCCTAAAGTGGAGCAAGGATTCATGAAGGAAAAAGGAGTGTAACACTTCTTGAACAACAAGAAGAAGTTTTCTTGGAAGGGGAGCTGTCAAGGCAGCCTCACATGGTGCAGCTCAAGCTAGAAAATGAGGATAGAAACACTAGCATTTCAGCTCCACAAGGTCCCAAGCCTTGTACTAATTTTTTTGACAAAATGGGATGCAATCAGGATGTTGTTTGTCATCCAATTCAGTTCCAAAATGAATGGTTTGCATCTCCTAAACCTTGGACAGATAAAGTGAAGATGTTCAGTCAAAACATGCACTTAGAGAAAACCGGAACAACAAATTTATCTCTGTATGCCTATCCTGAGTATGTTGAAAAAACCACTAGCCCTATTTCTCCAACCCTGTGATCATAGTAAGTTCAGTAAAAGTTTTGCAAACCAGCCTAGTTTCCTTACCAATACACATGACAATCAATCTCAATTCCTTATTAATAGTTCCACCTTCTCAAACAACCTTAAAACAGCTTCTTACTTGTCCTATGAAAATGCTTCAGATCAAAGACTTGGAAGAATTGTCAAGGGATTTGCTACAATGAGTTTAGCATGGGTTTCCTTAATAAGTATATGGAGAATATTGGGAATAGCTCTAAGGAAGCTATGATGAACAAGAGCACTTGCATTTTCCCTGATATTGTTCTTGTTGGAGACTCTACTGGAAGTTCCCAGGTTCAGAAGTTAGTGAAGAAGTAATGACTATGGTGAGGTTGTTCAGGTTAAAGTTTTGACAGGTAAAAACAAGGAAAAGGTGATCTTAAACAAAAAAATATTGTCCCTAAGTGACTTCAGAAGATATTCCCTATTTAAGTGGAAAATGAAGGAAAATAAAAATTCTTTGGAAACTTGTGTTGTAACTCCATTGATGCAACACTTCTATCTTGTGATGTTTAGCACTCAAAACAAAACAAAAAAAATCTGCACTTATGGTTCAAGAAGCAGTGTATTGTCTTTATTAATTTGAGGTATATAAGAAGTTAGGTCAGTTTGAGGTCAAAGTAGCTTGGAAGAACTTAAAGGAAATGAGCATTCTATTAAGAGAAACGAACACTTGGAGGCTACTACCAGCTGAACCTACTTCAAACAGATTCAAATGTGGGAAATGTCATCTCAATAGGAAGAGGTCATGTAGTAATTTCATACTAGTTGTTGCACTATGGATAAGTCATCATATGTACTTCCAAGACATTATTTTGCAAAGAATACATGTTTCTAGCAAGAGGTTGCAAATGATACAATACAAGATAGCAGAATTGGTGTTACTATGAATGGAGAGGATTCATCTTTGGGCAGCTATAAGTGGTCACTCTTTAAATGGAAAATGAAGCAAAAAGAATGTGCAAATGACCTCAGAGTCTCTCCTTTAAACTATGGGGTATCCCCTGAAATTCAAGGAGAAAAACAGCTGAAAATTCAACAAGGAAATTGTAAAGCAAGACTTTTCATCGAACATGTGAACAAGCCTTGCAATGGTAAAGTTTTAATGAGCAAACTCCAAAGCTTCATCTTTGATCTTCGGGGAAATTATGAAGAGCCTGGGTTATAACTGTTCTGCTTTTTGTACAAATTCATGTGGACGTGAATGTTCTAAAGAAGGAGGGAATGTCAAGGGTAAACTGGGAAATAGAACCAACTAAAAGTAAATTCTAGTAGTTGTCATATATATGTAAGCATATGACACATGGGCTAGTTGGTTATATTTGAGTAAAGGATAAGAAAAGTAGTGTAAGGTAGTAACTTTACTTTTTAACATTCTCTCTCTATAAAAAGTGGTAACCGAGAATAATTCTACAAGTATTATAAATTAAGTGAATGAATGAAATGGAGAGAAGAGAAGCTTGTTTGTTTAAGCTTTCTCCTTATTTTTCTCTCTCCCTCTTCTCCCTCACAAACTCAGTGAGTAAACACTGAGTTCCTCTCCTTCTTCCTCCCTTTCTCTGAATTCTCTCTACACCTCTCTATATCTCTGTTTCTCTCTATTTCTCTGGTTAGGCTACAACAGGGACCTGACAAATTTATTATCCAAAACAGCACTCTATTTCTCTGGTTAGGCTACAACAGGGACCTGACAAATTTATTATCCAAAACAGCAATGGAAATAACTTGAAAGAATATTAGCCACCAGGAGTATTCCAAAAAAATTCAAATGGTGATAGAGTTGCTCAGTAAATGGTCTCTATACTTATACAGGAGAGGCAATGAAGAAGTACACCCAAATGGTCATACTTTCAAGTTATACACTCCATGCCCTTTCAGTCATTTCACTTGATCAATCTATCTGATAATTGAGAAGCGTAGGCCTAAGTTGTCACCTAACCTCATCATTATGTCACTCCCTTTGTTACTTAGAATTAAACACACAAATAATAAATGAGATGCTAGAAAACATACAAGTTGACAGCCAAAACCTAGATATTTCAGTCATATAAAATAGAACATCAAAAACCAATATACTAACTGCCTCTTTATTACTATTTTGGTAAATTAACTTGCTAGTTTTAATGAATTGGAATCAACTAAATATTTTAATGTTAGAACTGTAAGTTTTATAGAGCAACTACTGTTTTGAAGACTTGTGAAGCCACATCAAGTTATTTTCCATCCACAATAAGATTACACAAAGGATTGGCATCAAATCCTTATCTTTTGCCTTTTTTTTTGGATGACCTTATAAGACATTCAGACTGAAGGGCAATGGTCATAGTTGTCACGGCACCGCGGCAAGTCATGGCGGTAGCCGACTGCCTAGACGCCTAGGCGACAAAAGTGACTGCCATAACGTCTGTATGGTTACAAGTCGTTTACAATGTGCAATTTATATATTATTTATTTTACTTAACAAGTATATTGGCAATAAAATTTCATATACATTAAAACTCAAAACATAACACTATGGAATAACATTAAAGGCATAATTATGTAAATACTTAGCAATAACAATCCAAAAACAAAACACTTGATATTAAAAATTAATAAAAGAAATGAAGAATTCAACAAACACCACATAGAAAATAAAGTTGCAACCAACCATCACAAATATGTAGTCTGATAAAGATGTTTCAAATCCGATTACTAAAAAGTTTTTTAGGGTTTTATTTCCTTTCTCCCTGGTCGATGGGTCATGGGTTTTTAATCGTGGGTTATGGGTTAATGAATCAGAACTGTAAAATATTTTGATTAGGTCAGAGCTGCTAAGGCGTGCGTCATGGCGTCTCAAGGCGTCCCAAAGCGTCTCAACACGCACGCCTTAGCAGCTCAACATGGCGCCCATCGTCGTATCATTTTTTCATCGCCTGGACGCCTTAACAACTATGGTCATGGTGTATCTTTTTTTCTAATGATATTGTGTCAATTGATGAGACTAGAAAACATGTAAATGTTAAGATAAAGATATGAAGAAGTATATAGAAATCCAAAGGATTTATATTAAATTGGAGGAAGACATACTACACGGAGAGGGATTTCAGCAATGTAATATACAGAGATGCCTTGTAACTACATCAGAAAAAAGAAGGATGACTTAAAAACTTGGGATCAATATTGAATAAAGGGTGCAATGTTGATGAGAACGAAGCCACATGATTGAAGTAGAATGTATAAAGTGCCATTGTGCATCAAGGGTTTACTACGATGGTAAAAGTTCGGATAAGTTGGAAGCAAAATCTATATGAGGGCAGTGAGGTCAACAACGTTATATGAAGATGGATGTTGGGAGACAAAAAAAGCACCAGGAGCATAACATGGGAGTTGCTTAAATGAAAATATTAAGCCAAATGTGTCTCATGTGGACATGCAAGGTTGTATAAGATCTGAAATGAGGACATTTGGAAAAGTCAAGGCAGCACCAACTAAGAACAACGAGGAATATTGGTTAAGATGGTTTGTTCATATTCAACGTCGGCTTATAGGGCTATAAATGCAATGGTGAGACGAGGAGTTTACATCACAATATAACTATAAGAAGAGGGAGAGGTAGACCAAAAATTACTTGGGAGAAGTAGTAAAAAAGAATTGAATATGTGGGATATAAATGAGAACATGACCAATGATAGAATTGAGCAGAAGGGTGCGATCTGCATATTAAATGCTGAGTAGGGTTTTTTTGTTTCTCTCTCCCTTTTTTCATTGTTTCCCTTTTTTTTATAATTAGCTTTTTATAATTTATTTATTCTATTTATCTCTATTCTTTTATTTTATTTTCTAACTTTTATTTAATTATATCTTTCTATTTTCCTCCTTGCCTTTCTACTTTTTCTCATATTATGATATTCATTTCAACCTACCCAACTATTTTGAGATAGAAGGAATTGTTGAGTTGAGTTGCAGCTCAACTCCTAAAGAACCAGAGTCGTGTTTAAAATCCATGCTTAATTAAAATAAATAAATAAACAGAGAAGATAAAAGATATACAAATAGGGACAAAGCCCAACACTCCAAAGCTTAAGGAACACATTGATGTAATCCCCACAAGATTATTATTCCACGGATTATTGATTATTGAAATTAAGCAATGAGCTATTTTTCTCTCTTCCGTGGTTGAGAAACCCTCGAGGTAGTGGTGTGCAAAGCATAAGTGAAGTAAAAGATCCTTGAGGTAGTGAGGTGCAGAATCTCCCCCAAGTTAATTTATCCTTGTTCTACCAATTATTCTCAACAATTATTTATATCCAAAAGTCGTACTACACACTCTCATATCCACTAATGCTTCAGAATCAAGATACCACATGTGGTTTACTTGTCAAATCCTGAATTAAAGAGGACAAACACAACACTCCTGACCCCAAAGTATATCTACCAACACAGAAGCAAGATAACACATTAAACATAAAATGCAGCTGTGATTCAATAATGAAATAAGTCGTGAAATAAGTAGTACCACAATAACGGATGCGCAGGAAAATCTTGGACTAACTGAATCCATGATGGAACAATCACAATCAAGATAAATGCCAGAGAAGCATAGAACAAGGCAGATCTTCCACGATCATGGTCTAGTCTAACTTCAGAGTATGATAAATTTGTAAAGTGTTCCCAAATTCGGAGAACATGTTTAAAGAACAAGGGAAAAAGAATGAGGCCAAGCAGCATGCCCTGCATGTGAGAAACAATAAACTTCACCAACCAGCTACAAGTCAAAATTAATTGTTCCTCATCTACTTTGCCATTCAGGCAAGAGAGAGGATTGTGTGGTTAACGCCACAACTAATGTAGACCCCTGTCATACCTGAATAATGGTGCTTATCTCATTCCTTTTGATTTCAGAGTGAACGAAATTTAATTCAGATGCTTTCAAGTATCCATAAATCTGTTCACACAAAGCATAATGTGCTTAAAAATTATATTGAACACCCAGCATGCAAGAAACTAAAACTAGCATGCATTGGAGAAACTAACCTTCACAGCTGTACATGCAAACATGTCTCCGAAATAGAGAACAAGGCCAGCAGTAACCAAGAGTGCTTCCCCTAAGACGAGACAAAATAATGTAATTTACCTCTCAGAGAAGTAAAAACGTTTCACATAAACTACACAAATACAAGCCTACACCTTCAAAGGAAAAGGACAACTGATGAAAGAAAGATTTCATTTCCAAAGACAATCAAATTTATCTCCTTGTGACTGAACTAATGAAGAAGAGATACTAAAGCACTTAACATTCATTCTAAGTATTAAGACAGAGTATCGAACCCAGAGACCGACCATAAGAAACAGAATGAAACTCTCAAATGTAGTAATCAAAAAGTATACAAAAGATTTCACATTTACGTATCAGAAGTTGTAAACTTGAAAACTTCAACTTCAATCAAATTTACATAAGGAATTAATTATACATAAACACAATTATAACTCTATAATTCAATTACAATTTACAGAAATTGGCATTCACCATAGTGCAAACACTTATTAGAAGAAATATTTGTATTTACAATATCCATTCTTCAGGGCATTTGTTATAATTGGCATCAAGGTCCGTCCTTGGGCCATTTATACAGTACAGGATAGAAACATCAGAATACTTGAACCCTGGAGATATCTAAGGTTGATTTTCGTTTGAAAATAGCTAGCTTCATTTGATTCATGATCTATTCACAGTTACTCCACTCAGTTGCATTGCAAATATGACGTTTTGCACTAAACTTTACATTGCCATAATTTGGGCATCATAAAATGAAAAATAGAATTACAGCCTAATAACAAGTGAAATGGGTACCAACTCATCTGCAAAGTATTACTGGAAGGAAACATCTCTCTTTTACTTCTTTTTTTAGAATGACTTTAAGAAATTGAGACATATATTATGCTTAAGAGAATATGCAAGACTCTAATCATTCTTAATTCTATCTCTATAGGAAATAGCTCTAATCATTGGATTCTTAATCTTCATTTGTGAATTAAGAATTAAGAAGCAGCAGAATAAGTCAGCTTTCTCTTCCATGAATTCCTGACGTTAACCTTTTCAATAGGGATATTTCTTTTTAGCTAAAATGCAGGGAGGCATCTAAGAAAGAGGCATAATCGTGTTGGACAAGAATTGGATGTTGTCACTTTGGGGACTCTTTGACTGAAATATGATACTTCAACATGTATTATATTTGAAAAGATAGGTTTTTTCTTTTTTAAAATGAAAAAGGAAACATAAGTATTAGACAAATAAAATTAAAGAGTTAACCGTAACAGAAGAAAGAGAAAGAGAAAGAAAGAAATAAACTTTAAAAAAAATGTTGGTCGCTGCACTAAAATGAGCAATTTCTTCGAGAGCGAAACAGAGAATAGTCATCTTACATAAGTTTATAAACGGGTTAAATACACTTTTCCCCACTCTTCTCAACCTCGGTTTACAAATGCATTATTGAAGTGAAATTTTTTTCATTCAACTCACTGAACTACAATTTTTTTACAAATCGTTACAAATTCTGTTAAATTGTTGGACTTTTAACGAATTGAGCAGCACATGACAGATAGACGTGGCATGTCATGGTGAAAAAAATAAAATAAAATATCCAAAAGCCAACAATTAAAACAAGTTAACAAAATAAAACAATAGAAAAAAAACAACCAAATAAAATCTTTTAACTTCACAATTATTAAATAGAAAAATTAATAACTTAAATGTTATATTATATATATATATTGCTAAAAATTAAATTATTTTAAATTAAAAAAATTAAATTAAAAGGTTAAAATATTTAAAGAAACAATAATGAAAAGTTAATTACCTTGTCAATTAAATTAGCCCCTTTATCAAAAAAAAAAATTTAAATAAGCCCATTTGTTAAGTAGACCCAAAAAAGAATTTGAGAATGAATTCATTCTCACTCAAATCAACTCCTTTCTTCAACGCTTTTCTTTATGTTCTCCAATAAAAGGTGAAAAACCGCCGCCGCCGCCACTTCCACCTTCACGACAACAGCCTCTATAACCACCATCACCTCCATAGCTACATGACGTCTACAGCTGCGGATCCATCGTCACCACGCTTGCTTTCAATAAAATTTATGATCAAATCTAAATCAACACAAAAAAGTATATACATACAGACAAACACACACACGCATACTTTCTGCAGATCTGGATGAAACGAATCTTGCTTTTCGAAGAAGGAGAACAAAGTCAGATGATGCATCCAATGGTTGATGCTTCTTTTTTTCTTCAATTTGAAACCTTTCTTTGTTCTCTTCAAATTTGGGTACTGAATATTTGAGGACGATTTTATGTGTAAATTAATTTGGGTAAAGTTCTTCAATCGACCAACAATAATAGTTTTTGGCATTTGGGTTTGATTCAAATTCACATTGAATCCTCGATGAAGATTAAATTTTAGTTGGAAATGATAAATATTTATCTAAATCCATGGAATTTACAATACATAAGATTTGGGTTTTTTTTGGTTTGAATTTAGTTTATTAATTAAATTAGAATAAAAGTATAGTTTAAGAAGGAGATTGATGTTACAAAGAAAAAGCTAGATTTTGCAAATGAAATTATTCAACAAATTGGCAAGTAGCTTGAATCAGAAGAAGGCAATAATGATAATAATAATAATCCTTCCATTTCAAAATATTAGATAAT
The DNA here is from genome assembly GCA_020205605.1 of Panax ginseng. NCBI lineage: Eukaryota > Viridiplantae > Streptophyta > Magnoliopsida > Apiales > Araliaceae > Panax > Panax ginseng. The sequence continues at coordinate 13,460,167 of CM035131.1, read as the reverse complement.
TTTATATTTTTAAAGTGAACTTAAAATATTTAAAAATTAAAAAATCATATAAATTCATTAATTTTATATAAATACATTTGTAAAAATTATACATTAATATATTTTATTATTAATTTAATTATCTGTTATTTATATTAATTTGATTTATGTATACTTCTCCCTCCTTGTCAGCATATCATGCATGTGGCACATAAATTTGCCATTAATATTTTAATAGAGTAGACGGTTTTCGAATTTTTGTAAAAAAATTACAGTTCAATGAGTTTACCGTAAAAAATTACAGTCTAGTGATGCATTTGTAAACCGAGGTCGAGTAGAGTGGAGAAAAATGTATTTAACCGTTTATAAACACTTAAATATGCATTGGTTTTTAATAGTGTATATATCAATAAATATGATATATATATATATATATACATATATATATATATATATATATATACATATATTCATTTTCATCACTATGATTGTGGACCAGTGAAGATTATTATTCTCAAAGATCACAAGTTACAAAAAAATTGCCTTAAAGCCATACAATAATTGACTTAATTCCTGTTAGAAAAAGTTTATGATTAACTTTTGAAGTATTTTTTCTGATGATGCGTCTTCATAGCATGATATCCTACTAATTTAGAATCCTTAGGCTGTAAACTTCTGTTCTGCAATTTGGATTAGAAGAACTACAGTATCACAGCATCCACACGTTTTCACAAATTTCTAATTGTGTTTAAGCATTATTTGTATTTTAATTAATAGCTTCACTGAGCGGTAAACAAATTCAAAAAGTTATTGACATACCAATGGACGCACATGCTGGAAAAGTATGAAGCACGTGCTGAATTAATCTTACGGCTGCTAATCCATGAGAGAGTACCCACAATAACATTAATGTTGTATACCAACCTGTAATATAACGATGTGAACAATCAACAATAAGCAAGATGACTCACATACAAAATACTACAGTTCAAATATTTCGTTTGGGTTGGATTACGTAATATTAAGAACAACTGATATCTTCAGTCAATATACCTCAATAATGAAAGACATTTAAAAGGTGAGTCACAAGATTACCATTAAAGGATTTAGCAGTAAATGACACACACAGAACTGCAGCATACAATGTTAAGAAACCTAAGTTCAACTTTGTCTCCCAATAACTGTGTAAACTGAACGAATTAGTACTGTTGGATTGGTAGCGAAGAATGAAGCAGAGAAAAACAAGCACACTGAAGCAGCTGGCAGTTGTGGCCCAATACTGCAACCGCAGATATTCAAGCTCTGTTCAAAAGAAAGATTATAAACAACCAAACATACAACGTAACAGGATCATCAAAATCCTTGAGAAGTTAAAATTTCATATAATTCTTATGAGAAAAATAAGTTTAAGTATATGAAGCATAATAATCCTTCCTATATTCCAAAATATAAGAGCATATTTTTGCATTTGGCATATCAAATTGCTCTTATGACTTATAATTTGGAACATGAAAGTTAAACAGACTGAACTGCAATCTTTACCCATTTATGATGTCATGAAATTGAGGGTATTGGTATTATTGCCAGTTAAATGATCACAAGAATATTTGGTTGGGGCTAAAAATATAAATAAATGCATACACGGAAAGATAAAAGAAATTTAACGTGGTTCGACATGAGGCCTACTCCTCGGACGAAGATGGATCTAAAGATTCACTATGAGAAATTATGAATAAAAGTGGTGGCAGTTCAAACACTAAACCCAAACACATAATACACCAAATAATCTGCATACAACCGCTAAGGTACTTTTATAAAATCTAAAACCAAATATCATTCTATAATACAGGATAATAGACACTTGAAAATTTTAATATTTTTGTTCACTTCTTCACTGCTTCTTTCTAATTTACTTCCCATCACCTGTTATGAGTTCCAAAGTACAATCTTAGAAAAGAAACATGCATAGTTTGGAATTAATAACCACTGGTTAATCAAATGCAAATTATGCAATTACAATTATATATGATGTCTATGATTAAATTACCCAGAGTTTATTTCAACCCCTCTCATCACAATTATTCCCACCAGCATCAAAAACTGAATACCAGATCAACAATTAATAAAATTAACACCCAAAATTCGCAACTTTCACAGCAATTAAGCAACAAAACATTTTTCAAATTAACAATATTATACCTTCAACTCCAACTTCATTAACCAAAACCGATCTGGACAACTGTATCAACCTCGAAAATAAAACACCCGGCAGTGAAACCGCCCCCAGAAGAATCCCCGATGAAGCCCCTGGTCTATACACAACCAATTTATCACAATACAAACACATATATTACATAATTCAACGGACTAATCACATATATAAACCTTAATTGACCCAATTGTATTCCGATCACAATAAAATTCAAAAACCCTAGAAACAAAAAAAATGATGAAAATACTACGATACCTGGTGTTCAATAAGGATGAGTGGCAGCGGTGGGACTCAACGGCAATCTCGACGGAGAGGGAGAAGAGGGAGAGAAGAAAGAGAGAAAGGGATTCATAGAGGAGAGAGAAAGAAGTGGAGTAAATTATACGTAATATGAAGAAAGCAACCACGACTCTCTCGCCGTTCAACAGCGATGAAGAAGCCATGGCAACCATTTGTAGTCGAATTGTCTTTGTTTGATACAAAGAATTGGGATTTATCGATGAATAATTTGGAACTCAAGAGGATAAAATTTGCCGGAAGAAGATGATGCCGAAGAGTGACATTGCAGGCGGAGGAGGTGGTCTTTGGCGCGAAGTCACGCACGAGGTTTCATTACTAAAATTATTTTCAACTTAAGTATGAATTTGCCAAATAAACTATTTTTTTAACTGTGATTAAATATTTATATTATAAAATTGTAAAGTGCAAAAGGACATAATTAGCTCACAAAAAAAAAAAAAAAAAAAAAAAAAGACCGTGGACCTAGTCAACAGCTTCTCAGTCTTCTCTCCCCGCGTTTTAGGAGTCATTTGTTGAATCAGTTTTAGTTAGTTTAACCAATTTCACCTACAATACAAGCTGGTCAAGTTAATATTGTGACCCGATAAAAATTTAAAAGAATGCATTTATGTAAACTAACTAGATACAAATCTGCGCGTTGCGGCGGAATTATTCAATTTTTTAATAATAAATGTATAGGTACAATTAATAAATTAAAATATAATAAAAATATGATAAATTATTGTGCGTATAAATGTCAAATTTGAACAGCTTTATGTGGTGGACAACAACAACTGCTTCAATTAGTTCAAAATTACCCTCAGTAATTTATCCACACGTAATACTTTAAACCTGCTTCATCTAGGTAGCCATAATTACGCAGACAGACAGTTGGAATACTACTCGTCATGGGTAAGAAAGTGGTAATCTTTCAAGGATCCTTATGATCTTCACTGTTTCAAAAAAGAAAAGAAAAGAAAAAGATTACTTCTAAGGATCTTGGGGGTCTGATTGAATATTTAATATTTGGCACACCACAAGCTTGGATAGCTCACTAATTGCAGCTTGCACCTGATAATCATCCGACTCTCTATTGCTTCGACCATCCTAGTGTTTGCAAGCTTAACTTGGTGTATTCGCCACCAATGAACCCTTGTTTTTTTTACCTTCCAAGAGCTTTCTTTAGATCCAATTGTGATAATGGCCTTGTTTTTGGTGAAAAGTACATATAACAAACAAACACAAATCGCATTGAGATGTCAAATTAAAAAGTATATGATTGGCCAAAAGTGGAAATTCAAACACGTAAATGATTGTTCTAACATCATGGTGAGAGGAGCCTAGAATCTCCAACACAAAAGAACTAACCTCAACCTTAGAAATGGTCTCATAATCAATATGCATACGCATACATACACACAAAAATCATAAGAAGCACATAAATAGATAAATAATAAAAAGCTACTGCAATTAGATATAAAACACATGCAGCTAATTGACTTCAAGATGTTGGCATATGAAATTAAAAATGATATATTTCTTCCCAAGATGAAGAGATAAATATGTGACAACCCCAAAATAGGTCCATTCCATCCAACCCATTCTGAGTCGCCAAATACATCGTACAAAAAAACAACTACAACTTTATTATTACAAACAATTGTCGTGCAAAATACAACAACACATATATGTGAGTTTGGATACAAATATATACCAAATGTGACACATGTCCCAACCGTGGACAACACCTCACAAAGGACACCTTACATAAAGGTATAGTCAAAGACTGCTTTTAGAAACTAAAATCTTTGGGAAGTGCTCAAGAAACCTTCCGTATACATGGGAGGCCATACGTCTAAGGTTATGATAGATATCATATGGCCACGAAATTATCCTTGGTTGACCCAATAGACCCCAAAGAAAAAATGAGAAAAATTACTATCATATTCTTCCCAATGGTGAGTCTTCTCTTGACATATCATTATCTCCACTGTCTCTAATTGAGAATTATACTTCAAAAAACACCAAGATCATATAGGTAGTGCAAGCGTAGATATACTCAAGAAGTGGATGTGCACAACCCTATCTTATGATGATACGAGGTTGTATGTCTTTAGACATCTTGTATGATAGTGGCAAAACACCTTCCAACGTTGAGTTTGCTCGACCTATATGATTCACCAAATATAACTACTAAAAGATGACCACCGCTCTATTCCCCCTCATACTCCCGCCCCAAATGACATAATACACTCTTATTACGAAAGGAATTATGAAATGTAAGGGTGAAGCACAACTAGCCCAATAAAGAATATCATTACTAAAGATAATTAAATTATCAATAGCCTTCATCAATAATAAATCGAGATTTAGAACATATGGTAGATGATAAAAATTTCAACCATAGTTATAATGAACGAAGCAATCCATTAGAAGAGTCAAATAGACTATAAAGTCTATTATCTTCTCATGTTAAAAATCCACCAACAATGTTTTATCCTGTAACATCAATCAACAATTCGGGTCCACAATCATATGAATAACTCATAATCATAATTGTAGTTCTAAATTCCTCTTCTCATCCGTGAATGAAGATAATTTTCATCACCTATCTTTACCCTCGAACATCAAAGATCATGGTTACACCAAATCACATTTCTTGTTCATAATCATACTAATAATTTCATCTTTGCACTACTGACCAAAGATATTCATTTAGATCACCAAATGGTCATGTTCATCTCTCAACACATGTTCATCTTTGCCTTCATCGGCCAAAGATATTCAACAACATGTCATCTTTGCATTACAGGCCAAATATATTAATATCTCAAAGAAATATATAATCATTTCAGAATTTATATAAACAACAATTTTAACCATGTTGATTAATTCACCTTTGCACTTAAGCTAAAGATATTCAGTTATATATTCAATGGTCATGATCATACCAGTCAACGATTCAACTTTGCACTACTGGCCAAAGAGAACCCATAGTCATGATCATACCAAAAATCTACCCATTTTTACACTCAAGTCAAAGAGAAATTTCAACACTAGAATTATAAAAATGTTATATATGATAATAAAAATAATATTATCAAAACATGGATTCAATCAAAGATAGTAACCATAATTGTCATCTTTAACAAAAAGAAAAATTTCATTTTTCGATGAATAAAGTAAATCGATTCGTGAATAAGAACTCCACAAAAGAGATAAAATTTCACAATAAAATCCATATCAATATTTATAACACCTTAATCAAAATGTTATAAATCACTTAATAATATCAAAATCTTAATATTCTTAACATTACAACAATATTTAATAATTTCTTAAACTTATAAACAATTTATTTAAATTGTTTACACTTTACTAATTAATGCATTTAATCATCATAAAATGCCAAACACATAAGATTTCATCACCAATAACCAAAATCCTCATCAAAAATATGCATATACCTCATATATGATTCTCAAGCCATAAAATCATATTTTCCAATTTTCTTCATTCATATAATATATTTAATTCATTTACTCATAACTAGATTATTTTCATGAAAAATACCAAATCAGTTTCAAAAATATTTCTTTTCTGGGATTTAGCACAATATAATCCCATGTTGAACATATATTTTCTCAGAATTTTTAAAAGTCATTTACTATTTTTCACATAGCCAAAACCATCGAATATTTAAACATTTATCATAAATTGTACTTTTATCCAAAAATTCCGAAATTTACAGAGTATACTTATATAATATAGATGTACTCCCAATAAAAATTTCATCAATTTTGGAGTTAACCACAAGGAGTTATAAGGGTTTTCTTTTAAAATAGTCTTTTTCCATAAAATTCATAACTCATAATCTATACATCCAAAAATCGCCATTTTTGGACACAATCAATAAAACTCATCAAATTATCATTTCAAATTTTTCCAAAATTTTTAAAGGTCTGAAAAGTTACTGAAACATGAAAAACATCACAACCCTTAAAATCCTTTACCTCAAAAAAGCGATATTTTTTGACCGAATAACGAATCTAACTTGCACCGTAAAGCAACACTCAAGATACAAGAATACACTTGATAATATAGAGAGAGAAATAGAGAAAAACTTGAGCTTTACGGTGTGATTTTCAATTCTAACTTAAGTTTCTATTTATAAGAAAATCTTTAGAAACGCAAAAGTAGACTAAAATAATAAAATATTATTTTTCTTTTCTACACACCAACCATCCAAGACCAGCCATCCAAGCATGCCAATTCTGAAAAAATATAGCAGCCCACATGTTATTAACACCAACCAAAGTGGGTCCCACCATATAATTTAATAAAATTATTTTATTTTCTCTCAAACTTCAATAATTCATAGAAAATATCCTGCTTATCGAAAAAAATTTGAAACTCATGACTTTCCATGGGAAATTCCATTCTCTACAACTTTGCGGAAGAAATTTTTTCCAAATTCCAAGCAAAATTGACCAAATCAACAAACGAAGCGATTTTACGATCTATAATCAATTTTCTAATTAAGAATTGTGTCCACCGACACACCAAAAACATATGTTAAATATTTAATGCCACAAAAATACTCTTCCTCCTCATATACTCATATATCCCACATTCATTGTAAAAATATACCCAGTTAATATATTATTAAAAAATATATTTAAATGAATTATTTTATCGTAAAAAGATAAAATATTAATTTTCAATAGTTGTCACATTAAAAATTTTCTCCATCTATATCCACAATAAATATTTTCTTTATCATAATAATCAATAATTAATTATTCACAAATAATATTACAGACTCACAAAAGATCGACAACCAGTGCGATTCAGATAGAGGGGCTTTCCAATAAGGATTTCTCCTTCTTGGCGCATGATTAGGTGACCAAACCTCTCCTTAGGCAATTACTTTCTAGACATTGCCAATAATGTTATCTCGATAATATTATTCAAATAATTTGAATTATTGATCCGATAATAGAAAATATCAGTCAAATGACAATTATTGAAACAATAATAATATATAATATCAACGCAACAATTATTGAATCAATAAAATAAAATATTGAGCAAGAATTACCGTAACAATTATTGAGTAAAGTGCCTTTCACGTAAGAATCAATAATTCAAAATACTCGTAATACCGCAGTGCCTTCTTTGTAATAACAACGCGCGTATTATTCTATTTTTTAACCACCGTGTATTCCAACAAAGTGTTAATTCAGTAAAAACTCAAACTTGTGGCTTTTCTTCATCCGACAGTTATTCCGTTATGGGGCCCACAAATGACTGCGCCGTCGTATGGATATTCCCGACAAAAAAGAATATTCCACGACCAAACGAATATTCTCCGACAACAATGAATATTTTATAGCCACTTGTGTGTTTTGTAAAATTTGCATATTTCACCCATAACTTTAAATTTTTATCAATTTTAACATTTACTGAATAATAATTATAAGAAAAATTGAATACTTTTATTTCATAAAATTCGGGGTCTTACAAAATACATTCATTCCAAAATGGCCCTGCATTCCCATAACTTTGATGTTGCAAAGTGTTTTGGTCCATGAAACCTAATTGTAAACGAAACAACAATTACAAATTGGTATTACGATATTCAAGTGACATATATACAAATCAATTAAGAATTTTAACATATTCTGACTCACCAACCAACATAAAATTCATTGGCTCTCTGAAGTTTCAATCACATCTTCTATGCATTTTTGTGTAAGGAACAAACTAATAAAGCTAAAACATTTAGTCCTATGAAACCATCTTTGGGAAGCTTCGCATCATGCGTTATAACTCAAATTACATAATCAATGGAAAATTCATTAGGTGATAAGTAGACATGAAGGTTCAACTTATACTTTAAAGACGTGACATTTATCAGATCTAAAGATAACTTAAATTCCTTTAGATACTTCCAGTCTTGAGATAAAGATGCTTATATATGTATTAATAAGTTGTTAGATATTAAAATGTCTTATAATACCTTGGAATTCTTCCGGTGGAGTCTTGCAGGTTGATGCATGTGCCAACAACTTATTATATGTGACAATGTTGTATGGTTCATATGATGAGTTAACTTTAGTACAATTTATTTTGAATGTTGAAGAGCGGCGAAATTGGAGGCATCATTCTAATATCGTAGCTAGCCATTGTCAACAAATTGTAAAAAGGATAATTTCTTCAAATTCTCTGATACATCATTGACATCTGTGATGAGTCTCTCCTACAATTGTAAAAGGATAATTTCTTCAAATTCATCTTGCATACAATCTTTATAAATACAACATATATCATGTGAACATAATCTGACAAGTAATAGAATATATGGAGAGTAAAATTGTACATTGCATTTTAAGATTCAACATTACATCACCAATCAAGGAAAAAAACTTAGATCAAGCACGTCAACAAAATAAATAACAATTCTCACATATACCAAATTTTAAACCGATCGATTATTTTAATAATATATCTCGGTTTAATCAATAGAGACATGACAATTTTATAACCTAAGAAAAGAAGTTAACATGATGCTGTGAAGTTCAAATACATAATTTTGTCTCAAATTGCATCTTTATTTGACCGAAAATAAAGCGAAGCTAAGCAAGTTAAGTGTACAAAGGCCGATCGATCCGATCTCAAGAAACATGCCCATTCTCACAAACATATAAGCTCGAACAACCGGATCTCCATCATCATGAAACCCGAAAACATTTAAAAATAATAATAATAAAAGTGAAGAGTGCTTAAATTGCGGTGAAACAATGTAATCACCACAGTAGTAAGAACCAGATAGTAACAAATTATCTAAAACCACGATGATAAGACCTACCATATTATTATCTTCGATTGCACAATCAACAGTCCAACCCCTATTTAAGGAAAATGTATGTGTATATAAATATAAATATACATATACATATACAGCCATAAAGGGTCACTAACTTGGCTTATATAATTCATGTCGCAGTTCAATTTTACCCATCAACTATTAAATCAGACATCAATAACTATTAGAAATTAAATCCAGTTGGGTAGAGCATTTTCCCATTTCACTTTTACTGATATCAAAGAGTTTTGCGAATTCCAACCAACTGAAAAGAGGAAATCCCTTGATAGAAAAAAATAAAAACCACATATATTCGCTTCCAAATAGCAATAAAAAGATTAATTATTTAATTAATTAAAGAGGCAAGCTAAAATAAAAATAAAAATAAAAGTCTTACAGATCGAAGGTTTGAGAATTTGTTCTTGAATGCTCTGAATCAATCCTTTGGGTCTATTTCTTCTTTGTCATGGTGTGATTAAAGATCGAATGCTCGATTATTCTTCGTCGTGTCTCTTCTTCTTCTGGGTGCGATTGTGATGTCCTCAAACCTTCTTCTTCGATATTGATTTGCAGGCAAAAACTTCCCCTGAAGCTTTATCAGTGCACACATACGTTATCCCAAATTCGCCACGGCCCAGTTCATCTCCCAGTGAATACGGAATGATCCCAGATTTAGGGGAATTTGAATGTATGATTACAGATTTAGGGGAATTTGAATGTATGATTACATATTTAGGGGAATTAGAGGATTGTATTTATTTTCTCAGTTGTTATTTTATACACGCGGGTTTGTCCAAGGTATTTTTGTCAAGAGCAATTAGGAGCATTAAATAGGATGGACAGGTGTTGAATTTATATAAGAACAGATGTTAATATATTGTGCCATGTACTGTGATTTAGTATATAATATATAATAGATAATAGATTTTGTGACAAGACTGAAGTCTCATTCAAGAAAGCAGGCTGCGTTGTGATGGGGAGTGATTGCCACTATTAGCTAATAGCTATAAAATGCAATTAGTCTGAATCTAATCTAGTTCCCCATCCCTATCCCCTTCTCCCAACACACACTCAGAGTCAGCACCAAAAAAAGAAGAGAAAAAAAGAATCACATTATAAAGTAGATAAAGTGCATACTAGTAAATTATTAAGAATATTATGAAAAAAAATAGCAATATTAAACTATGTTCTAATTAAGAGAAGAAAAGTACGGGCTAACATTTTGCACATGAACATATTTTTTGCTGCCCACTATAAACGTTTGTTGCTCCACCAGTCATTCAATATACAATAACGCCAAAATTTTAAATTTCTAGGAGAAGAAGGTAGAAAGTTAGTCTTTTACCAAAGCCAGACATATATGGTTGCCATTGTCTAAATTCATGTTCAACACTATTGTTAGTTCCTACTTTGAGATAAACATATGACACCATCTCATAGCAAATCAAAATTTACACACAACAAAGACACATGGTTTATGAAAGCATATCTTAATTCTTAAGAACAATATATGAATCTAAGCTGTGTGAGGTGAATAGTAGATATAGTACATGAACTCAAGACAAGAAATAGATACACATTCATAAGATCATGGCAGTGTATGTGTAACTTTCTTCAATGTGATGTGTTTGGTTAGAGTGTTAGACAGATGCCCAGAGGCTTTCGATGGGAGATCATATGCAGCAGGAAGTGTATCCCTTTCAACATATGAGCCCCGTGAGGTCTAAAACACTAATGTAAACTTCAAAAGCATATAACTAAAATACTTGAGAATTATTTCGTATGCTGTAATCTTGAAGAACAACATTGTCATCAAGTAGTTTCTCATTATCATATGAAAGGCAAAAATTTCCCTAGACATGCTTCCTGAAAATGCAAAAGGATTGCACATTTAATTTAATTTCCAAATAACAAAATCCCTATAAAGTGTGTTAACATATTCTTTCTTAATCATCAAATAAAATTAGATCCCGCAAAGAGATATTCAGGTGCAATTAAGGGGTTAGTTTTTAAGCAAAAGATGAAGTCGCTTATTAGCGATTTGCGAAATTCGAGTTGAGTTGAGTAAACAAAAATAGTGAGAGACAAAGGCGTTGAATGTTTTTTCTCAATATATGTAGGATTTGGAAAAGCTTTTCTTGATCAAGAAATGCAGCGATTACCATTTGCTTCTTGGTCAAAACTTATAAAGAGGATAAAAATCCCGTAAGATTAAGTACATAAGCTCCAAGATAGTGTATTGTTGTCGAGGAGCGATATCATAAAATCACTTCATCGTTATGATCTAAAGCAAGGAATAAAATTGAGCACAATTATTAGATTTTTAGATTGGAACCAAACTATTGAAATTTGGAGTGAATTTATAAAAATCTTCTTCACAAATACATTCTGCAAGTTATAAATATATTATGCTAAATAATTTAAAACCCGAATGTAAAAGAGTAAAAGAGTAAAAGGTAAAGAAAAAAGAAACCGGAGCATTCAAAAAAGAAATCGGAGCATTCACAAAAACACAACATTTGCTAAGCACGAGATATAGAAATCCAAAGACAAACATTACAACAATCCAAAGAAAATACCCCACAATCTGTAACAACATTAGACATCTAAATGATTAAAGTGAGGTAAGAAAAGAAAGATTAGATCAGAGTGAATCCAAGCCTTAATTTCACCCTTTTTAAAATTCAACTTAGTTACGTGCAACAATTCTCCGACCATGCAATACATCAAGTGCATTTAAATTTTGTTACAGCATAAAATGCTCAAATTAAAAAATCAAAAAATCAAAATGCACCTTAATCAAAATATGTACAGTTATACTATAGCACTGCCGTAGCAAATATGTGAGACTATACAATTAAAGGGAGTGGAGAATCTTGGAATCCCAATACCAAACATACTGAATATATCCCAAAATAATTTAAAAAAACTAAACACAAACAATATTTAATAAGTAACTCTAGAAACATATTTCATGGATATTAAGCAGATCCAAGCATATCACTAAAAACCCCAAAATTGAAGTTACAATCTTCCAAAGTCCTATTAACTCCAATAAATGGTAATAATCACAAAGAAACATAAGCTTGATACATGCGATTCTATTAACAACCTAAAGCATCAAATACAATATACATGCAATTTTTAACACAAATGACTGTATCACATTAATGAATAATAAGTGGCTAACATATTACTATAGACACAATAAGGTATGAACCAAATAAAATTCAAGATATCTGACAGAATATATTACAAACCATCATTATAAGATATATGTATGCAACACACACAAACCTTATGGTATCCGATAGGCAGTTTCATCCGAAGAAGATGGAAGAAGATGAATGTAGACCAAAATGAAACAAAACCTAAGAAACCATAAAATCAAACAAAGCCTTATATCAAGATATCGATCACGAATTAAAAAAAAATTCAGGAGAGGATTTTACCGATTGTAAATGCTATTCGGTTTTCCCGGTCAGATCCGTGTCGTGGACTCCCCTAATCGGTTTTTCTTCCGAAAAGCATCCACATCTGCGATCCCTCTCTCGATGTTGAGTATCTCCATGGCCCAATTGTCCTCTTCCATCAAAGAGAAGAGGTGATTACTTCATCAGACAAAACTGCAGCAGTAACGATCCAATAACTTCACAAAAAACATAATTAAACAGATGAAGAAAAACTTACTTGAAAAACGATTTTTCGAACATCAGCCTTTCGACTAAATCCGTGAATCAACAAAAAGATTTTCCCCTTTCTTATGTTTCGTCTTGTTGTTGACGAAATTCTAAACAAAGTGTTAATTCTTGTCGTGGTATGCTTCTTCCGATTCATCATTTAAACGCCAAAGTTGAAGATAGGATTTTAGTTGTTATTTGAACGAATTTGAACGCCAAAGTTGAAGATAGGATAGGATTCCAGTTGTTATTTTAGAGGATCTGTTGTGAATGGTATTTTGGTAAATGATATTTAGGAGTATTAATTAGGATGGACATGTGTTGAAATTGTAGAAAGACAAATGTCAACTTATTGTGTCATGTACTGTGATTTAGTATATATAATAGATAGATGTCAGATTATCTGAGCTTGTATTCACCACGTTAGAGATCAAACAAATTGAATGGGAACAACTCTTCAAGGAAGCACGCAAGCAAATTTAAACCTTTAAAACAACCAAAAAGCATACAGATAATAAAAGCAGTTATCACGTTACTAATTATGTATATTACTGAACCAATTTTATCCAAAAACGAAGATAGCCACCACATAACAATATAAAACAACTCCAAAAGAAAAGCTACAGAAAAGCTGGCAGAAAGTTGGAAACCAAGGCAAGGGCTCTGCAATGTTTTCAATAACTCAGATATGATAAAGCGAATGAGTAAAATAATGACTCATACAACTGCATGCTTCTTAGACATCACTGAAACTATTGGGAGCTAACAATACAGAATCAAATCCTCAACTTAAAAGCTTAAAATCTCACCTATATTTACAACAGAATATGGAAATGGAAGAAGGTTTCTTCGTCTAGACATGTTCAATCTATATTCACCTTTACAAATGTAGCCTAAAATTTCCGTACTATAAATGTGTGCATAATGTCATGTTGTCGGTCGTACAAAAATATGATAGAACATAACCAACCCTTGAAAAATTCAAACCAAAAGTAAAACTCAATAGCATTCTTAAACAGTTTGACCTTACTTTGTCATAAAACTACAATCATACTGCAATACTGCATAGTAGGATTCTCATTAAATAAACGTAACATGATGTTTGAGCGTAAATTTAAATGAGTGCATAGTATTGTCAATTAGGAATCTCAATATAATAAGCTCAAATCAAATATTTTTCCTTTCTAAATGTAGCCTGAAATCTTAGCACAATTTAAATGAATGCATAATATTGACATGGCGGCAATCATAAAATAAAGAGAACATAACATACCCATGAAAAATTCAAACCAATAGCTATTTTCAATAACATCCTTGAATTGTTTGACCTTTGATTCATCAAGTTCAAGTTCGCAGATGGTACTCTTTTTCACATGTTCTGCAATAAACAATATAAAAGGCATCTTTATGTAACCTTACCACATGGTAAATATCTTGATTCAACTGAGCTACATTATTATATATACTACATTTGAAATTGGAAGGTCTAAAAATTTTGAACAGTTGTTCATCTATTCATAAATTTTTCTAAAGTAAAATAATCAATTTTTATATTTAAATCTATGTTATCAGATAAGCAGGGAGCACATATAACAGACAAAACTACAATACGATAAAACAGTTGGAACCTTTCTAGCCATAACCGCAGAAAACAAAATCACAAAGAGAGGCACAATTATTAAGTTGAAAGTATACATCTGGAAAGTCACGGTGATTCAAGGGTAGTCATGAAGTGATCAAAGAAATCAAAGCCATAAAAACATAAAACACAGGTTTCAACATATCCGTAACAACCCGAATGTCCCCAATTCACAAGGTTACTGTATAATCAAAGACATAAAGATACGATCCTGAGGTGCCCATTAATTGCGTAAATTGGACTAAGGAGTACCAGATAGCCCTTCATCCCCGACAAATGATCGACTCATGTATTTATAATATAAAAATGACCAACAAAAATCATATTAAAATGATAATAAAATGACAACAAACATTCTAGACATGATTAGTTAAAATGAAAATATATACGGTAAGAACTGTCATTTGCATTCATAACAAAATAATTATTCAGAAAATCTGAAATCTAAACATCAAAAGTCAAATTCTTATGGATATTTAACAAATAGAACAACTGAAGAAGGCGATAACATACCATGGTGCATACATTAAACTAAATGTGGTGAATTAGAAAGAGAGCATCCTAAAAAAGTCAAAAAGCTGTCCAATCCTGTATACATCAGTGGCCACAAAACATAAAACACAGTTTCAACATATCCAGAACAACGAGAATGTCCCCAGTTCACAAGGTTACATGTGACAATCAAAGGTATAAAGATACAATCCACAAGGTGCCCATTAATTGCGGGTTCGGACTAAGGAGTACCAGATGGCCCTTCATCCCAGCGACAATGATCGACTCACGTATTTATAATATAAAAATGACCAACAAAAATCATATTAAAATGATAATAAAATGACGACAAACATTACAGGCATGATTAGTTAAAATGAAAATATATACTGTAGAAGCGCTATTTGCATTCATAACAAAATAATTATTCGTAAAAATCAAATCTAAACATCAAAAGTCAAATTCTTATGGATATTTAACAAATAGAACAAACTAAAGAAGGCGATAGCATACCATGAGTGCATACATAAAAATCAAGCAACTGGTGAAGTAGAAAGAGAAGATCCTAAAAAAGTCAAAAAGTCATCCAATCCATCAGATATACATGCTCGCTTTAACTTGTTCCCCATTACCACCAGCTACTTTTCCTTCAAAAAGGGCATTATAAACATTAACATCAAGATATTTAACAAACCAAAAACATAAACTTGCAAACCATAACGAACTTGGAAGTATTCATGGTGTGTTATGTTACCCTGTCTCAACGTTGAATTAAATCCTGCATCAATGGTAATCATTTAAGGAACTAAACAGATAGAAAATGATACCTGATACCTAGTAATAATTATTTTCACTAAACAGATAGAAAATGCAAATATGCAGTAATTATTATCTTTCTGCAAAAATTATTATTTCAAATAAGAGATGATATTACTCTTAATACTGAACTTTGAAACCCAAAAAAGGGTTTAGACTATAGATCTACATCAAAATTTAATTAGCAGGTTATGATAAAAAAAAAAAATTTAAAACATGGATACCCAAAAGTCCAATTTCAGATGCGAGCTCGGAGATTATGTGCCGGTGACGAAAATAATGTGCAAAGGGTACAACAATGGGAAGGGAAGATAAGTCGGTGTAGAGGAAGACCGGTGGTTGGGGTTTTGCCGATCGAAGGTTATGTGCCGATGTATGTGCCGATCGAAGGTTATGTGCCGATGTATGTGCCGATCGTAGCATGTATGAGCAAAAGACTTCATCAATTGCGTCAGTCGAAGGTTATGTGCTGGATATTATTTTAGAGGGGTTCTGTTTTGAAGGTTATTTTAGGAGTATTAATTATAATGTAAAGGTGTTTTAAGTTTAGAAGGACAGATGTCAACATATGTAGAAGAACATATGTCAAAATAATGTGTCATGTACTGTGATTTAGTATATATAATAGATTGTCAAATATCTTCTTGAAATTAAATCTAGTTAACTGTTTTTCATATGAAACAAATTTTATGATAAAATATTAATAACAGGTTAGACTATCACCTTTAGTCTTATATTTGTCTCTAAATTAATATAATTAATGAATTATTAGTTTAATAGTGGTCGACATGTAAGGAAGATATGATAAGAGAAATTTACTGATATTATGTGTCATCTCATGGTCTAAATTTAAAATATATTGAAATATGATATCATGATGACATGAGAAAGATGTGATAATAGAGAATATACAACAAAAAAAATACATACTATTTTATTTGAAATGGAGAGGATCCTAATTCCAAAATTTGAGACATATATAGCGCATTACTTTATCTTAAAGAGTACAATAGTATATGACGAATATGAGAATTTCTTATATATGAATGTGGGTTGGAGAATATATAATTGGGTTGTGAAAGTTATTTGAATGGATTTCAGAATATTAATTGACTTGTAAAAGTTATTTGAAATGTTCTTAATTACATGGATTCTATTCTATCCAAACGGTTAATTATAGGACTAGTGTACCTCATACTCCATATGTAGTATTGGCATATCTTTGAAGTTTGAAATTCAAGTCTAAAAAAGAAATATTGTTCACATTAGATGGATTTGTGTAAGATTTGCCTTGGTGATGAAAGTAAGTAATTAAGTAACCAAATCAAAGTGGCGCAAGTACTTTCCTTAAAATGATAAAGAAACACATACTTTTTTTTTGCTAAATTAAATTTTTATCACTTTTTAACTTGGTAGATCCCAATTTAGTATACTTTTGATAATGATAAATTGGTATTTAGAATTATTTTATATTTAACTTGTATACTTTTAGACAATTTTTTATGAACAAAATATTTTATACTTGAAAAAAGACGGGTATTCAACCCCTCTATTTCAAGTAGCTAGCTGCCTACTTAGTTGGTTTATTTTATTTTTGTAAAATATATAGGAAATAATTACATTGGTATTGAAAAATATTGCATTTGATGGCCTGTAGGCTGTAGCTTTATAGTAGAGTAGGTGATATATATATATATATATATATATATATATATATATATATATATATATATATATATATATATTAATAATTGAATTCATCAATAAAGTGAAGATATTACACAATGGCCACAAATTATAGTAGCAGGTTTTTTTGAGTTATGGCGACGGACGAATTTTTTTTTGGGGCATGGTGACGATTCCGTCATCATATTCCGTAGTAGCTAAAGGCGACGGGTGAAACCGTCATTATATAACTCAAAAAAACTCGTCGCCATAACCAATTGTATAATATATAACTGTGTACATACATTTTTCCTATATATATATATATTTCATGCAACATTTTCACGTTGTTGGAAAATTTCTAATACTCCCTCCCTCTATCCCAGACTAAAAATAAAGTCCTACTTTCTGTGTGATCTATTCATTGAAATGTCCAGGAAAAACTGTCCTACTTCAATTATGTAATCTACTGAAAAATGGTACGGGATCTTTTTTTCTACTTGCAAACATTTGAGTTGGTTCATTTCTTAGATGCTAATAGAATGTATGATATATTTTAACTCGCGCCACTACTTTGTCATAAAATTTAGACCTGCTTATAAAAGTGTCTTCTCAATTTGTCACTCAAATTTAGTTTGGCTTTCTCAATTGAATCATTAATTCAAGTGGCCAATTTGACTCCTATGTTAACGTCGACTCAATTGAGATTTTTGACATGAATGACTCAATTGAATCAAATTGTCCACTTTAAGGACTCGATTGAAATTTTTGCCACTTGAAGGGTCAAATTGAAATTGAGCGATAATTTGAAGGACACTTTTGTAATCCAGCCTAAAATTTAGAAGATAAAATGTGTACTTGTTGTGAATTGAGAAGATAGGATCAGTGACACTATTGTTTAAGTTTAACAGCTATTCCTTCATATGTAATCTTTTCTGATGCAAATTTTCATTTGCTGAAGATATTTGAATCACTTCCAAGAACAGAATTGACCAGAAAACAAAGGCTAAAAAATAACCATCCAAAAATCTTTTACTTTTTCCCAAAGTAACATTTACTGGTTGGGAGAGTTAATTAGTCTTTAGGGTTATGTTTGTTTTCAATTATATTTATATATATTTTATAGGATTGAGCTATTTGAACATTTTAAAGCATTTTTTTTCTTCCCTATAGCGACAACTTTATCATGATCAACTACTCTCTCGTCTCATAATATAAAAAATTGTTATACAAAAACGGTCAACTTCTTATTAATAATAGTATAAAATTACGTAATGTCCTCAAATTTAACAATACAACAATTCATTATAATGTCATTATTACTATACTAAACACTCATTAATTTTATTGAAGCGATCTTGTTGCATTGGTGCTTCAATGGAGAAGATAAAGGGAGAAAATGTCAACGGAGATTGTAGCTAAGATGAAAGATACTACTTAGGATCTACGGCCGCACTCTTTATAGTGCAAGTCAAATACTATATATATTTCTGAATTAGGCCATAGTTAAATAACAATTCAACGTATATATGCATTCAAACATGCACTATCCCAAGTGTATCAGCATAGAAAGGTAGATTTGGCCCTGTTCCCTGATGCTGATGGTACAAAGGTATACTAAACTTGCCCCTAGTATACATTTTCCCCTACCTTCCTTGCAGTCCTGGTTGCTACAGTAAAGTTAAATTCCATACGAGGTTTAGGGTTTACGGGTTGATACCAACGTGACAACTTGTCTATTTTTTTAAAAAAGTACGAGATTAACTCTCATTGTTAGCACTTTAATTTGATGTACTACATTACACTAGTTGTCAAAGTTGTAAACTTCTAAACCATTAATTATAAATACCTAGCTCTATATATATATTGTCTTTCCTTACCCACAACCAGCACTGCCTTCCTTGTGCATTTCTATACTTCCATCCGCATAACTCTTCCACTCAAGAAAATTAGAATGGCTCATAGTAAAGGTTCTTTTTCCTTCTCCTTGGATACACCTGAAATCCCTAATGATACCACAGCCAAATTCGATTTACCAGTAGATTCAGAACATAAGGCCAAAACCCTAAAAATCTTCTCATTTGCACATCCTCACATGAGAGCCTTCCACCTCTCTTGGATATCTTTCTTCACTTGCTTCATATCCACCTTCGCAGCTGCTCCCCTCGTTACCATTATTCGTGACTACTTAAACTAACGAGAAGTGACATAGGAAATGCTGGAGTTGCTTCTGTTATCTTTTCTAGGCTTGTAATGGGCGTAATTTGTGACCTTATAGGCCCGCGACACGGTTGTGCTGTTATTAACATGTTAGCAGCCCTAATAGTCTTTTCCATTGCGTTTGTTTCATCAGCAGAAGGATATATAGTTATTCAGTTCATGATCGGATTCTCCCTTGCCACATTTGTGTCATGCCAGTATTGGATGAGCACAATGTTTAATAGCAAAATTATAGGGCTTGTCAATGGAACCACTGGTGGATGGGGAGATATGGGTAGCGGTGTTACTCAACTTTTAATGCCATTTCTTTATCACCTAATCCAACTAGCCGGAGCTAATTCTTTTACTGCCTGGAGGATTGCCTTCTTCATCATATCCCTGGCTTTCTCCATCTGACCAAGGGATTATGGTCTTAACTCTTGGCCAAGACTTGCCCAATGGAAACGACCTCGATTCCTTGTAAAAGAAGGGTGATTGTAGCCAAAGATAAATTCTCTAAAGTGAGTTTGTAGCGAATCGCATTTTTTTTTCTGAGTAAATAAAATTAGTTTTTATTGGAATAATTTTATTTTATATTTTGTTTATATACTTCTGTATGTGTTATTATATTCTCATGTGCAGTGTAATGTGTGACGTGGTGATATGTTAAATATAATAATTGTTAGTTATTATATTTAATGAATACCCTCTATTTTGATGGAAATGATGTATGGATATTTTATCCAAAATTTTGAAATGCATTTTTTTAGTATATCTAAAATATGTTATAAGTGGTGCAATAAGTACAGAAAGAGGTGTATATGTTAGTTTCTCGCCAAACACAGCCTTAAAAAAATTTAAAACTTAACAGTAGAAGATGGAAACTCAGCTTAGTGTTAATACGTGTCCTTTAATCGGGAATTAATGACTTGGTATTTTAGCATGTGCTGGCAACTATTTGTTAACTTAGCTCTATTAGTCAGCTTGTCTATAACGTGCTTAGCTGAGCCAGTATGCTTATATAGCAGAGTTTCAATTCTTAAGTTCAGCTTCTTTCTTAAGTAAAACTCTATTAGTGGTATCTAAACTGTGAGATTTCTGCAAGCTGGGTTAAGTAAGTAAGTGTTAGAAGAATACCCAAATTTCGGGATTTCTTTTGAGGAAGAAGAGCTGGAACGAAAAATAGTGGAAGCTAGCGTTGCAGAGAAGTTGAAATTATAAGGTAATTTCTCTATATCGTATAATACAAATAGATGTATAAAAAAAAAGTGTTATTTGATGTATTTGTGATGTTGGGATTAAAGGGTTGAGTATGTTTAGCTGGTAAAGTAATTGGTAAGTTTAAATTGTATAACAACCGAGCATGTTGGGTTATCAAAACTCACGGTTTGCTTATATCAATTTTTTTTTTTTCAAAATTAGAGATAGGCTAATATGTATTTTGTTTATGGTAAATACGTTTGGCTAATCTGTGAGATAAATTGTTGTGGCTGGAAGTTTGATTAATGAATATATGTTGACCGTGAGAAAACAATAAGGTGAGAAAGATAAGGCTAGAATACAAATCAATGGCCATGTAAAAAAGGGATTTTTAGAACTATGCACTCCAAGTGCTTGAGAAAAGTCTTTAATGAACTGTCTTAGTCAAAAATCCAAACTTTGGTAAAATTATAGCTTGGGTTTAATTTATGATTTATATGTGATGTTAATTAGATGGTTTGTGAATGTCAAGCTAAAGCAAAACAATTTTTTTTATCGTTGAAGAGTTAGATCTTGTATGACATGTAACTTGGACTTTCTGTTTTGGGCAGCTTAAGAAGTTCATTATGAGAACTTAATATATTTTGTTAGTTGGTTGTTATCACATCTAATATCTCTGTTGGAATTGGGTGTGAAACATCATAAAAAGAAAAGCAAAAATCATGTATATAAGAGATAATGTAATGGCAAAGCAAAGCAAACAAAAGCACACCTAGTTGGTTGTGTACCTTATGTAATGACCTTATTTTGTAAGATAGTTTAAAAGGTAGGTGCACTATTTTACCTTTCTAATAAGGATTGTAATTAACTTACCAATAAAAACCCAAGAAGGACATAAATTAAGAAGCGAGGATCTTTGTCTTTGACAAAGAGCTGGTGAAGCAGTGATGGTTAGCAACAATGCAAATTTATGTAGAGAATATTAATGGGATAACATGGTATAAGACAAGGCTAATCAAATAAAAAAAATATATTGCAAGGATTATGGGTCACTAGGCTCGATTAGAAATGCAAGGTCACACTAAGCCTAGCTTAAGCCCCCACTAGGGCCAAGTGAAGCTTGATTGCCACGCTGGGGTCAAGTTGGAGCGTTTTGGACATTTTAAAAGTAAGCAAGAATGTTTAGCATCTTATTATAAAAAAAAAATGTGAAACTACAAATGATTAGAACTATAATTATTCAAACAAGTTTTAGTCATACCTAAAACATGTAATTTATTATAAAACCATGGTTGTTATGATTAGACTTTTAAAGTTACTAAGCCAAGTTTAGTCATTAGTGTCTCAAAAATTGCTAAACACCGCGATTTTAACTAACTTGACATAACTTGGAAAAGAAATATAATCTAAAATCATAGAATAATCGTGAGCGAAAGGTTATGTCGAACCC
The DNA here is from genome assembly GCA_020205605.1 of Panax ginseng. Lineage (NCBI taxonomy): Eukaryota > Viridiplantae > Streptophyta > Magnoliopsida > Apiales > Araliaceae > Panax > Panax ginseng. The sequence goes on along the minus strand of CM035131.1, from coordinate 13,437,688 downwards.
TATAAAAGAAAGAAATGATTGTTATAAAAACATGGATGAGATATTTGAAAAATGTATAAAAATATTTCATATGATCACTGTGATTATGTAATACATGAATTTACCAGCTACATGATTTGGCTATTTGGTTGACATGATTGTGAATGCAAACAATTATGTAGGATCTGTGAGGATACACAAGTTAAGTTGAAATTGTACAAATAGTCTACAAACAAGGCAAGTATCTAAATCTTACTCTTTATCGAGCAAATATTCGAGATTATTCATATGTGACAAAGTTCTTTAAATTTCAATCGCCTTTCATTATTTATGAATATTATAAGGTTGAATAACCTTTTATTCCAATCACCTTCAAAAGATTGGGTAATGTATTATCATGTAATCAAATGAAATTTCATATACATGAGCAGTAAATTGCAGAAAGTTCGAGCCATTTCTTCTAACCAGACATATAATTGATGTAAATATTTCAATTTCTTTATATATCTTTGAAATATTATCAGGTTATGATTTAAGTCATTCCAACTATATTGTTGTAGTTGGAATCTAAAACCGAGAAATGAACATACCCTTAAATGGGATATTTTTATCACTGGAGTGGTGATGTAGAATATGAAAATTGTTCGAAAAAGATAGTATTGATCAATACAGGCATAAAGGGTCGATCACCCTACGTGCTTCGTAAGTTAAGACGGTTCATCCGATAATATTTCTGATCAACCTTTTCAAGAAAAGAAAAATATGTTCATGGTCTTAAAACCTCTCGCTTATTCAATGTTGTTATGATATTTCAAAAATGTGAATGATTCAAGATTTATTGCTTTACGCTTTTGATTCATCGACAAAGCATGCTTCAAAGAAAACATTTATTTCTTGTTAAGCTTTAAGAATGCTATTACTTGCGAAAGCAATTAAATGCTCATACTTGTTTTATTAAATGTTTTCAAATTGAAAGCATCTTCGAAAGGTATGGGTCCGGAAAAGACAAGGAAAAGGAAAAATAGGAGAATAATGAAGAGTGTTGTAATAGATAGTTTTCTTGTTTGTAAATATTAAACTATCATGTAATAAACGCTTAAAGGTTTATGCACTGGATTAGAAGAACTTTGATGTAATAACTTTATTAAGTTTATGTTTATTATATTCGAAGTTTTATATCGTGAGCACCTCAATAAGGGTTTCAAGCACCAATTTGGGGCGCCACAAGGTTGTATCAAAGCTTTAAGTTAGAAGCCTTAGGATGGGAACCTCGGGTTATAACTTTAAGTTAGTATGATAGACATGAAATAAATAACTCATATAGAGTTACAAGAGATGAATCGTGGAAGTTCATTTTAAAATATAAATGAAAATAATTTAAAAATAATCATTATCTCATTATTTGTTATATAACTTGTATTACGTATTAATCAAGTTATTTGTTTATGTGTAGGATGGCGGAGATTCCGGAGGAAGTAGTCATTATTGGGGAGCAGATCGCTCCACCACCAAAGAGTCTCAAAGGCAGTAAGTGATAGATTTAGATCCGTAACCTATGAAGAAGAGGAGGATCCAGAGGAGGAGATGCTTGAGGTACCAGATGTTGGGCCTCAACAGAACGAGATGGAAGAAGCAATGATACAGCTAGGGGCAATGATCCATTATATGATGGAGCGTAACAATGAATTGCTAGCTAGACTTCGTATCTCAAGATAAGGTCCGTAATCGGAAGAAACAGATCCGTGGATCGCATGAAGAACGATATGGAATGGAAAATATTATGACAAATTTCTAATGATTATATTCACCATTTAGAGGGCTCATTGGATGAGTGCAAAAGACAAAAGGAAATGATGAATTTTGTATATATTCATTCCATGGAAAGTGGTCCGATAAATTGTCCTGAATCACCCCTGTGAGCTAGGATGATACTAGATATTCTATTTCATGAGCTGTGGTTATGGCTATTATCAAGAGAGGAGCTATGTATGCTCCATCACTTCAAAGTCATGGATAGGATATTTGAGTGTCATCGAGATGTTTATGGCATGTATACCTATGATAATGTAAATATCAGAAATGGGTTCAGATGTGTAGGATGTAAAAGTATCCCACTTTTGGTAGCTCTATGGTGATATCTTTTGGGAATCCTAACCCAAAAATGGTTAAGGATTAGTATATGTAAATTTTTTTATAGCAAGCAATGTTATGTATATAGTAAAAGGTGAATATGTAATAGCCGGTGGAGCTAACAAAGATAGAAATGATCAAGGCACATGTAAGAGCATGTTTAAATTATAATAATATTAAATATGTTTGTTATGAATGTTATTGTTTTACATTTTGTATGAATGTTCATACAATGAATGATTTATAATACAAAACAGATATAAAATGCCACCCATAATTAGAGGAGGAAGAGTACCTAGGGTACGAAGAAATGCTAATGTGGAACCTAACACTGAGAATAGAAACGAAGAGGTTCATAATGAAAATGAAAATAGGAATGAAGCCCAAGAGAATCCTATGCAGCAATTTGCACGTTTTATAATGGAAGCTTTTCGTAATGTGAATGCTCCACCACCGACGCTGAATGTTCCACCACCACCACCAAATTGCTCATGTGGCTAGCTTCAAAGATTTTAAAAGTGTAGGACCTCCTGAGTTTAGAGGGAATACCGAACCAATTGAGGCTCAGTCGTGGATTCAAGAAATGGAGAAAGCCTTTGAGATAGCCAGGTAAGTAAAGAGCAGAAAACTTCATTTGCTACCTATATGCTGAAAGGGGAAGCAAATTTTTGGTGGGAAGCGAATAAAACCAGAGCCGGTACAGGTGTAATAAGGTGGTCCAAATTTAAGAAACTTTTCTTTGAAAATTACTTCCCTCCTGGAATGCAAAGTAGGATGGAAGTCCGATTCCTTGATCTTAAACAAGGTGATATGACTGTATCTGAGTATGCTGCCAAGTTCAATGAGTTGGCACGGTTCGCTCCACATCAAGTGAATACAGAAGAATGGAAAACAAGACGGTTTGAGTTAGGATTGAAGCCTTAGATCTACAATAAGTTGTCAGTATTGCAGATTGGAACTTATGCCGTTTTCCTTGAGAAAGCAATTATAGCAGAAAAGTGGTAAGCGAAAATAAACGGTAGGTATATAAAAAGATAAGAAGAATAAAGGACACCAAGGATTGGTTAAACCAGAGGGTACTAATAAGTGGAATAAGAAAAGGAAATGGAATAATGTTGGGAACACGAGTAAAGTTTCAAGGTGGACAACCAAAAAGAAGAAAATTGAAGTCTGCAAGAAATGTGGAAAGAATCATTTGGGCATTTGTCTAAAAGGGCGTATGGTTTGTTATAAGTGTGGACAGAGGGACACATTTCTCCTAACCGTCCCAAATCCAAAGAAAAATTTTGGGTGTTATGTTTGTGGATCGATGGATCACTTTTGCGTAAATTGTCCAAAGAAAGGAGCAGAGGGAGGAAGCAAAGTGATAAAGGAAACAAAGGCACACTAAAGCACTTACAATTGGCACAACTACACCAAGCAAAACCAACTTTCTAAACGCTTCAATATGACGAAGAAAAGATGCGGTAAATATCTAAGGATGTGGTTTCGTGTATTGTCCCAATCAACAATATTAATGCTTACGTATTATTTGATTCTGGGGCAACCTGTTCTTTTTCAGATCACATGAATTCGCTAAGTCGCATAAAATGCCCTTATTGAATTTAGAAATACCCATGAATATAGAAGTGGCTAATAAGGAAGTAATTCCCAGAGAGCATGTCTATAAGGATTGTTGTGTTAAGATAGAGAATGTGAACTTACAAAGAGATCTAATTCCGATACAACTCGGGAATTTGATGTTATTTTGGGAATGGATTGGTTGTTCAAACATGGAGCAACCATCGATTGCCAAAGAAAATCAGTGAGTTTTAAACCCGCAGAAAATCAAGATCGTGTTTTACTACAAAGAATCACCAAAGCAATCGCGATGCTTAACGATGATGCAAGCAAAGAAGTTGTTACAAAAAGGTTGTATGGGTTATCTCGCATATATGTGGTAGACACTCAACAAGCAAGAAGGAGCAAGGATAAAGACATTGTGGTAGTAAATGAGTTTGTAGATGTTTTCCCGACGAGTTACCAGCCTTCCGCCGATGTGGGAAATAGAATTCGTTATTGATCTAGCACTGCACACAAGACCAATTTCAAAAGCACCGCATGTAATGGCTCCTCGTAGAAATGAAAGAATTGATGATACAATCACAGAATTCACCGGATAAGAAATACATTCGACCAAAGACATCTCCTCGGGGAGCGCCTGTGTTTTTGTAAAGAAGAAAGATGGATCGTTAAGACTTTGTATTGACTACGAGAGTTGAACAAAGTGACGATCAAGAATAAATATCCTTTGCCCGTAATCGACGATCTTTTTTTCGATCAACCTAAAGGGCGTAAATATTTTTCAAAAATAGATTTGAGAACCGGATACCATCAATGAAGGTAAGGGATGAAGATGTTTCAAAGATAAGATTCCGACTCATTATGGTCATTACGAAGTTTTTGGTTATGTCTTTTGATTAACGAATGCACCAATATATTCATGGATATGATGAAAAGAATATTCAAACCATACTTGGATAAGTTTGTGGTAGTGTTCATTGATGATATTCTGATCTATTCCAAAACACAGAATGATCATGCCGACCATTTGAGAATAGTGTTAGAAACACTAAGAAAGGAAAAGTTATATGCGAAATTCGTTAAATGTGAATTCTGGCTAGAAAGAGTTCAATTTTTGGGTCACGTGATTGACAAAGATGGATTATCTGTGGATCCAAATAAAGTAAGCGAGCTTATAAATCGGGCAACCAAGACGCCATCAAGTGCGTGTAGCTTCAGGGTTAAGCGGGATATTATCGAGATTCATTCAAGATTTTTCAAAGATAGCCACCCCGTTAACTAACCTGACAAGGAAGACAATTAAATTTGTATGGAATGAGAAATGTGAAGAAAGTTTTCAAGAACTCAAGAAAAGATTGAGTAATGCTCCAAAGGTTGACCTTTACCCGATGAAACAGGAATTTTGTGGTATATAGTGGACGCATCACATAAAGGCTTAGGGTGTGTCCTTATGCAAAGATGGCAAGGTTATTGCATATGCATCACTAAGAAGCTTAAAGGATTATGAGAGGGTATCCTACTCATGATTTAGAATTGGCAAATGGTGTTTGCTTTAAAAATTGGAGGCACTATTTGTATGGAGAAAATGTGAAATATATACGATCATAAAAGTAAAAAATTCAAAATATATTTTCACACGTAAAGAGCTCAACATGAGACAAAGAAGATGGTCGGAATTGATTAAGGATTATGATTGTGAAATCCTTTATCACCTGTAAAAGCAAATGTGGTAAATTGATGCCTTAAGCGAAAAAGGTCGCGAGAAATTGATGTTATTGATAATTTCAAGATGAGTTAGTAACAGCAATGGAAAGAATGGAGTTGGAAGTGAAACTTCCACAAGAATCAAATGAAAAGTTGTATTCAATAGAGACTTGCTCAACTCTTTTGGATAGAATCAAGGAAGCGCAATTTAAAGATAGGGAATGTGAGAAATTGAAAGAGAAAATCTCATCAGAAAAAGAAGGAAAGTTTAATATCGATAAGGATGGGATTATTAGATTTGAAGGAAGAATTTGGGTTCCGACAGAACTGGAACTGAAAGAAGAAATACTACAAGAAGCTCATTGTTCAAGATACACAATTCATCCTGGCAGTACCAAAATGTATCAAGACCTCCGACAACATTTTTGGTGGCCAAGTATGAAAAGAGAGGTTGCAGAGTATGTCAGCAGATGTTTAACTTGTCAACGAGTAAAAGCTGAACATCAGAAACCTAGTGGTCTTTTACAGCCATTGGAAATTCCTGAATGGAAATGGGAGCATATCACAATGGATTTTGTGGTAGGACTTCCGAGGACGCAAAAGGGATTTGATGCGATTTGGGTTATAGTTGATCGATTAACAAAATCGACACACTTTTTGCCAATCAAGATCAGATATAATCTAGATCAGTTAGCTAGTCTCTACATCAAGGAGATTATTTCCTGGCATGGAGTGCCAGTATCCATTGTTTCAGATAGAGATCCAAGATTTACTTCAAATTTTTGGAAAAGTTTACAAGAACATCTGGGGACACAGTTAAGATTAAGTACGGCCTATCATCCACAGACAGATGGACAGAGCAAAAGAATAATACAGACTTTGGAGGATATGCTACGTGCATGTGTTATGGACTTCAAGGGAAGTTGGGACGATCACTTACCTCTGATAGAATTTGCATACAACAACAGCTATCACGCTAGTATAGGCATGCCACCTTATGAAGCGTTGTATGGAAGAAAATGCAGAACACCTTTGTGTTGGGATGAAGTGGGCGAACGTCGTTTACTAGGTCCCGAACTAGTACAACAAACTGCAGAAGTAGTTAAATTGATACGAATGCGATTAATAGCTGCTCAAGATCGCCAAAAGAAGTATGCAGATTTGCACAGACAAAAAAGAGATTTTGAAGTCGGATCGCATGTGTTCTTGAAAGTATCTCCCTGGAAAGGGAAGATACGTTTCGGAAAGAAAGGAAAGTTGAGTCCTCGTTTTATAGGACCGTTTGAAGTTTTGAGAAAAGTGGGAGAGGTAGCTTATGAAGTAGCTTTACCTCCAGAATTAGAGCATGTTCACAATGTGTTTCATGTATCAGTTTTACGGCCGTATAAACCAGACTATAAACATGTGATAGAGTACGAGCCTATCCAATTTGAAAAAGATTTAACCTACGAAGAGATTCCTGTGCAAATATTGGATAGGAAAGAGCAAATTTTGCGGAATAAGACAATACCTTCAGTAAAAGTATTGTGGAGAAACCACAACATTGAAGAAGCAACGTGGGAGTTGGAAGAAAGAATGAAAAAGAATTATCCACATTTGTTTGGGTAATTGTACTTATCATCGATTCGAGGACTAAATCTTTATAAGGGAGGAAAATGTAATAATCGCATTTTTTTTTTTCTAAGTAAATAAAATAAGTTTTATTGGAATAATTTTATTTTATATTTTGTTTATATACTTACATATGTGTTATTATATTCTCATATATGCGATGTAATGTGTGACGTGGTGATATGTTAAATATAATAATTATTAGTTATTATATTTAATGAATACCCTCTATTTTGATGGAAATGATGTATGGATATTTTATCCAAAAATTTTGAAATGCATTTTTTAGTATATCTAAAATATGTTATAAGTGGTGCAATAAGTACGAGAAAGAGGTGTATATGTTAGTTTCTCGCCAAACATAAATTTTAAAAAAAATTTAAAACTTAACGAAAGAGAAGATGGAAACTCACCTTAATGTTAATATCGTGTCCTTTAATCGAAATTAATGACTTGGTATTTTAGCATGTCTTTGGCAACTATTTGTTAACTTAGCTCTATTAGTCACTTTTGTTCATAACGTGTTTAATGAGCCAAGATGCTTATATAAAGCAGAAGTTTCAATTCTTAAGTTCAACTTCTTTCTTAAGTAAAACTCTATTAGTGGTATCTAAACCGTGAGATTTCTGCAAGTTTGGGTTAAGTAAGTAAGTGTTAAAAGAATACCCAAATTTCGGGATTTCTTTTGAGGAAGAAGAGCCTGAACGAAAAATAGTGGAAGCTAAGCGTTACTGAGAAGTTGAAATTATAAGGTAATTTCTCTATATCGTATAATACAAATAGATGTATAAAAAAAATGTGTTATTTGATGTATTTGTGATGTTGGGATTAAAGGGTTGAGTATGTTTAACTGGTAAAGTAATTGGTAAGTTTAAATTGTATAACAACCAAGCATGTTGGGTTATCAAAACTCACGGTTTGCTTATATCAATTTTTTTTTTTTCAAAATTAGAGATAGGCTAATATGTATTTTGTTTATGGTAAATACGTTTGGCTAATCTGTGAGATAAATTGTTTTGGCTGGAATTTTGATTAATGAATATATGTTGACCGTGAGAAAATAATAAGGTGAGAAAGATAAGGCTAGAATACAAATCAATGGCCATGTAAAAAGGGATTTTTAGAACTATGCACTCCAATTGCTTGAGAAAAGTCTTTAACGAACTGTCTTAGTCAAAAATCCAAACTTTGGTAAAATTATAGCTTGGGTTTAATTTATGATTTATATGTGATGTTAATTAGATGGTTTGTGAATGTCAAGCTAAAGCAAAACAATTTTTTTTATCGTTGAAGAGTTAGATCTTGTATGACATGTAACTTGGACTTTCTCTGCTTTTTGGCGCTTAAGAAGTTCATTATGAGAGTTTAATATATTTTGTTAGTTGGTTGTTATCACATCTAATATCTCATTGGAATTGGGTGCAATAAAAAGAAAAGAAACATCATGTATATAAGAGATAATGTAGCAAGCAAATGTTGAAATTTGGACACCTAGTTGGTTGTGTACCTTTTTCATGTAATGACCTTATTTTGTAAGATAGTTTAAAAGGTAGGTGCCTTATTTTACCTTTCTAATAAGGATTGTAATTAACTTTCTACCAATAAAAAAAAAGCCAAGAATGACATAAATTAAGAAAGAAGGTCTTTGTCTTTGATAAAGATGCAGATAAAGAAGATGGTTAAGAAATAATGCAATCTTTATGAGAGAATATTAATGGGATAGCATGGTATAAGACAAGGCTAATCAAATAAAAAAAATATATTGCAAGGATTATGGGCTGCTAGGCTCGGTTAGGGGCTGCAAGGTCACACTAAGCCTAGCTAAGCCCCACGGGGCCAAGCGAAGCTTGATTGCCACGCGGAGGGAAGTTGGAGCGATTTTGGACATTTTAAAAGTAAGCAAGAATGTTTAGCATCTTATTATAAAAAAAAATTAAAACTACAAATGATTAGAACTATAAATTATTCAAACAAGTTTTAGTCATACCTAAAACATGTAATTTATTATAAAACCATGGTTGTTATGATTAGACTTTTAAAGTTACTAAGCCAAGTTTAGGCTGTTAGTGTCTCAAAGAATTGCTAAACACCGCTGATTTTAACTAACTTGACATAACTTGGAAAAGAAATATAATCTAAAATCATAGAATAATCGTGAGCGAAAGGTTATGTCAAACCCTATAAAAGAAAGAAATGATTGTTATAAAAACATGGATGAGATATTTAAAAATGTATAAAAATATTTCATATGATCACTGTGATTATGTAATACATGAATTTACCAGCTACATGATTTGGCTATTTGGTTGACATGATTGTGAATGCAAACAATTATGTAGGATCTGTGAGGATACACAAGTTAAGTTGAAATTGTAAAAATAGTCTACAAGCAAGGCAAGTATCTAAATCTTGCTCTTTATTGAGCAAGTATTCTGAGATTATTCATATGTGGACAGGTTCTTTAAATTATGAACTGTCTTTCCTTATTTATGAATATTATAAGGTTGAACAACCTTTTTATTCCAATCATCTTCAAAAGATTGGGTAATGTATTATCATATAAAATGAAATTTCATATGCATGAAAGCGGGGTTTCAAAAAGAAGTCCGAGCCATTTCTTGGGCCGACACAATGTGAAAAATATTTCAATTTCTTTATATCTTGAAATATTATTGTCTTTATGATTTAAGTTGTCCAACTATATTGTTGTAGTTGGAATCTAAAACCGAGAATGAACATATACCCTTGAATGGGATATTTTTATTGCACTCTGGAGTGGTGATGTAGAACATGAAAATTGTTCTCGGAAAAGATAGTATTGATCAATACAGGCGCATAAAGGGTTGATCACCCTACGTGCTTCGTAAAGTTAAGGCGGTTCATCCGATAATATTTCGATTGAACCTTTTCAAGAAAAAGAAAAATATGTTCATGGTCTTAAAACCTCTCGCTTATTCAATGTTGTTATGATATTTCAAAAATGTGAATGATTCAAGATTTATTGCTTTACGCTTTGATTCATCGACAAAGCATGCTTCAAAGAAAACATTTATTTCTTGCTTTTAAGGAAGCTATTACTTCTTTGAGCAATTAAATGCTCATACTTGTTTTATTAAATGTTTTCAATTTGAAATGCACATACTTGGTCTCGGAAAAGACAATTAAAAGGAAAAATAGGAGAATAATAAGAGTGTTGTAATAGATAGTTTTCATGTTGGTAAATATTAAACTATCATGTAATAAACGCTTAAAGGTTTGCGTACCTAGGATTAGAAGAACTTTGATGTAATAACTTTATTAAGTATATATTTATTATATTCTGGAAGTTTTATATCGTGAGCACTGAATAAGGGTTTCAAGTACCCGAATTTGGGGACGTCACAGAGTTTCTGTCTATCGACGAAGTAAAAAAATATCAAATTATTTGTCAAGGCTATAAATAAGAAAATATTGCATTTAATTTGTACGTATATCGAATTTGAGTTGCATATCAATGGCCTTTGATATCCAATAATGCAAGTTGTAAAGATGCAACATTTTCCTACATATGCAATTAATTAAGTATATCAAATTTAAAAGAGTTGCCTATCGATGGCAATTGCTATCCAACAATGTATGTATTTGTTGATACGAATGCAACACTTTTCTATATCATTAATTACGGAAGACGTATTGATAATTTTTAAATTTATTGAATTCAAATCCCTAACTCTCTCTAATTTTTTTTTTCTTTTTCAGGTGTTTTGGTATGCAGTCACAAACTATAGAACGTGGATATTTTCTCTCCTCTACAGCTTCTCCATGGGTGTCGAATTATGCATAAACAATGTCGCATCGCAACATATTTCTACGACAGATTCAATCTCAAACTTAACGCAGCCGGAATGATTGCTGCAACCTTCGGCATGGCCAACTTTGCATCTCGCCCTTTCGGAGGATACGCATCCGATTTAGCAGGCCGAAAATTTGGCATGAGAGGAAGACTGTGGATCCTATGGATAGTCCAAACCCTAGGAGGAATCTTCTGTGTTTGCCTTGGCCGAGCCAATTCCCTTCCCCCATTGTCATATTTTCTATGATCCTTTTCTCTATTGGTGCCCTAGCAGCCTGTGGTGCAACGTATGGCATTATCCCTTTCTTTTCTCGACGATCTTAATTTGGGCTTGATTAGTGGCCTAACTGGTGCAGGTGGGAATTTTGGAGGCGGTTTAACGCAGTTAATCTTTTTTTCGGGCTCAAGATTTTTAACTGCTTCAGGTCTTTCTTGGATGGGGGTTATGGCTGTGGCTCGTACTCTTCCTGTGGCATTGGTGCATTTTCCACAACGGGGAAGTATGTTTTTCGCAGCTTCGACAAATGAAAAACAATCGGAAGAACACTACTATGGATCCGAGTGGAATGAGGAGGAGAAATTGAAGGGTTTACACAGTGGGAGCCTCAAGTTTGCGGAGAATAGCCGATCAGAGCGTGGCAAGAGGATGATTGTCTCGGTATTAACGCCGCCGCATGGCACCCCAAACCATGTGTAGTGCAATATGCATGCATGGGAGATCAGCAGGCAAGTGGAACCATAAAATAACAAGGAGATATATATAGACTTTTTAGGTAAAGGTAAAAACAAAAAGAGGGAAAGTTGGTATTTCTTTGCACTAGGATGTGCATAAGTGAACGAGTGTGTGTTAGATTTTAATTGATTTTGGATTGTACTTGTCATTTTAATAAAATATGTGTCTTTTTTTTTTGATATTGGATCATCTGCGCCTACATTGCATTTTATTTTAATATAAACTTAAATCATATTCCATGCTTATGATAGTAGTAACATATTAGTAAGCTCAATCAATTAAAAATAAAAAATAAGAAGTTAAAAATTTTATGTCAATTTATAGTTTAAAAATAGAAAAGTACTCTAACTAAAAATAAAAATAATAACAATATTATAGAAAATCTATGTCAATTTAATTTATAAATTAAAAATAGAAACGTCTCTCTCATTTCAAGATGAACTAAAATAATACTCCCTTCTGTTAAGCGTCTAGCTGTTAGCTTCTTGATCATCTCTCCAAATATAGACCAATAAATACTACTCCCTTCCATCTGTTTCAAAAAATAGTCTTATTTATAATTTCAAGAGTATATTTTTATTTCATATATATTCACAAGGCCATAACTTATTGAATTGGATATTAATTTTAGTATTAATTGTATGATAGTAAAATCAATAAAGATGATACAACCAGTGAAGTAACATTTTTGGATTTCATTAATGTACATTTGAGGTTTATATTCATGCTCTTTTAGTGGCTTTAAAACTTGTCAGTGAACTTTCAAAAGAAAAGGGATAAATTATATAATATAACCCGGAATTTTTAAGATAAGCATATATATATATATATATATATATATATATATATATATATATATATATATATCACCAATTACCGAAGCAAAAAATGACCTATACCTAATTAATTAATATATATTTAGGTCAATTCTTCTTCTTTTTTACTAGTACTCCATTCATAGCAAATTAAACCAGCTTAAAATTTAAAGTATAATAAGCATGCATGATTAATTTTCCACGTCTCTTAATTGTTGAAGTCTCTTTCATGAGAGGTCCCTTTTCCATTTGTATTTCATTATGCACAAAATATATACTCCGTACTATATATAAAAAAAAGACATGTACGATATATACCAAACAAATTGACCGTACAACATTTGTTGGATGTGTATATATATCTGGCCGTGGCCGGTCAGGTCATATTAAGTAGTAATTTTCATAGATTAAGATACTTATATTGATTATTTTATATACTAGAAGAATCAATTTTTATAATTAGGCAGGGGTACATAATGTTAGTTATGCTTAAAAATTATTTATATAACTCCTAATTTAATTGGTCTTTTATTTCTTTTAATACCCTAGCTATTACCTTATTTATTTCTGTAACTCCCAAGCATTCCATAAAACCGTTACCTTTATATATGTAACTCCCCAACGTTCTTCCTTCTTCTTCGACTTAGGTGAATACCTTTCTAACTATGTTAATGGAGAAAGAGACAGTCTTCTTCTATATACTATCTCTTTGTATTCTATTCTTATCGAAATAGTCAGTTCTTATACTCTGTTAATTGGGAAATCCACATAAACAAGTCCGAAACCTCCTTCTGTGAGTACACACGATCGGAGACTTCGCCGTTGAATCCTGGAGAGTGATCGTTGGCAGCCCATTTGTACCAATTATTATTATCAATGTGCATAAATCACTTTTTTGAGACAATAAATTTCACTTCGCATTTTTTTTTCAATTTAAGTTGTTCCAATTTACTGTATTATTATTCTTGTTAATTGCTATATTTTTCAACAATCTAAAAAGTGATTTAATCTATTAACAAGTGGGACAGAGAGAGAGAGAGAGAGAGAGAAAGAGTAAATATATTCTGTCATTGGGTACTTTAGAAATTGCATATTTTAGAATTAGTTTCGTGTCTTGGAGCCAGAGTCTTGACATGTAATTATAACATGAACCTGTATAAAAATTGTTTGGGTAGAGAAAGAATGAGCAGTAATTCAACATAGGATAGGTATCTATCGTGTTTATAGGAGTTTCTTTCATACATGAGTTTAAATATATGTCTCATACATCTGTTTCGGTCAGTAATGGAGTCTAGCATAGAAAGAAAAATCTAAAGAGGCAATAGGATTTGTGCAAATAAGAGACAAATAGAGCATAAAGACATGTCGGGTGAGAAAGGGAGGGAAAGAACCAGTTTAAACAATTCCTCTTATATCTTCTTCTGGTTATTTAAGATATCAAATGTCCAAAATATTTTTTTTTGTTTAAAGAAAAGAGTAAAGAAAAAAGAAATATCTGATCAATACCAGTCAGAGAAAGAGGAATTAATACTCACTCCTCTGTAATTCGAGCAATACAGTGATCAAACTCATAGAGTTCTTTTTTTGTCTCTCCTTATAAGTTGCACAGAGAGAAAACACGTTTTCCATAATTGTATCAGTTAAGGTAGTAGTCTGTGATCATCTTGCCATTTTATTTGGGCCATAGCCCATATGTACTAACATGAAGTCATTGTCAACTGTTTCTTAATTAGCCTCCAATCTTGGGTTGATCAGAGGTAATTAAGTACCCGAATGGTCGTTTTTTTGTTGCTAGTATATTTTAAAATGGTGAAAGTTCCCAATTCCTTACACTACAAGAAAGCCGGCTAATTCCGACGGATCTATGTTCGATGGACACATTCCCTCGATGATAACATCTATTTCGACGGATTATTTAGTCGAAGATACATCAATCGAAAATAATTTAATTTCGACGGATGTTCGTCGAACATATATGTACCCCATTGGCGTCAATGTTCCCGCCAGCGCGAATCTTATTTTCGACTGATTAGTGTGTATTTCGACGGACTATTCAGTCGAAGATACCGTAAGTACGACGAATTTATGTACGACGGACATTCCGTCGAACATAATCCTAAAACCTAATTAATCGGTACGTCTTTCGGCCCCCTCGTTTCTCTAGCTACCTTAATTAATCTCATTTTTCTCTCTCTCTCTCATTTCTCTAGATCTCTCACGCGAACCACCATCAGTCTCACTTCTCTCACGTCACTGCTCTCACGCCACCACCATCGCCGCCACCACCACGTACTGCCACCACCACCACCACCGGTTCCACCACGTACTGCCACCACCACCATTACGTACTGCCACCACCACCTTCGATTCCCCTACCACGTACTGCCACTACCACCACCACGTATATACTGCCACCACCACCATCATCACGCCGATCGGTTCCACCACCAAGAGACGCCACCAACACCGGTTGAAACCAATACCACCATCATCACACCACCACCAGCCCCATCACTGTGCACTACCGCTTGCTAGTTTTGCACATTAATTCAATTTCAAGGTTAGTTTTCTGCCAAATATTAGATTTTTAGGGTTAATTTATTGCAAATTGTGAAATTTGTGGCTTAATTTGTTTTAGGTTTAGTTTGAGTTTGAATATGAGATTAACCCAATTTGGATAATATGTTATTGCTGTGAATTTGTGGGTTGAAAATTTGGGTCCATTTGTTGGAATAATTGGGAGTGATCTGAAATTTGAAATTTGGGTCCTATTCTTCTTGTTTATATTGCTGATTGCTGAAATTGGAATTTTGATTTTGGGTTTGTGGACTGCATATTATTTAAGTGCATATTATTTGGAATTTGGAAATTGCAGAATATTGATATCAAATTTGGGTTCTTTATCACAATGTAACTGATTTTAGGACTGTTTTTAATCTTGATATATTTGCTATTTACGACTGAATTTATGATGTAAATTTCAATGTAATTATGAAATTGCAGAATATTTGTGGGCCTTACATGTATTGTATTAGTAATTAGCTTCCCAATATTAATAAATCATAAACTAAGTACCATTTATTTAGTTTCTTACTACTAAAATAAAATAAAGTAAATATAATTTAATTTAGTTTATTAAATAAAATAAATTTTAAAAATAAAATAAAAAAAATAATATAATACAAAATATAGTAAAAAAAAAAAAAAAATAAATTAAATTAATTTGAATAAAATAAAAAACTTTGACTTAATTTAATAAATAAAATACAATTCAATAAAAATAAAATTAAATAAAAATAATAAAATAAAATAAAATAAATTTAATTTAAATAATCTAAATTAAATTAAAAAAAACAAATTTAATTTAATTTAATTTAATAAAAAAAAATTAAAAAAAATATATAATATAATACAAGATAAAATAAAATAAAATAATTTTAATTACTTAAATTAAATTAAATTAGAACTTTTATAATATAATACAAAATAAAATAAAAAGTAATAAAAAATTTAATTTAGTTTAGTTTAATAAATAAATAAAATAAAATGATTTAATTTAATTTAATTTAAAAAAGTAAATTTAATAAATAAATAAGCCAATTATATAATATACTACAAATTAAAATAAAAAAATATAATAATAAACTAAGTATGAATGAATGCTCTAACAAAGAGTCTCTATAGATTCCAAATAACAATTTTTATAAACTAAAGCACCACTTACTTAGTTTATCATCATTAACAAAATAAACTAAGTATAGCTAGAAGTGAATGTCTAACATTAGTCTCTATAGATTCCAAATAACAATTCTCATAAACTAAGTACCACTTACTTAGTTTATTATCATCGCAAAATAAACTAAGTAAAGATTTGCTTAGTTTGCCACAATTTTCAATATATAAATGCAATAATACTCTCCCTACATATATATATGTACTCTTTCTTGTATGCAGGTTTGACATAGCAAATAGTAGCTAAATAGTACTCCAATCCTGCCTCTCTAACAATAATTAAAAAAAGGAGTCGAGTTCTATTTGTCTCTATACTCGAATAATAAAGGTAATTGAATTATCATGCAGACATTCATCATTGTTCCATCATAATAGATGGCAACATCCAGAAAGGTGTGCCAAGAGTTGTTGAACAAAGTTCTAGGTTAAAGAACCCTCTAAATGAAGCGAATCGATCACTTTCCCCATAGAATGAATCATCTCCCCATATGGGTCCAATCCATGATATAAACACCTCACCACTTCAATTCCTCGGATGGGTAGTTCTCATGTAACGCCTCACCTCTTGAATGAGAACTATCCATTTGAGGAATCTTGAGTGGTGAGAAGTCGCCTATATCATGGATTGGATCCATACGGGAGATGATTCATTCCTAAAGCAGAGAAGTGATCGCTTGTTCATCTAGAGGGTTGCTTGTCAAACTTTGTTCAATATAGCTTAATGGAACTCCTTCGGATGTTGTCATCTCACATGATGGAACAAAGGAGGAATGTTTGCAGAATTGAATTAACTTTATTATTCGAGTATAGACACAACAGAACTACGACCCTCTTTTTTTTTTCCCTTGTCGCGACTCAAGTAGAGATTCCACATAAATTCTCATAAACTAAGTAGCATTTGTGTAGTTTGCCACAATTTTCAATAAACTAAGTAGCATTTTCAATTATATATGTACTATAATTTGAAACTTAGAAACCCGCTTGACATACACTTTAATAGGGGTAAATGTCGAATAGGTCCCGATTGGGACTCATATTGGATGTTATGTCTCTCACTTAGGCCAAGGCAAATACGAAACGCAGACATTTTTTTTGTTATTTTGAGGATTAATCGATCGTTATCTCTATATATTCTCCGAGTGCATACTTAGATTAAGTTATCTTAGTCTATTTCGTGCTTGAGACCATGGGAGGTCTTCAAAATTTTCTTGAAACTTATGAAACGTACTCAACGTGTTTGAACTAGTGACGAGACACATCCAATAACGGGATGAAGCCTTACCCTATCCCCGGTAGAGATACTAGGTAAATCTAATTCACGCATGAATATCCAAATTAACTTAATGCGTACTTCTATGTAGTTAAAAATGTCAGCCGACCGGAGTTGGATGTACCGTAGGATACCCAGTGATGGGAGGGGATTAGTCTCAGCTTACCGTGTTGGGGTTTTAGATTTCTTGAACAAAGCACTAGAACATACGGATGATCCGCACGGGAAGATGCGATGCACGTGTGTCAAGTGTAAAAATCTGATTTGGAAGAAAGTCGACGAGATTAAATTCGACTTATTTTCTCGTGAATTTGTAGATGGGTACTTCGTATGGACTCATCACGGGGAATTAGAAGTGATTGAAAATATTGTGGAACAACCAATTCCACGTGATTCATACGCCGAAGGACCTTATAAAGTTGTTAGTTCTTTTCCTGGTTGCATCGTGAATGGGTATAGATTTAGAGTCGATGACTTGCATGAACTCACATTAGTCAATTCTGGGGTTGTGGTGTTAGGAAGTTGCTATCAAGATTCTGAGTCCAATTACTATGGTCGTTTACAGGATGTAGTTGTGCTCAATTATCACGGCGGTAAAAAGGTAGTTACATTTAAGTGTAGCTAGTTTGATACTGAAAAGGGGGTTAAAGTTGATCGTAATAGAATCACAACCGTGGATATCAAGTCGGTGTTAAATTCTGATGAAGTGTACGTGTTAGCAAGTTAAGTAACTCAAGTGTATTACGCTCTTAATGTCGTAAATACTCGAAGCCCCTGTACACGATGAATCACTACTAAAAACACGCCATTTAATGTCGATAACATGTTTGGTATGGATGAGGCGTTGCAAGAAAGATGTGAGCAACCCATTGGTAGTAGTGTTCCATCTCAAGATGTGGTGAGTATCGATGTCATTGACGCATTTCCTAACGATGAGGATGTCGAGGCCACCGCATACACGAATGATTATGTAGTCGTTAAGGATGATAACGATGATGGAAACCGATCTCGGCGAGGGATGAGGAAGATACCGAATCCGAGAATGATATACACGTTGATTCTGATGGGTTTGATGACGTGCGTAATTGAAAATGAGCTTTCATATTAGTCCTTACCACATATTGTTAAACCTTACATATTCGTAATCTACCAATTTTGTTATTGTAGTAAGATATTCATGGCTAGACATAGCGGTGGAGGTTGTCGAGGTGGTGGGCGATCCGGTACTGGAGACGGTAGCCACGATGGAGGCTCTTCTTCAGGCGCGAGTAAGTTATCTTAACTAGGATTTAAATATATCTCAAGTTGCATTAATTACAATGATTATTGAAGTACTATGTTAAATACAATTATTACAGATGCACCTCGTCGACGACACCGAGGGACGAAACTCGGTATCTTTGGTCGTCCGTAAAGCGGCTACCATTTACAAGATCTTAGGTGGATGTTGTTTCCCAAAGAAGAAGTGTTAATATATTCGCATACTATTTCTATCGCTTATTGCAAAACACAATTCACATAACACATAGTGTTATACTTTTTCCTCAGAGTATACTAGACTTGGTGGCTAAGCACACCCTACATGCGATTTGTTTGACGATCTCCCGAGAGGGTGCATGCGGTTCACCAAGATATCGCAGATGCGATGCCACTTTTACGCAGCACTGCCTCTTGCGGGAATTCCACGTAAGTTAAGCAAATTATCACCACATAGTTGTATTGGGATGACGAAATCAAATGTTCTTAATTTTAAATAATCTTTTGTTATAGGTTTATTATCGATTTGACTGAAAGATCTCTCGACCACCGTGGCGATGCTTGCAATTGAGCATCACGTCATTGCGAATTACTCCGATGGTCAGATGAGATACGATGAAGGCGCAGCGGCCGGGCAACAGTGGACCAAACTGGACCACCATCGAGATCATCACCCGCGATAGTCTTCGATTTAGCATCGGAGGCTATGTAATGCGCTAGACGGGAGGTCATGACTTTAAGAAAAAGTCCGAAGCAGCGAAGAAGAAGAACCGTGGTCGACTCTGCGTGATAGTACACACCACCGGTTTCTCGATGCTCGAGGAGGCGAAGACGGTAAGTACGTTGTATTTAGTTATTTATGTGTCAAGTTCTCACACAAATACTTAAGACCTGTTTTATGAATGTTTGTATTAGGCATTGGGGAGGACCTTGGGTGAGAGATCCTACCATGCTAGAGTTTTGGGATCGAGCCCATACGCCCAAGGACGCAAGCGTGCTTTGTCTCAAAAAATTTTTAGCTATATGGGTAAAACTCATCTTACTATTTAGCTTTTAATAATATTCAATTATAAATAAAATGATATAATTAACATATGTATACGGAATACATTACAGGATCGATTTCAGAAGCTTCGGGACGAGCGTATAGCTGAGCTAGAAACTATTAGGAGGGGTTCTGAGCCATTAGATTTCGCCACCACTCTTCCCGATATTATATTAGATCGGGATGAGGAGCTGAGACTATGGGTCGCGTCTCAGGATCCCCCTAATAGCAGTACGGGTAGATATCGAGTGTTGGGTCTGCCGAGGATACCCGCATATATACTTCCTAGAGGTAATATTTTTTTATGTTTCACAAAATTATCCGAATTTATCACATTATATAAATTATTATTAGTAATCGAATTTGTATCTCTTTATAGGCTCCAGCCAGTGCCAGCGTCCGAGAGCACATGTCGGACCATCTCATACGGGCGCTGGCTTGGATGATGATATCTTCTGGCGGTGATAGGGCCGTGTGTCGACATAGAGTTCCATACCGATCCGGTCTTTCGGCGTCAACAAGCTTGCCTTCGATTCTCGCTTCACCAGATTGCTCGAGATATTATAGCGAGGGCTTCGCAGAGAGTCTTGGATTACCTCGAGCAGCTTCGACGCTTGAGCGCCGAGATGCTCCTGATAATGATTACCCTCTTGAGGAGGCTTTTCATCCGCCCCCTACCTACTGTATTCTTATTATTTATGTTTTTCAATTAAGGCTAGTTTGTTAATTCTCACATATATATATACTGGACTAATGATTTATTTTTATTCTATCAACAGGTGGCGGCGATGGCGGCGAAGCTTGGCGATGATGATGCGAGAGGAGATGAAGGTCGATTTCCATACACTGTAGCAAAATACCGCTCACTCACCTCTCGCCTGATGATGATACTCATTCTCACATATAGTTCATTTGTATATATTCATGATATTGTAGAACTTTTGTATACATTGTATTGTCTAATTAAATGCTCATATAACTATTATAAATTATATTGTTTAACATTTATGGAACATTAGCTTATATTTGTAATTGATTAGCTTATAATACGCTTTGGTGGATATTTGAATGTGAATGTGAATGATAATGAGTTGAAGATTACGTTTTAGTGCTACGTTGCATATTTGAATGTGAGATACGAGTTTATAATACATGTATTGGGTCAGGACAAATTACGGTACATTAATGGGTTTAAACACTTAGAAACTGAACTTTTAAAATCTGTATTTTAAAAAAAAGTAGTTAATTCCGACGGAATAAGGTAGTTGCGACGGAAATTCCCTCGGAGATAACAAAAAACAATTTTTAGTAATTATCGAAATATTACGATTTCAATCAGAATATTTATCTGCTGACGAGCAACGTATCCGTCAGAATATCCTATATGTCCGACGAAAATTCCGTCGACCTTTAATAAGCAGTCATTTTTTTATAAAAATTGGGTTATTTTAATTTTCAGTCGGTAATAAGCTAATTCCGAGAGAATAAGTCCGTCGGAAATAGGACCTCTTTATCCGACGGAAAGTTTAAAATCCTACATATTACATCGTCAGAAAATACGTGATGTTCGACGAAAATCCATCGGGGATAATTTCGTCGAAGATAAGTTATATCCGACAGAATTATCGACGGATCTTATTTTTGACAAGAGTATTTACGACCGAATTTCTGACGGATATTTTCGTCGGAAATAGTCTATGTTCGACGGAATAGGATTAGGTCCAACGGAATATTCCGTCGGAATAAAGCTTTTTTCTTGTAGTGTTAATTACCTTAAAATGCTCTTAATATTCCTTTTATTTTTGCTACTGGTAAGAGTTAAATATATGAAATAAGCTTAAATGCTTAATAACTGTTTTTTGATTTCTGACTTCGGGTATTGGGGAAGGAGAGAGATGGTTGACCAATATACATTTTTGTCAATTGAAGTGATTAAAGAACGTTATGGGTTTACAATGATTGATGACGTATATATGTGTGTACGTATAAGTGCTTATTTTTTTTACTAGTTGGGTGGTAAATTTTTTTTTTAGCGTACTATTTAAAAGATTATTTCCCATGAAGCCAAGTATCAAACTTTGATAAATGTGTTGCACGAAATTTGAAGTTTTTACATCATTTGTGGTAGTGCCAAAGATATAATGGCTTTTGAATTTTGACAAATGGTGTAAGGAAGCTCAGATGATTGAACATTTTTGGTTACTTCTTTCTTTGAAATTTGTCAGAAACCAAGTACTGTGTTGCTTCCTCCTTATGAGTCAATTAACCAGTGTTATCCTAATTATGAGAGCAAATAGTCTATTATTTTTAAAAGATGGATAGTTGTTTGCTGTTGAGAGTTGACGCTAGAATTGTTAATGTATATTAATGATATTTAAAATGTCATGTTAATTAGCTTTAACTTACCTTCTAATATGGGAGAAAGAAGATTGCTTTTACGAATCAATTAATAAATAGTTATTATGATTATTAAATTACGAAATTTAATGAGATATTAATTATTGGAATAAAATTAATATTTCCAATTTGAAGTTTTGAAAAATTAATATATTTGCATAATTTTAGTTAATTTCAATTTAATTATGCAATGTTTACTACTTGGAAAAATCTCGAAATATTGTATGGATTTAATTCCGAATATTTTTGAAATATTAATTGTTGGTAATCGAATTCGATTTTGGGCGTCTTTCATTATTTGACTTAAAATGTGGGGTTCGGGGCGATCCGGATCTTAAAGAAGCCATACTGCTAAGGTCGTTTTCTCCTGAGTAGTTCGATCGATTTGAATCATTCGATCATGAATTTGATCGAATATGTTCGACTATGATTCAATGAGTATGCTTATATATGTATACATAGTTTTTTATTTTTGATTTCATCGCCTATTTAACTATTTTTCTAATATTTCTCTTCCCCATACTATATGGCATACAGTTTTTTAGATTTCACCGGACTTGGGTCGGGCGATTTCTCTTCCCCATCGACTTCTCTGGGTCGTTCTCCGATCGACTCCTCCAGTTGAGACTTGAGACTTGGGCCAGTAATCCTTCCTTCCTCGATTCCTCCTACGATCTTCTTATTCCTTCCTTGATCTGTGTTTGAGAAGTGTAAGAGACAATTAACTTTTAATTTTTGTCTAGGAAATACTAATTTACTATTTTTTATCATTTATTTTGTAGTTGAAAATCTCAAGATCTGCAGATGCATGGCTATGATTCGAGAGAATTCAAAGAGATATAGCTTTTAGGGCTTAACTTGGTAAGTTATCAGTCCCCGGATTCATTTATATAACCCCAATTTTATTTTCCCCAAATCATTCAAAAATCAAAACCCTAGTTTTATTATCTTGTAAACTCTCAACCTAAACTTTTTCAAAATGTTAAACTCGAGTTTATTCTCGGTACTCAACTAACCAAAGTTAACTAACGAAACCAATCTTAACGATAATGGTAATAGTTATCAATTTTGATTAATTTTCAATTTGGGTCATAGTTTAATTTTTTTTTTTTACATTCGAGTTATTAGCTTTTCATTATTTGTCTCATTGTCTCATTTGTCTCATTTTTTTCCGGATGGATTGGTCAATCGACCAACACCAATGAGTTAATCTTTCACAAGCCTCGATAATGGCAATACTTCGCCACCAATAATAATATCTATCATTGTAATTGACGATCCTAAAGGAGAAGAGAAAGGTACTGAAGAAAATGGAGAAAGAAATAAGAAGAGAAAAACTTCAAAGGTTTGGTCTGAATTTAACATTATTAAATTACAAGATGGTACCAAAAAAATCCAGTGCAATTACTGTTTTGCTAAACTTGCACATCAAAGCACTGGTTCAACTAGCCATTTAAATAGACACATGTTAACTTGCACGGTTCGTTTATCTAAAATTGTTGGAACAAAACAGAGTGTGTTGGCTTACCCTACTATTGAAGCTGATGGTCAAATGAGTAATTTGACAAATTTTAGGTTTGACAAAGAGAGGACCAGAGATATTATGGCAAAAATGATTATGGTGCATGAATATCCCTTTAGAATGGTTGAGCATGAATTTTCATTT
The DNA here is from genome assembly GCA_020205605.1 of Panax ginseng. Classification (NCBI taxonomy): domain Eukaryota; kingdom Viridiplantae; phylum Streptophyta; class Magnoliopsida; order Apiales; family Araliaceae; genus Panax; species Panax ginseng. The sequence goes on along the minus strand of CM035131.1, from coordinate 13,413,954 downwards.
CTTCTCTTGAAATCTTTTTGAACCCTAAATTTGATCCTATTTCTCGGGTTACTCAAGAATGATCGCATGAAAATTTATGCTTTAGAAAAGAAAAAAGTGAAAGCTTTGTTGTTTGGCATCGATAGAGTGAGTTTAACTTCTGACTTGTGGACATCTAATCAAACAATTGGGTACATGTGTCTCACTGCACATTTTTTAGATTCTGATTGGAGCTTCAAAAAAGAATTCTAAATTTTTGTCATCTGCCACCTCCTCACACTGGCCTCATGATTAGTGATGCCATTTTTTCTTGTCTTAGTGAATGGGGCATTGAAAATAAGATAACCACAATCACTTTAGACAATGCATCTTCTAATGATTCTGCAGTTAGGAATCTTAAAGATAGTTTTGTGTTAAAAGGTAATTTGTTTTTTGGTGGAAAACTATTTCATGTGAGATGTTGTGCACATATTCTCAATATTATGGTACAAGATGGTTTAGCTGTGATTCAAAATTTTATTGTGAAGGTTCGTGATAGTGTGAAATACTTTAAGGGATCCCCTTCTAGACTTCATAAGTTTTCTGAGATTTCAAAGCAATTGCAGTTATGCACAACTAAAAAACTTGTTTTAGATGTTCCAACTCGTTGGAACTCCACTTATATGCCATGCTTGAGTCTCTGCTATGCGGCTTTAGGAGAGTGTTCCTAGGTATCGAAAAAAAGATCCACATTATCAGTCTTGTCCATCTTTTGAGGATTGGGAGAAAGCTGCAAAGGTAATGGAGTTGTTAGAGGTGTTCAATGAAGCCACACATGTTTTCTCAGGCTTTGAATATCCTACAGCAAATCTATTTCTTCCTGAAATATGGAAAATTAAAGAGTTGTTGCTTAAGACCTCAAATGATGATTTTCACTTGTTGAGAGACATGGCTTTCAAAATGAAAGAAAAATTTGATAAGTATTGGGGAGAGTGTAACATTCTGATGGCAATTGCATCTATCCTAGACCCAAGGTATAAGATGCAATTGGTCATCTTTTGTTTTCCAAAAATTTTTACAACTAAGTTTGAAGCTGATAGAAACATTGGGCTTGTGAAAAGAGCACTTTATGAGCTCTATGAGTACTATGCTGATGTTCACTGTTTAATACCTACTAGTGTGCCTAGTATGGAAGGAAGTTCTACCAATGCTAGTGGTAATTGCTTTGAGAAAAGTAAAACAAAGAGCAGAGCTGAGTTTGATTCTTGGGCTCAAGGTATGGACAATCATTATCTATTAAATCTGATCTGGATGCATATCTTGAAGAGGGTAGGTATATATGTAATGATGATGAGTCCTTTGATGCTTTACTTTGGTGGAAAGCAAACACCTTAAAGTTTAGAATTCTTTCAAAAATGGCAAGGGATATATTATCAATTCCTGTTAGCACTGTGGCATCTGAGAGTACTTTTAGTGCTGGTGGAAGGGTACTAGATCAATATAGGAGCTCTCTCAAGCCAGAAACTGTTCAAGCTCTTATATGTACTTCTGATTGGCTAAGGTGTGATTATAGGCTAAATAAAATGAGTGCTGCTATGGTATGATTTATTTCTTATCAACTTTTAGTTTACTTTTTTATTGTTATTGTTTATGTATGTAACAAATTGGTTTAACACTTTACATTTAACAGGTTGATGAAGATGGTGTTAATGACATTAATTTGGAGTAAATTGCAGTTGTGTTTCTTCTTTGGATTCTTTGCTTTTTGCGTCTTTGCTTTTTTCTATTTTTTTCCTTAATGAAATTGAGTGGAAGTAAGGATTTAAACTTATTTTATGGGTTGTAATCTTTTGTTAAACTTGAATTGTTGTTGGTACTGTTATTTGGGTTTTATTTAACTGCAAAATTGACTGTCTTGGACTGCAGAACTATTTGTGTTGAACTGCAAAATTGGTACTGTTATTTGGGTTTTGTTTGAATTGGTTGTGTTTGAATTTTGTTATTAGATTATAAATTGCTTAACTTATTATTTCTTTTAATAATTATTAGATGATTACTTAATATTGAAGACCTGAGGTAAGGAACTAAGAATCCAAATGTTTATTCTCCTATATTTTTAAAGTTCTGATATTGACTACTGTTTCTTGTTTTATTTCAAGAATTGAAGTATAAAGAAGATTTGAAGGTTGAAGGCCTGAAGATTAGTTTCTGGTACTATGTACTTCATATTCTGATTATCTGATTGATCTGTTTACTTATAATACTAGTATAAATATTGGTTCCAATAGAAAGCCATGTTTCTTGTCTTAATGATTCCTTGTTATAAAAATAAATAGTTCTTCTCTTGCATTACAAGTGCTTCAGCAATGTCATGTTTCTGTAATTTTCCTTTGTTATTCTGTAGTTCCTTTAAGGAATAATGATTAACTGTTAATGTGTTGTTGCTGCTTCTAAATATATTTTTTCTTATTTTTCGCGCAGGCACTTGGTAAATATTCTTGTTGAAAGAACTCAGTCTGGAAAAACTGAAGCCATTCCATATGAAAGTTCTCGTTTAACTCATTTGCTGAGAGAACCACTTGGAGGCAATGCCAAAATCACTGTTATATGTGTTATCTCCCCAGATAAGAAGTACTTGACTTCATATCTCTTTGCATTCTATTTTATTCAAGCTGTAGAATTGTAAAATGGTCTTGAGAATATATAATGTTACTTATAGTTCTCTTGCAACTTGATGCTGGTGGTTAAAGCACTATGCCCATACCTGTAACTTTGTAGAATTGAAATGTTCATATGAAAATATGATGTTATAGCAGCAGTTCATACTGATCAGAGAGAACCATAGAACCAAATGCACCTCGGTTTCTCTCTTTTCTTTTCCCTTCAGGCTTTAAAATGGAAATCTCTGCGTAATTTGTAGGTGCAATGCTGAAACAGTGAGCACTCTTAGATTTGGACAGCTGGTTAAATCCATTAAAAATGAACCGGTAATTAATGAAATAACAGAGGATGATGTTAATGGTCTAAGCGATCGTATTCATCAGCTTAAGGTACTTTATTCTTACTGCACAGGGATATTAATATTTGTTTTGAATTTTTGGAACAAATTAGTTTAATGGTGAGTGTATTCTGTTGATTTCAGGAAGAACTTATAAGAGCAAAGTCAAATACTTCATCTAGAGGCAGCATTTCTATTAGTGCATGCCGTCAGTTTGCAGTTCTCCAAGATCCAGCATTTTCTGATGCATTAAGGCAGTCACAGAAAGGAAGTGACCACCTCCAATCCACCGAGTCCCTGGCTGCCAGCCTCTAGAGAGGCTTGCAGATTATTGACTACAACCAGAGAAACTCCACATCAATTAAAGATTCCGTTGCATTCTCATTTGATCATTTCACATTGAAATCATGTCAGATAACTGACAAGGCCAATGCTTCTGTTCAAACATGGACTGAAGAGAGACAGTCTTCAGATGGTTCTGTTGCCCCTTTCATATGTGCATCCTGCCTCCAAAGAGGAGGAAGTGCCTCTTATAATGTTCAGGATAAATTAAAGACATGGGCTGTAGACACCAATATAACAGGGTTGTCAAATGGATTAACAGAACAAGCGTCCATGGTATGTTTAGATTCATATATGTCGAAATCAAGCTTGTTACATACTTTTTCTATGTGTTTGTCATCTAATTTATGTGTTCTTTTTTGAACTCCATCAGGATAAGGGAAGAGAATTGACGGATGCTGTCAAGAGAGAGAATGAACTTGAAAATGTGATTGAGCAACAAAAAGCCAAAATTGAGCAGCTAAATCTCTTGGTATGATAATTGCATCTCCTTTATTAAGTAGGATATGTATTTATTCTGGAGTTCATGTGTTAATTATTTAACTTATGCTGATTAAGCAATTAAAATGTGAGAATGAACAGAATATGACCACTGAAGTCTTGCTGCGTGAATCAATGTTAATCTGCTGCTGCTGCAGTCTTTGCTTGCTTGAAACTTGAATCCTTGTGATGCTGCTTGTTGGATAAAGCTGCTGCTAGAAACTTGAATGTTAATGTTGTTGTTGCTACTAATGTGTATTTTGTAATTATATGCTAATTTTAAAATGTGTATATTGTTTGTAATTCATATGCCTAACTTTTTTTAAAATTGTATATTGTAAATTGTAAAGTTGGAATCAATAATATGATATAAGCTTTTATTTTTTTAATCGAATCTCGAGTTTTGTCTCGATTAAAAAAAAGTAGTTCGAATATAATTTTTACATGTGACTGACTCGTAGCTGTATGATCTGTTTAACAAAGTGGGTCAGGTTCTTTCGGTTATGGTTTGTTGGGATTTGAGTACCGATCGATCTCTGGGCTATGGTTATGTCAACTATAGGAATCCGCAAGATGGTCAGTTGATTTTCTCTCAAATCCCTCTAATTTATGTGTTTTTGTTAATTTGATGATAAATTTTTATGTTTTGTTATATTAATATTGTTGTTGTCTATGGAAATGTGGATGTTTTTTTCCTCTTTTTAACAATTAATATACATAATTACAATTCGGCTATGTCATGTCCAATGGAAGAATGATTGATTGACTTTCATAGGAAAATGGCCTTACTACATGGTTGCTGATGCAGAGAATTTTTGGTTTAACAGCCTTCTGTGTTTCAATCTATAAAAATCACCATCTCACTTATGGAATACTTTGTGTCTATCTAGCTGCATCTAGGATTCATATAAAATGTAGATTAGGATATGCTTTGTGAGAAGAGCAAGGTTGCAGGTAACATTGCTTTTTAACACTGCTATTGCAGTTCTTTACTATAACATATGCTTTGTGATGGGTATTAATGTATCCGGAAAGAATTTGGGAACATGAATGTTATTTCTGTTCTACTGTTGGTAGATTTCCATTCAGTAGTTGTTATCTTTCTTCTTTTCTCCTGCTTAAGGTTTAGACTAATGTTTCTGGATAACTATTTTTTTCTGTAGCTATGAAAAAGAGGCAAGAACATTGCAGCTCGTGCTCACTTTGTCTTACAACTGCTGCAAAGTGGACTATTGGTTTCTGTCCTGGTTCTCCTCCTGTCTGTTCAATTATCTCTTGTTCTGTGTTATTCTTTTTCTCTCCCATTTTTCGTAATTGGTTCTCCTCTTTTGAATATCAGTTTTAAAGGAATAAAAGGTGGGGTGGGACCTTACTGACACTAATAGTATATTTACTGACTTTTTATTTCAAAAATATTTACTGACTTGCTGTTGTGGCAGTACTGGGTGAGTTAGTTGTAGTGAATTTGGTGAATATTTTGAGTCTGCTGGGTGAGATTTACTTTGCCAGAGACTGCTCATTGGGATAAAAGGTTTCAAATGATATATCTTGTTAAAGGGTGACTTTAAATGAAACAGGAGGGAGTCTGATTGATGTGGAAGTGAAATTAAATTAGCTGAATGGACATGAATAAAAAGAATATACTTAATTTATTTAGTTTTTGTTCCCATGAAAAAGAGTGTTGAGATTTGTGCAAGTCTCTGTACATTTGTTTGTCTGTACGTCTCTGTTCATGTCTGTAGGCATTTTATTGGGAATTGCTTGCCATTTGCTGCAACTCTTTTTGGTAGGAAGCTAGGTGCTGATTGTGCCAAATGTAACATTCTAAAATCTACTACAGCAGTTGGGATGAGCCCTAACCTGACCTGACATTTTTTGCCTCAGTCAGGTCTTGTTCTATCCCAATGAGTAAGATTGCAATGCAGAAGCAAGCTTAGGTAAAAACATGCAAGCTTTATGGTGCTTTTGATACATTGAGATACATTTGTTAATTTTCTTATGTAGAGATATAAAACATATGTTGAATATCTGTTATAAAAAATGTACTCTACTCTCCTTGCCCACTTTCCCTGTTTAACTGTGTTCTTGTATCTCATTACCATATTGGCCCTTGCAGTATGGGGTGGAGATCCAGTTTACCCAACTGTGAACTACATTTAAGATCCAGACGAAGTGATTGATTACAGGGGTCCAGATTTTCACGAGCCAACTCCCAACAGGTATTAAATTTGTTTACTGCACACAGGTATTAACATTTGTTGATTGACTACTTACATAGTGTCCAACGACAAGTTTCTTTTTTATTTTCACAGTTTGATGCATTAAAAGGGACACTCCGTCACTTCAGCTTATTCCCACCAGGTGGCAGTGGCATTTTTGTGCATTCTTTGGCTCATTTTTGTGCATTCATGCTGGTAAGGTAGTGCAAGTCTGATAATTTATTAGTTTCGATGTTCTAACCAACTGCAGTTTCAAATATAATTGGGTTTTAGAATGCGAATTGAGCTGTGAAATACATCTCTGTTTGTATAGTGTAGAGTTGTTTTATGATACTTTTAGAGTATCCAATTTGAGCCATGGGGGTGAAGGTTTTTGATTGTGGTTTTGTTTTTTAAGGAATATCAAAACTGTCATGCTATCCCGATGCTTTTACATTCTTGAATTTGCATAATCATTCATAATTTCCCCCCTCTTATATCTAAAAGTGCAAATGGATAGTCATGCGCTATGACTTCGGTATTTCAAAAACCATATAACTTCATGCAGAATTCTTTAGTCTGTCAAAATTTCCTTTTAAATTTATTGAAGGGTAAGGGAGAACAAGAACAACTAACATAAAGAACCTTATCTTCTTAGAGGCGACTAACTTATTTATACAAAAACTTCTGGAATCAGGTATCTAAAATGTAAGACCAAGACAAAAACTCTTTGTTGAATTGAATCAGGTGTTGTAACCAACAAAACCTACCAGCTTCAAGTTGATTTCCCTGAGCATTACCCTATGAAAGCTCCCCAAGTAATTTTATATATATAATTAGTTTACAAACTTCCATAATTATATCTTCCATTTGTTTGGTTGTTTACATAAATTCAACAAAACACTAGGGATTGGAAAAAACAAACTTGTGTTTCTTTTATGTAGATTATAAATTAACGAGTTCATCTTATTGTACCGAGTAGTTTTTAATTTAGTTTTTGATTCAGTCAATAGACTACCACAAATTAGTTCTTTTAGGAACTGATTGCCAAGTGTAATTGGACTCAAAGTTTCTGCTCATAATTAGATTAATTTAGCACTTGAATTCACCTCATGTTTTTAATCCTGTTATTTGGACTATGAGAATTAAAATAATTGAATGTGAACTAATATTTTAGGTATTCATCAGGTTGAGAAATTGTCCTTCATTACGAACTTGCATTTTCATATTTTTACTTCATGTGGATTTCTTAATGTTTCTCTCTTTTTATTCTTTTTTAATAGTATAATTTTATAACTGATCCTGTGGGTCTTATTAAAGTTATAATTTTACAACTGATTCTTAATGTGTGCCTTTCATATTCCAAACAGAATTCTCTGTATTGTCTTTTGAGTTGTGCATGCTCTTCCTCCTTGCAGGCAATCAAAGTGCTCCTGCTCCTGCTTCTATTTCTGCTCCAATTGTAACGTATCCAAGTGAAACGGATGGTGTCCCGAAGAACATTTTCTTGGTGAACATAGTAGTAATTTATATTGAAAAGTGAATTTGAGATGTATATATGGATAATTTGGTATATATTTTGTGGATGTAGTCATTTGAAACTGTAAACGAATGATATTATTGGGATGTATTTTGAATGGTTGATATATTTTGGCTTTAAATTTTAATGAGAATTTAGACCTTTTAGCTATATATCATGGCATTAGCATATTGCAGGTGCATTGGTAATGTAGGTGAACCATAACTTTTCTTTTTCTTTTTTTTTAAATCCACAACATTTTAAAAACGTTGTGTAAATGTGCCTAAATGTTGTCTGATATACTAAACAACAACATTTTTATCCAGAAAACGTTGTGGAATCATACATTTTATAACGTTTTTAAGCATCTGCTAATTTTTAGATAACAAATCTACAACGTTTTTTCTTAAAAAATGTTGAGTAATGTGTTTAACTATAACGTTTTAAAAACGTTGTGTAAGGGTGTCAAATAGATGACACCCTTAACCATGACGTTTTTCTGACTGAAACCACAACGTTTTTTCCACGTTATCTATTTACTGTTTTGTAGTAGTGTTGTGGTTATGTGCTAATGTTCAGCGTTATGTGAAATTCTTGTGAATTGTTTTAATGTGCACTTCGTGCAACAATGTGATAATAATTGTTAATAATCTGTTGATGATTGTTCTATGTGAACTATATAATTTAAGAAATGCGAAGTATAAGCATTATAGAGCATGTATAAATGTACAATATGAGAAAGATGAAGAATGTATAAAATGCGAATTATACATGAGATGTGAAGCATGAGAAATGTGATATATGCATGAGATACAAAGCATAAAAATTGTGATGTGATTATTTATTTATATGTGGATGATTTGCTGATATTTGGTACTGATGAGAAAGTTGTGAAAACTATTAAACATTTTTATTCTCTAAATTTGACATGGAAAATAAACTTGATTCTTGGCATGAGAATTAATAAAAATGCACATGGTTTGTTTTTATCTTACTCATTAATTATGTGGAATTCTTAAGAAATTTAATTTCTTTAATGAAGAGCCATTAGGAACACCTTGTGACTCTACTTTGTGCATTTAAAGAAAAATAAAGTGTAATGGTATTGCACAAACTGAAGATGCCAGAATATTCATTGATAATGTAAATGTACATTTTCCCTGATCATCCTAATATTTTTGAAGGATATTATGATGCTAATTGGGTATCTGCTAATGATGAAACAAGTTCCACTATTGGATATGTGTTTACTTTAATTGGATGAGTTATCTCTTGGAGATCTGCTAAACAAACGATACTGCTAAATAACTATGAAATCTGAATTCATTGCATTAGAATTGACAGGTACAGAAGCAGAGTGGCTGAGGAATTTATTGGCAGACATACCGTTGTGGCCTAAACCAATTCCTTCTATATCTCTGCATTGTGATTCTCAAGCTGCTATTGGACAGAGCAATGAACCATGTGTATAATGGGAAACAGAGACATAATTCGCTTGAGATATAATATTGAATGAGGACTGATCAGTAAAAAGGTGTTATTTTCATAAAATTTGTGAGGTCTGAAAAGGCTTACAAAGGGATTGATTAAAAAGAGTGTCCAAGAAGCATCCAGAGGGATGAGACTATTTCCAACATTTTGAGTAAGTAATACTCGATGGAAACCCAACCCATGTGATTGGAGATCCCAAGAATTGGGTTCCATGGGTAACAAGAAGTCACGTAATTACTTAATTATAGCACTACAATTATTTATATCCCTTCTTGTGTGCATGTGGTGCTTACTGACAAATTGTGAAAGGATGAATCGTTTAGATTTTTAATGAAACTCATAGCCCTAAAGGGTGGTGTATGTCAGTATACACTTGATGGGTTCACCTATATAAAGGTGGAAGTGTAGGTCGCTTCCTATGAGAGTCTTTGGCATACTCTCTAGAGCCTTTATGAAAATCTGGGATATGACGCATGGCCTAAAACGCGCCCAACCGCGGACTTGTGTGGATTCAGAATTTTTAGATATGTGTGCAAGTCAAATTGATTGTATCATAGATAAAAGGTTCAAGAATATAATTCACCTATAATCTACAATCATGATCTTGTTCCACTAAGTGTCGATTCAAACTCACAAGGTATCGACGTTATGTATCTAAAATCCATTGCCCTTCTCACTTCTTTTTAATTTTTCTATCTTTGATAATTTTGAATCATGTGGGGATTGTTGGTTATGCTTAAAATTATTTATGTAACTCCCGATTTAATTGGTCTTTTATTTCCTTTAATACCTAGCCAGATTACCTTATTTATTTACGTAACTCCCGAGCATTCAATAAAACCGTTACCTTTATCTATGTAACTCCCCAGCGTTCTTCCTTTCTTCTTGGCTTAGGTGAATACCTTTCTAACTATGTTAATGGAGAAAGAGGCAGGTCTTCTTACATATCTATCTCTTTGTATTACATTCTTATCGAAATAGTGGGTTCTTATACTTTCTATTAATTGGGCGATCCACATGAAAGTCAAAGCCTTCTTACGTGAGTACACACGATCGGAGACTTATGAGTTGAATCACAGAGTGATGTATGGCGACCCATTTATACTGTGATTATTATCGATGGTGGCAAAATCACTTTTAGGGCATGATATCTATCTAACTACGCCTCGGTTTTTTTCGATTAAGTTGTTCCAATTCTTTGTATTATTATTCTTGTTAATTGCTATATTTTCCAACAATAAAAATATGTTGTTGCGTATTCAAACCCAAGACCTCTAGTTTGAAATATTGATCCGATGAAATTGGAACAACTTGGTGAAAAGCAGTGTGGCAGTCTCAAGCAGTGTAAAAATAATCCTCTCGATACAATAAGTGATCTATGTGTAATAATAAAATCAATCGTAAGGTTAATGCATGTAAGATGAAATAGAAGGCCCTGCACCATAAACAATAAAGGTGGAAATAAAAGTTATAAATAATTTTTAAGCATAACCAACACATAAAATTTTCAAAAATTCTATGTGGACATGAATATTGGATATAAAAATTAGACATAGGTGTATTTAAATTTTATTTATTTATATTTTAACCCCAATGAAAAGTAAAAATATAAATAAGTGAAATTCAAATACATTCATATTCAATTTTCATGTCTAATATTCATATCTGCGTAGAAGAACTCTAAAATTTTACAGTATGAAGTGGGTTGTTTTTTTTTTTTTGAAAAGTATTAAGGCCGTAAAATTAATCAACAATTTTCACTTGATTCGTATTTGTTTGATTAAAAGTTCGATTTAAAATATAAACGCAAATTTTTAAAGTTTAATAAATTACTCGAACTTCTTCAAAATTATAATTTTTTTTATTGATACTCGAATCATATTGATTCAAAAATTTCAAATAACTCATGTTTGATTCAAGATCATGTTCGATTCGGTAGCTAAACGAGTCTCAATCAAATCTTATTTCATACTCGATAAATTTTATAAATTAAATTTAAACAATTTAAAACTCAGCTCGACTCGATTCATTAATTTACACCGTAATTAATATGAAATGTAATTAATTCAAAATTGCAACATTGGTGGCGGGCGCCATTTCGGGTCTTCAACTTTGTGCGCCACATTTTCTTGTTTTTCAAGTCAACTGAAAGGTAGAAACTAGTATTCCATTCCACCTTGAGTCCAAACTATTAGGGTATTCTTAAACTATTCATGTCCAGAAATCCAAACTATTCTTAAATATATTAGGGTAGCAGTGTATGTCACTTCTCTGAAACTAGATAAGGCCTGTATTTTGAGTCCAAAAATTATGAATTAATGACTTATCACAAGGTTGCATGTTGCAATATTATGGCATATATTAAAATCAAGATACTAATTAATATATGATAAAATGAAGTAAAACAACATATTCATTAATTATTTAATTATCCAAGGGCTTATTGACCCTAAAACAAATATTAACTAATTAACCAAATTTAAATTACTATAGTAGATTAATGAAGTAGATAACGGTCTTAGTCACTACACGGTATTTGAGGAGAGCGAGCTTATTTATATGTATCTAACCGAATATATATAGGATAGTGATCCATAGTCAAATTAGATAGAAGCCCTATCCGTCCAACCAACGCATATCTCACCACTCATTAATGTGATTTAAAAGTTGTAATTATTCTCATCCGCATAATTGTTTTGCAGAGTTGTAATTATTCTCATCCACATAATTGTTCTGCAGATGGTGGACCATATCCGCACAACAGTTGTGCGGATATATGAAAAATTTATGCGGATGGGATATAATTTATGGGTTTCCATCTGCATAATAGTTGTGTAAATGGTATATCACATCCGCGCAACTATTATGCAAACAGAGTAATTAAATCCATCTTTTTTAAACGGTTAGAAATGAGTTGATTAATAAGGACTACGTACTATCCAACTTTAAATATATATATAGAGAGGGAGAGAGGCCGATTCTCCGACGAGTTAATCCATTACCGTCGTCATAGTTCAAAAATCCGTCGTCATAGTTGATTCGTTATTAGAGATCTTTTATGTGTGTGTGTGTGTGTGAAAAATAACCTATAACCACAATTTGATTATGTCAAACCATTTCATGAATTGGTTTATAGTACTTGTCTGTCGAATTGTTTGACGGGTTATTAGTGTAAAATACAATCCATCAAGCAGTTTAAGAGATTGTTGGATCCTAATCTCGACTAATTAATCCTAACACCAAAATTAACAAGCAATCGTGCACTATCCATCTGCATCTAAAACAAACTAAATTAGAGGAAGCGTTATTCTGTTTATGCAACTTAATTAATGCCGAAGGGTAAATGCATAATTTACAAATAGAATATATATTGTACAAGAATCATGGCAATATTAATTGGAATACCATATTGTATGGAGAGCAGATCATCTGTCCCCAAATTTTTTTCTTGTGTCCCTCCACTAAAATTTTGATACCTAGTCTCTTACTTAACACTAATTAATTTTAAAATTAAATAAAAGAACATCTGTCAAAATTTAAGTGGGGGGACAGAAAATTTAGAAACAGAGGATATACTCTTCATATAATTTGGTAAGAAATTACGTGATAAAATTTTAATAAAAAAATTTTAGACAAAAAATCTGTTCGATTGTATGAATGGAATATCTCACCACCAACCCTACCGCATCGCATGACAAAAATATAACAAACTAATTAAACCCGCGTTAGATACGTAGTTATGTCATGCATGATATTCAGCGATCAGCATTCGGTGCAGTACTTATGGCCGTACATTTTAATATACAATTGTCTTCCGTACGTATTCATGAATATTCAATCTTGATAATAAACATTTTGTCATAATTAACTATATATTCGCATTTTTTTAATTTTTCCTCTATTACCGTAGTTTCCTCCCACTTTCATGTTATTGAAATAAAATATTTAGTCTTATAGCTGATGAGCTTAATTATCCATCTTTTTGTCCACACATACGTACGTGTTCTTGTCTATCTTCTTTCCTAAATTTCTCTGTATTCTATACAAAAAAAAAAAAAAGTAAAAGATATTTTCATCATGCAACATGAATAAATATTAAAAAAAAATCGTCTTAAATAATACAATGATATTATTATATTACTTGAATCATCTCTTGTAATACTTATGTCGTAAATATCATTTGTTTCATTTAATAATTAGTATATATCACGTCACTTGAAACACATTAACAAAAATGACACCCCCATAACACTACGAATTCAACATAGCATAAATTGACTGACAAGTTTGACAATGAGCAATTGAATAGTAGTAAAAACTGTAGGACAAATTAATAACGTCCATAAGGTAAAGCGACATATGTAATTTGATAAAGTTAACCCCTGAAACTTATGACCTAATAAAGAGGAAACTTTTTTCATTAAATAAAGAGTAATATTATAGACACAAACTATTTTTATAAATATTTTACAAACTGCTGATGTGACATACTCCACCTCTGCATATTGATGAACAAATTATTTTAATGTAGTCTTCGGTCCCACACAATATGTTGAGCTGAAGTATGCCACATCAGCAGTTTGTAAAATATTTATAAAATAGTTTGTCTTTAGCATTATTCTTAAATAAAATAAATAAACAGATTAGTTGACTATCAACTTTCAAACTAAAATAGAAGGGGCATGCATTAACCACAACAAGTAATAATAGCTTTTACTGACGTATAAATTATTTTTATTACTCTATGAATATTGTCCAAGTAGATCGACATTGTGTTGAATCCAATAGATCTTATCCTTTTTAATTTATTACTATTATTATTATTATTATTTTCAAGGGTTGACGTTTTACATGCATGCCATATCTAATTTATATTCAACCCGTTTGTTACAAGCCTAATTTAAAAAATGATACTCTAATAAATAAAATATCGGAGAGAAGATTTGCAAAGATTACCACCTACCGGAATGAACGGTTCTTCGTCGTCTACATGACTTGGTCTTTCTTCAACGGCGTTCCCGGCCAAACATTTTCAATTCGTCTCTGTTCTGGATTACCGCCTACCGGAGCTAAACGTCTAGCGAGCTCGGCAGACCCAAAGTTTTGGACTGGGTTGGATAACGGTGTGGTGGAGTTCGGCTCGAAGACGTTGATTTTTGAAAGCTCAGATCCCATGAATAAGGTTAGGATTTTGTTCAATTTCAGTGCAATTGAATACAGTTATCGGCCGTTGCCGTCGGAAAGTCTGACCCTCAACGCTTGCCAAAATATAGAAATTAAGGGATCCCTTCATCTAAGCCACCGCAAATTGCGTTTGAAAACAATAGTTCAGAACTCAGATGAACCTTGAAATTGCTATTGGTTTGAAGATAACAGACAGAAAAGAGCTTCAAGCTATGTGCCAAGTGTGTTACTGCATGATCCATCATTTTTGCCTGCCGGGTTAATTAAATATCAATTCCCAAACAATTAGAGAGGGATGGCCTCCGGAGTTGCTTACGTGAAAGGTCTCTTTCTCTCTCTTTTCAAGCCAAAAACAAACAAACAAACAAACAAACGTACGGTACCGCACTCACCCGTACCGTACACTACTACTACACTCCTTTGACTTTAAATTTAATTAGGATATTCAACGAATAATTAAAACCTTTAATATATATTTCATGCATCGTTAGTTTAAGGATAACCTCAGTGTATAATATAATATAAAATGATATTATTTCCATGGTAGGCGACATGGCCATGACACTATTTCAAATTGATCAAGTCCTGAATCCGATTTGCCTGATGCATGCATGCTGGTTGAACCAGAAAAATAATATAACGTACACCAACTCTTAATCAAATGATCAGGAGGAGACAGTAATTACATACTTCAACACTCGACTTGCGACTGTATAGACTGTATAGCACTTGATGCTCAATGGCCTAGCACTTTCTATGTAGGGTGTACTGACCTATACCTCATTGTTAGCACAAAATACAAAACAAAAAATTAAATTACTTCCAAAATAACAAGTATTAAGAGTTAACAATAAGAAATTTCGTCCATTATATAAAAAAAATCTTACTTAAATGCTTTTAAATAAATAATAATAATAAAAAAGCAGACTTGTTGTTCATATCCATGTGGGGAGCTTTTAAATTGTCAACGGAAAATCATTATAAATAGCAAGCCCTATTGCCTTTCCATAACCACACCAGCATTACATTCCTTGTGCATTTCTATACCTCCATTCCCATACCTCTTTACCTCTAAAGACAAAATAGCTCATAGTGAAGGTTCCTTCGGAAGCTCCATGCATGAAGTAACCGGCAGAGAACAATCCTTCACCTTCTCCGTGGCTTCACCCCAAGTACCCACCGATACCACAGCCAAATTCGATTTACCAGTTGATTCAGAACACAAGGCCAAAACTCTGAAAATCTTCTCATTTGCAAAACCTCACATGAGAGCCTTTCACCTCTCTTGGATATCTTTCTTCACTTGTTTCATATCCACCTTTGCAGCTGCTCCTCTAGTCCCCATTATTCGGGATAACATAAATTTAACAAGAAGTGACATAGGAAATGCTGGAGTTGCTTCTGTTTCCGGAAGCATCTTCTCTAGGCTTGTAATGGGAGTAGTTTGTGACCTTATAGGGCCGCGATATGGCTGTGCTGTTATCAACATTCTAGCAGCCCCTATTGTCTTTTCCATCGCGTTTGTTTCATCAGCCGAAGGTTATATAGCTATTAGGTTCATGATCGGATTCTCCCTTGCCACATTTGTGTCCTGCCAATACTGGATTATAGGGCTTGTCAATGGAACCACTGGTGGATGGGGAGACATGGGCGGTGGAGTAACTCAACTATTAATGCCTTTTCTTTACCATGTAATCAAATTGGCCGGAGCTACTCCGTTCACTGCCTGGAGAATTGCCTTCTTTATCCCTGGTTTTCTTCATCTGATCATAGGGATCATGGTGTTAACTCTTGGCCAAGACTTGCCTGATGGAAACCTCAGTTCACTACAAAAGAAGGGTGATGTAGCCAAAGACAAGTTCTCTAATGTGAGTCTCTATCCCATTATACCCTTAACATAACAAGAATCAAAATTTTAATTCCTTCAGTATCCACTTTCACTTTCACTCTTAGCTCAAGAATCAAAATTTTAATTCACAAACAATACTCTTCTTGAAAGTCACAAACGTCACGTAAATATATAATTTTTTTTTCTTGTTCAGGTGTTTTGGTATGCAGTGACAAACTACAGGACATGGATATTTTTCCTCTTATATGGCTTTTCCATGGGTGTCGAGTTGTGCATAAACAATGTCATGGCAGAATATTTCTACGACAGGTTTAATCTCAAGCTTCACACTGCTGGAATGATTGCTGCAACCTTTGGGATGGCCAACTTTGTGTCCCGCCCTTTTGGCGGATATGCTTCCGACTTAGCAGCCAAAAAATTTGGCATGAGAGGAAGGTTATGGATCCTATGGATATTCCAAACCCTCGGAGGAGTCTTCTGCATCTGGCTTGGTCGTGCCAATTCACTTCCCATTGCCATATTTGCAATGATTCTTTTCTCTATTGGTGCCCAAGCAGCCTGTGGGGCAACATATGGCATTATTCCTTTCGTTTCACGGAGGTCTTTGGGCCTGATTAATGGCCTAACCGGTGCAGGTGGGAACTTTGGTGGCGGTTTGACGCAGTTGATCTTCTTTACGGGCTCAAGATTCTCCACTGCAGCAGGTCTCACCTGGATGGGAGTCATGGCTGTGGCTGTAACTCTTCCTGTGGTACTGGTGGACTTTCCACAATGGGGCAGCATGTTTTTCCCAGCTTCGAAAAATGAAGAACACTCGGAAGAACACTATTATGGATCCGAGTGGACTGAGGACGAAAAACAGAAGAGTTTACACAATGGAAGTCTCAAGTTTGCCGAGAATAGCCGATCAGAGCGTGGCAAGAGGATGATTGCCTCGGTGTTAACGCCGCCGTATGCCACCCAAAGCCATGTGTAATGCAGAATGGAACATCAGAAGTACTATCATGCAAGTGGAACCCTAAAATAATAACAAGAAAATAAATCTTTTAGCTATAGATTAAAAAAAGAAGAAGGAAAGAAAGTTAGGAGTCATAACAGTACTTCTCTGTACTATAATGTTCTTTATTTCTAATGGTCTTCTTCTTCCACTTTTCCTATAATATAATCTAAATTAGTGAACTTTATAGTTTACTTGTACGTGCTTTCCACTTAATTTCCTCTTGTATATTATCATTAAAGTGCTCAATAAATATCATGTATTTACCCGGATTATCTCCTGATTTGATGTCAGTGCCTAGTTGTATCGTATGTATAATTATGCAACGCACAATATAATGCTCTTATGGTCTGTTCCTCGATCTATTCAAATAATGAATGAAAGAAAGACTTGAAAATAGTAGTACGTAAATATGGCCAGTCGGAACATATATAGTCATCAGCACATGGAATTTTATTACTATAGAATAAACTCGTATTAACCAATGTAATCGATCCGTATGGCATAAGTTTGAAAATCAATTCGATAACATTGAGTAATAAGTAGGAAAGTACAAATTAGTAAATAAATATAAGATTTTAATAAGATAATTAACCACAAAATAAATAATTCAAGAATGCAATTAATTAATACACCAAGTGCAGATAATGTATTCATTAAAAAAAGTAAACGCTTCTACTGCAAATAATTAATTGTAATGGCTGCTTACTTAGCCAAAAAAAGAAAAAAAATCGAAAGGAAAAGAATAATGCAGGCCTACCAAAGAGTGAGAAGAGAAATGCCTTATCACCAAACCTCCAATTTCTAGGCTAACCCCGATGCACAAACACCATCTTGCAAGTTGCAGGCAAATTATAAAATAAAATAAAATAAACTGCTAGATTAATTGTAAACAAATTAAAGGAAAATAAAAATTCACCCTAAATTATATTCAGCATCGATCTTATTCAAAGTTCAAGGTCAAACAGAGAAGGCCGTACTTATAAAACTGCTATAGCAATAGCAGTACATGTTTATCCTCCGTACTTATATGGAGTAATATTTTATGTATCTTGACTTTAGCAACCTATCTTCCACTCTAATCTAAGTAGTGAGCTGTTTGAAGATGTTTGTTAATTCTACTCTTTTCATGTCTTTTTCTCCCACTTCCATGTGTTTTGGATTCAAATTTGAGTTGTTTATTGTCTGAAAGGAGACAGATACCTAGTAGTCGTTTAATTTAATTTTTTTTTTATTCATTTAAAAAACACATAATATATAATATTTAGCATTGTATATGAAATTCTTTTTTATGACTACTTGGATACATTAAATGCAGGGGCGGATCCAGACCGATAGTTTAGTGGGGTCAAACTCGGAAAAAAAAAAAATTCTTACGAATAAAAATTTCATAAAATAATTTACAAAACTAAAGAATCCCAAATATTATTTATAATAACATTTTTCGAGGTTTCATTGTTTGAAATTGTTGCATGATAGCCTCATTTTTAATAGTTACTAAAATATCACGCTCAATGTATGTTACTAAACAAATATTCATCCATTCATCTCCCATTTGTTCTGAGTTCATTCTTCACGATATTCATGGCTAAAATGTCCTTTCAACGATTCACGAGTAATTCAAGCAAAAAGTAGAGCCTATTTCAGTAACAAATAGACTTGGGGATATTCAGTTGCCAGTTGCCGAAGAGGAGAAAAGTCGGATAGAAGAATAGAAAAGTTGGGTTAATGACTTAGTGGGATTTGGGAATTAGGGATTGCTGTCTAGTGTTTGCTTGACTTAGTAGTTAGATCTCCGCTCCAAATTCCAAATTAATTCTTCAGCCACTTTTTAAAGTCAAATTGACCTTTTAAAACTAATTTTTTACTATTTTTTTAAAATATAGGTGAAGAAATTATAACCAAAAGAAAGTATATACAATTTATTACTAACTCCAATTTTTATAATTTTAAAATATATTTATATATGCTTAATTATTAATTCTAAAAATAGTCAATTTGACTTTAAAAAGTCAAAACTGAGCAATTAATTTAAGACGGAGAGGGTATATATATAACATAATACAATGGGGTCATGTTTCTTAGTATACATATTCACATTAGACCCTCTTAAATTTTTTTTTTAATATGATCCTCTTAATTTTTTTTTTTTAATATGACCCCCTGAAAATTCAGTGGGATGAGGTGCCCTGCCCTAAAGCAGGTCCGCCCCTGATTAAATGGCTAGTTGGGTTGCTGTAAATGACCGCCAGCATTGAAAGAAAAGGTTTAGTATACAGTAACTACTAGTATGCAAGAAATGAAACAATGAGCCATAAATAAAGTGACATATGTAATTGATAAGTTGACCCTGAAATTTATATATAGCCAAATTGAAAGATCAACCATGTGATGAAACACGGTGTATAACGTGATAACGCAAGAAACGGAGTTACTAATATAATACTAATACACAACACATTGCTTTTTGAAGAGGGAAGTGTTACTTTACGAGTAAAAATTAATATTTTTATAAAATTTCTCTCGCATGAATATGAGACAAATTATATTGCAGATAAATTGTTGAGATTATAATGTCTCACATCAGACAAGTTAAAA
Organism: Panax ginseng; assembly: GCA_020205605.1. Taxonomy (NCBI): domain Eukaryota; kingdom Viridiplantae; phylum Streptophyta; class Magnoliopsida; order Apiales; family Araliaceae; genus Panax; species Panax ginseng. The sequence goes on along the minus strand of CM035131.1, from coordinate 13,394,340 downwards.
GTTGCACTCTTAAATATAAACTTTCTAGACAACTCCACCTATTGACGATTGAAATTGAGTTGGGTGACGCAACATATTGACCACATACACCACACAGCTAGCATCGATCAAAGGCACCGATCTAAATTCATATGTGATGCAGAAAAATTATGAGGAAGAGACAAAAAAGGCATTTTTAAGTATGAAGTGCAAAGCTAATAGTGAACACCCCCTAGAGGGAACAAAGTCATAATACTTATCAGTTAACTTTGAAACCTCAAATAAATCCTGTGGATGGTGGAATATATAACTAAGTACTTGAGTAACATAATTTACTCCTGATTAATTGGAAGTACATAATTACATTTACAGTTATACAGTTAATTCCCGTATGATAGTTCACCAATGTGCTAAGAAGACTAAAATTGGGCTTTTAATTGTGGGCAAGACATGGTTTACTTTGATAGTTCTGCGAGAGAAAGTCAGAGGAAATGATGGACTCTACGGCACGTTTGCGTGAGTTGGTCGTCGTCCGAATCGTTTCTAACAAAATCGTAAAGTGGAACGCTCACGACATATCAATCCAACGTCTATATTGAAACGAGAACCTTGATACAATCGATCGCGCAAGGAAGTTGCGTTAAATGAAACATCAATGACACCTCGACCCCTCGCTTATATGTAAGCGGTAACCTTGGTACAATTAATCAACGATTGATGTATGGTATAAGACGCCACACACAACTATGTATTCATGTTGTATGATAAGTCAGGTTTAAATCTCATAGAAAACTATGAACAATTCAAGAGTTCTCAAAGAACCAAAAAAGAGAATAATCTCACAAGTTTTATTTATCAAAGTTGTCTATCTATTATAATAGATGTAACCCTTATTTATACTAATAATAAGAAATTCTAATTCTATAAGAAAAAGACATCAAAACCCTAATTCTTATAAGGAATAAGAATTTGAATGGAAATAGAAATATTCCTAGCTAACAAATCAATATGAAAATCAAATCTTATCTAATAAATATCCTAGATACATTAGATTTATGGAAAGATCCCCTAAAAATATAGAAAGAAATATGGTCAAATAGTCAAAGTCGCGTTGCCTCGAAAAATGCACCCAAAATCTGTCACACTGGTGTGGGGCACGCCATCACTAGCGCAGGCCAAGTTACCCTGGCAAAAATTCAGCTAAAACTCTGTAGCCCTGGCGCAGGGCGCGCTGTCCCTTGTACAAATATGGCGCGAGGTGCGTCGTTTGGTCAGAATGTCCTCTTCGTCCCAGACTTGAATCCTTGTCCATTTTGCTTCTTACAACAACCTTGAAGTTTTGTTTAAACCAAGTTAATGAACTTAGAAATTATATCCCATAATAAGCGCTTTGTCATGTATCCTCGATCCTTCTCCTTTGTTCCATGCTTTATATAATGACTTGACTTGCGTTGATATATGGTATCTAGCAACCCCAAAATATATGAATAATTATCCACTCGCCGTTCACTTGAATTGAGCTCCAATGTAAGCATCCTTGAATCGATTTTAGCCTCATCTTTTCAGATCAACTGTAGAACCTCTTGAACCCAAGTTGAGTCGTTGTTGTTTGATGCGAGCCTGATCAAGATGTTATCGAAAAAGACAAAAAATAAGCATGACTTGGAGAATGCAAAAGAATAAATTATTGAGATATTTCACATGAATTTTACATCGGATAAATTTATTAGTGTAAATAGGCTAATAAGTATGACGGAGTCTCATCTTAATAGGTTAACCTTTTTAAGTATAGTGGTAATCTAACATGTGTTAGCTTACACAGGTACGCTCAATTCTGCCACACAAATGCATGTAATATGTATGTACAAAGAGAACTATAAAGCAGCCCCCTTTACGGTCTTACTGAGCTTCCATGGATTGATTGGCCATTTGACTGCACCTTACTGAATCCAATTTCATGTCAGGTTCAATTTGGTAACTCAAACTTGTATGCAAGATTGTTCAGGTCCTTTTCTTTTTGGGCTAGTTCAGACCTATATCGGGCTGCCCATCCCATGCTGCACCCTGGTCCCTGTCCAATAAAAGTAGTATAGCATGTATATCATCTTACCATTTCAATGACATAACTGTTACTCGGCCTATCTCGGGTTTCCCAGCCAATGGTGCACCCTAAAACAAACAAGTGTTCCACTAAAACTAAAAGAATAGCATGTTATCATATTACCATTTCAAAGGATGTATTCGTGATGAATGCAATCTGCTCAACAGCCTAACATAAACTTGTCCAGCCTAGAACAGAGCTCGCATGGCAAGTGGCGGAGCCAGAGGATTTCAACAGGGGGGTCCGGATTATGCATGTATTTTTTTTTTCGACGGCCTCTTATTTCGTTGATTTTTTTTTTCCATATTCCTAAATCACAAATAATTCAACATTCAACAAAATCATAATCATAATCCTAAATCACAAGTAATTCAACATTTCAATTAGTTACTCAAATTCAATTGAAACAAAAAAATCAATTACAAATTGAAACACATTGTTGATCGTTGAACCCAGAATTCTGCATTAGAACGACGGAGTCTCTCTTCGGAGTTCGGACCGTAAAGGCGGTAAATCCAATCGACGAGTTCTCATATTCTGAAAATGTTGGATAATCACTTCATTATCAATGCGCCTAAAAATATCTCTCTCGACATAGCAAACTAAAATACGATTTAAGTGAGAAAGTCATCTCCCATCTTGTTGCGCAAAATTTGTCTTAACAATATTCATCGCAGAAAATACTGCTCCACACTAGCAAATGCAATGACAGCAAAACTAAAGCCAACTTGATAAGAAGATATACTAAATGAAAAGTAGTGTGATATCCCACCTCAACCATATTAGTTGCAAGTTCTCCGACATTTTCTAGTTTAGAAAATCTTGCATTTCCTCTCATTTCAGAAATCCACATCTTTAGTTGTTCTTTAAGCTCCATTCGATCATCCATTGAAAAGTCTTGTGGATATAGTTCTGCAAGTCGAACTAACTTTGAAAAACTAAAATTGGAGAACGAATTCTTAGGATCAAGACATGCTATGCACAAGAGCAATTCCGTGTTCGTCTCAGTGAAACGATTATCCATCTCTTGACTAATACGATCAATAACCTAAAAAATATAAAATAAAATTACTTCTATATTCAAAAACATAATTAGAAGTATAAATAGAGAAAAATAATTGAATACCTGACAAAATATCTCAACTCGAAAGTGGTGAAAGTATATGTGTTTGCAACGAAGGCAACCTGGAACATTATCTTCCATATTAGGGATGCTAATATTATGTTCAGAACAAAAACTATTCACATCTCCTAATAGATCATCCCATCCATTCTCCTTGAGATGTTGCAATTGTCTCTTGGTAGTAACAACCAAATTCATGGCCTCTACAATATTCTGATCTTTTTGTTGCAAAAACTGTGACAAAATATTTGTCAACCCCAACACTACCTCCATCAAGTGAGCAATGAATACAAACTCATATGTTTCCATCTTATCGATCAAGCCCACAACAATGCCTTTACTTTTGGATTCCTGTCCATCTTCATATATATTCTGAAGAACTTCAACCACTGATGACCACATAGATAGAAGACGAACAATTGTTTTGTAGTGTGAACCCCAACGTGTAGCACCCGGCCGAGCTAAACTAGTTTCTTGATTCAAACCTCTTCCTGTGGAAATATCACCCTTTTCTAAACGCTCCACCATATTTTCATGTTGTCTTTGTCTTAGTTCATCCATTCTTTTGCAAGAAGCCCCAATCGTATTCGTTATCAAAGCCACATATTCAAAAAAGTTGCACACGAATTGGTTTACTTGAGCATTTGTCACAACAACTAACTGAATTTGGTGAGCAAAACAATGAACATATCTTGCACATGATTTTCATTCAAAATCAGAGTTTTCAAACCATTTAGCTCACCCCGCATGTTAGAAGCCCCGTCATATCCTTGACCTCTAATTTGTGAGATTGATTATCCATATTTAGCAAAAAAATTATGAATGGCATTTTTCAAAGAAAGTGCGGTGGTGTCTTTAACATGAACAACTCCAACAAACCGTTCTAAAATTTCTCCCTTGTTGTTTACATATCTTAAAACAACGGCCATTTGCTCTTTTACTGAACTATCTCGAGCCTCATCAATCAATAAAGTAAAGCATTTATCACCAATATCATCAATAATAGCTTTCGTTGTTTCGATGCACAAGACTAACAATTTGTTTTTGAATATCGGAGAGAAGTAAGTTGATGGTTTGCAGTGCATTCTCTTTAACTACTTTGCCAACTTCATCACAACGCAAGCTATGCCAAGTAAGTATTTCAAGAAAATTACCTCTATTTAGCGAGTGTGTCGACTCATCATGCCCACGAAAAGCCAACCTCATGTTAGAAGCAATCGAACAACATCCACACTTTGTCAAACCGAAAGTGCGATAAAGCGGCATTTAATACTTGTGTTCCAAGATATCTTCCGTGTCACACTTTTGCCTTTGATCTTTGAAAGCAAAATATGAAATCCGGAATTGTTGTGTGCACTTCCTTCACTTCCGATATGGTCCTCAAATTTCTCCAAGCTTTCTTCCAATTTCAAATCTTTTTTTGTAAATACCTCATCTCCAACTTTTTATCCCCAAAAGATAACACCAAAAATAAAATGCGGCATCTTTAGAAATGCTATATTCCAACCATTCCCATTTCTTGAACCAATCAAATTGGAAAGCCCTCATTCTATCCCCTATTTTATTTTCTGATAAACATTAGAAATTGGTTGACAAGGGCCCATATGCACATATTTTCTTCTAACTTCATCTCTAATCTGAGGCTCGTACTCGTTGATGCATTCATGTGAATCCCCATCACCAATAATATCATTAACATCCTCACATAACGGCTGAATCGGTTGTGGTTACGATTGTGATTGTGATTGTGATTGTGGTTGTGAGTCTTGTGACGTAGTTGTTGTGAACGGCCTCTTAGTTCGTTGAAAATATTTTTCCATATTCCTAAATCACAAGTAATTCAACATTCAACAAAATCATAATTATAAATCATAAGCAATTCAACATTTCAATTAGTTCCTCAAATTCAATTGAAACAAAAAAAATCAATTACAAATTGAAACACAAAATTAGCAATTGAAACCCTAAATTCAAATAAGTGAAACCCACTTAGAAGTTAAAATGAATGCAACCAAATTTGGTAACAAAACCCACTTAGAATTAACGAAAATATATCAATTTTGATTTATAAATCAAAGAAAAGCCCTATTTTTTAGTCAGAAATTAAGGAACAAAAATCAAACAAAAAAATGTTGGAACCTAACCTTAAAAGTTGGAGTGATGGAGTCGATTGGCGTCAAGACACCAAGGGCAGGATAGCAAAGAAGCGTTAGGCGGCCTGGCCAAGCTTCAGCCTCCACTCTCCAAAGAAGCAAGACCATGATTGACTTTGCTGAGCTGAATTGACCTACTTCTTGGAAAGAAGATACATCATATATATGATGAGTATGGATGATTTTAGGATTTAGGTGATAACCTTATCATCATACTCTAGCACAAATGGTATGAAAACCTTTCAGTTTCGAGTTTAGTGGAGGCATTTTGAATATTTCACTTGTAGAATTCAAGAGTACCTGATAACTAAGGGTTTAACAGGAAGTTAGCCATATCATATCTGTCGTAAACGCTAGAATGAACCTTGTGAAATACATACATTGCTCAGAGACCTTTCTACAAGTTCGATCAACGATGGTTGAAAAATAAATATTACAAAATTGATCAAAGGAAATTAAGAACATCCACTATCTTGGGTGTTATTGCAACATATATTACAAGAGAGAGATTTTTTAAAGCAACGGCAGCAGCAGCAGCAGCAGCAGCAGCACTGATAAATTATTGTAAAAGCAATTAATTAATAATATCCAGATTGATAGCAAAATTAAAGAAGATACAGTTCCAAAAAGAATATTTGTACATCAACCACCAAGAGAAGTAACCAACTCAGTTCAATCCCTTTGTGTGTATTCATATAATGGATGAGCGATGAAAAATCAGAGATCACCAATTAATCTCGAGTTATATATTAGATGGACAAGAAATCTTTGCAAAAAAAGGGGTCAAATTTTTTCCTTCTTTTATTTTCCATTAAAAAACTTTGATAACACAAGAATGAGACAAAAACTTAAATTTTTCCATTCATTTATTTTTTTCATCCTTTTAAAACTCAGTAAAACCGATGTTTATTGTCTGAGAATTGTTCATTAAATTTTAGAATTAAAAATTAATACGACTCATGTATGTTTTAAATATAATAAATTTATAGTTAAATTTTTAAATCGAGAAAGAGAAGATAACCCAGCAGAAATTACTACTTCGTTCCGTAATATATGATATTTTAGATAATTTTTTAAAATTATTTATTATTTTATATAATTTAAAAAGAATTAATTATAATTTTTCTAAAATTATTTCTCATGTAAAAATATTACAATTAAGAGAGCATATAATATAAATATAATAATTATAACAATTTAACAGTATTTATATATAATTGATACTATTATATAATCATTTTTTAAATTTTTATAAACAACTCTAAAATGTCTATAGGACGCAGGGACTAGTTTATGGGGCGCTAATTTGCCCCGTGCTCTAACACAAGACCCCAACTCGCTAAATTTACTGATTCAAACAGAGAGGAGGGAGATGATGATAAACCCTAGCCGTCGTTTCTCTGCTGTATCGTCGCCGTTGGTTAAAATGTTCTGTACGGCCCAAATGGACACCGAGGCGGAGGCTGTGGTGGTACCGGCGACCCATGGAGGAAAAGCCGGGCAGCTCTACCCGAGGTTGTCGGCGTTGGGAGTCACAGGTGGGTCGGTGTCTCAAACTTTAAATCAATATATTAGAGAGGGAAATATCGTCAAAAAATATGAGCTCGAGAGGTGCATCAGGGAACTCCGCAAGTATGGCAGATTCCACCATGCCCTTGAGGTTTTACACACTAATTCCCTCTTTCTCTCTCATATATATATATATATATATATATATATATATATATATATATATATATATATATATATATATATATATTACCTGTTGCTGACAAGCACATTGAAAAATGAATATTTTTAAAAAATTTGGTAATTAAACATTTGTTGGTTGTTTTATTGTTTGATTGATTGAAATGGTAGTAGCATGAGTGAAGATTAGTTTTTGATTTGTGTGCTTTAATTTGTACTCTTAATTTATTCAATATGGCGACTAGGCTGGGAAGTCTATGGAACTTGAAGTTTTGATTTTACATTTAACTGTGGAAAAAATGCTACATGCTTAGATTACATTTGTTTCTTTATGAAGAAATGGGAATTTGCTGCTCAAAAAAATGGTAATTTAAGTATATGTTCTGTTTTTCCTTTTAGCTTCTGGAAATGTTGTAAAAACAAAATAGTGAAATTTTATGTAGATGCTTGGCTAGGCACCAGGAGAGATCCATAGTGGCATTCTTGGTTGAGTTTAGTTATTATTTACTTTAGAAGTCATACTATGCTTATAATATTCCTTAAAATGGTATGGTACAGTCCCACTAAAAAGTGAATAAATAAAATATAAAAATCTCATTTTGGATATTGTACCATATTGCAGTAGAGTATGGACTTTTTTTGAAGTTTTTATGAATCTTAAAAAGCAGACGTAATTTCCCCTGTATAAGAGTCCGTACTTCTTTCATCCAGAGTTTTTGCCTCCTTATTTCCGGCTCAACTGTACTCTGCTCTGTATTATGATCACATGAATATTATCTCATTAAAGATGCATTGCCTGTGAATTTTTCTAAATACGCACAAACTGATATGAGATAACCATTTCTGTTTTGCAAAACTGAGGCTTTCGTGCTACTCGATGCAGATAATGGAATGGATGGAGAAAAGGGATATTAACTTATCACATAAAGACTGTGCAGTACGCTTGGATCTGATATCAAAAGCCAACGGAATATCTGTGGCTGAAGATTACTTTAGTGGCCTCTCGCCATCAGCAAAGAACCGATTAACTTATGGAGCTCTACTAAACTGCTACTGCAGAGAAAAACTTGATGACAAGGCACATGCTCTATTTGAGAAAATGGATGAAATGAACATTGCTTCTAATACGTTGGCTTTCAACAATCTTATGTCCTTATATATGAGACTAAACCTTCCTGAGAAGGTACATCCTTTTGTTCAAGAGATGAAGAACAGGAAAATCCCACTGAGCACATTTTCTTATAACATCTGGATGAATAGCTATTCATGTTTGAATGATATTGAGGGAGTGGAAAGGGTGTTTGAGGAGATTACGAGTGACAATGGAAACCTGTGCAATTGGACAACGTATAGTAACCTGGCTGTAGTTTATGTCAAGGCTGGACTTCGTGAAAAAGCTGAATCAGCTCTTAAAAAATCAGAGGATGAGATTAAAAAGAAAGGGGGCCATGATTGTCAGGCATTCCATTTCCTATTAAGCTTGTATGCCCAAACTTCTAATCTACATGAGGTACAACGAATTTGGACGTGCATTAAGTCAGCATCTAGAATTACCACAAATATGAGTTATCTTGTTATGCTTCAGGCTCTCGCCAGACTGGATGAAATCGATGGGTTAAAGAAGTTATTTGAGGAGTGGGAATCAACTTGCTCCAATTATGATATGAGGCTTGCAAATACTGTTATAGGTTTCTACTTGAAACATGAAATGATTGAAGAAGCTGAAAAGATCTTCCGTGATGCCATTAAGATAAGTTTAGGACCTTTCTGTTGGACTTGGAGGGTGTTCATGTGTTTCTATTTAGAGAGTCGTCAAATAGATGTGGCTCTGAGATACCTGGAAGCTGCTGTATCTGCATCTGAACTTGAAGGCTATGAATGGCATCCATCCTTGCCAGATGTTAATAAATTTATGGAGTATTTCGAGGAAGAGAGAGATGTCGAAGGTGCTGAGAAGTTATGTGGAATTTTAAAGAAAGCAAATTGCCTTGATTCCGAAGCCTACAAGTTATTGCTTCAGATTTACGTAGCAGCCAGTAAGACAGCACCCGAGATACGACAGAGGATTAAGGATGATGGGGTTGAAATAAATTCTGAACTTGAGGACTTGCTTAGAAAGGTTTGCCTTGAATAGATTTAGTGCCTAATTTTTTATTATCTTCTAGATGTATAGACAATATCCATTTGATGGGCGTAGTTTCTCCCCAGTTGAAATGATGCATCCAATCTATTCTACTACCCTTCAATTAATCTAAAATCTCTTAACTTCTGGTGTGGGATAAAACTCGAGCATGTGACCAAGAAAGAGCTCTAATTTCAAATGGTACTTAATTCTGGACAAATGACCCCTTTATTTGTGTAATTTAACAGTCTGAACTAGCATTGTTTTTCCTCTTTTATCTTGAAATCACAATTCACAAATACTGTTCAGCAACCATATTTTGCACCTTAGATCATTAGATTGAAAGACTTGGATGAGTTGGATTAGATCATCAGATTGAAAGGCTTGGATGAGTTGGATTATTTCCCTGTCGGCTGCCGTAGGAGCCTGTAGCGGCAGTGACTTGTGCCAAATTTGTAGATGGTAATTACTATGTTGCCCCTCCATATATCAAAGACCACCATTTTTATTCATCTCCTGCCGCGAGAGGCTATTGCGGCAGGATATGCTGCCTTTGTCTCAATTTATATCATTTAATTATGAAAATATATAATGTTATTATAATTTATTTGCTCTCACTTTTTATCATTAATTCCTTTTTCACTTTTTCTCTCTCATTTTTTATCATTACTCTCCGTTATTTAACCTTTCATAGTGTTGGTAAATTTATGAAGTATTTCAAGAAAAAGAGAGATGTGGATGGTGATGAGAATTTATGGGAAGTGGTTAACATGAAGTTTATTTTTGGGTAAGTTAATAATCGATTAACAGAGTCGACACGCAGTAATATCAGATGTAAGTCAAGATTCTATCGGGTCAATTGACCAACTTATCTAAAAATAAACTTCATACTAACCGGATTCGAATTTATGTGAGACTTTAAAGAAAGCATATTGCCTTGATTCCAAAGCCTACAAGTTATTGCTTCAGACTTACGTAATCGCCAGTAAGACAACAGAGGATTAAGGATGATGGGATGGGAATGTGTAAGGAATATGCAGGGATATAGAAATATAAGTTAGAGGGTATTTCAGTCTTTTCAGTTGTAATTTCTGGGTCATCATTGTCCTTTCTTATTTGCTGAGGTGTGGTGAGATGAGAGTATATGTATAGAAATCATTCACAATTGAAAATAGTTAATGAATGAAAATATGTTATTGCTTCTTCCCCAATTCTCTCTTCTTTCTCTATTATTCTCTCTTTTCCCTCTTCCTTACTCTATTTTTCTGCTAGTTCTTTGTCAAATTTCACTGGATAAATCCAATTATTGAGACTTGTCCCATTACAGCTACTACAGACTTGAACTAATTAAGCTAGTTCATTACAGTTGGTATCAAAGCCTTTTCGATCCAGCCATGGTGACCAATAATCAGCAACGCAACAACTTGGAAACTCATGTTAAGGAGCAAACAAACATTATTCGACAATTACAAACTCAGCTACAGGAATTGGTTAAAAACCTCAAACAAGGTTTTGAGGAGAAGTTGGAGCAGATGATGAAAGGAGAGGCTCTTCTCTCGGTGCGTTTGCAATCTCGTGCAATATTCGATCGAAAGAACGATTGAAAAGTGCTTATTTGTGGCTATACTAAGAAGAGGATCACTTTGCGTGAAGAATCGATGCCATAAAGTCTGTATACCAAAATGATAACGATGAAGAAGATGATCCAGTTATCAATGAGAAGAGAGATCATGAGAAATTTCTGACAAAACTTGTAGTTCCAAGCCTACAAATTCATCACCTTCCCGATCAATTAATTCATGACAAGGTAAATTCCTTTCCTGCATGTGATGACTCTTCGCTTAACTTAGTGGAAAACACAAATGACTTTATGCACAAATAAAATAGAGACGCTTTTCGCGTAATGTGTTTGATAAAATTTCCGAGAGAAGGGGATACATTACTGCCTTTAAACCAGATCCCCCCGATGGTTTTGATCAATTCGTTACAGCCATGAAACAACCTTTCCCAAATCCAAAGCCAGAGCATCAACGAAAAGTTCTAATATGTGGTGTTAACCAAGAGGATGATTGCCTATGTATAGCAACAGAATTCATGGGGCTAGATTCTAATGAAAATGATGATATAGATGAGGTGGTTTTGGATTTTGAAGAGGAAGAGGTAAATCAAATTCAATTGTAGAATCAACTATTCAATCCAGTTATCAAGGATGATGGAGATGAGGAAGGCTTTAAGGAGAAAATTTTAGACCCGGCCCACTCAATAATCAAGTCAAGAACCGAATGAAAAAGTCAAAGGCAAGGTGTTTGATGAAATGCCTAGAGTGTTCTAAATTTTGGCTATGCCAAGAAGGAGGGTTACTTGTATGTTATAACTAATCAATATCTGCCAAAGTACAATGATAGTGGAGGTGGAACTGAAATTCCAATGAGTGTTATTTGTGGATTAACTAATAAACCAAAGGAGTTAAGTGTTGATATTGAATCGATGATGATACCGATAAATGAGACCCCAAATTTTATGAATAAAGATTTAATTTTCTCAAAATATTTTTTTAATATTATGGTGTGGATTTGATATAATGTTATAGTTGTGGGTAATATTTATAAATTTTGCAAAGTATGCAAGTTGTTATAAAATATTCGTTTGGCTCTGGGAATATTCTTTTGTTTGGAATATCCGCATTTACGGCAGACAATCATCAAGAACCCATAATTAAGTATCATCGTATTTAAAAAACGATAATTATCTTTTTATAAAAATAACGGCGAAAGTATTACCGTTAAAACCGCTGAACTACCTCTAGAAAAAAAGTACAAAGAATAAGCATGGTTGCATAAGAAGACACTGTGATTGGTTATTGATGCTTACGTGAGAAGTCACTCATTTATACTCAATTATTGCTACAAGAATTGGCCGTGATCATATCTCTCATATTATTGATTCGATTATTGTCACAAAGATCATCTCGCATAATATGATATATTATTAAATCAATAATTGAGACGACAAAGTTATTCATATTATTAAATTGCAATATTTACAATGTCTAGAAGTTCTCACAAGAGAGGTTCGTCACCTAATCATGCGCCATAATAGTGGAGAAATTCTTATCGAAAGCCCTCTTTCTTCGGGAACGACTTCGTTGTTAAATATTGTGAGTTATAATATTAATGATGAATAAGTTCGTGTTGATTAAAGATGAATTTGATAGTTCCATCAGTGTCGGGATTATTCGTGTTAGTGGAAATCGACATCTATTCCGGCGATAATTGATGTCCGGGGGTTATATTGATAAATCGGGTAATTAATCTGATAAATGAGTAATTAATTGCTACTAATTCACATGCTTATATAACTATTTGTTCACATGTATGTACTATTGAATCACATTCTTATACTATTAGGGAGTTGGTGCAAGATTGATAATACTTGCATGACTAAGTTAAAGATGGAGGTATGTATGGAGGTACTATACCGTAATTCATTTTTTCACATGATTATAACTATTGAATCACATGATTGAACTATTGATTCACATGATTTACTATTAGGGAGGTGGTGCAAGTTTGATAATACTTGGAGGACTAAATTAAAAATGAAAGAAAAGTTGAGGTATTGTATCAGTAATTTTTCGAGCCCCAAAACGTGTAATTATCGAAACTATATTTTTCTATAAATAAAGTTCATTCTTCCTTCATTTCTCACCAATTCACTAAAGCTTTAGAGCCATTATTATAGAGAAATTATAGAAATTATAGAGAAAGAAGAGAGAAGTCTCGCTACCCTCACTATTCCAATATCCAAATTTCTTTTCGAGGTAAAGAATATTATTTATTTCAGACTATTATTTTTTCTTTCGTATTCATGAAAGAGAGCTATTGTTATTCCATCCCTTATTATTCTCATTGAATAACTCGCTTATGCGCAGTTCCGCATACATGGTGAAATTCTTCTCGTTATTCCATTTTTCATTATTATGTTGAATAACTCGCTTATGCCAAGTACCGCATACACGGTGAAATTTTTCTATTATTCCGCTTCTTTATTATTCTCGTCGTAATATCCTCGTCTGCGGCGCTTACGCCGACCGGGTTCCATTATTTATTATTCTTGCTCGTAATATCCTGCGTCTGCAATTTTATGTACCATTATTTATTATTCTCGTTATCCTGCTCATAGCGCTTACGCATGACCGGTTCCATTATTTATTATTCTGCTTGGGAATAACCTCGTCTGCGCAATTTATCGCACGCATGGTGAATTCTTCCGTTATTCCATTCTTTATTATTCTGTTGAATAACTCGCCTATGTGGATTACCACATGCATGGTGAATGATCCTTTCAGATTCATTCTTTATTAAATTGTGGAAATGATCTGCTTTACGTGATTATGATGAAAGTCATAATTTAAGCATCGATCGTTGATTATGATGAAAGTCATAATAAAATTATTGACCGATGAAAATCATGGGTATATATAGTATTAGTAAGTGTTATGATGAGTTATGTTGGTTATTATGTGAAAACATGAAAGTTTCTTAGAAATCACAAAGGGTTGAAAATCAAATTTTGGTGAAAATGGAACATGAAATTCAATCACCATATCTCCTATTATATTTTGAAATTTTGGGTGTGGTCAAGTTCTAGAGTTAGATCTATGAGTCTTCTAACTTATCCAAGTGGAATCACCGAAAAAGGTGTTGTAGATTTTCGTGGATTATTTTTTTTAAAGAAAGGAGTCAAAAGTTGCAAAATAGCAAAAAAGCTTATCGCCCGTAAATTTAAAAGGGTTGTTTCTACCACTTAATTTGTGAGAAAAATTCCGCCTTTTGGGACATGAAAGTATATGGTATAAATAACCTCCTGTCCAAAAATGAGTTCATTCCGACTTAAAATGAGCAAGTTATGACCATTTCAATATTTAGGTTTTTCCGACAAAAAACGCTATAACCGAATTCTATAACTCCGATGACCATGAAATTTAAACCGAAGCTCACGTTAATATGTGTAAGATCCTCGCCAAGATTTGGGAATTTCTGGAGTTAAACTTGAGGTAGCTAATTTCTTAAGGAATTAATTAGAAATTGATTTTTGAAAATAGTAAATGAATTTTAAAATTTCGAGAAAAATATATGTTCATTATGGGACTATATTCTCGCTAAATCCCGTAAAAAAAATATTTTTGGGACTGATTTGGTATTTTTCATGAAAATAGTTTAGTTACTTAAATATACGAAAGTTAAATATGTTATGTGAAGTTGAAAAATTGGTAAATATGATTTTATGGCTTGAAAATCTATATAGGTATATGCAGATTTTTGATAAGGGATTTGATCATCGGTGATGAAATCTTATGAGTATGACATTTTGAATGATTAAATGCATTATGTGGTAAAGTGTAAACAATTGAAATAAATTATTTATAAGTTTAAGAAGTGATTAAAATATTGTTATAATATTAATAATATTAGATTATGAGTTTATTAGTGGTTGATAATATTTGGATAAATTTAAAGTTTTTAATATTTATCCTTGCTTTCGCTTGATAAATGCTTATATCATCATCATCATCCTCATGTTTATATGGTGATGAAAGTTATCTTCGCTTACGTGCAAAAGATGGACCGTTGATTATCAAATTGTATATCTTTGCTTACGCAAAGATGGACCGTTGATTATTGGTTTTATAGTTGTATATCTTTGCTTACGCAAGCAGAGATGGACTTGGTATGATTATGACTGTGGATCATTCGGTATAATCATGACCGTAATGTTATAAACGATGTGGTAAAAGTCCTCAAAGGGTTCAGTAAATGCATCGATGGATAGTTTTTGGTATGATTATGACCAGGGGGTTATTCTTGAAGATAGTCATGACCATTGATGATTTAATGAATATCCTCGGCCCGTGAGTGCAGTGGATGATTCGATGTTGTGGTTTATTTATTGTTTAGTCTCAAATGATTAAAATTGATGAAAACTTTTTAAATCATGTAAGATAGTAGATTTTATTCTCTACTCGACTTTTTTAATGGATCGCTTGTTTCACCGCAGCTAAACTTGATGTCTATTATATTTTATCGCTTTAACATTGTTGAAGACTAATGATAATTTATTCTCGCATTATCTTAGTCATAATATTTCTTACCGGGCTAGTTGAGCTCACCCTTTCTTTTATTGTTCTCTTCAGGAAATGAGGATATAGCTGGGACTAGTCGAGGAATGGAGTGATTATTCGGTCCAGATGATAGCATTAGTAGTCCTTACTATGACATGACATGCAATATATAATTTTATTGAGGACTTAAGATGTGTGTGTCGATTTTATACGCCACTTAATAATTGATTTTGGTGAACAAATAATAGGGTGATGAGAACCCGACCGAAAAGCGCCAAAAGTGCACCGCAAAGAAACGAAGAGAACATAAATCTTCTCGTGTCCCTTCGAGACTTGAAATATTTGTTATTGTACTTTATATGGCATGTATTAATTTGAGTATGAATATTGTCGATTATATACGCTATAATATTTGTATTGAAACTCACAAGATATATATGACGTCGATTTTGCACGCGATCGTTGTATAATTAAGTTTTATCTGAATTTTGTATCATGTAAGTGACGACCCAAGATGGGTGATGTATACCTGCTTTGGGGCGCCACAGCTTCCAAGCTCGACGATACACTTTCTTATATCAAGAGCGAATGCCTCATAAGCATCTAATTCAGTTTTTTTGTGACACCAAGCAAGGCTACACACAGAGTTGTGGGCTTCGTCCATTTGGTGTTTCATTTCTTGTCCCAAATGGCCCACAAGTAGTCAATGAGCAAGGAATGGGTGTTGATGTAATTCAAGACAAAGGTCCAAAATTAATTTATATTGGACAAGATGGCATTAGTTGAGAATTTTAACAATGCAGACAACTCAAGTAACAATGCAAACAACCATTCTAATAGTGCAGACAACTCAAGCATGAAGCAGGAACAACAAGATATTATAGCTCAGAAACCCGAGGAATATCAAGAGCAGGATCAAAGAGAAAGCTACAATGTTCTGAAGTTTTTATTTGAAGCGGTTCAACCACATACATGTTATATGCCTTTTGTATTCATTGTTGACGTTATCTTCTTATACAAGGGTTGTTATACAAACAAGAGAATTCAAATCATTAATGTGACGCCCCCAAAATAGGTATACATCACCCATCTTGAGTCGCTAAATACATGGTACTAAATTCAAATACAACTTGATTATACAACAAATGTAAAAATACGACAAAATACATGTTGTGAGTTTTAATACAAATATTGTCATCTGCATAATATCCACACTCAATTTAGTCCTCATTACATTTATTATCACACTATTTAATGTAATAGTGAGGACTACTAAGACACCATCTCTAACCATCACTCCGCTCCCCGACTAGTCCCCTTTGCCACGCTTCTCATTTCCTCAAGAAAATAAAGAAAGAAAGGGTGAGCTCAACTAGCCCAAAGAAGAAATATTATGACTAAGATAATGCAAAATAAATTATCATTAGTCCTCAACAGTGTTAAACTGATAAAATACAATAGACATCAAGTTTAACTGCAGCGGAAACATGCAGTCCATTAAAAGAGTCAAGTAGAGAATAAAATTTACTATCTTTTATGATTTAAAAGGTTTTTCATCACTTTTATCATTTGAGACTCACTTTTAATAAATAATCCACATCATCCCCGCACTACGGCCAAGGATATTCATTAGGTCACGACCACAAATTATCCATGCACTACGGGCCAAGGATATTTGTGTATTCATCAATGGTCATGATCATGCCAACAACTCGGCCCATCAATGCACTTCGCCAATGAGGACTTTTACCACATCATTTGTAACATTACTACCCATGATTACAATCGAATAATCCTCGGTCATAATCATACCAAATCCATCTATGCACTACACAGCCACGTATGACTTTAAAAAATAATATAAACATGAGGATGATGACAATGATATAAGAATTCAATAAAACAAGTTCAAGAATTAATTTATTCAGAACTAATAACGTCCCAAATTGTCAACATGATACTTTTGTAAAGTAAAATTCAAGAATGCTCGTAAGAATATTTCCATGAAAAGATATCGGATGAAGCAAGAAATATCAAGAATATTCCACTAATTTCATGGAGTGTAGAAGTCAAAACTTTAACCAACCGAGTATAATAACGAATGGAATAACAAAAGAAATCACCACGCACGTGGTACTTCACATGTATGTGTTATTCCATCGTAATAATAAATAACGGAACCAGTCAGCGTAATACGATCGACAGTGATATTCCAAATGTAATAATAAAGAATGAAATACAACAGAAATCACCATGCATGCGGTATTGCGATGTAATTAAAGTTATTCCAACAGTATCACTAAATGACGGAACCAAAATGTGAAATTCACACTAACAGATGTTCCAACAGTAATAATAAAGACGGAACCAGTCCTGTAAAAAAAGATGTATATGATATTCCAAATGTAATAATAAAAATGGAATACGTAAGAATTTCACCAAGTATAGGGTAGTCCACATACAAAGTTATTCCAAAGAGAATAATAAAGATGGAATAATGAAGTTCTCTTCATGAATACAAAAGAAATTATACCCTCACCGTAAAAAGAAACTTGATATCTGAGTAGTAAAAAGTAAGTAGTAATACTTTTCTTCTTTCTCTATAATTTCTCTCTATAATTTCTCTAGAGAGTTTCAAAGTGAATTCGTAAAGAAATAATGAAGGAATGAGCTTCTATTTATAGAAGAATGGAATGAATAAGAACTAAATCCATGAATCTGTCCCAGATTGATTTACTTTTAATCGAATCTATTCCATATTTAAAGCAAAATCTTTTAAATAAAATATAATATATTATATTTATAATTTAATAAAACGAATTAACTTTTTAAAAAGATTTTACTACGCAAACACTATGCATAATAAAATATAATATATTCTAATTATTGTCTAATAAAATGTATAACTTTATAAAAGTATTCTGCTTTTATATAAAAAGATTTTACTATTAGCCTAATAAAACGAATAACTTTATAAAAGTATTCTGCTTTATATAAAAGTTTTTCCGCTTTTATTACGCTAATAATAATAATAAAACAAAAAGTCATCATCATTATTATTATTCACACTATTAATCGACTGTGTCGCTCCTGTGAAAAATGGGGCTTTCCAATAAGGTTTTCTCCTATCGGCACGCAATTAGTGACCAAACCTCTCCTCGGTAGAAACTTCTGACATCGTTAATAATGCAAATAATAATATTAACAACTTCATATCTCAATTATCGATTTAATAACATATAAAATATCGACAATAATCAATCAAACCGAGTGACTTCTCACATAATGCATTAATAATCAATATCGTGCGCTACTACGCAACCACGCAGATTCATCAGATTTTTACTACTAATCGAAAGTAGTTCAACAAAGATCAACAAAGAAAACTTCCGCCGTTATTTTCATAAAAAATATTTTTGTCGCTTTCCCAATCCGATAATAATTTCGCTAGGGGGTCCACCAATGATTGTGCCGTTGCATTTAATATTCCCCACCAATCGAATATTATATAACAACTTTGTATTTTGCAAAATTTATAAATATTACCCACAACTATAACATTATATCAAATTTATTCCATAATATTCAAAAATGATAATTATAGAAAATTCATCTTTATTCATAAAAGTTGGGGTCTTACAATTAAAGTACAATATTTGATGGTTTTAATACTAATGCTAATGGAGGAAAAAAGGAAGAAATTAAAATAGAATTTTGGAAGACAACACACTGGAAGTACCTTGTTCATGGTGAGCTCTTCTTTCTGCAATTCCTTTACTGGCATGATTTTAAAGGTAAAAATGGGTTTGTTTTCATAAACGAGGTTGCATTTTCTGCTCTATATGCTAATATCTCGTGTTGAGTCTTATGTTTGCACTATGTGGAATCATCGTGGGTTTTCCTCGTGGTCAGTACTTCACACTGGAGTTCAGCCAATAGAGATGAGGAGTGCTCTTGAACAAAATCAATCTCGGTTGTCAGTGTGAAGATGATATTTCTTACGTGAATACCATACTAGTGGTGAACGATATCTTTTATTTTAAGACAAACACCTTCAAGAGATTCACCACGGTGCCTATATAAGTTCTTGATATGTGTTTCGCACTGTAAGAATTTCATAGCCTTATGATGTCTCCTTCTTTATAATCGACACAACCATGATATCTACCAGACCACAAATATTAATGATCTAGTTAATATGCATGGGTCAACAAAGAATGTGTGGGTTATTAGGGATGATGTCACGGTGCAACAAATAAAGATAACACATGGAAATGGAAAAGAATCCACATATCGTGAGGTAACTAAGCGAGGCCAAGCATGAAGAGGAATGACAACATCCGACATCCGAATTAAAAGAAAGTGGCTCAGTATTAGGGTGTTATATTTGATCCAGGGGATAATATTACTACTCATTGTCAAGAATGCAGAAACACTCTTAAATATCACCTTGAAGACAAGGAGGTTGTCAGCAGATGGGGTAATGGTATAGCATTAATTGAGACCAAATTGGTGGTTGTGGTTATGGAGAAGAATAATCCCCTCAGTGAAATAGTTACTCTATGTGGTAGGCCTTTGAAAATGAGCTCAACATTAGCAGCTAGCTATATGAATTCAACAAACAATCTGCAGCTACTGAAAGTCAAGGAGTTTCTAGTATAGGTGGTATTTGTCGTTCTCATATTTTCGGTCTTTTATTTGTGATAAACCCCACCTTTGAGGGCAAGGGTGTTTTTGAGGAGCAGGGAATGTAAGGGATATAGAAATATAAGTTAGAGGGTATTTCAGTCTTTTCAATTGTAATTTTTGGGTCATCATTGTCTTTTCTTATTTGCTGAGGTGTGAGTGAGATGAGAGTATATGTATGAAAATCATTCACAATTGAAAATAGCTAATGAATAAAAATTTGTTATTGCTTCTTCTCCAATTCTCTCTTCTCTCTCTATTATTCTCTCTTTTTCCTCTTCCTTATTCTATTTTTTTGCTAGTTCTTTGTCAAATTTCACTGGATAAATTCAATTAATAAGACTTGTCCCATTACAACTGCTACGAAATTGAATTAATTAAGCTAGGTCATTACATAATGAACTCCGAACTTGAGGAATTGCTTAGAAAAGTTTGCATTGAATAAATGTTAGTGTAAAGAAGTGCCTAATTCTATTATTATCTTTCAGATGTATAGACATTTGATGGACGTAGACGTATAGTAGGTTGAAATCAATAGAAAATTTAATTTATTTAGGTTTTGGTGATATTTTGTGATGGAATATTGCTTCTGGGGCGACAGACTTATGGTGAAATATTTTTATTTTTATTTTTTTATAACTCTCAAATAATTTATAAAATTTATTAGAATTAAAATTTTTACACAATTTAATAATTTAAATATTATTTAAATACATGTAAAAAATAAAATATTAGTATTTGACAATTTTGAGTGACACGGTTGTTGAGCTGTAACGAGGGAGTTATGAAAATTTAAAAATAAATTCCGACCAGCGTCCCTTTACATGCATGTATTATGTATCCATCAATTCATACATCATAATTATTTCACATGTGCTAATCATAATTATGCTACTCAATGAAAGAAAGAGATGTTGATAATTATCACAATTAATTATTATACATAATTTTGTCTACTAGCTGAACTACATCAAAAATGGATCTTCTTCATTCAGGCGATGGACTATTTTTATCAGCTCCATAAATTGCTTTTTGATTCAAATTTGAAAATCACTGTTTAAGTAGTAATAAGTAAGTTATTAATTAAGATTTTCTGTAATTGTGATTTAGTTCATTTCTCATTAATAATTGCTCTTTTGTTATATTATTCATCTAATTTTGTCATCATATCTTTAGACATTCCTTAAGAAATAAAAATAAAATATTCATCCTTACTTTTATTAAATTATTATTATTAACTCCTTCCTTAGGCTCCGCTCAATCAAATCAAATTCTTAAAAAAATAGTTCTTTTACACTCAAATTTATTTTAAATATAATATCAATTCAAGCAATAAAATCTCACGAGAAAATTACAACTCAAGTACCTGAAATATTATTGTTCATTTTATTTTATTCAAATAAAATAACCTTACGGTATTGTAAATTATGAATATTTCTTTTAAAACTTTATATTATATAAAAAATATACTCCCCTTCTCCAAAATATATAAGATAAACTTTTTATTATTTTAGAATGGAGCTTATTTAAGTCTTTATTTTCTCTTCATTTTATTTTTCAAATAATCAAAGAGGATGCCAACACAACACAAAGCATTACACCAAAACGTAAAAAGCGGGTCAAAAGATCCTCTTCCTCCCTCTTTTATTATTCTACCAACAATCCGAGCTTAAGAGTTACACTTCATACTCGATAATTCTCGCACTCATTTCTCCACTCGCTTCACTGTCTCAGTGTCTCTCTCATTCAGATCCAGGTGAGTTTTTTTTCCCTCTCTCTCTCCCTCCTATTTACTTCACTCTCTTTCAGGGCTTAGTTTACCCATTTTGAAGCTTGATTTCATTTAACAACTTTTAGGGATTCTATGGGTTTCTTGCTGAACTTCATTTTTGGTCTTCAAAGTTTGTAAATCCAAATGGGCAGTGGCTATCTTACATTGTTCTCATATATGAGGTTTTGGGTTTTGCTGGGTTATGTTTAATTGAGTTGTTTTGATCGTTGGGGAAGCTAAAATGAGGATCTTTATACTAGTTTTTAACAATTTTCTTGGTTACTTGGGTGGGTTATTAATAACATAGATACATAAGATTCAGAAGTTCTTATAGTCTTTGTTTTCTTTCCCACGCAAATATATTTATCTTAGCCATTCTGAATTGAATTTCTATACCATATATGTTTGTTTATTTGTGAAATGGTCGATGCAGGACTTTCCTGCTCAGTTAAGATTATTGATGTTCATTGGTTCTGGAAATCACTGATGATGTAAAATTGTAAGAGCTTGCCAAGAAGAAGTAATTTCTGGTAGAAAGTTCAATGGAAGAAATACAGTCCCAATCAGATAACTATAGGTCTTCGTCATCTTCTGGGAGTAGTTCTGCAAGTAAGATGCCCTCCAGTAATTTTTCTATTTACGGAAACCTGGTTCACTTAGACAACCCATATCATTTGAGGATTCACCTGATTGGGATGAAACTGATATTGAGGTTAGGTTGGAGGAAGGAGGTGACTCCATTAATGCGGCGACCACCCCAGTCTCCCCGGCTCTATCAAAGCTTAATAGTGGGTCATTGCCATCACCGCTGTTACCGGACGGAGCAGTTGTTGCAAGAAAGATTGCAGGGGCGTCTGTTGCATGGAAGGATTTGACTGTTACTGTAAAGGGAAAAAGGAAGTACTCGGATAGGGTTGTGAAAAGTTCAAATGGTTACGCATTACCTGGGACAATGACGGTAATCATGGGCCCTGCAAAGTCTGGGAAATCAACTCTCTTGAGAGCCCTTGCAGGTTTGTAGTATTCAACTGATTGTCATACTAGAAACCAATTTAATTGGCATGATTTCTAATCATTTCCAATTTGCTGAGTAAAATCTAAAAGCACCTGTTTTTTCTTTCTAATTAGGAAGGTTGGAAGATTCTGCCAAAATGTATGGCGAGGTTTTCGTGAATGGGACAAAGTCTCGCCTACCATACGGGTCCTATGTAAGTTCTAAACATGCCACATGTTTGTTGTCATCATATGAATATCTATTTATGTTGTTTTTTTTATGTGATTTCCATTTAGGCTTTTCCATGTTAGTATGTGTAGATTTTTCCCGAAGCAATGTTTGGCAAGGAAATTCCAACCCTTGAAATTGGAATTGAGTGCCAAATTTTAATTCTAGGGAATTGCAAATGTGCTTTCAATTTTAATTCAAAGCTTGAATTGAGTTGCCATACATAGCAGAAGTGTATTTGTATGGAACTGCGTGTTTCCTATAATGAAATTAATATATTTCCAATTTCTACCTAATAAAACAATATCGTATGTGTCCCAATAAATTGAGTTGTTTTCTAACATCATAATGCAGTTATGTGTACCAAGGATTGCTTACATAGTGTTTTATTTCCACAAAATTATCGCCAAACAGTTAGGGATTGGGCCTCTGCAGACATTGGATTAAGCATGAGCAGACCTAGCAAATTAGTTGCATGATCCTCACCCCTTGCATCTCATAAATCTGGTTCTGTGGAGACTTTGGATTTATGAGGCATCCCTATGTAACATAGAAAGAAAGTACTACAAAATTTTGCTTAAAAAAAAGTAAATTGAGGAAAGAAAACAATTACAATTGCTCTTAATACTCTTGATACTAAATCTGTGTAGGAATTATTAAATACCTAAAAAAAATCCCTGATAATAAATATGCTAACAAAATAATAACTGTGGGCTACTTCCCATCTCCAGCAAACATTGATATATGAAAATGCCCTAAACTATTAACCATAAAATATTTGAATAAAACAGAGGTATCATACAAATTTATGCATAACTAATCTATATATTACTCTAATAGGAATCTAATAATCAGAGGACTTGATTAATTAAAGGCCCACCACGCTAGTAGGTCTGATATAAGGAAAGATCAAATCTTTGATATTCCCTCTTCTTTTTGTTTGCTTTTTTTTTTCCGAGGTTTTAATAGATTGCAACATTTAGAAGAAGTTGTGGAATATTCAAAAAATTCTTTTCACTGTTAACTTATGGGTTATTATTATTATTATTTTGGGATTGATAAGTCACATTTTACTTATTTTAATTTCTGGATGGAAGATTGTGCTCGACACTCAACACTTGGTCTTCACAGTGGGGATGCAGTTTGTTGATTTAATGGTTATTATAATATTATTTTGTGGATTACAAAATTGACATTGTATTCTCTTGAAATTTCACAGGGATTTGTTGAAAGGAAAACCACTCTTATTGGATCTCTAACTGTGCGCGAGTTCCTTTACTACTCAGCACTGCTTCAGCTTCCTGGCTTCTTTTGTCAGAAAAAGAATGTGGTAGAGGATGCTATCCTTGCTATGTCACTGGGAGATTATGCGAACAAGCTCATAGGTGGCCATTGTTACATGAAGGGTCTTCCTAGTGGCGAGAGAAGACGCGTTAGCATTGCCAGGGAGCTTGTGATGAGACCACATGTCTTATTTATAGATGAGCCTCTTTATCATCTTGACAGGTTCCTCCTACCCCATTAGATTTGGAAGTAACTGATAACTTTTTAAACAAGAGATTTTTAAGGAACTTAATATGTCTATAGTTCTTAGGGATTCACTGTTTCTAAACATAAAAGCGACCAACTTACTTGATAGTTGAGGTAACATATTAGCATCTAGTATTTCTACATTTATTAGTATGCATTCAGAAACTGAGATTTTTGCAAACAATCTAGAAAAACTTGCGGATAACAACTAGACAATAAATTCTCTGTTGGTTTATGATCAATGGTGTGGGATGAAAACCTGGGTTGGTCAAACTTCTTGTTAGACTAATTTCTGGATTATTTGAGTATGAACTGTAAATTTTAATGCACTTTCTTCATTGTAGAAAAGGCATGTGAAATCGCATTAAATAACAATCTATATTTGCTCTCCACAGTTAAAAAGAAACCTTGTCTGAACTAGTTGCACATTCACATTAGAATACACATTTTTATAAACTACATTTTCTTGGGCATCATCATATTGTGTATATGTTTAGTTGTATGTTCTACAATCAATTTTTTGCAAGTCTTTTTAGTTATTTACAAGATTACAATTTGTTTATATTTCTTTTTCTTTTTTATTTTTTTGGATGAAAAAAAGACAGTTTAATTAGAATGAAGAAGTGGTATAAAAGGTGAGAACGACGAGGAATCCCAGGATATCCGTCTCCATAAAATACATACAATTCTAATGAAAAATATCCCTTCAATCCCTTTGAAATTAAGTTGTAGGCAACCCTCTAAACGCTTCCATGGCCAAAGAGTGATATATAGTATGTGTGTGGCCTTATGCAGCACTATCTACTTTGTTCAGACACTGTAGTGGAAAGTGTAACTGTTCACGTTTAACTCTACTAAAATAACTAAATTAGATGCGTTTATTCTTCCTGTCACACACATTTTTATTTATGTATTTGTAACATCACTGGCTAGTCAGAAAACTCAACACCATTTGATTAACATATTGCTTGATTTGCACGCTCTGTTTTGATAGATTGAATTTAGTGCAAGTACTTCAATCATAAATGGTAATCCTCATATGGAAGTAGGATAATGAAAGAAACTTTTTGATTTCCTGCAATAATATTTTTGAGAGGACTAAAATATTCTCTAAAAACATACAAGTGAATTAAAAGGAAATATACTATTGTTCCTTTGTTATGTTTAGAACTTCATACTTTTTTTATCTAGAGAATTTTTTATATTTCGTGTAGTTACCATTTGATCTTGGATCAAATAATGAAGATCCTTTTTTTTTACGTTGCCACACTTCCTTTCAGTTTCCCCTCTGCAGAACCAACCTTGTATTGTGTATCTGATTATGTTTTGCCTTAATTTCCATATATGTTCTCCTAATTGATTTGCCTAAGTGCATTGTGGGTTGTAAATGCATATTGTGAATTTTTTTTCGGTAGGCCCCATTTTATACAACTGCCTGTTGAGTTATACCTGTTGAATTAATAACATTGGGTTTAAACCTATTTAACTAGATCTTATTGTTTCACTGGACAGTGTATCTGCACTTCTGATGATGGTGACATTGAAGAAACTAGCCAGTACAGGGTGTACTCTTATATTTACCATTAACCAGAGTAGCACAGAAGTTTTTGGCCTCTTTGATCGAATTTGTCTGCTTTCAAATGGAAATACACTGTTTTTTGGAGAAACATTGGCTTGTTTGCAGGTAATACATCTGTAGAGAATATCCTTCTTCCTAAGAATGAAGAACTTGCTTTCCTTTCCTATTATATACGCATTTACTTAAATGTTGAAACACTTGATAACATTGACAATATGATACCATCATTCTTTGTTACTAAATTGATATGATATATTATATCATCCTTTTTTCCAATAAGATGAAAAAATAAGATACTGATCACATGCTTTAAATTTGATTTCCTTGTGATTGTCCTTGGTTGTAAATTCAAATTTTTTAAAGTTTAACATCTGTTCTTTTGCAGCACTTCTCAAATGCTGGATTCCCTTGCCCAATTATGCAAAGTCCTTCGGATCACTTTTTGCGCGCAATAAATACGGATTTCGACAGAATCATTGCAATGTGCAAAAATTGGCAGGTATTTGCTCCTGATATGCTGACGACTTATGTTGTTCACAATGGATGTATTTATAGTAGTGAGAAGGGTTTAGCATCACTCATCTGCTGGGTTGAACTTGATCTACAATTTAAAGATTAAATGGTGATTTGCTATTATAATTATTTTGTTGTTCGATCTGTGATTATTTTTGTTCTATTTGCAGTTTATACTTTATAGGCATATTATGTTCTTATGCTTGTGGGCCTTAGGTTTTAAACGATAAATCAAGCTAGAGATTTTGCCACAATTAGTTTCTTTCTTATTTTGTTGTACACTAACTGGCCATGTTTGACAGGACGACAATGGAGATTTTTCCTCGGTCAATATGGACACTGCTGTTGCAATCCGTACCCTTGAAGCAACTTATAAGTCATCCGCAGATGCTGCTGCAGTTGAGAGTATGATACTAAAGCTCACTGAAAAGGTATATTTTACTATAATTTACTATTTCTTGCTTAAAACCAGGCTTGTCTATGACACAAGAGAATTGTAGATTGTGGAAACTCCTATTTTACAATGTAATGCTCGACTGTGTGATCTGATGTAGGACAAGACTACGAAGAATTGACATTTTAGAAAATAACTGGAAAACAAGGAAAACTGTAACTAGGGTGATTTCCGCGGTCCACTACCCCTAGGATCCTCAATTGCAGAAGAGTAAATCGATCGCAATAAATAGAAATAATTCTGAATGTAAATAATCAATGTTCTTTATTGTGCTTGTGGAGACTGTATCACTATTTAAAGAGAACCAAGTCTTAATTTTACTTGGGGAATAAGAAATTTACCAATGGACTAAACTAACCCGACTAGATATTAAAATTTTCTAATTATAAAATATCCCCTCCATTTAACAAAAATATCTAATAATAATATAATTAGAAAGTGATTGTCCTTGGTTATCAAGAACCTTCATCTGGTCACCCTTTACAAGTGTGTCATGGCTCTAAAAAGGGTCTGTATGTGTGTGTATTTAGCGTGTTTCCCTTACTTTCATGTATTAAAAAAAGTTGGCGCTAAGCTTTGTTACCCTTTTTAATTTATAAATGTCTGTTATCAGTTATGCTGTGTGCTTCAGTCCTTTGTTATATGTGCTTTTCCTTTTCATCTTGAATTTCTTTTTCATGTTAGATTGCCAAAAAAAGAGCAATATCCAGCGTAAATCCTAAAATACAAAAAAAAAAGGGAAAAAAGAAATCCACAATCTTCTTCCAAGTGCTATCAGCCTTCTTTTTATGGATTCTTTTTTATTCCATTGTGCTTTAATATACATGACTGCTTCAAGGAGATGCCTACCTTAGTGTTTGTGTTGTAGCTTTTGACAATAATGATCCTCTCGAAGTCATGTATTACATGCAACTGTTGTTACAGGAAGGGTCGTCTCTCAAAAGCATGGGAAAGGCTACCAGTGCAACACGTACTATAGTCTTGACTTGGAGATCACTATTGATTATGTCAAGAGAGTGGAAATATTACTGGCTTCGACTGATCCTCTATATGCTTCTTACACTATGCATTGGTACTGCATTTTCTGGTTTAGGGCATTCCTTGTCGTCTGTTGGGGTGAGTTTCATCATTATAATGACTTCTCATCATTTCAAGACACTAAATGGTAACCTAAGAAACTGGTTGTGAAACTATTGTATGCATTAATTGTGATGTGTGGTGTAACTTGTTGTTGAAGTTTGTGCTATCATAACCTGCTTTGATTGAGCCCCTGCATAAACCCTAAATCCTAAACCCTAGTGCATAATATTTGGCATTATGTGCTAACGAGGTGATTGAGGTCAAAATTTGAACATTGTTGCTTTCCTTTACTCGATATTTAGTTATTCATCTTCTGGGTTCTGTTTGGGTCTAGAGACTTCTGGGGATATAGGTTGTGGGAGATCAGTGGATGGTGAGGACTACACTCTTTTATCCCTTATCAAAATCGACAGGGCCAAGCGTGCTGACCGGGTGAACCAGGCGTAGATTGGTCTGGGTCATCATGTGGACCTTTGGGCAATTAACCCTGTAGGATCTGATTGACCTGCGAGGGTGGGGGGAGGGTGGGGTCTGCTAAACCATGTAACCCATTTTGGTTTAACCCGTTCGAGTTGTTTACTAGCTTCAAATATTAAGCTACCAAGAATGAACGCTTGACCTGTTGTATAAAAGGCCACCTCCTTACTACCTAAGCTACTTTTTTATTTGCTTACAGCATCTTTATCCTTATATTTCATTTAACATCTAGTCTTGTAAACCAAAAGTTTTTTTAAAAAAAAATGTTATGAAATTAATTATATTTTCTGGAAAAGGGTAATCTGCAAAACTGACTCATGTTTAACTACATTTGCAATGTGCTCCATTTTTCATGATGTTCTGATTTTTGCAATGTCCTCCATCATGTACTAATTTTTTACAATTATGTTGGACCTTCTCCTCACTGAATTGGGAAAATGAACACATGTGAAGGGTATATTGACTGAACATTTGCCATTATGTCTGGAGGAAAGATGGAGGCTGACTTTTTCGGACGAAAATACCCTTAAAGTGTGTTTATTTCTCCAATTTAATGGGTAGAGGTAACAGAATTCTGGAAAATGTTAGATGGTCCTGCATTTGGAACTGGAACGCTTCATATTTCAATCACGTGGGTTACTTAAAGATGAAAATTATTATTTTGAGCATGATCTTTTGTCATGATCTAATTGCAATTGTTATTACTGTTAATTTCCAATGCTTGACCAATTCTTTATACTTCATCTTTGTAATTGCAGACTAGAGTTGCAGCAATATTTGTATTTATCTCATTTAGTTCACTTCTAAGCATTGCTGGAGCACCTGCACAGATAAAAGAAGTCAAGGTAATGGAGGGCACTTGTTTTTTTTCATGTTCAAGCAGCATGCGAATTGCTACATTTGCAAGGGCAGATACTGATGACCATATGCTTTCACCTGGCCAAGCAATAGCCTTTTCATTACTAGTTTGCAAAACAATTACATAGTTACTGGCAAAAATTTGAAGTTCAGATAGTGGGAGAATGATTGAACAGAAGGGAGAGAGAGATACCAGTCCTTTAAGAACTCGTGTCTTTCTGGCTGTACTTAACTGCTTTTTACTGTTAATGTTGGGCTGATATGGCATCCCAGTTTACAAGTGTGCAACTTGCAGATAGTTGACTCGAGGACTGATTATATTTGGATAACTCCTAAACCATGTAGATCGTTTTAAAAGCTACTCATGTTATACTCCCTCCGTCCCACAATTATTGAAACACTTTTTTTGGTATGTGGCACAGAATTTAAGATGAACCAAAAACATATTTAAATATTACATTTTTATGTTTATTTATATGTTTTGGTATATTTAGATGTTATATTTTTATTTATTTTACAAAAAAATTAATAATATAATTATTAAATATAATTTTGGCATGTCTTAAAATCCGTGCCACACGTACTAAAAAAATTGTCTCAATATTGTGGGGCGGAGGGAGTACAAAAAATAATGTGGTTCACAGTTTCACTCTTCCTGGAGAACTTTGTTCTAACTCATAGGAAGCATGGGACATAATTTGGGGAAAACAAATCACATGTATGAACTGTGTCATGTATAATTTTTTTTTGTTATAACAACCCGTTTCATCTACTTATATTATTTTACAAGAAGCTGGATAGTTGCTTCACTTAATGTCTACCTCAAATTAATTGCTTCCCTTTTTATCATGCAGATATACGCCTGTGAAGAGTCCAACCGGCATTCAGGGGCATTAGTTTTCTTACTGGGGCAACTCTTCTCCAGTATTCCTTTCATGTTTCTGATCTCCATTTCATCTAGTCTGGTCTTCTATTTCCTGATAGGGCTGCAAGACGAGTTCAGCTTGTTGATGTACTTTGTGCTGAATTTCTTCATGTGCCTCTTAGTAAATGAAGGACTGGTGCTGTTTATTACTTCCATTTGGCAAGATATTTTCTGGAGTATCCTAACATTAGTCTCCATACATGTGAGTTATATGCTACCTCACACATGTATTCTTCGTTTTGTAAGCATCACTTTTGCATGCATGCCGTGTGTATGCGTAGGTTCACATGCTTGGGAAGAAGTTGGGGGGATGTTGGGGGGCTCGGGGGTGGGGGGTGGGGGGGCTAACCTCTAAATGCTCCACACTTCTATTAGCTCTGGAATTGTTTGTTAAGATTACTCGGGAACATTTTGTACTGTTCTTAATTTTGTAATGTGTATACAGATACATTTTATTAGTCATCAATCAGCATATATCTTTTAAGACCTAATATTTAGATTAACATTCATTCTGTGTTTTAGGTGGTGATGATGCTTTCTGCTGGGTATTTTAGAATCCGAAGTGCTTTGCCTGGACCCGTATGGATGTATCCAGTATCCTACATTGCTTTCCATACTTACTCTGTTCAGGCAAGTTTAAATATTTTTCTTAGTCATGTTACTATACAATGAAGACACCAACAATATGACTCTAATCTTTTTGCATGAACTTAAAACTCTGATTATGAACCATAACCACATTACTGGGCAGAAGTGCCTGTTTCACTTGTCTTCTCACTTCAGTAATTGCAAATTTTCTGGAGTAAGTGAGAAAAAGTAGCAGATGCAATTAAGATGTGGTCCTTGCCTTTTCTATTATGTTGTTTTTTAACTAGAGGTATTGCTTGATGAACTTTTGAAGGTTTTGATTTTGCTTTCGTTTAGTATTATCCTTTTCTACCAAATATAGCAATAAAGTCTACTCCCTCCGTCCAAAAAATCAGTGGTTGGGTTACTGCCCATTATGCCCTTTCAAGCAAGTTGTTTTATAAAAAAGATAAAGTTATACTTCCCCTGGTGGTAGTGGGACCCACAGAGATGTAAATGGCAGTATGGCCGGGTAAATTATTCAAATCCATGTGAATCCTTGAAATAAATCACGTAGTTGGGACTTCCAAATATCCAAAAATTGGAAATGAAGTCACTTGTAGTGGGATGTAGGGAGTACTAACAAAAACATTATCAAATGGTACCCGAGTCTTGGATTTCCTACAACCTTGCTTCTTGTTGTCTCAATGATGTTCAGTTGTTCTTACAATCTTTGAAACATGTTTGTGTTTAGGGGCTCTTGGAGAACGAGTACATTGGAATATCTTTTGCAGTTGGGCAGGTACGGAGCATATCAGGGTATCAGGCTCTTCGGAACGTTTATGATACTTCTGAAGAGAGCAAGTCCAAGTGGGAAAACTTACTGGTGTTGTGTTTTATGGCTGTGGGTTATCGCACGCTTGTGTTTCTTTTGCTACAATTTCGCGTTCGAAAGAACTTATCTTTGTGTAGATTTTTCCAATGTAATCAAGAAACAAACACAAGATGAATGAAATACTCTCATTCCTGTGGCTGTTGAGATTGTATAGTTTAATATGGTTATTATCTTTTTGCTGCAATTTTTAGTTGGGATCTTGAGATTCAATATACAAAAAAAAATTATGGCCTAGTCCTGTTGTTTTTGACAATGTTTGTTTAGTTGCTGAGATAGATGTCCTGTTGATTTTGGCAAATCCTTCTCTTAATGGCCGCTTGGGAATGTTTGTGGAATGCTGTGACATGGGTATCACACATTTCTTCTAAAATGGTTCTTATAAAAATGTCTTGAACTCATTATCCCCACCACTCATTGTGAAAATGATCAAGTATATTGGATCAATCACAAATAAAAATGTCTTGAACTCATTATCCCCACCACTCATTGTGAAAATGATCAAGTATATTGGATCAATCACAAATTCACAAATCTCATTGGGTTGCAACCTATTTGGAATAAAATAAAATTGTTGAGCAAATATATATTTAGCAGCAATTTTTATAATTGTTTGAGCAACACTATAAACTTTCAGCAATACTTAATTATCCTAGATTTATGACTAAATTATAGTTTGCATTCCAAAGTTTGTAGTATTGTTGAGGTTTGCACACATGTTTAAAATGTATCTAAGTTCATCATAAAGTCTTTTTTCATTTAAAAAAAATATAGTTTGCACCAAAAAGTGAGGATGCATTTTGTTTACATACAACTTTCGGGTGCATAATGAAAGGTTGAAAGCATTGAAATGTCCATTTTGTTTAGAGAAAGAACCTCGAGTGTACTTAGATACGTTTTAAACATTGGTTGCAAACTTCATCAACACAAATTGTATTTTAGTCTAGTCAAATAAAAAAAAAAAATTCTTATGAAGTTATAATTATAGTGGGTTTTGCTCCGTCCAAATGAATATAATATGAATATAATAAGTAACATTCAAATCTATATTACATTGAAATCTTAGATTCAGGACAAGTCTGAACCAAAAAAACAGAGTACCTTTTCTTATTAATATCACCTAGAACTTTCATTGTTACATGAATGGCAGTGGCTACTATAGCCTCCAAATTCTTGCTGTTGTATGTTTGCTTCAGTATAATCAAACATGGCTTGGTGTCAAATTCGGCGGAGTCGGTGCAGAAGCAACACGGCGGCCACGCTCCGATCGGCTGTTCTCCGCAAACCGGACACTTCCCTGGTGCATTCCCTTCTTCTTCTCGTCCTCGGTCCACTCTGAAACATAGTAATGTTCCTCACTACCTTTGACAACATCTTTTGTTGGTGGGAAAAACATACTCCCCCATTGTGGAAAATGAACTAGTGTCACAGGAAGAGTACAACAAACAATCATGATCCCCATATAACTTAGCCCTGTCGCCGTCGAAAATTGCGAGCTCGTAAAGAACAACAACTGAGTTAGTCCAGAGCCAAAGTTTCCTCCAGCACCAGTCATGCCGGAGATAACGCCTAGGGATCGTCGAGAAATGAAAGGAATGATGCCAAAAGTTGCTCCACAGGCGGCTTGTGCTCCGACCGAGAAAATGATCATCATTGTTATGGCAATGGGAAGTGAATTAGAGCGGCCAAGGAGGATGCAAAAAGCACCACCTAATGTTTGTAGAATCCAAAGAGTCCACAGCCGGCCCCGCATGCCGAACCTTCTTGCGGCGACATCGGAAGCGTATCCACCGAAGGGGCGAGCCACAAGATTAGCCATGCCGAAGGTGGCAGCGATAATTCCAGCAGTGCGTAGCTTTAGGTTGAACCTGTCACATATTCATATCCATAGTTGGTTTGAGTTTGTTTATTGTTTTCTATGTTTCTAATAAAAGTGTAATGATTGGAAAATAAATTAAAAGCACTAACCTGTCATAGAAGTATTCAGCAATGACATTATCAGTGGATAATTCCACACCCATTGAATATCCATATAGAAGGACAAATATCCATGTTCTGTAGTTGGTCACAGCAAACCATAACACCTGAATGTACATGAGAGAAAATTAGTTATTAAGCCTAATAACATACTCTGCAAATATTTGTAACTTTTTTAATAATGTTTTTTCATAGTATTTGCCATTTGGTTAACTGAAGCTCGTCACAAAAAACTCAAAAGAGATATCATTTTTCGTGAGTGAAAGAAAGATAAAAGAGACCGACCTTAGAGAATTTATCTTTCGAGACCTCGCCCTTCTTCTGCAAGGTGCTGAGGTTCCCATCAGGCAAGTCTTGGCCAAGAGTTAAGACCGCAATCCCCATGATCACATGAAGCCAGCCAGGTATAAAGAAGGCGATCCTCCACGCAGTAAACGGAGTAGATCCGACCCGTTGGATGATATCATAAAGCAAAGGCATTATCAGTTGAGTAGCTCCACCACCCATATTACCCCATCCTGCTGCTGTCCCATTAACAAGCCCAATAATCTTACCATTAAACATAGTACTCATCCAGTACTGGCACGTCACAAACGTCGCCAACGAGAACCCAATCATGAACCTGACAGCAATGTATCCGCTTGCAGACGAAACGAAAGACATGCAAAACACAGTAGGAGCCGATAACATGATAACGAATGCACATCCATATCGTGGCCCCAAAAGGTCACAAACAGCTCCCATTACAAGCCTAGAGAAAATACTCCCGGAAACAGAAGCAACTCCAGCATTGCCAATGTCCCCTTTTTTGAGATTTAGATTGTCCCTAATTATGGGGACAAGTGGAGCAGCTGCGAAAGTGGACACAAAACAAGTAAAAAATGATATCCAAGACAAATGGAATGTCCTCATGTGGGGATTAGCTAAAGAAAAGAGCTTAAACACTTTGGCCTTGTGCTCAGAGTCCACAGGCAAATCAAATTTTGCAGTAGTATCAGTTGGCACCATTGGTGAGGCCACCGCGAAGGCCAGGACTGGCTCTCGTCCTGTAATTCCATGCATTGAGCTGCCAGGGGAGCCTTCAATGTCGCCCATCTTCGTGTAGGAAAGTGTTTGATAAATGCAAGGGCTCAGAAATGTGTGTGCAGTTAACTGTTTTGTTGTTTTGGGTACTGAGAAGGTGGTTGTGGTGTGGTGGTTAATATAGTGTTTTAGAGTTGATATTTGTAGATATTAAAAACTGCTGATATAGCCGCTGGAAATTCCCAATGGTCGCATCCATTGGGGGAATGGATTAAACAAAGAAAAATCCGTTTCGCCGCGATTAAATTATGAATAGTGTTGGCCTTATCCTGCATCCCAAAGGTATTCAAACAGCTTGTGGAAAGGTTCAGTATATTCATTCTTTGTTATTATAATCAGCCGTAGTTTTTAACTAACAGCTGGATTTGGTTAGTTAGTTGGATTAAAGTCCTTGGACACTATGATTAGTACATAGTTTATTAGGCCTGATTTCCACACGCATCATGTATAAAAATTTTGCTAATTAATATTTCTTAATCTTTCATAGGGCCTACCATCGTATGCTCAGCAGGTTGTTGGATGTACAAAGTATATGATATAAGCCAAACTTTAACCTTTCACAATGTCTGGGAGTTTTTTGGGGTATATTATTATCAATGATATGTTAATGGTTGGAATTGGGTGGAAATGAAGAGGATAAATAATATAAGAGGTTGAACTATGAATAACCCATCTTTTTATAATCAACTGCTCCCATGTTACGAGAGAATTTGACTTTAATTACTTATAATTTATAAGAACTTATCATGATCATATTGCTTCGCATTGCAACTGTGCAAGGATAAAGAAGAATGTTTAGAGATATCTACTTATCGCTTTATACACACATACCTGAATAGTACTACATGTACTTCACAAAAAAAATTCTAATTTGTTGACTACTTTGTTTCACAAAAATATTGAGTGTGGGTACTCACCCATAAATGGAATTCAAATTGAAAAAAAAAATTACTTATTAGATTGGTTGGTGACTATGACAAGGAGATGTAATCCTTAATTTGATTAGAAAAAAAAATTATTTCTAATGCATAATAGGAATAGATTAAGAATAAATAAGGCTATGATGGAGTCTTATTATTATATGAGAAAAGGTGGTAACAAGAAGATGCCGATCAAAAGAATAAATTGAGAGGATTACAGTTTGTTGTTCGTGGGTATGCGTCGTCATCTCAGCTCATTTGAAAACTTGAAGACTTTATTGTTTGATGTGTTTATTAGGTAAATTTATACTCTCTTAATTTATTGTGTAACATTAAGTTTTAGGACGTCAAACTTGGGAAAATTATTGTAAGCCCATTATTAGTGATATAATGGAGATTCAGAGTTCGACCTGTGATTTTTCCCTTTAAAGGTTTTCCACATTAAATATCGTGTCTTTCTTGTGGTTATTTATTATTTTTGTTCTCAATGGTGGCTTGTTGATTTCGTATTTAATTGCACAAAGAAAGAAAAGTAATTCTTGGGATTGAGATTAATTTAGGCGTACTTTTTCAAACAGTGGTATCAAGTGCTTGATAATTTTTATGGTTTTTTTGTGCAAATTAAATGGAGGATGGACAATAGATTGCATGATTAAACTCAAGGCTACAAATTATGCAATTTGAAAGTCAAGAATAGAGTATTTGCTTTACTGCAAAGATTTGTATGAGTCACTTGAGAATGAATGAGTCAAACTTACAAACAAGAGTGGCACACAGTGTAACAAGATGAACATGAAGACTATTGGTTTGATTAGATCGTGGATTGATCAAAGTGTGTTTTATCATGTTGTCGCCGAAACTAAAATCTATGTTCTCTAGAAGAGATTTGAGTTCATGTACGAAAGAAAGATGACGTAGAGTAAAGCTTTATTGATTAGGAAGCTTGTAAATTTTAGGTTCAAGGATGAAAACTCTGTTACAGAACACTTGAGTGATTTTCATAGTTTGATAAATCAGTTAAGTACAATGAAGATGATCATTGACGATGAGATGCAAACTTTATTGTTGTTGAGCTATTTGTCTGATAGTTGGGAGACGGTTGTTGTATCCCTAGATAACTCCGCTCCCAATGGTACGCTGACTATATATATAGTCATGGATAGTTTGTTTAACGAGGAATAGAGGTCAAGAGATATCGTAGTGACTCAATTGTGTATCTATTCAATGTTGATGTAGCTATTGTTTGTGATGGTAATCCAATTGTCATATTAACTGTGACAATCCCAAAATAGGTCCATTCCATCCAACATATTCTGAGTCGCCAAATACATGGTACAGAAAATAACTACAATTTTATTACAACAATTGTCGTGCAAAATACAACAACACATATGCTATGAGTTTGGATACAAATATATACCAACTGTGACTCTCATCCCAACCTTGGATAGCACGTCACAATGACACCTTACATAAAGGTATAGTCAAAAACTGTTTTAGAAATTAGAATCTTTGGGAAGTGCTCAAGGAAACCTTTGTACATGGGAGGCCATGCTTCTAGGTTATGATAGATATCATATGGCCACAAAATTATCCTTGGTTGACCCAATAGACCCCAAAGAAAAATGAGAAGATTACTATCATATTCTTCCCAATGGTGAGTCTTCTCTTGACACATCATTATCTCCACTGTCTCTAATTGAGAATTATACTTCAAACAAACACCAAGATTATATAGGTAGTGCTCAAGTAAATATACTTTCAAAGTGGATGAGCACAACCTCATCTTATGATGACACACGAGGTTGTATGTCATTAGACATCTTGTATGATAGTGGCAAAACACACTTCCAAAGTTGGGTTACTTTCCACCCTATATGATTCACCAAATATAACTACTAAAAGATGTATACAACACACTTGTCTATACTGCTTTTGAGAACTCCACACCAATGTAGCGACCACCGCTTCTATTCCTTGTTACCCCATTTCGTCGAGAGCTACACTCTTATTACTTGAAAGGAATTGTGAAGCAAAAGGGTGAGCACAACTAGCTCAGTAAAGAATATCATGACTAAAGATAATTAAATTATCAATAGCCTTCATCAATAATAAATCAGAGATTTAGAACATATGGTAGATGATAAAAAATTTCAACCATAGTTGCAGCGGAATGAACAATCCATTAGAAGAGTCAAATAGACTATAAAGTCTATTATCTTCTCAATGTTAAAAATCCACCAACAATGTTTTATCCCTGTAACATCAATCAACAATTCTGGTCCACAATCAT
Organism: Panax ginseng; assembly: GCA_020205605.1. Taxonomy (NCBI): domain Eukaryota; kingdom Viridiplantae; phylum Streptophyta; class Magnoliopsida; order Apiales; family Araliaceae; genus Panax; species Panax ginseng. The sequence continues at coordinate 13,356,225 of CM035131.1, read as the reverse complement.
ATGAATAACTCATAATCATAATTGTAGTTCTAAATTCCTCTTCTCATTCAGGACGAAGATAATTTTCATCACCTATCTTTACCTGAAATATCAAAGATCATGGTAACACTAAAACACATTTCCTGTTCATAATCATACTAATAACTTCATCTTTGCACTACGGCCAAAGATATTCGTCAACAGTTCATCTTTGCACTACTGGCCAAAGATATTCAACAACATGTCATCTTTGCACTACGGGCCAAAGATATTCATCAACAATTCATCTTTGCACTACAGGCCAAATTATATTCATCAACAGTTCATATTTGCATTACGGGCCAAATATATTATTATCTCAAAGAAATATATAATCATTTCGAATTTATATAAACAATAATTATAACCATGTTGATCAATTCACCTTTGCACTTAAGCTAAAGATATTCAATTATAAATTCAATGGTCATGATCATACCGATCAACAATTCAACTTTGCCTTCTCGGCCAAAGAGAACCCGTAGTCACGATCATACCAATAATCTACCCATCTTTACACTCAAGTCAAAGAGAAATTTCATCACTAAGATTATAAAAATGTTATATACGATAATAAAAACAATATGATCAAAACATGGATTTAATTTCAAGAGTAAGATTCATAAATCAACGATAATTTGGTCAGAAAAAGAAATTAATTTTGTCGTGAATAGTACCCGTGAATAGTAACTCATGAAAAGTAACTCGTGAATAGTAACTCCGACATGAAAAAGGTAGAAATTCCACAATAAAATCCATATCAATATTTCGGTATAATGATATTGAAAGAATAATATTTCTTAAGTTTATAAACAATTTATTTTAATTGTTTACACTTTACTAAATAATGCATTTAATCATCCTAAAATGCCAAACTCATAAGATTTTATCACCAATAACCAAAACCCTCATCAAAAATCTGCATATACCTCATGTAGGATTCTCAAGCCATAAAATCCTATTTTCTAATTTTCTTACTTCACATAACATATTTAATTCATTTACTCATAACTAGTCTATTTTCATGAAAAATACCAAATCAGTTCAAAAAATATTTTTTTTCTGGAATTTAGTAGAATATAGTCCCATATTGAACATATATTTTTCTCAGAATTTTTAAAATTCATTTACTATTTTTCATATGGCCAAAACCGCCGAATATTTATACATTTATCACAAATTGTACTTTTATCTAAAAATTCCGAAATTCACAGAGTACACTGATATTATATAGATGTACTCCCAATAAAAATTTCATCAATTTTGGAGTTAACCACAAGGAGTTATAAGCGGTTACTTTTAAAATAGTCATTTCCCGTAAAATTCATAACTCTTAATCTATACATCCAAAAATCACCATTTTTGGACACAATCAATAAAACTCATCAAAATATCATTTCAAATTTTTCCAGAATTTTCTGAAGGTCGGAAGAAGTACGAACTGAAAAACATAATAACCATTAAAATCCCTTACCTCAAAAGAGCAGTACTTCTGACTGGAATATCGGATGAAAAACCGAAGGAAACTTCTACTAAATAGCAACTCTCAAAGTATATAAATACTCTCAAAAATATGCTTGATAATATAGAGAGAAAGAAAACTTCTGGTGTCATTTTCAATTCTAACATAAGCACCTATTTATAGGAAAATGCTAGAACACCAAAGGAGACTAAATAATAAATTAATATTATTTTATTTCCTTATTCCTACGCATGCTCTTGACCAAGCTCAGCCACCAGCCATCTTTGAACAAAATTTGGCAGCCCACATGTGTTAAAACAAAAGTGGGTCCCACCCATAAATTAATAAAAATCATTTTATTTTCCGAAACTTCAATAATTTATAGAAAATAGACCGTTTATCAGAAAATACGAATTTTATGTCCATTCTGCCTGAAATCGAATTCTCTACTACTTTGTAGCTTTGAGTTTTTCCAAATTCTAAACCAAAAATATTCGAAATCCATAAACGGATGATTTTTAATACCTCCACACCGATAAAATACTGATAAAACACCTCAGCATTAATTCTTACATTTTTATCCACATAAAAATAAATATATTCATCATTTATATCCACATAAAATAAATATTTCCTTATCATATAAATCAATAATTAATTATTCACAAATAATATTACTGAATCACAATAATGACAACCAGGCAGTTCCCGGAAAGAGGGGGGCTTTCCGATAAGGATTTCTCCTTACTGGCGCGCAATTAGGTGACCAAACCTCTCCTCGATGAACTTTTTAGACATTACCAATAATGCTATCTAATAATATTATTCAAATAAAATGAATTATTGATCCGATAATGGAATCTTGTCATGCAAAGGACAATTATTGAAACAACAATAATATAAAATATCAACGCAAAGAATTATTGAATCAATAAAATAAAATATTGAGCAGAATTAATTCTGTAACAATTATTGAGTAGTGTCTTCTTACGTAAGAATCAATAATTCAAAAATATCATGCAATACCGGTGCCTATTTGTTCAATAACGCGTATTATTCGTATTTTTAACCACCGGGTATTCAACAATGTTAATTGGTAACAACTACGCTCCGTTATTTATAAAAACTCAATTTTGTCATTTTCTTCATCCGACGCTTATTACGTTATGGGGCCCTGAATGGGTACTGCATACTCGTCTGAATATTCTCCTACGAAAAGAATATTCCACGACCAAAACGAATATTCCCCGACAATTGAATATTTTATAACCACTTGCGTATTTTGAAAAAAAAATTCATATCTCACCCTTAACTTTAAACTTTTATCAATTTAATCATTTACTGAATTGTAATTATAAGAAAAATTGAATACTTTTATTTCATAAAATTCGGGGTCTTACATTAACGACTGAGTGATTGATTTTGGTGCTTCGTTTCATGCTACTTCACGTGGTGAGATCTTCACATTCAACATTAATGATGATTTTGGCTATGTAAGGATGAGAAACGAAAGTGCATCCAATGTTATAGGCATTGGAGATATTTGTTTGAAGACTAACAATGGTTGCAGATTGATGTTGAGAGAAGTCATACATGTTCCAAATATCCCCCTTAATTTGATCTATACTAGTAAGTTTGATAAGAATGATTATAAAAGTTACTTTGGTGAAGTTCAGTAGAAGCTCACTAAAAGGTCCCTAATGGTGACTGTAAGAAGGTAAATACTCTTTACATGATGTAGACACATGGGAAACGTGTTGAAGATAGGGATGTTAGGCAAAAAAAGGGGTACAAAACAATGCGAGATGGGAGAAAAGCCTTGCATGAGAACCATGAGAGGAAAGCTTTTCTAAATGGGTACTAAAAGTGAAGAAAGAAAGTGATAGCTCACAACCAGGTTACAAAACGATTGTGAAATAATTTGGTAAGAAAAAATGTGTAAAGTTTGAGTTAAATCCTCCGATCGAGAAAAATCATGTCGATGAGACAGAGCTGAACATGAAGATAGTTGAAAATTTCAAGAAACTTGAGTTGAGCCAAGATTTTATGAGAATTAACTCTGACTAAGGAGTACTTGTGGTTGGTGATCCCTCCGAACACCATGCTCTCATGGGTTCAGAGGGAGAGATTGTTGGGTGTGGGTCTTCAGCTATGAAAGTAATACAAGTTGAAAAATGATTTACTTGTTAAATTAGTTGGTGACCAAGAAGATGTGATTTCTAATTTGATTAGGAGAATAAATTATTTCTATGAATGAATTAGGAAGAGTAATATAAATAAGGCTACGAGAGTCTTATTATTACATAAGAGAAGTTCGGTAACAATAAGATGTCGAAAGAATAAATTGAGAGGATTGCAGTTTGTTACTCGTGGGTATCCCGTGTCATCTCTGTTCAATTGAAAGTTTGAAGATTTTATTGCTTAGACTGTTTTTGGGTGGTGACGTTAATTAGCTTTCTCAACCTAATTAAAGGTAAATTTATATTCTCTTAATTTATTGAGTAACATCAAGTTTTAGGACGTAAATTTGGGATGATTATTGTAAGTCCATTATTAGTAATATAGTGGATATTCAAAGTTCGACCTGTGATTTTTCTCTTTAAGTGTTTTCACGTTAAATATTGTCTTATTTGTGAATAGTTATTTATTATTTTTGTTATCAATATTGAACTTGTTGATTTTCTACTTAATTGCGCAAAGAGAAAAAAGTAATTTCTAAAATTGAGATTATTTTAGGCGCACTTTTTCTAATAAAAAATAATTATATTTTATCAATAATAATATAAAATGATAGATTATCCTCAAATTTATCGTTATAGTTCATTATCATAAGACTGATACTAAAGTACCAGCTTATTATTTTTAGGATAGACTTGGAACAAAATATAGGTTTAATATTTGAAAAACCTTAACATGTGTACAAGATGGCAGATAAGACTTAATTTGTATTTGAAAAACCTTAACATGTGTACAAGATGGCAGATAAGACTTAATTTGGGACCAAGGAAGTATAGCATTAGAAGAGAGTAACTACTAAGACTAAAATCCCACTTTTCTACGAGTTGGATTTCACTCAACTGAACTATCTATCACCAAGGTCTGTATATGTTTCACACCATTAATTAATTTGTTCTAATACATGTTTGACAATCTATTCTTGTTCGTAAAAAATATATTTGAAATTAGAATTAATATATATTTTTATATATATTTTTGATATTTTTACGTAATCTTCTCTCACGTGAGCATACAGTGGGTCTCACTTTCATGTGAGAAGGAACCATGTGAAAATATCAAAAATACATGTAAAAATAGTGTTCCCTTTGGACAATTTGTTTTAATTTAGCATTCTATTTTATCATAGGATTAATAGTACTCCTTTAATTAAATAGTCATATGGACTATTTTTTGTTGTTTTTAAAACTATTTATGAGGGATTATAAATGTGTGATTAATAGTCCTCCAATTTTAAGACCTAGCAAACATGACCCAAGCCCACGTAGTAAAATCCATCGCCACATGGTACGTGGCAATTTGTGGGCTACATTTTTTTTAGTCCAGGAAAATACGGACCATTTTGGCCCGTCCCGTGGCCCGTGACTTTTTTTAAAAAATAAAATAAAATGTTGATACGTGTGAGTTGTGAACACAAGACTTGTAAGTAAATAAATAAGAGTTTAAACCAACTGAACTACAACAACTATTTATTTTTAATACAATCTTCAACTATAGAGATTAAAAATAATGGTGTCTTCTTCAGGAGTAAAAGATCCATGGTTAATGTCTGGCCTTAGATAATTTAGCCACCTTAGACGGCAACTCTTGCCGCAATGTTTAAGCCCTGTGTGACATTTAATTAAGTCAGAAATAAATTAACTAATGCATTAATTAGACATTAAAGCACTATTATATGATCAAAAATAAACAAATTAGATGTATAATTTCTAAGTTAAAAAATAATTCATGTGAAAAAAGTCCAAAATATTAAATATATATGTGGTGGATTTAAAAAATGTAATAGGAGAACATAATTAATTTAGTTTAGGGAATTGATATCGCTTTTAATTTTATTGGTGGAAATGTTAATTCCCTCAATATATCTTCTATATATCTTTACTCACGCTCATAAACAATTACAATTGCATGAACTTTCGAAATAGTTCTTCAATTTCAAAGTATAAAACTAATAATTATTAGTTTAAGTTAGATAATATAATTATAAAAATTTAAAATTATCTATATATTAGTATTAATTACAATATTTATTATTTTTAAAAGTTAAATAAATTATATTAATTTTAAAAAATCAAATTTTATTATATACTTTGAAAGTAATTTATAATACTATTAAAATTTTAATTGATTGAGATATGTAGTTAATGTAGGTAATTAGAATTATTGTTTATTATAAATTATTTTATTATTTTTAATATTTATTATTATTACTATTTTTGGTGTAGCAAGATTTTGCAAAAAAAAAATTAAAAATAAAGGAAGAAGTCATGGGCGGTGGCCTAAACTTTGACCACTGGTATCACATTATCAACTAAAAATCAAAACCGAACCATTTTGGTGCAGCCACATTATTGTCTGACCCGTGTTTGGTCCGCATCTACCTGGCTTGTCACCTTTTTAAACTATCAAATGACTTTATGAAACTAATAATTCCATACTAAGGGACTAATAGTCACTCGTCAAATGATTAAATAGTCAAAAGTAATGTTAAATTAAAATAAATATTCAAATCTTAAATATATTTTTTACAAACAATTATCATCTAAGCAATTACAGTATTTGCTGCCAATACAGCAAATCATCGCAAGCTAAAGAACAAGATTATTAGAAATTAGTCAAAAATCATCAAAGAAACAAGTTTAGCATAATCTAAAGGGAAGCCAGCCCGGAGGTCGAAAATATGTACAGAATAATAAATTGCATGCAGACATGTTGACTTATCATTCCCAACTTGAATTACTAATTGAGGATGATAAGTAATATAAATTGCATTGACTTTACGTACTTCCACTCTACAGTTTGCCTTCAATTTCTTTACATTTTTGGATAGGGTTGCACTGCGACTTATCACACTAAGACAATAATTAAGGTTATCCACTAATTCTAGGGTCATACCAAATGATATATGCCATTTATATAGCTTATCAAATAATATAACTCCCATAAGATATCGAAGGTAAACACTTTAAACAAACAAAGAAACACAAAGTGGTGGAGAAAGTATAAAACAAGTTCCAATTATCTCTAGAGTGAACCCCATATAAGTATACAAATGAAATTGCCTTCCAAAACTAAGAAAAATTATATATATATATATATATATATATATATATATATATATATATATATATATATATATATATATATTGCAAATACTTGCGTAACTTTTAAATTGTCTTTTACGTAGATAAGTTAAGTATTAGTGACAATCTTTTTGGAGAGATGTGTAATAATTAGAGCCTCTTATAACTCTTGCTAATATCATGTATTGATAAATTTCGCAATTGTAATTTAATATAAATTTATCAGGATCGGTTACCATAAAGTTAACTTCATGATAAATTGGTTAATTGATCAATACAGTGCTGACACGTAAAGAGAAATCTCTTCTTGCCTGCACGTCAACATTATATTGATCAATTAACCAAAATTAACTTCAGATTATCTATTCCAATTTATCACAATACTCTAAAACTAATAGACCCCACACTTACATATAATGTTTAGGGTGATTTAGTCTTCGTACATATTTGATATGAGTAATGCTACATACACAAACTATTTTACAAATTCTTGATGTGACATACTTTACCTCAGCATATTGATCAACAAATTGTTTTAATGTAGTCTTCGGCCCCACACAATATGCTGAGATGGAGTATGCCACATCAACAATTTATAAATTATTTGTAGAATAGTTTGTATCTCTAACATTATTCATTTGATATATAACTTGTGCACTTTTAATTTTTAAACATCCTTCACAAATTTACTATACAATTTCTTTTGAAATTATTGGCATCCTTGCGGACTACGGGAGTAATACTTTTCACATATTTTATAATAAATACTCCCTTCATTTTAAAAATTAAAAATACATTTATAAAATAATAATTTTTAAGAATAATTTTATGTTCTGAAATATAACCTTAGTATTAGCTAAAGCCTAAAAGTTTAGTTATAGTAATGTGATATTAAAAATAATAGTGAAAAAATAATAATAAATTAAAAATATCATATTACTTTATAGTCTTTTAACTCTAATTTTGAAACTCAGAGAATATTCATTGAATAAACTTAAAATGAAATCTCAGAATCTATAGTTCAACCCATTAAAACGTTATAAAGGAAAATAAAATATCCGAACTGAAGATCCATAAAACATCTAATTTTGATGATTTAATCCCATAAAAAGCAAAACTAAACCATCCTACATTCATCAACACTAAGGTACTCCATATGGGTTTTTCCCCAGTGATTCTCATTTGGGTATATTTTATCATAACTGTCCCATGATAAGAATAAGACAATCAAGCACATAATACCATAAACTACTCAATTACTGGTACTTCCTGCCCTTTGAACTGGTTTGTAGAGCACAACGGTAACATATTTTGCGCGGAAGCGATGAGTGACTCCGAGCGCCACTACCGATCGCGGGGCTTCTCTGTTCTCAAGGTAAAGATGGTTGATGATCACATTCTGTGGCACTGGAAGAGACCCGGGAACGTCTCTACTCGTTGAGTAGTTCAGCAACACATGGTGCAAGTGTTGTGGGACTATAGGAGGTTCCCGTCCTATGTCTTCATTCCCAGGGTACACATTGTTGTAACTAGCATCAGGAGATCTTGGAACTTCAAATCCTGCTACAGTTGCTTCATCCTGCAGAAAAGTTTTATGGTTAGCAGCTACTCAATTTAGAGGATAGAAAATAACCACCAAGGATTTGAAGCTTACTTGAGTTTGACCATACTGATTGTTCATTTTCAAAAAAGTAGCAACTAGCTAACAGTGCAAAATCATCAAAAGTGAGGTTTACTTGTACTGAAGATTCTGAAAAAAATGGTTTCATTCCATCATCATTAAGTCAATACTGCTCATATATAATTGTAAAAATTAAGATATACATTCATCAATACATGATTGATGTAATAAAACTGCACAGATAACTGAAAGAAACATTTCAGAATTAGCCTATCATATTTTCATTCACATTCTGATGTAGGATTTATTTTTGAAAGGTTTGACTGGAGTTTGTCTGAAGCTAAGACAATTCCATTTAAATAGACCCAAAACTGCCTACATAAAGATATAAAGATAACATTATAAATGGCACACGAGTCGCCAGTATGCGACTAGCCTAAACAGGTTTAGGTTTGCACATGCAAAAGCAGCTTTTATTTGAGATAATAGCCTACAATAAACCTTCCCCCGTGTAGAAGGTACATGCATAAGAATTCCAGCTTAGTATACTTGATGAAAGCTTCCATGAATTGGCATGCCAATTAAATCAGAGTAAAAGGTGAATTTCTTTGGACATCAAGACAAACTAGAGGTTTAACCAGGAACGTGTGTTCAAGAGAGCAAGAATGTCCACCAGTATTCACAAACTTCTCGGGAGTTTGGTGCCAATTTCTATCTTTTGTATTATATGAGGAGGGTTTGGTTTGTTCACCATCGTTGGTGGAATTGTTGTTTATCTGATTTAGGGGATTTGGCAGGAGTAAGGATACTAAGCTAATTTGGACGTGTGTAATTTTTTTTCCCAGTTCTATTGGGTATTTGAACGGAAAATGGAATTCCAAACTTTTCAGAGACAAACAATCGTAGTCTAATTTGTTGAGAGAGAGTCATTTTTCTTGCTTCCCTTTGCGGCATTCTAGTATCAGAATTTATTTAGGGATAGGAGGGCTACACTTGTTCTCTTTAAGGTGGACATCTTGTTATTGCAATATGTACCTTCATCTTTCAATCTATAAAATTGTTTTTTCTATCTAAGGAAAAAAAGAGGTTAAAGGCATATGTAAGGTGTTGATGAGGAAGGCCTTTGGTGATAGGAACAGGAATAGTGGAAGAAGAGGATACATGCTGAATTTCATCCTCTCATTACTCTGTTAACATCAAGGGAGTGTCTAAAAGTTGGTTTTAGGCTTCTAGAGGTTGAGGAGGAGAATCTTGTCCACCTTCGACTTTAAGTTGTATGATATGGTTTGAGTAAAATGATTAACAGGCGTGAGGTAGTTCCATTTCCAAATGACTAGCAAATGTGAACCACTTCAAGTTTCTAATAAAACCATTATTTTCCTATCAGAGTCTTCTAATGATTGTTTTTCTCTAGAGTTACTCTGTTAGCATTTTAGGCATTAATGTGGAAGACAAAATCTATGGATGCTTACACTCATTTGGTACGATGTGTTATTCAGCCGACAACATAATGCAGGGTTCCCTTGGGATAACCAGGTTTGACTCGCTGGTTTGGCATGAGCCTGAGAAGATATATAGTTTAAAGAGTACATAATTCTATCTGGAAGTTAGAATCACTTGGATTCACTAGTGTTTATTGAGTGCTTCTTTCCTTTATTTTTTTGGTTTAAGCAGTGGCTTTAGCTAACATCCTAGAAAGGATTTGAGTCCTTTTCTTTTAGTGGGTTCTGTAAATGAGAGATGTGATCTTTAGGTTTGTTAAAAAATTTGTGTGTCGTCCTCATCCTGAGAGTGGGGTTTTGGGTTTGGCAATTGATTTTGATTTTTTTTTTTATCATTGGTAAGTGGTAATTGTATTGTCCTTTGGACCCATACTCTTGTGGGATTAGGTGATCACAATAATACTTGGCCTCCAGGCTACAGAAAAATAGTTAATATGCCATCCTACTTCATAATTGATCGATTCTAGAAGTTCATTTGGCAGGGTTACTCTTCCTTTCCCCTTTTGTCTATAGTAAAGTAACCAGGGGATGGTAGGCAAATTCATTTTTAGCAGTATATCTGGGTTCGTAATATTTCCTTGTGTGTTTTTCCAGGTTTGATCTATATTCATTCCCTAGACAACCCACCTACTTCTAGTTTCTAAAGTAGTGAAAGGAATCATAGTTTGTGGTACTTCTACTTTTCACAACTTAAGTGATAAGAAAGTTCATTACCAAGTTTAGACCCTGTTAATTAAGGTACCAAGAAGGATGAATTGGCTAAAAATTAACCTTTTATCATAATTAGCATAAATTGACTACCCTCATATTCAACCCCACGCACTAAAAGCTGTCAACCAAGCTTCAATCACTGCACCAGACAACATTATGGGGTAATTTACTTATTAGTCACACTAGCACCTTCACCATGACCTAACCTAAAAGTTTACAATCTATCTCATTTAAGGGAAGTCCACAATATTCAAAGCCGCCAATCCTCTCTATAACCATTACATTAACATTAGAATAGCTTGAATCAGATATCTCTTTCAAGTTTCAACAAAAAGAATCGCCTTGATGGCATCATAATTAGCATCAGCAAAGGCTAGAAAAAAGTATCAAGCTTAGATTCCTTAAAACCTTCAAATCGACCAATCTCACCTACATCAACAAAAAATAGTTGTGGATTTAGCACTCTCTTTTTCAAGCTCCTTACCTGATATCCAATTTTACTTTCAACTGGCAACTCAGGTCTGTACACTGGCTTCACAACGCAAAATCCTGCAACTACTTTCAGGTGAAGTTCACTTTCTTAATCTTGAAGCATTCTCCAGGATGTGGAAGAATATTAAACGTTGCAGCAGGCCGGGAAGCTTATCAGTAAAGAATAAGCTTTAGTTTCTGAATGTTCTAGACTTGTTGAGTTGCATTTACTTGTGACATCAACTTGCCACGGGAAGCCTAAAGTTCCAGTTGGTAATTTTTTTATAGATTTTGACAAGGTTATCTTCAGAAACTAGTATTTGTACATCCAATCAACCTTCCCCTCTCACTCGTTGCACAAGAAAATAATAACATTCTCATCTTTCACATCTTCCACTGACTCAGTATATTGACAATATTTCAATCTCCATGAAAGATAGTCCTCAGTTTTCTATGTAAATTAGTATTTCCAGTCTTAAAACATTATTATGTGAATTCAACAATACATAGTTTCTTTTGCTCACCATCATATGTTGGGTAAAAAAATAAGTTCGTTCAAATAATACTACCTCTTATCCCAAAAATGTAGTTCACACCCTTTGACAAATCCATAAATTATATTTTCCAGCTTAAAAAGTCAAGTCGTAACTAATGTTGTATCTCTTACTATAATCATTAACACATTATTGTAATGATTATTACAAGATTTTAATTTCAGACACTAGTCACAACTCATAACCAAAGGCAGCATGCATGGTATGCCACAATGTAATGAGTAATATGATGCATTTATTACAGCATACTAAACAATGTGCCATGTTAAAGTACACTATTATTCTGCAACATAATAATTGGATTGTTGATACTTGTTCCTTTTATTAACTATAGGCATTATAAGATAGGAAGAAATTTATAATGTTTTCAAGGTAATCTTTACAACCATAATTAAGTTATGCATTATAGTAATTAGTTAAAGGGAAAGTCCATTTGCGCCCTAAGTATGCTTATCCCTCCCCTCTTAAAGATTATTATATCATTAAGACAAAATTGTCCCAATTCAAATCCAGGCAAGACATGAATGTTTCTCTCGCCAACTTGATTCATGACCACTTGCTTAGCGGATGAAGAACTCCAAGAGAAATAATTGAAAGTGAACCTAGAAGCTCAATATTTTACCCGCTATTGTGCTGCGAAAACCATTACCTCTTTCCATTGTCCTCTCTTTCCGTAACTTCTAGGCAGTGACAACCATTAGCTCCTTTATTACTCCACACTTTCAATAACTAAGATGAGTTTCTATAGGCTCTATAACCAATCCTCTTCAACTCAACATAAATAGTCAGACTCCTAAATAAACTCAAAAGATAATGAAAGTAATTAAGTAATACTAGAATTTGTGGAGCCTGGTTACCAGAAAATAGTAAAAACATGATATTGAATTATGTTTTGATATGGACGTCCAAAACATGATACACTACCCAACCCTACTACCCTGTACCACGAAAAGTGACGATTTTCGTTCCTGATTTCATTCCATGTACCACATTGAACCAGGATCTAGGTAACATTGTTATGGAGTCTCCAAACTAAGCCAATATTGTTGGAAACTTCTCCAATTATTCTTCAGGCAAAATACATATCACTAGAAAGGTCTATGAGCCTAGTTTTCATGAATTCATTGTATTCTATACAAATTTTAAGATGTTTTGAAAAAATATTTGTATCATATTTTTAATTATCTTTAACACATCTGAAAATATAATATATGAATGTATTTAGAATATAAGGGGAATATATACACACACACACACATAAATAATGTATAAAAATGTGTTAAAGATACACTTCTTAAAATTGAAATCCACGTCGAACACGCCCAAAAAAGGTGACATTCTTTGCATTACGAAAGAACTAGTATTTCAGTAAAAATAATGTGACATGCTAGGCACAAGACACTATTCCAAACTAGATATTGGTTGTTTAAGACAGATTTGGGGGGGAAATGTGTTGTTCTTATAGTACGTTCAACACTCAGAAAAAGTTATTGATCTTTACCTTCGTTAAAATTTATAGGAGTAAGTAGACACTTAGGCGCTACACATTTTTGTCTAAAATTTGATAACATCGTGATTAGTTATGTTGCTACATACAATTTACACCATAGGCACAAAAAATATTTTATAACTAACTATAGTTTATGGAAATGGATAGCAAATATTCTTGTTTGGGGTCTAGATTTTAGGATTCACTATAAATTATACCCAGTGCTAGGTTAAAACATGGCATTCATGTCCATTTCCTAAATGAAGCGATATCATCAACATTTTACTAAATATAACATAGGTTGTGGTGTGGGTAATAATATTCACACTAACGATAGTTCCTCGGCAGCAAAAAAATAATATTTTTTTATCCTGAGTTTTTCGCATCCATGTAGGAGGCGTGTTCCAAATCAAAATTGTATGTACGCAAAAAACCATCACATCAGTCACGCATTTCATTAAAAAGTGATACGTGTCTTTCTCCACGGATCATAAGATATATTTCACTAATGCCGACAACTTCTTTTGTTGATAGAGTGCCACAATAACTAACAAACAATTCATGCAACTTCTTAGACGTAGAGGAGAAATGCCAAAATAACCAACAACTTCTTACGTAATTTCCTAAACATAGCTAGCTCGTTCCACGATAATTAATACTGCAGACAAAATTGCAATGAGAAATCTAAACAGGTTCCATGAACTCATTGCATTAATTGCATTTACTTAATATCTCATATGTAACTAGTAACCAACAGGTCATGATGACCTACAACCATTCATGTGACTACTTATACGTAGCGGAAATGCTGCAACAACACTAATGCAACAAAAACGATAATCAATGCTACAGAACATCAGCTAACCAGGAGTTTCAAAATTTCTGCTTCAGTGCATCATCAACACTAAGAAATCTAAAGAGAATTCATGAATTCATTTAATTAACTAGATCTACTCAATTTCTCAAATGTTGCAACTAAGAAGCAAACCAACTGCAAAACCACCTATTTGCATTAATTTTTAATCTTCACCATTGCCATTGAGATCAAATAAGAATGACTTAGCATCTCAATACAAGTTTTATATATATAAAGAAATGAGTAAATTATGAAATATAATACAGGAACCTCATGGTTAAACATTGCCTTTAATAATATAATTCATACTGAAAATATATTTAAACAAAAAAAGGAACATAAATATCTTCAATTACTACATGCAAGAGTAATTTCAAGCCAAAATAACTGAAAAGTAAAATGCAAAGTTCAAACCAGTGATTCAAACATAAACTACATAAACCCAAAAACTACATTTCGTAAAAAAGAAACAGACCTGATTGACTGATGCTCTGGCCCTGTAACAATCGATTAACAGCTTCTGAAATCAATCTCCTCTTGAAAAATAATTATACACAACAATCATAAATTGAATTAAAATAATATCCGCAATCCAGAAGCTTATCTGCAAAATTCATGCAAAATCAGATCAAATCATTTTTGACCCACTAGAAAAAATGACAAACACCCAGCTACCTAAAATTCAATCAAATTCAAGGGAAGGAGAGAACCAAAAATAAATAAAATAAATAAATAAATCTCAATTTAGTTCAAGTCCCTTCATACGGAAGGAAAAAGAAACCCCATAAAGAAAAAGAAATTAAATTCAGCTAAGAAAACCCATACAGAATTTCAGAGGGTAAGTAGGAAAGAGACTCCAGAATCAAATTCAGGAAATTCTCACCGGATAAAGAAAAAAAACTCTAAAAATTTATCAAAACAAATAGAAAGAGAAAAACAAAGAGTACACTACTTAGTCGCATCCGCCAAAAATCAACACAAAATTCACATTTCTTATCAAATATTCGCCCAAAAAATATGCATATGAAGCCGAAATTTTCCTTTTTTTAAAAAAATATTCTTGCCTTATTGGAAACAGAAGTTTCCCTGGCAAATGCGAGAGAATCTTGAAGGGGGAATTCTTAGTTCTTTCAATTCATTTTATAGGGAAAAAAAATAGTCAGCCGTGGAAACATGTTGGGCCTTTGGGCTGATTTGGCTAAATAATAGACAAATAAAGGCCTTGTTTTGTCAGCTAGTGGGCTAACCCGTTTGGGAAAAAAGAGTTTTTAACCTCTGGGAGTGTGATAAAAATTGAATGAATATAAATTTGAATTTGAATAAAAAAATTTATTTGATAATTGATATGTGTGAAGTGAATAATATATTTTTATTATTTTACTCCTCTAAAAAAATTCAAAATTGTTATAAATGTATTTAATATTACTTAATATAATAGTTAATATTGAAAAAAAAAAAACTTCATTCAGCTTATTCGGCCAAAAAAATGACACTAAGGGAGTGTTTGATAAAAATTGAATGAATCTGAATCTGAATGAAAAAAGTTGTTTGATAATTGACATGTCTGAAATATCTGAATGACAAAACTTTATTATTTTACCCCTCTGAAAAAATTTAAAATTGTTGTAAATTTATCTAAAATTACTTAATATAATAGTTAATATTTTTTTTAATTTTTTACTTTTTTTTAATTTTTTTTTTTTACTTCATTTAGTTAAAAAATCGACTTAGCCATTCAATTTCGTCCCATCTTACCGATTCAAATGCATTCAGGTTCTAAACAAACAACCCTAAACCATTCAAATTGAGATAAATGCGAATGGTCGATCGATCAACCATTCGGATGATTTTTTCTTCAAAACAAACGCACTTAATGACTAATCGATTCAACTATTCAGACCTAAACAAACAACACCTTCTTCTTCTTTTTTGGAGAATCACAGTATTATTAAAATTTAAAATTGAGACGATGTATCAAATTGTTTATCAATAAAAAAGTGCTCCACTATGTTTCATTTAATGTTAACATTATTATTAAGAGGTTAATTGAAAAAAATAAATTTCTCTAAATTGAATGACTTTTTAAATTCTGTAACACAATTATTGGATTCCTCAAACATATGGAGTAAAAAAGTTGGATGGAGAAACATTCCATATAAATATATATCTATCTATTAATATATGTACATATATAGAGAGAGAAAAGAGAGTATGTTTTTTGGGTACACACACGTTTATGTATGTCCTAATATTTTAAGAGAGATTTTAAGTTAATTTTTTTTTAAATATTATGACACAAATAAGTTTTTGCTTAAAAAAGATGACTAAAATATATATTTTTGTATCTTCAAAAGGATGAGTTAAAGTTCAAAGGTAAATATGTTAGTTTGTGGAGTTCATTAGTATATAAAAAATAAAAATAGTCATCGTCTTATGTAAGTTTGTCATATCAATAAGAAGTTTTTATTTTACTTCACTTAATATGTGTAAAAATATATATACTTTTGCTTATTATTTTGAGATAGATACATTTTAAAATCATTTGATTAATTTATCATATTATTAATCGCTATTCTGAAAGTATATATATATATATATTTTTGATTGATACATACAAAATTAAGTGAAATTATATTTCCATATTTAGAATTGTTCCTACTTTCTATGATATAATATAATTCCTCAGTTACAAAAAAAAACATATTAGTTACATTTAATTTTAGACAAAATAATTATAGAATATTAAAAAGTATTACTAATTATAAATTAAATAAATCACACTAATTTTGACTTATAAACTTTAAAAAGTTAAACTTTATTTTATATTTTGGAATGGAGATAGTATTATTTTAAAAAAATAATATATATTGTGAATATTTATTCGATTATTTAATTTTCATTTATATGGATAAGTATTAGTGGTATAATATCATAAGATTTAATAATAAATTATGAAATAATAAAATTAATCTAAATTATATACAATTAGTAAGAAAAGTAACTTATATTACTTTACCCTCTTATATTAAGTACTTCATGTTGGTTATGCTTAAAAATTATTTATGTAACTCTCAATTTAATTGGTATTATATTTCCTTTAATACCCTAGCCGTTATCTTATTTATTTCTGTAACTCCCAAGCATTCCATAAAACCGTTACCTTTATCTATGTAACTCCTCAACGTTTTTCCTTCTTCTTCGGCTTAGGTGAATACCTTTCTAACTATGTTAATGGAGAAAGAGACAGTCTTCTTCTATATACTATCTCTTTGTATTCTATTCTTATCGAAATAGTCAGTTCTTATACTCTGTTAATTGGGCAATCCACATAGACAAGTCCAAAGTCTCCTTCTGTGAGTACACACGATCGGAGACTTCGCCGTTGAATCCTGGAGAGTGATCGCCGATAGCCCATTTGTACGTGTGATTATTATCAGTGAGGGCGAAATCACTTTTTAGGACAGTAACTCTGTCATGCCTCGGTTTTAAAAATATATTCTGTTATTGGGTACTTTAGAAATTGCATATTTTAGAATTAGTTTCGTGTCTTGGAGCCAAAGTCTTGACATGTAATTATAACATGAACCTGTGTAAAAATTGTTTGGGTAGAGAAAGAATGAGCAGTAATTCAACATAGGATAGGTATCTATCGTGTTTATAGAAGTTTATTTCATACATGAGTTTAAATATATGTCTCATACATCTGTTTCGGTCAGTAATAGAGTCTAGCATAAAAAGAAAATCCAAAGAGGCAATAGGATTTGTACAAATAAGAGACAAATAGAGCATAAAGACATGTCAGGTGAGAAAGGGAGGGAATGAACCAGTTTAAACAAGTCCTCTTATATCCTCTTCTGGTTACTTAAGATATCAAATGTCCAAAATATTTTTTTTTGTTTAAAGAAAAGAGTAAAGAAAAAAGAAATATCTAATCAATACCAGTCAGAGAAAGAGGAATTAATACTCACTCCTCAGTAATTGGAGCAATACAGTGATCAAACTCATAGAGTTCCTTTTTTGTCTCTCCTTATAAGTTGCACAGAGAGAAAACGGTTTTCCATAATTGTATCAGTTAAAGTAGTAGTCTGTGATCATCTTGCCATTTTATTTGGGCCATAGCCCATATGTACTAACATTAAGTCATTGTCAACTGTTTCTTAATTAGCCTCCAATCCTGGGTTGATCAGAGGTAATTAAGTACCCGAATGGTCGTTTTTTTGTTGCTAGTATATTTTAAAATGGTGAAAGTTCTCAATTCCTTAATTACCTTAAAATGCCCTTAATATTCCTTTTGTTTTTGCTACTGGTAAGAGTTAAATATATGAAATAAGCTTAAATGCTTAATAGTTGTTTTCTGATTTCTGACTTTGGGTATTGGGGAAGGAGAGAGATGGTTGACCAATATACATTCCTGTCAATTGAAGTGATTAAAGAACGTTATGGGTTTACAATGTAAGGAAGCTCAGATGATTGAACATTTTTGGTTACTTCTTTTTTTGAAATTTGACAGAAATCAAGTACTGTGTTGCTTCCTCTTTATGAGTCAATTAACCAGTGTTATCCTTATGAGAGCAAAGAGTCTATTATTTTTAAAAGATGGATAGTTGTCTGCTGTTGAGAGCTGACGCTAGAATTGTTAATGTATATTAATGATATTTAAAATGTCATGTTAATTAGCTTTAACTTATCTTTTAATATGGGAGAAGAAGATTGCTTTTCTGAATCAATTAATAAATAGTTATTATGATTATTAAATTCTGAAATTTAACAGATATTAATTATTGAAATAAAATTAATATTTCCACTGAAGTTTTGAAAAATTAATATATTTGGATAATTGTAGTTAATTTCTAATTTAATTATGCAATAGTTAATTAATTGTGATAATTTGCATGATCTTCAGAAAAATTCCAAAAATTACAGTAACATCTGGTGATGATAAGATACTGTTGTAAATTTTATGGAAGTATTTTAATGTGTTTATAACATACTTGAAATATTAATTGAGTAATATTGTATGTTATTTAATTCCTGTGTTAATATTTTTGAAATATTAATTGTTGGTGCTTGGAATTAAATTACCATGTTGTAATAACACATGTACTCTTATTCCTAACTTGGGGTATCTTAAAATGTGGGGGTGTCTAGCTAAAGTAGCTATACTAGCATTTAAAAAGGAATAAAATTGGATATGTTTCAAATAGTGTCGCACTTAGACTTTTTATAACTGAAGATGACCCTAAAACTAAGCAATGAAATTATTTGATGCAATCTTTTGAAAAGATGTTATCCATTATGAGTAATCATATATGAGAGCTAGTTATTTTGCCTAAAAAGAAGTAAATTTGCTGGGTGTTTAAAAAGAAGTTAAAAGTTGACCGGTCTATTGATAATTTTAAAGTTTTTCTATACTTGTGGTTATGTGCTAATGTTCAGTGTTATGTAAAATTCTTGTGAATTGTTTTAATGTGCACTTCGTGCAACAATGTGATAATAATTGTTAATAGTCTGTTGATGATTGTTCTATGTAAACTATATAATTTAAGAAATGCGAAGTATAAGCATTATAGAGCATGTATAAATGTACAATATGAGAAAGATGAAGAATGTATAAAATGCGAATTATACATGAGATGTGAAGCATGAGAAATGTGATATATGCATGAGATATAAAGCATAAAAATTGTGATGTGATTATTTATTTATATGTGGATGATTTGCTGATATTTGGTACTAATGAGAAAGTTGTGAAAACTATTAAACATTTTTATTCTCTAAATTTGACATGGAAAATAAACTTGATTCTTGGCATGAGAATTAATAAAAATGCACATGGTTTTTTTTTTTTTTATCTTAGACTCATTAATTATGTGGAATTCTTAAGTAATTTAATTTCTTTAATGAAGAGCCATTAGGAACACCTTGTGACTCTAGTGTGTGCATTTAAAGAAAAATAAAGTGGAATGGTATTGCACAAACTGAAGATGCCAGAATCATTGATAATGTAAATGTACATTTCCTGATCATCCTAATATTTTTGAAGGATATTGTGATGCTAATTGGGTATCCGCTAATGATAAGTTCCACTATTGGATATGTGTTTACTTTAATTGGATGAGTTGTCTCTTGGAGATCTGCTAAACAAACGATACTGCTAAATCTACTATAAAATTTGAATTCATTGCATTAGAATTGACAGGTACAGAAGTAGAGTGGCTGAGGAATTTATTGGCAGACATACCGTTGTGGACTAAACCAATTCCTTCTATATCTCTGCATTGTGATTCTCAAGCTGCTATTGGACAGAGCAATGAACCATGTGTATAATGGGAAACAGAGACATAATTCGCTTGAGATATAATATTGAATGAGGACTAATCAGTAAAAAGGTGTTATTTCCATGGAATTTGTGAGGTCTGAAAAGGCTTACAAAGGGATTGATTAAAAAAAGTGTCCAAGAAGCATCCAGAGGGATGGGACTATTGCCAACATTTTGAGTAAGTAATACGCGATGGAAACCTAACCCATGTGATTGGAGATCCCATGAATTGGGTTCAATGGGTAACAACAAGTCACGTAATTACTTAATTATAGCACTACAATTATTTATATCCCTTCAACGTATGCGTGTGGTGCTTACTGACAAATTGTGAAAGGATGAATCATTTAGATTCTTAATGAAACTCATAGCCCTAAAGGGTGGTGTATGTCAGTATACACTTGATGAGTTCACCTATATAAAGGTGGAAGTGTAGGCCACTTCCTATGAGAGTCTTTGGCATACTCTTTAGAGCCTTTATGAAAATCTGGGATATGACGCATGGCCTAGAACGCGCCCAACCGCGGACTTGTGTGGATTCAGGATTTTTAGATATGTGTGCAAGTCAAATTGATTGTATCATAGATAAAAGGTTCAAGAATATAATTCACCTATAATCTACAATCATGAGCTTGTTCCACTAAGTGTCGATTCAAATCCACAAGGTATCGACGTTATGTATCTAAAATCCATTGCCCTTCTCACTTCTTTTTAATTTTTCTATCTTTGATAATTTTGAATCATGTGGGGGATTGTTGGTTATGCTTAAAAATTATTTATGTAACTCCCAATTTAATTGGTCTTTTATTTCCTTTAATACCCTAGCCGTTACCTTATTTATTTCTGTAACTCCTAAGCATTCCATAAAATCGTTACCTTTATCTATGTAACTCCGCAACGTTCTTCCTTCTTCTTCGGCTTAGGTGAATACCTTTCTAACTATGTTAATGGAGAAAGAGACAGTCTTCTTCTATATACTATCTCTTTGTATTCTATTCTTATCGAAATAGTCAGTTCTTATACTCTGTTAATTGGTCAATCCACATAGACAAGTCCAAAGCCTCCTTCTATATTATTATTCTTGTTAATTGCTATATTTTCCAACACTTCATGTTCCCAAGTCCCATAAATTTGATTCCTAAATTATTTAGTACGCTACTGATTGTTATAGAATTCTTGAGTACTGATGTTAAAATGCTATCAGTTTCAAAATTTAATTTAAATATAAAAATATATAAAAAAAAATTTAATTTGATGTATAAATAAGCCTTAAATTGGATATCTATTTTTTATTTCAAAATCTGAAAAGATTTAAATAAATTTTGTTAAAATTTCAAAAATTGACTAAAATCAATGAAACAATTATCAATACCTTATATATAAAGATAGTAAAGGCGATCTCAATTTCAAATCGACTCTTAATCAATTTAAGCCAATTTCGTTCAATTTCGCTGAGTTAATTACTGAGTTGGTCTAACCTCTTCCTCTTCCTCTTCCTCACGCGAGTTTGAAATCGAATTAACAAATTGGTCTGATTTGCACCTCCTCTTCCACTTCCCTCTTTCGCTTTTACAGGTGACTCTTTCGTTTCATTTACCCATCTCCACTCTTCCGCTTCTCTGTCTCCATATTCTCTCTTCTCCTATTTCAATTGTAGTTAGGGGACCAAATCAATTAGATTTTGGGGGTGGTCGGATATGTATATGTATGTATGTATGTATGTTTAGTTTCTCTTCTTCCTCTTCTTCTTCATCTTCTTCTTCTTCTTCTTCTTCGTTGTGTTCACCTTTTTGCCTCCATCGCTTACCAGCGTACTGATCTGGGTTTTTTATAGAACAAAAGTTACATCCAGTACTTGCGTGTGGAATAAAGAAAAAAGAACATAAAATTTTTGCTCTCAGAAATCGACAAACGCCGGTGAGATTCCGGTAAACAGCCTGGGTCTTTTCTTCCTCTTTCTAAATCTTCAAGTATTTTCATTTTAATTTGTTTTCTTATTGATGCATCTTAGTGGTTATTCAAATTTACAAAACACATAGTTGGTTCAACTTTTCTTGATTCGACTCCTCTCCTTTTGTTTAGTTTTTATGCATTATGCAATCAATATTGTAAGTGAGCTCATTGAATTTACATTGTTGGCATAGATGATGCATAATCAAGGATAGGGAATTACATATTTTATTTTTTCCTAATTCAAAAGAGTTTTCTCACAGGTTGTAAATTGAACAAACTTTCTTCCTCCATTCACTTCTCTTATCTGTATCAACATTCAAACCACAAATTTCTTAGATGTTACGATGTTATCTAAGTTAGGTATGTGTTATCATTTGTCATTTTTTTTGTTGATTTGATGGATTAAGCTGTAGAAATGAGTTGATTTTTGTTGTATTATGGTTAATTATTGATTAATTGTTTGAATGTGTGGATTTGTTTGGATGTTTGTTGATTTTTATGTGAATTTCATATCTGAAACATGGTGTTGCATGTGTGATTGTATGTGAAAATTGGGGGTTTTGGTGGAGAGTGTTTGAATTAAGGAATTCTAATGGAAATTAGTGTAGAAAAGAGAATAATCACCTTAGATGAAGGGAGTGGTAAGTGGAGTAATCACCTTATATGGAAAAAAGTGTTGGTTTGAGGTAGTCCGCATTGAAGATGAACCAATTGTTCAGTATGAATAGGTTTAGTTTAGTTCTAACTTCACTACAATCACTATCTTTACCATCGGATGCTAATCGCTCAACGAAAGGCATCTTCTTCATTCTACATTCTAAATTCATTCAATTCGTAATTTATTTCCACTAATTATATCTCCACATTTTCAATTTTCTTTTGAATGTTTTTTTTAAGATTAGGGCTTTTGTTCGAGAGATCAAATTGGCGTCAGATTCGAAAATTCTTATTTAATGGAGGTCGCATGACCAATGTCAGCGTCCTCACGTTGCATTCTTTCTCTTGACGCCTTCTTTATAGTTTTCCCATAAAGAGTGGTGCGCTGTTTCTGAACATCCTGTTCGAAACTCTGGCGACGAGGTAATGCTTCACTCAACTTGCTTGTATTGTTTCTTTTTTTCTCTTCAGTCTTAGATGTTAGGTTGTTGTTATCTGTTTATCTATATATCTTGAGGTTTAGATACAAAGTTTGTGTTATATAGGATTTGGAGCGATTTAAGTTAGGGCGATTGGATGAGAGATTAACATATGAGGTAATTCATGTTCCTTGAGGTCTTTGGTCCATCTCTCCATCGATCCACTCTATGCACGTTTCTGTAAATACCCATCATCGCCGAAATTTTCATTAACTACAAAAAAAGGCCTATCTGCGATGAATAATATCAGCGACAGCCTATTGATCAAGAGTTATGGGAGAGGACGTCTGTTGTGAAGAAGAACTACATTAAAGGTCAAGGACAACGACGACGCCCATCCTTCAGCTGGCTCGAGTTGCTCTTACCCGATCTTCACGATCATCGAGCCATCCAAATTGCTCATACTCCGGTTGGTGTGTGAGAGCTATATGTCGAGATCGAGATCTTCCGAAGATATTAAGTAGGTATCTGGGGCTCTGAGTCCGGAGGAGTTAGTCAAGCAGCGATGGCGGCATGACGACATCGGAACAACATGGGGATGACGACGAGGTATAAAATTAATTTGTTGTATGTATTGTCATAATATATACCAAAGATCAACATAATTCTTATATTTGTAACTTGTTTTATTATTTTGTTAATTCTGAGGTGATCAAGGAGGCGATGATGTGGCGTACTGCTTTAGATCGATTTTGTAGTTATAGTATAAGCTTGTACTTGTATATTCATTCTTTGGATATTTGTATGTTACTTAAACAAGTTTTGAAATGTTATTATATTTATTCAAATCATATTGGTTTTTAAAGGTTTATATACTAGTTTGGTGTATGTGTTGGTGGACAATGGGTGTTTATATTGTTGTGTATGCTGTTTATCTTGTTGTGTATGTGTGTTGGTATAAAGCGAATGTACAAAAACAGTCTGAGTTTTAGGGAATTCAGTAAAGCAAAAAAAATCGTTTTTTTTCCCATATCAGCGATCGCATTAGCGACGGCTAAATAATTGAGGGTATCAGCGACCGCCTGCGATCGCTGATAGTGGTCACTGCAACGTGGACCACGTCAGCTTTGGCCCTGGATCATGTAGATTTCGACTTAGCGGCCGATTTGTCATTTCGATTACTTCATATCGTATCGCAGAATATATTCGTCACTAATAGTGGTCGCTAATGTAATCCCAATCAACCGTGATTTTATGTCGACGACTATCAATGACGCATTTGATCGGCGATAGTTATCTCAGGATCGAAAAGGTCACCGATAAAGCGATCGGTGATATACCTTTTTCTTGTAGTGATTGCCACTGAAATTACCCTATGGCTACTGCAACCGATAGTCGCTGCTTTGAATAACTTCCTTCCTATTGCGCTTAAGGTAATTCCAAACCTTAATTTCTCAAATTTTGCGAATCGCTCTGTACATATGGGTCTCTTATACTTCATGGCCCTTGTTGCCCTCTCATGCTTACATGCATAACTTTTGTTGAACTTAGTATCAGAAGGGTAGTGAGGAACAATTCAATTTGACGATCACAAAAAAGGGCCATCACAATCTTTGAGTTCCAAAGGTTAACTTATTTAGAATTTTTTAGCTTCTTGATTAACTTTATTGATGTTTAATTCAGCTTATATGTGAAAATTATTTTCCTCCTTTTTTAATTTTTTGTTTTTTTATGGATGATTAAGTATTGGATTTTTTACCTGGGTATTTTTCCTTTTTTACTTGGATTGGATTTTGTAGATTTTTTAGTTGGTTTGAAAAAAAACTCATCAATGTTGGTTAATAAATGTGTTCTATCAGCAGTTGGTTTATTTGGAGTGGTGACTCCTATTGTGTTAATTTGAAGTTAGATTGTGCATATAGTTGTTGTAGTTTATTTTAGATGATATGATGTGTGTTCTGAAATATGATGAAATAGTATGAGATGAAGATCCAGAAGCGGTTGATTGAAGATGGTGAATAATGTCAATCTAACGAATCAGGTTCTTTCGACCAAAAACCTCATTGAAGCCTCTCTAATGGGTAACAAACTATTTTTTTGATGGGTGTTTGAATCGATTAAAAAAGCCATTTGACGAAATTTATTTAATTTTAGCTTAGAATTAGTTGGTTTTGGTCAAATAGTTTTATACCTCACTGAAGCCTCTCTAATGGGTAACAAACTATTTCTTTTATGGGTGTTTGAATCGATTAAAAAAGTTATTTGACGAAATTTTATTTAATTTTAGCTTAGAATTAGGTTGTTTTGGTCAGGTGTTGTGATTTAAGAGTTTTCTTTCAAAATTGTTATATCCTTGATGTGATTTTTCCTATTGTAATAGTTGGCTTCTAAGGTGTTGTGGTATGTTATTGTTAAAATATTTGTATTATGTATTTTGCATCAAAGACTCTGACTCTCTTTTCTTATTTTTTTTTGTATTTATAAAAATTATTATTTATGTTGCCAGTCAAATATCAATGAACACTTTGGTCACAACTCAATTTTTATTTGATAGTAAATATAGGTTATCAGACATACTGCTATATATGAAACAATTATATGATCTTGAATGATATATCTATTTGCTACATCTTTGACATCTATTCCTTGCCTTCCAACATTCTACCACTTAAGAAAGCAATCTACTACATGGCCAGAATAATTTGAAAACAATACATTTGGGTTTAAAAAAAAAATTCCAGGACCTCAATTTGTGTAGTTGGTATATAGAGAACAAATAGCAGAATCATGTGACGCATGTAAGACCCCAACTTATTATAAATAAAATTGAATTTTTCTTTATTCCTTATTAATAAGGGTTAATTTGATATAATTCTTTGGTTATGGGTGAAATGTGCAAAGTTTACAAAATAAGCAAGTGGTTATAAAATATTCATTATTGTTAGGGAATATTCGTTTGGTCGTGAAATATTCTTTTTTTGTCGAATCTCCGTCGACGGCCTAGCGATCGTTAGTGGGCCCCATAAAGGAAAAACGGTTGGATGAAGGAAAGCGATAAAGATTGAGTTTTATAAATAACGACGTAAATTGTTACTGAATTAACACTTTGTTGAGTTACCCGTGGTTAAAATACAGATGTCTGGCGTGGTTGCACAAGAGATAGCACACAGTATTGCAGATATTATTGAATTATTGATCCTTACGTAGTGAAGGCACTACTCAATAATTGTTACTGATGAATTCTTTACCGCTCAATATTATATTTTATTGATTCAATAATTGCTTTGCGTTGATATTTTGTATTCTTTGTTGTTTCAATAATTGTCATTACACGTATTTTTCATTATCAAATCAATAATTCATATTATTTGAATAATATTATCGAGATAACATTATTGGCAATGTCTAAAAGTTACGTCTAAGGAGAGGTTTGGTCACCTAATCATGCTTGTAAGAAGTGAGAAATCCTTATTGGAAAGCCCTCTTTCTGAGGAACTACCGGGTTATCGATCTTTGTGATTCTCGTAATATTATTTTTAAATAAGTAATTATTGATTATTATGATAAAGAAAATATTTATTTTATGTGGATATAGATGGAGAAAATTTTTAATGTGACAATTGTTGAAAATTAATATTTTATCTTTTTCTGATAAAATAATTCATTTAAATATATTATTTTAATAATATATTAACGGTGATATTTTTATAATGAATGTGGGATATATGAGTATATGAGGAGGTAGAGTATTTTGTGGCATTAAATGTTTAACATATGTTTTGTGTGTCGGTGGAC
This sequence comes from Panax ginseng, assembly GCA_020205605.1. Classification (NCBI taxonomy): domain Eukaryota; kingdom Viridiplantae; phylum Streptophyta; class Magnoliopsida; order Apiales; family Araliaceae; genus Panax; species Panax ginseng. The sequence goes on along the minus strand of CM035131.1, from coordinate 13,329,080 downwards.
ACAATTCTTGACCGAAAATTGATTATAGACTGTAAAATCGCCCGTTTGTGGATTTCGGTCAATTTCTGTTTGGAATTTGGAAAAATTTCTTCTGCAAAGTTGTAGAGAATGGAATTTCCCATGGAAAGTCGCGAGTTTTGAATTTTTCTGATAAACGAGCTATTTTCTACGAATTATTGAAGTTTCGGAAGATAAAATAATTTTTATTAAATAATGGGTGGGACTCACTCTTGTTTGAACATGTGAAAATTCTTTGGAAATTGGGTCAAGGTTAGTGGTGGTGAAGTGTTCAAATGGCATGCGAGAAATGTAATTTTAAATAATAATAATTTATTAATTTAGTCTCTTTGATGCTTTAACATTTTCCTATAAATAGAGGCTAAGTTAGAATTGAAAATCACACCAAAACAAAGTTTTCTCTTTTTCTCTAAATTATCGGCGTATTCTTGTGAGTATACTTTGAGTGTTGCTATACTATGGTTTCGGGTTTACATCGACTATATCTAAATTCAAATGTCAGATGCGGTTATTTTGAGGTAAGGGGTATTATTTTCTTCTTAAATGATATTTTTTCTTCAATATCATTATGTCAAGTATTGGTGAACTTTTTATCAAATTTGGAACTTGTTGTGTTGGGGTTACTTATTCACGATACTGCAAGACTATTCACGTATACGACACTATTATTCACGAATCTTGCCTTATTCAATTTAAAAATATAAAATTTTTCTTTTTATCCAAAATATCTATTCGGATACTAGCTTTGATTGTATCCATGTTTTGATCATTCTTGAATTTTACACCAATATGATTATTTTCAAGTATTTTTGGACATGGGTAAAACAAAGTACTGAATCCTTAATCTTTAATCCTTGTCATTTTGTTTCACTGGATTCGTTTCTTTAAAAATGTTTTTCATCATCCTCAGTCCTAAATGATGATATAAATGAATATCTTTGGCCTGTAGTGCAAAGATGAACGATTAATCGATGAATATCTTTGGCCTCAGAGTGAAAAGATGAGCAATTATTGAGATGAACATGACCAATGGTGATATAAATGAATATCTTTGGCTCAGTAGTGCAAAGATGATTAAAGATGTATATTGATTGTTATTACGAGGATAAACTATTGATGATGGACTTTTAAACCTTAGAAGACAGTAGAATTCTTTCTACGTGACTCTTCTAATGGATTCTTTATTTCATTGCATTTGTTGATCTAAAACTTGTTGTCTATTGTATTCTATTAGATTTTCCTGTTGAAGACTAACGATAATTTGTTGTATATTATCTTAGTCATAATATTCTTTATCTTTAGGCTAGTTGAGCTCACCCTTTTCTTTTTGTTCCATTTTTCTTCTCGGGAGGTGAGAACATAGCGGATCGAGTCGGGGTATGGAGTGATGGTTCTAGGAAGATGTTTTATTTCCCCTCACTATTTCAGCAAAATAGTGTATGAATAATTAATGAGGACTTATTTGGGTGTGTATATTGTTTAGAAGACAATATTTGTATTCGAACTCACAATTGTATTGTAAGTATTCTACACGACATACAGTATTGTCAAAGTTGTAGTTTGCTTTTCTATACCATGCATTTTGGCGACTTCGGAATGGGTGTTGTATACCTATTTTTGGGGCGCCACAATTAATATCGAGCTTAGGATATGATCTCCGGCGGAGATCGGGGAATAGAACTAGGAGGGAGAGACGAGTAAATCCTTCGCTTAGTGTGTCCTACCTAAGCTTATTTGTTGGTCGGTCATAATATAGGATATTATGTGATATGTTAATTTGTTTAATTAACCCTTGTTTTATGGCGGTGTTTAAGAATGGGCTGCACGAGAACGTTAACAATGGAGTTTATGAGGCCGCGAGTGGAGACTTTGCGTCTTTCACCAACGAGGAGAACGCGTCTGTGGTGGCAATGTTCCTCCCGTGAACAACGCCCTTCGAGCAAATGATGACGACGGGATGTTTAGAAGCTTTTTACGCTTCATGAAAAATCGACGAGAGAGACTCGCAAACAAAATACGGGAGAAATGATAGTAACGTGCGGGTTTGTCACGGCCAAACAATTCAAAGAGTTGGGACCACCAGATTTCCATGGAAAGCGGATCCGATCAAAAGCGTAAACGTGGGTCAAGCAAATTACCAAGATATTCGATGTCTTGGGGTGCACGGAGGAACGTATGGGTTCCATTCGCCACCTTTATGTTTAAGTGGTGAAGCGAGATTCTAAGTGGGAATCATGAAGTGTACCCAAACCGGATGCACTTAACATGTCTTGGGAAAGATTTGAGAATCTGTTCAATGACAAGTACTTTTGAGAAAGTATTCGCGTATGAAGGAGGTAGAGTTTATTAGACTCGAATGAACAACATAGCGGTGTCTCAATCACGAGGCAAGGTTCGCAGAATTATCCAGTTTGCACCTCATTTGGTGGAGAATGAGGAACGAATGACGCGTATGTTTACGAGAGGTCTAAAACCGGGAGATTCGTCAATACCTTATCTCTCATAAATTTTCTCTGTATTCGACATGTTGTCAGCGGGGCTCGATTATTAGAAGCGAGATAGTGAGTATACTCAACCGAGGACCCTGATCGTGGTAGTCATCGAAACGATGATAACCAAATGAGAAGGAAAGAATCACGGACAAAGGCGGTAACCACTCGGTGGTAATCGTGGACATGATAATAGGAGGTGACTCAAGTGGAAATTTCGAAAGAGAAGATTCAACAATGACGGGAAGATATCAACTGGCAAAGACCAAAGACCAACAACAAATGCTAGGGAGGAGAACGACCGCCGCTTAGATGTTACAAATGCGGGAAGGAGGGACATATCATTAAACCGTCTACAACAATCCAAGGTATGTTACAAACCGTGGAAAGGAAGGCCACATCACTCGAGATTGTACTATCGCGAAACCAAGTTCAAAGAGAGAGTGGTGATTCCAAGGGTCGTCCGGATAAGTCGGAATCAATGGTTCTGGAAGAAGCGTTTATCGTGATGGACAAAACGTGAGGAACCCAAACGAGGTGATCAAGGGTAAGCTAATCTTGAATTCTTAAGAAGTTTATACCTTACTAGATACTGGTTTACCCATTCTTTTCTCTCTCCGCTTGTGCTCAACGTTTAAACTTGACTCCGGAGAAATTAGATTTTGATTTATCTGTTGAAACTCCGTTGGGTGAAACCTTCGTTACATCTACGGTTTATAAATCTTGCATGATCCAAGTTGGCACTATCACATTACCTATTGATCTTATCTCTTTAAAGATACTTGCTTTTGATGTGATTTTAGGAATTGATTGGTTAACCACTCATCATGCCAAAATTGATTGTTTTCGTAAGGTTGTTACTTTTCATATTCCTAACCAACTGTTATCTAATTCAAACCACTAAACCACTAAAATCGATCATTTGTCATATCAAGCCACAAAGCTATTCGTTTATTGAAAAACGGATGTCAAGCTTTCTTAGCCCATGTTATGGATTTGAATAAAGACAAGTCGATTTGAATAATATTTACGTGGTTAGAAATTCCGATGTATTTCTGAAGAGCTTCCTGTCTACCCCGAACGTGATGTTGAATTCTTTATTGACCTTGAACCGCACAAAGCCCATTTCTAAAACCCCATATCGAATGGCTCCTATTGAACTTCAGGAGTTAAAAGTCCAACTACAGGAGTTATTAGACATCGGTTTCATTCGTCCTAGTACGTCTCCTTGGGGTGCTCCTGTTTTATTCGTAAAGAAGAAAGACGGGAGTATGCGACTTTGTATTGACTATCGAGAATTGAACCATGTCACCATCAAGAATAGTATCCGCCACCTCGCATTGATGACCTTTTCGACCAGATTCTGAGGAGCCTTGATTCTTTTCAAAGATCGATCTTAGCTCGGATATCATCAATGAAGATTAAAAGCGAGGATATTCCAAAGACGGCATTCGGGGACTCGATACGGGCATTATGAATTCTTGGTCATGTCTTTTGGATTGACTAATGCTCCTGCTGCTTTCATGGATATGATGAACCGTGTATTTAAGGAATATTTGGATCAGTTCGTTGTTATCTTTATTGATGACATCCTCATCTATTCCAAAAGCCATGAAGATCATGAGCACCATTTGAAGCTGGTACTACAAAGACTTCGTGAACACAAGCTTTATGCTAAGTTTGAAGAAATGCGAGTTACGGCTTGAGGAAGTAGCATTCCTTGGGCACGTGGTGTCAAAACAAGGAGTATCTGTTGACCCCGTAAAAAGATTGAAGCAATACAAAGTTAGGAGCAACCGAAGTCGGTGACCAAGTAACGCAGTGACTTTAAGGCTTAATTGGTTATTATCGGAGATTTGTGAAAGGATTTTCTCGAATCACTACTCCGATTAACTCAAATTGACTCGGAAGGATGCAAAATTCTTATGGAGCGAGGAATGCGAGAAGAGCTTCCAAGAGCTCGAAGAGGAGACTCATTTCGGCAGACTGTTACGACAATACCATCCGGTTCGGATGGATTTGTTATCTACTGATGATGCTTCCGCAAGGGGTTAGGATGTGTTCTCATGCAACATGGGAAAGTCATAGCCTATGCCTCACGACAACTCAAAGAATATGAGAGGAATTATCCTACTCATGATCTGGAGTTAAGCGGCATCGTGTTTCGTTGAAGATATGGAGACACTACTTGTCGTGGAGAAAATAGAGATTTATCACGGATCATAAAAGCCTCAAATATTTCTTCACCCAAAAAGAACTCAACACGCGGCAACGACGTTGGTGGAGTCAAGTAAAAGATTACGATCACACTATTCAATATTATCCGGAAAAGCGAACGTAGTAGTCGACGCATTAAGTAGAAGATCATATGCAAAGTCACGAGTGCGATATTGTCAACGCAAGGCCCATTTTGTATGACTTGCAAAAGGATGGAGGTAGAATTAAAGACTCCGGGGACCCACATAATGATGGCGAATATACAAGTAGAACCGACTTTAATCGATAAAGTTAAAGTCGCTTTCGAGCTACGGACACAGGGGGCGATGCGTATGAAAGAAGAAAGTGCAAGAAGGAGCTATTCCGTAAGCAAAATTGATGAGGAAGGAATACTTGAGTCAATTCTAGACTTTGCGTTCTAACGATTCGACTGAAGCATAAAATCATGATGGAGGCACACAACACCCGCTTGCAATCCATCTCGGGAGTACCAAAATGTATCATGATATTCGACATACATTTTGGTGGAACAATATGAAGAGAGAGATTGCGGAGTTTATCTCAAGATGTTTAACTTTGTCAACGTGTAAAGTGAGCATCAAGTGCCAAAAGGTCCATTACAACCACTTGAGATTCCTAATAGAAATGGGAACACATTACTATGGATTTTGTTACTGGTCTTCCCAAATTTTCTCGGGCGTAGATGCAATTTGGGTTATTTTGATAGATTAACCAAGTCTCGCCCATTTTCTTACCGTCTGTGAGACTTATCCCCTTGAACGCGTCTTGCTCAGATGTATGCGTGAATGAGATTATGCGATTGCATGGCATGCCAAAGATCCATAGTTTTGGATCGTGACCCGAGATTCACTTCAAGATTTTGGGTTAGCTTGCGAAAGCTATGGGCACGGATTTACGATTGATTGACAAAGATACCATCCTCAAACGGACGGACAATCGAGAGAGACTATTCAAACCCTCAAGATCTATTAAGACTCACGGTCCTAGATTTCAAAGGAAGTTGGGATAAGTACCTACCACTGGTGGAATTCTCCTACAACAACAATTATCAAGCAAGTATAGGCATGGCTCCATTTGAGGCGTTGTATGGACGAAAATGTCATTCTCCAAGATATCTTTGGGGCCAGAGGTGGGAGAAGCAACATTGTTGGGACCAGAATTAAATACGCATGACTCACGTAAAAGATCCAAATGATTCGACAACGTATTCAAACTTCATAAGATCGACAAAAAGAGTTATCTTTGATCTTCATAGAAAGGACGTGGAGTTTAATATTGGAGATCATGTATTGTTACGTATTGCTCCATGGAAAGGAGTTACAAGATTTGGGAAAAGAGGAAAGCTCAATCCAAGGTTTGTTGGTCCATTTGAGATTCTTGGCCGAATAGGAACGTAGCCTATAGACTTCGCGTTACCTCCAAGTATGTCTCGTGTTCACAATGTATTCCACATATCTATGCTTCGTAAATATGTGAAAGACCCGAACCACATTATTGCATTAGAACCGATTTAGATAAATGAAGATTTAACCTCACGAGGAGATACTGTTGAGATTTTGAATAGGAAAGAAAGCATGTCTTACGACGAAGGTTATACCACAAGTTAAGGTTTTGTGGAGAAACCATGCAATTGAGGAAATGACATGGGAGTTGGAATCGGAGATGAAAGCGAGGTACCTCTCACCTTTTCGATATACCAGTGTAATGCGTCGTCAATTTCGAGGATTTAAATTTCATAAGGAGGGAGGTTGTAAGACCCCAACTTATTATAAATAAAATTGAATTTTCCTTTATTCATTATTAATAAGGGTTAATTTGATATAATTCTTTGGTTATGGGTGAAATGTGCAAAGTTTACAAAATAAGCAAATGGTTATAAAATATTCATTATTGTTTGAGAATATTCGTTTGGTCGTGGAATATTCTTTTTTTCGGGAATCTCCGTCTGACAATAGTTGATCATTAGTGGGCCCCATAAAGGAAAAGCGGTTGGATGAAGGAAAAGCGATAAAGATTGAGTTTTATAAATAACGACGTAAATTGTTACCGCTAACTAACACGGGTTGAAAGTTACACGGTGGTTAAAATACGATGTCTGCCGTGGTTGCATAAAGAAGACACCAGATTGCATGTATTATTGAATTATTGATCCTTACGTAAGAAGGCACTACTCAATAATTGTTACAAAGTGAATTCTTGCTCAATATTATATTTTATTGATTCAATAATTGTCATATTGATATTTTGTATTACGTTGTTTCAATAATTGTCATTACACGATTTTTTCCATTATCAAATCAATAATTCATATTATTTGAATAATATTATCGATAACATTATTGGCAATGTCTAAAAGTTACATCTAAGGAGAGGTTTGGTCACCTAATTGCGCCAAGAAGAGAAATCCTTATTGGAAAGCCCTCTTCCTGAGGAACTACTTTCAGTTATCGATCTTGTGATTACGTAATATTATTTTAAATAAGTAATTATTGATTATTATGATAAAAAAATATTTATTTTATGTAGATATAGATGGAGAAAATTTTTAATGTGACAATTGTTGAAAATTAATATTTTATCTTTTTCGATAAAATAATTCATTTAAATATATTATTTTAATAATATATTAACAAATGATATTTTTATAATGAATGTGGGATATATGAGTATATGAGGAGGTAGAGTATTTTGTGGCATTAAATGTTTAACATATGTTTTGTGTGTGTGGTGGACACAATTCTTGACCGAAAATTAATTATAGATCGTAAAAATCGCTTGGTTTGTGGATTTCTTGTCCAATTTCATTTGGAATTTGAAAAATTTTCTTACTCGCAGTTGTAGAGAATGGAATTTTCCATGGAAAATTGCGAGTTTTGAATTTTTCCGATAAACGAGCTATTTTCACGAATTATTGAAGTTTCGGAAGATAAAATAATTTTATTAAATAATGGGTGGGACTCACTCTTGTTTGAACATATGGGTTTCTTTGGAAATTGGGTCAAGGTTGGTACAGTATGAAGTGTTCAAATGGCATGCGAGAAATGTAATTTTAAATAATAATTTATTAATTTAGTCTCCTTTGGCGTTCTAACATTTTCCTATAAATAGAGGGCTAAGTTAGAATTGAAAATCACACCAGAAACAAAGTTTTCTATCTTTTTCTCTCTAAATTATTGAGCGTATTCTTGTGAGTATACTTTGAGTGTTGCTATACTGGTCTGCGGGTTTCACAAACTTATACCAAATTCAATCAAGATCGGTTATTTTGAGGTAAGGGGTATTATTTTCTTCTTAAATGATATTTTTTCTTCAATATCATTATGCCGAAGTATTGGTGAATTTTTTTATCAAATTTGGAACTTGTTGTGTTGGGGTTACTATTCACGTATACGACACTATTCACGAATACGGCACTATTCACCGAAAAAAAAAAAAATTTTCTTTTTGTCCAAAATATCTATTCTGGATACTAGCTTTGATTGTATCCATGTTTTGATCATTCTTGAATTTTACACCAATATGATTATTTTCAAGTATTTTTGGACATGGGTAAAACAAAAGTACTAATCCTTAATCCTTAATCCTCATCATTTTGTTTCAATCGGATTTGTTTCTTTAAAAATGTTTTTCATCATCCTCACCCTAAATGATGATATAAATGAATATCTTTGGCTCAGAAAGGTGCAAAGATGAACGATTAACTAATGAATATCTTTGGCATGTAGTGCAAAGATGAACAGTGTTGAGATGAACATGACCAATCGGTGATATGAATGAATATCTTTGGCACATAGTGCAAAGATGATTAAAGATGTATATTGATTGTTATTACAGGATAAACTATTGATGATGGACTTTTAAACCTTAGAAGGCGGTAGAATTCTTTCTCTACGTGACTCTTAAATGGATTCTTTATTTTATTGCATTTGTTGATCTAAAACTTGTTTGTCTATTGTATTCTAATAGATTTTTCCTGTTGAAGACTAACGATAATTTGTTGTATATTATCTTAGTCATAATATTCTTTTCTTGGGCTAGTTGAGCTCACCCTTTTTCTTTTTGTTCCATTTTTCTTCTCGTGAGGTGAGAACATAAGCGAGATCGAGTCTGGGTATGGAGTGATGGTTCTAGGAAGATGTTTTATTTGTCTCACTATTTCGTAAAATAGTGTATGAATAATTAATGAGGACTTATTTGGGTGTGTATATTGTTTAGAAGACAATATTTGTATTCAAACTCACAGTTGTATTGTCGTATTCTACACGACATCTGTATTGTCAAAGTTGTAGTTTGCTTTCTATACCATGTATTTTGGCGACTCAGAATGGGTGTTGTATACCTATTTTGGGGGCGTCACAACGCAAGTCTTGGCGATTATAGTTTCTTTTCCTTGAATTTGATGAAATATTTTATAAATATTGAGTGTTATAACTATTACTTACTTTGGCTGACTTGGTACACTATAAGTGTTTGAAATATTGGCATGTAGAGTTTGTTCTAAATGCCACATAATTGTGAATCTGCAGGTCTATATCCTTTGCTGAATTTTTTTGGTTATTTTTTATTTATTTCAGTTATGTCAATATAAATCCTAACTTTGCATCGCTGACAATTTTGTTCTGATTAAAATGCAATATGAAGTGTTATGGGGCATAAAAGTTCTATAGATTAACTAAATATATCTTTAAATCAATTGGCTTAGATTGCAGTTGGCTTAAATTCTTATTTCAAGGTAGGACTGTAGGTGTAACTCAATTAATCGATCAAATTATGCTTCCTTCTAATGGTTCATGGCTCGAAATTAAGCAAGCTTGAAGGTAGGAGCTAGAAGGGAACTAATGTGCAGTTAAAACCTCATAATGCCAGGGGTAGCTTGAGCATTATACATTCATATGTTGTCTTCAGTAATTGAAAATATGGGCTCACTCTGTTGCAAACAACGACACGATCCAACCGATCTTCGGAGAAAATGTTCACGATAGACGCTTGATGTTTTCATTTTTTGCATTATTTTTTGTAGTCTTTGTTATAGTAACTCAACAAATCTATTACACTATATGTTCATCTTCTCATTTTATATACCGTATAAAGGCTTAACTTTATTTTTTAATATAAACTTTCAGACTGCAGAGATAGAAATGCAAAATAAGCTAGAAACAAAGGCGGAGAGACATATACAAAAACGTCTATTACTTGGTATATGTTCCTCAAGTTGGGATTTTCACTAAGTTATACTTTTTATTATTGTATTCTTATTTATTTTCATCGAGCTCAATGTACTGACCTGGATATCCCAAATGCACCACTCCTTCCATTTGCTATGTTCTTTCAAACTGAAAGTTACAGATTGATGATTACTAAATCTCGCTTGCTTCGTATTGCACAAATTCTTCTCAGACTTGCCGTTAAACTTCATGGATTTCATGTTTATGTTGTTGGCAATTCAATAAATAGTTGTATGTCAAGTAATAAATTTCATTTTGCATCTCATTGTGTTTTTACCCCCTTGAATTTTTTTTATTAATTTGTTAGGTTGAATGAAACTTATATATTTGATTGAGAAAGGGAGGATGTTGCTACATAGTATTTGGAATCATTTAAATCCTTTTATCCACATTGTCTAATGTTCAATCCATATATGCCCATTAATTTTGAGAATATTTTATTCAATTTTCAACTATTAATTTTTTGTTATTTTAATGCCACATCAATTGCATCCTTAGAATCTCATTTTTATTTGTTTATTTACTTGATTTGCATCTGCAGGGTGGTTGCATTTGTTACATTTGAAAATCATTAATCGTTAATAAGCGGCTTTGCATTCACTAAATATGAGAAACAATCAAGATTTTACGTTTTCAATATATTTGTCATTTTGTAAACTTTACGTATATAGTAAATGCATTCACTAGGTTTTTTACCACCACGCTTAACATATGTATTGTTTATTTCATTTTATTATCTTAGATAACTCAATTGTGATATATTTGCTTCACGAAAGAATGCTATTGAAAAGTTTTTTAAAAAATTATTGGAAAAAAATATCATTTTCATCGCATAGTTAACAAATTATTCAATTTATTCTTCAAACTAGCCCGTGCATTGCACGGGTTATCAACTAGTGTCTATAATTTTGGAACAATGCTAATAGTATTTAGTATTTATCCATAAAATTATGAACACTTGAATTAACAATGTTCTTCCAGATAAGTCACGATGTAATTTTTTTTAGTATATATAGTTCATTTTTCTATACAATTAAGCTATATCTATATGTACAAAATTTAGAGAGATAGAGAGAGAGAGAGAGAGAGAGAGAAATTGCACAAAATTTCTAGAGAGAGAAACACAAAAAAATTAGAGAGAAAAAATATATTAATCTATTTTAGAAAGATAATGTATGAGAAAAATTAGAGATAATTAATTAAAGGAATTAAGATGGAAAGAAAGAAAGTACATAAATCTCAACAAAGTAAAATATGGGCAGACATATATTAAAACTATAACCATTTAGATTCAACCCATACAAATCATATTAAAAATAGATAATATAATTTTAGTTTTTATTTGAACTCATAACCATTTTATGTAAAACAAAATCAAAACAAACCCATATTTTGCCAAATCTAACTACAATTATATATATGTGAACAAGGCATTGGAGAAAATAACATGTCGAACAGAGAAGAATGATTGATTGAAAATTTTGAAACCTCCTCGTCCTAACTAATAGGATTTAAACCCTCGATTGTATTATCGATCTTTGTGAAATCATCTTTCAAGCTAGAGCGGATCTATTCTATATATAGGTATAGGAATAGAGGCAGAAATAAAATTTAATAAATTTAAAAGGACAAATTTATGCAAAAATTAAACTTAGAGAGGCATAAAAAATACTTGAATTATTATTCTAAAAAGAACTACACACACGTGTGTATAATGTATTCAAATTCTCGTTCTCTAACTCGCTAAGTTTCAACTTTTCACTTCAATCTTCAGCTCATAAAAATCTGCCCACGCTTTCAAGTAAATTCTTACAAGTATTATGAATCTTATATAATTATTTTCCTTTTCGCTATATTTTGTATTGTTTTGGTTTTTGAATAAATACATGATGTAAAGAATGAAGATGAACTATGAAAGAGTATATCTTTTAAGGCATGTTGGTAGATCATAAAGTACTTGCACTATTGGTGCTGCAATTTGTCTCGAGTTTCAAGGGAAGTTTCATTTTGGTCGTTATGGTTAGATATTCATGATGTAGAGGAAGTATAAAGAAGATATGGTAAAGTTTTTTTTTTGAAAGCCCCAAATTTTGGATAATATAATATAATTTTGAGATAATAAATTTTTTTGTCATTGTATTAGGGTTCAATTTTTATTGTAATTACCGAATTTTTTTTATTACAATCGTGTAACTATACTCTAAAACCCTTACCAAATAGTCATTTCTTACGATTTTCGTCCAAAAAATAAATAAAAGTGTTGAGTTGACGATTTGACTCCATTTTTTTTGCTTATGTGTATATAATTTTGCCATGTGTATCATCATGTGCCAAGCACATACTCATAGATATTAAGAATAATTGTATCTTAATAATAATTTTATAATAATAATAATAATATTAAGAATAATAATAAGAATAAGAATAATAATAATAATTTCAAAATAATAATAATAATAATTTTTAAATAATAATAATAATTTCCTATCTGCCTATTTCACAATAGATTGATTCACTGACAAATTCATGTCCCAGAAAATATTTCCCCAAAATAAATTATCCCCCAAATTTTATCAAGTAATCAGACTACGACTCAATTTCAATTCATTAAGGTTTGATTACCATAAAGACTTGATTAGGAGAATGAAAGATTTGATTACCAGAAAGACTTGAACATGACTTCAAGGGTTCGTTGACCGTCCGATTAATCGAAAATCGCAGAAATGAAAAAAGATAATCAAGGAAAGAGAGGGCACCAACGGTGAGAGACGATTACATATTCGTCTATAGAGAACAGAGGGTGGAGTTAGAGGATGGAGGCGTCATTCAGTGAAGAGGGAGAGAGAGATCTCAAATGTTTTGATGGTGGGTTTGGATCTGGGTTTCGTTCCAGATCTGGATTGTTCGTCTTTACGATCTAGCATTTTGTTTTATTGATTATCTTTGCTTATGTTCAGATTTAGTGGGTTTGTATTAATGTTTGTTTTTTCGATCTGGTCTCATGGTGTAGTTCTTGCTTATCTATGTTGCATGATCAGATTTGGGTGATGGTGTTGTTATTTGTGGTTTCATGTATACTTTGGAGTTTTAACCAAACCATGGTCCAATCAGTAGCTTCATTTGGCCGAGGGGTTGACATTAATAATAATAATAATAATAATAATAATAATAATAATAATTTTTACAAATGTATTTATATAAAATTAATGAATTTATATTATTTTTTAATAATAATAATTTTTAAATAATAATAATTTTTACAAATGTATTTATATAAATTAATGAATTTATATTATTATTAAAAATTTATTATTATTATTATTACTATTATTATTATTATTATTTAAAAATTATTATTATTATTATTATTATTATTATTAATACACATGTCAAAGCATATATGTACACATCTGCATTTCAAAATCACGTGTATGCACAGTCAGCACTTCCGTCCGTTTTTTGAACGGAAATCGTAAGGAATGACTATTTGGTAAGTTTTTTAGAGTATAGTTACGTGATTGTAACAAAAAAAATTTGGTAATCACATTGAAAATTTGGCCCTAATACAGTGATCAAAAAGTCTATTATCTCTAATAATAATGATTTATTTAATTTTAAGATTATATTGTACTGCTAAAGACTTCAAAAAAAAAATAGTTTCTTAATTAAAAAATAATTACATTATATGTTTTATTTTGTACATAAACAATCGAATTCTTTTGAATTTTATTATTATTATATATGCACAAAATATAAAGATATTAACCACTACATTTTTTATGTGCAAATGAGGTATCATGACCTAAGATTAATATATAATAAAGGTTCATTACAAATCTTTTGTAGCAATACTAGGATATTAATAGCATGATTATTGCTATTAATAATATCATAGCTACAACTATAACTCAAATTCGCAAGTTAGTCTGCACATCTATTTCTTTTCTGTCTCATGTGCACCAACTTTGCATTTCATATCTTCCTTAAAATTTGACAGCACTCCATGATCAAATTTTTACCTGGTTCTTAACGTCTCTTTCTTTAATCAGGTTGACAGCAATGCTAGACTCAATTTCCACTTCAATGTTAAAAATTCTAATGTCCCAAGCGAATATAAGACCATACTACTGGATGACCCAAATTTTCACGTTCAAGATAGTGCAGTTGCCTATTTTTTCATAGAAGCCAAATTCTCAACCCCCCCTACCCCTATCATTCCGGATATGAGATCACCAATGGCAACATAGATTAACTATTATCTTAGTCCACCTAAAAATGATGCAACTATAATTTTCAACTTATTAGAGAACATATAATAGGAATTACCCTCCTTTCTATTATATAAGTCCTTTTAGAAAAAAAAAATTCCATAATATATATAAGACGTTTTACATATATTTAAGAAACAAAATTAATTCTTTCTTACTTTGCCTTTAAAAAATAGAGAAACCGAGAGAGAAAAATGGAAGAATAATTAATTATTGCATGGATAGTAATTGAATTTCAAACCAACATTATATACTTAACATTATAATTAATGAAATTTCTTAATATGTGTGATTATGTATAATGAAAAAAAGGGAGTATAATTTTATCCTAATGAACTTTTCTCAAGTACTAAATCCGTTCCTTAATATAAGTCGTTTTAGAGAAATATTTTTGTTTCTTAATATAAGTCGTTTGAGAATTTCAAGTAAGTATTAATTGCTTAGTTTTCAATATTACCCCAAGTATTAAATGTAACTTTGGTTCTCTCACTATTTTCTGTCCAATAAATAATAATCTTTTCTTCCAATAAAAGGGCAATATAGACAATTGATATTATAGTTAATGATATACAATCATTTCCTTAATACTTGTGCACAACTCTAAAACGACCTATATTAAGTAAGGGTGTAAACGAGTCGAATTGAAGCGAACAGAGAGCTACTCGAATTCGACTCGAAATGATAAATTGCATCTTCAATTCTACTCAATTCAATTATATTTGAAAAATTCTACCTGATTCGACTTTCACTTTAATATTTAGTACTCGAATTCGATCCCACTCGACTCGAATATTTATTCAAACTACTCATGAAATTTCAAATTCAAGCTCAATTCAGTCTCCACATAATAACTAGTTTTATAATAAATATAATTATAAATTGAATTTGTTATTTTACTTAAAAATGAGAAAATATATTTATTATTACACTTTACAAATATAAAATCACAATTAAAATTAAAAATAAAATAAAATAATAACTAATTATCCTAATTTGATTTAAATTTGTATATATTATAAGAGAAACGTATCGAACATCTAATCGAATATGTATTAACCGAGTATGTATCGAATCACAATAAAAAATTCGAGTAGTTTGAATCTTAAACGAGTGAGTATAACCTTGTTCGCATTCTTCTCATATTTTTATTTGAACTATTTTTAATACTCGATTTGGATCATATTATTAATAAATCCAGTCCATTTCGTATTTTTTCGAAGTCGAATTTTAATCGAGCCCGAACTGTGTTGGCTCGTTTCCAGCTTTAATATTAAGGAATGGAGGGAGTACATATTATGAATTTATTTAGGGGATCAAGCACTATTTTCACATGAGTTTTGATATTTTCACATGGTCTCCTCTTACATGAAAGTGGGACCCACTCTCATTTTCTGTGAAAGAGAACTGTATGAAAATATCAAAATACATAAAAATTAAAATTATATACTTTTGAGGTTTAAGCCATCTTTGTATCATTTTTTTCATTCAAATTTTGTAATTGTATCATCTTTTAAACCATCTCTTATAAACAAACTTTTAAACTCGTCTCTTTTGGTGGACAAAGCGAACCGAGCTCCCATTTTCTAAACTAAGTTTTTGCCTATAAGAAATTGCTTTTGACTTTATCTAGAACTAGAATGGTGCCAATTAATTAATAATAATAAATAAATATTTTAAATTTCAACATTTCGTTTTGAAATAGTGACGCAATAAACATCGCAATAGCTTACATCAGCAAAAATTGCAAGGGATATGGGTGAGAGGTGGGCCATGCACTCTATGTGAAGCACTAATAGGCCACGTACAAGCATTGTGCTGGATAAATATAGGTTGTACGGAAGTATCTACAGCCACTCTCTTATAGAGTAGTAGTCTTTTCCTAAATTCCACTCCACATGCTCTTTCTGTCCTTTCTTTTAAATTTCTCCATATTTGCTCTTTTCCAAGAACATTTATTTATATCGGAATATATAAATATATTTCATGTCCCTTGAAGATTGTCATAGTATAGCTTTTTGTTGGTAGGTACTACTATTATTCTATTTTAAAAATCATTTTCATAATTGTTTGTAAAATTCAAAAATAATAGAACGAGACAAGAAACATGACTAACTTTTTTTTTGATTCAAGTAAAAGTATTCTCAGGTCAATTTATGCGTCAATTGAAATTAAATTTTTCTACAAGTTATTGCATCCTCACATTAACTTGATACATTTTGAAGATTTTCTTTTCGAGAGAAGTCTTTCTTAACAATTAGGTCAATTCTAATGATATGTTTGTATTAAAGGAATAGAATGAAGGGTGAAATGATTTATTATATTCTAGTTGGAATGCGTTATTCTATGCTCTCCCTCTCTCAAAGAATCAAACACAATTTTTTTTCATTTCAATCGTAACCAAACATAATTTTTTTCATTCAGTCATTTCATTTCCACTTTCATTACTGCAATTCAAATGTAGTATTTAAACGGGAGTGTCTTAATAATGGGAAATATGTGGGGGCTAATATTTTAAATTTTTAATTGCACTTAGGAATGGGCCAAAAATTGCATTATTAGACTCAAAAAAATCAAGAATTTAATTCCCAACAAATACAAACCAACAAACCTAAACAAAAATGTGGGCAAAAGTAAGCATCGTCATCCCGGTACTTTACCATCGTCGGGGAACAAACAAACAAACCCACGTGCTTCCCATGTGACGGCTTCTGTCTTCTCTACATCCCATACCCCCGTTATATCTTTTTCCGTCTTTATACTCCCTAAATGAGAGAGGGACATGAGCAAAAATTTTATGTGAATATGAAAATTAAATATAAAAATTAGGTACGCGTACATTTGTATTTTGACCTTTAGTGATTGATTAAAATTAAAAAATATTCATATTTAATTTTTATGTCCACTTAAAAAAGCTCGGGCGGAAAGGAGATTTACTTCTACCTCAATTTTGGTTTTTTCATTACCTTTTTCTTTTCCTTACAAGTATAATTATCACCTGACTACACAAATTTTGGAAATAGAACACAAAGACTTTAATGGTTATATAAGAGTGTAATTCAATAAATAAATAAATAAAATTGACCCCAAAATTTGCAAACTATATTATTTATGTAATAATAATACTTCACTTGCACTTAATTTATTATAAAATATTTTAATAAAAATAAAATGAATTAATACTAGATTAAATGATCTTATACATGTATGACTATTTTTAATTAAGTTAAGGAAACCAAAATTACGAGTTGACTTGGCTCATAATAATTTTTTGTAATTTTAGTATTTTTTTTTTTGTTTTTTCAATATCTTCACAGGCTCACACGACTAATCTTCCGATATATAGTCGGGCTCCGAAACAAAGATCTCTCTCAAAAAAATTTGCTGCATAATTGCGATATAGATGTATACCTTTGTAACATCTTCCCTAGAAAAACTATTATGATAAAATTTAATTTATTTTTTGTTGAACTATAGTAAAACTTCTATAAATTAATATCGTTGGGATTGAATTTTTTTATAAATTTAGAGAGTTATTATTTAATCGATAAATTAATAATTTATTAATTTAAAGAGTGTTTTTTTATTCGGTGAACATAAATTTAATTACATTAAAATTATTACATTTTATTGATATTTATATCATACTTTTTTGATACAATGTATCATACTTATTAAATTAATGTAATAATAGAATTCATTGTAAGTGATATTAATTATTTTTAATAATTAAATAATGTTCATTGTATCTACTTTTCAAATTACATTCACATTTTATTTCAAAAAAAAAAATTATAATCAATTAAATTTGAATTTCAAGACAAAACATTATTTTGATGGGACCATATATTAAGGATGAATTTCAATTAGATTTGAATTTCAAGACAAAACAAACGAGAATAGAATCATTGTGACGCCTCCGAAATAGGTAGACAACACTCATTCTGAGTCGCCAAATACATGGTACAGAAAGTAAATTACAACTTCAATAATACAATTGTCGTGCAAAATACGACAACACATACTGTGAGTTTAAATACAAATATTATCTTCTGCATAATATCAATACTCAAATAAATCCTCATTACAATTATTCATACACTATTTTACGTAAAATAGTGAGGATCGCTAAAATATCTTTCTGTAACCATCACTCCATACCCCACTCGATCCTCGCTATGTTCTCACCTCCCGAGAGAAGAAAAATGGAACAAAAAGAAAATGGTGAAATTTCAACTAGCCCGATAAAGAATAATATTCTCGACTAAGATAATATACAACAAATTATCGTTAGTCTTCAACAGGAAAAATCGATAAAACATAATAGACAAAAAAAGTTTTAGATCAAAATTCATGCAATGAAACAACAATCCATTAGAAGAGTCACGTAGAGAATGAATTCTACTATTTTCTAAGATTTAAAAGTTCATCATCAATATTTTATCCCCAGTAACAACAATCAACATATATCTTTAATCAAATATTCATCTTTGCACTACAGCCAAAGATATTCATTTTATATCACCACTAATCGTGTTCATCTCAACACTGCTCATCTTCTGCACTACGATCCAAAGATATTCATCATTAATCATTCATCTTTGCACTACAGCCAAAGATATTCAAAGAATATCATCATTTAAGACCGAGGATGATGAAAAATACTTTAAAGAAAACGAACCCAAAGGTGAGATGTAAGGACAAATATTAGGGATTCAGATAACAGTTTATCCAAGATCAATAATACTTCATAATAATCAATTGTGAAGCAGAATTCAAAAATAACGATCAAAACATGGATACAATCAAAGATAGTAGCCAAAATAGACATCTTGGACAAAAGAAAATTTTTTATTTTTCTATGAATAAAGGTCGTGATTCGTGAATAAGATCAGATATCGTGAATAAGTAGCCATATATCGTGAGTAGTAATCCCGACACAACAAGTTCCAAATTTGATTAAAAAGTTCACCAACATTTTAGCATAATGATATGGAAGAAAATAATATCATTTGAGAAGAAAATAACATCCCTTACCTCAAAATAACGGTATTTCTGATCGGAATATCGGATAGAAAGTCGAAGGAAACTTGTAACGAACAACAACTCTCAAAGTATCAAAATACTCACAAAAATACGCTCGATAATTTAGAGAGAAAGAAAACTTGTTTCTGGTGAGATTTTCAATTCTAACCTAAGCGTCTATTTATAAAAAAATGCTAGAACGTCATAGGAGACTAAAATAATAAAATATCAATATAATTTCTTTCTTTTCTACGCATGCCTCTTGACAATTCTCAGCCACTAGCCATCATTGAACAAATTTTTGCAGCTCACATGTGTTAAAACAAAAGTGGGTCCCACTCATAATTTAATAAAAATTATTTTATTTTCTAAAATTTCAATAATTCATAGAAAATAGCCCATTTATCAGAAAAATACGAATTTTATGTCCATTCTGCCTGAAATAGAATTCTCTACAACTTTGTAGCTTTGAGTTTTTCCAAATTCCAAACAAAAAATATTCGAAATCCACAAACGGGTGACTTTTAATACTTCTACTCCGACAAAATACTGATAAAACACCTCAGCATTAATTCCTTCATTTATAACCATATAAAATAAATAAATCCATCATCAAATAAATATTTTTTTATCATATAAATTAATAATTAATTATTCACAAATAATATTACGTAATCACACTTACGACAACCAAAGCGCCTTGTGAAAGAGGGGCTTTAAATAAGGATTTATACTTCTCGGCGCCGCAATTAGGTGACCAAACCTCTCCTCGATGTGACCTTTCTAGACATTGCCAATAATGTTATCTAATAATATTATTCAAATAATATGAATTATTGCTCGATAATGGGAAATACTTACGCAATGACAATTATTGAAACAACAATAATATAAACTATCAACGCAGTGATTATTGAATCAATAAAATAAAATATTGAATAAGAATCATCAGTAATAATTATTGAGTAGTGCCTTCTTACTTACGAATCAATAATTCAACAATCTCGCGTACAATACTGCCGCTTTACTCGCCACCACGCCAGACATCAGATATTTTAACCACCGTATTCCAATAGTGTTAATTAGTAATAATTACGTCGTTATTTATAAAACTCATACTTTGTCGCTTTCTTCATCCCACGCTTATTCATTATGAGCCCCCCCACGAATGGTCACTACCGTCGCATTTAATATTCCCCCACAAAAACAATATTCCACGACCAAAAGAATATTCCTCGACAAAAATGAATATTTTATAACCACTTGCTTATTTTGTAAAATTTGCACATTTTACCCATAACCAAAGCATTATATCAAATTAACACCTTATTAATTTAGAATAATGAATAGAAAAATTCAATTTTATTTATATTAAGTTGGGGTCTTACAACCTCCCTCCTTATAAAATTTCGCCCTCGAATTGACGTGACGTACTGTGTGTTTCGAACAGGTGAGGGTACCTCGCTTTCATTTCTGATTCAAACTCCCAGGTCATTTCCTCAATAGCATGGTTCCTCCACAAAACCTTAACTTGTGGTATAACCTTGGTGCATAGGACATGCTCTTTCCTATCCAAGATTTTAATAGGTACCTCCTCGTACGTTAAATCTTCGGCAATCTCGTCTGGTTCTAACTCAATAATATTGTTCGGGTCTTTCACATATTTACGAAGCATAGATATGTGGAAAACATTGTGAATACGAGACACACTTGGAGGAAATGTGAGTCTATAGGCCACATTTCCTATTCGGTCAAGAATCTCAAATGGACCAACAAACCTTGGATTGAGCTTTCCTCTCTTTCCAAATCTTGTAACTCCCTTCCATGGAGCAATACGTAATAATACATGATCCCGAATATTAAATTCCACGTCCTTTCGATAAAGATCAGCATAACTCTTTTGTCGATCTTATGAGGTTTAAATACGTTGTCGAATCATTTGGATCTTTTCTGTAGTCATGCATACTAATTCTGGTCCCAACGACGTTGCTTCACCCAACTCATCCCAGCATACTGGAGAACGACACTTTCGTCCATACAACGCCTCAAATGGAGCCATGCCTATACTTGTTTGATAACTTTTGTTGTAGGAGAATTTCACCAATGGTAAATACTTATCCCAACTCCCTTTGAAGTCTAGGACACATAGTCTTAATAGATCTTCAAGAGTTTGTATAGTCCTCTCTGATTGTCCGTCCGTTTGAGGATGGTATGCCGAACTGAATAGTAAATCCATGCCCATAGCTTTCTGCAAGCTAACCCAAAATCTTGAAGTGAATCTTGGGTCACGATCCAAAACTATGGATATGGCATGCCATGGAATCTCACAATCTCGTTCACGTACATACGAGCAAGATGTTCAAGGGAATAAGTTTCTCGTATCGATAAGAAATGAACAGACTTGGTTAATCTATCAAAAATAACCCAAATCGCATCTATGCCTTGAGAAACTTTGGGAAGACCTGTAACGAAATCCATGGTAATGTGTTCCCACTTCCATTTCGGAATCTCAAGTGGTTGCAATGGACCTTTTGGCACTTGATGCTCCGCCTTTACTCGCTGACAAGTTAAACACCTCGAGATAAACTCTGCGATCTCTCTCTTTATATTGTTCCACCAAAATGTATGTCGAATATCATGATACATTTTGGTACTCCCAGGATGGATTGTAAATGGGGTGTTGTGTGCCTCCATCATGATTCTATGCTTCAAGTCAGAATCTTTAGGAACTCAAAGTCTAGAGTTGACTCGAAGTATTCCTTCTTCATCGATTCTTGCTTCTGGAATAGCTCCTTCTTGCACTTTCTTCTTCATACTCATCAGTCCCAGGTCCGTAGCTTGAGCAGCTTTAACTTTATCGATTAAAGTCGGTTCTACTCGTATCTCCATCCTTTGCAAGTCATACAAAATGGGCCTTTGCGTTGACAATATCGCATTCATACTTGCATATGATCTTCTACTCAATGCGTTAGCTACTACGTTCGCTTTTCCAGGATGATATTGAATAGTGTGATCATAATCTTTCAACAATTTTTTTTTACCAACGTCGTTGCCGCATGTTGAGTTCTTTTTGGGTGAAGAAATATTTGAGGCTTTTATGGTCCGTATAAATCTCCACTTTCTCCCCATACAAGTAGTGTCTCCATATCTTCAACGCGAATACGACTGCTGCCAACTCCAGATCATGAGTAGGATAATTCCTCTCATATTCTTTGAGTTGTCGTGAGGCATATGCTATGACTTTCCCATGTTGCATGAGAACACATCCTAACCCTTTGCCTGAAGCATCGATGTAGATAACAAATCCATCCGAACCAGATGGTATTGCCAGAACAGGTGCCGAAATGAGTCTCCTCTTGAGCTCTTGGAAACGCTTCTCGCATTCCTTGCTCCATATGGATTTTGTATCTTTCCGTGTCAGCTGAGTTAACGGAGTAGCGATTCGAGAAAATCCTTCCACGAATCTCCGATAATAACCAAATTTAAGCCCGTAAAAGTCACAGATCTTGGCCACCGACTTCCAGTTGATTCTTCTAACTTTGTATTGCTTTAATCTTCGCTCGGGTCAACAAATACTCCATTTTTGACACCACGTGTCCAAGGAATGCTACTTCCTCGCCCGAACTTCGCATTTCTTTAGCTTGGCATATAAGCTTTTTTCACGAAGCCTTTTCAAGTATCGACTTTCAAATGGTGCTCATGATCTTCACTTGGCTTTTGGAATAGATGAGGATGTCATCAATAAAGACAACAACAAAACCGATCCAAATATTCCTTGAATACTCTGGTTCATCATATCCATGAAAGCGGCGAGGAGCATTAGTCAATCCAAAAGACATGACTAAGAATTCATACCGAAGTTCAAGGCGCCTCTTTGGAATATCCTCGCTTTTAATCTTCAAATGATGATATCCGAATCGAAGATCGATCTTTGAAAAGAATTTTGCTCCTTACAAATCGGTCGAAAAGGTCATCAATGCGAGGTAATCGGATACCTATTCTTGATGGTGATATGGTTTAATTCTCGGTAGTCAATACAAAATCGCGATACTCTGTCTTTCTTCTTTCACTGAATAAAAATGTAAGCACCCCAAGGAGATGTACTAGACTGAATAAAACCGATGTCTAATAATTCATGTAGTTGGACTTTTAACTCCTAAAGTTCAATAGGAGCCATTCGATATGGGGTTTTAGAAATGGGTTTTGTACCCGGTTCAAGATCAATAAAGAATTCAACATCACATTCTGGGGGTAGACCGGAAATTTCTTCGGGAAATACATCAGGAAATTCTCAAACAATAGAAATATTATCCAAATCTGACTTATCTTTATTCAAATCCATAACATGGGCTAAGAAAGATTGGCATCCGTTTTTTAATAAACAAATAGCTATGTGGCTTGATATGACAGTGACTAATTTTAGTGGTTTAGTTGTTTGAATTCGTATGACAGGTTGGTTAGGAATATAAAAACTAACAACCTTACGAAAACAATCAATTTTGGCGTGATGAGTGGTTAACCAATCAATTCCTAAAATCACATCAAGAGCAAGTATCTTTAAAGAGATAAGATCAACAGGTAATGTGATAGTGCCAACTTGGATTAAGCAAGATTTATAAACTGTAGATGTAACTAAGGTTTCACCCAACAGAGTTTTAACAGATAAATCAAAGTCCAATTTCTCCGGAGTCAAGTTTAAACGTTGAGCACAAGCAGGAGAGATAAAAGAATGGGTAGAACCAGTATCTAGTAAGGTATAAACTTCGCAAGAATTCAAGATTAGTTTACCCGTGATCTCCTCGTTTGGGTTCCTCGCGTTTTTGCCACCACGACAAACGCTTTTCAGAACCGGCCGATTTCAACTTATCCGGATGACCTTTGAGTCACCATCCTCGCCGAACTTGGTTTTGCTACGAATAGCCTCTCGAGCTATATGGCCCTCCTTTCCACAGCTTATAACATACCTTGGATTGTTGTGACAATTTGGGTGATATGTCCCTCTTTTCGCATTTGTAACATCTAACCGGTACGATCTTCTCCCCTAGAATTTGTTGTTGGTCTTTGGTGTTCTTGCTTTGATGTCTTCCCGCCATTGTTGAATCTCCTCTTTACAAAATTTCCACTTGACTCACCTCTCCTATTATCATGGCCACGATTATTACCCGAGTGGTTACCGCCTTTGTCCGTATTTTTCCCTCCTCGCTGGTTATCATTGTTCTGATGACTGCTGGCCACCAACCAGTGACCGTGGTTGTGGTCCCTCGGTTGAGTATACTCATTATCTTGCTCTAGTAATTGAGCCCTATTAACAACATCTGAATACAGGAAAAATTTATGAGAGATAAGGTATTGAAGAATCTCGGGTTTTAGACCTCTCAGAAACATCCGCGTCATACGTTCCTCATTCTCTACCAAATGAGGTGCAAACTCGATAACTCACGCGAACTTCGCCTCGCATCGAGACACCGCCATGTTGTTACGCTTCGATCTAATAAACTCTACCTCCTTCATATAGACGAATACTTTCGAAAGTACTTGTCATTGAACGATTCAAATCTTTCCCAAGACATGTTGAATAAGTACCATTTGGTACGCTGCACGTTCATTCCCACCAAAGAATCGCCTCTCCACGAAAACATTAAGGTGGCGAATGGAACCTTCGTTCTTCGCATCCCAAGACATCGAATATCTTGGTAATTTGCTTGACCCATGTTTTCGCTTTAATCGGATTGGGCTTTCCTGTAAATCGTGGTCCCAACTCCTCGAATCGCTTTGTCGTGATGCATCGCGTGTTGCCATCATTTCCACCCGCATCTGAGTCTCCTCGTCCGATTTTGCATGAACCGCAAAAAGCTCCTAAACATTTCATCATTCATCGTTTGCCTTGTAGTGTAGTTTACAGGAGGAATATTGTCTTCACGTTGCGCTTCTCTGGTTTCAGACTAAAGGTTGTTCCACGTCTTATACACTCCATTGTTAACGCTTCTCGTGACCCATTCTTAAATAATCTTATAAAACAAGGGTTAATTAAACAAATTAACATATCACATAATATCCCTATATTATAACAGACCAACAACAAATAAGCTTAGATAGGACACACTAACAAAGATTTACTCATCTCTCCCTCCTAGTTCTATTCCCGATCTCCTCCGGAGACCATATCCCTAAGCTTTGATACCAACTGTGGCGCCCCAAAATAGGTATACAACACCCATTCTCGAGTCGCCAAATACATGGTACGAGAAAACTACAACTTCAATAATACAATTATCGTGCAAAATACGACAACACATACTGTGAGTTTAAATATAAATATTGTCTTCTAGACAATATCAACACTCAAATAAGTCCTTATTACAATTATTCATACACTATTTTACAAAAAATAGTGAGGACTGCTAAAATATCTTTCTAGAACCATCACTTCATACCCCGACTCGATCCTGCTATGTTCTCACCTCCTAAGAAAAAAAATGGAACAAAAAGAAAAAGGGTGAGCTCAACTAGCCCAGTAAAGAATATTCTGACTAAGATAATATACAAGAAATTATCGTTAGTCTTCAACAGGAAAAAATATGATAAAACATAATAGACAACAAGTTTTAGATCAAAATTCTGCAGCGGAAATAGCAATCCATTAGAAGAGTCACGTAGAGAATGAATTCTACTATCTTCTATGATTTAAAAGTTCATCATCAATATTTTATCCCTATAATAACAATCAACATATATCTTTAATCAAATATTCATCTTTGCACTACAGGCCAAAGATATTCATTTTATATCACCAATTGGTTATGTTCATCTCAACACTGCTCATCTTCAGACTACGGGCCAAAGATATTCATCAGTTAATCATTCATCTTTGCACTACATGCCAAAGATATTCAGTAATATCATCATTTAAGACTGAGGATGATGAAAAAATACTTTAAAGAAAACGAACCCAGTGAGACAGAAGGACAAATATTAGGGATTCGTATAACAGTTTATCCAAGATCAATAATACTTCATAATAATCAATTGTGAAGCAGAATTCAAAAATAATGATCAAAACATGGATACAATCAAAGATAATAGCCAAAATAGACATCTTGGACAAAAAGGAAAATTTTTATTTTTTGGTGAATAGTATCGTATTCGTGAATAGTGTTGTATACGTGAGTAGTGCCGTATACGTGAATAGTAATCCCGACACAACAAGTTCTAAATTTGATTAAAAAGTTTACCAATATTTTGGCATAATGATATGGAAGAAAACAATATCATTTAAGAAGAAAATAATATCTCTTACCTCAAAATAACGGTACTTCTGATCGGAATATCGGATAGAAAGTCAAAGGAAACTTGTAACGAACAACAACTCTCAAAGTATCAAAATACTCACAAAAATACGCTCGATAATCTAGAAAGAAAGAAAACTTGTTACTGGTGTGATTTTCAATTCTAACCTAAGCGTCTATTTATAGAAAAATGTTAGAACGCCATAGGAGACTAAAATAATAAAATATCAATATAATTTCTTTCTTTTCTATGCATGTCTTGACAATTCTCAGCCACCAGCCATCATTGAACAAAATTTTGCAACCCACATGTGTTAAAACAAAAGTGGGTCCTATTCATAATTTAATAAAAATCATTTTATTTTCTGAAACTTCAATAATTCATAGAAAATAGCCTGTTTATCAGAAAAATACGAATTTTATGCCCATTCTGCCTGAAATCGAATTCTCTACAACTTTGTAGCTTTGAGTTTTTCTAAATTCTAAACAGAAAATATCCGAAATTCACAAACAGATGATTTTTAATACTTCTACTTCGACAAAATACTGATAAAACATCTCAGCATTAATTTCTTCATTTATAACCATATAAATAAATAAATTCATCATCAAATAAATATTTCATTATCATATAAATTAATAATTAATTTTTCACAAATAATATTACAGAATCACACTTATGACAACCATGCAGTTCCCAAGAAAGAGGGGGCTTTCCAATAAGGATTTCTCCTTACTGGCGCGCAATTAGGTGACCAAACCTCTCATTGACAGAACTTTCTAGACATTTGCAATAATGCTATCAAATAATATTATTCAAATAATATGAATTATTGATCCGATAATGGAAAATATCAGTAAATGACAATTATCAAAACAACAATAATATAAACTATCAACGCAAAGAATTATTGAATCAATAAAATAAAATATCGAATAAAGAATTCACCGTAATAATTATTGAGTAGTGCCTTCTTACTTACGAATCAATAATTCAACAATACTGTGCAATACCGTGTGCTACTATGCCACCACGCGTATTACTGTATTTTAACCACCAGGTATTCCAATAGTGTTAACGGTAATAATTACGCCGTTATTTATAAAAATTTATACTTTATCGCTTTTCTTCATCCGATGCTTATTCTCATTTATGAGCCTCACGAATGGTCTGCTACTGTAAATGCATTTAATATTCCCCGACAAAAAGAATATTTCACGATCAAAAGAATATTCCTTGACATAAATAAATATTTTATAACCACTTGTTTATTTTGTAAAATTTGCACATTTCACCCATAACCAAAGCATTATATCAAATTAACACCTTATTAATTTAGAATAATGAATAGAGAAAATTCAATTTTATTTATAATAAGCTGGGGTCTTACAATCATATTTTATAAGATTACCCTAGATATCTTTGTAATTTAAAAGAATTATTAATTTATGGTTTTGATAGGACCATATATTTATATAAGGGTCTTTTTAAAAATTATTATTTTAGTATTTTATCTAAATTATTAATTTATTCCATTAGTTTAAATCGGAATAAAAAATATATATTATTTTAGAATTTTTTTTTAATTTATCGAGTATTAATTTAAACGCAACTCTACTTTCAAACATCTCCACTTTGGAGGGATATAAGAACAAATACAATAAATGTCATAAGCAATCTTACAAATCTTTTAAGTACAACATCAAGCAAATCTCACACTTAACAATAAAATCTATAGAAAATAATTTCCCACAATTAAAAAAAAACATACCAAGGAGAAAGCCCGAATTCACGTAATATAAATTCCATATTAAAAATAGTGGCACTTATTATATAGTAAAATCTGTATTAAGAATGTACAGTTAAGTTGTACACTAGTAATTTTTTTCTTCAAGGAATTGAGGTACTATTATTTGCTTCAATTTTATATTTTCATGTAATCACTACAATAAAAAAGTTTATTTACGACCGCATATCAGCAGAGAATGATCGCTCATATCTGCGATCAAATATGATTTAAGAATAAAATTTAATATAATAGAAGTGTACGTAGCCGAATTTACTTATAAGCCAATTTCATTAATTAAGATAATTATTAAAAGGGTCACTCTTACTTAGGGGGTGTTTGATAAAAATTGAATGAATCTTAATCTGAATCAGAATGAAAAAAATTATTTGATAATTAACATGTCTGAAATATCTAGATGACAAAATTTTATTATTTTATCCATTTGAAAAAAATTCAAAATTGTTATAAATTTATTTAATATTACTTAATATAATAATTAATATTTTTTTAATTTCTATTCAATCATTCAACCATCTAAATGTATTCGGTTCGAAACAAACAACCTCTTAATTGGACTAGAAGCAATTTATCAATTGGCTCCAAGCCAACAATGGAGCCACTTTCAACGGTTTCAATTATCCGACCACCATTATTATTATATAATAAAAGAATGACACACAGTCCCACAAAATTTAGTGAAAATATGCACCGCCCATATCAGATTGTACGGACATGGTTTGATTATTCAGGTGAAGGCTTCAGTTAGAAATCGGAGAATCTACTTGCTAAATGGTACCCCATTTTTCTACTACTTTACACATGGACGGTTAGTTCAGATTCTCTCACATTTAGACTTTACCATATTTAATTCTATAAATTATGTTAAACATCTTCCTTTTTATTCCTATAAATAAGAAACACCTACTAATTTACGTGCTATATTAATCAATTTTTAAATTTTAATTATTTGTTATAAAATTATAATAGATGTCTAGATTTATAGATGTCTAGATTCATTCTTATCTTGTAACTCCCATGTTCATGAGTTATAAAACTCATGACCTTTTGAGTTTTATAACCTCCTAGTATTGATGTTAAGACATCTATAAAGAATATCATTTGTAAAGTGAATGTGATATACAAGAAGATTATGCAAACTCTCTTTTCTCTAATCATCCTTGTTCTTGTCATCTTTGTTCATAATATTAGTTATCTTTTATAACACGTTATCAAGACGAAGTCGCTTCCTCACCTTCATATCAAGATAATCATTTTTTTGGTTTGAAGTAGAAGTAAGGTATAACTCTCTCTCTATATGTGTGTTTGAGTATCAGATAGTCATCATGCATGCATGTACTATTTTTCTTTCCTCGATAATTATTCTATGTATGTGATCACAAATAATTCAATTATTCTCAAAAATCAACAAACATGTAAACAAACATGGTTAATTTTCATCGTGTTATCGACCATTTTTTTGGGATTAAAATGAGGTGCCTTATTCATCAGAAAGTGAGTGAACTGCTTATGATTTTTTTTTACGCCGATGTCATGTATTTTATGTTATGTTAATGACCATCAATATTTTATGGAAATTTTCTCGCACCCACTAGCTTTCGCTTTACTTGTACTTTTTGGGGGCCACTAATCCCTTTATTTTGCTTTTACTTTGTTTCTTTAAAGTGTGTGTTTTGGTGTTACTTTTACACCAAGAATGTCATGTATATATATAACTAATCGCATCGCATGTAGTACCATGTTGTAGTTTCCATACAAAATTATGTATTGGGATGTTAGTTTTTCCAAATACAAAATTATGTACCGCTTGTTTGCATGTTATGTGAATGGTCAGGGCTCTGGCTTCGATGTCAAGTTGTGTCGTAAGTATAAATTGGGAGTTGAAAGTTTGAGATTTATATTCTTCAAAGCCTTCGAGAGAAAGAAATCTAGAATAGTGGATTCTCCACTTCGATATTCCTCTGTAATCTTAACCACAAGTCTCATTTCAAATGCATGCAAGTTTAATAGATGGGTTTTCACTCATTACATTTCATTCTATACTTACTATTATTTTTGTTTTCACTCACTTCCAACTATAAATATGCAACGATTGTTAGTTTTTGTTCGATTGCCAAATCTGCTTCTCATTATGTTATACTTGATTCACGATTCTACCTTGCAATATATATATAGAGAGATATATAAATATTTGTTCATATGTTTATACATACGTGAATAGTTATATGTGGATAGTTATAATAATTTAAATTTCTAATAATTTTTGATATTTTTGTATGAAGTTACAATGACAAATATACTTAGTAGTGTTGGTTTATTATTTAGTTTTAGTGGAAAAATTTAGTTTCAGTATTTTACGCATTTCTATAAATTGTTTCATTATAATTAAATCTAAACATATATAATTATTTAATTTGATGGGGAATATGTTTAGTTATTTAATATTCAAATTTTATAAATTTGAATTTGTTGCCTTTGATTTATATCGAGCAAGAATTATTTGTAATGGAATCTTGATGTCTAGATTCATATAAAGGCAAAGAACCTTGAGATATAATTAAAGTCAAGTAATCATGCATCCCCTCAAGCAGGATCATGCAAAATTAATTATTTTTATTCGCTATCATCTCCATGAAAAAAAATATTGATAAAGACATGTTAGAAAAAAATATTTACTATATTTCATGCCTCAATATGCTCCCAGTAGTAGCAATATTGTGAGTGTAAGTTCATAATATATTCCTCAAGCTTATAAAGGAAATTATATTCCTAAAAGTGATATCATTTCTTCTAGTGGTCGAACAAAATAATGAGTTTTTGTTAAAAAACCAACAATCTCGCCGACCGATTCTATTACATTCTCTCAAGTGAATGGAACCTCATTTGATAATCATAGAGGAAATTATGGTTAGAGTCAGGTAAGTGGACTTGAAAAGAACAATCAATATATAAAAGGGAATGTACCCATCGTATTCTAAACATTTGGTAGATTTGTACCAAGACTCCATAAAAGAAAAGAAAATGGAATGATCCTCAAGATCCCATGAATTATTTTGACTTTTCAAATGGAGTGATATAACTAATTTTGATATCTATGGTTTCCTCGATGATATGTTGATAGAAATGTTCATACCAATTAATTATTTTTATTTCATTATATTATGACATTATAATAAGTATTTTTATTATATGTTTTATTTATGTTTCAAGTAATAAAGTTAAATTTATGTTTTGCATATATGAAGTTGTATGGGTCAAGCTCATCAAACTTTAAAGGCTCTGTAAGAAGAGCGATTATTCATCAAACATAATCAAGACTCTCAAGAGTGATTATTCATCAAATTTAATTAAAGTCTCTGGAAGAGCGATTATAATGTTTTCAAAGGGCACAAAACTTTGTATTAATGATTCTTTATATTCTTCTAGACAAACAAAAATTTGCTCAAATTTTAAGGATATACGTTATAATAGTTATTATATTGAAATCAATAACGGCGCAAAAGAAGAATTTCTTTATATTACTTCAATAGATTTGCCGTAAGCTCATATTAGAAAAATTATATATTTTTCTCTTCTCGGGTTATATTATACTAAAATGAGAATAGTTGAAACAAATGTTGTAATACACCGTAAGTGTACAATACACCGTAAGTGTTCGATCCAAATGTTTTTATGATTTGGCATGATCATCTAGATCAATAATGATGCATTAAATTATTGAAAACTCCCATGAACATCCTTTAAAGAACCGTAAGATTCCTTTACCGCTGATTATATCAAAGTAAATTAATTACCAAATTATCACATTTAATTATTGTTATTTGGTGTTCATCTTCTAAGAAAGAATTCAGAGTGATATTTTTAAGGTATATTTTGAGGATTGTTATTTTAATAGTCTTCCCACCATTGGGGAGAAAAGTCATCATCAAGACGACGTGAGATCATCTGTCAAGCACGACGAGAGATTAATTGGAATGTTTCAACGTTATTTAATCTTGATCTTTATACAAATCAATATGAACTAGAAGTTCAAAGGATAATTCATTTGCAATGAATTGCAAATTAATTACCGTAATTATTCACCGATAATAAGAAAATAGTGATATCTCACATTCTAGTCATTAATACTCTAAGAGAGATCAAGTCCTCGTAGACAATCAATTAATACAATCGTAAAATTGAATTAAAGCCACACCAAAACATGGAAGATCTATCTAAGTTAAAAATAAAATAAAATTTCCGTAAGAAGAAAGTACAAGAAAAATAAGTCATAAATTTATAAAGAGGCTATACCCATGAAACAAAGCTAAAAATTTATCAATCTATCCAAAACTTATGAACAAAATCTCCTAAATAAAACTCTCAAGAGTTATTCCCAAAGAGGATGAGTTATCCTCAAGAGGATCAAAATTCAAAATAACGAGATCTCGATACATTATGTATATACAGTGAGACGATATATTGGATAGAAATAAAATCGTTGTTTACAACATATTTTCATATAAATTTACTATGGATATTACCGTAAGTAATGATCATATATATGAACCACAAATCGTCAATGAATGTAGAAATATTTGGCCAACGTAGAAAGAGGCGATTCAAGCAAAATTAAATTCACTAAGTAAATGTGAAGTTTTTGGACTCAGAGTCCTAACACCTAAAGGTGTAATGCTTGTTGAATACAAATGGTATTTGTACGAAATAAGAAAAATAAAATTATATGGTACAAAAGTGCAACTCAGAAAGACAAAGGTTTCTTCAGCAGAGACATGGTATTAATTATGAAGAAACATATGCTCTCGTAATGGACACAATTACATTCAAATTTTTAATTAGCTTGGTAGAAAGAGAAATTAATAGATGTTGTTACATCATATCTCAGATGGATCATTATATAATTATATATACATGAAAAATCCTCAAGGATATAAAATGCCCAAGATATAATTCTACATCTCAAATATGTATTCTATTAAGCTACAAAGATCTTTATATAAAGTTAAAGCAATCCAGATGCATATTGTGGTATAATCGCCAAGTGGATATCTTTTTGAAAGAAGGATTTGAGAATAATACAATTTATGGTATGCATTTTTATCAAAAGATCATAACTGGATTTGTTATTATTATTATATTTATCGATGAAAGATCTTGCTCTGTAAGAGTCGACAAAAAACAACTAATTTAAGATGAAAGATATCGGTAAGCCAAATTTTTGTCTTCGCCTCACAAATCAACTATGAAATTCTTGTTCATCAATAAACATACACGTAAAAAGTCCTCAAGTAACTTTACATGGATAATGTTAATCCTTTGAGTACTCCAATGATGGGTCGGTCACTTGATATCAAGAAAGATCCGCTTTGACCACAAGAAAATAATAAAGAAACTCTTGAAATCTCTTGGTATTGGTCCTCAAGTACCATATCTTAATGTAATTGATATTTTGATGTATCTTGTAAATTTCACAAGACTTGATATAACATTTGCGCTTAACTACTAAAGAATGTATAGTTATGCACCAAATCAAGACATTGTAATGAAATCAAACATATTTTACATTATCTTCGTGAGACTATTGATTTGGGATTATTTTATCCAAATGGTGATAGAACCAAGCATATCAGCACCAAAATTATTTTATACACACGAGCCCTGTAAGAATGGCAATATTGATCATGTGATAATTTGGTTGATATATTCATTACCAACTATGATTTTGAAGAAGATGGTGCACAATATCGCATACTTCGACTTAATGATATTTTTACCATGAACAATGGAAATTCTATGACTTATGAAGGGGAGTAAAAAAAGGATATGTGTTGATTGTACTTTTTTTCTTCGCTAAGGTTTTTTTCCAATCGGATTTTCTCTCGCAAGGTTTTAATGAGGCAATCCCAAGGCACTAGAAGTTATACAAGAATATTGTACTCTTTTCCTTCGCCAAATTTTTTCCCACCGGGTTTTTATTTGTAAGGTTTTTAACGAGGCATATTCTTAGAAAATTGCTACAAAAGAACTCCATCCCTTCTATATGAAGACAATGTCGCATGTATAGCTCAATTAAAAGGAGGATACATCAAAGGAGATAGTAACAAAGCACATCTCACCAAAATTCTTTTTCACATACGACCTTGAAAAGTGTGGTAACATCGATGTTCAACAAATTCGCCAAAAGATAATCTAGCAGATTTGTTCACCAAAGCATTACTAACTACAACGTTTGAAGGATTATGCGCCAAAATATTGGAATGCGACAAATTGAAAAGACTTAAGGATATATTCATGAGGGGAGCTAATACGCTACGCGCACTCTTTTTTCCTTAACCAAGGTTTTTTCCATCGATTTTTCCCGGTAAGGTTTTTAATGAGACAACTTTTCAATGCGTATGGCTATATAATGTATATCCAAGGGGAGTGTTATAAAAATTATAGTGGATGTCTAGATTCATAGATGTCTAGATTCATTCTTATCTTGTAACTCCCATAAATTCATGAGTTATAAAACTCATGACCTTTTGAGTTTTATAACCTCCTAAAGATTGATGTTAGACATCTATAAAGAATATCATTTGAAAGTGAATGTGATATACAAGAAGATTATGCAAACTCTCTTTTTCTCTAATCATCCTTGTTCTTGTCATCTTTGTTCATAATATTAATTATCTTTTATTCTTAGCATATATTTTGATTGCTCAAAGTAATCCTTCAAACTCAAACATTCCAATTCTCATCTGATTACACTTTCTTTTTTGATACTATATAATCAACTATTAATTTTGACTTTTTCTTCAAACTTCCGTTCTTTGAAAAAAGTGAACAATTAATCGCCACCGACCGGCCGACTGTTGTTGTTTCGGCACAGAGGTGACTGCTCCGGTGGAAGCCATCAAGGTATCTATAATCTATCTATTTTAAATTTGTTTTGTTAAGGTATGAGTATAAAGGCTAGGTTGTGTAGTGCTAATAGAATTTATTGACTCAATTTCAAACTATTTCTTGCCTAAATTTGTAAATTAGATGTTTAACTTAAGTCCTTTGTTTTGAAGCTCAAAGGTTACCTGAGTTATTGTTTGGATGTCATCAACTTCAAGCATTCACGAAAATTAGTTTTTCTGCCTATGAAGTGGTCTGCCAAGTGTTTGATGAAATTTTTCAATGAAGGTGATGGGGTGATTAGGATCGGAGTAAGCATGCAATTGGTTTGTTTATTTTTTTACTCCCATTACAACTTTTTGTAGATGTTATTTAGAAAATTATTTTTTTGGATATATATGTCTATATGTACATGGCTTTAATTAAACAAAAACTAATTAAAAATATCGCTTATACTATCAAATTGTATATTTTTACAAACATGACCACACAGAGTGAGTCAAAGATAAAGAGAGGCAAAACTTTGTTATCTATTATCTTCTTTATGTTCCTTTATAATATTAGCCATTAACGATTTTCTGTCACCATGGTCTTTCTGTAAGACCCCAAATTTTTTGAATAAAGAATAATTTTTCTCGAAATATATTATTGAATATTATGGTGTGGATATGATATAATGTTATAGTTGTGGGTAATATTTGAAAATTTTGTAAAGTAAGCAAGTTGTTATAAAATATTCGTTGTGTCGGGAAATATTCGATTGGTCGGAGAATATTCGTACGACGGCACAATCATTGGTGGACCCCACAACAAAAGTATTATCGTAGTTAGAAAATGACAGAAATATCTTTTTATAAAAATAACGATGAAAGTTTTATCGTTAAACTGTTGAACTATCCGGTGGTAAAAGTACAGTAATACGCGTGATTGCTAAGGGTATA
Organism: Panax ginseng; assembly: GCA_020205605.1. Taxonomy (NCBI): domain Eukaryota; kingdom Viridiplantae; phylum Streptophyta; class Magnoliopsida; order Apiales; family Araliaceae; genus Panax; species Panax ginseng. The sequence continues at coordinate 13,292,903 of CM035131.1, read as the reverse complement.
AGCGAGTCGAACCGAAGCGAATAGAGAGTTACTCCAATTCGAATCGTAATGATAAATTCGTACTCGCTCGTATTTTTTCGAGTCATTTCGATTTGAATCATATTATTAACGAATTCGAGTCTCGCTCGTATTTTTTCGAGTCGAGCCCGAATCGAGTCCGAACTGTGTTGGCTCGTTTACAGCCTTAGTGGTTGCACACACGGTATTGATTATTGATGCTTACGTGAGAAGTCACTCATTTATACTCAATTATTGCTACAGTAATTGTTGCATAGTATCTTACGTTATTTGATTCAATTATTGTCACAGTATTAATATTTTATATTATTAAATCAATAATTATGACGAAAACGTTATTCATATTATTATTTGCAATATTGACGATGTCTAGAAAGTTCTGTCGAGGAGAGGTTTGGTCACCTAATTGCGCGCCAATAGGGAGAAATTCTTATCGAAAAGCCCCCTCTTTCTTGGGAATGATCTGGTTGTTAAATATTATGAGTTATAATATTAATGATGAATAATTGTTATTAGATTAAAAATGTGTTTATTAAAGATAACTAATTTGTGGTAAATATTTATTCAATTTTTGATATAAATATATGGATTGTTATAAGGCATTTGTTGTAAATTTGACTTAGTATTCCATGGGAAGATTTACTAATTTTATGGACCGTCGATGGTGGTTTTAATAGATAACTAATTTGGACCATTGATGGTGGTTTTAATAGTAAATCAATCTGGACCGTCGGTGGTGATTTTAATAGTAAATCAATCTGGACCGTCGGTGGTGGTTTTAAAAATAAATCAATTTAGACAGTCGATGGTGGTTTTAAAAGTAAATCAATTTGGACCGTCGGTTGTGGTTTTAATAGTAATCAATATGAACCGTCCGTTCTAATAGTAAATTAATCTGGACCATTCAGAAATCAGTTAGTATTTAGTCCATTCTCCTATAAATAGAAGCTTAATTCTTCTTTCATTCTCACCAATTCACTTAGATTCACAAGAGACACTATAGAGAGATCAAAAACTATAGAGAGCAAAAAGAAGAGTATTCTGCTACTTCACTATTGCAGTATCCAACCTTCTACTAAGGCAAGTGGTATTATTTCTTCCGTATTCATAAGGAATACTATTTTTCATATTCATCCTTTAATATGTCGGAATAACCTATCTACGCGGATTACGTGCCGTATGACAGGTGAAAATTTATTTGCAATTTTTGTATGTTAATTCTTTTCATATTCTTAAATCTAAACTTACTATGGTATGTATTGCTTCTATAATCCTTGAAATTAGTGGAATATCCTTGAGTTTTGCGCTTCATCCAGTATCGTTTCATTGGAGTATTGATTTGAACTCTTTTATTAAATATCAATATTTTCACCCGGGGTATTATTCACGGGTTACTATTCACTCGGTTACTATTCACCATAATATTATTCACTAGGGTATTCGGGGCACTTTTCATGTTGGGTATTCACGAGTTACTATTCATGGGTTACTATTCGCCCGATTACTATTCACTCAAATATTGTTCATTCCGATATTCGGGGCACTTTTCATGTTGGGGTACTATTCACGGGGTACTATTCCCGAGGTACTATTCACAGAAAAATTTATTTCTTTTCTGTCCAAATTATTTTTGATACATGGATATTATTCTTGAATTTTACTCCACAAAGCAGTATCATGTTGACAATTTGGACATTATTAAATTCTGGATAAATTAAATTATAAAACTTTAAAAATTTATCTTTTGTTTTCTTTTAATTGAATTCTTATATCATTGTCATCATCGTCATGCTTATATTGTGATGAAAGTCATCTTTGGCTTATGTGCATAGATGGACTGTTGATTGGTATGATTATTGTGATGCCCCCAAAATAGGTCCACACGACCCATTCTGAGTCGCCAGATATCATACTATAAAAATTAAATACAAACTTCATTTATACAACTGTTGAACTGTCGTGCAGAATACGACCATAGTTAAACTGTGAGTTTTAATACAAATGTATGTAACTCTCATGGTGCATTGATCACAACCTTACTGTAAGACCCCAACTTATTATAAATAAAATTGAATTTTCTCTATTCATTATTCTAAATTAATAAGGTGTTAATTTCATATAATGCTTTGGTTATGGGTGAAATGTGCAAATTTTGTAAAATAAGCAAGTGGTTATAAAATATTCATTATTGTCGGGGAATATTCATTTGGTCGTGGAATATTCCTTTTGTCGGGTATATTCGTACGACGGCGCAGCCATTCGTGAGGCTCATAACAGAATAACTGTCGGATGAAGAAAACGATAAAGTATAAATTTTTATAAATAACGGCGTAATTATTACCGTTAACACTATTGGAATACCTGGTGGTTAAAATACAGTAATACGCGTGGTGGCATAAGAGCTACACCAGTATTGCATGATTGTTGAATTATTGATTCGTAAGTAAGTAGGCAAGCACTCTCAATAATTGTTACAAAGATAATTCTCAATATTTTATTTTATTGATTCAATAATTGTCTTTGCGTTGATAGTTTATATTATTGTTGTTTCAATAATTGTCATCAGACAAAGATTTCCCATTATCGGATCAATAATTCATATTATTTGAATAATATTATTAGATAAAGATTATAGGCAATGTCAAGAAAGTTCACAAGGAGAGGTTTGGTCACCTAATTGCTTGCCATGAAGAGAAATCCTTATTAGAAAGCCCCTTTTCTGAGGAACTCGCTCGGTCATTATCGTAAGTGTAATTACATAATATTATTTGTGAATAATTAATTATTAATTTATATGATAAGGAAATATTTATTTGATGTGGATATAAATGATAGATTTATTTATGTGGTTATAAATGAAAGAATTAATGCTGAGGTGTTTTATCAGTATTTTGTTAGAATGAAGGTATTAAAAATCATCCGTTTGTGGATTTCGGATATTTTTTGTTTAGAATTTGAAAAAACTCAAAGCTACAAAGTTGTAGAGAATTCAATTTCGTGTGGAATGGACATAAAATTCGTATTTTTCTGATAAACAGGCTATTTTCTATGAATTATTGAAGTTTCCGAAAATAAAATAATTTTTATTAAAATTGGGTGGGACCCATTTTTGGTTGGTGTTGAATACACATGGGCTGCTATTTATTTTGTTTAAGATGGCATGCTTGATTCAAAATTGGTTGGTGTGTAGAAGAAAGAATAAAAAAATATTATATTTTATTATTTTAGTCTCCTATGACGTTCTAGCATTTTTCTATAAATAGACGCTTATGATAGAATTAAAAATCATACCAGAAACAAGTTTTCTTTCTCTCTAGATTATCGAGCGTATTTTTGTGAGTATTTTGATACTTTGAGAGTTGCTATTCAGTGCAAGTTTCTGTCAGCACTATATCGAAATTCAGTCAGAAGTACGGTTATTTTGAGGTAAAGGATGTTATTTTTTTTCGTAATGATGTTATTCTTTCAATATCATTATACCGAAATATTGGTATGGATTTTATTGTGGAATTTTTACCTTTTTGTGTCGGGGTTACTATTCACGTATACGACACTATTAACGAATACGACACAATTCACCGAAAAATAAATTTTTTTCTTTTTGTCCAAGATGTCCATTATGGTTACTATCTTTGATTGTATCCATGTTTTGATCTTTATTTTTGAATTCTGCTTTACAATTAGTTATTATGAAGTATTATTGATCTTGGATAAATTGTTATATGAATCCCTAATATTTGTCCTTCCGCCTCATCAATCGATTCATTTTTTAAAAATATTTTCATCATCTTCAGTCTTAAATGATGATATTATTGAACATCTTTGGCCTGTAGTGCAAAGATGAATGATTAACTGATGAATATCTTTGGCCTGTAATGCAAAGATGAACAGGTGTTGAGATGAACATGACCAACTGGTGATACAAATGAATATCTTTGGCCTGTAGCGTAAAGATAAATATTTGATTAAAGATGTATATTGATTATTGTTACAAGGATAAAATATTGATGATAGACTTTTAAATCTTAGAAGATAGTATAATTCATTCTCTACGTGACTCTTCTAATGGATTGTTGTTTCTGTTGCATTTGTTGATCTAAAACTTGTTGTCTATTATATTCTATCACATTTTTTTCTGTTGAAGACTAATGATAATTTGTTGTATATTATCTTAGTCATAATATTCTTTACTAGGCTAGTTGAGCTCACCCTTTTCCTTTTTATTCCATTTTTCTTCTCAGGATGTGAGAACATAGCAGGATCTAGCCGGGGTATGGAGTGATGGTTCTAGAAAGATATTTTAGCAGTCCTCAATATTTTTGTAAAATAGTGTATGAATAATTGTAATGAGGACTTATTTGAGTGTGGATATTGTCTAGAAGATAATATTTGTATTTAAACTCACAGTATGTGTTGTCGTATTTTGCACGACAATTGTATTATCGAAGTTGTAATTTGCTTTCTGTACCATGTATTTGGCGACTCAGAATGGGTGTTGTATACCTATTTTGGGGGTGTCACACTTACAATGGTACCTTACATAAAAGTATAGTCCATAACTGTTTTAGAAATTAAAATCTTTGGGAAGTGCTCAAGAAAACCTTCGTACATGGGAGGCCATGCGTCTAGGTTATGATAAATATCATATCCACAGAATTATCCTTGGTTGACCCAATAGTCCCCAAAGAAAAACAAAAAGATTGCTATCATCTTCTTTCCAATGGTGAGTCTTCTCTTGACATATAATTATCTCCGTTGTCTCCAAGTGAGAATTATATTTCAAATAAACTCCAAGATTATATAGGCAGTGCTTGTAGATATACTCAGCAAGTGGATGTGCACAACCCTGTCTTATGATAACACGAGGTTGTATGTCATTAGACATTATATGATAGTGGCAAAACACCCTTCCAAAGTTGGGTTCACCTCACCTTATTCGGTTCACCAAAATTAAATATCAAATGACGTATACAATACAACACACTTATCTAAAGTTCTCAATAATATTATTTTCATACTATTTAAGGAGAACCTCAACAAAATTTATAGACCAATCTATTCTATTCTTCTCATTACCCCGTTCCGACCCAAATACCTACACTATTATTATTACCGAAAGGAATTGTGAAGCAAAAAGGGTGAGCACAACTAGCCCAGTAAAGAATATCATAACTCACAAAAATACGCTCGATAATTTAGAGAGAAAGAAAACTTATTTCTGGTGTGATTTTCAATTCTAACCTAAGCGTTTATTTATAGGAAAATGATAGAACGCCATAAGAGACTAAAATAATAAAATATCAATATAATTTATTTCTTTTCTACTCATGCCTCTTGACAATTCTCAGCCACCAGCCATCTTTAAACAAAATTTTGCAGCCCACATGTGTTAAAACAAAAGTGGGTCCCACTCATAATACTGATAAATTCCAAATAAAAAATATCCGAAATTTACAAACGGGTGATTTTTAATACTTCTACTCTGACAAAATACTGATAAAATACCTCAACATTAATTCATTCATTTATAACCATATAAAATAAATAAATCCATCATCAAATAAATATTTCCTTATCATATAAATTAATAATTAATTATTCACAAATAATATTACAGAATCACACTTATGACAACCAGGCAGTTCCTAGAAAAGAGGGGGCTTTCCAATAAGGATTTCTCCTCTTTGGCTGCAATTGGTGACCAAACCTCTCCTTAATGTAACTTTCTAGACATCGCCAATAATGCTATCTAATAATATTATTCAAATAATATGAATTATTGATCCGATAATGGGAAATATCAGGCAATAACAATTATTGAAACAACAATAATATAAACTATCAACGCAGTAATTATTGAATCAATAAAATAATATATTGAATAAGAATTATCAGAACAATTATTGAGTAGTGCCTTCTTTACATAAGAATCAATAATTCAACAATACTGCATGCAATACCACGTAATATCGCTTCAACCAACCACACATATTACTATATTTTAACCACCGTGTAACCCAAAGAAATTAGTAACGGTAATAATTACGCCAGCTATTTATAAAAACTCATACTTTATTGTTTTCCTTCATCCAACCGCTTTTCCGTTATGGGCCCATTAATTGATCAAGGCTGTAAATTTAATATACCCGATAAAAAGAATATTCCACGACCAAACGAATATTCCCCGACAAAAGGAATATTTTATAATCACTTGTTTATTTTGCAAAATTTGCACATTTCACCCATAACCAAAGTATTATATCAAATTAACTCCTTATTATTTCAAGATAATAAATAGAGAAAATTCAATTTTATTTATAATAAGTCGGGTCTTACAACTCCCTCCTTATAAAATTTCGTCCTCTCGAAATTGACGTCACGTACTGGTGTTTTGAATGGTGGGTGGGTACCTCGCTTTCATTTCTGATTCCAACTCCCAGGTCATTTCCTCAATAGCATGGTTCCTCCACAAAACCTTAACTTGTGGTATAACCTTGGTGCGTAGGACATGCTTCTTTCCTATCCAAGATTTTAACAGTACCTCCTCGTACGTTAAATCTTCTTTATCTATCTCTCTGCCTAGTTCTAACGCAATAATGTGGTTCGGCCTTTGACATATTTACGAAGCATAGATACGTGGAAAACATTGTGAACACGAGACATACTTGGAGGTAACGCGAGTCTATAGGCCACATTTTCTATTCTTGGTCAAGAATCTCAAATGGACCAACAAACCTTGGATTGAGCTTTTTCTCTTTCCAAATCTTGTAAACCCCTTCCATGGGAGCAATACGTAATAATACATGATCCCCAATATTAAATTCCACGCCCTTTCGATAAAGATCGTATAACTTTTTTTATCGATCTTGTGAGGTTTCAATACGTTGTCGAATCATTTGGATCTTTTCTGTAGTCATGCATACTAATTCTGGTCCCAACAACGTTGCTTCACCCACCTCGTCCCAGCATACTGGAGAACGACACTTTCGTCCATACAATGCCTCAAATGGAGCCATGCCTATACTTGCTTGATAACTGTTGTTGTAGGAGAATTTCACTAATATTAAATACTTATCCCAACTCCCTTTGAAGTCTAGGACACATAGTCTTAATAGATCTTCAAGAGTTCTGATTGTCCGTCCGTTTGAGGATGGTATGCCGAACTGAATCGTAAATCCGTGCCCATAGCTTTCTGCAAGCTAACCCAAAATCTTGAAGTGAATCACGGGTCACGATCCGAACTATGGATACTTGGCATGCCATGCAATCTCATAATCTCGCTCAGCGACATACGTCCCAGCAAGACATTCAAGGTAATAAGTTTCTCGTATCGGTAAGAAATGGGCAGATTTGGTTAATCTATCAACAATAACCCAAATAGCATCTATGCCTTGAGAAACTTTGGGAAGACCAGAATAAAATCCATGGTAATGTGTTCCCACTTCCATTCCAAATCTCAAGTGGTTCTGAATGGACCTTTTGGCACTTGATGCTTTCTGCGCTTTACTCGGCGACAAGTTAAACACCTCGAGATAAACTCTGCGATATCTCTCTTCATATTGTTCCACCAAAATGTATGTTGAATATCATGATACATTTTGGTACTCCCAGGATTGATTGCAAACGGGGTGTTGTGTGCCTCCATCATGATTCTATGCTTCAAGTCAGAATCGTTAGGAACACAAAGACTAGAGTTAACTCGAAGTATTCCTTCTTCATCAATTCTTGCTTCTGGAATAGCTCCTTCTTGCACTTTCTTCTTCATACGCATCAGCCCCAGGTCCGTAGCTTGAGCCGCTTTAACTTTATCGATTAAAGTCGGTTCTACTCGTATATTCGCCATCATCATGTGGGTCTCTGGAGTCTTTAAATTTATCTCCATCCTTTGCAAGTCATACAAAATGGGCCTTTGCGTTGACAATATCGCACTCGTACTTGCATATGATCTTCTACTCAATGCGTCAGCTACATCTTAAGCCAACGTCGTTGCCGCATATTGAGTTCTTTTTGGGTGAAGAAATATTTGAGGCTTTTATGGTCCGTATAAATCTCCACTTTCTCCCCATACAAGTAGTGTCTTCATATCTTCAACGCGAATACGACTGCTGCCAACTCCAGATCATGAGTAGGATAATTCCTCTCATATTCTTTGTGTTGTCGTGAGGCATAGGCTATGACTTTCCCATGTTGCATGAGAAAACATCCTAACCCTTTGCCTGAAGCATCGCTGTAGATGACAAATCCATCCGAACTAGATGGTATTGCCAGAACAGTTGCCGAAATGAGTCTCCTCTTGAGCTCTTGGAAACTCCTTTCGCATACCTCGCTCCATACGAATTTTGTATCTTTCCGAGTCAGCTGAGTTAACGAAGTAGCGATTCGAGAAAATCCTTCCACGAATCTCCGATAATAACCAAATAAGCCTAAAACCTGCAGACTTGGTCACCGACTTTTGGTTGTTCTAACTTTGTATTGCTTCAATCTTCGTTCAGTCAATGATACTCCATGTTTTGACACCACGTGCCCAAGGAATGCTACTTCCTCAAGCCAGAACTCGCATTTCTTCAGCTTGGCATAAAGCTTGTTTTCACGAAACCTTTCAAGTATCAGCTTCAAATGGTGTTCATGATCTTCACGGCTTTTGGAATAGATGAGAATGTCATCAATAAAGACAACAACGAACTGATCCAAATATTCCTTGAATACACGGTTTATCATATCCATGGGCAAAGAGGAGCATTAGTCAATCTAAAAGACATGACTAAGAATTCATAATGCCCGTCTCTAAGAGTTCGAAGGCGCTTTGAATATCCTCGCTTTTAATCTTCAAATTGATGGTATCCGAATGAAGATCGATCTTTGAAAAGAATTGTGCTCCTTGTAACTGGTCAAACAGGTCATCAATGCGAGGTAGCGGATACCTATGGTGACATGGTTTAATTCTCTGTAGTCAATACAAAGTCGCATACTCCCGTCTTTCTTCTTTACGAATAAAACAGGAGCACCTCAAGGAAATGTACTAGGACGAATGAAACCGATGTCTAATAATTCCTGCAGTTGAACTTTTAACTCCTGAAGTTCAATAGGAGCCATTCGATATGGGGTTTTAGAAATGGGCTTTGTACCCAGTTCAAGGTCAATAAAGAAATCAACATCACGTTATGGGGGTAGACCCGGAAGTTCTTTAGGAAATACATTAGGAAATTCTCTAACAACATAAATATTATCCAAATCTGACTTGTCTTTATTCAAATCTATAACATGGGCTAAGAAAGCTTGGTATCCGTTTTTCAATAAACGAATAACTTTGTGGCTTGATATGACAGTGACTGATTTTAGTGGTTTAGTTGTTTGAATTCGTATGATAGGTTGGTTAGGAATATGAAAACTAACAACCTTACGAAAATAATCAATTTTGGCATGATAAGTGGTTAACCAATCAATTCCTAAAATCACATCAAAAGTAAGTATCTTTAAAGAGATAAGATCAATAGGTAATGTGATAGTGCCAACTTGGATCATGCAAGATTTATAAACTATAGATGTAACGAAGGTTTCACCCAACGGAGTTTCAACAGATAAGTCAAAGTCCAATTTCTCCGGAGTCAAGTTTAAACGTTGAGCACAAGCAGGAGAGATAAAAGAATGGGTAGAACCGATATCTAATAAGGTATAAACTTCGCAAGAATTCAAGATTAGCTTATCCGTGATCACCTTGTTTGGGTTCCTCTCGTTTTGGCCAGTCACGACAAACGCTCTTCCAGGAACTGCTGATTTCAACTTATTTGGGACAGCCTTTGGAGTCACCATCCCTGCTGAACTTGGTTTTGCTACAGAGTAGTCTCGACCGATATGGCCCTCCTTTCCACAGTTATAACATACCTTGGATTGTTGTGGACAGTTTGGGCTGATATGTCCCTCTTTCCCGCATTTGTAACATCTAACTGGCGATCGATCTTCTCACCTAGAATTTGTTATTGGTGCTGGTGTTGCTGCTGATGTCTTCCCGTCATTGTTGAATCTCCTCTTTCTAAAATTTTCACTTGACTCACCTCTCCTATTATCATGGCCAAGATTACCACCCGAGTGGTTACCGCCGTTGTCCATATTTTTCCCTCCTCGCTGGTTATCATCGTTCTGATGATTGCTGTCACCGGTATGACTTTGGTTGTGGTCCCTTGGTTGAGTATACTCATTATCTCGCTCTAGTAATTGAGCCCTATTGACAACATCTGAATACAGAGAAAATTTTTAAGAGATAAGGTATTAACGAATCTCGGGTTTTAGACCTCTCAGAAACATCTGCGTCATACGTTCCTCATTCTCCACCAAATGAGGTGCAAACCTGGATAACTCCACGAACTTTGCCTCATACTAAGACACCGTCATGTTGTTCTGTTCCAGTCTAATAAACTCTACCTCCTTCATATGACGAATACTTTCAGGAAAATACTTGTCATTGAACAGTTCCTGAAATCTTTCCCATGATATGTTAGGTGCGGCTAGCTGGGTACGCTTCACAGATTCCCACCAGTAATCTGCCTCACCATGGAACATAAAGGTGGCGAATGGAACTTTCTGTTCCTCCGTGCATCCCAAAACATCGAATATCTTGACCCATGTTTCCGCCTTAATTGGATCGGGCTTTCCCCAGAAATCTGGTGGTCCCAACTCCTTGAACTGCTTGGCTGTGACTGACCGTGCGTTGCCATCACTTCCACCCGTATTTTGTACACGTGTCTCCCTCTTCTGTTTTGCATGAACTGCAAAAAGGTCCTAAACATTCCATCATTCATCGTTTGCTCGGTAGCATTGTTTACAGAAGGAATATTGCCTTCCCGTTGCACGTTCTCCTGGTTTGTGACTAAAGGTTGTTCCACAGTCTCATACACTCCATTGTTAACATTCTCAGCAGCCATTTTTAAATACTTCCATAAAATAAGGGTTAATTAAACAAATTAACATATCACATAATATCCCTATATTATGACCGACCAACAAATAAGGTTAGATAGGACACACTAGCGAAGGATTTACTCATCTCTCCCCTCCTAGTTCTATTCCCCATCTCCGCTTGAGACCATATCCTTAAGCTTTGATACAAACCGTGGCGCCCCAAAATAGGTATACAACACCCATTCTGAGTCACCAAATACATGATACGTAAAGTAAACTACAACTTCAATAATACATTGACGTGCAAAAATACGACAATACATACCGTGAGTTTAAATACAAATATTGTCTTCTAGACAATATCAACACTCAAATAAGTCCTCATTACAATTATTCATACACTATTTTACAGAAATAGTGAGGACTACTAAAACATCTTTCTAGAACCATCACTCCATAACCCGACTCGATCCTGCTATGTTCTCACCTCTTGAGAAGAAAATGGAACAAAAAGGAAAAGTGTGAGCTCAAATAGCCCAGTAAAGAATATTATGACTAAGATAATATACAACAAATTATCGTTAGTCTTCAACAGGAAAAAATCTGATAAAACATAATAGACAACAAGTTTTAGATCAAAATTCTGTAGCGGAAACAACAATCCATTAGAAGAGTCACGTAGAGAATGAATTCTACTATCTTCTAAGATTAAAAAGTTCATCATAAATATTTCATCCATGTAACAACAATCAGTATACATCTTTAATCAAATATTCATCTTTGCACTACAGGCCAAAGATATTCATTTGTATCACCAGTTGGTCATGTTCATCTCAACACCTGTTCATCTTTGCAATACGGGCCAAAGATATTCATCAATTAATCATTCATCTTTGCACTACAGGCCAAAGATATTCAGTAATATCATCATTTAAGACTGAGGATGATGAAAAAAATACTTTAAAGAAAACGAACCCAGTGAGAGAGAAGGACAAATATTAGGGATTCGTATAACAGTTTATCCAAGATCAATAATACTTCATAATAATCAATTGTGAAGCAGAATTCAAAACCAACGATCAAAATATGGATACAATCAAAGATAGTAGCCAAAATAGACATCTTGGATAAAAAGAAAATTTTTTATTTTTCGGTGAATAGTGCCGTTTTCGTGAATAGTGTCGTATATGTGAATAGTAATCCCGACACAACAAGTTCTAAATTTGATTAAAAAGTTCACCAATATTTTGGCATAATGATATGGAAGAAAATAATATCATTTAAGAAGAAAATAACATTCCTTACCTCAAAAGAACGATACTTCTGATCGGAATATCGGATAGAAAGTCGAAGGAAACTTGTAACGAACAACAACTCTCAAAGTATCAAAATACTCACAAAAATACGCTCGATAATCTAAAGAGAAAGAAAACTTGTTTCTGGTGTATTTTTCAATTCTAACCTAAGCGTCTATTTATAAGAAAATGCTAGAACGCCATAAGAGACTAAAATAATAAAATATCAATATAATTTCTTTCTTTTCTACGCATGCCTCTTGACAATTCTTAGCCACCAGCCATCTATGAACAAAATTTTGCAGCCCACATGTGTTAAAACAAAAGTGGGTCCCACTCATAATTTAATAAAAATTATTTTATTTTCTGAAACTTCAATAATTCATAGAAAATAGCCCGTTTATCTGAAAAATACGAAACATCATAATCATACTAATAAATCATCTTTGCACTACGGCCAAAGATATTCATTAACAATTCATCTTTGCACTACAGGCGAAAGACATACAACTATATTATAGAAGAGTCAAGTAGAGCATGATATCTACTATCTTAGTATTTAATTAAAAGTGTATTATCAATATGTAATCGGCGAGACTCGCCTTAATAAATAATCCACATCATTGAATCATCCCCACACTACGTACCAAAGATATTCACTAAGTATTACGACCACGCAATTATCTATGCACTACTACAGGCAAAGGATATTCGTGTTTTCAACAATGGTCATGATTATACCCTAATAATCCTCGGTTATAATCATACCAATAACTCGCCCATCAATGCACGTAAGCCAAAGATATACAATTATAAAATCAATAATCAATACCCATCTTCGCACGTAAGCCAAAGATATACAACTATAAAACCAATAATCAATACCCCATCTTTGCACGTAAGTCAAAGATATACAATTATAAAATCAATAATCAATAGTCCATCTTTGCACGTAAGCCAAAGATGACTTTCATCACAATATAAGCATGAGGAGGATGACAATGATATAAGCATTAATCAAACAAAAACAAGGATAAATATTAAAGAATTTAAATTTATCCAATTATTATCAATCACTTAATAACTCATAATCTAATATTATTAATATTATAACAATATTTTAATCACTTTTTAAACTTATAAATAATTTATTTTAATTGTTTACACTTTACCAAATAATGCATTTAATCATTCAAAAATGTCATACTCATAAGATTTCATCACCAATGATTAAATCCCTTATCAAAAATCTGCATATACCTTATATATGATTCCCAAGCCATAAAATCCTATTTTCCAATTTTGTTACTTCACATAACATATTTAATTCATTTACTCATAACTAGTTCATTTTCATGAAAAATACCAAATCAGTCCCAAAAATATTTTTTTTCTGGGATTTAGCAGAATATAGTCCCATATTGAACATATATTTTTCTCGGAATTTTTAAAATTCATTTACTATTTTTTATATGGCCAAAACTGCTGAATATTTAGACATTTATCATAAATTGTACTTTTGTCCAAAAATTCTAAAATTTAAAGGGTATACTGCTGTTATATAGATATACTCCCAATAAAAATTTTACCAATTTTAAAGTTAACCACAAGGAGTTATAAGGGTTTACTTTTAAAATAGTCTGTTCCCATAAAATTCATAACTCCTAATCTATACATCCAAAAATCGTTATTTTTGGACACAATCTAAAAAACTCATCAAATTATCATTTCAAATTTTTCCATAATTTTTGAGGGTCGGAAATATTACGAAACTGCAAATGGATTTTCGTCCGCCATGCGGTAATCCACGTAGACAGATCATTTCCACAATTTAATAAGAAATGAATACGAAGGATCATTCACCATGCATGTGTTAATCCACATAGCCAGGTTATTCCAACAGAATAATAAAGAATGGAATAACAAAAGAATTCACCATGCATGCGATAAACCGCACAGACAAGTTATTCCAAACAGAATAATAAAGAATGGAACCAGTGTAAGACCCCAACTTAATATAAATAAAATTGAATTTTCTCTATTCATTATTCTAAATTAATAAGGTGTTAATTTGATATAATGCTTTGGTTATGGGTAAAATGTGCAAATTTTACAAAATAAGCAAGTGGTTATAAAATATTCATTTTTGTCGAGGAATATTCTTTTGGTCGTGAAATATTCTTTTTGTCGGGGAATATTCGTACGACAGCGCAGCCATTCGTGGGGCTCATAACAGAATAACTGTGGGATGAAGAAAACGACAAAGTATGAGTTTTTATAAATAACGGCGTAATTGTTACCGTTAACACTATTGGAATACCTGGTGGTTAAAATACAGTAATACGCGTGGTGGCACAAAGAAATATTACCAGATATTGCACAAGATTTGTTGAATTATTGATTAAGTAGTAAGAAGGCACTACTCAATAATTGTTACGAGAGTTATTGCTCAATATTTTATTTTATTGATTCAATAATTCTTTGCATTGATAGTTTATATTATTGTTGTTTCAATAATTGTCATTGCACAAAGATTTTCCATTATCGAGCAATAATTCATATTATTTGAATAATATTATTAGATAACATTATTGGCAATGTCTAGAAAGTTCGCATCAATGAGAGGTTTGGTCACCTAATTAAGCGCTACCAAGAAGTATAAATCCTTATTGAAAGCCACCTCTTCCTCGGAACCGCCTCGGTCATAAAGTGTGATTCTGTAATATTATTTGTGAATAATTAATTATTAATTTATATGATAAAAAAATATTTATTTGATGATGGATTTATTTATTTATATGGTTATAAATGAAGGAATTAATGCTGAGGTATTTTATCAGTATTTTGTCAGAGTAGAAGTATTAAAAGTCACCTGTTTGTGGATTTTGAATATTTTTTGTTTGGAATTTGGAAAAACTCAAAGCTACAAAGTTGTAGAGAATTCGATTTCAGGAAGAATGGAGATAAAATTCGTATTTTTCTGATAAACGAGTTATTTTCTATGAATTATTGAAGTTTCAGAAAATAAAATAATTTTTATTAAATTATGAGTGGGACCCACTTTTGTTTTAACACATGTGGGCTGCAAAATTTTGTTTAAAGATGGCTGGTGGCTGAGAATTGTCAAGAGGCATGCGTAGAAAAGAAAGAAATTATATTGATATTTTATTATTTTAGTCTCCTATGACGTTCTAGCATTTTCCTATAAATAGACGCTTAGGTTAGAATTAAAAATCACACCAGAAACAAGTTTTCTTTATCTCTAGATTATCGAGCGTATTTTTGTGCGTATTTTGATACTTTGAGAGTTGTTGTTCGTTACAAGTTTCCTTCGACTTTCTATCCGATATTCCAATCAGAAGTACCGTTATTTTGAGGTAAGGGATGTTATTTTCTTCTTAAATGATATTATTTTCATCCATATTATTATGCCAAAATGTTGGTGAACTTTTTAATCAAATTTAGAACTTGTTATGTCGGGGTTACTATTCACGTATACGGCACTATTCACGAATACGGCATTATTCACCGAAATAAAAAATTTCCTTTTTGTACAAGATGACTTTTTTGGCTACTATCTTTGATTGTATCCATGTTTTGATCGTTATTTTTGAATTCTGCTTCACAATTGATTATTATGAAGTATTATTGATCTTGGATAAACTGTTATACGAATCCCTAATATTTGCCCTTCTGTCTCACTGGGTTCATTTTCTTTAAAGTATTTTTTTCATCATCCTCAGTCTTAAATGATGATATTACCAATATCTTTGGCTGTAGCCAAGCAAAGATGAATGATTAATCGATGAATATCTTTGGCCCGTAGTGCAAAGATGAACAAGTGTTGAGATGAACACACCAACCGGTGATACTGAATGAATATCTTTGGCTCAGTAGTGCAAAGATGAATATTTGATTAAAGATATATGTTGATTGTTGTTACAGGGATAAAATATTGATGATGAACTTTTAAATCTTAGAAAATAGTAGAATTCATTCTCTACGTGACTCTTCTAATGGATTGTTGTTTCCGCTGCAGAATTTTGATCTAAAACTTGTTGTCTATTATGTTTTATCAGATTTTTCCCTGTTGAAGACTAACGATAATTTGTTGTATATTATCTTAGTCAGAATATTCTTTACTGGGCTAGTTGAGCTCACCCTTTTTCTTTTTGTTCCATTTTTCTTCTCAGGAGTTGAGAACATAGCAGGATCGAGTCGGGATATGGAGTGATGGTTCTAGAAAGATATTTTAAGATCCTCACTATTTTCTCAGTAAAATAAAGGTATGAATAATTGTAATGAGGACTTATTTGAGTGTTGATATTGTCTAGAAGACAATATTTATATTTAAACTCACAAATGTGTGTTATCGTATTTTGCACGATAATTATATTATTGAAGTTGTACTTTGCTTTCTCGTACCATGTATTTGGCGACCCGAATGGGTGTCAGATACCTATTTTGGGCGCCACAACCAGTCACGCAGAATCAAGATGCATGTGATATTCCAACAGAATAATAAAGAATGGAATAACAACGAAATTCACCGGGCATGCAATAGACAAAGACAGCAGTGTTATTCCAATGTAATAATAAAGAATGAAATAACAAAAGAATTCACCATGCATGCGATGTAATCGCACGCATACGGAGTTATTACAACGTAATAATAAAGAATGGAATAATGTAAGAATTCACCATGCATGCGATAGATCCTTGCATGTGTTATTCCCAATGTAATAATAAAGAATGGAATAACAACCCTTACGTAGTATTGAAAGAAAATAACTCTCTTTATGAATACGAAAGAATAATACCCTTTACTATAATAACAATATCCCTTACCTTAAAAGAAAACCGGATACCGGAATAAAGAGATAACGTACTTCTCTTCTCCTTTCTCTTTATAATTTCTCTCATAATAATTGCTCTATAGTTTTAGTGAATTGGTGAGAAATGAAGGAAGAATGAGCTTATTTATAGGAAAATATAGTTTCGATAATTGCACATTTTGGGGCTCAAAATATTACAATTATAATACCTTCCTCTTTTCTTCATTTTAATTTAGTCCTACAAGTATTATCAAACTTGCACCACCTCTCCTAATAGTAAATAATGTGAATCAATAGTTCAATCATGTGAATCAATAGTTATAATCATGTGAAAATATGAATTACAGTATAGTACCTCCATCTTACCTCCATTTTTAACTTAGTCATGCAAGCATTATCAATCTTGCACCAACTCCCCTAATAGTACAAGAATGTGAATCAATAGTACACACATGTGAACAAATAGTTATAATCATGTTAATTAATAACAATTAATTGCTCATTTACCCGATTAATTACCCGGTTGGTCAATATAACTTCCAGACATCAATTACTATCGAAATAAATGTCGATTTCCACTAACACTAATAATCCCAACACAATGGAAATATTTTTCTCAACAATTTCATTTTTGAAATTTTAAAGTTTGACTTTTTTCTGAAAAAGTCAACTGTTGACTTTTTTGTCCAAACAGTTAACCCCGACAAATTTTGTGTTTATAGTCTATTTCTACTAATTTCATCGTTCCGGACTCAAATATCACGTCCGCGTCTCCAAATTCAACTCCGAACTCAAATTCGATTTTTAATAACATTCATCATTAATATTATAATTCACAATATTTAACAACCAGGTCGTTCCCAGAAAGAGGGGGCTTTCCGATAAGGATTTCTCCTTATTGGCGCGCAATTAGGTGACCAAACCTCTCTTTGACAGAACTTCTAGACATTGTCAATATTGCAAATAATAATATGAATAACTTTGTCGTCTCAATTATTGATTTAATAATATAACATATTATGCATATGATACTATGACAATAATTAAATCAATAATATGAGAGATATGATACAGCAATTATTGTAGCAATAATTGAGTATAACTGAGTGACTTCTCATGTAAGCATCAATAATCAATACTGCAGTATTACTACTATGCAACCACGCCAGATTATTATACTTTTTTATCGAGTAGTTCAACAGTTTTAACGGTAACACTTTCGCTGTTATTTTTATAAAAAGATAATTATGTAATTTTCTTACTACGACAATACTTCCGTTGTGGAGTCCACCAATGATTGTGCCGTCCTATGGATATTCCCCGATAAAAAGAATATTCTATAACAACTTGCATACTTTGAAATTTTTTCACATATCACCCTTAACTTTAACCTTTTATCAATTTAACCATTTACTAAATAGAATAATTATAAGAAAATTTAATACTTTCATTTCATAAAATTCGGGGTCTCACAACTATGACTATGGATAATTCGGTATGATTATGACCATTGATGATTACACGAATATTCTTGGCCCGTAGTGCAAAAATAATTTGTGGACGTGATACTAATGAATATCCTTGGCCCGTAGTGCAAGGATGATTCGATGATGTGATTTATTTATTAAGCTAACACAGCGATAAAGTTAATGATAAATATTTTAAATCATAGAAGATAGTAGATATCATGCTCTACTTGACTCTTCTAATGAATTGCTTGTTCCGTTGTAGTTAAACTTGTTGTCTATTATATTCTATCAGTTTAACATTGTTGAAGGCTAATGATAACTTATTCTGCATTATCTTAGTCATAATATTTTATACTGGACTAGTTGAACTCACCCTTTTACTTACATTGTTCTCTTCAGGAAATGAGAACGTAGCCGGAACTAGTCGGGTAACAGAGTGATGGTCCGAGATGGTGTTATAGTAGTCCTCACTATTCTATAAAATAGTGTGACAATAAATATAATGAGGACTCCATTTGAGTTTGGATATTGTCTAGAAGATAATATTCGTGTAAAAACTCTCAGCTCATATTGTATAATTAAGTTTGTATTTGTATTCAGTACCATGTATTTGACGACCCAAGATGGGTGATGTATAACTATTTTGGGGGTGTCACAGTTTTTGTTATTATGATCTTTCTATGTATTTTTTTGAACTAATTTTTAATTTTAGGTAATTTTGTCTATTAAATTTATTAATTGTTATACATTATTTGCAGAAGAAGGAAAATATAATCTCGATTAACTAAAATATTGTGGTATTTTTAAAATTATTATATTGAAATTTGGGGTTTTCCATATTATTTGTATAGTTTGTGTGATGGCTTATCCTAAACCTAAGTATGAAATGTGGTTCATAGGAATTGACTGAATCGATGGCTAAGCTTATCAATAGAATTCAAACTTTGAAATAGGTATCAATTAACAATTGCCCTGGAATTTTAATTCAATTCTCTTCTATTGTGGACTTTACCACGTTATTGTTGGCATCTTGCTACTATCAAGGATGATTCCATCTGGTGCTTCTCAACATGGAATCCTTTAAATTGTGTTTCTTATGCTAATAGTTTGGTCTTCACTTTTTGATAATACTATTGTGAGAAAACTTTTGTCTACATAAAAACATCAACCGGGTTTTGTGGTTCCTTAATTAATTGATTACATTTTCTTCTCTCTCTATCTCTTTCAGTTATTTAAATTTTTGCGTGGTTGTCTATAGTGCGTTGTTCCAAGGTTGACTTCAAAAAAAATGTAGTGGTAGAGGTTTGAAAAAAATAATGGCATTGTGGGGCTTTGTAATAGAATTTGATTTAATATACATCAATACTATCTTCTGTGTAATAATTTTTCTCAATTTGCAGGATATATTTTTGACTCTTAACATGTTGACTTAGGGGGTGTTTGATAAAAATTGTCTGAATCTGAATGAAAAAAGTTGTTTGATAATTGATATGTATGAAACATTTGAATAACAATATTTTACTAAATATACAATTTTGTCAATCTATATTAAAATAAATAAATACAATATTCATTAGCAGGAGTAGAATGAATAAAATAAAAAAAATTGAATCACATATATAATTAATCTTAACAATATCAATGAATTTTAAAATTTTATATTATATTATATTTAATATAAGACCCATCCCTCTCTCTCTATATGTCTGCAAGTTGCCCCTCCGTAATGATCTATCTATAATCTACACATACAATCCTTCTATATTTATCCTCAATAAAACCCAAAATTAGTACTAGCAACTATAATTTTTTGTACCAGTGTACCCTAATGTTCAGAAAGAAGAAGACGAAATGGCGTTGATGCTGGAAGAAAGGGGTTTAAATAAGCGTTTTTTTTATTCTGCAGATTTCAATAGTTCTATAGATTTCGAATGAGTAAATCAATCACATCTGCCGAACCAAACGATCGATCGAAACTACAGAGAAGTGAGAAACGATGGTTATTTGGGTAAAAATGATGTGCATATCCATTCAATAATTTTTTTTAAAGAATCGGTCAGATGAATTCAGTGTCATTCAGATTTTATAATATACAAACAAACAGTCTGAATGGCTTATTCGCTCAGATCTGTACTCATTCTGACGCATTAAGTTGTATACAAACAGCCCCTAAGCCTTATTAATGGTTTTGGATCAGAGATTCTTATTTTTTTTTATTTCCTTATTCACATGTATTTCTAACATAGATTTATTTAATAGATTTGACACTTAGGATTTGCAAAGTTGGAGGTTAAAGATACTCAAGTAAAGGTGTGTTGTGATGTAAGTTTGAAGTCATCTATAAGAACTTTGCTAACAAATATTAATTCAAGGTATGTCACTACACTGAAAACAGCTAATTCCGATGGAATATTTCGTCGAAAATAAGGTTATTCTGTCGAAAATACCTTATTTTCGAAGGAATATTCTGTCAAACGTTCGGACGAATATATTGTCATCGAGCTTATTTTCGTCACAAATTTGGTCGAAAAAACTTATTACCGACGGACTTATTACCGACGAACTATCTATCAGAAATAAACTATACTCGACGGAATTTATCCCGTCAGAAAAAATTTGCCAAATAAAGCTTGCCATGTGGCACTACATGAAAGTGATATCTTTTTTAATTTTGACGGAATTTGCATCGAAAATAGCTTCTATTCCGTCGGAAAATAATATTTTATAAAATAAATTAAATTCATTATTTCCGGCGAAAAATTCCATCGATTTTGACTTATTCCGTCAGAAATATCAATTTTGTTTTACTATTTTTTTTATTTTGCATTTCTAGGTTTTTAAAACCCTTTTTTATACTTGTAACCTGTTTATCACAACAATACATACAATAATTAATATTCAACTCATAATACAACTACATCCAACAACCAGCAACAACATATATATCATAATCAACCCATAATACAACGTTGTATATACTTTTCTTCGAATACATTCTAACGTTATATAACGATGCCAATTAAAAACTAAACTATAAAGAATAACAAAACAACTCAACTAAACTTATAAACTACAATGATGTATCTTATAAACTTCAAAACTAAATTGCAAAATAAAATTACAAAAATATAAACAATGATCATGTACAGATAACAATGGTGTAATTTATATGTAGAGTATACTTTAATATAGTATAACTTATAAACTAAAATGAACAATTAAATGGCGCTGAATAATTATCACTACGTGCCTATACAATGTTCTACGAAACATCGATAGTTATCGACGATGTAAAATCCCAAATTTTGCGAATAAAGATTTAAATTTCTCGAATTTTTTTTGAATATTATGGTGTGGATTTAATATAATGTTATAGTTGTGGGTAATATATATAAATTTTGCAAAGTATGCAAGTTGTTATATTATATTCGATTGGTTGGGGAATATTCATCGTGTTTGGGGGAATATTAAATGCGACTCAAGACAATCATTGGTGGACCCCACAACGGAATTATTGTCGGATTGAGAAAACGAAAAAAATATTTTTATGAAAATAATGGCGGAAGTTTTACCATTAATACTGTTGAACTACTCGGTAGTAAAAGTACAGTAATACGTGTGGTTGCATAATAGCACACGGTATTGATTATTGATGCTTACGTGAGAAGTCACTCAATTTTGTTCAATTATTGCTACAGTAGTTGTTGCATAGTATCTCACGTTATTTGATTCAATTATTGTTGATTGTTATATATATATATATATATTATATATATATATATAAGTATTGTTTTATTAGTATTATTAATGTAATAAAATAGAAAAACTTTTTATATAAAATAGAATACTTTTATAAAGTTATTCTATAAATAGAATATATTATATTCTATTATGCATAGTGTTTTTGCATAGTAAAATTTTTTATATAAAATGTAATACTTTTATAAAGTTATTCTATAAATAGAATATATTATATTTTATTATGCATAGTGTTGCATAGTGCTGCGTGATAGTATTTTGTATAGTAAAATCTTTTTTATATAAAATGTAATACTTTTATAAAGTTATTCGTTTTATTAGATTATAAATAGAATATATTTTATTTTATTTAAAAGATTTTGCTTTAAATCTGACCGTCCGATTAAAAAGTAAATCAATCAGCACTGCTCATGAATTAGTTACTTATGCGCAGTCCATTTTTCTATAAATAAAGCTCATTCCTTCATTATTTCTTACGAATTCAATGAAACTCTAGAGAGAAACTATAGAGAAAGAAAAAAAGTATTCTGCTACTTCACTACTTCTATATCCGCTTTCTTACGTAAGGTAAGGGTATTATTTCTTTTGTATTCATGAAGAGAACTTCTGTTGTTCCATTCTTTATTATTCTATTGGAATAACCTGTATACGCGGACTACCCTATACTTGATGAAATTCTTCTATTCCATTCCTTATTATTCTGTTGAAATAAGTTGTCTATGCGAAGTACCGCATGCATGGTGATTTCTGTTGTTATTTCATTCTTTATTATTACATTTGGAACATCATGCTTGCGGTAAAATTTACCTTTGACCGATTCCGTTATTTATTATTCGATAGAATAACTTTGCTCTATACAAAGTACCGCATGCATGGTGATTTCGCATTGTTATTCCATTCGTTATTATTCATTTGAAACATCCTCATGCATATGCGTTTTACGCCGGACTGGTTCCGTCTTTTTATTATTCTCCGTTAGAATATCATATACATGCATTTTACGCCGACCTAGTTCCGCTTTTATTATTCTGGTGGAATATCCTCGCTTCATATGCGTATTACGCTGACCGGTTCCGTTATTTATTATTCTATTGGAATAACTCGTCTGTACATGAAGTACCGCATGCATGGTGATTTATGTTGTTATTTCATTCTTTATTATTACATTTGGAATATCCTCGCTTCGGTGCGTATTACTCGACCGGGTTCCGTTATTTAATATTTTGTTGAATAACTCAGTATATGCAAGCACCGCATGCATGGTGATTTCTTTTGTTATTCCATTCTTTAATATACTCAATTGGTTAAAGTTTGACTTACATACTCCATGAAATTAGTGGAATATCCTTGATATTTTCGCGGCTTCATCCAAAGATCTTTTCATGGAAATATTCTTCTGAGCATTCTTAAATTTTACTCTACAAAGAAGTATCATGTTGACAATTTGGATGTTATTAGTGTGACGCCCCCAAAATAGGTATACAACACCCATTCTGAGTCGCCAAATACATGATACCGAAAGTAAACTACAACTTCAATAATACAATTGTCGTGCAAAATACGACAACACATATTGTGAGTTTAAATATAAATATTGTCTTCTAGACAATATCAACACTCAAATAAGTTCTCATTACAATTATTCATACACTATTTTACAGAAATAGTGAGGATTGCTAAAACATTTTTCTAGAACCATCACTCCATACCCCGACTCGATCCTACTATGTTCTCACCTCCTGAGAAGAAAATGAAACAAAAAAGAAAAGGGTGAGCTCAACTAGCCTAGTAAAGAATATTATGACTAAGATAATATACAACAAATTATTGTTAGTCTTTAACAGGGAAAAATCTGATAAAACATAATAGACAACAAGTTTTAGATCAAAATTACTGCGGTGAAGCAATGATCCATTAGAAGAGTCACGTGAGAGAATGAATTCTAATATCTTCTAAGATTTAAAAGTTCATCATCAATATTTTATCCTCAGAACAACAATCAAGATACATCTTTAATCAAATATTCATCTTTGCACTATAGGCCAAAGATATTCATTTTATATCACCAATTTAGTCATGTTCATCTCAACACTGCTCATCTTTTGCACTACGCCAAAGAAGATACTCATCGATTAATCATTCATCTTTGCACTACTGGGCCAAAGATATTCAAGAATATCAATTGTGAAGCAAAATTCAAAAATAACGATCAAAACATGGATACAATCAAAGATAGTAACCAAAATAGACATCTTGGACAAAAGGAAAATTTTTATTTTTCGGTGAATAGTCTTAAATATCGTGAATAAAGGTCGTATCGTGAATAAGAAACCCCGACACAAAAAGTTCCAAATTTGATTAAAAGTTCACTAATATTTCTAAGATAATGATATTGAAGGAAATAATATCATTTGAGAAGAAAATAACATCCCTTACCCCAAAATAACGGTACTTCTGATCAGAATATAGGATAGAAAGTTGAAGGAAACTTGTAATGAACAACAACTCTCAAAGTATCAAAATACTCACAAAAATACGCTCGATAATCTAGAGAGAAAGAAAACTTATTTCGGTGTGATTTTCAATTCTAACCTAAGCGTCTATTTATAGGAAAATCTTTAGAAACGCCATGTAGGAGACTAAAATAATAAAATATCAATATAATTTCTTTCTTTTCTCGCATGCCTCTTGACAATTCTCAGCCACCACCATCTTTGAACAAAATTTTACAAATTACATGTGTTAAAACAAAAGTGGGTCCCACTTTCATAATTTAATAAAATTATTTTATTTTCTCAAACTTCAATAATTCATAGAAAATAGCCCGCTTATCAAAAAAATACGAATTTTATGTCCATTCTTTTAAATTGAATTCTCTACAACTTTGTAGCTTTTGAGTTTTCCAAATTCCAAATGTAAAATATCCAAAATCCACAAACGGGTGATTTTAATACTTCTACTCAAAAAAAAATCTTGATAAAAACACCTCGATTAATTTCATCATTTATAACCATATAAAATAAATAAATCCATCATCAAATAAATATTTCCTTATCATATAAATTAATAATTAATTATTCATAAATAATATTACGTAATCACACTTATAACAACCAGCGCCTTCGAGAAAAGAGGGGGCTTTCCAATAAGTTTTTCTCTTATTTGGCAATTAATTAGGTGACCAAACCTCTCCTTGATGAACTTTCTAGACATTGCCAATAATACTATCTAATAATATTATTCAAATAATATGAATTATTGATCCGATAATGGGAAATAATCATGCGATGACAATTATTAAAATAACAATAATATAAACTATCAACGCAGCAATTATTGAATCAATAAAATAAAATATTGAACAGTAACTACTGTAACAATTATTGAGTAGTGCCTTCTTATGTAAGAATCCATAATTCAACAATATCATAATACTGGTAATACTTCCGCATGCAACCACACATATTACTGTATTTTAACCACCAGGTATTCCAATAGTGTTAACGGTAACAATTACGCCGTTATTTATAAAAACTCATACTTTGTCGTTTTTCTTCATCCAACCGTTTTCCGTTATGGGGCCCACAATTGACTGCGCCTTCGTACGGATATTCCCGACAAAAAGAATATTCCACGATCAAACGAATATTCCCCGACAAAAATGGAATATTTTATAACCACTTGCTTATTTTGCAAAATTTGCACATTTCATCCATAACCAAAGTATTATATCAAATTAACTCCTTATTATTTCAAGATAATAAATAGATAAAATTTTAATTTTTTTTTATAATAAGCTGGGGTCTTACAATTAGTTCCTGAATAAATTAATTCTTGAACTTGTTTTATTGAACTCTTATATCATTGTCATCATCCTCATGTTTATATTTTTTTTTTGAAAGTCATCTGTGGCCTGTAGTGCATAGATTTACTTGGTATGATTATGACCGAGGATTATTCTTTATAATCATGGTAGTAATGTTACAAATGATGTGGAAAAAGTCCTCATTGGCCCGTAGTGCATTGATGGACAGTTTTTGGTATGATTATGGCTATGGATTCTCTTCGGCCAAGGGAGCAAAGATGAATTATTTTATGGCATAATCAGGACCGTTAATGAAAATACGATTATCTTTGGCCCGTAGTGCATGGATAATTCGTGGTCGTGATACTAAATAATATCCTTGGCCTGTAGTGCAGGGATGATTTGATGATGTGGATTATTTATTAAGTTGAGTCTCAGCGATAAAAATTGATGAAAACTTTTTAAATCATAGAAGATAGTAGATTTTATTCTCTACTTGACTCTTACTAATGGATTGCTTTCATTCATTGCAGATTAAACTTGATGTCTATTGTATTTTATTAGTTTAACATTGTTGAAGGCTAATGATAATTTATTCTGCATTATCTTAGTCATAATATTTCTTACTGGGCTAGTTGAGCTCACCCTTTCTTTCACTGTTCTCTTCAGAAAATGAGAATATAGCTGGGAAGAGTTGGGAAATGGAGTGACTGTCCAGATGATAGTATTAGTAGTCCTCATTATTCTGTTAAATCATGTGATAATAAATGTAATGAGAACTTATTCTAAGAGTGGATATTGTCTAGAAGACAATATTTGTATTAAAACTCACAGCTCTCTTGTTGTATATTAAAGATTGTATTTGTATTATATACCATGTATCTGACGACTCAAGATGGGTGATGTATACCTATTTTTGGGGGCGTCACAGACGATGCTGCTCGGGTGTTCAAAAATCCTTCTCGTTATCACCATCGATTGTATCGTCACCCCTGTTGATACAATTAAAAATAAAATGCATTAGTCTGTATGAGAAAATCAAAATAGACAATATGAAAATTAAATAACATGCAAATTAATAAGCTTAAAATAAATATTATATCCAAGTATAATACCTGAATAAGCTTGACGAATGTTCATTTTCAGCCCAGTCAATATTGGTAGGGCCATAAGTATCAACCAACATCTCCACGACATCATAGTTATTGGCGTATGAATTTCGTTCAATTAATTGGTCTGCAGTAGTACTGTTGGTCCCTTCTCTCAACTTAGCTGATTCCTCGTGATGAATCGATACCGAATACCCATCCACAAACCCACGTGAAAACAAGTTAAATTTAATTTTATCGGCTTTCTTCCAGATCATGTTTTTACACTTAACACACTGACATCTCATCTTTTCGTTCGGATCATCAGCATGTTCTATTGTTTTGTTCATAAAATTGCAAACCCCATCACAGTACGCATCAACTAATCCCCTTCCATCAACCCGTATCCAACGATACATCCAAATCTGGTCGGCTGACATCTTTAATTGAAGATAAAACACCTGTATTAGAAAGGAAATATTCATGTATGTGGTTCATGCATCAATTATATTTTCCTAGTATATATCTCCACTCTATAGGGATTAGGCTTCTGTAAGACCCCAACTTATTATAAATAAAATAGAATTTTTTCTATTCATTATTCTAAATTAATAAGGTGTTAATTTGATATAATGCTTTGGTTATGGGTGAAATGTGCAAATTTTACAAAATAAGCAAGTGGTTATAGAATATTTATTTCTGTCGGGGAATATTCGTTTGGTCGTGGAATATTCTTATTGTCGGGGAATATTCGTGCGACGCGCAATGACCATTTAGGGGCCCATAATGTAAAAAAAGCGGTTGGATGAAGGAAAACGACAAAGTATGAGTTTTTATAAATAACAGGCGTAGTTATTCACAGATTAACACTTTGTTGGAATACCGGTGGTTAAAAATACGATAATATCGTGGTTATGCAAGATGGCACACGGTATTGCAGGTATTTTGAATTATTGATCCTTACGTGAAGGAACTACTCAATAATTGTTACATTAATTACTTGCTCAATATTTTATTTTATTGATTCAATAATTGTTTGCGTTGATATTTTATATTATTGTTGTTTCAATAATTGTCACCATGAAGTATTTCTCATTATCATATCAATAATTCATATTATTTGAATAATATTATTAGATAGCATTATTGGCAATGTCTAGAAAGTTCTGTCTAAGAAGAGGTTTGGTCACCTAATTGCGCGCCAGTAAGGAGAAATCCTTATTGGAAAGCCCTCTTTTTCTTGGGAACTATCTGGTTGTCATTATTGTGATTCTGTAATATTATTTGTGAATAATTAATTATTGATAAGAAAATATTTATTTGATGCGGATATAAATGATGAATTTATTTATTTTATGTGGTTGTAATTGAAGGAATTAATGTTGAGGTGTTTTATCAGTATTTTTGTCGGAATGGATGTATTAAAAAATCAAATCAGTATTTTTACGATATATTGCGTGAGTTATAATTTTTAATCCGAACGTTGGATCGTTGTGATTTTTGGATATGTTATACATATATAAGTTGAGTATATGTCCACAAATTTTGAACCGTTAAAAATGAGCGTATGATTTGTTGTGAATTTTAAGAGGTGGTGATTTGGAAATTAGGTTTATAAATGATTTTGGTGGAAAATTCTAGAATTGAGTGGGCCCCACTTGTGGTTGATGAAGAAATGTCTTGAATTTTATTTCAAATGTGGTGGGTGGCAATAGTAGCGAGTAAAGCCATCGGTAGCGGTCAAGTCTGCTTGGTGTGCGTCTAACATTTTCCTATAAATAGAGAGGCTAAGTTAGAATTAAAAATCACACGAAACATAAGCTTTCTTTCTTTCTCTTTCTCTCTATATTATCGAGCGTATTTTGTGAGTATTTAGATAATTTGAGAGTTGCTGTTCAATACAAGTTTTATTCAGCATCATTTCCGACCTTTCATTCTGAAGTACTGTTTCTTTGAGGTAAGGGATGTTATTTTCTTCTTAAATGATATTATTCAATATCATTATGCCGAAATATTGGTTTGAACTTTTAAATTAAATTTACAACTTTTTGTGTCTGGGTTACTATTCACGTATACGACACTATTCACCAAAAAATGAAAATTTTCCTTTTTGTCCAAGATGTCTATTATGGTTACTATCTGTGATTGTATCCATGTTTTGATCTTTATTTTTGAATTCTGCTTCAAAATTGGTTATTATGAAGTATTAGTGATTTTGGATAAACTGTAACACGAATCCCTAATATTTGTCCTTATGTCTTACTGGATTCGTTCTTTAAGATATTTTTCATCATCCTCAGTCCTTAATGATGATATTATTGAATATCTTTGGCCTGTAGTGCAAACATGAATGATTAACTGATGAATATCTTTGGCCCGTAGTGCAAAGATGAACAGGTGTTGAGATGAACTTGACCAACTGGTGATACAAATGAATATATTTGGCCTGTAGTAAAAAGATGAATATTCGATTAAAGATGTATATTGATTGTTGTTACAGGGATAAAATATTGATGATGGACTTTTAAATCTTAGAAGATAGTAGAACTCATTCTCTACTTGACTCTTCTAATGGATTGCTGTTTCCGCTGCAATTTTGATCTAAAACTTGTTGTCTATTATGTTTTATCAGTTTTTTCCCTGTTAAAGACTAATGATAATTTATTGTATATTATCTTAGTCGTAATATTTTTTACTGGGCTAGTTGAGCTCACCCTTTTCCTTTTTGTTCCATTTTTCTTCTCAGGAGGTGAGAACATAGCAGGATCTAGTCGAGATATGGAGTGATGGTTCTAGAAAGATGTTTTAGCAGTCCTCACTATTTCTGTAAAATAGTGTTGAATAATTGTAATGAGGACTTATTTGAGTGTGGATATTGTCTAGAAGACAATATTTGTATTTAAACTCAAAATATGTGTTGTCGTATTTTGCACAATAATTGTATTATTGAAGTTGTAGTTTGCTTTCTGTATCATGTATTTGGCGACTCAGAATGGGTGTTGTATACCTATTTTGGGGGTGTCACAGTTGGTATCAAAGCTTAGGGATATGGTCTCTGGCGGAGATCGGGGAATAGAACTAGGAGGGGAGAGATGAGTAAATCCTTCGCTAGTGTGTCCTACTTAAGCTTATTTGTTGGCCGATCATAATATAGGGATATTATGTAATATGTTAATTTGTGTAATTAACCTTTGTTTTATGGCAGTTTTTAAGAATGGTAGCTGAGAACGTTAACAATGGAGTGTATGAGACTGTGGAACAACCTTCAATCACCAACCAAGAGAACGTGCAACAGGAAGGCAATATTCTTCCTGTAAACAACACTAACGAGCAAACGATGAATGATGGGATGTTTAGAAACTTTTTGCCGTTCATGCAAAATCAGACGAGGGAGACTTGTGTACAAAATACGGGTGAAAATGATAGCAACACGCGGTTTGTCATAGCCAAGCAGTTCAAGGAGTTGGGACCACCAAAATTCTTTGGAAAGCCGGATGCGATTAAGGCGGAAACATGGGTTAAGCAAATTACCAAGATATTTGATGTCTTGGGATGCACGGAGGAACAGAAGGTTCCATTCGCCACCTTTATGTTCCGTGGTGAGCAGCGATTCTTGGGTGGGAATCGTGAAGCGTACTCACCGCCACACTCAAAATGTCTCGGGAAAGATTTGAATCTGTTCAATGACAAGTACTTTCCCGAAAGTATTAAATCATATGAAGGAGGTAGAGTTTATTAGACTAGAAATGAGAACAACATGGCGGTGTCCCAAAGACAAGCGCGAAGTTCGCGGGTTATCCAGTTTGTACCTCATTTGGTAGAAAATGAGGAACGTATGACACGGATGTTACTGAGAGGTCTAAAACCCGAGATTCGTCAATACCTTATCTCTCACAAATTTTCTCTGTATTCAGATGTTGTCAACAAGGCTCAATTATTAGAGCGAGATAGTGAGTATGTTCAACCGAGGGACCACAACCAAGTCATAATATGGTGGCGATCATCGGAGTGATGATAATCACGGGAGGGAAAATCTGAATAAAAGCGGTAACCACTGTCAATTGGTAATCGTGGCCAAGATAATAGAAGAAATGATTTAAGTAGAAATTTCAGGAAGAAGATTTAACAATGACGGAAGACGTCAAAGAAGAAAGACCAAAGACCAAAGAACAAATTCTAGGGAGGAGAACGGCCGCCGCTTAGATCTTCTGAGATGCGGAGAGGAGGAAATATAAGTCCAAACTGCTTCACGGCCTTCCAACGTATGTTTTAGTTATGGAAAAGACGGTCACATAGCTCGATTTTGTCCTGTAGCGAAATCAAGTCCAGCAAGAACGGTGGCACCAAAGGCGGATACGGACAAAACAAAGTTGGCAGTTTATGGAAGAACGTTTGTCGTGACTGCCTAAAACGAGAGGAACCCGAACGAAGGTATCATGGGTTAGTTAATTATAAATTCTTGTGAAATTTATACCTTATTAGATATCAGTTCTACCCATTCTTTTATCTCCCTCGCAGGCTTTCAACGTTTAAACCTAACTCCTGAGAAATTAGACTTTGACTTATCTGTGGAGACTCAGTAGGAGAAACTTTTATCATATCCACTGCTTATAAATCTTGTTTGATCCAAGTGGGCACAATCACATTACCTATTGATCTTATCTCTTTAAAGATACTTGCATTTGATGTGATTTTAGGGATTGATTGGTTAACTACTCATCATGCCAAAATTGATTATTTTCGTAAAGTTGTTAGTTTTCATATTCCTAACCAACCTGTTATGCGAATTCAAAGCAACCAAACCACAGAAGTCAAACACTTTCATATCAAGCCATAAAGCCATTCGTTTATTAAAAAACGGATGTCAAGCTTTCTTAGCCCATTTCATGGATTTAAACAAAAATACGTCAAATTTAAATAATATTTCTGTTGTTAGTGAATTTCCTAACGTATTTCCTGAAGAACTTCCTGGTCTACCCCCAGAATGTGAAGTTGAATTCTTTATTGATCTTGAACCGGGTACAAAGCCCATTTCTAAAACTCCATATTGAATGGCTCCTATTGAACTTCAGGAGTTAAAAACCTAAGTACAAGAGTTGGTACCCAAGCCTCTATCTGGTGACTTACTTTGTGGAATGTACCGAAGCTAGACTCTCCGTAGGGGACGTCATATTTGTGCGATGGTAAACTGATAGGCGCCATTGTGACGTGTTATCCAAGATTGGGATATAAGTCACGATTGAGAAAGCAACCTAAGTCGATGTCGAAATATCTAGCTTTCTAGGCTTAATTAGTTCTTATCGGAGAGATTCGTGGAAGGATTTTCTCGAATCGTTACTCCGTTAACTTAGCTGACTCGGAATGATACAAAATTCATATGGAGCGAGGAATGCGAGAAGATTTTCTAAGAGCTCAAGAGGTGACTTATTTCGGCACCTGTTCTGACCATACCATCCTGGAAAAGCGAACGTCTTTAGTGACGACGCGTTGAGTAGAAGATCGTCTGCCTTGATGCGAGTGCGATATTGTTGAACACAAAGACCTATATTGTATAATTTACAAACGATAAAGATAGAGTTAAAGACTCTAGGGACCCACGTGATGATGTCAAATATACGAGTAGAATCGACTTTAATTGATAAAGTTAAAACCGTTCAAGCTGCACATCGGAGTTGATGAATATAAAGAAGAAGGTGCAAAAAGGCGTTATTCTAGAAGTAAGAGGCGATGAAGAGAAGAAAGCTCAAACCTTCGATTTATTTGAAATCCTCAATCGAGTAGGAACTGTGGCCTATAGATTCGCCTTAACGCTAAGTATGTCGCGTGTTCATAACGTTTTTCACGTATCAATGTTACGTAAATATGTGGACGACCCAAACCATATTATTGCTTTAGAACCAGACGAGATAGCCAAAGATTTAGTGTACGAGGAGGTACTTGTTAAGATCTTGGATAAGAAAGAGCATGTCCTACGAACAAAGGTTATTCCACAAGTCAAGGTTTTGTGGAAGAACCATGCTATTGAATAAATGACCTGGGAGTTGGAATTGGAAATGAAAGCGAGGTACCCTCACCTTTTCGAAACACCAGGTACGTACGTCAATTTCGAGGATTAAATTTTATAAGGAGGGGAGGTTGTAAGATCCCAACTTATTATAAATTAAATTAAATTTTTTCTATTCATTATTCTAAATTAATAAGGTGTTAATTTGATATAATGCTTTGGTTATGGGTGAAATGTGCAAATTTTACAAAATAAGCAAGTGGTTATAGAATATTCGTTTCTATCTGGGAATATTCGTTTAGTTGTGAAATATTCTTGTTGTCGGGGAATATTCGTACGACGGCACATCCATTTGTGGGCCCCATAACGGAAAACGGTTGGATGAAGGAAAATGACAAAGTATGAGTTTTTATAAATAATGGCGTAGTTATTACCAATTAACCTTTGTTGGAATACTGGTGGTTAAAAATACGATGTATGCGTGGTTACACAAGAGAGCATTACGATATTACATGCGATATTTTTGAATTATTGATCTTTACGTAAGAAGGCACTACTCAATTATTGTTACAGTAATTACTGTTCAATATTTTATTTTATTGATTCAATAATTGCTGCGTTGATATTTTATATTATTGTTATTTCAATAATTGTCACTACACAGTATTGTTCATTATCGAAGCAATAATTCATATTATTTGAATAATATTATTAGATAGCATTATTGGCAATGTCTAGAAAGTTCTGTCTAAGGAGAGGTTTGGTCACCTAATTGCGCGCCAGTAAGGAGAAATCCTTATTGGAAATCCCCCTCTTTCTTGGGAACTGCTTGGTTGTCATTATTGTGATTCTGTAATATTATTTGTGAATAATTAGTTATTGATAAGGAAATATTTATTTGATGCGGATATAAATGATGGATTTATATATTTTATGTGGTTGTAATTGAAGGAATTAATGTTAAGGTGTTTTATCAAGATTTTGTCGAATGGAGGTATTAAAAATCAAAATGTATTTTTACGATATATTATGTGAGTTATAATTTTAATCCGACCATTGGATAGTTGTGATTTTTGGATATGTTATACATATATAAGTTGAGTATATGTTCACAAATTTTGAACCGTTAAAAATGAACGTATGATTTGTTGTGAATTTTAAGATGTGGTGATTCTAAATTAGGTTTATAAATGATTTTGGTGGAAAATTCTAGAATTGAGTGGGCCCCACTTGTGGTTGATGAAGAAATGTCTTTGAATTTTATTTCAAATGTGGTGGGTGGCAATAGTAACGAGTAAAAGCCATCGTGCAAGCAGTCAAGTCTGCTTTGACGTCTTTAATATTTTCCTATAAATAGAGGCTAAGTTAGAATTGAAAATCACACGTAAACATAAGCTTTCTCTCTTTCTCTATATTATCGAGCGTATTTTGTGAGTATTTAGATACTTTGAGAGTTCTTTGTTCAATACAAGTTTCATTCAAAGATCATTTCGACCTTTCATTCAAGCTTTTTTTTTTTTGAGGTAAGGGATGTTATTTTCTTCTTAAATGATATTATTCAATATCATTCTGCCGAAATATTGGTTTGAACTTTTTAATCAAATTTGGAACTTTTTGTGTCGGGGTTACTATTCACGTATACGGCACTATTCACCGAAAAATAAATTTTTTCTTTTTTTTCCAAGATGTCTATTATGGTTACTATCTTTGATTGTATCCATGTTTTGATCTTTATTTTTGAATTCTGCTTCAAAATTGGTTATTATGAAGTATTAGTGATCTTGAATAAACTGTAACATGAATCCTTAATATTTATCCTTCTGTCTCACTGGATTCGTTCTTTAAGATATTTTTCATCATCCTCAGTCCTTAATGATGATATTATTGAATATCTTTGGCCTGTAGTGCAAAGATGAATGATTAATCGATGAATATCTTTGGCCCGTAGTGCAAAGATGAACAATGTATTGAGATGAACATGACCAACTGGTGATATACAAATGAATATCTTTGGCCGATAAAGTGCAAGATGAATATTCGATTAAAGATGTATATTGATTGTTGTTACGGGGATAAAATATTGATGATGGACTTTTAAATCTTAGAAGATAGTAGAACTCATTCTCTACTTGACTCTTCTAATGGATTGTTGTTTTCATTTGCAGCTTTGACCTAAAACTTGTTGTCTATTATGTTTTATCGATTTTTCCTGTTGAAGACTAATGATAATTTATTGTATATTATCTTAGTCATAATATTCTTCTTGGGCTAGTTGAGCTCACCCTTTTCCTTTTGTTCCATTTTTCTTCTCGTGAGGTGAGAACATAGCGAGGATCTAATCGGGGTATGGAGTGATGGTTCTAGAAAGATGTTTTAGCAGTCCTCATTATTTCTGTAAAATAGTGTTGAATAATTGTAATGAGGACTTATTTGAGTGTGGATATTGTCTAGAAGACAATATTTGTATTTAAACTCACAGTATGTGTTATCGTATTTTGCACGACAATTGTATTATTGAAGTTGTAGTTTGCTTTCTGTACCATGTATTTGGCGACTCAGAATGAGTGTTGTATACCTATTTTGGGGGCGTCACAGCTTCTATCTCGTTCCTGGATGTGTCTCCTCACTAATGCCAATCTTGAGCACCTTTATTCTTTTTTTAAAAAAAATCTGCAGTACCTCCCCATGGTCTCCACGTACAAGAAATAGACCAAGACAACTTAGTCTAAGTATGCACTCGAATAACTTGTAGAGATAACCAGCTGAAAAATCATCAAAACAAATAAACATGTACCCTGAGAATTGGCACCAGCCTAAGTGAGACATAAAATCTAGTAACAGTCCCAAACTGGGGACTATTCAACATTCACTCCAACTGAGTGAATGTCATACGGGCTTCTAAGCTCATTAGCATATATACTACATGCACATGTATATATTGATCAAGTTTATTGAAGATTTTGGCAAGCTAAGCAAATGCTACTTAGTTTATTTTATCAATTGAAAACTAAGTAAATGCTACTTAGTTTTTGAAAACTATTATTTGAATATGGGGTCTACTATTCGACAGTCACTCTTACTTGTCAAACAGGTTTAATTCTAAATTCCAAAGTATAGTACATATATGTATATATACATATAGTACTTATTCTGTTTATTTTAATCGTGGAAAACTAAGCACATGCTATTTAGTTTATTAAATTAAATTAAAATTTATTTGTTACAATTAATTTATTTTATTCTAATTTATTAATAATTTTTATTTTGTTTTATGTTGTTTTATTTTATTTTGTATTATATTATATTATTATATTTTATTAAATTACAATTTAATTTAATTTAATATCTGTTATATTGGGAATTTTGTTTCTAGTTTTGGGGAATTAATAGTGAATATACCTTTCTTGAAGAACATAAATTTCTTTAGCCAACATGGTATTTGATGTGAACAAAGTAGTCAGTTACATAGTATGATGAATTTGGAACTGAAGTTACTTGTTGTTGTTCTGACTGCTTGGCCATGTATACTTGAAGATTATATTTTGTTTTTTAATGGAAATCATGCAAATTAAAGTTTATTGTTGTGTAATAGATAATTAGAAGAAATGGTTAGGGTGATGGTGTGGGAAGTAGGATTTAAACTTCAATTTATTAATAACAAATCTTCTAGTTGAGGACTGGTAAATGGTTACCACACACACTAAGATAAGACATGCATGGACATCATACTTATAATTTAATTTGAAATAAGATGTTGATTTGTGCGTACATATAATCAGTTACTTTTTATTGATGCACATACTTGTATTCAGGATCAAGTTGTTGTTAACCTTTTATTTTTATTTGATAAAGAAAGTATGTCACTTTTAATGACCACAAAGAATGATGAAAAGATAGATAATTTGGGAAATAACTTTAAGGTTGTTGATTTCCAATCACACATTTGGTTTGGGTCTTCGAGCAAAGTATAACATCATAGCAACGTGGAATCAGTGACATGCTTGCAGACGAGGTACTAAGCCATGTAACCCTACTTATAATTTGAATAAAATGAAGAGAAAGGGAAAATCTCAGGTAGTAGCACCTATTCAATAGTGACTAGGAGTGATGTATTTATCAGTAGAAAGTTGTAATTGTATCAAATTTAGTGTGAATACCTAAGTACATCACTCAATAAAGAATTCATTGAGACTTGAACTTGAGGATGTAAATGAAGTAAAGCATAAAGAATAGTTTGATTGATTAATTTAATAATTACAATTAACTTATTTTATTATAATTTATCATTAATTTTTATTTTATTTTATGTTATTTTATTTTATTTTGTATTACATTACATTATTATATTTTATTAAATTTATTTTAATTTATTAACTTAACTTAAATTAAATTTATTTTATTAAATTACAATTTATTTTATTACAAGTAATTTATTTATTCTAATTTATTATTAATTTTTAATTTAATTTGTTTTATTTTGTATATATTATATTATTATATTTAATTTAATTTATTAAATTACAATTTATTTTATTACAATTAATTTATTTTATTCTAATTTATTATTAATTTTATTTTATTTTATTTTATTTTGTATTATATTATATTATTATATTTTATTAAATTAAATTTGGTTTTTAAATTAAATTAAATTAAATTTATTTTATTACACTTAATTTATTTTATTCTACTTTATTATTAAATTTTATTTTACTTATTTTATTTTAGTTTGTATTATACTATATTATCTAATTTTTTAAATTGTTTATATTTTATTAAATTAAATTTATTATTTTATATTATCTTATATTATATTATGCAAATTTAATATTGGCCAATTGAAGAATTCTGACAAATGTTGTAGGGTCCACAAATTTTGTAAATGAAGAATTCTAACAGAAATTCCATCGAAAATTCTATCAGAAATAGTTAATGTTATACCTTAAATCAATCAACCAAAGCATTTCATATCATTTCAAACCATTATTTGAAATCCAAATCAAGTTATACAACATTCCAAATCAAATTGTAACTAAATATAATTAACATTATATAAAACATTACAAACAAATATACAAATTGATACAATATATAGACAAAGCCTTCAATATCTCAATTTCAGCATATTAATCCAAATTTCAGCAAAATCTCATTCCAACAACAAAACAGAATATATATGCACAACTAAAATTCAGAGCATAAACAAGAATAACAAGAAGCCCAAAATTTAATCCTTTCAACAAATTAACCCATAAATTTTAGTTATTACATAAAATCTTAGAATCATTTTCATATGAGTCATTAACTGATCTTTGCAACAAATTAAACCTAAAAACATAAATTAATTATACTAACCTTCAAAAATAGTAGTTCTAAAGTAGGAGAAAATTAAGAGGAGAAGGAGGAGAGCAATGAAAATGGTGGTGGACAGGAGTTTGGTCATTTGGGAGGGGGCAGAGGGACCGAGGCATGGGGTAGGGGGACTGGTGGGTGGGGGGAGGGGTGGGGGGAGGGAGGCAGGGGATAGGTGTGACGCCCCCAAAACAGGTATACATCACCCATCTTGAGTCGCCAGATACATGGTACAGAACTCAACTACAAACTTAATTATACAATTGTCGTGTAAAATACCACGAAACATAAACTGAGAGTTTTAACACGAATATTGTCTTCTAGAAAATATCCACACCCAATGGAGTCCTCATTACAATTATTATCACACTATTTCACAGAATAGTGAGGACTACTAATGCAAACAGCTCGAACCGTCACTCCGTTTCCCGACTAGTCCCAGCTATATTCTCATTTCCTAAAGAGAATAATGAAAGAAAAGGGTGAGCTCAACTAGCCCAGTAAGAAATATTACGACTAAGATAATGCAGAATAAATTATCCTTAGCCTTCAATAGCATTAAACTGATAAAATACAATAAACATCAAGTTTAACTGCAGCGAAATAAGCAATCCATTAGAAGAGTCATGTAGAACATAATGTCTACTATCTCTTCTAAATTAAAAGTCCATCGTTAATATTTCATTCTTATAATACTCAATAACAGTTCTTTGTTATACCCAAGACAAAAAGAACTATCATCACCGCCTTCACCTAAACCACCAAAGATTATAGTTAAATCCACAATTCATATTTATAATCATGTAAATCAACAGCCTCCCTTTTACCACAAAGGCTTAATAGAACTTTTACTCAATATCCTTACCCGAAAGGCTAAAGATATTCAAATATAATAACAATGATCATACTAAATCGATTTGTCTACCTTTTACTACTGGGCCAAAGATATTCAACTATAAAACCAATGGTCATGATCATACCATTGAATTGTCTGTCAAAGTCACTACTACCAAAGACATTCAATCGTTAACTAATGGTCATGATCCCGCTTAATCACATCATCGAATTATCCATGCACTACGGGCCAAGGATATTCGTTATTATCACCAGTGGTTATGATCATGTCATACACCTGTCCATCTTTACACGTAAGCCAAAGATATACAACTATAAAACCAATAATCAACAGTCCATCTTTACACGTAAGCTAAAAATATACAACTGTAAAATCAATAATCAATAGTCCATCTATGCACGTAAGCCAAAGATGACTTTCATTACAATATAAACATGAGGATGATGACAATGATATAAGCATTAATCAAACGAAATCAAGGATAAATATTAAAGACTTTAAATTTATCCAGAGTTTAAAAATATCCAAATTATCAACATGATTCTGCTTTGTAGAGTAAAATTCAAGAATAATATTCATGTACCAAAAATAATTTGGACAGAAAAGAAATATAATTTTCGGGTAAATAGTAACCTGTACATAGTACCCTATGAATAGTACTTCGGGAATAGTACCTCGTGAATAGTACCCTGACATAAAAAGTACCCAAAATACCCGAGTGAATAATATTTTGGTGAATATTAATTTGGGTGAATAGTAACCCGTAAATAGTAACTCGTGAATAGTACTCTGACATGAAAAGTACCCTAAATACCCGAGTGAATAATATTCGGATGAATAGTAATTTGGGTGAATAGTAACCCATGAATAGTGACTCGTGAATAAATACTTACTCAAACACGAAAAATGCCCGAATACTAGAGTGAATAATACTAGTGAATAATAATCGGATGAATAAGAACCTATGAATAAAGAACTTCGAAAAAAAATACCAAAGAAAATGATATTCCAAGACGAGTACAAAAGAAATGATATCTCATATGAGTATAATAGAATATACGAAACTGCAAATGGATTTTCACCCGCCATGCGGTAATCCACGTAGACAGATCCTTTCCACAATTTAATAAAGAATGAATACAAAGGTTCATTCACCATGCATGCGGTAATCCACATAGATAGACTATTCCAACAGAATAATAAAGAATAGAATAACAGAAGAATTCAACAGGCATGCGATAGACCGCATAGACAAGTTATTTCAACATAATAATAAATAATAGAACCAATTAAATGCGTAAATGTATGACGGATATTCAACGAGAATAATAAAGAATGGAACCGGGCCATACATAATCCGCATGCAGACGGGATATTCCAATGTAATAATAAGAATGGAATAATGTAAGAATTTCATCATGTATGTGGTACTTGGATGAGATAGAGTTATTCCAACATAATAATAAAGAATGGAATAATGTAAGAATTTCACCACGTATGTGGTACTTCGTGCATATTGCAAGTTATTCTAACATAATAATAAAATGGAATAACAGAAGAATTTCACCATGTATGCGGTACTTTGCATGACGGAGTTATTCCAACATAATAATAAAGAATGGAATAACAGAAGCTCTCTTCATGAATACGAAAGAAATAATACCCCTTACCTTAGAAGAAAATTGGAATAGTGAGGTAGCAGACTTCTTTTCTCATTTCTCTCTATAATTTCTCTCTATAATAATTGCTCTATAGCTTTAGTGAATTGGTGAGAAATGAAGGAAGAATGAGCTTCTATTTATAGGAAAATATAGTTTCAATAATTGCACATTTTGGGGTTCGAAATATTACAGTATAATACCTTCCTCTTTTTCTTTATTTTTAATTTAGTCCTGCAAGTATTATCAAACTTGCACCACCTCCTCTAATAGTAAATCATGTGAATCAATAGTAAATCATGTGACTCAATAGTTCTAAACATGTGAAAAAATTAATTATAGTATAAGACATTCATCTATACCTCCATTTTTAATTTAGTCACGCAAGTATTATCAATCTTGCACCAACTCCCCTAATAGTAAATCATGTGAATCAATAGTACACACATGTGAACACATAGTTATAAGCATATGAATTAATAGCAATTAATTGCTCATTTATCCTAAGGTTAATTACCCGATTGGTCAATATAACCTCCAGACATCAATTATTATCGAAATAAATGTCGATTTTCACTAACACTAATAATTCCAACACAATGGAACTATCAATTTCATCTTTAATCAACACGAACCTATTCATCATTAATATTATAACTCATAATATTTAACAACTGTGTCGCTCCTGAGGAAAGAGGGCTTCCGATAAGTTTTCTCCCTATTGGCGCAATTAGATTATCTAACCTCTCATTGTATCGTAACTTCTAGACATTGTCAATATTGCAAATAATAATATGAATAACTTTGTCGTCTCAATTATTGATTTAATAATATAACATATTATACAGATGATATTGTGACAATAATTGAATAAATCTGAGTGACTTCTCACGCGTAAGCATCAATAATCAAAGATCTTTGTGCAATCTGGTAATCTTACTTATGCAACCACGCATTATTACTATACTTTATCATCGATTATTTTATGACAACTTGTTTACTTTAAAAAAATTTCACATATCACCCTTAACTTTAACCTTTTATCAATTTAACCATTTACTAAATAGAATAATAATTATAGGAAAATTAAATACTTTCATTTCATAAAATTAGGGGTCTTACAATAGGGGTGGGGGGATTGGTGGGTGGGGGGTGGGACAGGTGGATGGGGGATGGAGGATGGGGGAGGGGACCGGGGGTAGGGGTAGGGGTAGGGGTAGGGGTAGGGGGGAGGAGGGAGGCGGAAGGGGTGAATGAGAAGAGAGAGATCGAGTGTGTGTGAAAGAGTTAGAGTGAGAGGCGTTGGAGAAGAGATTAGGTTTTATTAGTTATATCTGACGGAATTTTTGTTGGAATTAATCCCTCGGAAATAACTCTTTTTTCGTTGAGATTAGTTTTGTGCGGACAGGAAAGAAGGTGCCAAGGAGGGCTTAATACTTCCAACGGAATTTCGTCAGAATTATAATAGTTTTGAGGGAATTATAGTCGATGAAATATTCTGTCGAAAATAGGTTAATTTCGAGGGACTCCATTCCGTCGAGAATAATTTCGTCGGAAATAATCGATTTTGTTGTTGTGTGTATCTCTCTTCAAAAAAATTTTCTAATATTAACTGAAGTCAATACTTAATTTGATATTGTGGGATATAAGTTAACGTTGGTCCATGGATTGTGTACTTTCAATCTTTTTTTGACATGAATGTCTGACAAATTATTAAATCTATTATTCAAACTAGTCTGTACATTGCACGGGTTATTAACTAGTTTAAATTTAAAAGTTTGATAGGTTAAGGTTACTGGTTAGAGAGAAAAAAATATACTCCCTTCATCCTATAAAGAAGATTGGTTTAATTTGAATTTTGAAGTCAAATTGACCAATTTTAAAATCAAAATTTAGCTAATTTTCTTTAAAATATAGGTAAAGATGTACAATCATAAAAAATTATATTTAATTTACTATAATATTCAATTTTCAGAAGTTTAAAAATATTAATAAATTTGCTTCATTATCAATTTTAAAATTAGTCAATTTTATCAAAAAAGTCAAACTAGATCAATCTTTACATGACGGAGGGTAGTGGCGGATCTACTTAAGGGGCAATACAGACATTTGTCTCTGCATGAATTTTTTTTATAGGTATAGAATAGGGCAAATATGTAAATTAAAAAAATAATAAGGGAACTGATTAATAGAAGAGTTAAATTTGGAAGGGCCAAAAAATTAATTCATAAACCAATTATAAATACAAGTACAAAATTCTTTTTAGTTTTAAAACTTGGTGAAATCTTAGAAGTATTTTTTGTATAGTTTTTAGTTTTGAATGTTCATTAGCATGTGAACTATGAAGAATTGTTTGATTCAAGTTTGATTATTTTTTTTTGTTATTGATTTGGTTGACTGTGGTTACTGTTTATTTGGTCTGATTGAGTTTTTGTTTTTGGATTGTTTGATCTTTAATTGAAAATTGGATCATTTTGGTTGGGAAGTTTTTGTCTTTTATTGTGATAACTTACAATGATTTTGTCTTTTTTATATTGAGAAATGAAAAATAAAAAATGACTGAGTATTTAACAGCCCCTTATTGCTAGTTGTTATAATTATTTTATTTCTCTGCATCTAACTAATGGACCCTGTATAATTTTTGTTGTTCTGAGTATAAATTTTGGATGGTTTGTTTCTGTTATTCCAAGTAAAACTTATAAAAAGATACTAAAACTAGTTTATATTTTGAAATTAATTCATATTTTTGTTAGAATATAGAAAGCAAATTTGGTTTGAGACTTTGAGCGGTTAGAGAATCATTCAAATTGAACTATTACAAGTAATCGAAATAAGTTTTAAATTGTATCTAAATATTTTTTATTTGAAATTCTTTTTTTAATTTGGATTATAAATATTTATTACAATTTGTAAATATTATTATGATTACTTAATATTATGATTATTTTAAAAAAAAATTATTTAACTTCAACAAAATTAATTAATTAAAATCCGCTCGGAAAAAATTCCTACATCCGATCCTCTTGACCGAGGGAGTATTATATAATAATAAAGGAGTATTTCGTAATCTATTCTCAATAAAATCGATATGAATGCAAAGCAACTTTGTAGCAAAAGTTAGTTTCCTAGCTCTAGTACTTCCCTAATTCCTTTTGCAGTCCTTTGTCCATGTTTCCTTTTAGGCACTTTGATACGCTTTTAATTAATAGTATCTTTTTCTTCAAAACGAATATCAATTTATGTATATGTATATATATATATATATATATATATATATATATATATATATATTATTTATATTTATGTATATATGTTTTGCGAATGTATCCTTAACTAAATAATAAATTCTCTAAAAGAGTATATAGAGTATAAAAGTTGAGGCATGCTAATTAACACCCGTCCTTGTGGCGAAAACTCAATAGTTCATTGTCCTACTATGAAATATATTCCATTAAATTTTATAAAATAAATATATCAGTTAATCCCTTTTATTTTTTAAACACAAGAAGTTATAATCATATGTCGTAAATTTAAAAATTAATAACTTTATATATAAAAGCA
This sequence comes from Panax ginseng, assembly GCA_020205605.1. NCBI lineage: Eukaryota > Viridiplantae > Streptophyta > Magnoliopsida > Apiales > Araliaceae > Panax > Panax ginseng. Next base: position 13,248,307 of record CM035131.1, on the reverse strand, counting down.
GGAAATGATATAAATTAATTTGACCATTTGAGTTAATTTATCAATTAAAATGAGTTAATTGTGCATCCGTTTCTTGGAATTGAGACTTTAGACATTTTATATATAACCATACAAGACCTTTTATATATAACCATACAAATATATGTTTAATTAGAATTTGAAGAAGATAATTGTAGTTATGAAATTATTAAAGACCTATTTAAATAATAAAATATTGAATTATATATATATTGTAGGTTTTCGATCAACTAAACATTTGAATTAATGGAGTGTAGATTAAATAGTTATAATCGATTATGAGAAAATAATTATTTTAATTATATTTAAGTTTGTAATTAATAAAATTTACTTGAAATTCTAATGGGAATAGAATTATGAAACTCAAACTTTAATATTTTTTATTTACTTATGATAATTAGTTAATATTGAGTCCACTATTATTTTTCAAATAATTTTATAGTTATATATTTCAAAAAAAAATCACATATATTATTAATAAAATTATTTTATAAAGTTTAAGATTTTAATGAATTTAATTTAACTAGAACGTTAATTTAATAATAATTTTTACCGACTAATATTAGTATAATTAAAACTTCTGGTATGTTAAGAGATATTTTTGATATTTTAATATCTTAATAAAGTAATAATAATAAAATTATCCGAAATAAAATTTGATAAGATAATAAAAACTAGAGAACTGATATTTTTACATGTTAAAATGATATTTTCACGTGAACTTTCTCATATGAATAGTGGGTGGAGTCCCACCCTTCATGTGGGAGAGACTTATATAAAAATATTATTTTAACTTGTGAAATATCAATTTCCTTAAAATTATCCTACATAAAATAAATATCCCAATTATAATTGGATCTAAATTTATCCCATTACATAACATGACTCGACAGAAAAGAGAAAAGCAAGAGAATGAGGATGAGGTTTCACCATAAGCTCTCATGGGGATGCCCACTTGATATCAACTAGGGTTTGGGAAAAGATGGTGGTGCGCAACCGATATATGTATACAGCTAATAATCAGCCAATTAAAATTTCAAAAAATAAATAATTCCCATAAATGGCGTCATCTGATCATGTCTGTATACTATATTTATCTCTCTCTCTCCCTCGAACAGATCCCTTAATTCTCACTACTGTTACCATCCGTGTGACCTCCCTACTCTTTTTTTTGTTTCATTTTCTTTTTCGCCGGAAAGATTAAATATTTATGTTTTCTTTTAGCTTCTTAATTTTTTTCTTTTGCAAAATCTCGATTTGATAGTGTTTTATCTCTCTCCCTCTAGTGTCTTGTAATTTCTTTTTGGGTTTGATTTATAACATCTGCCATTCGAATATCCTGTTAATCGCCGGAATCTACCTCAACTGGCTTCTCCCTCTCTCTCTCTTTCTCTATTGGTCGGCCGTCCGGAACTTTTTGCAGAAATCTAACCATAGATTTGAAAATTTTAATCTATATTATTTTTACCATTTATGTTATCTTTTTTCTGTATTGAAACGAACCCATATTTTTTCATTTATTTTATCTAGAAAATAATTAGGGTTTGGTTTTGTTTTGTGTGTTGTGTAAATCAATTGAATATCCGTACAGTATGTGTTCTTGATCGGCACCTACATGTTTTTGTTCTTGTTTTTAATTTCTCTCTCCCCTCTCAATATACAAGTCCTCCATTATAATTTCTTCAGTGAAATAAATCTTTATTTCCCTCCAAATGTATGGGCATATATTGGCTAATTGGCAGTCGTTGTTTTCTGGTGCAGCAGCATCAAGATTCACATGCAAATGCAACAATTTGGTAATGAGAATCTTGATGATGCTGCATCGGCAATTAAATGACTATACATATAATTTATATATATATTTTGCTGATTTTATGTACCCTATTTTGGTACAAGCTATATATAAAAATATAAGACCGACCGATAGGGTCACAGATCTGGTACTTCCTCCATCCTTTTATATTATATATAGCAATCTGTGAATAGATTCTGCAGGTTTGATGTCATTATATATAACTTCTTGATATGACTTTTCTTTGCTTTGCAGATCTATGGATTATTCTTCTGAACAAAGATCTAGCTAATAAATGGACTCGGCCGGAGGTGAGAGAAAAGAAATAGAAAAAGGGGTAAGTTTAGGCTTTAGGGGGCTCTTAGGACCTGCCATTTTTGACATGGTACAATTACACTATTACACTATAATATTGAGCTTGAATGGTACGTACGTATTGCCCTTGAGATGGAATGTATTAATTTCCTGTAATAGAAATATTATTTACCGGGTTTGGAATTCTACTTCTATAAATTTATTAATTAATTAACTCATTTTGAGTTAGGGATCTACTTTCTGATCTTGATAAACTAAGGGAATTGCTGTGAAAACATCACCACAGTTAAAAAAAAAAAACAAGCACAAACCCTTTGGTATGATTTCATGTTTCTAATCAGGGCCTGATGATGATTTTTTATTTTTATTTTTGGCTATAAAATTGATGATTAGATGTTTGAAAACTTTGAATGGAAATTACGGTGGGAAGGGTACATATAATCACTGTTATATATGTCAGTCATTGGCCTTACAGCTGGAGGAGGAATTGAATTGATAGGCAATGTACTACTTGGTCACCTTGACATGTACCAGCATTATACTTCTCAATTATAATGGTGTACCCGAAAGCATCTAGCTCTGTCTAAATATATAATATCTCTTGCCACTTTTGTTTCATCATTTCAACCATTTGGAGATTTGTGTCACAAGTTTTAAAGGTACTATTTGGGTCACATTTATCTAGTTTTGGCTAGTAACTTTCACGTCCTTATGCACTTTAATGTTCATCTTGCATCCGTGGATTTTGAATTGGTGGTATATATATAGAATGCTTGTGTTCCGGTCTTTTGTTATATTGACGGATCCGGTTAGGATAAAATTGACATCGTCTTCACACTAGTAAATTTTGTAGTTGATTATTGTATAGGTTATAGAAAATACTGCATTGATAAGTTTTATAGTTTTTTTATTGTACTGGTTAATGCAACATTTTCTATAACCAATACAATGAAAACCTATATAAACTTGCTACGGTGAAGTCAATTAGTGTCAACTTGATCCCATATCGACATAATCAACCCTGTTAATTAATTCCATATAGACTTGGGAATCTCGGAGTTTAGAGTGTTTGACTAATGCTACCTGGGCACCTTAGGCACTTGTTACCTTAGGTTTACTGCTTTGTGATACCGTCTTCTTAACACTCCAGTTTTTGAGTCTTACTGAAACCTCGAAAGCTAGAAATCTAGCGTTTGCGAATATATATTCTAGGAAAGCCACAGGATTTCAAAGATCAAGTGAAACTTAAGTATCTGTTCCATGGGATATTTCATGGTTCAAGGCATGAAATTTGTGGCATTAATTATAAATGAAAATTCCTTTGGAAAGGTCTTTGAAATGAATGAACTTGTGCATGTTTGAAACTAGAAATATCTACTAGTTATTATCAAATATGTGATGTGTTTACTAGATATCATCCACAATCACACATGCATATATGATTTTTGTATAATGTCTTAATTTCTTTTTCATAACATGGATAACACTGATTATCACAATTTACAATCTACGTGTTAACACCACGTACGTGATATAATTAGGTTGATGATTAATCATATAACTTATTTGTTGTAGATAATTTATTTATTATTCAAACTATCTATGTAATTTTATATATGTATCTTAGCTTGTTTCATGTTAATAGGCTAGCTCCTGTTGCCAAATCCTTGACAGATAAATTGTTTCAATGAAAAGCACCAAAAGTCCTTTATCTGAGCTAAGTAAGTAGAGACAATTGGAAAACAAATGGCTTATGGAGTCCATTTCACACCAATTAGGGCACACACTAATCACAATGCGACATCTCCCTTTCTTTCATTTGATTTCTCACCCTTTAGCTAGCAATGTTCTGTTTGATTTATCAAAAGTGATCCACTAACACATACACATACACATACACATACAAATCTTTGTTGATGCATGTGTGGTATTCGATCATCTATTCATCTTCCTTACCAGCTCTTTTAAGCATCCTCAATACGTTTCTCGATCGGTCTTGACAAATTAATTATTGCTCTTGCTCCAAAATTAGATATACATTTTTTTCTAGTCTATTTCAAAATTTGAGATGTAGGTATTTTTATTTTAAAACCATAAAGTGACATAAATCAAACACTTTTTTTGGAGGTAATGCAATTGCTTTTCACTTGCTTATGCTGGCACGCCCTTGTGTGGATTCACAAGCGCATTGATTAGCAGGTAAAAGAGAGAAACTTTTCCATACACATTACATACAGAACCGGTCCTGGGTTTTATAAAGTTCAGGATAAAAAATTTTAAGTGTGTCCTTTTATATAAATTAAACAAAAAAATAAATAAATTATCAACTAATTAATTTTATTAAAATTATAAGAATTTACAAAAGATAAGTAAGAACACTTTGGGGCCTCGTTAAAAAATTTGTTTTGGGAAAATTTAATAGGACAAAACCCCAAACAAAAGAAAAAGAGTACCCCGAATTGTAAACATTGTATTAAAAACGAAGAACAAGAATTTCAGCAAGTTTTCTGTTGAATTAAATAATAAATAAGAAAAGTTAACAAAAATATATATTACAATTTACAAAATCTATATACAGTAAAACCCCTATTTAAGAATACTCTATATAAGAATAACCTCTACAATATTATAAAAAAATTGGCCCCAATTTGGGCCAGTTATATGTAACACCCCCTTGGTTACTCAAAACATAACAAAACTGATGAATTTAATAGCATGGCTCAAAGCCACAAAAGAATAGTCTTAATAACTAATAAATACCACAAGTCAACCATAATAAATCTCAAACAATCTCAAACCACAATCTAAAATAATTATTACAACTCTAAATAAACTATTGGATCACAACTTAAACAAAATATCTAAACCATTTGGATAAAAGGAAGTTCTCGTCACACTTGCACTTGATTTCCCTGATTACCTGCCGGAAGAAAAACACAGCATGAGCCAAATGCCCAGTCCGGATATAGAATACAAATAATGAACCGAAATAACTAACTCAATTAAATGAAATGAAACGAAACGAACTGAAACAAAACGAACAAAACTAACACAACGAAATGATAGGCTGAAACAAATGGTTGGGGGTTATTTCATACCGAGCTCAGAATAAATAATAATATATCTTGCCACACAGGCAAGTCAAATAATGCCACAAAGGCAATCAAAATAATGACACACAGGCAATCACACACATTGGACCGCGAATCCAATGCATGTAAAATCGGAAGGTGTGTTCGGCACAAACATCACTAATCCGCAGAACAGAACAAAAAATTAGGGTTGACCCATACGCCTCCCACAACAAAACACTAAATGGCTTACTCCCAACGGAGCACAAAACGGAGACGTCGTGGACTGATCACACCACCACAGAAGGTGTCATGCCTCGGTGCCAAAAGGACATGCCTATGGTACTGGCCAAAGGTGGTTATAAATCGGGTATACCCTACGGTATTCTAACAAGGATACCATGTCACAACACATGCGACATAATATCAACAAAAAGGATTTCTAATATGTACATGTTAAACTGAAATGAATCATCAACTCAAAGTCTCCAAAAATATTAACATGTACTTTCTACGAGATTCAAAATAAATACAAAAGATGATACACTAGATCAAGAGTACAAACACGAGTTCTAAGTATCAATACCAAGAATGAATCATATCCAAAATAAATTTAGACATGTTATCTTAGTCTAAAGAGTACAATTATGAGTTTCAACTATGAACACCAAACGAACTATCAAATAAATTGACAAGGAATAATTATGAGATGCAATACTGAATTTCAAAACGAATAACGAAACGAACAAATCAAAAACAAAAGAGTCACGCTGAAAGAGTACGGAATCCGTACCTGGATTAAGCAATGTAATACCCAAAATTATTATCCCAATATAGTTCGTTAAATTCCTTCCGTTCAAACTAATTTAAACAAAATAATAATAAATAATATAAGTATACATACCAACTGTATAACTAAAAAAAATCATGTTGTTCGAATTACAAAACATTATAAAATTTTACTAAAGTAATATAACCAATATACATAATCAATGACATAGCTTTTTATAATTGATAGTCCTCAGAAAATTTATACATAAAGAATAATTTAATTAAAGATACCAATTTCTCATATTAATGTCATAAAGGATGACAACGCAGGTAATGCATATATATAAGTGATCCAATTACTAATGATGCACACCTTTGATTTACCACATAAAAAACTGTTATATGAGTGGAAAAGAAAAACCCACACATTATGCTATGGAACTTGGTGACATCACCGAATACCCACACATTAGTATTAATTTTAGACTGCAAAGAAGTGACACTTGCATATACATATATAACTTATCAATTCTTGTTTCTTATGCCATACCAGTATAATCCGATTTCGTCTCTTTCCTTTGTTTAGCTGTGGGTGTATTCTCCTTTCTTTTTCTCAGTCGGTATAACGAAAGTAAGATTAGGCTTTGTTATATGTTTATTTATTAATAAATTTTATTAATTAATATATTTTAATAACTCTCCTAATTTAATAGTTTTATTTTTTATATTTTTTTATTTTTTTATTTTAAAAAATACAAAAATTATAATTAGACCCACTTAGTTTAAAGCTCAATTTTACCAATTTAATGTATCCATTAATTAGTAATATTTATAAGCCCACATAAATTAAATAACTAGTTTGACCCAATAAATGACAAAGTCCAATTAATATATTTTAAAACAAAATAATTTTTTTTATTATTTAACCTTTTTTTTTCCGGTTATTACATCACCTACCCCTTAAAAAGGATTCCGTCCCCGGAATCAAAAGAATGGAACACACCTAAATTTTAAAAGAGATGTGGATACTCCGCTCGAATAGACTCCTCCATCTCCCATGTAGCCTCCCGCTCCGAATGATTCTTCCACAAAACCTTAACAAACGGAATAGTCTTCCTCCTCATAATTATTTCTTGACGATCCAAAATCGCCTCAGTTTGCTCCTCACATGTAAGATCCTCCCGAATCTTATCGAATGGATATTGCACCACGTGCAACGGATGATAATGATAACTCTTCAACACCGACACATGGAACACATTGTGCACGTGAGCTAGCTGCGGAGGCAAAGCTAACCGATACGCAACTTCACCAACTCTCTCTAATATCTCAAATGGGCCAATATAATGCGGACTAAGCTTCCCTTTCAACCCAAATCGCCGAATGCCTTTCCAAGGAGAAACTTTTAGAAACACATGCTCACCAGGTTCAAACTCTAAAGTCCTCCTATGCTTATCAGCATAACTCTTCTGCCGTGATCGAGCCGACTTCAATTTCTCCTTAGCCACCGCTACCTTTTTCGTAGTGATTTAGACCAACTCAGGCCCTTCTATGGCCCTTTCGCCAACCTCATCCCAATAATTTTGTGCCCGACACTTCCTACCATATAATGACTCAAAAGGTGTCATCCCAATACTTGCATGACAGCTGTTGTTGTAAGCAAACTCAACTAGGCTCAAGTAATCATCCCAATTACCCGACCACTCAAGTGCACAAGACCTCAACATGTCCTCTAATGTCTGATTAGTCCGCTCGGATTGCCCATCAGTTTGCAGATGGAAAGAAGTACTAAAGTTGAGCCGAGTGCCCCAAGCTCGTTGAAACCCTTTCCAGAACTGTGAAGTGAATCGTGGATCCCGATCTGAAATAATAGACACCGGAGTACTATGAAGTCTAACAATCTCCTGCTGAAATATATGTGCCAACCTATCCACCGAGTAACTCTCATGGATAGCCAAAAAGTGTGCCGATTTGGTCAGCCGGTCCACCACTAACCAAATGGCATCATTCTTCTTGAAAGTCTTTGGCAAACCAGTCACAAAGTCCATCGCGATAACCTCCCACTTCCACACTGGAATGTCTAACTGTTGCAGCAAACCACTAGCTCGTTGATGTTCAATCTTCACTTGTTGACAAGTGAGGCACTTCCCAACATATTCAGCCACGTCTCGTTTTATCCCATTCCACCAAAAACTCTTCTTCAAATCCTTATACATCTTTGTAGAACCTGGATGAATAAAAAATGGCAAATTATGAGCCTCAGCCAACACAGCCTCCCGAATGATTGGATCCGACGGTACACACAACCGCTCACCCAACCAAATCATACCATGGTCATTAATACGAAACTCGGGTTGCTTGCCCTCCTCTAGATTTTGCGTCATACTCCACAACTTTCCATCTTCTTTTTGAGCTTCTTTGACCCGCGAGATAAGAGAGGGATCCACTCTCATACCTGCCAAATGCCCATCTGAACCTCGTACATACAACTCCAATTCGAGCTGCTTCATATCCGAAATGAGCTGAGATTGTGTAATAAGGGCTGCTACACTCCCTGAACTCTTTCGGCTAAGAGCATCTGCAACCACATTTGCCTTCCCCGGGTGATATTGAATCCTAGCATCATAGTCTTTTAGAAGCTCCAACCAACGCCTCTGCCTCATATTGAGCTCCTTCTGAGTGAAAATGTATTTAAGACTTTTGTGATCGGTGAAGATATCACAAGTCTCTCCATACAAATAATGCCTCTAAATCTTTAGGGCAAAGATCACTGCTGCCAACTCCAAATCATGTGTGGGGTAATTCACCTCATAAGGTTTAAGCTGCCTAGAAGCATAAGCAATCACCTTACCGTGTTGCATCAAAACACACCCCAAACCCTTCTTAGAAGCATCACTATAAATCTGGTAACCTCCAGTCTCCGACGGTAATGCAAGTATTGGAGTTGTCACAAGTCGTTTCTTCAACTCCTCAAAACTTTTCTCGCGCTCCTCATTCCACATAAATTTTACGCCCTTTCTCATCAACTAAGTCAATGGTAAGGCAAGCAAGGAAAACCCTTCCACAAACCTCCTATAATACCCTGTCAAACCCAAGAAACTCCTAATCTCTGTCATTGTAGTAGGTCTTGGCCATTTAGTGATAGCCTCAACCTTCACAGGATCCACCTTAATGCCTTCAGCAAAAACAACGTGGCCCAAAAATGCGACCTGCTCCAACCAGAACTCGCATTTAGAGAATTTAGCATACAACTTCTCTTTTTGCAAAATCCCCAACATTGTACGAAGATGCTCCTCATGCTTTTCTTTAGACTTGGAGAAAACCAAAATGTCATCAATAAATACAATAACAAATTGGTCTAAGTACTCCCTGAACACCAGATTCATTAAATCCATGAACACCACCGGAGCGTTAGTCAACCCGAATGGCATCACTAAAAACTCGTAATGCCCATATCGAGTACGAAAAGTTGTCTTAGGGATATCCTCATCCCTCACCCTCAACTGTTGATAGCCCGACCTCAAATCTATCTTCGAAAAATACTTTTCCCCTTGAAGTTGGTCAAACAAGTCATCAATCCTCGGCAATGGATACCGATTCCTGATGGTGATCTTGTTTAACTCTCTGTAGTCTATACACGTACCTCATGTAGACCATCCTTCTTCTTTACAAACAAGATCGGAGCACCCCACTAAACACTAGAATTACACCACGATCTAACAATTCCTGCAACTGTTCCTTCAACTCCTGCAACTCCAACGGTGCCATCCGATATGGCGCCTTAGAGATAGGCTCCGCACAAGGAACAAGCTCAATAGCCAACTCCACTTCCTACTATGGTGGAAACCTTGACAACTCCTCAGGAAACACATCGGAAAAATCACGAATAATCAGAACATCCTTAATACGGGACTCACCATTAGAGGTATCCTTCACAAATGCCAAATACCCCTCACAACCCTTTGCTACCAACTTCCCAAATTTGAAAGTCGAATCAACTTCAACACCCTACTCGGCTGTGAACCCTGAAACACGAACTCCGGAGACTTCACATCTCCAAATATAACCTTCTTTGCCTGACAATCGATAGTGGCTTGGTGTTTATCCAACCAGTCCATCCCAACAATGACATCGAAATCGTGCATACTCATCGAAAGAAGATTAGCCCTACGAATCTTATCCCCAAAGCTGATCGGACATCCTCGATACAAATCAGAAATAACAACAGAAGTCCCCATCGGGGTAGCAATAGACATAACAGAATCTAAAGACTGAGATGGCATACCCAGGTGCCGAACAAAAGACTGAGCAACAACGGAATGAGTAGAACCCGTATCAAATAAAATAGACGCATTACGATTGCCAACTAAAAGAATGCCAGAAATAGTACCTGGTGCACCTGCTGCCTGGTTATACGTCAAGGCAAACACTCGACCACCCTAACGCTGACCTCCATTACCACCATTATCTCCACCTCCACTATTTCCACGTGGCGTCTTAGATAATCTCTAGACATATGACCCATCATCCCACATGAAAGCATGCATGGGTGAGTCTCCAGGCAATCGCTTCCCCGGATGATTTGCCCCAAAAGTAGCACAAGGAGTTATCGGAATGAGATTCGGGTTACCCCCACCAGCTGGTCCTGGATAACGACCCTGATTTTGCCCCTGCTGACGATTATGTCCATACCAAGGTAAATGTTGGTGACGATTTTGCCTCTTTGAGGCATCTGCCGATAACCCTGTTTAATTCTCGCCACGCCATCGCTTCGCCCTGCCACCACGGTTCTTGTTCCACCGACCACCCCGATTCTTCCCAGATTGACCAAGTTTGACCTCGTTGGTCATCTCGCCCTCTTTCGACTCCCTTCCGGTTTAGAAGACCAAAAGTCCTCGCTCTCTCCATCTTAATATTCTTGGCGAGATTGGCCATCACCGGCACATCTCGCAAACTTGGTGTTAATAAGATGTTGTCGATACACAGAATGAATCCTCCACTTGAACTTCTCTCGCCATTGCTCATTGCGGGCCTCACGAGGTTCTCATAAAGCTTCGCTTACTTGGTGAACCTCGTCATAAAATCTGTGATGGACTCGTCATCTTTCTGTCAAATAGACAGATAGTCTCTAGCATAAGCCTCTTTATCAGCAGCTAGGAAGTATTGCTGATAAAAGACCTCACAAAATTCCGCCCAATTAAGTGTGACGCCCCCAAAATAGGTATACATCACCCATTCTGAGTTGTCAATACATGGTACAGAAACAACTATAACTTTATTATTACAACAGTAAAATTGTGAGTTTGAATACAAATATTATCTTCTAGACAATATCTATACTCAAATAAATCCTCATCACATTTATTGATACATTATTTTACAAAAATGGTGAGGACTACTAAACAACTCTCTCTAGAACCTTCATTCCATACCCCTAACTCGTGACATCGCTTATATTCTCGCCTCCCGAGAAGAAAAAATGGAACAAAAAAAAAAGGTGAGCTCAACTAGCCCAAGAAAGAATATTATGACTAAGATAATATACAACAAATTATCATTAGTCTTCAACAGGAAAAAATCTAATAGAATACAATAGACAACAAGTTTTAAATCAATATTACAATCGGAAATAATAATTCATTGGAAGAGTTAAGTAGAGAATGCAAACTACTATCTTCTATGTATGAATTTAAAAGTTCATCGCCTATCTTTTATCCCCGTAACATCAATCAATATATATCTGAATCAAATATTCATCTTTTTGCCTACAGGCCAAAGATATTCATCGATTAGTCATGTTCATCTAAACACTGCTTATCTTTTGCACTACTGACCAAAGATATTCATCGAAATCATTCATCTTTGCACTACTGAGCCAAAGATATTCAATAATATCATCATTTAAGACCGAGGATGATGAAAAATATTTTAAAGAAACGAATTGATGAAACAAAATGACAAGGATTAAGGATTAAGGATTAGTACTTTGTTTTATCCATGTCCAAAAATACCTCAAAAATAATCATAGTGGTGTAAAATTCAAGAATGATCAAAACATGGATACAATCAAAGCTAGTATCCACAATAGATATTTTAGACGAAAAGGAAAATTTTCATTTTTCGATGAATAAAGGTCAGATTCGTGAATAAAGGTCGATCGTGAATAGTGTCGTGATATCGTGAATAGTAATTCTGACACCAAAAGTTTCAAATTTGATAAAACTTCAGATCAATATTTCAAAGATAATGATATTGAAGAAATAATATCATTACTAAAAAATAATATCCCTTACCTCGAAAGATCAAGATTTCTAATTTGAAAACACCAGGATATAAGCTATGACTTGAACTTGCAATCAGATAGCAATACTCAAAATATACTCAAAATACTCACAAGAATACGCTCGATAATATATAGAGAGAAAACTTCAGCTTGTGTGATTTTCAATTCTAACCCAAGACACCTATTTATAGGAAAATGCTAGAACACCAAAGTAGAAAATTTAATAAATTAATATTATTTATTTTTCCACATCTTCCTACGCATCCAAGCATCTGAATTCAATCTCTAGCACATGTTAAAAATGCCCACCAAACACAAAAAACGTTTTTCTTATTTAAATTATTTTAAACTTCCAAAAATCAATTATTCCGGAGCTTCGAAACTTCAATAATTCATAATAAATAGCCCTTTTATCGTAAAATTCAATCTCGTGAGTTTTATAGGAAATTCAATTCTCTACAACTTTACGTAAGAAAGTTTTTCCAAATTCCAAACAGAAATTGACCAAATCCATAAACCAAGCGATTTTACAAAGTGCTATAATCAAATTTCAACCAAGAAATGGGGTCCACCGACACATAAAACATGCTTTAAATATTTTTGGTAATAAAATACTCCTCCTCCACATATACTCATATATCCCACATTCATCGTAAAAATATCATCATTATTATATTATTAAAATATAATAATATATTTAAATGAATTATTTTATCAGAAAAAGATAAAATTTCAATTTTCAACAATTGTCACATTAAAACTTTTCTCCATCTATATCCACATAAAATCAATATTTTCCTCATCATATGAATCAATAATTAATTATTCACAAATAATATTACAGAATCACAATATTGACAACCAGGCAGTTCCTAGGAAAGAGGGGCTTTCCAATAAGAATTTCTCCTTCTTGGTCATGCCGTGCGTCATTTAATATTCCCACGATAGATCTGAATATTCCACGACCAAACGAATATTCCTCGACAACAATAAATATTTTATAACAACTTGCTTATTTTGAAATATTTGCGTATTTTACCCATAACTATCCATATTAATCAAATCAACCCTTACTATTTCAAAATAATAAATAGAGAAAATTAAATTTCATTAATAATAAGTTGGGATCTTTTACACAGCATGAGCCAAATGCCCAGTACGGATATAGAATACAATTAATGAACCGAAATAACTAACTCAATTAAATGAAATGAAACGAAACGAACTGAAATGAAACGAACAAAACTAACACAACGAAATGATAGACTGAATCAAATGGCTGGGGGGTTATTTCATACCGAGCTCAGAATAAATAATAATATATCTTGCCACACAGGCAAGTCAAATAATGCCACAAAGGCAATCAAAATAATGTCACACAGGCAATCACACACATTGGACCGCGAATCCAATGCATGTAAAATCGGAAGGTGTGTTTGGCACAAACATCACCAATCCGCAGAACAGAACAGAACAGAAAACTAGGGTCGACCCATACGCCTCCCACAATAAAACACCAAATGGCCAACTCCCAACGGAGCACAAAACGGAGACGCCGTGGACTGATCACCGCCACGGAAGGTGTCATGCCTCGGTGCCAAGAGGACATGTCTGTGGTACCCCCACAGGTGGTTATAGCTCAGGTATACCCTACGGTATTCTAACAAGGATACCATGTCACAACACATGCGACATAATATCAACAAAAAGGGTTTCTAATATGTACATGTTAAACTGAAATGAATCATCAACTCAAAGTCTCCAAAATTATTAACATGTACTTTCTACGAGATTCAAAATAAATACAAAAGATGATACACTAGATCAAGAGTACAAACACGAGTTCTAAGTATCAATACCAAGACGGAACTGTCAAAATAAATTTAGACATGTTGTACTAGTCTAAAGAGTACAATTATGAGTTTCAACTATGAACACCAAACGAACTATCAAATAAATTGACAAGGAATAATTATGAGATGCAATACTGAATTTTGAAACGAATAACAAAACGAACAAATCAAAAATAAAAGAGTCTCGCTGAAAGAGTACGGAATCTGTACCTGGATTAAGCAATGTAATAACCAAAATTATTATCCCAATATAGTTCGTTAAATTCCTTCCGTTCAAACTAATTTAAACAAAATAATAATAAATAATATAAGTATACATACCAACTGTATAACTAAAAAAAATCATGTTGTTCGAATTACAAAACATTATAAAATTTTACTAAAGTAATATAACCAATATACATAATCAGTGACATAGCTTTTATAATTGATAGTCCTGTAAATTTTATACATAAAGAATAATTTAATTAAAGATACCAATTTCTCATATTAATGTCATAAAGGATGACAACGCAGGTAATGCATTTATATAAGTGATCTAATTACTAATGATGCACACCTTTGATTTACCACATAAAAAACTCTTATATGAGTGGGAAAAAAAAAACCCACACATTATGCTATGGAACTTGGTGACATCACCGAATACCCACACATTAGTATTAATTTTAGACTGTAAAGAAGTGACACGTGCATATATATACATATATAACTTATCAATTCTTGTTTCTTATGCCATACCAGTATAATCTGATTTCATCTCTTTCCTTTGTTTAGTCAGTCATTGCTGATTCTCCTTTCTTTTTCTCAAATTAAGATAACGAAAAAAGTAAGATTAGGTTTTGTTAGATGTTTATTTATTAACAAATTTTATTAATTAATATATTTTACTAACTCTCCTAATTTAATAGTTTTATTTTTTTATTTTTTTATTTTTGTATTTTAAAAAATACACAATTATAAATTAGACCCACTTAGTTTAAAGCCCAATTTTACCAATTTAATTTATCCATCAATTATTAATATTTATAAGCCCACATAAATTAAATAACTAGTTTGACCCAATAAATGACAAAGTCCAATTAATATATTTTAAAACAAAATAATTTTTTTTTATTATTTAACT
Source organism: Panax ginseng (assembly GCA_020205605.1). Lineage (NCBI taxonomy): Eukaryota > Viridiplantae > Streptophyta > Magnoliopsida > Apiales > Araliaceae > Panax > Panax ginseng. Next base: position 13,233,078 of record CM035131.1, on the reverse strand, counting down.
CTTTTTTTTCCGAGTATTACATTATAAATAGGAATAACCTCTAAATTGTAATATGTTATAGACTTTTTAAGTCCCGTATTGAGAAACAATACCTCTATATATAATATATATATATATATATATATATATATATATATATGAGAGACAATATTAATTTTAAAAGACTATATTTTCTATAAAAGACTACATTTCATATAAAGAACTACATTTTTCTATAAAAGACTATATTTCCTATAAAAGACCACATTTTCCTATAAAAAAACTATATTTCCTATAAAAAAAAACTACATTTTCCTAGTTTGAAAATCTAAATAATTTATGTTTTCTTTAATTTTTGTTATAAAATCTATATTTTTGTTAAAGTGGATATTTTTGAGTGTTCAAAAAATATTTTGTATCAATACCTCTATTTAGTAAATAGAGGTTTTACTGTATCTAGATTCTATATGTATCTTAAAAAAAATTACCTTCAAAGAAAGGCATTGGTCTAGCTGATGGATGATTTATTTTCCAACTTTGTTGGAGAAAAGGAGAATCATCGGAAAAAAAAAATTACTTGCGTTGCGTTATGAACTGAGAGGGTCGAAGAGTTTTTCCTTCTTTTTGTGGCTAAGAGTCAATTTTGATTCTCCATATTTATTGATTTGTTTTATATTATATTTTATAATTATTTTTTTATACACATATATACATAATTTTTTAAAAAAATTGAGCCTCCTCGACTTTGGGCCTCAAGGCAATACCTGGATTGACTGGCCCAAGGCCACTCTCGATTACATATATTTGGTGAATCTAATAGGATTTGCTAATTTATTAGTTTTTGGTAAAAGTTAAATATTACTCCCTCTATCCTTAATTATTTGACGTTTAAGAGTTTTTCATTTATTTTAATTATTTGACGCTTGTTTAAATTTAGAAGAATTAATGATAATTTTTCCAAAATTACTTCGATCTCATTACTCTACTTATTTTTTTGATATTTTAAATTCTTTCTCTTTTCTTATCCTAACAAAACTCTTATTATCCCAATAAAAGATTTAATGGTATTATAAACAATTGAGTACTATATTTAATGCTTTCTAATCATTATCTTAATTTTTATATTCATCTCTAAAACGTCAAATAATTAGAGACAAAGAAAGTACTACATATAGTTACAATAACATAAACCAAGTTCTCTTGTTCGCTGCGCAGGCCAAATGGCCAATTACCCTATGACCCAATCGCTGACTACCTTCCACCAAGATAATAGGAAGAGACGGAACAAGTGGATATCATAAACTTGTATTCAGTGCAGGGACGAATTCAGGATTTAATCTTAGGGGGATTAAAAAAAAATTTAACAACATACTCTTTTCGTTCCTTAATATAATTCATTTTAAAGAAATATTTTTATTCTTTAATATAAATCGTTTGAGAATTTCAAGTAAACATTAATTGCTTAGTTTCCAATATTACCCCAAGTATTAAATATAACTTTGATTCTCTCACTATTTTTTATCCAATAAATAACAATCTCTTATTTCAATACAAGGGCAATATAGACAATTAATATTATATTTAATGATATACAATCATTACCTTAATACTTGTGTACAACTCTAAAACGACCTATATTAAGGAACGGAAGGAGTAATATATATTCAAAAAAAGGGTATTAGGGAAGAATGTATTGATATGGATCGAAATTGATGTAAGTTCGTTGAACTTCATCAAATAGATCACCGCGATATTTCCATATTTTGATACGTTTTCTAGAATCATGCTCCAAATAATTAATATACCATTCTTTATCTTCAATTCTTGGTGATTTTAGAGAATGTTGTTCTTGTTCAGAGGTAGACAAAAATATTTAAACATTAGGCTCAGGGGTAAGCAGAGTTGTGTCAACATAATTTGATTGCTTTCTCTTAAAAAAATGAATCAATAGTATGTGATTTTTTTATGATTCTAAAACAAAAAATAAAAAATTCAATTAACTACATTACAAGAATGAGTTAATCAATATTATTGGACCACTCATTGAACTTTTTAATAATAATTTTTTCATAAATTTGCAACCAAATAAGTAAGGGTTTTAGTTGGTTACCGGAAAACAAATTGAATATGCATTTGGAATTAACATATATAATATTATGATCACTCATTAAACTTTTAAAAATTAAAATATCAAATTTCATAAAATAAACAAAGAATAAAAAAAACAAATAAGGGTTTTAGTTGGTTACTTGGATATGCATTTGGAATTAACATATATAATATTATGATCACTCATTAAATTTTAAAAATTAAAATATCAAATTTCATAAAATAAACAAAGAATAAAAAAAATCAAATAAGGATTTTAGTTGGTTACTTGGATGCAAATGTATCATTCAATTAGAATAACATAAGTATAACATTATGCTCAACTAATACAAATATGCAATTATAATGAATTTAATAATAAATTTAGTTTGCAATCAGAAGTACTCTATGAACAAATTGATGAATAATATTATCTTTTTTTTAATATAAGGACAATATAAATAATTGATAATATATTTAATATTTTACAATTATTTTTTTAATATTTTATGCATAATTTTAAAATTATCTATATTAAAGAAGGGAGGGAGTATTATTTATCATATCGCCTCGTTCAAAGATAGAGATACTACTATATATCTGCATTTATTAGCAATTTGAGAAACACAAATTACTAACAATCTGAGAAACACTAAAGTGTCCATGCACAAAAACACACACACACGCACGTGCATGCAATTTTTATTAAAAGCATATATTTTCTCTTGTTTGTCTGTTCGATTTTTGAGTTTGGAGGAATACATATGAAGTTGTTTTTTCGTTGTAACCTTTCAAAGCAGGGCATACCTGAAATTATCTCACTATTTTTTTGTCAAATAAATAACATTCTATTTATATGACAAAAAATAGAATGTTATTTATTTAGGTAAATAGAATGTTATTTATTTGACAAAAAATTGAATGTTATTTATTTAGGTAATTATTTTTTGTCAAATAAATAACATTTTTTTTTATAAATAAACTATAATTACTTGGGATAATATTGAAAACTAAGCAATTAATGTTTACTTGAAATTCTCAAACGACTTATATTAAGGAATAAAAATAATTCTCTAAAACGATTTATATTAAAAAACAAAGGGAGTATCTTTCAACAATTAAGGGTCTTCAGATCGAATCTTTCTTCTCTTTCTTCTCTGTAGTATTTTCCTTCCAATCTTTGATATAAATCACAATGAATTAGTGAAATAATATGTATAAATAATGCAAAAAGAGGTCACTATAAAAATCAATCTCAAAAACAAAGTTTGAAATTAAATTAGTTAATTATTATAAATGGATGTTTCAATTTAAAGCAATTTATGTAAAATTTAGCACATGAAACATGCTAACATCTACTTCCTGTTCTTTAATATAAGTCATTTTAGAGAAAAAAAATTGTCCTTTAATATAAGTCGTTTGAGAATTTCAAGTGAGCATTAATTGTTTAGTTTTTAATATTACCCCAAGTATTAATTACAACTTTAGTTCTGGCTATTTTTTGTCTGATAAATAATTTTCTTTTTCTAATACAGGGATAATATAGACAATTGATATTATATTTAATATTATACAATTATTTTTTTAATATTTATATATAATTCTAAAACAATTTATATTAAAGGACGGATGAGTATTTTTTAGTGGTCAGAAAAGCATAGATGTAATAGGGTTTAAAGTTTAAACACCCCCACAAAATTCAGCTTTGGAGGTTCTAATTAAGGCTCGCTCTTCTTCTATCATCAGAAAACCAAAGGCAGTGGAGGTCCAATATAATAATGTAAATTTGGGCAGGGGTTGATATTAATGTATATATGTACCAACGAACCAACCAAATTTGGATTTTAATTGTGAAAACAATGACCTAAATAAACTCTAATTGGGACCAAATTTCCTTTGCAGCCAATGGCATCAGACCAAATCTTATTCACTTTTTTTTTCCCATCCACTACCGGCGGGCGGCACAAATTCCAAAGGAGGATCCAGAAATTTATCTCCCCCTCTCCCCCGCCCCCGCCCCAGCCCCAGCCCCAGCCCCAGCCCCAGCCCCAAAAAAATGGTAGTGTAAATAGTACTCTCTTCTGATTATAAAATAATTATTTGATTTTTTAAAAGTCAATTTCAAAAATTTTTGTTAAATTTATCATAAACTATTTAAAAATATTATTAGTTACAAGATTTATTATTTTTCAAACTTAAATAAATTATGTCAATTGTAAATTTAAAAACGTCTTTTATAATCCGGAATGGAAGTAATACTATTATAGTACTTCCTCTGTTTTGAATTATAAGATTAATATTGATTTTTAAAATTTAATTTCAAACATTTTCAAACTTGACATGAATTTACGTCAATACAACTATGACTATCATATATATATATATATATATATATATATATATATATATATATATATATATATATATATATTTAAACTACTTAAAAATTACTAGAAACTATAAAATTTGTTGTTTTCGAAATTTAAATTAGAAAATATTTTAAATTGAGTACATTTTAAAAATCAATATTGATGGTATCAAAACAGATGAAGAAGAAATCATTAATTAATTTAGCTCAGAATGCATACATTTCCATACAAATACTCTACTCCCAGGTTAATTAGTTATGATATTTGTGGAAATCTCAGCTAAGGGTACAAATTTTATAATTCTCTAATTATTTGTCAAATGTGAATTAAGTCTATCTAATTTGTGTGCCTTTAAATATTGTTTAGAGTATGTGAGTAGTTGGTTTTGGCTCCAGTGTAACTGAATTTTTGAGTGTGATATATATATATATATATAGCCTATTAATTATATATAAAAAATATATGGAGGATTGAGATTAGACTTAATAATTCTAAGATGAAAGGCTAGGATCGATGAAGCTATGTTTGCCATGCATGTATTTTTTTATATTGTACTTTGTAAACATAGGAGGAAGGATATGAATAAAATTAAAAAAAAAATCCTAAAAACGATAGAAAAAAGATAAAGGAGTAAGCTCTTCTTCACAGTACTGAAAAAACAAGAAATGCTGTGAAAAATAAAAGAAAAATTAATGTTTCACTCACTACGGTGGTGTGGATGAATTCAAATATATAAGTATGCATAATAAAGAGAAAAAACTTTTCACTAAGGCCACTTTTGATCCAACAAGGAAAGATAAATTGTCTTCTAAAGAATATATATTTCTTTAATTTGTTTTTTTTTTCTTTTCCACTAACCAATTTCATGAAGCAAGTACAGCATTAGTGTTTATTTTCGGCCATCTAAATTTTTGGAATTTTTTTTACGCTATAGGAGAAACTAGTAGGTGTATTATTATTATTATTATTATTATTATTGACAATATGACAAACAATAGGAGCATTAATTTTTGATTAAACAATCTAATCCAATGAAATATATTAAAATTGTAAACGATTACAAACGATGAAAAGATTACAACATAATTTTTTTTAATGAAAATAGTAATTATTTCAAACATAATAACAGATAATCAGCAAAATGACTAATTGTAACAACAGTACGTGAATAACAAATATACTCCTGAAAATAGTCATATTTCAAAAGTATAATAAAATATACATAAATGAGTTGAGTAGTTTTTTAATACAAGCAAATGAAGAACCGACCGTCATGATAAAACCACACTCAAATATAAACAATCCATCTTCAACAATTCACGTAATGAAAAAATTATCATGAACGAAAAAAAAAAGTTTCCCAGCTAGCGAAAGCAAAGTCTCCCAAGAGACTTTTAATAGTAAAATCCTCTCACAAAAGAGTAAAAAATCAGTTATATTATGGAAAAACAAGTCCCACAAAAAGGAAAAATTATTAAAGCACAAGTAAAGAAATTTAGGGCGGATCTCTCCAAAATAAAGAGAGCTAGCTCTCTCCAGATTAAGATTGAGAAAAGAGGTAAAAATAAAACCAAATATTACTACTTGAAAATATTGAGAAGGGAATTGACAATGACAATAATTTTACACTCTTTTTCACATGAATTGTAAATGGAGTCTACTATAATGTTAGAAAATCCTGAAAAAATCACTTATAAAAATATCAATTCCCATAGAGAAATGTGCAAGTGTTATCACAACGATCATGCCTAACCAATTGAAAAGTTAACTTCATAAAATAGAATAGAAGAATAAATTACAGCAACCGGCCAGTTTCTCGATCTTTGAAGATCTTACATTATAGGAGAATGCTCCTCACAAAACAAGCTGGCTGCAAAAGTTACGAAGTTAAGTTCTTCTCATATGTTGCTAAACAAAGAGAGTATGTACTGATATCCAAAACAAGTCAAGGGTAAGAAAAAGAGAGAAGTAATACATAGAAGGACGTGATAAATTTAAAAAGACTAGGCTATGTTGTCGCACTGTTCTATATTCGCAGCTCCTGAAAAAACAGGACCATTCAGAAATGACCCATCGAGATGCTGTGAGAGCGTCGTTTAACTCTGACATTTCCCGGAGATGACACTTTTTTCCGATGTGACTCCGACGTTAGTTCGCTTTTACTTCTTAAGAAACGGGCAAGATTTTGTTTGTATTTATCTCCACGAGTGTTATGAAGCCCATGTGTTGATGGGTTAGCCAAAGCAGGTGCAGGTCTATTCTCGTAAGAAACATCATTGTCTGACCAGTAGCCATTCTCTTGAATATCTTGCATGGCAAGATCATCGTACTCCTCATCCGATTTTGTAGATTCCTCATCCACTGATCCTTCAACCTGTAAAACGGATAAATGACATCAAAGAGCACATAACCGCTAGGAATATCCAGGTAATGTAGAAAGAGCGGAGAGAAAGAAAAACAAAATGGAGGAAAATAGAAACAAGAACATTATGGAGACCATCACTTTCTATTAGCAAATATACTGTATTTAGACCTAGCAATATAATTAGTTAACTGTTGGGTCAAACCATATTAACTGGAACCAAATAGGTTGGTTAACCATTTTTATTTATTTGGTTAAAGCTTGGACCCATATTTTTTAAAACAAATATAGTTAATTAACCGATTAACCATTTTTTAACCATTATTCCATTCCCATAATCATCAAAGCATTAATGTGTGCACTTTTATAAAAAAATCAACACTCATAGGCCATGGCACAACATGACCACAAGAAGCCTTCAACATTGAATAATTAAAACAACGCAGTCCCGCTTTACCTAAATAAATAAATAGCTCAATTCAACTTTCTTTTTTCTTTTTTCTTTTTTCTTTTTTAGATAATTATTTTCTTCCTTGTTTCATTCATTTCATCTTAAGGTCCAAGGAGATGGAACTATTTACCATTATAGTATCACCTTTCATTCCTCTATCTAACTACACAACTAATGTATTTTTAGACTATGTTTAGATTCTTAAACAAATAAATAATTAAAATTTTACTATTTGATAAAACTATGTAATGAAAGTTTATTAAAATTGAGGTTCTATATAAAATACAAATATTTATTAAGATTTTCAAACAGAGTTTAATTAAATATAAAAGAGTTGTTTGATAATTAATTTTATAATAGGTCCGAATATAATATTTTACTATTTTATCCTTATTATCAATTTATATAATCTTAATTAAGGTGAAAGTATAATAAATTTAAATAATTAATTCAAATAAATCACCAATAATTAAAATATTTCAAACCTAATTTTACATAATTAATATAAATATATGACGATCATGGAGTACTACTTGTTTAAAATTTATTAGTATAGTTTTTAGCATTTTATTATTTATATTAATAATTTTTATATCATATTATTACTTAATTAATTTAATTGTGACGGTTACAATTTCATTTTCTAAAAGTTATGTTTAAAAGTCAAAACATCTTAAAATGATTAATATGGTTTTTAACCATAACCATATAGTTCCAATCCACACAACCCATATTAAAATTGGTTAATATGGTTTTAGTTCTTAAATGGAACCATAACCATATTTTGAAAACCAAAACCAACACATAACCATATTTTGTCAGGCCTAACTGTATTTCAAGTGAAGTAATTTCTTTTTTTCTTTTAGGTAATATTGGCCCTATGTATTGGGATTAGAACTAGGTGCCCTGTAAATATAAATTTTGTCTTAGGATAATAATAGAGAAGTCTTTTGCATGAAGCTGAAAATACTTGGTAAAATTTAGTTTTGTTGCTGTAATAATATTCAGGGAAATCTTGCTATTATTAAAAAATTATAACTTCCAGGGGAGAGAGAAAAATCTTAAATATATGAACTCAAGTAAGGAGCGACACCAATTCCACTTATTTTTAGGCAAATAAGCTGGGAGAATAGCCATTAACCAAGAGCTTCACCCGAAAGGAAAAATAAAAGAAGAAAAAGTTGTAAATAGTAGGTCTAATATCTAAATACTATGCCACCACTCACTGCTGGTTTAACCATCCACCAAGTATAGCAAATAGTATAATATGAACACTGCAATTTTCTCCAGAAGTATAAATACTTGAAGCGACCTTAGAAATTTGAAGGATGATACAGAATAATTTCTCAAACAATAATATGATGCTTTTACCTCTTCTTGATTCTGATTGTGACCATCATCGCTAAGATCCTCATCGCTATCTACCTCAGGTGGGTCATCATTCTCTTCATCACTACCATGCACGGAATGTTCTTCCTTCAGCTGATTGAAGAAGAGAGGAGAGGGAAAGGAAATGCAAGTGAAGACCATCATTAACTAACACTGTAAAAGGTAACCTAACAAAATAAAACGATTAAAAGCATAGAAGACTACACTGTAAAGCAGAACAAAGTACTTTCACATTAACTAAATCAATAAACAATGATTTAGTATTGAGGTACCGCGTGATAATAAAGTCCCACATTAAAACACAAGGAGAAAAAGTGAGGACATATATATGCTCTAACGGACATAGACCTAAGAGGTTAACTTTTTAAGTAAAGATGTGGTTTCAAAAGAACACATATATGTCGGATATTCCCAACATGTGGTATCAGAGCCATGACTATGGGCTTGGGTTATGGATATGGTATAGACTGTGCATGATGGACAAAAAATAATTCATTGAGCAAGTTGGTTGGCTCTTAACAAGAGATATTGAAGAATGTAGGGGGAGTTTGGTGTTGATGTGGATTGAGAGATCACGCGTTAAAGAGCGAGATTGTTGAGGTACCGCGTGATAATAAAGTCTCACATCGGAACAAAAGGAGAAAAAGTGAGGACGTATATATGCTCTAATAAACCATAAGACCTAAGAGGTTAAAGATTTTAGATGAGAATATATGGGCCGGAACAAATATGTGCACTCAATAGTCCTGTTCAAATTATTTTTTACTGCCTTTTAACTATGAATTTACGATTAAGAAATGTTCGTGGAAACCAAAAAACATTACTGCTCATCATGTTAATGAAACATACCTCCTTGGAAGGTCCATCAGACATCCTTGGTGAGCTACAGCATGAAGAGTAATATCTACTACCATTGTCAGTTCCATCACCCCTAGACCCATCAACGCTGCTGGCATGACTTGTACCACCTTTTTCATTAGGCCAAGCACTGATCCCAAAATTACCAAACTGCAGATTGACAGGTTCTGCCTTACCAATCACCAATGGCCCGTACATAGGGTTCCCAATTCCATTCTCAGTTGAATGGCCCACAATAGGCTTCCCATTATCATCTACTGAGTTAACCGGCCAAGCCTTCGCCACAGAACCATCAGTATTCAGAAGAGCCATCAAATGTCTGCTCGAACCTTGCCTCTGGATTAGTTGAAACATTCCTTTGGAGCTCAATGAGTTAGCAACACATTGATTCCTGTACTCCTCATCAATAACAGTAACAGTGTTTGTGGTGGCATCGTAAATCTGTTCCCCTGCCTCACGCCTTCGTAAGCAGCTGAAAACAGTTGCATGGATGGCCGCCACACTCTTGTCAACATTAGTATTATTTATCTTTGGCACCAGATGCTTGTCAGCTCTGTTACAGAGATATTCTTGGATTGTTCTGATGTTTCGAATATATTTTACATACTTGTTCTTTTCAGGATCAAGTGTCATGTACTTTGCACGGACTGCAAACCGTTCCAAGTGTTTGTCCTCGTTTGTAATATATATCATGAATGGTATGATTGAAGGATGTTTCTTCATAAGCCCCATCTGCAAAATACAATAGAATTGGAATCAAAACTAAATACTAAAGAAGAGAACTTTTACTGCAACTTGCCATGTGCATATGGATTTACCACAAAATTAAGGCTCAAGTGAACACCCTCAACAACTACTGATTCTTTCCGCTCTTCCCAGCCAGTGATCAACCGATCAAGACTATCAATGACCATCTCACTTTGTGCCTTAAATCCTTCAATAGCCATCTGTTTTGGACTGATCAGGTCAGCAGTACTAGAACCTCCTTCTGGTGGTGGTTTTTCAGTCATGGAACCATCAAGTACATCATTCTTTGATGGTAAGAAGGGCAAGGCTAATTTCTTTGCTTTCCTTTTGGCCTTGGCTTCTGCAACAGCCATCGGATCTAAGTATTCCCCAGCATGGTAGGTAGAAGCCCAAAGCAAGGGATTTTGCTTTTCATCAACAAAACTCCTCATCATATGTCGAATTGAGTCAGTAGATATCACTGTCGTGATGCCCAATCTACTACCCTGGAAAAATGTTTTAAGAAGGGTTTAAGATTGATTACGTGCTCTTAAAATCTATAATTATGTCTTTCACAAACATTATAGGGCCTCATGTTTCCATGACCTACCTCACTAACAAAGGCCTAATTTGTAAAACCACTTGGCCACAGAAAGAAGGACCAAGATGAAGAACAAAACAGGGACAAAACTTTATAGGGGACAAGGGGGGTTATGGCCCCAGCTAGGTTTCTAGAAGTGCCTTTTGTTGCTTGCTATTACTCCCACTGTTTCACAATAGTGTTGCGTTTGGTTACTTCACGCAAATTTGAGGAAATAAATTGGGTAGACCAGAAGTTTAATTTATGCTTCAATTTCCCCTTTTAGCTTTAGATACAATATGTGCTTCACTTATACAATGGGTCCCATGGAAATCGCACACATGTCACAACCTTATCTCAAGGCATAACATCCAAAGGGTAACATGGTCTTTTCACACAATTTGATGTTGACCACTGAAGATGACGATTATTTCTAACCAAAAAAAAAGAAAAAGAAAAGAAGCAAAAGTGACACTTCTTGAGCTTAGGCGGTATATTAGCTTGCAGCCAATCTAGGAACATATGTAGCGATGGCAATAGGTTTTACTCACTTAAATAGGCAAAATCACTGTATCATCTTAGCCGCTAAATACAGTGAATTCAGAAACTATTGCAAAGAGTACATCAAATGCTTTGAAAGTAAAAAAGGCTTTTCAAGTTTTTATAATCCTAGTTAACACAAAAAAACAACGGTCATTAAAAATGATCAAGAGAGGAACAGAATTATATAAGATATTTTTATGCCATTCCAACCTATTGAGCCCCTATGATTTACTACGAGTCTATGAGACATTTAGTATGGATGAACTGCAATTATATGGATTTCCTTGAAGTTATAAGTTGGGGTAGGTGCTCTGATCAGGCTATGTATTTCAGTATTCAATTACAAAATCTATCATATATTAGGTACCATTTAATGTTTTATTTCTTTTCTTGAGCGAGTATTAAGAACTGTCGACCTTGAATTGATTTGTCCAGATAATTTACCATTTCTAACACATTTTTACTGGATCGCCCGCCACTTGCATTAAATTTGAAATAAGATTTTATATGTACAGCTATATTAATTCGCTTAGCAAATTAATATATATTGCTTAGCTTTTATATAGATTAATAGAAGTGCTTTCATGATCTATCAATTTTCATAGTAGCTCTTGCTCCAACAAGAAGGTAGTATTTAGAGTGAAGCCCCTTACGATATTTTCTGTTTTCTGACTTTCACTTTAGTCTCCCGTACATTTCAGTTCTGATCGATCACAATCTTTTGCAACACTATACTTCTCAACTTCTTTATTGGAAGTTCGTTTAGGAAACACGGCTTTCCAATCCTATCTTCTATTTTTCTCTTTTATTGATAAGTTCCTATTTTCCGTTATTTTGCTCCTCATATAAATAGCAAAGCTAGGAAAAGATTTTGTGCTTTAAGTTGGACTGCTCTTTTGATGGTAAATGCAAGAACTAAGAAGTCAGCTGAATCTAGGCCAACTGTCTCAAAATTTAGTTATTATTTACTTCTAATGATTATTATTAACATCATAGTTTTAATAATCAATCAACTAATCAAGATATGATTTGCATCTTAAAGGGGGGTTAACACGTGTACATCTCATTGTCACATGGTGGAATCATGGCTAAAAAGACAGCATATCAGCATCATCAGACCACAAATTTAGTAACTTCCAAATGATAAATTAAAAAAGCTTACAACTATATGGAAGAAAAAAAAATTATAAGCATAGAGACGATATGAACAACATCATAGAGATGATTCATTAATTCAACTATATGAAAAAAGATCAATTTTGAATATAAGATAGAAATACCAGCAGGGCAGACAAAGTAGATTTGCCACAGCCGCTAGTGCCACACAATAACACAGTTACGGATTCCTTCCTCTCCCGGATTCTGAAAATGTATTGTTCCTTAGTGACAAAAAATGAAGTTCTAGGTATCTCACATGAAACAAAATATAACTAGGCCATAAAGGGATTAGAAAATGGAATACTAAAAGATAAAATGTAAGTGGTTATAACAACATTCATTTCAAAAACTATGCCAGAGCCAGCTATGATATTCATTTCGCTAATACAGTAACTGGATCAACTAAAATAATGAGTATGAAATAGTGAAGGACAGCTTCAAGAAATAGTGAAGCGAGCCAAATATCATAGGAAGCTAAAATACAAAAATTTGAATAAACATTTGAGCAGTAGAATAAATTCATTAGCACATTTCTTTGCATTGCAGTGAAACAAAGCAAAACTCGTACAATGCTAAAATGCAATGGACATCGACAGATAAACAAATTTGAGTAAATTCTGTAGCACATTTCTTTTGATTATTATATAATTATACCACTAAGGACTTAAATGTTTTAAAAATCCTCACGTAGAATGATTCTCTAAGATTATACGAGATGAAAAAAAAAAACAAATAAAATTAGTACTGATGCGGATCTAAGAAAGTTACCAGAAGAAAGTCTTTTTTTTTCTTTCCCACAATTGACTAATGAACATATGTAAATATCGTCAAACAAGTATAAGTTGCTATACTCTACCTGCAAGCTAAAACCAAATCCGCCCTCTGGTTGGGGCCCACATACTTGTACTCAGCTAGAGCCTCACAAACAACATCCAGGAAAATTTTCCTTTTGACAAGTACTGTAGTGCGCCTTTTGTATGATTCAAAAGGTTTGCTCTTACTTCTACCGTCAGTCTCTGGAACCAGATGGTTTCCTCTGTTTGCCTTATCGAGGGAACGATCAGCATCATAATTGTTTTCTTTCAGAGGATATACCTTTAAAGCATCTAGTCCTGATATCACTAGAGCTGATGAGACAGAAGCATCTCCAAAGCATTCGCTTCTCATCACTTCAAAAACCCTTTGGCTAATCTGATCAAAACCAAAAGAACGTTTCAATGCACATTCATTAACCTTAGAAACAGCAGGATGTTAAAGAAATATTAAAACCTACATAACAGAGAAGAAGAAAAATATAAGGCTGGACAGTGTTACGTACAAGATAATCATTTCTCATACAACATGATGGTCAACCGTATAAGTCAATTGTAGAACATAGAAGATATGCAGTGTGCTGCTATAATTTGGATTCAATTAAGAATGTGTGACTACATGATCAAAACACATTGAACATTATAGAACCAAAGACAACAGAGAGGTCAAAGATGGCTGCTAAAACATTCAAGTAATACTTTCCAGCATAAAGATATACAAGAGACTTAAACAGTTGAATGCCATATGCTGACAGAGCTTTCCGACTTATAAATGACACAATAAAATTACTATCCAAATTATTTAAGAAAAAAAATGAATTTGTAGTTTGATGATCTAATCTGATTCTAAACTTGTCCAATTTGGCAACAAATGATGATCTAGGCCTATCATCCAATTCTTCAAGTCTCCAGCTGTATGGATGAATACACATATGATGCAATTGCAGTAACAGCTTGATTAAGAAGCTGTTCGAAAGACATCATTGCAAATAAAAATTGGTGAATTTATTTAACACTTCCAAGCTTGCATTTTTTTTTCATCATACTTTTATTCTTCTTTTTCAATTTTGGTAATAAATTTGGGTATTCCTGTTGAAGTACTTTACATCAGTGAATACACTAGTATCGAAAGATGGATAGTGAAACAACTTAATTAACAAAAAGTAACCAATACCTGGTAAATAATTCCAAATTAGGAAAATTAATTAAGTTAAGCAAACGAAATCATGAACTAGGAATCTGAGGCTTTATATGTTTTAGTCTATGGAACAAGGCTTCACTAAGCTCACTAACTTTTAGTTAATCACTAAAATTAACAAAATGGGAAAACTTTTATAAAAAAAGTAAAAATTACAAAATATATCACCGTATTAAACATCATAGTGAAAAAAGACAACTCAGATCACAAACATTAACACCTAATCCAACTCTAGCTCCTCACCCAATATTTGGAACTCGATAGAAGGTGTGATGATAAATGATAAGTAAAAACGTTAAAAATAACAACTTTTTCACTTGCTCTTTCTGAATTACAATTACTTCAACTGAAATTGGTCCACAAGGATTATTAAAAAGGAAAAAAATGAAATCTTCCTCATAAGTCGCAATAATAAATACCAGATTGACAGACAATAACAAATAAGCAAAGATCATTGAATTTGTTACTCAGATCCATATTAAAGCAAAATCGATTATTGCATACAACTGTATACAAAAACGTAAATAAAACACATAATAAATTTGAGGAAAGAGAGAAAAAAACTACTATTAGTACCTTAAAAGCATGACGAGCTTTGCAACCCATCAACTGGATAGTACTCTGAAGAACAGGGCGAGTGTACCGAAACGAATCTTTGCTTTCCTCTTTCTTCTCATCCTCACCATTCACCACAACTATGTACAGAACCTTCGCCACCTCCGTCGCCATTTCTATATAACAACACAATAACAACAATAACAACAACTAAAAATTATAATTTCAATAAATCCACGTGCAAAACTGAGAAAAGTCGGCGTGAATTCAACAAGATGAATTGAAAACGCGTGAAATGAAGAGATTGAGTAGAGAAAAACACATAGTAACAGCAATGTAGAGGCTTATTGTAAAATTTGGATTAATTCGTACCTGAAGTTAAGAAGAAGGAAGATCCAGAAATCGATCAGAAGGAACAAAAAGAGAAGAAGATGTTAGGGTCTATTAGAGGTGGAGGGCGTTAAGAATGGAGAAATGAAGAGGTGTTTCCACCGCGATCTCTCCATTTTTGCTGCCACAAGCTTACACGCATCAGCCCCTTTCCACGAGTCACCCTTCTTCTTCTTCTTCTTCTTCTTCTTCTTCTTCTTCTTTCTCACTTTCTCTCTCTAACAATACTCTCTTCCTCTCTCTCTTGTTTGTCGGGTTGAGTTGTTTCTCTCTCTACAGTTTTATGTGGGTAGGTAGGTATGTATTTGACGGATTTGGGTTTGGATTCTAGAATTACACGCTAATTGAAAATAGGGAACAACCCTCGCGACCCGGTATTTACATATTAAGGAAACTGTGGGCCCGTTGACGGAACAGAAACGATAATTTAAAAACAATATATATATATATATATATATATATATATATATATATATATATATATATATATATATATATATATATACGAGGATTAAGTAGATATCTTTATCTTATTCATTCGCTTCATCCCTTATGACGGACTACCAATGATCTGTTTTGATTAAATACAATCGTCGCTCATATACTTTTAAAGAATTGACAACATATAGCGCTCCTAAAAGTATAAACGACGGTTGTATTGTAATTAAAACCGGCCGCTTCTGGTCTGTCATTAAAAGGGTGAGACCGGATGAATAAGATAAAGGAGATGATCTTGATCCTAATCAATATATATATAATATATATTTTGTTTTATTTTACGCTTTTAGAGTATTGCATATTTATTAAAGAAGTTATTTATTATTTTAATTTTATCATAATTATCTTTACATGAATTAAGAAAATATGTATAAAATTATTTAAACAAATGAGAGAAATTATGAACTGAGATACTTGAGGTAATATAGAATTAATATTTCTTAGAAATTTGTTAAAATCAAATATATATATATATATATATATATATATATATATATATATATATATACAAATTCGCTTCAAAAAAAAAAAAATCATCGCTATAATGATTCATTCTTATTCATTGCTTCCAATTTATTGTCAAGTTATATATATATATATATATATATATATATATATATATATATATATATATATATATATATATATAAATTAAGCTGCCTAAAACATCTAATAAATAAAAATAGAGGGATTACTAGTTTAAACTTTAAAATAAAATTATTGTATTATCCAACGAACATATTCAATAAGAAGGTCATTTATGGGATCCCCCCCCCTCCCCCATCCCCCACCCCTTACCCTCACCCCAATCCCATCCTCAAAATTGGAGTATTGAGACAATGAAACCATTTAACTCTAGTATTTAGTATTGAAATTGAGACTATTTGAGAATACAAATTTTAGTACTAGTTGATAATGTCATACTAATACATAGTAGTAAACTAGTAATATTTTGTAAGTATTTTGATGATAAAATTTTTATAAAAAACTTATTTATAAAATGATTGTGATTAGTTAATATTCATATATAATGGATCATCTATTAATTATATTATGTGATTAATTTATTTTTGTCATCGATGCAGCTTCAGTAAATATTTTTTATTGTCATACCACAAATACGATGCAGCTTCAGCTTCAGTAAACATGATTAAAGTAGGAGTATAATTTTTAAAAATTAAAAAAAAATCTTAATAGAATTTATGAACGTGTGGATCGGAGATTTGTTCAAAGGTGGGTGGCTATCTTAGTCAAACCCCAACTGGTCAACAAACACGAATGTTGGTATCCACCACAAAAGCAAAGGGTTAGTTATTGGTAGTATTTGCCTCCAAAGTTAAAAGGCATATAAAATTTTTGAATCAGGATGCTCTATGAAAATTTTTTTGTGAGGATCTTATGAGTATTTTATTGTGAGATTAAAAACATATTAAAAAGGAGATTCAACGGCTCATAAATTTTATCAAGAAATTTTAAAAAAATATATGTAAAAATAAACGCGTTTGGTGATTTCTAATTTTCTGTCAACTTGTAAAAAAAATTCTTATTGAAACGTTGTGAGCCATTGGATCTCCTTTTTAATGTGTTGTCAACCCCACAACCAAACCCTCACAAGATCCTCACAGAAAAATCCTCATAGAGGATCTTGATTCAAAATTTTTAGGGCGGGGAATTAGAGATCGATAGCGACTGATAATATATTGTACTTAATGTTATTGGTAACACTATTATTATAATATGTTAAGTATAATAATAGTAGTATTATCAGTAACATTAAATGCAATATGTTACTGGTCCCTAATTCACTTTAATCATCCTCGTGCTTATATTGTGATTAAAATTATCTTTGGCTTATGTGCATAGATGGACTTGGTATGATTATGACTTGAGATTATTCTTGCAGATAATCATGACCGTAATGCGATGACGAATGATGTGGTGAAAGTCCTCGTGGCCTATAAAGGCGTTGATGGACGCTTTTTTGATATCTTTATACTGTAGATTATTCTTAGATATATACGTAACTATCACGATGATTACATAAATATTCTTAAATGCAATATGTTACCGGTCGCTAGACCGATCCCTAATTCACTATCGCCCAAAAAAATTAAAGGGGCATAATATACTAGTATTAATTTCAACAAAAAGAAAAATAAAATAAGAGTAGAGTAGTGTAGTGTAGAGGAATAGTCTGATTATATTGGTTGGTAGGTATATTAATGCAAATTGAGTATTTAAAAATGAATTTAAGATATTTATAAATTTAAAATTGAACCGCATAAGTGTTATTATTAAAATTCATATATAGCGGATTGAATCCCTTATATTAAGTAAGTAATTTCCAAACATAGCCTTATGCTACAACTTTATATGCATATATTTGGTGCAAAGTATTATATGCATAATTAATAATCAAAGTCGTCTTGTAAAACGAGATTGTTTGGGCTGTCGGCAATATTTATTAAGATTATTAAATATTGACTAATCTTTTTGATTTTTAAAATCGTTTTGAAGTATCACACCACACCAAGTATTTAATAAAAATATCGTACCGTAAATACATACATAATTATGTTAGAAATTTTATCTAAACATGGGAGATGGGGGTGGGGGGCATGAAGGAAGTTGTGAAATTATTGTTAAAAGATTTGAAGTGCATGTTTGGGTTTTATGTGTTGACAATGACATTGAACTTCAATTCGAGGAGGAGGATTTTATGGACGGACGTAACGTAAATGGCACATCACCAAACAGAAACAGAAGAAAAGAGGAGAAAAGAAAAGGAAAGGAATGGATCGGAACCCCACCCCACCCCACCCCACCCCACCCCACCCCACCCCACAATTTGATATGGAAATTTAAATGAAACAAAACGAAGATTGGATTGTAACAAGTAGATAAATGTCACTAGTCTGTAGATCTAGTTGATGTATACATATTGCAACTGGACCACTCAACATGGATTGGATCCAAAGAGGAATAAATAAATATTTGCACATCAAATTTTATATTACTAAGTGAAGTACCCTGAGAAACTGATTGATACTCAAAATTGGCAAAGGCTCCTCCCTTAGTTTCAAAATTAACGATATATTCTAAAAATGAGGATTTTTTTTATAAAAAAAAATAAATTAATAGAGTAGTGGGGTCAGCTAAGAATAAAAGTAATTAGGAACTTAATTTCACTTTATAAAAAATAAAATTATATATATATAGTTTTTAAAAGAAAGGAATACCATAGAGATTTTATACACAGTCAACTGGCTTGTTCCCGGGAAAATAAATAGAGCAATGTCCTATACTATTCATCAATTATGGACTGACTGAGATCAGGTTTTATTATGAGACTATCATTGGGCCCAATTATGTTTCATTCGGACTACATAGCATAATACCATCAAGAAATAGAAGAAAAGGAAAAACAAATTCAAGTATAATGACGCATGGAGCAATTTTTTTGTGTGGGTAAAATGGTTGCTTAAATAGAAGAATTTTTTTTAGGTAAATGAGACTGGCAGTACCGATACCATAGTGGAAATGTACATCTCAAGCACCACCGGATTATAAAATGAAACTTTTATGGCATCAAATTAACGATGAAATCATACAAAATTAGACCCCATTAGGCCAAAAATGTTATTTATATCCCACACATTTATGACCAACCACAGTAACGACCCTCACCTGACTCTAGAATCCTCCTCCTAACACACCACGAATATCAGGTCATCACACGGTCAAACCTTGTGGCACACCGGGCACAGGGCTCTTAGGCTTTGCCTTTTCCACAACAATAGCTTGTGTAGTAAGGACCATACCTGCAACTGATGCAGCATTTTGCAATGCACACCTCGTCACCTTGGCCGGATCAATTACTCCGGCCTCCACTAGGTTTTCGAATTTGTCTGTCATCGCATTGTAACCAACCTCCCACTCGCTTGCTTTCACCTTCTCCACAACTACCTCCCCTTCGATCCCAGCATTTTGGGCTATTAATGATGCAGGTGCCACCAATGCCTACAAGTAAAAATATGAATCAGCGTGGATCATAGTTGAATAATAAGACCACATATATTGAAAAGGAAATAAAAATTTAGTGATTTTTTATCACGAGAAATGTAGGCAGAGGTAGTGGTTTGTTTAAAGAATGTTTTTGACAAAGAAAATACCCCTTGACATTTCATAAACAAATCCAAACTTTTGAGATTTAACTACCGGTCAACTACCATCTCTACACAGGTCTATTAACCTGGACTACTAGACATGAGCTCTGTATACTTGACACAAAGAAATCCTCCAAAGTATCAAATAAAAGTGATACTAGCTTAGCAACAGTTACACAAGGGAATCGATCAGACACGAGAATAGATGTTCTCCGTAATTACACGAAGGAACAGAAATTCTCCATGTATGTAGCATAAGGATTTAATTTTCTCATGTTCTCAGTAAATAATGAACCAAAAAATTAAACGAAGAAAAAGAATCTCTGCAGTAGGTGCATTCTTTACCTTTTGCACGATGTCAGCACCAAGTCGCTCCTCTGCATCCTCAAGCTTGTCCTTGATGGCGGGAACAAAAGCTGACAGATGAACCAGTGCAGCACCTCCACCGGGCACAATCCCTTCCTCTATGGCAGCAAAAGTTGCGTTCTTTGCATCCTCAATACGAAGCTTGCGGTCCTCAAGCTCAGTCTCAGTTGCAGCCCCCACCTTTATAACAGCAACCCCACCAGATAACTTGGCAATTCTCTCAGCGAGTTTTTCAGAGTCATAAACAGAGTCAGTCTCGGCCAACTCTTTCTTAATCTGTGCAATCCTAGCCTGAATCTCATCCTTTGACGCAGCATCAGCAATAATGGTTGTTGAATCCTTAGTGATCGTGATCTTTCTGGCCAAACCAAGCTGCTCAACCGAGGTGTTCTCAATGAGCAAGCTCAAGTCACTGGCTTGGTACTCAGCTCCTAGAATATGGTCGCATGTAGCAGAAAATTAGTACATTACAACATATGGAACTAGAATTAAATATATCTCGTCATACTACGTATTAAACTATGGATTTTTTATAACGATGATCATTGCAGGACAGTGATGAAAATTGAGAATCCATGTTATCTGCATTCTTAATTATCCATAAGATAATTCAATAGCTAAACAAACTAGACTCTTAACTTGATGGCAAAACATCAAAATCTCTTGCACCCCAACCTTTATTTAAAATTCAAAATTACCAGACCTATAACAGAAGCAGTTACAAACTTCTCACCTGTCATAATTGCAATATCTTGAAGGAGAGCTTTTCTCCCCTCTCCAAAACCAGGTGCTTTGATTGCAGCAACATTGATGATACCTCGCAGTTTATTCACAACAAGAGTAGCCAAAGCTTCTCCAGTGACATCTTCAGCAATAATGAGCAAAGGGGCTCGCAACTGAGTGGTCTTCTCTAGCAAGGGAATTATGTCTTTTATCGCAGAGATCTTCTGATCTGTAACCAATACTCTAGCATTCTCAAATTCAACAATCAATTTCTCAGGGTTGGTAACAAATTGCGGGGAGATGTATCCTCTGTCAATCTGGAACGTCAAAAGGGTCATCAGTAGAGTAAAGTTGTGATGAATAAGGACAAGCTATATAAGTAAGCTCAATAGTGCGCGCACTCAGGAAAAAAAAAAGCCTCTTCAACTAGGAAATAAGATAGCAAATCAAAAAGTTTGTACACAACAATAAATACAAACCTCCATTCCTTCCTCTACTTCAACAGTTGTCTCAAAGGAGGATGAGGATTCAATAGATAAGACACCATCGGGACCAACTTTGTCAATTGCATCAGCAACCATAGTACCAATATTATCATCATTTCCAGCGGAGATTGAAGCAATTGCTATAATAAGATACAAAGTCTTGTCAGTAAAAGGATTAGCAGTTTAATTGGAAATTATATTATATATATTATACACAGAGTTGATTAGTACTAACACCTGCCAATTACACTACCTTTGATGTCATCTCGACCATTAACAGGCCTTGATTTCTTCTCTAGCTCTTCAACCAGGCCTAGAACTGTTTTATCTATCCCTTTCTTCACTGAAACTGGATTGGCTCCAGAGGTCACACTCAATAGACCAAGTTTGATTATTTCACGTGCAAGAACTGCTGCAGTTGTCGTGCCATCACCAGCTGAATCATTGGTTTTGCTCGCAACCTTCATCATGCAATTCACACATCAAACATGTGAACACCAAGTTGGAAAAAACAAAGAGTGAGAACAAGTGTTAACAAGCAGCTGAATAAAAATCCAAATGAAGCGTAAGGAGTATGTTTAAATATTGAAGGCCCGACCTCCCTAATAAGAGCAGCACCAGCATTTTCCATGGCATCTGGCAGCTCTATAGCTCGAGCAATTGTAACCCCATCATTGACCACTTTTGGGGTCCCAAATTCATCCAAGACAACATTCCTCCCTTAATAAAATAAGAGAATCTGTCAGTTAATCTACTAATATATATATATATATATATATATATATATATATATATATATATATATATATATATATATACCCCAGATCATTACACAGAATATCAGGTAGATTGAATGTTTTATTTGCCTAATAACTGACAGCATAGCACCAATATCAAACTACATCCCCAACAGTTGGAACTACTTAAAGCATAGCATAGACCAGTAGACCACCTACAATTATGTAGTAACCACTATCAAATTAATTTTTTAAGGAACCAACTTGAGTGATAACTAACTAACACATGGTATTTATATTAATGCACATCTACATGGACTTATGAGCCTTGGGGGTCAATCATAATTACTCCCTCCATCTCAAATTAAATGTTTCGTTTTGACTTTTTTTGGTCAAATTGACCATTTTTAGAATTAATAATTGAGCACATATTTACATTTTTAAAATTATAAAAAATTGGAGTCGGTTGCAAATTGAATCTAGTTTCTTATTCTTATGATTATAATCTCTTAACCTAAACTTTATCAATGGTACAAAAATTAATTTTAAAATGGGTCAATTTGACAACAAAAAAAGAGTCAAAAATAGGCTTTGAGACGGAGGGAGTATAAACTTAGTGACATGTTACAAGTTACAACAAATAAAGTGTTTGGTGTTGTAGTAAGAAATGAATCCAATAGACAAAAGCAAGTACAATCCAAGGAGGAGCCAGTAAGTGAGCAACATGGTGCCGGATGTGGACTGGCATCCAACTCGCTCATAAAATTAACATCCGTCATAGGGAAACCCAGTGCCAATAGAGCACTCCCACATCATGTTTCATTTCATATGCACTAGTAACACACTTTTAAACTCCAACCCATGTCCGAGGAGGTAGTTTAGTGTCGCCTTTTGTTCTAAATATTCATGCTTGCAATTATTAGCATAGAGGAAGCATGCCTAAATTTTAGAAGCTTTCCAGCATAAAAATGACAAGTAAAACTTTGTGCTAGAAAAAATTGAACCGTAAAACAAAATCAAATAATACCATTTTCTTAGCTACTTCGAAAAATAAAACCACAAAAACCCATAAACAGAAATATAAATGTTGAAACTTATACCTCTGGGACCAAGTGTTAGACCAACAGCATCAGCAAGCTTATCAATTCCGCTCTGAAGCGCCGCCCTCGAGCTCTGATCAAAGGCAATTTCCTTAGCAGCAGCTCGCACAGTAAACCGGCTGCTGCTGGTTTGCCTGTAATTCACTTTCTGCCCTTGCAATTGCTTCACTCTTTTACTCCTCAAATTACCCTAAAATAAACCCAAACAAAATTACCATATATATACAAATCCATAGCATATAAAAATTGAGCTAAATGATGAGTACTTGTTTAGGAGATGAGAGAATGGAAGCTGAGGAGATAGTATTTGCAGAAGCCATGAAATGAAAATCAGATAGTTTTGAGGTCTTTGATTATGAAAGAAGGTTTAGGCTGCAGTCTGCAGTTGAGGATAAGGGGTTCCGTATATAGTACGGTGCGGGTTTTGGTAAAAATTAGGTATTTTCTTTTTAAGTTCCAGAATTTTCATCCTGTGCGAGTTCCAGGAGGGGCTAACCGGCGCATTCAAGATTATTTTTTGTTCATTTGGCGCTAACTTGCGCCAGGATCTTTTTTCCTTTGAAAAGTATTTCTTCATTTTAAATATTACTCCTACTATTCTGTTAAATTTAATGTGAAGATAATATAATACAAAATTTAATATCACCTGACTCATATACCCTCTATCTTTAATATATAAATTTAAAATTGATATGAATCATTAAATTTTAAATTAATAAAACTTATAATTTATGGTTTTCAATTTTAAAAATATATTGATGTCAGTTGGAAATATTTTTTAAGAATTAATACTATTTATTTTAATAAATTCAATTGATTGATACGAGTTAATTTTATGATGACCTGGTTTCAAAAATTTAATTTTATGATAACCCGGTTTCAAAAATTTTGTGTGAAACTAATCTTACAAGTCATTCAGATTTAATGTGAATTAATTTAGTTTAATATTTGATACAATTATAAGAATTTAAGATGACCACAATCTTCAAAATCTTCTTCTCTTGAAGAAGAAGAAGACTCGTCTGATCAAAGCTACCAAGCCTACCATCCATCCAATGTTGAACCCCAGCTTGCTAAAATTTACCCATTGCTATTACAAACCTCTTGTTCTCTCCCCTGAGAAAAAATTGATGAGGGAGAATATAGCACTAAATTATTAACTCAGATAAAAAAAAAGAGATGAAACTGTTAAAATTTCTAACAATGATACTCCAGTTCTTACAGTTGCCTACAGATTCATTCATGCTAATAATTGTCATTCATCAAATCAAATCATAGTGTGTACTGGAACTTACTCTGGAAGCAATAAATACCGGGGTGCACGTATTTTATTTTATTTTTTCAATAAAAAAAGGTGCGCTTTCTAGCAAGAATTATATGAGAACATTAAGATCACACAAAAGAATAACATACAAATATGTAAGGAAATATTCACATACTTCTTTTCCTAATGTCCAAGAAAAGGAGAAATTGAGCTACATGAATCAAAAGCTAATGATAAATTTACTCATCATCTTCATCATCATACTCATAATCACCAGCGCCATAAATCTCATCTTCAAAGAAATCTTTGTCTCCTGACCTTTCTGGTCCTGGAAATTCATCAGTGGTAACTGAACTTTTATCTTCTTCTGATATATCAGCAAAGCTTCTGCTCTCAGTTTCCTCCTCATCACTAGATGTCTCCTCGTCAGGATACTCGTTCAAAGGGTTATCTTCAGCTGAAATTCAAAACAAAACAAATTAACTCAATGGTTTAAATTGGGACTGACAAGAGGTACAAGAGCAATCCTATATAAATGAAAAATACCATTTGAATCATAACTTTCATTTTCTGAATCATCAGGGCCATCATAAAAACCATCGTCGTCATCCACTTGTACCCTAATCCAAAAACACGTACATATTCTCGTCAATGAAGGGGGGAGGGGGGCAAAAGGAGGTCAACCAATAAACGAAACTATGAGTAAAAAGCTCACAAAGGAAATGGATTTGAAACATCTTCAGCAATCATGGTAATATCATCCTTCACAGCATACAAGTCATATACAAAGTCATCTTTACATGCTGCGATTACAACAACCAAAACAAAAACATGAATAAAATTAGTGCTAGGCTGTCTTAAGACCAAGAAAATGGTGACGATATGTCATATATATTATAAAATGATGCCAATTCCCATAGGTGTAATTATAGCCCACTCCTTGAAAAGGAAAACAAAAAAAACTATACATTTTAAGTTTTTAACCAATCCAATTTTTTTATCGCCCAGCAGGTTGTTTCACGTGGTTACACCAAGCTTAAGCAAATTATTAGTGAAAGATTGCTAAACATAGAAAAGGTGTATTTAAGAATATCAATTTTTGATGATCCAAGACACAAAACAGAAAAGGAAAAAAAATGAAATAAAACATTATACAGGGATAGACCTCCTTTGGACATGTAATCGTCAATTTCATATTCTATTTCTGAAGCAGCACTTGGAATGAACTCTCTTAACAGAGGCAGAAAAGATGACATAATCCTGTGATCCTCCAATTCTAAGTCTCTGCAAAAAAATATTAAAAATCGGATCATTATCAACAAGAAGTTTCAAGTAAAAGTAATAGTTTAGATTATATCATTACATGTACTTACTCCTGCTCTTTCACCTCATTAGTTGTTCCCACAACATCAACACGAACAACATCGTATAGATGACACATCTCGCTTAATGCTTCATCATGATTTGAATCTTTTTTACCTTTCCTCCTCCTCCAGATTTGTTCAAAGCGAGCAATTTTTGACGTAACCTGACAGAGAAAAGAAGATGAAGTAATCACACATCAATATTATATGATACATATTCAGAATTCGTAATTTACATTCAAAAAGCAAATTGAACTGTCTTGTTGTTACTGAAAGTTATAACCATTCTATATGGGAAATATGGTAAGGCTAAAATGGTCAAAGCAATAAGAGTGCCCCGAAACCCAATGTTTTAGATGTACCTCTTGGTCTTTTTTAGCTTTCACCAGCAGCTGATCTTGTTTCTGCAAAGGTTACATGAAAAAAGGCCAATGTCTGAGTTGGCCTAACATCCTCAAGCCATGAAGTGACTTCCAGTAATGGAAAGGTTAACATAGTAACGGCTACTAAATATGTCCAGAGTAAAACACAATTGAAAACAGCTTTAGCAATGGTAAAAGATAAAAACTGAAATTTAAATAGAATTTATCATCAAAAGAGGCGTCATGGAAGAGGAGTTGCTTGTCCTTGAAAAATAAATAACTAAACATAAAAGGACCAAGAGACGAGCAATTACAAAGAAATAAAATGTTATCTAGCCCAATTACCTTAGTAACTCGTGAAACAGATAATTCATAACGTGGACAGAAAATGCGAACTTGGCATGAACCTAGTGGGTCAGTAAAAATGGAGGTTTCATTAACTGTAGAGATTAAATGCAAGATAGTTTGTAAGCATAGTTGTTAAGGCCACGCCAAGGAGTCCAGTTGGTGAGCAACAGACAAGACGACCATGCGACTTGGGTTTGGATTGACCGACTTGGTTACTCGGGTATGGATCACCCACTGGGTTAAAGAAATTTAAACGTCGTCGCTTGGAACTGGGCTAGCCCTAGTCGAACTGATGAAGAACAGGAACGACGCGAAGATCAGGAACGAAGATCAAACAATAGAAGAGAAGTTGTCGACGAGCGACTATGAGAAGAAGAGTCAACGAGCGACCGAGAGAGGGAGAGACTGCGAGAGAGAGAGAGTACCGACGACTACCAACTCCGATGTCCCTTCCGACGGCGTTGCGTGACTCGACGACTCTAATCAACACTTCGGCATCAACATGTATTTTCTTCTTTTTTCTTTCCCGTTTCTGCTATGTTGCTTTACTGCTCTTTTTTTTGGTGTCAAGTCACTGCCGACTGCTATATATGATATATTTGTGTGAGTTATGTACTTCTATTTACTGTTTGGCTTTTTTTTTGTTTCCCTTACTTGATGTAGGACGGGGTAGAAAGAAAGAATAAGAATACATATCTCCGCAGAGAATTGGTAAAAAAAAACACAAAAGCACACAGTTTTAATCTCAAATCAATATATTTAATAATCTAAAATTAATGAAGTATTACAATGCTTAAATAGAAAACTCGATACTTGGATATTAAGTAAAAAGAAAAGAAACAATCTCCTAACTAGAATCTACTACTATAATAAACTCTCCTAATTGAAATCTACTACTATAATTAAAACTCTCCAATTGAAAAGCTACTATTATAATATCCTACTAAAAAATTTCATTAATAACAACGTTTATCTCTAAATAACAATACAAAATTAATAATAAAATTTTTGAATTTCTTCTTTCGTTCTGCGTCATTATTGCTTGTTATATATATATATATATATATATATACACACCACGGATTAGGTCCGGACTCCTGACCGATCAACCGACTTATTTTTTTTTTTCCTTTTTTAAAAACAACTAAAAAAAAATTAATATTTTATGGAACTAAATTTTTTCCATAATACAATGTTTTGGGCGTGATTTGGATACCTATACCAAAAAATGTATGCATGTAATCGCATGACACTGCTTTTGTTATACGTATCCAAATTACATCCAAAATGTCAGATTATAAAAAATTCAGGCCCATAAAAATTAATTTTTTTAGTTGTTTGAAAAAAAAGCAAAAAAAAAAGTTATTTTAAGAAAGTCCTGAGTCCTGATAGAACCGGACTACTCTCTCTCTCTCTCTCTCTCTCTCTCTATATATATATATATATATATATATATATATATATATATATATATATAAAACTTATCCTTTCTGATTGTTATATATATACATACTTATGAGAGTGTTGGTTATATATAAATTTATATATTATATATATATATAAATTTATATATATTTGTCTTATATTTTTATTTGATTGTATATATTAATTTATACATTAATATTATATATATATATATATATATATATATATATATATTTATTTTGTGGTGTTTGTTGAATTCTTCATTTCATTTATTAATTTTTAATATCAAGTGTTTTGTTTTTGGATTGTTATTGCTAAAAATTTACATAATTATGTCTTTAATGTTATTGCATAGTGTTATGTTTTGACTTTTAATGTATATGAAATTTTATTGTCAATATACTTGTTAAGTAAAATAAAAATTATATAAATTGCACATTGTAAACAACTTGTCGCCATACGGACGCCATAGCGACCACCATGGCGGTCGCCTAGGCGTCTAGGTAGTCAGCTACCTCCATCTCCATGACTCGCTGTGACACCTTAACAACTATGTGTGTAAGCGAGTGGCGAGTTTTAGTAATTTCTACAAAGCAAGATCATCACTTTGATCTACTCAATATTTTCTCCAAAACCTGTCCACAAAAAGAAGACCACCAACACTTTCTTCATTTCTTTCTCTTACAAGTTCACTGACATAAGTTTCAATTGAAAAAAAGTAAATTTTAATTTCATTTAACAAATAGAAGCCATATCATTTAGAACATCTCCAAGACACATAGTAGTACCCACATAATTTTTGCAACTTTCCTATACAAGGACCTCTTACTCCATACATATTGATTAATTTAAATCAAAATCACACCATTTTGGTGGCTAATAGCAGTTGTAGCAGAAAGAATTCTAGTGGCACAAATTTCTCAAATAAGCATTGCTACAATGGAATAATAGTACACATAAAACTGCACAAAGTACAAGGCAGGAAGGCATACACATTCAGTGGGAGCGGGGAAGAGGGAGAGGGAGAGAGAGATCTTACACTATCCGCATTAACAGTGCGTCTTCGTTCCTCACCTTTCAAAGTAGATTTAACAGCATTTGCAGCATCAGGCTGCTTCAACAATAATAACAAAGTAGAACATAATGATGAGTATTTCCATCATATTTATGATTCCAAACTCCAGGTTTTCTCATTTCCTTACCATGGTTAATGATTTTTTTAAAAATAATAATATAATAAAGAAATAAAAGAACAAAATTTTAATTTATACATTATTTTCAGTTTCTTCAAATTACAATTTATATCTAGAAAATTAATTAGAATTTAGAACTTTAGAAGGGAAAGATGAATCTTTCATTCTCATTTCATTTCCTTATACCTTCAATTCTATCCTCACAAACTTGAAACTACATGAACCAGACATTGTAAAACATATTGAAACAGGATAACACAAAAAGAGAATGACGAGTTAGTTCACGACACAAATACAGCATAGACCAAATCTGATTTGCAGACATGGAAAAGAAATCAATATGACCAGATTTAGATCTGAGACACTAACCACAAATGACTGCAGAATATCAAAGTTGACCTCCAAATTGCTCAGTGTTTCAACATGCTGCACAAAAACTTTTTTGGTCTTCAATTCCTTTACTGCAAAATGTTAAAATGCATTTAAGAGAGAGACATCACAAGTAAATGTACCTTCACCATATAGTTACTTCAAAAAAAAATCATAAATCACTTAGTTAGCAAAAATAAGAAAGTGAAGACCATCAAAGTTCAATTTCATAAATCAGACTCGATGCACATCTAGTCATCTATTATGAAGCACTGTCGCAAAATCCTTCCACGAGCAAAACCATTACATTTATTTATGTCACCATTTATTAGAACAAAATTATCCTCTGTCCAGAAATAACCACATATAACAACCCACTTCACAAAATAACTACTCTCTCCTTTCTGAAAAAAAGAGTCTCATTTGGCCTTTTTTCCCCCACAAAAAGAGTATCTTTTCACTACTAGTAGTATAAAATATCACAATGTCCTCAAGTTTGTCATCATAATTTCATTATCATATCATCACAGCTAAACTAACATCTTATTATTATATTGTTAGGAGTAAACATGCAACAAAATGCATCCTTATCATTTGCAAATTTTGAAAATGGGACTATTTTGTGGAAGGGAGTAACTACTATGTAAATGTTTTATTTTAACATGTACATGTCTAAAAGCGACAACTGCTAATTCAATTTAGGAAGCATAAAATATAAAAAAAAAATTAGCACTAAACAAAGCAATAGGTAGAGAGAAAAAGCAGCATAACACACTTTTTGTGGATGAATCAGAAATGGATAGCTTCTCAAAATCTAGCAAAGGACGCTTCAGTGGTCTCTCATTGATTTCAAGCCCTGCCACGCAAAAAGATTGAATTAATCGGGAAAAAACTTAAAAAATCCCCACTAAATAAAAATAAACTGACAAATGAAGCAGGGCCAGCTTTAAAAACTCACAGAAAGCATCGAGTCGTGAGTGGAAGGCTTTCCGCTTAACCCGAACAATCACGGGCTTGTTCTTCAATGGAGTCGAAGAGCTTTCGGCTATATCCGCCATTGATGACTGCGTTTGGCTTGAAGAAATTAGTATCCCACTATCATTAGGATTAGGGTTTCAATTTGTGAAGGTCAGGTGTTTGCGAGGGGGACAACCAGGAATTCTTCGAGGGACCAATAAGACCAGACCCAAATATATGTTAAAAATATATAAATATATAGATTATTTATATCAATTATTACACATTTACACTCGCAATTTATATTTATATAACGTCTTTAACTCAAGGTTGTTAAAAAATGGGGATCCCATGCAATCGTTTTGGGTGCATAGGATTGTATCATAAAATCGGATCGCAGAATCGTAAAGATTCTATAAAAAAGAAATATAAATTATTTTAATATGAAAGTATAATTTCAATACGCAATACTTGTCATAATAATATTTTATATTTGTATCATTTCATATTTAAATGGTTAGAAAAGATTAAAATATAAATTTTCATATTACTTGTTACATTTTTAATATAAAATAAAATAAAATAAACATAAAATAAAGTTTTTATTCCATTTATAAACATATATCGTCAATTTACTTGATACTTGTAAAAATCAATTACTTATTTCACATATATTAAGTAACAAACATCAACCAATTAATCAACTTGAATACCAATTATGTACTATAAAGTTATTCAACTAATGAAAGAAGTAACCTAGTAGCATTATTCAAATATCAAATACATTTCATCCATAATTTATACATTTTAAATTAAAAGTTTAGGGTTGTATTAAAGCTTTACAGATTTAGAAATTAGGAGTTTAAAAGTTTTTGATTTAATTAAGCAACTTGTACAAGTCAAAAAAATCGAAATACATACTTTTTGTTTACTTGATATGATGGTACAATCCCACACCGATCTTACTATTCTATAATTCTATGCAATTTCATACATATTTGTGATCCTTCTCTGATCCAAATCTTTTTCCTTCTATGTAGGCCTGCCAAAATATGATTATGGGTTGGTTTTGATTTTCAAAATACTATTTAAAAATTAAAATCATATTAACCATTTTTAATATGGGTTGTGTGGGTTGGAACTATATGGTTATGGTTAAAAACCATATTAACCATTTAAAGATGTTTTAACTTTTAAACATAACTTTTGGAAAATAAAATTGTGACCGTCACAATTAAATTAATTAAATAATAATATGATATAAAAATTATGAATTTAAATAATAAAATACTAAAAAACTATATTAATAAAATTTTAAATTAAAATTATTAATACTCTTCCATATTTAAATTATTGTTGGATATATATATATATAGGGTTCGGATCAGGTAAGGTGTGACGCCCCCAAAATAGGTATACATTACCCATCTTGAGTCGCCAAATACATGGTACAAAATTTAAATACAACTTTTTAATACAGCTGTCGTGTAAAATACGACAAAACATAGAGAGTTAATAAGAATATTATAATCTAGACAATATCCATACTCAAAAGAGTCCTCATTACATTTATTATCATACTATTTAATAGACTAGTGAGGACTACTAATACTATCATCTGGACCGTCACTCCGTTTTTCGACTAGTCCCGGCTACGTTCTCATTTCCTGAAGAGAACAGTGAAAGAAAGGGTGAGCTCAACTAGCCCAGTAAAAAATATTATGACTAAGATAATGCAGAATAAACTATCATTAGTCTTTAACAATGTTAAACTGATAAAATATGATAGACATCAAGTTTAACTGCAGCGGAACAAGCAATCCATTTAAAAGAGTCGAGTAGAGAATAAAATCTACTATCTTTTATAATTTAAAAGGTTTTTCATCACTTTTATCGCTGAGACTCAGCTTAATAAATAATCCACATTTTCCCTGCACTACGGCCAAGGATATTCATTAGTATCACAATCACAAATTATCCATGCACTACGAGCCAAGGATATTCGTGTATTCATCAATGGTCACGATCATGCCAACAACCGTCCCATCAATGCACTACGCAGACAACGAGAATTTTTTCCACATCATTTGTAACATTACTACCATGATTACAATCAATAATCCTCGGTCATAATCATACCAAGTCCATCTACGCACTACAGCCATGTATGACTTTCAACATAATATAAACATGAGGATGATGACAATTGTAAGACCCCAACTTATTATAAATAAAATTGAATTTTTCTTTATTCATTATTCTAAATTAATAAGGGTTAATTTGATATAATTCTTTTGGTTATGGGTGAAATGTGCAAAGTTTACAAAATAAGCAAGTGGTTATAAAATATTCATTATTGTTTGAAATATTCGTTTGGTCGTGGAATATTCTTTTTGTTTCGAATCTCCGTGATTTACGACAATGCTATCCATTATCAGGGCCCCATAACGGAAAAACTATTGGATGAAGGAAAACGACAAAGATTGAGTTTTATAAATAACGACGTAAATTATTACCAATTAACATCATTGGGTTACTCGGTGGTTAAAATACGATGAATACGCTATGGTTACACAAGAAATACACCAGTATTACATAAAGATTGTTGAATTATTGATCCTTACGTAAGAAGGCACTACTCAATAATTGTTACAAAGAATTACTGCTCATTATTTTATCTTATTGATTCAATAATTGTCGATTGATATTTATATTATTATTGTTTCAATAATTGTCATTACACAAGATTTTCCATTATCAAATCAATAATTCATATTATTTGAATAATATTATCGATAACATTATTGGTAATGTCTAGAAAGTTCTGCCTAAGGAGAGGTTTGGTCACCTAATCATGCTACCAAGAAGGAGAAATCCTTATTGAAAGCCCTCTTTCTGAGAACTACCGTTACAAGATCTGTGATTCTCGTAATATTATTTTGAATAATTAATTATTGATTATTATGATAAAGAAAATATTTATTTTATGTGGATATAGATGGAGAAAATTTTTAATGTGACAATTGTTGAAAATTAATATTTTATCTTTTTCGATAAAATAATACATTTAAATATATTATTTTAATAATATATTAACGGTGATATTTTTATAATAATTGTGGGATATATGAGTATATGAGGAGGTAGAGTATTTTGTGGCATTAAATGTTTAACATATGTTTTGTGTGTTTGCGGGACACGATTCTCGACAAAATTTATTATAGATCGTAAATTTGCCCTGCTTTGTGAATTTTGGATAATTTCTGCTTTGGAATTTGGAAAACTTTTCTTCTCGCAAAGTTGTAGAGAATTGAAATTCCTATAAAAAGTCGCGAGATTTGAATTTTCTTATAAAAGGGATATTTATTGTGAATTATTGATGTTTTGAGTTCAAATAATTGATTTTTGGAAATTTTAATTATTATTTTCAAGAAAAACGTTTTCAAAGGTTGGTGAGCATCTTTAACATGTGGTTGGTGGCTAAAATCAGATTCCTTGGTGGTGGGCTTGAATATTTGGTAAATAATAATAATTTATTAATTTAGTCTCCTTTCATGCTCTAACATTTTCCTATAAATAGAGGCTAAGTTAGAATTGAAAATCACACCGTAAACAAAGTTTTCTTTCTTTCTCTCTAAATTATCGAGTATTCTTGTGAGTATACTTTGAGTGTTATATACTATATGGGTTTCATCACAAGACTATACCGAAATTCAATCAAGATCGATTATTTTGAGGTAAGGGTATTATTTTCTTCTTAAATGATATTTTTCTTCAATATCATTATGCCAAGTATTGGTGAACTTTTTTATCAAATTTGGAACTTGTTGTGTTTGGGGTTACTATTCACGATACTAAGACTATTCACGATACGACATAATTATTCACGAATCTTTAAGACTATTCAATTTAAAAATAAAAATTTTTCTTTTTGTCCAAAATATCTATTCGGATACTAGCTTTGATTGTATCCATGTTTTGATCATTCTTGAATTTTACACCAATATGATTATTTTCAAGTATTTTTGGACATGGGTAAAACAAAAGTATTTAATCCTTAATCCTTAATCCTCATCATTTTGTTTCACCGGATTCGCTTTCTTTAAAAATGTTTTTCATCATCCTCACCCTAAATGGTGATATAAATGAATATCTTTGGCACAGTAGTGCAAAAGATGAACGATTAATCGATGAATATCTTTGGCTCAGTAGTGCAAAGATGAACAGTGTAGAGATGAATATGACCAACTGGTGATATAAATGAATATCTTTGGCTCAGAGTGCAAAGATGATTAAAGATGTATATTGATTGTTATTACAGGGATAAACTATTGATGATGGACTTTTAAACCTTAGAAGACAAGTAGAATTCTTTCTCTACGTGACTCTTCTAATGGATTCTTGCTTCACGCATTTGTTGATCTAAAACTTGTTGTCTATTGTATTCTCGTTAGATTTTTCCTGTTGAAGACTAACGATAATTTGTTGTATATTATCTTAGTCATAATATTCTTTATCGGGCTAGTTGAGCTCACCCTTTTCCTTTTTGTTCCATTTTTTCTTCTCGGGAGTGAGAACATACAAGCGAGGATCGAAGTCGGGTATGGGAGTGATGGCTCTAGGGAAGATGTTTTAGTTGTCCTCACTATTTCTCAGAAAATAGTGTATGAATAATTAATGAGGACTTATTTGGGTGTGTATATTGCCTGAAGACAATATTTGTATTCAAACTCACAATTGTATTGTCGTATTCTACACGACATCTCAGATTGTCAAAGTTGTAGTTTGCTTTCTATACCATGTATTTTGGCGACTCGTAATGGGTGTCAGATACCTATTTTGGGGCGTCACAATTGGTATCGAGCTTAGGGATATGATCTCCATGCGGAGATCGGGGAATAGAACTAGGAGGGAGAGACGAAAATCCTTCGCTAGTGTGTCCTACCTAAGCTTATTTGTTGGTCGGTCATAATATAGGATATTATGTGATATGTTAATTTGTTTAATTAACCCTTGTTTTATGGCGATGATTTAAGAATGGTCACGAGAACGTTAACAATGGAGTTTATGAGACCGTGGAGACGCCAGTCTTCACTCACCAACGAGGAGAACGTGCAACAGTGGCAATGTTCCTCCCCGTGAACAACGCCAATCGAGCAAAATGATGAACGACGGGATGTTTAGAAGCTTTTTGCAGCTTCATGCAAAATCGCATGAGGAGACTCGTGTACAAAATATACGGTGGAAATGATGGCAATGCACCATCTCATCATAAATGCAGCGGTTTAAGGAGTTGGACCACCAGATTTCCATGGAAAGCCGGATCCGATCAAGGCGTAAACGTGGTCAAGCAAATTACCAAGATATTCGATGTCTTGGGGTGCACGGAGGAATGTAAGGTTCCATTCGCCACCTTTATGTTTCGTGGTGAAGTTAGACATGGTGGGAATCATGTGAGCGTACTGACCAGATGCACTTAATATGTCTCTTGGGAAAGATTTGAGAATCGTTCAATGACAAGTACTTTCCGTAAAGTATTCGTCTATACGAAGAGGTAGAGTTTATTAGACTCGAATGAACAACATGACGGTGTCTCAAAGACGAGGCAAAGTTCGCAGAGTTATCCAGTTTGCACTTCATTTGGTGGAGAATGAGGAACGAATGACACGTATGTTTCTCGAGAGGTCTAAAACCGAGATTCGTCAATACCTTATCTCTCATAAATTTTCTCTGTATTCGGATGTTGTCAGCGAGGCTCGATTATTAGAACGAGATAGTGAGTATACTCAACCGAGGGGACCACAATCGTGGTAGTCATCGAACGATGATAACCAAATGAGGAGGAAAGAATACGGACAAAGCGGTAACCACTCGTGTGTAATCGTGGACATGATAATAGGAGAGGTGACTCAAGTGGAAATTTCGAAAGAAGATTCAACAATGACGGGGAAGATATCAACGGCAAAGACCAAAGACCAACAACAAATGCTGGGGAGGAGAACGACCGCCAGTTAGATGTTACAAATGCGGGAAGGAGGGACATATCATTGGCAAATCGTCCACAACAATCCAAGGTATGTTATAACCGTGGAAAGGAAGGCCACATCGCTTTCGAGATTGTACTATCGCGAAACCAAGTTCAAGCAGAGAGGGATTCCAAGGTCATCCGGATAAGTCAAATCGGCGCCTCGGAAGAAATATTTGTCGTGGATCGGACAA
Organism: Panax ginseng; assembly: GCA_020205605.1. NCBI lineage: Eukaryota > Viridiplantae > Streptophyta > Magnoliopsida > Apiales > Araliaceae > Panax > Panax ginseng. Next base: position 13,196,044 of record CM035131.1, on the reverse strand, counting down.
AACGTGAGGAACCCAAACGAGGTGATCACGGTAAAGCTAATCTTGAATTCTCTAGATACCGGTTCTACCCATTCTTTTATCTCTCCCGCTTGTGCTCAACGCTTAAACTTGACTCGGAGAAATTAGATTTTGATTTATCTGTTGAAACTCCGTTGGGTGAAACCTTCGTTACATCTACGCTTTATAAATCTTGCATGATCCAAGTTGGCACTATCACATTACCGCTGATCTTATCTCTTTAAAGATACTTGCTTTTGATGTGATTTTAGGAATTGATTGGTTAACCACTCATCATGCCAAAATTGATTGTTTTCGTAAGGTTGTTAGTTTTCATATTCCTAACCAACCCGTCATACGAATTCAAACCACTAAACCACTAAAATCGATCCATCGTCATATCTAATCATAAAGCTATTCGTTTATTAAAAAAGCGATGTCAAGCTTTCTTAGCCCATGTTATGGATTTGAATAAAGACACGCCAAAATTGAATAATATTCCTGTTGTTATTAACTTTCCCGACGATTTCTGAAGAACTTCCCGGCCTACCCCGTAACGTGAAGTTGAATTCTTTATTGACCTTGAACTGAGCACAAAGCCCATTTCTAAAACCCCATATCGAATGGCTCCTATTGAACTTGGGAGTTAAAGGTCCAACTACAGAAATTGTTGGACATCGGTTTCATTCGTCCCCAAGACATCTCCTCGGGGTGCTCCTGCTTTTTATTCAGAAAGAAGAAAGACGGAGTATGCGACTTTATTGACTATCGAGAATCGAACCATGTCACCATCAAGAATAGGTATCCGCTACCTCGCATTGATGACCGTTCGACCAGCCATTCTGAGGCGCAATTCTTTTCAAAGATCGATCTTCGCTTCGGATATCATCAAATTTGAAGATTAAAACCGAGGATATTCCAAAGACTATTCGTGGGACTCGATCTGGGCATTATGAATTCTTGGTCATGTCTTTTGGATTGACTAATGCTCCTACTTTCATGGATATGATGAACCGTGTATTTAAGGAATATTTGGATCAGTTCGTTGTTGTCTTTATTGATGACATCCTCATCTATTCCAAAAGCCGTGAAGATCATGAGCACCATTTAAGTTCGGTACTACAAAGACTTCGTGAACACAAGCTTTATGCCAAGTCAAGAAATGCGAGTTCGCGGCTTGAGGAAGTAGCATTCCTTGGGCACGCGTGTCAAAACAAGGAGTATCTGTGACCCGTGAAAGATTGAAGCAATACAAAGTTAGGAAGCAAGTCGGTGATGGCAGACGCAAATGACTTTACGGGCTTAAATTTGGTTATTATCGGAGATTTGTGGAAGGATTTTCTCGAATCGCTATCTGCTAACTCAAATGACTCGGAAGGATGCAAAATTCTTATGGAGCGAGGAATGCGAGAAGAGCTTCCAAGAGCTCAAGAGGAGACTCATTTCTAAGACTGTTTCGACAATACCATCCGGTTCGATGGATTTGTTATCTCACACGATGCTTCCGGAAAGGGGTTAGGATGTGTTCTCATGCAACATGGGAAAGTCATAGCCTATGCCTCACGACAACTCAAAGAATATGAGAGGAATTATCCTACTCATGATCTCGAATTAGCAGTGAAATGTATTCGCGTTGAAGATATGGAGACACTACTTGTATGGAGAGAGAAGTGGAGATTTATACGGACCATAAAAGCCTCAAATATTTCTTCACCCAAAAAGAACTCAACATGCTATGCAATGACGTTGGTCGAGTCATTAAAAGATTATGATCACACTATTCAATATCATCCTGAAAATGAACGTGGTAGTGGTACGCATTGAGTAGAAGATCATATACAAGCACGAAAAGCAATATTGTCAACGCAAAGGCCCATTTTATACGACTTACAAAGGATGAAGATAGAATTAAAGACTCTGTGGTCCCACATGATGATGGCGAATATACTGAAGTAACCGACTTTAATCGATAAAGTTAAAGTTTCGCTCAAGCTACGGACACAGGGGATGCGCATGAAGAAGAAAGAAAGTGCAAGAAGGAGATATTCCAAGCAAGAATTGATGAGGAAGGAATACTTCGAGTCAATTCTAGACTTTATGTTCTAACGATTCGACACCGAAGCATAAAATCATGATGGAGGCACACAACACCCCGTTTGCAATCCATCTCGGAAGTACCAAAATGTATCATGATATTCGACATACATTTTGGTGGAACAATATGAAGAGAGAGATTATGAGTTTATCTCAAGATGTTTAACTCACAACGTGTAAAGGCGGAGCATCAAGTGCCAAAAGGTCCATTGCAACCACTTGAGATTCCTGGAATGGAAATGGGAACACATTACTATGGATTTTGTTACTGTGTCTTCCCAAAGTTTCTCAAGGCGTAGATGCAATTTGGGTTATTGTTGATAGATTAACCAAGTCCGCCCATTTCTTACCGATCTGCCAGACTTATTCCTCGAACGCCTTGCTCAGTATGTACGTGAATGAGATTGTGCGATTGCATGGCATGCCAAGATCCATAGTTTCAGATCGTGACCGAGATTCACTTCAAGATTTTGGGTTAGCTTGCAGAAAGCTATGGGCACGGATTTACGATTCGATTCAAAGATACCATCCTCAAACAGACGGACAATCGAGAGGACTATTCAAACCCTCAAGATCTATTAAGACTCGTGTCCTAGATTTCAAAGGAAGTTGGGATAAGTACCTACCACTCGTGGAATTCTCCTACAACAACAGCTATCGTTAAGCAAGTATAGGCATGGCTCCATTTGAGGCGTTGTATGGATTTAAAAATGTCGTTCTCCAAAGATCTTTGGGACGAAAGGGGAGAAAGCAATATTGTTGGTACCGTAATTAAGTACGCATGACTACGAAAAAGATCCAAATGATTCGACAACGATTCAAACTTCACAAGATCGACAAAAGAGTTATCTTTGATCTTCATGTAGAAAGGACGTGGAGTTTAATATCGGAGATCATGTATTGTTACGTATTGCTCCACGGAAGGGAGTTACAAGATTTGGGAAAAGAGGAAAGCTCAATCCAAGGTTTGTTGGTCCATTTGAGATTCTTGACCGAATAGGGAACGAGCCATTTATAGACTCTCGCACTACCTCCAAGTATGTCTCGTGTTCACAATGTATTCCACATATCTATGCTTCAGTAAATATGTGAAAGACCCGAACCACATTATTGCATTAGAACCGATTTAGAGATAGCGTAAGATTTAACCTACGAGGAGATACTTGCTGAGATTTTGGATAGGAAAAGAGCATGTCTTACGCACGAAGGTTATACCACAAGTTAAGGTTTTGTGGAGAAACCATGCAATTGAGGAAATGACATGGGAGTTGGAATCTGAGATGAAAGCAAGGTACCTCACCTTTTCGATATACTGTGCATGCGTATGTCAATTTCGAGACGAAATTTCATAAGGAGGGAGGTTGTAAGACCCCAACTTATTATAAATAAAATTGAATTTTTCTTTATTCATTATTCTAAATTAATAAGGGTTAATTTGATATAATTCTTTGGTTATGGGTGAAATGCAAAAGTTTACAAAATAAGCAAGTGGTTATAAAATATTCATTATTGTCGGAAATATTCGTTTTCGTGGAAATATTCTTTTTGTCGGAATCTCCGTGACGCCACCACTTGATCATTAATGGGCCCCATAACTTGAAAACTTGGTTGGATGAAGGAAAGCGACAAAGATTGAGTTTTATAAATAACGACGTAAATTATTACCGCTTAACACATTGTTGGGTTACGGTGGTTAAAATACAATGTCTGGCGTTAGTTTGGCAAGAAGACACCAGTATTGCATGAAAGATTGTTGAATTATTGATCCTTACGTGAAGGCGCTTTACTCAATAATTGTTACGAAGAATTACTCGCTCATTATTTTATCTTATTGATTCAATAATTGTTTGCGATTGATATTTATATTATTATTGTTTCAATAATTGTCATTACACAAGATTTTCCATTATCAAATCAATAATTCATATTATTTGAATAATATTATCGATAACATTATTGGTAATGTCTAGAAAGTTCATCTAAGGAGAGGTTTGGTCACCTAATCATGGCGCCAAGTGAGAAATCCTTATTGGAAAGCCCTCTTCCTGGGAACTACACGGTTGTCGATCTGCGTGATTCTCGTAATATTATTTTGAATAATTAATTATTGATTATTATGATAAAGAAAATATTTATTTTATGTGGATATAGATGGAGAAAATTTTTAATGTGACAATTGTTGAAAATTAATATTTTATCTTTTTCGATAAAATAATACATTTAAATATATTATTTTAATAATATATTAACTTATGATATTTTTATAATAATTGTGGGATATATGAGTATATGAGGAGGTAGAGTATTTTGTGGCATTAAATGTTTAACATATGTTTTGTGTGTGTGGACACGATTCTCGACCGAAAATTTATTATAGGCGTAAAATTGCCCGTTTGTGAATTTTGGATAATTTCATTTTGGAATTTGGAAAACTTTTCTTCTGCAAAGTTGTAGAGAATTGAAATTCCTATAAAAAGTCATGATTTGAATTTTCTTATAAAAGGATATTTATTGTGAATTATTGATGTTTTGAGTTCAAATAATTGATTTTTGGAAATTTTAATTATTATTTTCAAGAAAACGTTTTTCAAAGGTTGGTGAGCATCTTTAACATGTGGTTGGTGGCTAAAATCAGATTCCTTGGTGGTGGGCTTGAATATTTGGTAAATAATAATAATTTATTAATTTAGTCTCTTTTGGGCTCTAACATTTTCCTATAAATAGAGGCTAAGTTAGAATTGAAAATCACACCGAAACAAAGTTTTCTTTCTTTCTCTCTCTAAATTATCGAGCGTATTCTTGTGAGTATACTTTGAGTGTTGCTATATCTGATCTTGGGTTTCACAAGACTATACCGAAATTCAAATCAAAATACGATTATTTTGAGGTAAGGGGTATTATTTTCTTCTTAAATGATATTTTTCTTCAATATCATTATGCCAAGTATTGGTGAACTTTTTATCAAATTTGGAACTTGTTGTGTCTGGGTTTCTTATTCACGTTATACTGACTATTCACGTATACGACACTTATTCACGAATCACGACTATTCAATTTAAAAATAAAAATTTTTCTTTTGTCCAAAATATCTATTCGGATACTAGCTTTGATTGTATCCATGTTTTGATCATTCTTGAATTTTACACCAATATGATTATTTTCAAGTATTTTTGGACATGGGTAAAACAAAATACGAATCCTTAATCCTTAATCCTTGTCATTTTGTTTCACCGGATTCGCTTCTTTAAAATGTTTTCATCATCCTCGGTCTAAATGGTGATATAAATGAATATCTTTGGCTTTAGTAGTGCAAGATGAACGATTAATCGATGAATATCTTTGGCCTTGTAGTGCAAAGATGAGCAGTGTAGAGATGAATATACCCAACCGGTGATACAAAATGAATATCTTTGGCCCAGAGTAAGCAAAGATGATTAAAGATGTATATTGATTGTTATTACAGGGGATAAACTATTGATGATGGACTTTTAAACCTTAGAAGACAAGAGAATTCTTTCTCTACGTGACTCTTCTAATGGATTCTTTATTTCATTGCATTTGTTGATCTAAAACTTGTTGTCTATTGTATTACATTAGATTTTTCCTGTTGAAGACTAACGATAATTTGTTGTATATTATCTTAGTCGTAATAATATTCTTTATCAAGCTAGTTGAGCTCACCCTTTTCCTTTTTTGTTCCATTTTTCTTCTCGGGAGGTGAGAACATGTTGAGGATCGAGTCGGGGTATGGAGTGATGGCTTTAGGAAGATGTTTTAATTCCTCACTATTTACAGTAAAATAGTGTATGAATAATTAATGAGGACTTATTTGGGTGTGTATATTGTCTAGAAGACAATATTTGTATTCAAACTCACACAGTTGTATTGTCGTATTCTACACGACATCTCAGTATTGTCAAAGTTGTAGTTTGCTTTCATACCATGTATTTTGGCGACTCGAGAATGGGTGTTGTATACCTATTTTTTGGGGCGCCACAACAATTATATAAGAATTCAATAAAACAAGTTCAAGAATTAATTTATCCAGAACTAATAATGTCTAAATTATCAACATGATACTTCTTTGTAGAGTAAAACTCAAGAATGCTCGTAAGAATATTTCCATGAAAAGATATTGGATGAAGCGCAAATATCAAGGATATTCCACTAATTTCATGGAGTATAGAAGTCAAAACTTTAACCAACCGAGTATAATAAAGAATGAAATAACAAAAGAAATCACCGAGTACGCGATAGAACGCATGACATGTGTTATTCCAATGAATAATAAATAACGGAATCAGTCACGCGAACGCATTATATATATGATATTCCAATGTATTAATAAATAATGTAACCCGTGTCAAAGCGAATTCGCAACCGAAGCAGAATGTTCTAGCAGAATAATAAATAATCGGAACCGTGTCATGCGTAAACGCATGCATACGATGTTCCAACAGTAATAATAAAGAATGGAATAACAAAAGAATTTCACCACGTATGTGGTATTGTGATGTATGAGTTATTCCAAAGATAATAATAAAGAATGGAATAACAGAAGTTCTCTTCATGAAGACGAAAGAAAGAAATAATGCCCTTACCTTAGAAGAAACTGGATATAGGAAAAGAGAGGTATCAGACTTCTCTTCTTCTTTCTCTCTATAATTTTCTCTCTATAGAGTTTTAGTGAATTCGTAAAAAATAATGAAGAAATGAGCTTCTATTTATAGGAGAATGGAAGGATACTATTTAGAAAAAATCACTTGACGCATAAAGATATAAATTCGAAGTTCACGGTTTATCAACATTTGGTGCTAGCCAATTAGAAGAAAGAGAACAAAAAACTAGCACATGCCAAGTTGAGAAAATGGCTTTATGCACATGTTTGATAGCATTATTGGATTGCTCAACCAATAAGGTGCTGAAAGTAGTATGCACACAAGCCAATCATATTTGATGATAAAGCATATACTTTGTAACACTCTTATTCATTTAATAATAAAAAATATTAATTTATTAAAGGCTTTTATTATTTACATGATGCTGTTTTATAATATGTGATAAACCCATAATTTTAAGCAATGCTTTTAGAATAATGATGATGATCATTCTAATGAGATCTAAATTCTTAGAAAGCTTAAAACTAAAATAGTTCCCAATCGTTGGATTACTAAATTGGGGATTAGTGAATCCGGATAGATTGGTACATACGTCGTTCTTCTTTCATTGGATGAGGATGATTGATCTCATGATCATTTGTGTGGAGACACTAAAAGCAAGTATGTAGGTGCTTATTAGAGAATAAGTTCACCGAGCGTTGGCTCGCCAAGGAATACCTAATGGAGTTTTACTTGCTGTCAATAGGAATTCACAGTAGTGATAGTAGTACAAGTGATCCTTGGACTTGAGATCATCACGATTATCTTGTGTATGATGAGTTATACTTTGACTTATTCCTTAAGACCCTTAGGGTATATCAAAGGGTATGCTTGGGTATAATAAGTTATACATAGAGATAATGTATGATCAATAAAGAATCTACCACTACAGTAGTAAAGAAGAGAAATGTCCTATGTGATTCGATAAATGACAACCTAGTAGTCCTCGGGTTAAGCGCGTAAATGAAATTAGAAAGGAGTTTCTAATTTGCATTATTTGAGTTGTGCATTTAAGAGTAAATACATATAATTAGATAAAATAAGACTTGTGACAAGAATTCCATGTCTTATATTTAATTGGGACATTGTATGGTGGAAGGATTGAATTGTCATTTAACTATTTACTCAAAGGTTCTTTTTATGATTAATGTTAAAATCTATATTATCCGAAAAGTCGATTGGTCATTAGGAGGCTTATCCTATCAGAATAAATATTATTTATTTAAATAAATTATTATTTTAATTTATTTATTTAAATAAGATTAGAATTGTTTTAATTGATTTATTCACAACTTTTAATATGGAGAACCTAAAGGGTCACACCATAAAAAAGGAAGAATAATTATTTAAGAAGTTAATGGCATAATCGTAATAATAATTAAGTATATTTAATTTAATATATGGTGATATAATAAATTAAATATCTTAATATTTATTATTTAATATTTTGAAAATATTAAATATAAATTAATAAGAGGTGTCTTATTATTATTATTACTATTATTATTATTTAATTCCTAAAGGAGTTTGGGAATTAATTAATAAAAGTACTCTCAATTATCCCAAATAAGATTAGGGAGCTTAATTAATTAAAAGACAATTCCTTAATTGTTAAGGAGGGTTGCCTACATCTATAAATAAGAGAGTCTTATTATGGGTGAGGTGGTTGATATTTTCAGAGAATAAGTAATTTCAATAGTTGGGAGAGTACACCATTTTCTATGAGAGATAGAAAAATTAGAGTTTTTGCTAAATACTCATCTTCTCGAATCTTTCTTTTTCCTTGGTGGATTACCTCTAGAGGCCAAACACTTGGATGGTTAACGTTGATCAAAGGAAAGAACCAAACCCGGTGGATTCAAATTGAACGCGAAAGGATTTGAAGGTGAACTTGTACCTGAGGAAGCTCGGATCTTCAAGGATATGATTCTTGTTCTTATCTTTTTGTTTAATTAATAATTGTGCATAAAGGATGATCCGGGTATATGGTTTGTAAAATTTTAAAACTCTAATTTTTACACGTTTCCGCTTATTTTGTGCAATTTGATTGCGTTCATGAATATTATAAACCTAACAGTGGCATCAGAGCCAAACTTTTATGCGAATTATTAATTGTTCAGTTTTGATATATATATATTGATATGTGTTTAGAATAATTTAATTAGGCATAATTTTGTTATAAAAAAACATGATAATTGATTTCCGAAAATCTGTTGGAAATCCGGACGGTTTTTCCTTTTTCGTTGTCATTTTCCGCGTGATGTTTGATTAAAATAAAACCGTACGCTGAAATCTTATCATGTGGCCCAGGAACGTTTGATAGTTAACATGTAAAGCCTAAGTGATTAGTCTGCTTTTAAAAGGTATATCAGTTTGATTTCTTTCACCTGATTTCAAAGTACGGTTATTATATATATATACATATATATATATATAATAGTTATATATATTTATATATTAATCTTATTATTTTATAATTAAAATAAAAGGTTTATTTTAATCTTAAAATTAAATTTCATGCTAACTAATTAGAGTTGGAATTGGATTCCATGATAACTAATTAGAGTTAAAATTGAATTCCATGATAACTAATTGGAGTTGGAATTGGATTCTATTTTTCTTTAAATAAAGGAGTTTATTTAGATATGAAATAAGATTTCATATTATTCAAAATAAAAGAGTTTATTTGTGAATAGGAAAGAGAATCCGTATTTTATTAAATAAAGGAGTTTATTTAGATATGAAATAAGATTTCATATTATTCAAAATAAAAGAGTTTATTTGTGAATATGAAAGAGAATCCGTATTTTATTAAATAAAGGAGTTTATTTAGATATGAAATAAGATTTAATATTATTCAAAATAAAAGAGTTTATTTGTGAATAGGAAATAGAATCCGTGTTTCCTTTAATAAAAAAAGTTTTTTTTTACATGGAATTGGATTCCATAATTAATTAAAATAAAGAAGTTTATTTTGATTAAAGATTTTGATTAAAATAAAATAGTTTATTTTATTCAAAATTGGATAAATTAAAATAAAATAGTTTTATTTTGATTTAAATTTGATTAAAATAAAAGAGTTTATTTTAATTCAAAAGTAGATTTTATGCTAACTAAATTTACCCATTAAATGATATCAATATATATATTAAAAGTTTATTATTCATGAGATGAATGTTATTTATTGATGCATATGGTGATGTGTATGATAATAAATGGGATTGCTTATGATAATATCGACCAATGTGATTGGATTTTATTTTAGTTGGATGCATGAATGTATGAGTTTTTATTAAATGGGGTCTGCATGCACTAATCGTCTTCTAATTTTTCTTAATGTAAATTCTATCTTCCTCCTATGTACTTCCCTCGATCACGATCAAGGTTTCTATTTATTTTAAATAGTTTTGTAATAGGAATAGTTAGAATTAATTTTGAAGAAATGGAGATCAAGGTGCAAGGAGCGCTTGAAGACCCGTTTGTAATGGAGCCCGAGTTTAAATGTAATAGTTATATTTAAATATTAATTCTTGCACCCATAGGATTTGACCTTTTGGTTCACTTGGTGGCTCTAGTGAACCAAACTAGAATAAAAGTCTATAATCAATTCATGTAGAATATAGTATTCTATATGTGTATGCTTATACTATATATATTATATATTATGCAAACATGCTTCGCATGTTAATTAATATGACACGTATTTTATATATATATATATATATATATATATATATATATATATATATGTGTGTGTGTGTGCTAATGCCTTATTAAACAAGATGAGACAAATTAATAACAAACTCCTCAAATATTTTATATTAAGTCCTAAGCGTTCAAAGATATTTGGAATATCGAACGTCGCCTTCTAGCATGATAAAATTAATAGAGTATTAAATTTTTAATATGAGTTTGTTGTGTCACCACAAGACAAGTATTAAGTATTTAAGATGTTAATTTATTATATTTGATGCTTATAAAGAAAATTGAACAATATTATTTTGTTGTGTCACCACAAGGACAATATTTTTCTTTTATGAATATATGGAATGCTAGGTTGGACTTAACTTGGATAATTTTGATTCGGATGTGCCACCACTTGATCAAAATAATCTAAGAGGCAAAATACAAGGAGCTGCATAGTTGATGTAATTGACAAGAGTTGTCTATCTATTTATTTATTTATAGTTTGTTGTGTCACCACAAGGCTATATACATTTGAAATGGGATCCTTATTCTCACTAGCAAATCTTTAATTAGATTTTGCAGAACTATATAAGTGAGGGTAATATAGTTTGAAGAAAATAGTGGGAGATACCAATTTAAAATAAGACCTAATTTATTTTGGTAATTAATAAAAGAATGTATGCTAAAATGTTGTTAATTACAAATTCATTTACAGAAGTTTATAATGTCTAAATTACTATCACTGCGAGGCATATTAGATGCTATTTAACCGGACCAAATTAAATGAATTGGTTAAGAAATTTGAGAATAGTTCTCATGGCTGAAAAGCTATCTTATGTCCTTAATACGCCTATCCCTGCAATGGTTGCAGACAATGCCTCTAAGGAAGAAATTGCTACTTTTAGAAAGTGGCAAGATGATGCATAGTTGGCTCAATGCATCATGCTCAGATCCATGAGTAACGAGCTTCAAATACAACATGAAACTATGGATGCTTTTACTATATTTCTGCACATCAAGTAGTTGATGGTGAGGAAAGTAAGACTGATAGATATCAGATATCTAAGGAGCTCTTCCGATCTAGAATGACTGATGACACTACAATATAGATAAAAATTCTTAACATAATCAATTTGATTGATCAATTAGGACAACGGGTTTTGTCATGGATGGAGAGTTGAGCCAAGATTTGATCTTGCACTCACTCCCGGACTCCTTTCACAATTGTTGTGAATTTTTAATATAAAAAGCTAGATATCAGCCTCGCTGATTTGCTTAACATATTGAAAAATGTTGAGAGTAACTTTCCAACCAAGAAAGACCAAGTCTTACTGGTAGGGCCAAAGGATCTTCTGAAAAGAAGAACAATTCAAAGAAGGTAAATAGAAAGGCAAAAACAAAGGATAATAAGAACAAAAGCGTCACGGATAAAGAAATGAGTTTGCTTCCACCGCAATAAGCCCGGACACCGGAAAGAAATCATGAGAAGCATCTTGCGAGAGCTAACGTAAGAAGCTTAGTGAAGTTTCGGTTACAAATATAGTTTTTGTTCATGATTTAAATATATTTTTTTTAAGTCAAGGTTCTACTTGGTTATTGGATACCGACTTTGGTTATCATAAATATAGATTTATGAAGGGACCAAGCAGACGTAGAAAGATAAACAAAGATAAGTAATCCTATGTGTGGGAAATGAAGCAAAGGTTGCTATATTAGCCATAAGAACTTATTCTTTAGCATTTCCTACAGACAAATCTATTAAGTCAATAAGTTGTTATTGTATTCCAATTCTTGTTAGAAACATTATTTCCATTTTATTGTTGGACAATAAAATTTTTGGTATTATATTTAAGAATAATTGTTATTCTATTTATAATAATAATATTTTGTATAGAACTGGAATATTACTTAATGGATTTAGTATACTTGACTTACGAGAAAAATTATTTTGCAAATTGAACAAACTATTATAAGAAAAATGAGATGATCATTCAAAGAGTTGAATGTGTGTATTTACTGAAATACAAGTGTGAATTGTTTGAATGGTTCAAAGAATTCAGAAGTGAAACAAATTGACAAAGTATTAAGATTCTTTGATTAGATCAAAGAATAAATACTTGTGCAATAAGTTTCTAGATCATCTCAAATGATTTTCTCATAATGGACGTCTCCTGATACACAATAATTGATTGATGTATCTAAGAGGAAAAATCGTACCTTGTTGGACATGGTGCAGTCCATAATGATTTTACCGATATTTCAGTATCCTTCTGGGATAATGCCCTAAAAATGGTTGCATATCTACGAAAAGGTAACCTCAAAATCCAGCCCCAAGACTCCATAAAAGTTATGGACAAGGAGGATTCCTAATCTTAAGTATGTTAAGATATGGGGTTGTCTAACTTATGTGAAAAGGTTTCAAAGGATAAGCTTGGGACAAGATTTGACAAGTACAAATTTGTGGGACATCCTAAAGTAAGTTTAGGGTATATGTTCTATAATCCTACTTAGCAAAAGGTGTTTGTTGCGAAACACGCTTTCTTTTAAGATAAAGGTGTTTATCATTGAAGGGGCTAGTGAGAGGATAATAGAATCTTGAAGAGTTCAAGAACCACAAAACACTATAAGTCAAATAAGAGGAACTTGTAGATAAACCTATTGTACCACAACCGAATCGTAAATTTGGAATAGTACCAAAGATACCTGGGAGGTATTGATTCATCATGGATGATGATGATGAGGTATGTATCATAGAAGATGATGATCCAGTTACATACGATGAGGTAAGAGTTGTAGACACTCAGAGAAATGGATTGAGGCAATCTTCTCAATAATGGAACATTCGTTTTGATATGATAATCAAAAGAGTTTGATTTTATCAAAAACAAGAATAAACCTAGTGTGTACAAAAGGGTCAGTGGGAGCACCGTCACATTCCTAATATTATATGTTGATATACTACGGATAAAGAATGACATACCAATGCTACAATCAGTTAAGATAAAGTTGTCTAAACATTCCTCCATGAATAATTTGGGAAGAGTATCGTAATTGGGGATAAAAATCTATATAAATAGATTTAAAAGGATGCTCAGCTTAACCCAAAGAACGTATAATCATTTGATGCTAAAGTTGTTTAGCATGGCAAACTCCAAGAGTTGTCTCATGTTGATGAGACATGGAGTGTATCTCTCTTAATAGTCTCCATAGACTCATAAAAGAGAGATCGCATGAGTAACTATCATGTATGCAATGAAATGTACGAGACCTGATGATGATCAGCCATATTCTGGAGAAGTTCACTATGAGTCAGTGAAAAAACATCTTTAAGTACTTAACCGGTACTAAGGATGTGATCATATTCATGGTGGGTCTAAATTAAAACTAAAGGGCTTAACAGACTCAAGTTTTTCAGATAGACCAAGACGACAGAAAATCCACTTTAAGGTAAAGTGTTACCTTAAACGGTGGTGCAGTGAATTGGAAAGGTTCCAAAAAGCAAAGAGTTGTTGATTTAGTGATAAAGACAAAGTATATAGCTATAAATGAAGCTGCAAGTTGATTGTTTGGATGAAAAGTTCATTACAAAACTAGGAATAGTTCATAAGTCTTATCTTGGATCTAAACATGTGTTGTGGCACTTTCATTTGATTATAGGAATCATTGAAAGATAGGAAATCACTATAGAGATAGTGAACTCTCAAGAACAACATTACATATCCATTAACTAAAGCTTATCCAACAGCAGGATAATCGTCACTTAGAGAAGAAGGGTATGAGATACCATGACGATTGGCTTTAGTGCAAGTGGGAGATTGAAAGTAGTATGCACACAAGCCAATCATATTTGATGATAAAGCATATACATTGTAACAATCTTATTCATTTATTAATAAAAAGTATTAATTTATTAAAGGCTTTTATTATCTACATGATGTTGTTTTATAATATGTGATAAACCCATTTTAACAATATTTATCATTATTATTATAATTCACAATATTAATCGACCAGGTCGTTCCCAGGAAAGAGGGGGCTTTCCAATAAGAATTTCTCCCTATTGGCGCGTAATTAGGTGACCAAACCTCTCCTTGGTAGAACTTCTAGACATCGTTAATATTACAAATAATAATATTAATAACTTCGTCGTCTCAATTATTGATTTAATAATATATATAATATCGACAATAATTGAATCAAATAACATGAGATACTACGCAAGAATTATCAGTAGCAATAATTGAACAAAACTGAGTGACTTCTCACGTAAGCATCAATAATCAATACAAATATCTTACTTATGCAACCACGCGTAGACATCAGTATTTTTTTACTACCGAGTAGTTCAACAGCTTTTTAACTGTAATACTTCCGTCGTTATTTTCATAAAAATATTTTTGTCGCTTTTCTCAATCCGACAATAATTCCGTTAATGGGGTCCACCAATAATTGTGCCATTGTTTAATATTCCCCGTTAAAACGAATATTCCCGACCAATCGAATATTATATAACAACTTGCGTACTTTTCAAAATTTATAAATATTACCCACAACTATAACATTATATCAAATTTATTCTATAATATTCAAAAATGATATTTATAGAAAAATCATCTTTATTAAAAAAAAAGTTAGGGTCTTACAACCTCCCCTTCTTACGAAATTTCGCCCTCGAAATTAGGGTATGTACCTGGTATGTCGAAGAGGTAAAGATACATTGATTCCATTTCAGATTCTAACTCCCAGGTCATTTCCTCAACATCGTGGTTTCTCCACAAAACTTTGACTTGAGGTATAACCTTAGAGCGTAGAATATGTTCCTTCTTATCCAAGAATTGAACATGAACCTCTTCCTACGTCAAATCTTCCGCTATTTTGTCTGGTTCTAACTCAATAATGTGGTTCGGGTCTTCCACATATTTACGTAACATAGATATGTGAAAAATGTTATGAACACGAGACATACTTGGCGGTAAAGCGAGTCTATACGCCACAGTTCCTACTCGATCGAGGATTAAAAATGGGCCGATGAATCGAGAATTAAGCTTTCCTCTCTTTCCAAATCTCGTAACTCCTTTTCATGGAGCAACACGTAACAACATATGATCTCCAATATCGAATTCCACGTCCTTTCGATGAAGATCAGCATAACTCTTTTGTCGATCTTTTGAGGTTTT
Organism: Panax ginseng; assembly: GCA_020205605.1. NCBI lineage: Eukaryota > Viridiplantae > Streptophyta > Magnoliopsida > Apiales > Araliaceae > Panax > Panax ginseng. Next base: position 13,180,431 of record CM035131.1, on the reverse strand, counting down.
TATACGTTGTCGGATCGTTTGAATCTTTTCCGTAGTCATACGTATCAACTCCCGGTCCCAACAACGTTGCTTCACCACCTCATCCCAAAGATACCGAGAACGACACTTTCTTCCATACAACGCCTCAAATGGAGCCATGCCATACTTGTTTGATAATCGTTGTTGTAGAAAAACTCCACCAATGGTAAAAACTTGTCCCAACTTCCCTTGAAGTCAAGGACACAGAGTCTTAATAAATCTTCAAGAGTTTGAATAGTCCTCTTTAATTGTCCGTCCGTTTGAGGATGATATGCCGAACTAAATCGTAAATCCGTGCCCATAACTTTTTGCAAACTAACCCAAAATCGTTAAGTGAATCTTGGGTCTCGATTAGAAACTATGGATACTGGCATACTATGCAGTCTTACAATCTCGTTTATGTACATACGAGCAAGACGTTCAAGTGTATAAGTTTCTCGTATTGGTAAGAAATGAGCAGACTTGGTCAATCTATCAACAATGACCCAGATTGCATCTATGCCTTGAGAAACCTTGGGAAGACCAGTAACGAAATCCATGGTAATGTGCTCCCACTTCCATTTTGAAATTTCAAGTGGTTGCAATGGACCTTTTTGGTACTTGATGCTCCGTCTTGACTCGTTGACAAGTTAGATACCTTGAGATAAACAACGCTATCTCTCTCTTCATATTACTCCACCAAAATATATGACGAAGATCACGATACATTTTGGTACTCCCAGGATGGATTGCAAACGGTGTGTTGTGCGCCTCCATCATGATTTTATACTTTAAATCAGGGTCGTTAGGAACACAAAGTCTGGAGTTGACTCGAAGTATTTCTTGATACGTCAGGAAATTTATTAACAATAAAAATATCATTCAAAACTGACGTATTTTTTTTAGATCCGTTACATGAGCTAAGAAAGCTTGACATCCGTTTTTCAATAAACGAATAGCTTTGTGGCTTGAGATAACATTGATTGATTTTAATGGTTTGGTTACTTGAATTCGCATAATAGGTTGGTTAGGAATATGAAAGCTAAAAACCTTACGAAAATAATCAATTTTTGCATGATAAGTAGTTAATCAATCAATCCCTAGAATCACATCAAATGCAAGTATTTTCAAAGAAATAAGATCGACAGGTAACGTGAGGGTACCGATTTGAACCAAACAAGACTTATAAATAGTGGATGTAATGAAGGTTTCTCCCAATAGAGTTTCAACAGATAAGTCAAAGTCCAATTTTTCCGGAGTCAAATTTAAACATCGAGCGCAAGTAGGAGAAATAAAAGAATGGGTAGAACCGGTATCAAATAAGGTATATACTTCTCTAGAGTTTATGATAAGCTTACCTGTGATGACCTCGTTCGGGTTCCTTGCTTTCTGGGAGGTCACGACAAACGCTCTCCCTTGAACTACCGATTTTATCTTGTCTGGGACGGCCTTTGATGCCTCCATCCCAGCTGGACTTGACTTTGGTACACGACAAAATCGGGCCTGGTGACCTTTTCTTCCACAATTGTAGCATGCTTTGGATGGCATCGCACAGTTTGGACTGATGTGTCCCTCCCCTCCACATTTGAAGCATATGATAGGTGGTCGTTCTCCTTCCTTAATGACAGGTGTTGATGCTGACGTCTTTCCATCATTGTTGAATCTCCTCTTCTTGAAATGTCCATTCTTATTGTTTTGGCAATGATTACCACCGAAGATATTACCATTTCTGGCATGTTGATTCCCTCCACGCTTATTGTCACCGCTCATGATCGCTATCAACGGTATTATTATTTTGCTTACGCTGCTTCTCTTTTGGTTGGGTTGACTCATTATCGCACTCCAATAACTGAGCCCTATTTAACAACATCTGAATACAAACACAATTTATGAGAGATAAGATATTGACGTATCTCGGGTTTCAAACCTCTTAGAAACATTCGCGTCATTCTTTCCTCATTATCAATCAAATGGGACGCAAACTGGGACAACTCGACAAACTTGGCTTCGTATTGCGACACGGTCATGTTGTTTTGCTCCAGTTTGATGAACTCTATCTCCTTCATGTGACGAATACTTTCGGGAAAGTACTTGTCGTTGAACAATTCTTGGAACTTCTCCCAAGTCATCTTCAGTCGCGGCGAGTTGAGTCGCTTTCTGATTCCCACCAAGAATGCCTCTCTTGCTTCATACATGAAGGTGGCAAAGGGAACCTTTTGCTCCTTGGAGCATCCCAAGACATCAAATATCGTGTAGATTTGCTTTATCCATGTCTCCGCCTTAAGTGGTTTTGGCTCTCCAAAAAACTCTGGTGGTCCCAATTCCTTAAACTGTTTAGCAGTGACCGTCCGAGAGTTGCCAGTGTTTCCACCTGCATTTTGGACATGAGCCGCTCTTGCCTAATGTTGCATGAATTACATAAAGCCTCTGAACATTCCATCGTTCATTATCTGGTTCGTGTTGTTGTTTGCCTGAGGATTGTCGCCTTCCTGATGCACATTATCCTAATTGTTGATCTGTGGAGACTCAACGATCTCCTGTGCTCCATTGATGTTCTCAACATTCTCGGATGTCATTTTCAAATACTGCCACAAAACATGAGTTAATTAACATATCACATATTATCCTTATACTCAATGAGCCAATTAAATACCAAATAAACTTAGGTAGGTCATACTAAGCGAAGAAATTCCCCCTCTCCCCTCCTAGTTCTTGTCTCACATCTTAGCCGGGGATCATATCCTAAGCTTTGATACTAACCCAGACGCCCCAAAATAGGTATACATCACCCATCTTGAGTCGCCAAATACATGGTACAAAATTCAAATACAACTTAATAATACAATTGTTGTCGTGTAAAATACGACAAAACATACTGTTGAGAGAGTTTTAATAAGAATATTGTCATCTAGACAATATCCACACTCAAAAGAGTCCTCCTTACATTTATTATCACACTATTTAATGTAATAGTGAGGACTACTAATACTATCATCCGGACCGCCACTCCGCTTTCCGACTAGTCCCCTTTCGTTCTCGTTTCACGAAGAGAACAGTGAAAGAAAGGGTGAGCTCAACTAGCCCAGTAAGAAATATTATGACTAAGATAATGCAAAAAAAATTATCATTAGTCTTTAACAATATTAAATTGATAAAATACGATAGACATCAAGTTTAACTGCAGCGGAACAAACAATCCATTTAAAAAAGTCAAGTAGAGAATAAAATCTACTATCTTTTATGATTGAAAAGGTTTTTCATCACTTTTATCGCTGAGACTCAACTTAATAAATAATCCACATTTTCCCTGCACTACGGCCAAGGATATTCATTAGTATCACAACCACAAATTATCCATGCACTACGGGCCAAGGATATTCGTGTATTCATCAATGGTCATGATCATGCCAACAACTGTCCATCAATACACTACGGGCCAATGAGGACTTTTTCCACATCATTTGTAACATTACGGTCATGATTACAATCAATAATCCACTCGGTCATAATTATACCAAGTCCATCTATGCAGTACAGGCCACAGATGACTTTCAACATAATATAAACATGAGGATGATGACAATGATATAAGAATTCAATTAAACAAGTTCAAAAATTAATTTATCCAGAACTAATAACATCCAAATTGTCAACATGATACTTCTTTGTAGAGTAAAACTTAAGAATGCTCAGAAGAATATTTCCATGAAAAGATATTGGATGAAGCGCAAATATCAAGGATATTCCACTAATTTCATGGAGTATAGAAGTCAAAACTTTAACCAACTGAGTATAATAAAAAATGGAATAACAAAAGAAATCACCAGGCATGCGATAGACCGCACAGACATGTTATTCCAATAAAATAATAAATAACGGAACCAGGTCATACATAAACACACAGACAGGATATTCCAACAGAATAATAAATAACGAAACCGTCGGTAAATTGCGCCAGACGGGATGTTCTAACGAGAATAATAAATAACGGAACCAGTCATGCGTAAACGCATTGCATGTGAAGTTCCAATGTAATAATAAAGAATGGAATAACAGAAGAATTTCACCATGTATGCGGTACTTCGCATAGACAGGTTATTCCAACATAATAATAAAGAATGGAATAATAGAGTTCTCTTCATGAAGACGAAAGAAAGAAATAATACCCCTTACCTTAGAAGAAACTGGATATAGAAAAAGAGAGGTAGCAGACTTCTCTTCTTCTTTCTCTCTATAATTTTCTCTCTAGAGTTTCACTGAATTAGTAAAAAATAATGAAGGAATGAGCTTCTATTTATAGGAGAATGGATGGATACTATTTAGGAAAAATCACGGACGCACTGTATATAAATTCGAAGTTCACGGTTTATCAACATTTGGTGCTAGCCAATTAGAAGAAAGAGAAAAAAAACTAGCACATGCCAAGTTGAGAAAATGGCTTTATGCACATGTTTGATAACATTATTGGATTGCTCAACTAATAAGGTGCAAGCTTTGAAATTAACATCACATATCCTGCCAAACTTCATCCTCCACCACAACCCACTCACCCACATTTAATATATATAAATACTTATTATTCACACACCTCCACACTTTCTTAATTTCCCCACCCGTGATCATCTCTTTTTTTTCTACCGCCCCCCCCCACATGTCAACTTTACATATATATAATATATATATAAATATAAATCTTATATATATATATAAATAATGAAACAAAACTGAGATAACTTTCTCCCGACGATTTTAAAAAGTGAGAAAGTGGGGGGTTCATATAATACGCCAACCTACAACAAATACTTCATAAACAAAATTTCTCAACATTTTAACAACATTTATCATTATTATTATAATTCACAATATTAATCGACCAGATCGTTCCCAGGAAAGAGGGGGCTTTCCAATAAGGATTTCTCCTATTGCGCCATGATTAGGTGACGAAACCTCTCTCTTGGCGAACTTCTAGACATCGTTAATATTACAAATAATAATATTAATAACTTCGTCCTCAAATATTGATTTAATAATATATATAATATCGACAATAATTGAATCAAATAACATGAGATCTTATCAAGCAATTCTGGTAGCAATAATTGAACAAAATTGGTGACTTCTCACATAAGCATCAATAATCAATACTGGTATCTTTCTTATGCAACCATGCGTATTCTTCGTACTTTTTACTACTGAAAGTAGTTCAACAGTTTTAACTTGTAATACTTCACGCCAGATTATTTTAATAAAACTATTTTTGTCGTTTTTTCAATCAAATAATAATTCCGTTAATGGGGTCCACCAATAATTGTCTTGATTATACGAATATTCTCTGTTAAAACAAATATTCCCAGACCAATCGAATATTATATAACAACTTACGTACTTTGCAAAATTTATAAATATTACCCACAACTATAACATTATATCAAATTCATTCCATAATATTCAAAAATGATATTTATAGAAAAATCATCTTTATTAAAAAAAAGTTGGGGTCTTACATAAGGACTCCCTTACGATACTAAAATGCGGACTTCTTTTTTGCTTTTATTTTAAACAACTAAAAAAAAATCCCGCATTTTAAGAAACTACGGGATCCCTTACCTGATCCTCTCTCTGTGTGTGTGTATATATATATATATATATATATATATATATATATATATATATATATATTAATTCACTGAATGGTGTTTTCCATTTGTCATTTAGCATTCAAACCTGGCCTTAATTTAACATGAAATGCATGCCATTGTTGTAAGACCCCAATTTTTTTTTTTTTTAATAAAGATGATTTTTCTATAAATATCATTTTTGAATATTATGGAATGAATTTGATATAATGTTATAGTTGTGGGTAATATTTATAAAAGTTGTTATATAATATTCGATTGGTCTGAGAATATTCGCTTTAATAGGAAATATTCACAACGATTAATAATTATCGTGGATCCCACAACGGAATTATCATTGCTTGATCGAGAAAATGACAAAATATTTTTATGAAAATAACAATGAAGTATTATAGTTAAAACCGCTGAACTACTCTTGTAGTAAAAGTACAAAGATAATGCCAGTGTTTCATAAGAAGACACCAGATTGATTATCGATGCTTACGTGAGAAGTCACCGCTTTTGTTCAATTATTGCTACTAGAATTACGTGATAAGATCTCATGTTATTTGATTTAATTATTGTTTATATTATATATATATATATTATTAAATCAATAATTGAGACGACGGGTTATTAATATTATTATTTGTAATATTAACGATGTCTCGTAAAATCACCAAGGAGAGGTTTGGTCACCTAATCAAGGCGTCAATACGGAGAAATTTTATCGAAAGCCCTTCTTCCTAGAACGACTTGGTCTATTAATAGTTTGAATTATAATAATGATGTTGAAGTTTTGTTTTATTAGTATTATTAATGTAATAAAATGTAAAAGCTTTTTTTATAAAATGTAATACTTTTATAAAGTTATTACATATTATTAGACTATAAATAGAATATATTATATTTTATTATGCATAGTGTTTGTATAATTATCCATAGTGTTTTTTACATAGTAAAATCTTTTTATATAAAATGTAATACTTTTATAAAGTTATTCGTTTTATTATATTATAAATAGAATATATTATATTTTATTTAAAAGATTTTGTTTTATTAGAATATTTTATAGTAAACCAATCTCGACCGTCCGCTTAAAAGTAAATCAATCGACCCGCTTCAGAATTAGTTTACTATTCACCCATTCTCCTATAAATGAAGCTCATTCCTTCATTATTTCTTACTTAATTCATTTGAAACTCTAGAGAGAAACTATAGAGAGAAAGAAGAAAAGTATTCTGTTACTTCACTACTCCTATATCTAGTTGTTCTAAGGTAAGGGGTATTATTTCTTTCGTATTCATGAAGAGAACTTCTTTTATTCCATTTTTTATTCTGTTGCAATAACATGTATACGCGGTCTACCCTATACTTTGTGAAATTCTTCTGTTATTACATTCTTTATCATTATGTTGGAATAACCTCGCTCACAATCTTTACATACATGGTGAAATTCTTCTCATTATTCCATTCTTTATTATTCTTTGGAACATCATGTCGTGGCGCTTACGCATGACCGGTTCCGTTATTTATTATTCTCATGGAACATCCCGCTTGGTGCGAATTTTGCCCTCGACCGTTCCGTTATTTATTATTCTGTTAGAATATCCTATCTGTGCTTTTACGTCTGACATGGTTCCGTTATTTATTATTCTGTTGGAATAACCTATCTGTGCGGTCTATCGCATGCCTAGTAATTTTTTTTGTTATTCCATTCTTTATTATACTCAGTTGGTTAAAGTTTTGACTTTTATACTCCATGAAATTAGTGGAATATCTTTGATATTTGCGCTTCATCCAGTATCTTTTCATGGAAATATTCTTCTGAGCATTCTTGAATTTTACTCTACAAAGAAGTATCATGTTGACAATTTGGACATTATTAGTTCATGGATAAATTAATTCTTGAACTTGTTTTATTGAATTCTTATATCATTGTCATCATCCTCATATTTATATTATGTTGAAAGTCATCTGTGGCCTGTAGTGCATAAATGGACTTGGTATGATTATGACCAGGGATTAATCGGTATAATCATGACCGTAATATTTTAAATGATGTGGTAAAAGTCCTCATTGGCCCGTAGTGCATTGATGGACATTTGTTGGCATGATCATGACCATTGATGAATACACAAATATCCTTGGCCCGTAGTGCATGGATAATTTATGGTTGTGATATTAATGAATATCCTTGGCCGTAGTGCAGGGAAAATGTGGATTATTTATTAAGTTGAGTCTCAGCAATAAAAGTGATGAAAAACATTTTAAATAATAAAATATAGTAGATTTTATTCTCTACTTGACTCTTTTAAATGGATTGCTTGTTCTGTTGCAGTTAAACTTGATGTCTATCGTATTTTATCAGTTTAACATTGTTAAAGACTAATGATAATTTATTCTACATTATCTTAGTCATAATATTTCTTACTAGGCTAGTTGAGCTCACCTTTTCTTTCATTTGCTTCTTCAGAAATGAGAACGTGGCAATGACTAAATCGGGGAATGGAGTGATCGGTCCGGATGATAGTATTAGTAGTCCTCACTATTACGTTAAATAGTGTGATAATAAATATAATGAGGACTTTTTTTGAGTGTGGATATTGTCTAGATGACAATATTCTTATTAAAACTCTCAAATGTATGTTTTGTCATATTTTATAATGCAAACCGTATTATTAAGTTGTATTTGAATTTTGTACCATGTATTTGACGACTCAAGATGGGTGATGTATACCTATTTTGGGGGCGTCACAATTGTCGATTGTGGTAACTGGTAGGGTCAGTACGTATTAGCTAGCAAGCGGAGTTATCAAATCCAGGCCACTGATCATATATATATATAAATATATATATGAAATTAGTAACTAGTACTAATAAATTTTAACATATTTTATGTGTTAAGCAACTTATTTATGCGAGTCATTTACTTCTTTTTTAAAAAAATTAATATTGAGAGTCAATTTTAGACTAAAAAATTATTTTGAATTTTGATAAACTATTAAGATTTACTGTTTGCACAATTTTAAATAATCACATCAATTTTGATTATTTTTTTTTTAAAAATCAAAAGTTAAAATTGTTCTGATATTTTAGAATGGAGAATGGATTTTCATATATTTATCAATGGGTTAAAAAATGGGTTGAAGAATGGAGGAGTGTGATTGAATGAAATATGGGTTGAAAAATGGTTAACCGGTTAACTAATTATATTTGTTTTAAAAAATATGGGTCCAAACTTTAACCAACTTGAATAAATAAAAATGGTTAACCAACCCATTTGGTTCTAGTTAATATGGTTTGACCTAACAGTTAACTAACTATATTGACAGGTCTACTTCTATGAGATCGTGATCTTATGAGATCATACGATCAGGATCAAGATTTTGACAATCGTGACTAAAATTTAGGTACATTTCTTTTTTTTAAAGTTATTTATTTATTTAAATACTTTGTCATTTTAACTAATCGTATGCAAATAATTTGAAAATGTATTACTACAAGTTCAAATTTCTTAATTTTTATGATATTTTGATCGTATGACTTGCAAAGATTTTAATATTTTTTCAATAAGTTATCATTATGAGCTAATGTTATTTTAATCATTTGTATTAGTTTTTTGTTTTTCATTTCTCACCTTATTAATTTTGATGATTTTTTACTTGGGCTTATCCGAAAATAGGCCTGAAATACGTGATCACATATAAACTGAGTTTAAACAACATATTATAAGTCTGAATGAGTTGAATCTGAGCCCAAATTTGTTAGTATTTGAATGGGCTAAACTTGAACACCCTTAAATCCGACTCACTTAGCCCAATTGACAGTCCTAATAAATGTAACTTATTTGTCAAAACTAATGATTTGGCCACCGAAATTGGCACGTTTTATTGAATACCCGATTGAACTTTTAATTTTTTAAATTAACTCACTGAACTAATTTTTATTTTCAAATTAGGTCATTCCTGTGAGACCCTAGATTTTATGAATAAAGATTTAAATTTCTCGAAATATTTTTTTGAATATTATGGAATGAATTTGATATAATGTTATAGTTATGGGTAATATTTATAAATTTTGCAAAGTATGCAAGTTGTTATATAATATTCGATTAGTCGGGGAATATTCATTTTAACAAGGAATATTCGTACGACGACACAATCAGTGGTGGACCCCACAACGGAATTACCGTTAAAACTGTTGAACTACTCGGTAGTAAAAGTACAGTAATACGCGTGGTTGCATAGTAGCACACGATATTGATTAGTGATGCTTACGTGAGAAGTCACTCAGTTTTGTTCAATTATTGCTTCAGTAATTGTTGCATAGTATCTCACATTATTTGATTCAATTATTGTCGATATTTTATATATTATTAAATCAATAATTGAGATGACAGAGTTATTAATATTATTATTTGTAATATTAACGATGTCTAAAAGTTCTCGCCAAGGAGATGTTTGGTCACCTAATTATGGCGCCATTGGAGAGAAATCCTTATTGAAAACCCCTGCTTTCACGGGAACGACCTTCGGTAGATTAATATTGTGAATTATAATAATGATAATAAATATTGTTAAATATATTGAGGTGTCTTTTATGAAGTCACTAAGTTTATATATATATATATATATATATATATAAATTTTGTTTTATTAGTATTATTAATGTAATAAAACAGAAAAAACTTTTTATATAAAAAATGTAATACTTTTATAAAGTTATTTGTTTTATTAGATAATAATTAAAATATAATATATTTTATTATGCATAGTAAAATCTTTTTATATAAAACAAAATACTTTTATAAATTTATTTATTTTATTAGACAATAATTAGAATATATTATATTTTATTATGCATAGTGGTTGCATAGTGCCTGCATAGTTTTTTGCATAGTAAAATCTTTTTATATAACAACATAATACTTTTATTAAGTTATTTGTTTTATGTGACACCCCCAAAATAGGTATACATCACCCATTCTGAGTTGTCAATACACGGTACATAAACAACTACAACTTTATTATTACAACAAGAAACTGTGAGTTTAAATACGATATTGCCATCTAAACAATATCCACATATAAATAAATTCTCATCATAATTATTGATACATTATTTTACAAAATAGTGAGGACTACTAAACAACTCTCTAAAACCATCATTCCATACCCCTCGACTCATACTCGCTTACATTCTCGCTCTCGAGAAGAAAAATGGAACAAAAAGAAAAGGGTGAGCTCAACTAGCCCAAAGAAAAAATATTATGACTAAGATAATACAGAACAAATTATCGTTAGTTTTCAACAGGAAAATTTAATAGAATACAATAGATAACAAGTTTTAAATCAATACTCATGAATGGAAAATATTAATTCATAGAAGAGTTACGTAGAGGATGAAATCTACTAATATCTATGAATTTAACAAATCCATCATCAATATTTTTATCCTCAGTAACATCAATCAATATATATCCGAATCATATATTCATCCTTGCACTACAGCCAATGATATTCATCACCGGGTCATGTTCATCTAAACACCTGTTCATCTTTGCACTACGGGCCAAAGATATTCATCAGAAATCATTCATCTTTGCACTACAGGCCAAAGATATTCATCATTTAAGACTGAGGATGATAAAAATATTTTTAAAGAAACGAATCCAGTGAAACAAAATGACAAGGATTAAGGATTAAGGATTCGTACTTTGTTCTATCCACGTCCAAAAATACCTCAAAAATAATCATAGTGGTGTAAAATTCAAGAATGATCAAAATATGGATACAATCAAAGCTAGTATCCAGAATAGATATTTTGGAAGAAAAGAAATTTTTTATTTTTTCGATGAATAATGCTTGGTATTCGTGAATAAGATCAGATACGTGAATAAAGGCCGTATACGTGAATAAGTAACTCAGACACCAAAAGTTTCAAATTTGATAAAACTTCAGATCAATATTTCAAAGATAATGATATTGAAGAAATAATATCATTACTTAAAAAAAATAATATCCCTTACCTCGAAATACAATTATTTAACCGGAATACTGGATATAAAGCTATAACTTGAACTTTTACCGTATAAAGAATACTCAAAGTATACTCAAAATACTCACAAGAATACGCCGATAATATAGAGAAAACTTCAGCTTCGTGATTTTCAATTCTAACCTAAGAACCCTATTTATAGGAAAATGCTTAGAACACCAAAGTAGAAAATTTAATAAATGAATAATATTAATTTTCCACATCTTCTTATGCATACTAGAAATCTGAATTCAGCCATCCTAACACATGTTAAATGAGTCCCAACAATGAAAAAAACGTTTTTGTAATTAAAGTTATTTTAAACTTCCAAAAATTAATTATTTCGGAGCTTTGAAACTTCAATAATTCATAATAAATAGCCTTTTTATCAGAAAATTCGAATCTCGCGAGTTTTTATAGGAAATTCAATTCTCTACAACTTTTCAGAAGAAAGTTTTTCCAAATTCCAAACAGAAATTGACCGAAATCTATAAACGGACGATTTTAGAGGCTATAATCAAATTTCAGTCAATAAATGGGGTCCACCGACATGTTTAACATGTTTTAAACATTTATTGCAACAAAAATACTCTTCCTCCTCGTATACTCATGTATCCCACATTCGTTGTAAAAATATCACCATTATTATATTATTAAAATATAATAATATATATTTAAATGAATTATTTTATCAGAAAAAGATAAAATTTCAATTTTCAACAATTGTCACATTAAAAAATTTTCTCCATCTATATCCACATCAATATTTTCCTCATCATATGAATCAATAATTAATTATTCATAAATAATATTACTGTAATCACAATATTGACAACCGTGCGCTTCAAGAAAGAGGGGCTTTCGAATAAGAATTTCTCCTTATCTGGCGCAATTAGGTGACCAAACCTCTCCTTAGATGTAACTTTCTAGACATTGCCAATAATGTTATCTAATAATATTATTCAGATAATATGAATTATTGCTTCAATAATGAAAAAATACCGTAATGACAATTATTGAAACAACGAAGAAGATAAAATATCAACGCAACAATTATTGAACAAATAAAATAAAATATTGAATAAAGAATTACCGTAACCATTATTGAGTAAGTGCCTTTTACGTAATAGTCAATAATTGGTGCAATACTGCAAGTATATCTTGTGCAACAACGCAGATCATCGTGTTTTAACCACCGGTATTCCAACAAAGGTAAAAATGGTAATAACTACGCCAAGTTATTTTTAAACAACTTATATTTGTCGCTTTTCTTCCTCCAATCGCTTCCTCATTATGGGGCCACACATGGTCGCTACCGTTGCATGCGATATTCCCCCAGAAGAATATTCCAATACAATCGAATATTCCCTAAAACAATGAATATTTTATAACCACTTGCTTATTTCAAATATTTACGTATTTTACCCATAACTATCCACATTAATCAACTCAACCCTTACTATTTCAAAATAATAATTAGAGGAAATTAAATTTCATTTATTAATTATTTGGGGTCTTACAACCTCCCTCCTTATGAAATTTCGTCCTCGAAATTGTCATATACACTGGTGTTTCAAAAGGTGAGGATACCTTGCTTTCATTTCCGCTTTCCAATTCCTGTGTCATTTTCTCTATAAGATGGTTCCTCCACAAAACTTTAACTTGTGGTATGACCTTCGTAAGTAGGACATGCTCCTTCCTATCCAAGATCTTGACAGCTACCTCCTCATACGTTAAGTCTTGGCTATCTCTCGTCCGGGTTCTAACTCAATAACGTGGTTCGGTCTTTCACATATTTACGGCAAGTATGATATGTGAAACACATTATGAACACGAGACATACTTGGAGGTAACGCGAGTCTATAGGCTACATTTCCTACTCGGTCAAGAATTTGAAATGGACCAATAAATCGTGGATTGAGCTTTCCTCTCTTCCCAAATCTTGTAACTCCCTTCCATTGGAGCAACTCATGACAATACATGATCCCCTATACTAAATTCCACGCCCTTTCGATGAAGATCCGCATAACTCTTTTGTCGATCTTGTGCCGCTTGTATACGTTGTCGAATCATTTGGATCTTTTCTTAGAGTCATACGTATTAAACTCTCAGTCCCAACAATGTTGCTTCACCCACCTCGTCCCCAACATCTTTGAGCCGACATTTTCGTCCATATAATGCTTCAATGGGGCCACACCTATACTTACTGCTCGATAACTGCTTGTTGTAGGAGAATTCCACCAATGGTAAATACTTATCCCAACCGCCCTTGAAGTCTAGGGCACGTAGTCTTAATAAATCTTCAAGAGTTTGAATAGTCTCTCTCGATTGTCCGTCTGCTTGAGGATGGTATGCCGAATCAATCGTAAACTGCATCTACCATAGCTTTTTGCAAGCTAACCCAAAATCTTGAAGTGAATCTTGGGTCACGATCCAAACTATAGATACTTGGCATGCCATGCAACCTCACAATCTCATTTACATACATACTAAGCAAGACGCTTAAGAGAATAAGTCTCCGTGATCGGCAAGAAATGTGCGGACTTGGTTAATCTATCAACAATAACCCAAATAGCATTTATGCCTTGAGAAACCGTTGGAAGACCCGTAACGAAATCCATGGTAATGTGTTCCCACTTCCATTTCAGAATCTCAAGTCGTTGCAATGGTCCCTTAGGCACTTGATGCTCCGCCTTTACACGTTGACAAGTTAAACATGTTGAGATAAACTTTGCAATCTCTCCCTTCATATTGTTCCACCAAAATGTATGTCGAAGATCACGATACATTTTAGTACTTCCAGGATGGATTGCAAATGGTGTATTGTGTGCCTCCATCATGATCTTCTACTTCAAATTAGAATCATTAGGAACACAAAGTCTAGAGTGGACTCGAAGTATTCCTTCTTCATCAATTCTCGCTTCCGGAATTGTGACACCCCCAAAATAGGTCTACATCCCCCATTCTGAGTTGTCAATACACGGTACAGAAACAACTACAACTTTATTATTACAATAGTAAACTGTGAGTTTGAATACGTATATTGCCATCTGCATAATATCCACATACAAATAAATCCTCATCATAATTATTGATACATTATTTTACAACAATGGTGAGGACTACTAAACAACTCTCCCTAGAACTTTCATTCCATACCCCACTCTGCATCGCTATATTCTCGCCTCCTGAGAAGAAAAATGGAACAAAAAGGAAAAGGGTGAGCTCGACTAGCCCAAGAAAAGAATATTATGACTAAGATAATATACAACAAAATTATCGTTAGTCTTCAACAGGGAAAAATATAATAGAATACAATAGACAACAAGTTTTAAATCAATATTCGCAGCGGAAATAATAATTCATTAGAAGAGTTAAGTAGAGAATGCAAACTACTATCTTCTATGTATGAATTTTAAAGTTCATCGCCTATTTTTATCCCTGTAACATCAATCAATATATATCCGGGATCAAATATTCATCCTCGCACTACAAAAGCCAAGGACATTCACCAACTAGTCATGTTCATCTAAACACTGCTCATCTTTGCACTACGGGCCAAAGATATTCATCGAAATCATTCATCTTTGCACTACGGCCAAAGATATTCATCGAAATCATTCATCTTTGCACTACAGCCAAAGATATTCATCATAAATCATTCATCTTCAGACTACAGCCCAAAGATATTCCATAATATCATCATTTAAGACCGAGGATGATGAAAATATTTTTTTAAAGAAACGAATCCAAAGAAACAAAATGACAAGGATTAAGGATTAAGGATTCGTATTTTGTTTTATCCATGTCCAAAAATTCCTCAAAATAATCATAGTGGTGTAAAATTCAAGAATGATCAAAACACGGATACAATCAAAGCTAGTATCCGTATAGATATTTTGGACAAAAAGAAGAAATTTCATTTTTCTATGAATAAAGGTCGTATTCATGAATAGTCTCAGATACGTGAATAAAGGCCGATACGTGAATAAGAATCTCGACACCAAAAGATAGAAATTTCACAAAAAACATCTTCACGCTTCGTGAATAAGACTTCGTGAATAAGAATCTCATGAATAAGAACTCATGAATAGTAACTTATGAATAGTAACCCCATACATGAAAAAGTTCCAAATTTGATAAAAAGTTCCAAGCAATATTTCAAAGATAATGATATTGAAGAAATAATATCATTTGAGAAAGAAAATAACATCCCTTACCTCGAAAGATCAAGATTTAACTGGAATACTGGATATAGGCTATATCTTGAACTTTCACCGTATAGCAATACTCAAAGTATACTCAAAATACTCACAAGAATACGCTCGATAATATAGAGAGAGAAACTTCAGCTGTGTGATTTTCAATTCTAACCCAAGACTATTTATAGAAATCGCTTAAAACCAAAAGTTAAAATTTATTATAATATTAATATATTTAATAATCTTCACGCCCACTTTGACAACTGATCTCAGATCATTAAACACATGCTAGGGCTGCCCACACAACAAAAAAAAACGTTTTTATTAATATAAATATTTAAAACTTCCAAAATCAATTATTTTGAGCTTGAACTTCAATAATTCATAATAAATAGCCCTTTTATCAGAAAATTCGAATCTCGTGAGTTTTTATAGGAAATTCAATTCTCTACAACTTTGCAGAAGAAAGTTTTTCCAAATTCCAAACAGAAATTGACCGAAATTCATAAATGTATCGATTTTACAAAAGCTATAATCAAATTTCAAATAATAAATAGGGTCCAATCGACATGTTTAATATGTTTTAAAACATTTATTGCAACAAAATACTCTTCCTCCTCAGATACTCATATATCCCACATTCGTTGTAAAAATATCACCATTATTATATTATTAAAATATAATAATATATATTTAAATGAATTATTTTATCGTAAAAAGATAAAATTTCAATTTTCAACAATTGTCACATTAAAAATTTTCTCCATCTATATCCACATAAAATCAATATTTTCCTCATCATATGAATCAATAATTAATTATTCACAAATAATATTACGTAATCACAATATTGACAACCAGCGCTTCCTGTGAAGAGGGGCTTTCCAATAAGAATTTCTCCTTACCTACAAGCAATTAGGTGACCAAACCTCTCCTTAGATGTAACTTTCTAGACATTGCCAATAATGTTATCTAATAATATTATTCAGATAATATGAATTATTGCTTCGATAATGAAAAATACTTGTAATAACAATTTATTGAAACAACAACAATATAAAATATCAACGCAAAGAATTATTGAATCAATAAAATAAAATACCTAATAAGAATTATCAGAACCATTATCGAAAAGTGCCTTCACGTAAGAGTCAATAATTGGTGCAATACTGCGTGCTATCGCTGCAACAACGCCAGACATCGTTTTTAACCACCGGGTATTCCAACAAAGTAAATCTGAATAACTACGCCAAGTTATTTTTAAACAACTTATATTTGTCGCTTTTCTTCCTCCAATCGCTTTTTCCCCGAGTTATGGGCCCACACATATCGCTACCGTTTATTTAATATTCCCCGACAAGCATTTAATATTCCACGACCAAACGAATATTCCCCGACAACAATGAATATTTTATAACCACTTGCTTATTTTGAAATATTTGCGTATTTTACCCATAACTATCCACATTAATCACATCAACCTTTACTATTTCAAAATAATAATTAGAGGAAATTAAATTTCATTTATTAATTATTTGGGGTCTTACAGGAATGCTCCTGCGGCTTTTATGGATATGATGAATCGAGTATTCAAGGAATATTTGGATCAATTCGTTGTTGTCTTTATTGATGACATCCTCATATATTCCAAAAGCCGTGAAAATCATGAAAGTGTTCAGCATGTCTTGGGAGACGTTTCAGAAACTATTTAATGACAAATACTTTCCTGAAAGTGTTCGTCATATGAAGGAAGTGGAGTTTATTAGACCGGAGCAGAACAACATGACGGTGTCTCAAAGACGAAAGCGAAATTTGCAGAGTTATCCAGTGTTTGCACCTCATTTGGTGGAGAATGAGGAACGATGACGCGGATGTTTCGAGAGGTTTGAAACCCGCGTACGCCAAGATCTCATCTCTCATAAATTTTCTCTCTATTCAGATGTTGTTAACAGTGGCTCAATTGTTAGAGCGAGATAACGAGTACGGCCAACCGAGGTACCACAATCGAGGATCATACCGTAGATAGCGAATAACAAAACAACAATAATCGGTGGAGAAAGAAAAGACGGATAAAATGGTAACCACTCTAGTGGTAATCATGGCCATGAAAATAGGAGAAGCGAGTGAGAGAGAGAGATTTTAAAAGAGGAGATTCAACAACGACCATGTGAAGACGACAAAGCACAAGAAGAATCGGTTCCAAGGGAGGAGAACGACCACCCATCCATATGCTATAAATGCGAAAAGAGGGACATATCACCAAACCGCCCACAACAGCCTCCTGTATGCTATAATTGTGGAAAGGAAGGACATATCGCCGAGATTGCACGGTAGTGAAACCTAGTTCAATGGGGGGACGGTGACTCAAAAGATCGCCCCGTAAAAGTCAAAGTCAACGGTTCCTCGGAAGAAGCGTTTATCAGGATCGTCAAAATGCGAGGAACCCAAACGAGGTGATCACGGGTAAGCTATTTATAAATTCTTGTGAAGTTTATACTTTACTAGATACCTGCATACCCATTCATTTATCTCTCTTGCTTGTGCTCAACGCTTAAACTTGACTCGGAGAAATTAGACTTTGACCTATCTCGTGGAAACTCCGTTAGAGAAACTTTCATCACATCCACTCGCTTATAAATTTTGTCTAATCCATGTTGGCACCCTTATCTTACCCATTGACCTTATCTCTTTAAAGATACTTGCTTTTGATGTGATTTTAGGGATTGATTGGTTAACTACTCATCATGCCAAAATTGATTGTTTTCGTAAGGTTGTTAGCTTTCATATTCCTAAACAACCTATTGTTCAATTCAAGCAACTAAACCATTAAAATCAATCACCGCTATATCTAATCATAAAGCTATTCGCTTATTAAAAAATTGATGTCAAGCTTTCTTAGCCCATGTTATGGATTTGAATAAAGACACGCCAAAATTGAATAATATTCCTGTTGTTATTAACTTTCCGACGATTTCAAAGAACTTCCTGCCTACCCCGTAACGTGAAGTTGAATTCTTTATTGACCTTGAACTCGGTACAAAGCCCATTTCTAAAACCCCATATCGAATGGCTCTATTGAACTTCAGAGTTAAAGGTCCAACTACATGAATTGTTGGACATCGGTTTCATTCGCCCTAAGACATCTCCTCGGGGTGCTCCTGCTTTATTCGTAAAGAAGAAGAAAGACGGGAGTATGCGACTTTTGTATCGACTATCTGGAATTGAACCATGTCACCATCAAGAATAGGTATCCTCACCTCGTATTGATGACTTGTTTGACCAATTCAAGGAGCACAATTCTTTTCAAAATCGATCTTCGCTCGGATATCATCAAATTGAAGATTAGAATCGAGGATATTCCAAAGACGCTTTAGAACTTCGATGACGGGCATTATGAATTCTTAGTTATGTCTTTCGGATTGACTAATGCTCCTCGCTTTCATGGATATGATGAACCGAGTATTCAAAGAGTATTTAGATCAGTTCGTTGTTGTTTCTTTTATGATGACATCCTCATATATTCCAAAAGCCGTGAAGATCATGAGCACCATTTGAAGCTGGTACTCCAAAGGCTTCGTGAAAACAAGCTTTATGCCAAGTTAAAGAAATGCGAGTTCTGGCTTGAGGAAGTAGCATTTCTTGGGCATGTGGTGTCAAAACATGGAGTATCTGTTGACCCGGCGAAGATCAAGCAATACAAAGTTGGAAGCAACCAAGTTCGGTGGATCAAGACGTAGCTTTTTGGGCTTAGTTGGTTATTATCGAGATTCGTGGAAGGGTTTTCTCGAATCGCTATCTGCTAACTCATCTAACTCTTAAGGATACAAAATTCGCTTTGGAGCGAAGAGTGCGAGAAGAGTTTCCAAGAGCTTAAAAGGAGACTTATTTCTAAGACTGCTCTAACAATACCATCCGTTCGGATGGATTTGTTATCTACAAATGATGCTTCTAGCAAAGGGTTAGGATGTGTTCTCATGCAACGTGGGAAAGTCATAGCCTATGCCTCGACAACTTAAAGAATATGAGAGGAATTATCCTACTCATGATCTAGAGTCACAAAGCAATCGCTTTCGCTTAAAGATCCGGAGGCACTATCTATATGGGGAGAAAGTGGAGATATATTCAGGACCATAAAAGCCTTAAATATTTCTTCACTCAAAAGAACTTAACATGCTAAGTGACGTTGGCTCGAGCTATTGAAAGACTACGACCACACTATTCAATACCATCCCGAAAAAACGAACGTGGTAGGTGACGCGTTGAGTAGAAGATCATATGCAGGAACGAAAAGCGATGATGTCAAGTATACGACAGAGCCAACTCTAATAGAAAAAGTTAAGGTTGCTCAAGCCACCGAATTCGGAAATGATGCATATGAAGAAGAAAGTACAAGAAGGTGCTATTCCTAAGCGAGAATCGATGAAGAAGGAATACTTGAGTCCACTCTAGACTTTGTGTTCCTAACGATTCTCGATTTGAAGTACAAGATCATGATGGAGGCACACAATACACCATTTGCAATCCATCTCGAAGTACCAAAATGTATCGTGATCTTCTACATACATTTTGGTGGAACAATACGAAGAGAGAGATTGCAAAGTTTATCTCAACATGTTTAACTTGTCAACGGTAAAGGCGGAGCATTAAGTGCTTAAGGACCATTGCAACCACTTGAGATTCCGAAATGGAAGTGGGAACACATTACCATGGATTTCAAGTACGGGACTTCCCATGGTTTCTCAAGGCATAAATGCTATTTGGGTTATTGTTGATAGATTAACCAAGTCTCGCCATTTCTTGCCAATACGGAGACTTATTCCTCAACGCCTTGCTCAAATGTACGTAAATGAGATTGTGAGATTGCATGGCATGCCAAGATCCATAGTTTCGGATCGTGACCCAAGATTCACTTCAAGATTTTGGGTTAGCTTGCAAAAAGCTATGGGTACGGATTTAAGATTCGATTCGGCATACCATCCTCAAACCAGATTTGGACAATCGTAGAGGACTATTCAAACTCTTGAAGATTTATTAAGACTCGTGTCCTAGACTTCAAGGGCGCTTGGGATAAGTATTTACCATTGGTGGAATTCTCCTACAACAACAGCTTATCGTGCAAGTATAGGTGTGGCCCCATTCAAGCATTATATGGACGAAAGTGTCGCTTCTCCAATATGTTGGGATGAGGTAGGTGAAGCAACATTGTTGGGACCCGAGTTAAGACGTATGACTACCGAAAAGATCCAAATGATTCGACAAACGATACAAAAAGACAAGATCGACAAAAGAGTTATGCGATCTTCATCGAAAGGACGTGGAATTTAGTATAGGGGATCATGTATTGTTGCGAGTTGCTCCATGGAAGGGAGTTACAAGATTTGGGAAGAGAGGAAAGCTCAATCCACGATTTATTGGTCCATTTCAAATTCTTGATCGAGTAGGAAATGTAGCCTATAGACTCGCGTTACCTCCAAGTATGTCTCGTGTTCATAATGTGTTTCACATATCTGTACTTCGTAAATATGTGAAAGACCCGAACCATGTTATTGAGTTAGAACCGGACGAGATAGCCGAAGACTTAACGTATGAGGAGGTACCTGTCAAGATCTTGGATAGGAAGGAGCATGTCCTACGCACGAAGGTCATACCACAAGTTAAAGTCTTATGGAGAAACCATTCTATAGAGGAAATGACCTGGGAGTTGGAAACGGAAATAAAAGCGAGTATCTCTCACCTTTTCAAACACTGTGTATCGTATGTCAATTTCGAGGACGAAAATTTCATAAGGAGGGAGGTTGTAAGACCCCAAATAATTAATAAATGAAATTTAATTTCCTCTAATTATTATTTTGAAATAGTAAAGGTTGATGTGATTAATGTGGATAGTTATGGGTAAAATACGCAAATATTTCAAAATAAGCAAGTGGTTATAAAATATTCATTGTTGTTTGGGAATATTCGTTTGGTCGGGAATATTCAATCGCTTCGGGAATATTCGCACGACGACAGCAGCCCATGTGTGGGCCCCATAACAAAAAAGCGATTGGAGAAGAAAACGACAAATATAAGTTGTTTAAAAATAACTACAGAAGTTGTTACCGCTTACATTGTTGGAATACCCGTTGGTTAAAACACATGTCTGGCGCTGTTGCAGTAGACAGATACCAGTATTGCACCAATTATTAACTCTTACGTAAGAAGGCACTACTCAATAATGGTTACGATAATTATCGCTCAAAGATTTTATTTTATTGATTCAATAATTGTCAAGCGTTGATATTTTATATTGTCATTGTTTCAATAAATTGTTATTACACAAGATTTTTCATTATCGAAGCAATAATTCATATTATCCTAATAATATTATTAGATAACATTATTGGCAATGTCTAGAAAGTTCTGTCTAAGGAGAGGTTTGGTCACCTAATCATGGCCACCAAGAAGAGAGAAATTCTTATCGAAAGCCCCTCTTTCCTGAACCCACCTCGTCATCAATATTGTGATTCTCAGAATATTATTTATGAATAATTAATTATTGATTCATATGATGAGGAAAATATTGATTTTATGTGGATATAGATGGAGAAAATTTTTAATGTGACAATTGTTGAAAATTGAAATTTTATCTTTTTTCGATAAAATAATTCATTTAAATATATATTATTATTTTTAATAATATAATAATGGTGATATTTTTACAACGAATGTGGGATATATGAGTATACGAGGAGGAAGAGTATTTTTGTTGCAATAAATGTTTAAAACATGTTAAACATGTCAAGGACCCTATTTATCGACCGAAATTTGATTATAAATTTTGTAAAATCACCCGCTTATGAATTTCTATCAATTTCTGCTTTGGAATTTGGAAAAACTTTCTTCTCGCAAAGTTGTAGAGAATTGAATTTCCTATAAAAACTTAAGAGATTCGAATTTTCTGATAAAAGGGCTATTTATTATGAATTATTGAAGTTCAAGTTCAAATAATTGATTTTTGGAAGTTTTAAATATTTATATTAATAAAAACGTTTTTTTTTTGTTGTGTGGGCAGCCCTAGCATGTGTTTAATGATCTGAGATCAGTTGTCAAAGTATGCGAGAAGATTATTAAATATATTAATATTATAATAAATTTTCTCTTTTGTGTTCTAAGCAATTTCCTATAAATAGTGTGTTTAGGTTAGAATTGAAAATCACACCGTAAACTCAAGTTTTCTCTCTATATTATCGAAATTTATTCTTGTGAGTATTTTGAGTATACTTTGAGTATTGCTATACGGTGAAAGTTCAAGATATAGCCTATATCCAGTATTCCAGTTAGAAGTACTGATCTTTCGAGGTAAGGGATGTTATTTTCTTCTCAAATGATATTATTTCTTCAATATCATTATGCTGAAATATTGCTTGGAACTTTTTATCAAATTTGGAACTTTTTCATGTCAGGGTTACTATTCATAAGTTACTATTCATGAGTTACTATTCACGAGTACTATTCACGAAGCGTGAAGATGTTTTTTTAGTGAAATTTCATCTTTTGGTGTCTGAGTTACTATTCACGATACGACACTATTCACGATACTTTACACTATTCATGAATACGACACTATTCAATTAAAAATGAAATTTCTTCTTTTTGTCCAAAATATCTATTCGGATACTAGCTTTTTGATTGTATCCATGTTTTGATCATTCTTGAATTTTACACCACTATGATTATTTTTGAGGAATTTTTGGACATGGATAAAACAAAGTACTGAATCCTTAATCCTTAATCCTTGTCATTTTGTTTCACCGGATTCGCTTTTTTAAAATATTTTCATCATCCTCGCCTTAAATGATGATATTATGGAATATCTTTGGCCCAGTAGTGCAAAGATGAATGATTTATGATGAATATCTTTGGCTCAGAAGGTGCAAAGATGAATGATTTCGATGAATATCTTTGGCCCGTAGTACAAAAAGATGAATGATTTCGATGAATATCTTTGGCCCTTAGTGCAAAGATGAACAGTGTTTAGATGAACATGACGACCAATCGTGAATGTCCTCGCCTCAGAGTGCAAGGATGAATATTTGATCCCGTATATATATTGATTGATGTTACAGGATAAAAATAGATTTATGAACTTTAAAATTCATACATAGAAGATAGTAGTTTGCATTCTCTACTTAACTCTTCTAATGTATTATTATTTCAACATGCGAATATTGATTTAAAACTTGTTGTCTATTGTATTCTATTATATTTTTCCTCGTTGAAGACTAACGATAATTTTGTTGTATATTATCTTAGTCATAATATTCTTTATCGGGCTAGTCGAGCTCACCCTTTTCCTTTTGTTCCATTTTTCTTCTCGTGAGGCGAGAATATAAATGAAGACGCAGCCTGGGGTATGGAATGAAAGTTCTAGGAGAGTTGTTTAGTAGTCCTCACCATTGTTGTAAAATAATGTATCAATAATTATGATGAGGATTTATTTGTATGTGGATATTGTCTAGATGGCAATATCTCATTCAAACTCACAGCTTTACTATTGTAATAATAAAGTTGTAGTTGTTTCGCATCGCATTGACAACTCGTAATGGGGGATGTAGACCTATTTTGGGGGTGTCCAATGTCAATTAGTCAATCCGAAAGACATAACTAAGAATTCATAATGCCCATACCGAAGTTCTCGGCGCCTCTTTGGAATATCCTCGGGTTTAATTTTCAAATTTGATGATATCCGAATCTAAGATCGATTTTTGAAAAGAATTGTGCTCTTGCAATCGGTCAAACAAGTCATCAATACGAGGTAGAGGATACCTATTCTTGATGGTGACATGGTTCAATTCCCCGATAGTCAATACAAAGTCGCATACTCCCGCTCTTTCTTCTTTACGAATAAAAACAGAGCACCCCAAGGAGATGTACTAGATCTAATGAAACCGATGTCCAACAATTCCTCGTAGTTGGACCTTTAACTCCCAAGTTCAATAGAGCCATTAGATATGGGGTTTTAGAAATGGGCTTTATACAGTGTTCAAGGTCAATAAAGAATTCAACTTCACGCTCGGGGTAGACCGGAAGTTCTTCGAAAATACGCCGAAAGTTAATAACAACAGAATATTATTCAATTTTGACGTGTCTTTATTCAAATCCATAACATGGGCTAAGAAAGCTTGACATCGCTTTTTCAATAAACGAATCGCTTTTTGATTAGATATGACAAAGATTGATTTTAATGGTTTAGTTGCACGAAATCGAACAACAAAGTTGATTAGGAATATGAAAACTAACAACCTTACGAAAAAACAATCAATTTTGGCATGATGAGTAGTTAACCAATCAATCCCTAAAATCACATCAAAAACAAGTATCTTTAAAGAGATAAGGTCAACAAGTAAGATAAGGGTGCCAACTTGGATTAGACAAGATTTATAAACAAAGGATGTAATGAAAGTTTCTCCTAACGGAGTTTCCATAGATAGTCAAAGTCTAATTTTTCCTGAGTCAAATTTAAATGTTGAGCACAAGTAGGAGAGATAAATGAATGGGTAGCACTTAGATCTAGTAAAGTATAAACTTCACAAGAATTTATAAATAGCTTACCCGTGATCACCTCGTTTGGGTTCTCGATTTTGACCATCCCACAACAAACGCCTTCCAGAACCGTTGACTTTGACTTTTACTCGACGATTTTTGAGTCACCGTCCCCTCTCGAACTAGGTTTCGCTACCGCAATCTCGAGCGATATGTCCTTCTTTTCCATAATTATAGCATAATCGAATCTGCTGGGCGCTTTGGACCGATATGCCCTCTTTCCGCATTTATAGCATAGATATGGCCGGTGGTCGTTTCTCTCCTCTGGAACCAGCTTGTTCTTGCACTGCTGCCTTCACATGGTCGTTGTTGAATCTCCTCTTTTAAAATCTCCTCCTAACTCGCTTCTTCTATTTTCATGGCCATGATTACCACCGAGTGGTTACCATTTTGTCCGCTTTTTCTTTCTCCACCGGTTATCGTTGTTTTGTTGATCGCTATCTCCTGTGATGATCCTCGGTTGCATTCCTCTGCTGACCGTACTCGTTATCTCGCTTCTAACAATTGAGCCCTCATTAACAACATCCTAATAAAGAGAAAATTTTTGAGAGATGAGATCTCGACGATCGCCGGTTTCAAACCTCTCGTAAACATTCGCGTCATAATGCTCCTCATTCTCCACTAAATGAGGTGCAAAACTCGATTACTCTCGCAAACTTCGCCGTCATCGAGACACCGCTATGTTTTTTCTCGCCTTCACCTAATAAACTCCACTTCCTTCATATGACGAACACTTTTAAGAAAGTATTTGTCATTAAATAATTTCTTAAACGTCTCCCAAGACATTCTGAGCGCAGCTGGATGGGTATGCTTCACAGATTCCCACCAGTAGTCTGCCTCGCCACGGAACATAAAGGTGGCGAATGGAACCTTCTGTTCCTCCGTGCATCCCAAGACATCGAATATCTTGGTAATTTGCTTGACCCACGTCTCCGTCATGATCGGATCTGCTTTCCTTAAATTCGTGGTCCCAACTCTTTGAATTGCTTGGCTGTGACAACCCGTGAATTGCTATCATTTCCTCCTATGTTTTGAACACGAGTCTCCTTCGCCTCGATTTTGCATGAACGCAAAAAGCTTCTAAACATCCCCTCGCTCATCATCTGCTCCCCTGGTGTTGTTCACGGAGGAACATTGCCACTGTTGCTGTGCGCTTCTCCTCGTTGGTGAAAGCACAGCGCTCTCCACTCGCCTCATTTCCATTGTTAATATTCTCAATGACATTCTCAAATACCGCCATAAAACAAGGGTTAATTAAGGAAATCAATATATCACATAATATCCCTATATACCGACCAACTAACAAATAAGCTTAGGTAGGACACACTAGCGAAGGATTTACCGCCTCCCCTCCTAGTTCTATTCCTCGATCTCCGCCAGAGATCATATCCCTAAGCTCGATACCAACCGTGACACCCCCAAAATAGGTATACATCACCCATTCTCGAGTTGTCAATACACCTGTATATAAACAACTACAACTTTATTATTACAACAAGAAAGCTGTGAGTTTAAATACGATATTGCCATCTAAACAATATCCACATACAAATAAATCCTCATCATAATTATTGATACATTATTTTACAAAAATGGTGAGGACTACTAAACAACTCTCTAAAACCATCATTCCATACCCCGACTGCACTTCGCTACATTCTCGCCTCCTAAGAAGAAAAATGGAACAAAAGAAAAAGGGTGAACTCAACTAGCCCAAAGAAGAATATTATGACTAAGATAATACGTAACAAATTATCGTTAGTCTTCAACAGGAAAAATTTAATAGAATACAATAGAGATAACAAGTTTTAAATCAATACTTGCAATGAAAATATTAATTCATAGAAGAGTTACGTAGATGATGAAATCTACTAATATCTATGAATTTAACAATCCATCATCAATATTTTTATCCTCAGTAACATCAATCAATATATATCTCGAATCATATATTCATCCTCGCACTACGTGCCAAGGATATTCATCACCGGTCATATTCATCTAAACACTGCTCATCTTTTGCACTACGGCCAAAGATATTCATCGAAATCATTCATCTTTGCACTACAGGCCAAAGATATTCATCATTTAAGACTGAGGATGATAAAAATATTTTTAAAGAAACGAATCCAGTGAAACAAAATGACAAGGATTAAGGATTAAGGATCCGTACTTTGTTCTATCCACGTCCAAAAATACCTCAAAAATAATCATAGTGGTGTAAAATTCAAGAATGATCAAAATATGGATACAATCAAAGCTAGTATCCAGAATAGATATTTTGGAAGAAAAGAAATTTTTTTATTTTTCGATGAATAAAGGCCAGTATTCGTGAATAAGATCAGATACGTGAATAAGGCCAAGTATACGTGAATAAGTAATCTCACACCAAAAGTTTCAAATTTGATAAAAACTTCAGATCAATATTTCAAAGATAATGATATTGAAGAAATAATATCATTACTGAAAAAAAATAATATCCCTTACCTCTAAATACAAGACTTCTAACCTGGAATACTGGATATAAAGCTATAACTTGAACTTTCACCGTATCGCAATACTCAAAGTATATTCAAAATACTCACAAGAATATGCTCGATAATATAGAGAGAGAAAACTTCAGTTTCTGGTGTGATTTTCAATTCTAACCTAAGCACCCTATTTATAGGAAAATGCTTAGAACACCAAAGTAGAAAATTTAATAAATTAATAATATTAATTTTCCACATCTTCCTATGCATACTAGAAATCTGAATTCAGCCATCCTAACACATGTTAAATGAGTCCCAACAATGAAAAAAACGTTTTTGTAATTAAAGTTATTTTAAACTTCCAAAAATTAATTATTTCGGAGCTTTGAAACTTCAATAATTCATAATAAATAGCCTTTTATCAGAAAATTCGAATCTCATGAGTTTTTATAGGAAATTCAATTCTCTACAACTTTTCGTAAGAAAGTTTTTCCAAATTCCAAATGTAAATTGACCAAATCTATAAACCAAGGCGATTTTAGAGGCTATAATCAAATTTCAAATCAATAAATGGGGTCCATTTACATGTTTAACATGTTTTAAACATTTATTGCAACAAAATACTCTTCCTCCTCAGATACTCATGTATCCCACATTCGTTGTAAAAATATCACCATTATTATATTATTAAAATATAATAATATATATTTAAATGAATTATTTTATCGTAAAAGATAAAATTTCAATTTTCAACAATTGTCACATTAAAAATTTTCTCCATCTATATCCACATAAAATCAATATTTTCCTCATCATATGAATCAATAATTAATTATTCACAAATAATATTACGTAATCACAAAATTGACAACTGTGCGCTTCAGAAAGAGGGGCTTTCAATAAGAATTTCTCCATCTTCATGCCACTTAATTAGGTGACCAAACCTTTCTTTAGATGTAACTTTCTAGACATTGCCAATAATGTTATCTAATAATATTATTCAGATAATATGAATTATTGCTTCAATAATGAAAAATACCGTAGTAATGACAATTATTGAAACAACAAAGAATATAAAATATCAACGCAACAATTATTGAACAAATAAAATAAAATACCGAATAAAGAATTACTGTAACCATTATTGAGTAGTGCCTTTCACGTAATAGTCAATAATTGGTGCAATACTGCAAGTATCTCGCGGCAAAAAACGCCAGACATCGTGTTTTAACCACCGGGTATTCCAACAAAGGTAAAAGCAGTAACAACTACGCCGTTATTTTTAAACAACTTATATTTGTCGCTTTTCTTCCTCCAATCGCTTTCCGTTATGGGGCCCACACATGGTTTTGCGCTACCATTAATTTAATATTCCCAAACAATACTGAATATTCCACGACCAAACTAATATTCCCACAACAATGAATATTTTATAACCACTTGCTTATTTCGAAATATTTACGTATTTTACCCATAACTATCCACATTAATCAAATCAACCCTTACTATTTCAAAATAATAATTAGAGGAAATTAAATTTTATTTATTAATTATTTGGGGTCTTACATTTTATTAGACTATAAATAGAATATATTATATTTTATTTAAAAGATTTTGTTTTATTAGAATAATTTATTAATACTGCATAGTAAATCAATATGGACCGTCTGCTTAAAAGTAAATCAATCTGACCGCTCATGAATTAGTTACTATTCAAATCCATTCTGCTATAAATAGAAGCTCATTCCTTCATTATTTCTTACGAATTCTCAAAACTCTGAGAGAAACTATAGAGAGAAAGAAGAAAAGTATTCTGCTACCTCACTTTTCTAATATCCAGTTCTTCTAAGGTAAGGGGTATTATTTCTTTCGTATTCATGAAGAGACCTATTGTTATTCCATTCCTTATTATTATGTTGGAATAACCTGTCTATGCGAAGGACCGCATACATGGTGAAATTCTTTTGTTATTCCATTCTTTATTATTCTGTTGGAATAACCTGTCTGTGCGGTCTATTGCATGCATGGTGAATTCTATTGTTATTCCATTCTTTATTATTCTGTTGGAATATCCTGTTTGTGCGGTTTACGCATGACCTGGTTCCATTCTTTATTATTCTGTTGGAATATCATGTGGGTGCGTATTACGCCTGACCTGATTCCATTAATTATTATTCTGTTGGAATAACCTGTCTGTGCGGTCTATCGCATGCATGGTGATTTCCATTGTTATTCCATTCTTTATTATTACATTTGGAATATCCTGTTAGTGCGAATTTACGCTTGACACGTTCCGTTTCTTTATTATTCTCGTCGAAATATCCTCGCTGCGTGCGTTTACGCATGACCTGGTTCCATTCTTTATTATTCTATTGAAAATAACCTATCATGCGATCTATCGCACGCACGGTGAATCATTCATTATTCCATTCTTTATTATTCTATTGAATAACTCATCACATGTGGATTACCACATGCATGATGAATGATCCTTTGTATTCATTCCTTATGAAATTGTGGAAATGATCTGTATACGTGGATTACCGCATGGCGGGCGAAAATCCATTTACAGTTTCATATATTCTATTATACTCAGTTGGTTAAAGTTTTGACTTCTATACTCCATGAAATTAGTGGAATATCCTTGATATTTGCGCTTCATCCAAAGATCTTTTATGGAAATATTCTTACGAGCATTCTTGAATTTTACTCTCTGAAAGAAGTATCATGTTGACAATTTGGGCGTTATTAGTTCCTGGATAAATTAATTCTTAAACTTGTTTTTATTGAATTCTTATATCATTGTCATCATCCTCATATTTATATTATGTTGAAAGTCATCTGGGCTCGTAATGCATAGATGGACTTGGTATAATTATGACTGTGGATTAATCGGTATAATCATGACCAAGTAATGTTACAAATGATGTGGTAAAAGTCCCTCATTG
The DNA here is from genome assembly GCA_020205605.1 of Panax ginseng. Lineage (NCBI taxonomy): Eukaryota > Viridiplantae > Streptophyta > Magnoliopsida > Apiales > Araliaceae > Panax > Panax ginseng. The sequence goes on along the minus strand of CM035131.1, from coordinate 13,149,577 downwards.
GCCCGTAGTGGCATTGATGGACGATTGTTGGCATGATCATGACCATTGATGAATACACGAATATCCTTGGCTCGTAGTGCATGGATAATTTGTGGTTGTGATACTAATGAATGTCCTTGGCCGTAGTGCAGGGATGATGTGGATTATTTATTAAGCTGAGTCCCAACGATAAAAGTGATGAAAAACCTTTTAAATCATAAAAGATAGTAGATTTTATTCTCTACTTAACTCTTTTAATGGATTGCTTGTTCCGCTGTAGTTAAACTTGATGTTTGTTATATTGTATCAGTTTAACAATGTTGAAGGCTAACGATAATTTATTCTGCAATTATCTTAGTCATAATATTTCTTAGTGGGCTAGTTGAGCTCACCCTTTCTTTCATGGTTCTCTTCAAGAAATGAGAACGTAAAGGGACTAGTCGGGGAACGGAGTGACGGTCCAGATGATAGCATTAGTAGTCCTCACTATTCTATGAAATAGTGTGTTAATAAATGTATTGAGGACATATTTTGAGTTTGAATACTGTCTAGAAGACAATGTTTGTATTAAAACTCACAGCCGGGACTAGTCGGGAAACGGAGTGACGGTCCAGATGATAGTATTAGTAGTCCTCACTATTCTGTTAAATAGTGTGATAATAAATGTAACGAGGACTCTTTTGAGTGTGGATATTGTCTAGATGATAATATTCTTATTAAAACTCTCAGTGTATGTTTGTCGTATTTTACACGACAGCTGTATTATTAAGTTGTATTTGAATTTTGTACCATGTATTTGGCGACTCAAGATGGGTGATGTATACCTATTTTGGGGCGTCACCACATTAATATCAAAGCTTAGGGATATGATCCCTGGCTAAGATGTGAGACAAAAACTAGGAGGGGAGAGACGGGGAATTCCTTTGCTAGTATGACCTACCTAAGTTTATTTGGTATTTAATTGGTCGGTCAGAGTATAGGGATAATATGTGATATGTTAATTAACCCATGTTTTGTAGCAGTATTTGAAAATGACATCCGAGAATGTTGAGAACATCAATGGAGCACAGGAGATCGTTGAGTCTCCACAGATCAATAATCAGGATAATGTGCATCAGGAAGGCGACACTCCTCAGGCAAACAACAACACGGACCAGATGATGAACGATGGAATGTTCAGAAGCTTTATGCAATTCATGCAACATTAGGCAAGAGCGGTTCCTGTCCAAAATGCAGGTGGAAACGCTGGCAACTCTCGGACGGTCACCACTAAGCAGTTTAAGGAACTGGGACCACCAGAGTTTTTTGGAGAGCCAAAACCACTTAAGTTGGAGACATGGATAAAACAGATCTGCAAGATATTTGATGTCTTGGGAGGCTCCGAGGAGCAAAAGGTTCCCTTTGCCACCTTCATATTGCGTCAGAGAGGCGGTTCTTGGTGAGAATCAGAAACGTACTCAACACCGCGGCCTTGAAAGATGACTTGGGAGAAGTTCCAAGAATTGTTCAACGACAAGTACTTTCCCGAAAGTATTCGTCACATAAAGGAGGTAGAGTTCATCAAGTGGAGCAAAACAACATGACCGCGGTGTCATAGTATGAAAGCCAAGTTTGCCGAGTTGTCCGGTTCGTCCCATTTGGTTGATAATAAAGAGAATGACGCCGAATGTTTCTAAGAGGTTTGAAACCCGAGATACGTCAATATCTTATTTCTCATAAACTGTGTTTGTATTCAGATGTTGTTAATAGGGCTCAGTTATTGGAGCGCGATAATGAGTCAACCCAACCAAAAGAGAGCAGCTGGCAAAATGATAGCAGTCATCGAAGCGGTGATAATAAACGTGGAGGGAATCAACATTCCAGAAATGGTAATCACTTCGGTGGTAATCATGGCCAAAACAATAAGAATGGACATTTCAAGAACAGGAGATTCAACAATGATGGAAAGACGTCAGCATCAGCACCTGTCGTTAAGGAAGTAGAACGACCACCTATCATATGCTTCAAATGTGGAGGGGAGGGACACATCAGTCCAAACTGCGAGATGCCATCCAAAGCATGCTATAATTTTGGAAGAGAAGGTCACATGGCCTGATTTTGTCGTGCACCAAAGTCAAGTCCAGCTAGGATGGAGGCATCAAAGGCCGTCCCAGACAAGACAAAACTGGTAGTTCAAGGGAGAGCGTTTGTCGTGACCTCCCAGAAAGTAAGGAACCCGAACGAGGTCATCACAGGTAAGCTTATCATAAACTCTAGCGAAGCATATACCTTATTTGATACCGGTTCTACCCATTCTTTTATTTCTCCTATTTACGCTCAACATTTAAATTTGACTCCGGAGAAATTGGACTTTGACTTATCTATTAAAACTCCATTGGGAGAAACCTTCATTACATCCACTGTTTATAAGTCATGTTTGGTTCAAATCGGTACCCTCACGTTACCTGTCGATCTTATTTCTTTGAAAATACTTGCATTTGATGTGATTCTAGGGATTGATTGGTTAACTATGTAAGGAATAAGCATGTGAATGATATTCCTATTTACATATAATTTGATTATGATATATGAATGAATATGAAAGTATGTTTGTATTAAGAAAAATTGTAAAGTCCTTTGATAGATAATAGAAACATATATACAAGGACTTAGAATGAATTGATCAAATGTGTAAGGTTAATCCTACACAAGCAAAACAGCTTTGTAAAGTCCTTAAAAAAATGATGTACAAGGACTATAAATATAGAAAGATCAAACATGTTAGGTTGATCTTATGTTGTAATAGATAGGCTTGTCGATCGTCGAGCACTCGTATGCGTAAATCGTAGTCTGCCAGGAGAGTCAAGGAAAACTCGAGAGCTATCGAGGCAGAATCTTAGTCTCCAAGATAGTTGATCTCGGAGTTCGTAGACTTCCAGGAGAGATGAGGAAGGATCGTAGTGTGTCGAGGAGAACTTCCTCAGGACCGTACTCTGCTGAGGAAGTCATGTTCTGAATCGTAAAGACACACCGCCACAAAGTAGTATCGAGCATCTGCCGAAAACAAGTAAAGGATCGTAGACTACACTCGAATCGCAGAAGTCTACTGGATCGTATCAAAGGCGGAGATCGTAGTCGAGCAAGATCAGATGAAGACAACAAACACAACGATAGAAATCGCAGAGTGTCAAGATCTAATCTCAGAGTCGTAGTGTCTGCACAGCCAAAGCTGAATCGTAGAGTGCAGAACTAAGACCTCAACAGATGTGCTCACAATGCCAAGGCAGAATCGTAGAGCAAATACGAGTCTCAATGAATGAACACTCCCGCAATATCCAAAGGAATGAAGCCTCCGGTTGACACTTCATAGATATCGTCCCACCAAGGAAACTAGAAAGCACTCAACAAATGGCATGCAAGCTAACGAAGACTAAGCACCAACCCAATCAAAGATCAAGATTGAGTTGTGAAGCCATTCGAGATGAAGTCTTCCATAAGATGATTATAAGAAGACTTCAGTAGCTGACTAAAGAAAGTCAGCATATGCAGTAGCTGTCAAGTAAAAAGATGACAACGATCTTGGAAGCAACCAAGATCGTAGTGTTTGCTAAACGCAGAAGGAACTGATGGAGTACACACTGAGATACTGGTCAGCCTCTGAAGAACAAGGCTAAAGTGATTAAGCATTGGGTCAGTCCATTGATGATAAGTGAACGGGAGATCACAAGGAGAAAGCGAGCTGGACACACCACAAATCTGAAGTGTCTTGTTATTCAGAAGAGGCCAGAGCAAGGAATCAAGCCATCAGTATCTGAGAACAGTTGAGGCAAACAGAAGTAATGAAGCACTTCACAAAAAGAAGAGAGGTGTTCACTAAAGATCAAGTGAACATTCCTCAAGATCGTATCGTTGTTTCTACAAGTCAACAAGAACACTACGATCAGGTCCATGAAGATATGCATCAGAATTGTAGAGTTCGAATAGCTAAAGACTGAAGCATTGGCAACGGTTCAATCTGAAGGGTAATATTCAGACAAGAGCTTATTGAGAGCATCGACGCAAGGACAACCTCTGATCAAGAAATCAGAAGGATGAAATAAAGTCGTTGACCAGCCTGACATATCAAAGTGACATATCCGGCGTGGTTGGTGAAATAAAGAGAATCGCATGTCGTAGAAGTCGTAAAAAGATGTCATGTCACATCTGCAGTTTGCACCAAATAACTTGAGATCTGCGAGGCAATTTGAATAGCTTTCAACGGCTACTTTCCAACGGGAAGATTGGGAAGTAGTATAAATCAACAGAGCTTCAAAGATCTAGAGTTGCTGATGATTGTATTGTTGCAGAATCGTTGAGTTAGTGAATGCTATTGTTGACCCTACGAGTTCCACCAAAGATCAATAGAACAAGTTTTAGTGACAGTGAGACTACCAAGGTGGAAGTGAAGCAGCTTTGAAGAAGAACTCAAACAGATCAAAGATTCACTCAATAAAGATGAGAATGCCACTAAAGATGGCAGCCAAGTAAAGGCCAGGAAGGCCAAGAAGATAGCATTCGTGAAAGTGGCTTAAGACAAGGAAGATCAAGAGAGACACTCTACGAATCACCATGAACCGAAAATTTGGCCCGAACAAGTGCGAACCATATCTCGCAAAGTATTCAAGAAGGGTTCATGGATCTTTAAGTGCCGAAGAAGATTACTAAAAGCACAGAGACTTAGCAAACCCAGATGGTGATGGTGCACCGATACCGTATGAAGATGAAGCGAAAAGAGAAAATCACCACCAAAGAAGATGTGGTCCGGACTCAAGTTGAAATCAAAGAGGATCACACCAAGCTGCTAAGTACAAAATATTTTCAGAGCTTAATGACATCTTAGCAACTCAGCACCAACAACTACAACAACTACAACAACAAGAAGCCAGGGCCTGAGGGGTCCTTGTCCGAAGGACTAAATGAAGTTCCAAGTCTGCTTTGGCTTGAAGAGTTCCAAGGAACTAGATAAGTTCCAAGTCACGCCTTGAAGAGTTATTCAGAATGAAGTCCCAAGGTCAGCGGCCTTAAAGGAATCTTAGTGATTCGTGGTCCGCCTTCTTCCTTAGTGGAAATCTCGCTAGTTGAAAGCAGTAAGAATGAATTAGAGCTTGAGTCTCCGAACCACTTAAAACCCTTGTGTCTTTTACTTTATGTCTTTTACATTATGTACATTAAGCTATAATAAGCTATGTATATTATAACCGCTTTTACCATGAACTAACTCTACGAACAATGTATGTATGATTATGAATATATCAATGAATGAGATCTTTTACTTATTCTGCTGTGCTTGAAAAGATTCTTATGATTGTCACATGCTAAATTATTAGCAATACAAAATAAATCAAAAAAGTATTGAAATAAAAAAAGATCTATTCAACCCTCCCTTCTAGATCTATTGTGCCTACTGGGAACTAACAATTGGTATCAGAGCAGGTTCTCATGCTATATTCAAAAGCTAATTGCTTTGAGTCTGATCCTAGGCATAAACATTGTTCTAAACTTAGTTTAGTAGTAAGTCGCTTTTTGTATGCAGATGAGCTCACATGTTAGAAATGTTGTGTACAGGTAAATGTGCATATACACCTGAAGCTGCTCAGATTGGTCCATGTTCTTGATTGCCATATCAACAAGACCAATCTCGCCACTTGCCAATCCTCAGAGTCAAAGACCAAAGCAGAAAGCTCAAGAGACATCAACAGAAAAGATTCAAACATCCTCCAGCCTGAAAAGATGAAAAGGTCATACATGCTAAGTAATGTTTATCCAGAGAAGAAAGAAGAACTTCTTAAACATGTGTCTGGCCAACCTACAGCTGGATGTAAACCTTGTGAACTCAAGGATGTCAAAGAAATTAGAAATGCTAACACTTTCTTAGCTTGCATCCTCAAGACCACGACTGATTGATTGAAGGTCAACTGAAGCAACAAACTGTCAGGAGCAAATGAGAAACTATGCACATCAATGCCTAATCTCAGTATGTCAAAGTTAAATGACTGTTAAGGAACTAACAGTAGTAAGGTATGGTTCCTCACTAGTATAACTGTGTACATCTCCTTATGAACTATAACATTATTCTTTCAAGAAATCATAATCTACCTAAAAAGGTGAATAGAGAAAGTACACTGAGGATGGAAACCCAATTGCTTATAAACTTTCTCTCCATCCAAGTTTTAGGTTGAAGATGACATCTTGAAAGAAATCTGAAATGGGTCATAAGAGCATCACAGGTTAAATTAATTTTATGTGAAGTAATCTTTGCTGATGGGGTAGTATGTATGTACAAACCTATGTTCTAAGTGTTTGATAACACACAGAGTATAATCAGTCCTGCAAGAGTATCTTGATGATTTGTAGAAACTGATCACCGCTATGAATCAACCAGATACAAATAATTCGTAGAGTTGATTCTCACTCTGTGAACATTTAAACTCTGTGAACAAAACCAAGCAAATGATGAAACCATCAAAGAAAAAGAGTGTTTTTATTAAAATAACAAATCTTACACACACTCACCTTCATGCATCTCAAAATGTATTATCTAAATGAGTTACATGCATGAATATGACTATTGGTGATCAATATGATGATTATCTAAATATAGGAGGAACAGGGGTTTAGAAAACTAACCTAGCAAGACCCACTTAACCATGGGTACCAAAAATAGAAATTTATAACCTGCAGGTACTTGGTCTATCTGAGCACACTAAGGAATGCTGAAGCAGAAGACTTCAGTCAAGAAAGATTCAACCAGCAGAAGGCTTAAGACTGTTCAAAAATGATTCTGATAAAATTCCTATATGTCAAAGCCTGTTCTTGAAGACCTGCTGAGATAATCTAAATGAAGCTCACATGGCTGCTGATCTTTGTATGGAAGTAGGCCATTCAACAAAAGAAGAAAAGGGTATTATATGCTCAATCAGGCAAAACATGTCATAAGAGAAGAATCCTCAAGGAAGCTGACTCCAGAGGATCATCGAGCATCAATCATGAGGAACTCATTAAGGGAGCAGAACTCAGCAAGCACAAACTAACAAGGAATACTACGTTCGTAGTGCTGTCAAAGGATCGTAGAATGATCAACACTGAAAATGCCCATTTCTACGATACAAGAAGATTTAATGACTTCAGCCAAAATGAGATATGCATGGTTGCCTTCTGCTACACATGAAGAAGAAGAACTTAGGTCTCTTTGAGAAGACAAGATATCAACTATGGGGAGCAATGATCATCGCTAACAAAGATGCGAGAAGCTCTAAACCATCGAGATATACTATGAAGTCGCTGCATGCGTACATTCTGAGTCCCAAAACCTTGTGGCTGATGAACCAAATAAAGATCCATAGTCAGTAGGAACGTCTCAAAATGTACTACTGATAACCTTTCAGCCACCAACTCAAAATCATGGAGTACCTACGATCAAACATCTGATCGTAGTGCAAGAGCAGGAGGACACCACAATTGCAGCCAGTGCAAATGTCTAAAGTTGGAAGAGGGACTCCCCAACAGAAAAGGTCAAATGAGATATCAATGCAAATCACTTCTAAAGTATTTCATCTGGAAAACGCCTTAGGGACAAACCTGACCCTTAGCTCACTCTAAGAGGTTGGCCCTTCCTGAGCTACCTTGACCCAGAAGGAATGCTTAGTAAAGTTCATCTCAAGGACCAAGTCGGTCAACGATTATAGAATAGAGTTTTGAGAGAACTCAATGATCGTGATACAATCTTAACGATCGTAGTGAAAACTCAACAATCGCAGAAGCAAACTCGACGATCGCAGACTCATGAAGAGCTTGGAAGAACGAGACAACTGCTCTACCATTCTGAAGTATGAGGAGATTAGTTCTAATACAGTTTGGAAAGACATCTTGCAAACGCACATCAGAACTTAAGTACCCAAACCGGCTTGGGGTACATCAGTGGTTGAGGCTATGCAGTTTCAACATGAGGAAAAGTGTCAAAATCATCCACTGCAACATCTTTCAGAGAATTGATCGTTGAGTCAACAAAGGAAAATGTAGAGTCAATAGCTGTCCTATCATGTTACTCTACGAACTCAAGAGGTCAAAGGTTAATCCACGTCAATCAAACGTCCACTCTTCTAAAATAGACAGCTAACTGACAAGTTACTAGGGAGTTATAGCTCGTTACTGGGCATCGTGCAACCTAACTAGTTGACACGTCATAGCGTATGCAGTGTAAGAAGGAACCGCCATAAAGACAAATTCAAAATCTGCAAACAGTTACCAAAATCCATTGAACCTCTCTCCCTCCCATTTTCAAACCCTAGAATTCTCTTGAAGCCAAACCATTAAAACTTCCAGAGTTCAAATCACAATCACCATACTTCATAAATCTCCTCGAATCAATATCCATATTCCTTGAATCATTCAAATGGAAGATTGGCGAAGAAGACTTGGCATTCAACTCTAACCAAGTCATTTGAGAAATCCGAAAAAGTTCGGAGACATTCTTGAACTCGTGAAGAAAGTTTGGATTCTCGAATGTCTTGAGGCAAGCACTTTCAGTATACAATCGAATCGGGTTAAGGAATTCTACTCAAATGCATCCATAAATGCCTTAACTCTTTCAACTAAGGTTAAAGGTCGGTCTCTAAAAAGCTGAAATCATCCGATATCAACCAATGCCTAGATTTTCCCGACTCAGACCTTTGAAAAACCTTGATGAGATTGACACCGAGAAAACAAAGGAGATTATGGGGTACCAAAGAAACCCTAGTCTGAAGGACATGAAGAAAAAGGAGTTTTCAGAGGAATTCGAGTTCCTTGCTGAGATAGTGGGAAAATGCATACTATGCAAGGACACTGCACATGACACGATGCTTGATCAACAGTTAAAGATCATGTCTGCTATAGTCTTGAAGAAACGAATTAACTTTGGAGTTATCCCGCTTGATCAAATATCCAAATGGGTAGAAAATTTGAATTGAAGGAGTCTACAGAAAAACCACTTACAAAAGTGTTTTATGGAAGACTACTGAGCATTGTGCTGAAGAAGAAATTGGAAAACAAAATCAAGGATGATGAGGGAGAACCTCTGAATGTTCACAAAGTAATGTCTCTACAATTGTTTATGAATTGGAAGAAAAACCCAAAGGAGAACAGAAGGCTGACAACTGGGAGCAGTAGCAAGGCCTCTACAAAGAAGAGGAAGACAAAAGAGGTAGAAAGCTCTGAGTCCGATGACCCTGTACCAGCAGCAACCACACCATCCAGACAAAAATCCAAAGGTGTGAGGAATACTGGGGCTCCTCCAAGAAATCTATCCACAGAAGACAAGGTTGAAGATGAAAAGGTCTCAACTGCAGAGACCACTAAGAGGAGAAAGTAACAGATTACTTCAGGGCCATCCAATGAAGAAAGCTAAGATGGTAAATAGTCCGGTCTCAACTTACCAAGAAAGTACATCCGACGAAGAAAAGGACGTGTCGTCGAGGAAGAGAGAAGGCAACCGATAATCCCAAGGTTTGAACCCCGGATCAAATCCAAAGAAGGAAGGTGAAGTTGGATTAATGGAAAAAATCAAGATCTATCGATGAAGAAGAATTCATAATCCCCCAGAGCATTCACTCTGATGATAAAGACAAGATACAAGTTGACCCAACTGCATCTCTAAATGCAAATGCTCCAACCAGCCCAGATAATGGATTAAATGATGATGATTCTGATGAAGAAGGAAATGCCCCCACTATTGCTGAACGTCAAGAAAGTCTATCTGATGATGCAGAAGCTTCAGAGTCTGACGAAGAAGAGGAGTCTAAAACTCCTATAGCTGAACTTTCAACAAGAAGAAAGGGCTACAAATTACTTGATCAAATTGCCTCCAAAAGGAAAAATGACCACTCTAATGCTATCATTGAATTAGGTGATGATGAGTCTGTATCACAGAAAGAGGATGCTGAAGGTGGGACCAGAAATGAAGAGAATGAATCTCAGGAAGATATTGCTGAAGAAGGTTCTAAAAATGAAAATCGACAAGAAAGATTCACTCATGAATCCGATCAGAATGATTTAGGCTCAGAGAGAGAGGAACTGGAGAAGGATTCTGATTCTACACATCAGGAATCAGAAGAACTAAAATACTATCATGTTCTCTCTCCAGCAAGAATCAGCAGAAGAATAGTGGTGGAAGTCTTTGATGAGCCACCAATAGAACCACCAGCAAGATAAATAAATCATGGAAATAAACAACTTTGAGTTGTAAGGATGACTACAGATGAAGTTCTTTATAACTGGAAAAATATGGAGTTAGATTGCACAACTATACTGTACAATTTTGAAGACCTTCTGATGAGATGGTTCTTCCCGTGGATGCCATGGTTGAAGGCACATAATAATGCTGATGAGAGCTATTTCAGTTGGTGCTACTCTCAGTTTCCAAATTTGGAACTGGTATCACAAAACTTCCCCAGGGTTAAGAAGTTTGCAACCATGATGATCAACAACAAGCCCCACTACAAGATCTACCGACATGCTGAAAATCATTATATTCCTTATGATCGTAGAGTGGACTCTGAGGGAAAAAGGAATTTAGCCAAGACACGGATCGTAGAGTCTGTTCACTCTATCACTGAAAATGATCAAGTCCAGAATTAGATGTCTCTATCTGCCCAAACACAGCTATCTAACATTCCTGCATCCTCAACCAGTGATTGGAACTCAACAATTCTTCAGATTCTCAAAACCTTCAAAAATCTGTCCAAAGAAGCAGATCGTAGGGTCCAATCTGGTGTTCAGCAAGAGACTGCCCAACCAAATGATGAAGTCTCTATGGAGCAAGAGCTAATGAAAAACTCTGATGAACGATTAAGAAGATATCTCTAATCCATGAAAAATCAAAGAGAGTGACAGCAGCTGGAGATAATTTAGTTCAAGAGAGACTCCAAGTGACGACGGCTGATGTATCCTTCAAAATCAGAGAAAGAGATCACATCTATCTCAAGGCTCTACATGATCAAAAGGCTGAAGCTCTACTAGTATAAAAGGAAAATGAAGAGCAACTCAAAGTCCTCTCCGACAAGATTGACAACATGAATCAGTCCTTCTCCATGCAACTTGAGTTAAGCCAACAAGAACTCAAGATTGAAGTTGATAACTCCTCCTACATGATGGAGCAGCTTATGTCCAATATGGAGCAGCTCTCTCAAATGATTAATGACAAAAAGGGGGAGAAAAAGAGGCATAGAAAGGGGAAGAAAAAGAGGCACTCTAGAAAGAGCAAGGAGAGCAAAAGAAAACAAGTCAAGAAGACGAAGAAGGAGAAAACAGAAGAAAGAGATGGTTCATCAGGTGAGGGGGAGCCTAAGGCTGAGGGGGAGCAAGGAGCCTGAACCAGGAAAAGAAGAAAGGAATAACACCACACCCTAGGGGGAGCAGGAGCAAAGGAATCAACAGATGAATAGCTGATCAACAGACATTCTGGAAACAATCATGGAGCCAAAGAGGTACATCCCTAACTAGTTAAGTATGTTCTAGATCCAGGATATAAAATGTCAGTGTATTAAATTCATTCCACATCTTTTTAAATGACATTCATAATTATCTATTTTAGAAATACAGCTACTCACTGTATATAAGATTCATTCATAACATGCATATGCACTTATTGTTTTTGTCATAATCAAATAGGGGGAGATTGTCAGGAATAAGCATGTGAATGACATTCCTATTTACATATAATTTGATTATGATATATGAATGAATATGCAAGTATGTTTGTATTAAGAAAAGCTGTAAAGTCCTTTGATAGATAATAGAAACATATGTACAAGGACTTAGAATGAATTGATCAAATGTGTAAGGTTAATCCTACACAAGCAAAACAGCTTTGTAAAGTCCTTAAAAAGAAATGATGTACAAGGACTATAAATATAGAAAGATTAAACATGTTAGGTTGATCTTATGTTGTAATAGATAGACTTGTCTGCGATCGTCGAAAGCATGCAGAAATCGTAAATCGCACTGGCTAGAGAGTCAAGGAAAACTCGAGAGCTATCGGTAGTAATCGTAGTCTGCAAGATAGTTGATCTCGGAGTTCGTAGACTTCCAGGAGAGATGAGGAAGGATCGTAGTGTGTCGAGGAGAACTTTCTCAGGACCGTAGTCTGCTAAGGAAGTCATGTTCTGAATCGTAAAGAGACAACCGCCTTACTGGTCGACCGAAAGCATCTCGTCGAAAACAAGTAAAGGATCGTAGACTACACTTAGAATCGCAGAGTCTACTGATCGTATCAAAGGCAGAGATCGTAGTCGAGCAAGATCAGATGAAGACAACAAACACAACGATAGAAATCGCAGAGTGTCAAGATCTGATCTCAGAGTCGTAGTGTCTGCACAGCCAAAGCTGAATCGTAGAGTGCAGAACTAAGACCTCAACAGATGTGCTCACAATGCCAAGGCAGAATCGTAGAAGCAAATCCGAGTCTCAATGAATGAACACTCCCGAATATCCAAAGGAATGAAGCCTCTGGTTGACACTGCATAGATACGTCCCACCTGAAGGAAACTAGAGAGCACTCAACAAATGGCATGCAAGCTAACAGAAGACCTAAGCACCAACCCAATCAGCATCAAGATTAAGTTGTGAAGCCATTCGAGATGAAGTCTTCCATAAGATGATTATAAGAAGACTTCAGTAGCTGACTAAAGAAAGTCAGCATATGCAGTAGCTGTCAAGTAAAAAGATGACAACGATCTTGGAAGCAACCAAGATCGTAGTGTTTGCTAAACGCAGAAGGAACCGATGGAGTACACACCGAGATACCGGGTCACCAAGAACAAGGCTAAAGTGATTAAGCATTGGGTCACCCATTGATGATAAGTGAACGGGAGATCACAAGGAGAAAGCGAGCTGGACACGCCACAAATCTGAAGTGTCTTGTTATTCAGAAGAGGCCAGAGCAAGGAATCAAGCCATCAGTATCTGAGAACAGTTGAGGCAAACAGAAGTAATGAAGCACTTCACAAAAAGGGGAAGAGGTGTTCTACACTAAAGATCAAGTGAACATTCCTCAAGATCGTATCGTTGTTTCTACAAGTCAACAAGAACACTACGATCAGGTCTATGAAGATATGCATCAGAATTGTAGAGTTCGAATAGCTAAAGACTGAAGCATTGGCAACGGTTCAATCTGAAGGGTAATATTCAGACAAGAGCTTATTGAGAGCATCGACGCAAGGACAACCTCTGATCGAGAAATCAGAAGGATGAAATAAAGTCGTTGACCTGCCTGACATATCAAAGTGACATATCTGACAGGGTTGGTGAAATAGCAGACTGCAGTGTCAGGAAGTCAGAAAAAGATGTCATGTTTCATCTGCAGTTTGCACCAAATAACTTGAGATCTGCGAGGCAATTTGAATAGCTTTCAACGGCTACTTTCCAACGGGAAGATTGGGAAGTAGTATAAATCAACAGAGCTTCAAAGATCTAGAGTTGCTGATGATTGTATTGTTGCAGAATCGTTGAGTTAGTGAATGCTATTGTTGACCCTACGAGTTCCACCAAAGATCAATAGAACAAGTTTTAGTGACAGTGAGACTACCAAGGTGGAAGTGAAGCAGCTTTGAAGAAGAACTCAAACAGATCAAAGCTTCACTCAATAAAGATGAGAATGCCACTAAAGATGGCAGCCAAGCTGAGAGCCGAGAAGGCCAAGAAGATAGCATTCAGGAAAGTGGCTTAGTATAAGGAAGATCAAGAGAGACACTCTACGAATCACCATGAACCGAAAGCTGAAACTGAACAAGTGCAGAACCATATCTGCAAAGTATTCAAGAAGGGTTCATGGATTGCTAAGTGCCAGAAGAAGATTACTAAAAGCACAGAGACTTAGCAAACCCAGATGGTGATGGTGCACAGCTGATACAAGATGAAAATGAGCAGAAAAGAGAAAAGATCAGCTGCACCAAAGAAGATGTGGTCCAGACTCGAAGTTGAAATCAAAGAGGATCACACCAAGCTGCTAAGTACAAAATATTTTCAGAGCTTAATGACATCTTAGCAGCTCAGCACCAACAACATCAACAACTACAACAACAAGAAGCCAGGGCCTGAGGGGTCTTTGTCCGAAGGGACTAGATGAAGTTCCAAACCTGCTGGGCTTGAAGAGTTCCAAGGGAACTAGAGAAGTTTCAAGGCTGCTGGCCTTGAAGAGTTCTTGGTGAACTGAAGTCCCAAGGCTGCTGGCCTTAAAGGAATCTTAGTGATTCAGGGTGCTGCCCTTCCTTAGTGGAAATCCTGCTAGTTGAAAGTAGAAGAGTGGATTAGGAGCTTGAGTCTCTGAACCACTTAAAACCCCTTGTGTCTTTTACTTTATGTCTTTTACATTATGTACATTAACTACTATAATCACTATGATGTATATTATAACTGCTACCAATTGAACTAACTCTACTTAACAATGTATGTATGATTATGAATATATCAATGAAGGGATCTCTTACTTATTTCATTTGTGCTTGAAAAGATTCTTATGATTGTCACATGCTAAATTATTAGCAATACAAAATAAATCAGAAAAGTATTAAAATCAAAAAGGATCTATTCAACCCCCCCTTCTAGATCTATTGTGCCTCATCGGAACTAATAAACTATTCATCATGCAAAATTGATTGTTTTCATAAGGTTGTTAGCTTTCATATTCCTAACCAACCTATTATGCGAATTCAAACAACCAAACCATTAAAATCAATCATTTGTCATCTCAAGCCATAAAGCTATTCGTTTATTGAAAAAGCGGATGTCAAGCTTTCTTAGTTCATGTCACGGATCTAAACAAAAATACGCCGCTTTTGAATGATATTTCTATTGTTAATAAATTTCTTGACGTATTCCACTGAAGAACTTCCCAGGCCTACCCCAGAAGCGTGAAATTGAATTTTGTATCGACCTTGAACCCGTGCACAAAACCCATTTCCAAAGCCCCATATCGAATGGCTCTATTGAACTTGTGAGTTAAAGACCCAACCGCAGGAATTGTTAGACATTGGCTTTATTCGCTCTACTTACTTCTCTTTGGGGTGCTCTCTGCTTATTTCGTGAAAAAGAAAGATGAGAGTATCGACTTTGTATTGATTATAGGAGTTGAATCATGTCACCATCAAAAATAGGTACCCATTGCCACGTATTGATGACTGTTTGACCGATTAAGGAGCCAAATTCTTTTCAAAGATTGATCTTAGCTTCAAAGATATCATCAATTGAAGATTAGAACCGATGACATTCCAAAGACGGTTTTCAGAACTCGGTACGGGTATTATGAATTCCTAGTCATGTCTTTTGGATTGACTAATGCTCCTGCTGCCTTCATGGATATGATGAACCGAGTATTCAAGGAATATTTGGATCACTTAGTGGTCGTCTTTATTGATGACATCCTTATTTATTCCAAAAGCCGTGAAGATCATGAGCAACACTTGAGGCTGATACTCCAAAAGCTTCGTGAAAATAAACTTTATGCCAAGTTGAAGAAATACGAATTTTGGCTTGAAGAAGTAGCATTCCTTGGGCACGTAGTGTCAAGTCATGGAATATCAGTTGACCCAGCAAAGATTGAAGCTATTCAAAGCTGGGAGCAATTCAAATCAGTGACCGAATTGTACGTAGCTTTCTCAGCTTAGCTGTTTATTATCGGAGATTCGTGGAAGAATTTTCTCGAATCGCTACTCCATTAACTCAGCTAACTCAGAAAGATACAAAATTCGGTTGGAGCGAGGAATATGAGAAGAGTTTTCAAGAACTCAAGAGGAGACTCATTTCAAAGACTGCTCGGCACAATACCATCTGGCTTGGAGGGATTTGTCATCTACAGTGATGCTTCGGGCAAAGGGTTAGGATGTGTTCTCATGAAACATGGGAAAGTCATAGCCTATGCCTATCGACAACTCAAAGAATATGAGAGGAATTATCCCATTTATGATCTAGAGTTGGCAGCTGTTGTTTTCGTACTTAAAATTTGGAGGCATTACTTGTGTGGGGAGAAAGTGGAGATCTTTACGGATCATAAAAGCCTCAAATATTTCTTCACTCAAAAGGAACTCAACATGCGACAACGACGTTCGCTTGAACTGTTGAAAGATTATGATCATACGATCCAATACCATCCTGGAAAAGTGAACGTGGTAGCTGACGCATTGAGTAGAAGATCATATGCGGGTTCGAGTGCAATTTTGACAACGCAAAGGCCCATTTTGTATGACTTACAAATGATGGAGATAGAGTTAAAGACTCCAGGGACCCATATGATGATGGCGAATATCTGAGTAGAATCGACTTTAATTGATAAAGTTAAAGCCGCTTTCAACATTCTGAATCCGGAGCCGTCGCGTATGAGGAAGAAAGTGTAAGAAGGTGCTATCTGAAAAAGTAAGAATCGATGAAGAAGGAATACTTCGAGTCAACTCCAGACTTTGTGTTCCTAACGACCCTGATTTAAAGTATAAAACCATGATGGAGGCGCACAACACACCGTTTGAAATTCATCTTGGGAGTACCAAAATGTATCGTGATCTTTGTCATACATTTTGGTGGAGCAATATGAAGAGAGAGATAGCGCTGTTTATCTCAAGGTGTCTAACTTGTCAACGAGTCAAGGCAGAGCATCAAGTACCAAAAGGTCCATTGCAACCACTTGAAATTCTAGAATGGAAGTGGGAGCACATTACCATAGATTTCGTTACTAGTCTTCCCAAGGTTTCTCAAGGCATAGATGCAATCTGGGTCATTGTTGATAGATTGACCAAGTCTTCTCATTTCTTACCAATATGAGAAACTTATACACTTGAACGTCTTGCTCGTATGTACATAAACGAGATTGTAAGACTGCATGGTATGCCAGTATCCATAGTTTTTGATCGAGACCCAAGATTCACTTCATGATTTTGGGTTAGTTTGCAAAAAGCTATGGGCACGAATTTATAATTTAGTTCAAAGATATCATCCTCGATCGGACGGACAATCGAGAGGACTATTCAAACTCTTGAAGATTTATTAAGACTCTGTGTCCCTTGACTTCAAGGGAAGTTGGGACAAGTTCTTACCATTGGTGGAGTTTTTCTACAACAACAGCTATCGTTAAGTATTGGCATGGCTCCATTTGAGGCGTTGTATGGAAGAAAGTGTTGTTCTCCGAAGATCTTTGGGATGAAGTGGGTGAAGCAACGTTGTTGGGGCCGGAGTTGGTATGTATCACTACTTTTAAAAGATTCAAACGATCCGACAACGATAAAAACCTCACAAGATCGACAAAAGAGTTATCTTGATCTTCATCGAAAGGACGTGGAATTCGATATTGGAGATCATGTGTTGTTACGTGTTGCTCCATGGAAAGGAGTTATGAGATTTGGAAAGAGAAAAAGCTCAATCCTCGATTCATCGGCCCATTTTTAATCCTCGATCGAAGTAGGAATCAGAAGCGTATAGACTCGCTTTCTGCGCCAAGTATGTCTCGTGTTCATAACGTTTTTCACATATCCATGTTACGTAAATATGTGGAAGACCCGAACCACATTATTGAGTTAGAACTGGACGAAATAACGGAAGATTTTTCGTATGAAGAGGTTCTTGTTCAAATCTTGGATAAGAAGGAACATATTCTACGCTCCAAGGTTATATCTCAAGTCAAAGTTTTGTGGAGAAACCACGATGTTGAGGAAATGACCTGGGAGTTAGAATCTGAAATGAAATCAAGGTATCCTTACCTCTTCGACATACCAGGTACGTACCCTAATTTCGAGGGCGAAATTTCATAAGAAGGGGAGGTTGTAAGACCCCAACTTTTTTTTTTTTAATAAAGATGATTTTTCTATAAATATCATATTTGAATATTATTGAATGAATTTGATATAATGTTATAGTTGTGAGTAATATTTATAAATTTTGCAAAGTACGTAAGTTGTTATATAATATTCGATTGGTCGGGGAATATTCGTTTTAACAGGGAATATTCGTACAACGGCATAATTATTGGTGGACCCCATAACGGAATTATTGTCGGATTGAGAAAACGACAAAAATATTTTTATGAAAATAACGACGGAAGTATTATAGTTAAAACGGTTGAACTACTCGGTAGTAAAAGTACAGTAATACGCGTGTTGCATAGTAGCACACAGTATTGATTATTGATGCTTACGTGAGAAGTCACTTAGTTTTGTTCAATTATTGCTACGGTAATTGATGCATAGTATCTCATGTTATTTGATTCAATTATTGTCGATATTATATATATTATTAAATCAATAATTACTACAATAATTGTTGCATAGTATCTCATAGTATCTCGTGCATTCGCATAAAACTCCTTCACCACTGAAATTACTGTTGCTCCTGGTTGTTCCGTAAAATCGAACCAATTGCATTCCATTATCATCACGCCCATCTCCCCATCTTGGGTTTTATCTGGCCTAATCCCCTTTTCCAACACAAACGAATTCCTCATCAAAACATTATGAAAATACTCCAAAATCTTCACACTAACAAATTTAATTCGATCAAAAGCTTGGGAGGATTGTGAACCTTCGCCCCTTTGAAGCTTTAAAGCTTTGAAGCCATTGAAATCAAACCCAAACAATTGCACAACAATTTCACAATCCAAAATCAACACAAACCCACCACAATGTGTACTTAGCTTCACTTGGGCAATTCGCCAAAAACGTAATGTGCAAACCAAATATTCACCTTTCTCTTAATATTTGTATGTACAGAAACCAAAATGGAAACACCAATTAACTCAAACAAGCAATTTAATAACACATCACATACAAATCCCAGCTTTGAATATTAAAGAATCTAACCCACAACTTCAAGTTTATCCAAAACCATTAACATGTAATTTCTCCTTTAATTAATTCCCAATTAGCTTGAAATTACAAATCTTTGATCTATACTTAATTACTTGAATCAGAATTTTGTCAAATCGAATTCGAGTAATAAATATTTGAGTCGAGTCGAGTTTAATCTAAGTAGAATTTTTTAAATACAATTCGAATTTGAGTAACTCTTTGTTCGTTTCGGTTAGACTCGTTTACGCCCTTATCCCTATTTGACGATAATATCTCTCAATATCTCTTGTTCGATTCATTAAAAGCCTTTATGAAAATAGTCCACCACTTTGCTCAAAAAGTACATAATCAACCAAACATCCATAACTCAAGTTTAGTCCATCATGTCTCTTCTTAATGAAGAACCCACACTTTTCAATATCTCTTGTCAAGGGCCAATCAATAGTATTTACGAAAATAGTCCATCACTTACTCAATGAATTATTTTCGCTCATCATAGTCAATCTATACCATACCCATGTCCCAAACCCATAGCCTGAGCTATGATATTAATTGTTGGAATATTCGGTCAATATATGTTCATCTGAAACTACATTTTACCTCAAAAAATTAACTTATTAGGTTTATGGTCCATTAGAACATTTATGTTCTAAATATTTTTTCTTATATTTTGAAATAAAATTTTACTATCATGTGACACCACAACAACTCAATACTTTTTTTAAAAAAAAGGGCAAAGTTTTAATAAATTTTTATCAAACAACCTTATACGGAAAAGAGGCAAGGTTAAAAAGAGTACCAAACATTCCCAATTTGATCAAGTTCGATTATTATCAATATTGTGTGAAGTATTTTATCAGCAGTGTGGGAGTATGTTATCTATTTCTTAGAGTGAAATTGGTGATTAATTATTTTATCAATAGGATTGTACATAGCCTGGAATTATGGTGAATGATAAATTGAATGTATTTAACTTTGAATGTTCAACTTGATTCAGTTAATTAAGTTAAGAATTTTTGTAAAACACCTTAAATGTCATAAAATCAAAATATTCCTTTTGCCTGAAAAATGTATCCTTACTATGTTTACTAAAATGCATTTCTCAAATATTAAAACATACGTAAGAATAATGCTTGCACATATTTTTCACAATAAAAAAGAATAATCATAATACTTGTAGAAAGGAAAAAAAATCAATTTATTTTATGATATTTTTCTCAAAATATTAAATTTACATAAAACAAATTTAGGCATAATTTGCTACAATTAGAAAATAAATTTTAGTTAAAAAATTATTATGTCTCTTCATTGACTCTCTGTCTCTATCTATAGGAAAAGTAAACATGACGACAATTTTTATGTGCAAATATTATTTTTTATTGTAAATTTATCAATTTTCTATTTTTTATTGCACACCATTGACTTTAAATCTGCTCGTTCTTTATATGTATATTGAGTATTGACATGTTCTATCTCCAAAAATGACTGAGAGGTGTCTCTATTTCTTGAAGCATCCGGCCCGATTTCATTTTTAATTTTTGGTAATCTTATTAACGACGGACATATAAGAAGTAACTATAGCCCTCAAGTCATGTTGCGAAAAAATATGGAAAAATCTTAAGAAATACTACTAGTGAATTTAAGTGAAGGTTCCGGAGTGCTAGACGACTATATATGTATTCACATATTGTAAATAATGTGGAAATTGAAGTTGATTTACATTTACATTTCTCTGTACAAGTTTGGGCATGAAGTGCTTGGTTCGATACCAAGTACTATTTTTCTTTTCTAGTAATCTAATTAAGGTTCTTTTCGTCATTATCAAAAGACTTGAAGTCAACTTTGCAACCTACTACATCTTCCAAGCAAGCTGCAGCTGTAGCTGTAGCTGTAGATAGAATAATAATAATAAGTAGCAGTTTACCATACATCTTCCAAGCAAGTTGAGGAAGAGATCGAATACTATCTATTTAATTCAATTCCCCTTCACCAGGCCAAATCCACATTGATTTTTGATCTAATAATATAGCTCTAATTGAAATTGCGAGGGAAAGTAAGTGCATATATATATATAGAGAGAGAGAGATGGTGATTGAGATGCTTGCTGGAATTGCAATAAATGAACTAAAGACACAAGTCTTGGAGTTTATTACATCCGTAGCAACATTTGAGTCTAAATTCAATAGCATCCAAGGCACTATGCACGATATTTCTCCGACTGTTGAGGATTTGGAGACTATAAACAAAGAGCTGGACCGTCCACCAAATCAGGTTGACATGTTTAAAGAGGTGATGGATCAGGGGAATGAGCTCATTCGTATGGGCGCCAAAATCAGGAAGTCTTGGAATCCCTTTAAGAAATATATGTATTCAAAGAAGCTTCACGATTTCAAGGAAACACTGATTATGTTCTGTCAAATTCAGGTGCCGACTGAACAGCTTAGGAGTACGGGATCGATTTCCAAGGATGTGAGGGATTTGATGGAGTTGCTGAACAAGGAAATGAATCACATAAGCGAGAAAATAGATTCCATGCAGTACCGGACTACTGGAAGTAGCAAGGCAATTAGTAATATTTATTCTGGTTATTCAGGCTTAGCGGAACTCCCAGAACTTATTGTGGGATTGAATTTGCCGCTTGACGAGTTGAAGGCGATGTTGCTTAACGATAACGTGTTTGGGACGCCAGCGGTGGTTGTACTTTCGGCTCCTCCTGGCTGCGGGAAGACCATATTGGCGAATATGGTATGCCATGATCCTGAAATTAAAGGTATATATATATATATATATATATATATATATATATATTCTCTTCTATCTTTCTGTCCTTTTGTATTATTTGGATGACTGATATATATATATATATATATACTCAAGTACCCTCCATTATACTAATTTTATTTTAATTTTCAATTTAATTTTTTCCACACCAAAAATTTCATTTACGGATAAATTTATACTAATATTAATTTGGAATGCAGACAAATTTAAAGACAACATCTTCTTTGTGGCGGTCTCAAAAACGTTTGACATCAAAGTCATTGTTAGGAAATTATTTCAACAGAAGGGTTGTTCGGATAAGATGCTCGATATTCATAGCGACGAAGATGCAATAAACCAACTAAGACATTTGCTGAACGGAATAGGAGGAGGACCTAAGCAAAAACCTATACTCTTGGTTTTGGATGATGTTTGGTCGCCCGTATTCCGATCTCTAGTACTTGACAAGTTCAATTTCAAGGGAATCCCAAAATACAAAATTTTGGTTACATCCAGATATGATCCTCATGGGTTTCAATTTGTTCATAGACTGAAATTGTTAGACCATGAAGATGCCAGGAAGCTTTTCTGCTACTACGCTTTTCCTTCAGGGAGTCCTCGTCCCCATGATTCAGATGGTTATGTAGACAAGGTTAGAATCAATAATCTTTAGCCATGCTAGCTAGCTCGTTTAATTAGTATCTTGATTACATGTTTAATTTGTTATTATTATTTTTTTTGATTATTTAACTTTTACTGGCTTTACATTGAGTTGGGATAGAATTAAGGCTGAATTACATATCTATCCTTCCAAGTTGCACTGCATTTCAAACTAGTCTTTTAGTTGACAAAAGTGAACATTTTTGACAAGTTGCTAAAAATCAGCCCAAAGAACATAAATTAACCAAAATGCTAAGAAAAAGTCTAGGCCGACCGGGATCTGGTGACATTGTAGCGACCGGATTTTTTTTTTTTTTTTTTAATGTCTTCCAAATAATTTATAAGATTTATTAGAATTGGAATTTTTATAGAATAAAGTGATTTGGATGTCATTTGGATACATGTAAAAAATATGCATGTGCAGACTGTATTGGCATATTTTTTACATGTATCCAAATGATATCCAAATCACTTTATTCTGTAAAAATTTCAGTTCCAATAAATCTTATAAATTATTTGGGAGATATTAAAAAAAAAAAACCGGTCGCTACAATGTCGCCAGATCCCTACGCCTCGAACTGCTCAAATGCTAACGTAAGTGTCACTTTTACCAATTAAGGGAGGGATTACTTTAAAATCATGTGACAATTAATTACTTAGAGGGACAAATATGTATTTTAGCCTATAATTAGTATAGTTAATGTTGGTAGCAAAAATATGTATTTTTGATTGGGTTGGAACTGGAACTACTTAATTGCAGATAGTTGAAGGATGCAACGGATTTCCACTTGCCCTAAAGGTGATTGGCATATCACTCAGTGATAAGCATGAGGTGTTTTGGAAAACTACACTAGTTAATTGGTCTTTGAGGCAATCAACTATTTTTGGTTCCAATAATGAAATGCTTGAAAAGCTCAAAACAAGTTTAGATGCGTTGGATGAGGAAAATGATATGAAAACAGTGAAGAACTGTTTCCTAGACCTAGGATCATTTCCTGAAGATCAAAAGATCCCAGCCGCTGCTCTTATGGATATGTGGGCGGAGTTGTACAAATTGGATTTAGAGGACATGTCCACCTATAGTAACCTACTAGAACTCTCAGCTAGAAATCTTCTTAATCTTGTTCCTGCAAGGTATATATATATATATATTCTACTACCTTCCTATATGTCTTTAAGTTGTCATGATATTGTTGCATGCGATTTAACTAAAAGTTTAGGTTATTATTAGAAAAATGCATCAATATACCATGCTAATAGTAGCCATTTGCATGTATACTTGTTTCTTAATCACAGGAAAGATGATTCAAGTGGCCTTGTCAGCTATTGTAGTGGGCAATATGTTACGCAACATGATATGCTGAGAGAGCTGGCTATCTACTTGACTAGCCAAGAGGATATTGAACAAAGAACAAGATTTATTATGGAAATAGGAGAAAAGGGCTTCCCCAATGAATGGGTTCACAATTTGGAAAAACCTTTCAATGCCTTTCTCGTCTATTTCTACTGGTATGCTCGTCTTTATTTGTCTCTTCCTTGCCTGCCGTCCCCACTAAATATATATAAGCTCCAATATGGTATGATAAATTAATATCTAGACAAGCATTGTTGAGTATTAATGCTTGTCTAGATGTGTCTAGACAAAATTAAGTTGCATAGTGTTACCAATTTATAGTCTCGAATATGTTTTGAAAGAAATTTTAGGAGAGAAGAGAGAAGAATGGAGATTGAAAATTGTTTTGTTTGATATTGGATTGATTTTTTCTATATGATTCTGGTACAATATAAAGGAAGGACCATACTAACTATTACACCTCAAAATGAAATCCTAACCGTAGATTAAGACCATATAAGAGGATTAACCCTAGACTTCTACATATCACCCCTATACCATTTGATGAAATAACCGGTAACACATAGTAACCTAAGTTTTAATTTGTTCCACTAACATAAAATTTATAATGCAGATGATTCATTCACGCCAAGCTGGCCCGACATGAAATTTCCTGAAGCTAAGGTTTTAATATTGAACTTCAGGCAAATGAAGTACACCTTGCCTCAGTTCGTGAAGCATATGAAAAAAATGAAGGTTTTGATTATCACAAATTACGGTTTTCACCCTGCTCAAGTACAAAACTTTCCGGTGGTTGAGTGTTTATCCAGCCTGGAGAGAATGAGATTGGAACATGTTTCAATTACTCCTACATTTGCATTTCAGCTACAGAAATTGAAGAAAATATCTTTGATTATGAGCGAGATTGGCAACTCTTTGGACAACTTCGCCAATATGTTTCCAAATCTTGAGGAGATTGAGATTGAATATTGCCGTGATTTGGTAGAATTGCCTGCTGGACTATGTCACATTGTTAGTCTTAAGAGAATCAGTATAAATTCTTGTAACGAGCTTAGTGCGCTCCCTGATGAAATTGAAAGGCTGATAAATTTGCAATCGTTGAGGCTCAACTCTTGTACGAAGCTGAAGGAACTACCTGAGAAAATTGTAAGTCTCCAAAAACTAAGCCTGCTTGATTTATCGGCTTGTACAAACCTTATTAAGATGCCGATAGGGATTGGTGAGCTAAAGGGTCTAAAAAACCTTCACATGCGAGGTTGCTCGGGATTATTTGAGTTGCCGCCATCGGTTGAGGAATTTAGGAATTTAAAGGTGTTTTGTGATAAAAAGACTGCCTGGAAATTTTATACCAATGTGCAAGTAAATCAAGTGAAGGAAGATATCAACTTGGATTGGCTTCACAATTGATTTCTATGTATTCTATAAGAGGAACCTTTGCAAGTTTGTAACTGGCTCGGGTGTCATTGCTGATCGAAGCATGTTGTTGTGGGGTTATGTTTTCCTTGTTTTTGTTTGGGTTTTGTTCGAGTGTACTGTTTCTATTTTCTTATGGTGGGTTTTTAGAATATAAGAATTTATGACATGATGTGCTTAAATAATGATGTGCTTATTTATGATTGAAATAAACAATTGTTCCATTGTGTGTTTGTGCTTGTAAGTTGCATAGAATCATATATAATGTGTCATTGTGATCAAATAACCCAAACACATGGGTACATGGGTGATTCAGCTTGAGACATATAGAGTTAGGGAGTGTTTGTTTAGAGTTGAATGGAGCTGAATGGCTGAATCGGTCAGTGCGTTTGTTTTGATCTGAATGGCTGAATCGGTAAGATGGACAAGCTGAATGGCTAAGTCCGATTTTTTTAACTGAATGACTGAATGAACAGCTGAATGAAGTAAAACAAAATTAAAAAAATTATTAACTATTATATTAAGTAATATTAAATAAATTTACAACAATTTTGGATTTTTCAGAGGGGTAAAATAATAAAGTTTTATAATTCAGATGTTTCAGACATGTTAATTATCAATCAGCTTTTTTTATTCAGATTCAACTCATTCAGATTCAGATTCAAGTTTATTCATTTTTTATTAAACACCTCCTTATTAATAACCGACCTTTGATGGCTTTTAGACACTTGAGAAAATCTAAAACAAATCTTACCTAGCAGTTGAGCATATGAGACCGCCATTCTAATCAAGTCAAATTTACTTTGACAAACGTAGCCTTTTATAATCCCTCCCATTTAATTTTCTTTACTTAATACATATTGTTAACGCCAAGATCTTTTCACGCGCTTCAATCACGTAACACGCGCCTCATATCCCGCGATAAACAACACAACAACACCAAAAGCTTGGCGGGCCGGATCGTGAGGGGATAACTTCCCATGGTGAGAGTCAGTACAAACGATCACAAGGTTAACAATGGAGAATAAAATCTCTAGTGTATTGAGAGAGAGAGAATTATCAGTTGTTAGTGTGTGTACCTTTTGCTTGAAGACTTCCTTGCTATGATATGCTCTCTAGCCCGCTTTACTGCGTACACCCACTACCTCCACACATCACCGATCGATGGTTTCTACCGACCTACCACATGCCTTTACCCACTACCTCGCATTTCACCGTTCTGGCCAACGACAAGATGAGGATCTCATCCATATTAATGCATGGCAGTTACAACAGTCAACTATCATGCTTTTTCATCATTGCCGGTCAAAGACGAAGATATTTAATATCTAATGGATCCATCCACTAACCCGATCCAATAATATAGGGATTAATCAAGGATAATACAAAGACTGGGCCCAATAACTTTAAGACCCAATAGTGGAGATCCAATGGACTAACCGAATAAGTAGGCCCAATCTATTCGGCCCAATAGGTGAAATATCATGACCCAACATTGCCCCCCTAGTTTTTTATTAAACAAACTGTTTAATAAAAAACTATAAATGGTCACTGATATTATAGGATTTGATAATACAGAAAGAGGCCTAGACTGAAATTCACCAAGGCCTAAACGGTGAAGGATTTTAAATGAAAAGATGGACTAAAATCGGAAGTTCAAATAAAAGACCAAATCTGATAAATATCTAAGGCTTAACCCGGACGCTACCCGTTTGAATTCCCCATTATTACCAGAATTTAATGTGTCGCCTTGTGAACCGTGTAACCGTCAATATAAAAAGTACTTTCCCCCAAGTTTGACAGTTTTACCTGCCAATTTGAAATTCCAGACTCTTGAGCTTTCTTCTTCTTTCTCGGTCTTTCTCCATTCTCTGCAAGATTTCAATAATGGTGGTCCTCAACTTGAACCAGAACTCCCCTCTTCGAGTGACTCCAATTAACACCATTCCGCCGAACCCAAGCCCTAGCAAAGAGGCATCAAGCTCAAACCCTAAGGCTGTCACCCCGAGTAAGAATCCCACAACGAAACCCCTCCCCAACCTTTCTGCATTTTACAGGAGTAAGGAACGATACTCCCACGCCAATACTCCATCGGTAGTTACTAAGATTGACTTGAAGAGAATACGAGCTCGCTGCCATATCCCGGACACTCATCTGGTGAGAGCTCCTAGGTCTGAGGAGCGAGTGTATCAACGTCATGAAGGATGGACGGCCGTTCCGTTGACCATCTTGGAGAAGGGTATCCGATTCCCTCTCCATGCCTTTATAGTAACCCTTCTAGGGTTTATTGGCGTTGGATTTGCCCAATTGGTGCCAAATTCCTACATACATATCCTAGCATTCATCGCTTTCTGTCATGAACTAGGTGTCGAGCCTACTCTCGATTTCTTCTTTACTGTCTACAAAATCGGTCAGTCCCGAGAGAAAGGATTCAAGGCCCTGAGCAAGCAGCTACAGAAGACAAGTGAAAAATTCGAGAGGCGCTCTTTGGTATCCACTCCTTCCAAGAATAGGAGATGGACACGAAAATGGTTTTTAAATGAAGGGACCGAGATTGCCTCCCTCATTTGAATTGGGCTACTGATGAGAAGATATCTGCTGACTTCGGAGACATTCCTGAGGAGTGTGAGGCCGAAATAATAGAGCTCTTTGACAACTTCCCGAAGGAGAAATGGAACTATGGACTTCTCTCCAAGCAGGCATGGTTATATGACCACAAATGTAAGCACTGATCTATCTTACATATAAATATTTGAAGTCTTGTGTGATATGGATCCTAATACATGACTGTTTGCTTTGTGCAGTATCTCTGATCAGACCGAACTCCTCAGAAATAAAAGAATATGAAGATTTCCTTTCTGGAAAATCTTCGGAGGTTGCTGAAAATCCCCTGTTGGAAGCTGCTCTTGAAGACAATCCACCCGAAGACAACCCAACCAAAGAAACCCATACTGTTGAACCCCAGATAGATGAAGTAGAAGCTGATGATCTTATTCAACCGGAAGAAACCCTTCAGCCACGCCGTAAAAAGAGAACCATCCAAAACCCCGATCGACCCCACTTCCAAACTCTTCTAAACCCATCCGGAAACGAAAACTATGCCCGAGCCTATATCAACTTCCACCGGTCCCCCCTCGAGAGGTTTGCTCGATCCGCTGCTTTCATGATCGAAAAAATCTCCTCCGAGTTAAGAAGTTAAGAACCAAGGTCACACCTCTGACAGCTGAAGTGCTCAGAGTGCCCCCCCTTCAACCGATCTTCCGCCCATAAATCCAGTTGAAATTCAAGTTTCTGATGAGGAACAAGTTGAACCTACCCCCTCTCTGTCACGAAAAAGGAAACAAACCTCTGATAGTCGACCGAGCCAAATAACCATTCCTCACCAAGATTACATGAGCCCATTCCTTCTGGTCTCCATCCCCAGAGAATGTATACATGGACCCTTCACCAACTCGTGACCCTTTTATGCCTTCCCCAGGCCCTCATCACAGAATTTCGGAATGATGCTATGGGATCGCCTACTTTATGGCCTCGGTTCAATGCCAATTTCCCATTTCAAATTTTTTGATACTTTTGTTCGAGAGCCGACAAGCGATCACCGATTCGCATAGTACGATCGGGGATTTGGTTGACGAGCATGAGCTACTTGGCGAAGGTAATTGACTATTTTCTTTGTTTATACCTTTCTACTCTTAAAGTATCTAAAAGCCATTGAATATTGTTTGAATATCTGCGAAATGAATGATGTTTTTTATGTTCGTCCCGACACGTAAATCTTTGAGGTAGAAGAGAGGCTATGCTAAATGAAAATAACATGCTGAAGGCGACGTTGGCTCGGGAGAAAAGTCAATATGAGAGTCTTCTTCATACCGACGAGGGTCTTCGGAGAGAATTGGCCCAAACCAAAGAATGTCTGCAGGCGTCCAATAATGAGCTGAAGTTAACCACTGAAGAGTTGAAAGCGACCAAAATCAGTCAATAAGATCTGACTAACATGAATGTCGATCTTATGACTAAGAATGAAGCTTTGAAGGTCAATAATGAAGAGCTCGTCACAGCCAATCGGAGCGTGGCGGTACAGATCGACGAAGTTCAGACGAAGGCGCGGGATGACAAGGAAGTACACATGGCCAAACGTCGAAGACTTCATGACAAGATCAAAATGCTCAAGGAACAAGGTCCTCCTTTGACGGAAGAGCTGTGTAAGCAGATATAGGCGGAGTATAGGGCATCTGATGAGCTCAATGCTGAGATTCTGAAGGTTTATTCAGAAGGTTATGAAGTCTGCAGGGATCGAGGCAAAGAAAAACTGCTTGCAGCTCAATTAGACCCAGTCCTCCTTGATTCCGAAGATGAATGTGGTGCTTGAATAGGACCTTGCTGATTTTTAATGTTAGAAGTTTTGTAAAGAATCTCTATTTTTGTTTTATGTGTATGTAATAGTTTAATTATGAATGAAATATTAATTTTATTTTTCATGACTTTTGAGTAGTTCGTTTCTTGTCAATAATTCAGCATCAATGAACTTGAATGAATTTGACTTAGATTATGAATCAGACAAGGCATATAACAGTTAAGTTAAGAAATGATATGAACTGAATTTAATGAACTGAATTGAATGAACCGAACGCAACACTTGAACAAAATAAAGTAATGCATACTTATCATTTTCGAAGTGTGAGACAGGTCATGTATAAGGTGGATTCGGTTGATCCCCTTTGCACCATCGGGATCTTGTTTACCACTCTGGGTAAAACAAGTATATAAGGACACTTGTCTATCATGCGGGGTATAACAAAGATATAAGGACATTGGAATTTGTTTACCACACGGGATGAAACAAATTCATAAGGACACTCCTGACAAAAAGGCTACCATCGAATGGTCAGCGAGTCCGACCATACCTCATTACTTCGGTGCATATTGATTTACCACTCGTGGTAAAAACAATATTAAAAGGACCATGGAATTTGTCTACCACGCAGGGTATAACAAACCCATAAGGACACTCCTGCCGATAAGGCTACCATCGAATGGTCAATGAGTCCACCCTTGGCCCTCTCCTTACACCGATGAAGTTTGCCTACCGAAGGGCCATTGACAAATTCATAAAGACCACACCTTAAAAAAAGGCTACCATCGAATGGTCAATGATCCCCCGTCCTCCTTACACCATTGTGAACTTAGGACCAATAGGAAGAAGATCAATTGTGAAAAAATAAAACTTTTATTGATGATGAACCACCATTTACAGACTTCCGCTAAACTGACTCGATCTCTATTGAAAGTATTTCCGAAGTCTGCTAGCATGCCAAGTGTTCTTGATCTCGGATCCGTCTAATGCCTTTAATCGATAAGTCCCGGGCTTCGGTACTTCAATTACTTTATACGGACCTTCCCAGTTTGGCATCAGCTTTCCCATGTTCTGAGGCGTAGATACTTCGACTTCTCTGAGGATGAAGTCCCCCACTTCAGATCTACAAAGCTTAACCCCTTTGTTGTAATACTTGGCCACTCTCCGTTGATAAGCTGCTAACTTGATCAAAGCCACCTCTCTGACTTCTTTCAACAGATCCAAGTTGACCTTCAGTCCTTCATCATTGTAGATCTCTTTAAACTGACTAACTCGAAGACTTGGAGATCCAATTTCAACTGGGACTAAGGTATCAGTACTATAGGCCAATCTGAATGGTGAATCCCCTGTGGTAGTCCTCGGTGTAGTCCGATAAGCCCATAACACGCTGAGAAGCCCCTCTGGCCATCTTCCTTTAGCTTCGTCCAGTTTGCGCTTAATCCCATTCAGCAGCGTTCTGTTGGTCACTTCAACTTGCCCATTCGACTATGGATGAGCCACAGAAGTCTTCTTGTGCTGAACTCCAAGCTTTTTCAGAAATCCTTCAAATTTTGATCCCACGAACTGGAGTCCGTTGTTCGATATCACCACTTTAGGAATTCCAAAATGAAACACTACGAACTCCTTCATGAACTTCAAGCACTCTTGCACCGTTATCAACCAAAGTGGCTTCGCTTCTACCCATTTGGTCATATAATCGATAGCAACTATGACAAAACTGACCTGACCTTTAGTTTTTGACAACGGGCCCAGTATATCTACCCCCCAGACAGCAAAGGGTATAGGAGATAAGATCAAGTATAGCTCTTCTGGTGGCTGATGTGGGATCGGACTGTTGAGCTGGCACTTCTCACACTTCTTCACATACTCTGTAGCTTCCTTGAAGATCGTAGGCCAGTAGTACCCCTGCCGAAGTACTTTGTAGGCCAATAACTTAGCAGCCATATGGTCACCGCAAATATCCTTGTGAACCTCTCGAAGGGCATACTCAGCCTCAGACGGAACCAGACACTTCAACAATGGTGACGAAAATGCCCTTCGATAAAGGTCCCCATCAATAAGAACGAAGTTAGCACTCTTGTACTTGATCTTCTTTGCCAGCATCTGATCCGAAGGAAGGATGCCATCTGCCAGATATTCAATATAGGGAGTCATCCAACAGTTAGAGCGTTCAATGCACATCACTGCTTTATGCTGGATACTCGGCTGCTACAGAACCTCCAAATAAATTGACCCATTAAAAACATCGGCATCCGTAGTGGCCAGCTTCGATAATGCATCGGCAATGGAATTGTCGTTACGCTCTATACCCTAAAACTCGTAGGAGACGAAATACTAAATCGGTCTTTCAACTCTGCCAAATACTTGATCATCCTCACCCCACGAGCTTCATAATCTCCTGATACTTGTTTGACGACCAACTGAGAGTCATTGTAAATGATCAGCTTCTGAACTTCTAGACTCTTCATCAGTCGAACTCCTGCTAGCACTGCTTCGTACTCGGCCTCGTTGTTCGTTGCTCTGAACCCAAACCTGATGGCCTGCTGCACCTTGAATCCCTCCGGACTTGTTAAAATAATCCCTGCTCCACTGACATCCACGGTAGAAGACCCATCTGCATCTGACGTCCATGAATTACGATTGTCTTTGAAAAAGCTGCAATTCTTTCGATCCGGACATTTCGACTTCAGCATTTCAAAGATCTGCTTCGGAGAACGAGCATTCTAATCGGCCAAGGCTTGACCTTTGATAGCAGTTCGGGGATGATACTCAATAAAAAATTGAGATAATTCCATTGTCCACGCCTTTAATCTCCCGAAACTTCTAAACTTGCTCATCACCTTCTTGATGGTTGATCCGTGTAGACAACCAGAAATGAATTTGAAAATATTGCGAAGCTTTATTTAGCAATTATCAAAGCAAAGGCAAATTTTTCAATATTTACCTGGTTTCAACATCTCTTAGGACATGGCTGACATAATAAACCGGATGCTGCTTTCCCCCTGTCTCCCGAACCAAGATGGCCCCCACTGCCAACGAACTAGCTGCCAGATATAAGTACAAGGTCTCAGATGGAGCAGGCTTCACCAATAAGGGAGTCGAAGACAGATATATCTTTATGCCTTGGAAGGCGTCTTCACACTTCGAAGTCCATTGAAACGTCTTCGCATTCTTCAGTCCCTTCAGTGTATCAAAGAATGGCAAACACCTCTCTGCTGACATGGACATGAATCTCCTCAAAGCTGCAATCTTACCAGTCAGACGTTGGACGTCTTTAAATGACTGAGGAGTCTTCATGTTCAGGATAGCCTGGATTTTCTCCGGATTAGCCTCAATGCCCTTTGGTGACGGATAACTTCGAAACTTCCACGCGCGAGCAGAAGGTACACTTTGCAGGATTGAGCCTCAACTTGTGATGACGGACAGTCTGAAAGCATTCCTCCAGATCTTCCAAGTGCTTCTGAACATTCATGCTCTTTACGATCATGTCATCCACATATACCTCCATGTTCCTTCCTAGTTGCTTTTGGAAGACAAAGTTCATCATTCTCTGGTAGGTGGCTCCAGCATTAATCAAGCCAAAGGTCATCTTTTTATAGGCATACATCGAACAATGTGTGATGAATGCTGTCTTCGAAATGTCCTCCTTGCACATAGAAATTTGATGATAACCTGAAAAAGCATCCATAAAGCTTAGTAGTGCATACCCCGAAGTCGCATTAATAAGTTGATCAATGTGGGGCAGAGGATAGAAGTCCTTCGGACATGCTTTGTTCAGGTCGGTGTAGTCGATGCAAACTCGCCATTTCCCATTTTGCTTCTGCACTAACACTACATTTGCTATCCACTCCGGGTAGTCGATCTCAAAGATGAAGTCAGCAGCTATCAGCTTGACAATCTCTTTATCAATGATCCTCTGACGCTCAGGTGCAAAGATCCGCCTTTTCTGTCGAACTGGCTTCTTTAATGGATCCACATCTAGTCTGTGCTCGGCAATCTTTCGGCTGATTCTAGGCATGTCTTGTGGCACCCATGCAAAAATGTCCGCATAGTAGCGAAGAAGTTCCATAAGATTTGTCCGGAGAGGTTCCGGCAGTCCCGAACCAATCTTCACTGTTTTATCTTTCTTTTCCAGGACCAGCTCGATCTCCTCTTTCTCTCATGCGAGAACAACCAATGGCTCCGAACTGCTTTCAGTGAAGGGCTCCATCTCAATCGCCATGGTTTGTTTTTGCTTGCTGACCCCTACTCCCAAGGCGATCACAGAATTCCTATAACATCATTTGGCCAGGTCTAAGTCCCCTGCTACCTCTCCAACTCCATGGGTCGTGGGGAACTTGATTTTAAAATGAGGGATGGAAGTCACTGCTTGGAGAGCAGTCAAGGTAGGTCGTCCCAGTATGGCGTTGTAGGCCAAATCTACATCCATAACATAAAATTTACATGTTATTTCTACCTATTGTGGAACAGTACCAAAGATGACCGACAACTCAATAGTTTCTGCCACTTTGACTGGATCGTTGTTGAAGCCATATATGGGAGCTTCCTGTCCAACCTCCATCTTTCGCCTATCAAGATGCATCCTCTGATAAGCATGGGCATACAGAATATCCACAGAAGACCCACTGTCTATCATCATTCGCTTCATATCTACCGAACCTACTTGTGTTGTGATCACCAAAGCTCCTTCATGGGGTTCGATGGGCTCTGAAGGATAATCTGCATCACTGAAGGATATAACAGTCGCTGGAAATAGTCTATCGATCTTCAGGAGAGCACCCGCCACGGACATGATCGAATCCAGATACCCCCTTCTCTTCTTCCCCACCAGCTTCTCTGCTGTCCTACCAGTTATTACATCAACGACGTGCCTTGGTGGTGGTGTTGGAGCAGTTTGGACGGGTGGAACTGCTTGAATCGTCTGAACAGTATGGTCGACATTCTGCTGATCTTGTTGGTCCCTCCCGGCCACATATTGAACCAGAAAATCGCTTTGAACCTTTCTCTCTATAAAATCTTTCAAATTGCAACACTTATTAGTGTCATGACCTGCAGCTTGATGATAGCCACAATATTTTCGAGCATTGCCTTGTCCCGACTTATAGTTATCACGATGTGGTTCAAAGAACGGTTGGCCCCTGATATGATCCAAAATCACCGACCTATCCGTATTCAGTTTGGTGTAAACCTTGTTCACCTTCGGGGTGGGAGCAGGTGGGCGATTATTCCCCTGTCGCCATGTGTTGTTATACTTCTTCGAGCTGCCCTCTGGTCGATCATTATACCCTCCTACCTTCTTCTAATCGCCTTCAGCCTTAGGAGTATCTGCCTCATTCATTCGATCTGAAGAAGGACGTTTCAGGCTATTCATAGCCTCCTCCACCACAATGTAGCTTTCTGCTTTGTCAAAAGCTTCGGCCAAGCTCTTTGGATGGTGAAACATCAGCTTTTTCACCAAATTTTTGGACTTCATCAGATCTAGCTCGTTCTGAAATAACCCGACAGCCTGAAGATCATTTAGGTCGGACACTTGGCCAACGGCTTCTCTGAACCTCTTCATATACTGGCCCAAGGACTCATTGGTAAACTGTCGGACCTGTGCTAAAGAACCCGTAGGTTTCCCTCTTCTTCGATTGCTCCCAAAATGAGCATGAAATTTGTCACACAGCTCGGACCATGACGAGACCGAGTCTGCAGGTAAAGTTCTCATCCACTACCTTGTATCCTTCCTTAACGTTGTAACAAACATATGACTTGGCAGCATCGGTAAAATCATAATAATCCATCAGGTAGGTTGAAACGTCTACAGCTATGGTCATAAGGGGTCTCCAGGACCCGTCAGAACTCTCCATATGAGGCAACTTCTTGGTGGTATCGCCTTCTCCTTAAGAATATTAGAGGAAAAGGAGAGCGCGCCTTCTTCCCGAGTATCTTTCACTGTTGAACCTCATTTAATCTTGCTTTGGGAGCTCCTTGACTCCTTCACCAAGAAATCTCGCCTTAGATTTGGAGGAGACTTCTTTCTCTAGAGATTCCTTCCTCTTTTGAGCAGATGACCTCCTCTGTTGGAAACCACTTTGCCTTGATGGACTTGGACTTACTTGGTGTGGCCACATCATCAGCAGTGAGAATGCTCATGTATTTGTTTTCCCCTTCTTTCTCTGTGCATGCGATTTCCCTCGACCTACTCCTCATGCGCCACCATCTCGACCTCGAGAACCAACGACAATAAGTTCCTCTTGATGCCTCGGAAGTTACGTTCCTCGATCTCCTTGGTCATGAAAAGCGGCCTTGAGACACATGTATGCGGAATGCTCGGCTCTCTTCCCTCTCTACATGCACTGTACCTCCTTATGCCTGCTACGCCTCTCAGACTGGACATAAGTAGACGCCTCGTCTTTCAGATCGACCATCCGAAGCATCTGCATAGCTATATCTTCCCTCTGCTTCAGAAAGACCTCTAAAGCTTTATTTGCCTCTTCTGCCATCTTCGCCAAATTGGCATCTTTGTCATCCCGACCACTTCGGTGGTGAGTTTTAGGTGGAGAATCCTCCACCTGCCTCTGATCCTGATCTCGGTCTTTATCATCAGCAAACACCAACCTATGTCTGGCTCCACCATGAGCTCTCGAACGAGAACCCTTGAAAACACGTTTGGAAGCAGTTCTCTCACTCTCATGAGCACTCTTTGAAGGACCCAAACGATCCTTAACAGAAATGTGTTGGACAGACGAGCTCACAGCCTTTGGTTGTCCTTCCGGTGTGTCTGCTCTACTCCTCACCATCTTTTCCGACGTAGAACAAATGAAAGTTGTGATTGAAAACTCAATGACACTAGAACAAAAGCCCTCTTTTTAGCGCCAATGTTAACGCCAAGATCTTTCCACGCTCCTCAATCACATAACACGCGTCTATTCTTTCACAATAAACACAACAACACCAAAAGCTTGACGACTTCGACCGTCGGGGGATAGTGAGAGTCAGTACAGGCGATCACAAGGTTAACAATGGAGGATAAAATCTTTAGTGTATTGAGAGAGAGAGAGAATTATCAGTTGTTAGTGTGTGTACCTTTTGCTTGAAGACTTCCTTGATATGATATGCTTTCTGCTTGGGTTCTGCGTGCCATCCACTACCTCCACATTTTGATCGATGGTTTCTGCAGACTGCCTACATGTAAGACCCCAAATAATTAATAAATGAAATTTAATTTCCTCTAATTATTATTTTGAAATAGTAAGGGTTGATGTGATTAATATGGATAGTTATGGATAAAATACATGAATATTTCAAAATAAGCAAGTGGTTATAAAATATTCATTGTTGTCGGGGAATATTAAATGCAATGCCAGACCATGTGTGGGCCCCATAACGAAAGCGATTGGAGGAAGAAAGCGACAAATATAAGTTATTTAAAAATAACGGCGTAGTTATTCTGAATTTACCTTTGTTGGAATACCCGGTTAAAACACGCGATGTCTGCGTTGTTGCACAAGAAGATACTACGGTATTGCACCAATTATTGACTCTTACGTGAAGGCCTTTACTCAATAATGGTTACAGATAATTCTTTTATTCGATATTTTATTTTATTGATTCAATAATTCTTTGCGTTGATATTTTATATTCTTTGTTGTTTGATAATTGTCATTACACGATTATTTTTCATTATCGAAGCAATAATTCATATTATCTGAATAATATTATTAGATAACATTATTGGCAATATCTAGAAAGTTACATACAAGGAGAGGTTTGGTCACCTAATTGCTTGCGCCGATGAGGAGAAATTCTTATTGGAAAGCCCTTTCACTGGAAGCTGCACAGGTTGTCGATATTGTGATTACGTAATATTATTTATGAATAATTAATTATTGATTCATATGATGAGGAAAATATTGATTTTATGTGGATATAGATGGAGAAAATTTTTATAGTGACAATTGTTGAAAATTAATATTTTATCTTTTTTCGATAAAATAATTCATTTAAATATATATATTATTATATTTTAATAATATAATAATTATGATATTTTACAACGAATGTGGGATATATGAGTATCTGAGGAGGAAGAGTATTTTTGTTGCAATAAATGTTTAAAACATGTTAAACATGTCGGTGGACCCCATTTATTGGTTGAAATTTGATTATAGCCTCTAAAATACCCGTTTGTGGATTTGGTCCAATTTACATTTGGGATTTGGAAAACTTTCTTACGCAAAGTTTTAGAGAATTGAATTTCCTATAAAAACTTGTGAGATTCAAATTTTAAACAAAAGGGCTATTTATTGTGAATTATTGAAGTTAGAAGCTACGAAATAATTGATTTTTGAAGTTTAAAATATTTAAAGAATGAAAAACGATTTTTTTTTTTGTTTGTGGGCGACTGGCATGTGATGTAAATCTTTGAATTCAAAATCTAGAAAGTGTGCGTAGAAATTTGTTATATATATTATTATTATATTAAATTTTACATTTTGGTGTTCTAAGCATTTTTCTATAAATAGGTCTTAGGTTAGAATTGAAAATTACACGAAACTGAAGTTTTCTCTCTATATTATCGTAATGTATTCTTGTGAGTATTTTGAGTATACTTTGAGTATTGCTATACTGTGAAAGTTCGTTATAGCTTTATATCCGATTATTCCGGGTTAAATCTTTTGTCTTTCCCAGGGTAAGGATATTATTTTTTTTTAATGATATTATTTCTTGATATCATTATCTTTGAAATATTGATCTAAAGTTTTATCAAATTTGGAACTTTTGGTGTCGAATTTACTTATTCACGTATACGGCCTTATTCACGTATCTGATCTTATTCACGAATCGGCCTTATTCATCAAAAAATAAAATTTTTCTTTTCAGTCCAAAATATCTATTACGGATACTTAGCTTTAATTGTATCCATGTTTTGATCATTCTAAATTTTACACCACTATGATTATTTTTGAGGTATTTTTGGACATGGATAAAACAAAGTACGAATCCTTAATCCTTAATTCTTGTCATTTTATTTCAATTGGATTCGTTTTTTAAAAATATTTTCATCATCCTCGGTCTTAAATGATGATATTATTGAATATCTTTGGCTGTAATGCAAAGATGAATGATTTCGATGAATATCTTTGGTAGTAGTCAAAGATGAATAGGTGTTTAGATCAACATGACTAATCGATGAATATCCTCTTGGCACATGAGTGCGAGGATGAATATATGATTCGGATATATATTGATTGATGTTACGGGGATAAAAATATTGATGATGGAATTTATTAAATTCATAGATATTAGTAGATTTCATCCTCTACGTAACTCTTCGTGAAAACAAGCTATATCTTAAGTTGAAGAAATCACGAGTTACGGCTTGAGGAAGTAGCATTCCTTGGGCGCGTGGTGTCAAAACATGGAGTATCTGTTGACGGCGAAGATTGAAGCAATACAAAGTTGGGAGAAACCGAAGTCGGTGGATCAAGACGTAGCTTTTTGGGCTTAAATTTGGTTATTATCGGAGATTTGTGGAAAGGTTTTCTCGGTTACTACTCCATTAACTCAAATTTGACTCGGAAAGATATAAAATTAAGTATGGAGCGAGGAATGTGAGAAGAGTTTCCAAGAGCTTAAGAGGAGACTTATTTCGCACTGTTACTAACAATACCATCCGTTCGGATGGATTTGTTATCTGACGATGCTTGAGCAAAAGGGTTAGGATGTGTTCTTATGCAACGTGGGAAAGTCATAGCCTATGCCTCACGACAACTTAAAAGAGTGTGAGAGGAATTATCCTACTCATGATCTAGAGTTGGCGTGATCGTTTTCGCACTAAAAGATATGAAGGCACTATCTATATAGGAGAAAGTGGAGATATATTCGAACCATAAAAGCCTTAAATATTTCTTCACTCAAAAAGAACTCAACATCTGACAATGACGTTGGCTCGAGCTATTGAAAGACTACGACCACACTATTCAATACCATCCCGGAAAAGCGAGCGTGGTAGGTGACGCGTTGAGTAGAAGATCATATGCGAGGAGCGAGTGCGATGATGTCAAGTATCTGACAGAGCCAACTTTAATAGAAAAGTTAAGGTTGCTCAAGCCACCAATCTTAAAATGATGCATATGAAGAAGAAAGTACAAGAAGGTGTTATTAGGGCGAGAATTGATGAAGAAGGAATACTTGAGTCCACTCTGGACTTTGTGTTCTAACGATTACGATTTGAAGTACAAGATCATGATGGAGGCACACAATATATGGCCCCCAAAATAGGTCCATTCCATCCAACCCATTCGAGTCGCCAAATACATGATGCGGAAATAACTACAACTTTATTATTACAATAGTAAAGCGTGAGTTTAAATACAGATATTGCCATCTAGACAATATCCACATACAAATAAATCCTCATCATAATTATTGATACTTTATTTTACAACAATGGTGAGGACTACTAAACAACTCTCCCTAGAACTTTCATTCCATTTTTGGAGACTAAGTACTACATTATATTCTCGCCTCCCTGAGAAGAAAAATGGAACAAAAAGGAAAAGGGTGAGCTCGACTAACCAGATAAAAGAATATTATGACTAAGATAATATACAACAAAATTATCGTTAGTCTTCAACGAGGAAAAAATATAATAGAATACAATAGACAACAAGTTTTAAATCAATATTCGCTGAAGGAAATAATAATTCATTAGAAGAGTTAAGTAGAGAATGCAAACTACTATCTTACATGTATGAATTTTAAAGTTCATCATCTATTTTTATCCACATAACATCAATCAATATATATACGAGATCAAATATTCATCCTTGCACTACAATGGGGGACATTCACCACTTGGTCATGTTCATCTAAACACTGTTCATCTTTGCACTTTCTGGCCAAAGATATTCATCGAAAATCATTCATCTTTGCACTACTGAAGCCAAAGATATTCCATAATATCATCATTTAAGGCGAGGATGATGAAAAATATTTTTAAAGAAAGCGAATCTAGTGAAACAAAATGACAAGGATTAAGGATTAAGGATTCGTACTTTGTTTTATCCACGTCCAAAAATACCTCAAAAATAATCATAGTGGTGTAAAATTCAGAATGATCAAAAAACATGGATCTGATCAAAGCTAGTATCCATAATAGATATTTTGGACAAAAGAAGAAATTTCATTTTTCTATTGAATAGTCTTGTGATTAAATGAATAGTCTGCAGAGTATCGTGAATAGTGCCGTATCACGTGAATAGTAACTCGGACACCAAAAGATAGAAATTTCACAAAAAACATCTTCACGCTTCGTGAATAGTACTCGTGAATAGTAACTCGTGAATAGTAACTCATGAATAGTAACTCGTGAATAGTAACTCATGAATAATAACCCCGACATGAAAAAGTTCCAAAAAAGTTTCAACCAATATTTCAGCATAATGATATTGAAGAAATAATATCATTTGAGAAGAAAATAACATCCACTTACCTCGAAAGACAAGTGCTTACAGTTGAAACAGGATATAGGCTATGACTTGAACTTGCCAGTATAGCAATACTCAAAGTATACTCAAAATACTCACAAGAATAAACTCGATAATATAGAGAGAGAAAACTTGATTTACGGTGTGATTTTCAATTCTAACTTTAAGCACCTATTTATAGGAAATTGCTTAGAACACCAAAAATAGAAAATTTAATATAATAATAATATATATAATCAAAATTCTCTACACACACAAATCTGGTCCAAACTTCAGCCACACATGTTAAATGACTTTCAAAAATGAAAAAAAAATGTTTTTGTAATTAAAAATATTTTAAACTTCCAAAAATCAATTATTTCGGAGCTTTGGAACTTCAATAATTCATAATAAATAGTCCTTTTATCCGAAAATTCGAATCTCACGTGTTTTTATAGGAAATTCAATTCTCTACAACTTTACAGAAGAAAGTTTTTCCAAATTCCAAAGCGAAATTGACCGAAATCCACAAATGGGCGATTTTACATTTATAATCAAATTTCGATCGATAAATGGGGTCCAATGAGCATGTTTAACATGTTTTAAACATTTTGTAACAAAATACTCCTCCTCCACATATACTCATATATCCCACATTCATCGTAAAAAATATCATCGTTAATATATTATTAAAATAATATATTTAAATGAATTATTTTATCGGAAAAAGATAAAATTTCAATTTTCAACAATTGTCACATTAAAAATTTTCTCCATCTATATCCACATAAAATCAATATTTTTCTCATCATATGAATCAATAATTAATTATTCACAAATAATATTACGAATCACAATATTGACAACCGAGCGGTTTACAGGAAGAGGGGCTTTCCAATAAAATTTCTCCTTCTTGGCAGCGCGATTAGGTGACCAAACCTCTCCTTAGATGAACTTTCTAGACATTGCCAATAATGTTATCTAATAATATTATTCAGATAATATGAATTATTGCTTCGATAATGAAAAATCTTGTGTAATGACAATTATTGAAACAACAATGACAATATAAAATATCAACGCAACAATTATTGAACCAATAAAATAAAATCTTTGAGCGATGAATTATCGTAACCATTATTGAGTAGTGCCTTCTTACGTAAGAGTCAATAATTGGTGCAATACTGAAGTGTCTTCTTGTCTTGACAATAGCGTATTCTTGTGTTTTAACCAAGGGTATTCCAACGATTAAAGCGGTAACAACTACTGTAGTTATTTTTAAACAACTTATATTTGTCGTTTTCTTCCTCCAATCGCTTTCCGTTATGAGGCCCACAAATGGTTGCGTAAATGCTGTCGTATGAATATTTCTAAAGCGATGATTTAATATTCCACGACCAAACGAATATTCCCAAACAAACAATAAATATTTTATAACCACTTGCTTATTTTGAAATATTTGCGTATTTTACCCATAACTATCCACATTAATCACATCAACCCTTACTATTTCAAAATAATAATTAGAGGAAATTAAATTTCATTTATTAATTATTTGGGGTCTTACAACCTCCCCTCCTTATAAAATTTCGTCCTCGAAATTGACATACATACCTGGTGTTTTGAAAAGGTGAGGATACCTCGCTTTTATTTTCGTTTCCAATTCCCAGGTCATTTCTTCTATAGCATGGTTCCTCCACAAAACTTTAACTTATGGTATGACCTTCGTGCGTAGGACATGCTCCTTCCTATCCAAGATCTTGACAGGTACCTCCTCATACGTTAAGTCTTCGGCTATCTCGTCCGGTTCTAACTCAATAACGTGGTTCGGGTCTTTCACATATTTACGAAGTACAGTATGTGAAACACATTATGAACATGAGGCATACTTGGAGGTAACACTCTATAGGCTACATTTCCTACTCGGTCAAGAATTTGAAATGGACCAATAAATTGTGGATTGAGCTTTCCTCTCTTCCCAAATCTTGTAACTCCCTTCCATGGAGCAACTCACAACAATACATGATCCCCTATACTAAATTCCACGTCCTTTCGATGAAGATCCACATAACTCTTTTGTCGATCTTGTGCCGTTTGTATACGTTGTCGAATCATTTGGATCTTTTCGGTAGTCATACGTACTAACTCGGGTCCCAACAATGTTGCTTCACCCACCTCATCCCAACATATTGGAGAGCGACACTTTCGTCCATATAATGCTTCAAATGGAGCCACACCTATACTTGCCTGATAACTGTTGTTGTAGGAGAATTCCACCAATGGTAAATACTTATCCCAACTGCCCTTGAAGTCTAGGACACAGAGTCTTAATAAATCTTTAAGAGTTTGAATAGTCCTCTCTAATTGTCCGTCCGTTTGAGGATGGTATGCCGAACTGAATCGTAAATCCGTACCCATAGCTTTTTGCGAGCTAACCCAAAATCTTGAAGTGAATCTTGGGTCACGATCAGAAACTATAGATCTTTGGCATGCCATGCAACCTCACAATCTCATTTACATACATACTAGCAAGACGTTCAAGAGAATAAGTCTCCGTGATCGGCAAGAAATGTGCGACTTGGTTAATCTATCAACAATAACCCAAAATAGCATTTATGCCTTGAAAAACCGTGGGAAGACCTGCAGTAATATGAAATCCATGGTAATGTGTTCCCACTTCCATTTCGAATCTCAAGTGGTTGCAATGGTCCCTTAAGCACTTGATGTCTCCACTTTACACGTTGACAAGTTAAACATGTTGAGATAAACTTTGCAATATCTCTCTTCATATTGTTCCACCAAAATGTATGTCAAGATCACGATACATTTAGTACTTCGAGATGGATTGCAAATGGTGTATTGTGTAAGACCCCAAATTTTTTTAAATAAAAAGGAATTTCTTTTATTTATTATTTTGAAATAGTAAGGGTGGATTTGATTAATGTGGTTAGTTATGGGTAAAATGCAAAATATTTTAAATAAGCAAGTGGTGATATAATATTCATTATTATTTGAGAATATTCGTTTGGTCGTGGAATATTCAATCTTGCTTGGGAATATTCGTGCGACGACGACGCAGACCATTTGTGGGCCTCATAACGGAAAGCGATTGGAGG
Organism: Panax ginseng; assembly: GCA_020205605.1. Taxonomy (NCBI): domain Eukaryota; kingdom Viridiplantae; phylum Streptophyta; class Magnoliopsida; order Apiales; family Araliaceae; genus Panax; species Panax ginseng. The sequence goes on along the minus strand of CM035131.1, from coordinate 13,105,667 downwards.
AAAAAAACGACAAATATAAGTTGTTTAAAAATAACGGCGTAGTTATTACTGGTTTACATCGTTGGAATACCCGTGGTTAAAACACGATGTACTGCTGTTGTTGCAAGAAGATGCATCAGTATTGCACCAATTATTGACTCTTACGTAAGAAGGCACTACTCAATAATGGTTACATAATTCTTGCTCAAAGATTTTATTTTATTGGTTCAATAATTGTTGCGTTGATATTTTATATTCTTTGTTGTTTGAATAATTGTCATTACACAAGATTTTTCATTATCGAAGCAATAATTCATATTATCTGAATAATATTATTAGATAACATTATTGGCAATGTCTAGAAAGTTACATCTAAGGAGAGGTTTGGTCACCTAATTGCGCCGCCAGGTAAGGAGAATTCTTATTGGAAAGCCCTCTTTCTAAACCGCACAGTTGTCAATATTGTGATTCTGTAATATTATTTGTGAATAATTAATTATTGATTCATATGATGAGAAAAATATTGATTTTATGTGGATATAGATGGAGAAAATTTTTAATGTGACAATTGTTGAAAATTGAAATTTTATCTTTTACGATAAAATAATTCATTTAAATATATATATTATTATATTTTAATAATATAATAATGGTGATATTTTTACAACGAATGTGGGATATATGAGTATACGAGGAGGAAGAGTATTTTTGTTGCAATAAATGTTTAAAACATGTCGGTGGACCCCATTTATTGACCGAAATTTGATTATAGCCTCTAAAATCACCCGCTTCGGATTTCTACCAATTTACATTTGGGATTTGGAAAAATTTCTTACGCAAAGTTGTAGAAATTGAATTTCTTATAAAAATTATGAGATTCAAATTTTCTCGACAAAAGGGCTATTTATTGTGAATTATTGAAGTTCCAAAGCTACTGAAATAATTGATTTTTGGAAGTTTAAAATATTTAAAGAATGAAAAAGTTTTTTTTTTTTGTTTGTGGGCGACTTAGCATGTGATGTAAATGTTGAATTCAAAATCTAGAGAGTAAAAGAGAGAATTTGTTATATATATTATTATTATATTAAATTTTCTCATTTTAGTGTTCTAAGCATTTTCCTATAAATAGGTGCTTGGGTTAGAATTGAAAATTACACTAAAACTGAAGTTTTCTCTCTATATTATCGAACGTATTCTTGTGAGTATTGTGAGTATACTTTGAGTATTGCTATACGGTGAAAAGTTCAAGTTATAAATTATATCCAATATTCCAGCTTAGATCTTTGTCGCTTTCCCGAGGTAGGGATATTTTTTTGTAATGATATTATTTCTTCAATATCATTATCTTTGAAAATATTGATCTCAAGTTTTTATCAAATTTGGAACTTTTGGTGTCAGAGTTACTATTCACGATATCTGGCACTATTTACGTATCTGATCTTATTCACGAATCAGACTTATTCATCGAAAAATAAAATTTTCTTTTCGTCCAAAATATCTATTACGGATACTAGCTTTGATTATATCCATGTTTTGATCATTCTTGAATTTTACACCACTATGATTATTTTTGAGGTATTTTTGGACATGGATAAAACAAAGTACTAATCCTTAATCCTTAATCCTTGTCATTTTATTTCACTTTGGATTTGTTTCTTTAAAAATATTTTTCATCATCCTCGATCTTAAATGATGATATTATTGAATATCTTTGGCACAGAGGTGCAAAGATGAATGATTTCGATGAATATCTTTGGTAGTAGTGCAAAGATGAATGTGTTTTAGATGAACATGACCAACTGATGAATATCCTTGGCACATAGTGCAAAAGATGAATATATGATTCGGATATATATTGATTGATGTTACAGGATAAAAATATTGATGATGGATCTGTTAAATTTATAGATATTAGTAGATTTCATCATCTACGTAACTCTTCTATGAATTAATATTTTCCGCTGCGAGTATTAATTTAAAACTTGTTGTCTATTGTATTCTATTAGATTTTTTCCCTGTTGAAGACTAATGATAATTTGTTTTGTATTATCTTAGTCATAATATTCTTTACTGGGCTAGTTGAGCTCACCCTTTTCCTTTTTGTTCCATTTTTCTTCTCGTGGAGGCGAGAATGTATGAAATAGCACTTAGTCTGGGTATGGAATGATGGTTTTAGAGAGTTGTTTAGTAGTCCTCACCATTTTTGTAAAATAATGTATCAATAATTATGATGAGGATTTATTTGTATGTGGATATTGTCTAGATGACAATATCTGTATTTAAACTCACAGTTTATATGTTGTAACAATAAAGTTGTAGTTATTTCTGTACCTTATTTTTGACAACTCAGAATGGGTGATGTATACCTGTTTTGGGGGTATCACACTACAGCCCACCCACTACCTGTGGTCACTGTTTGCTACCACCGACAGTATAAGGATCCCATCCATATTAATGCATGGCAGTTGCAACAGTTAACTATCATGCTTTTTCATCATTACCGGTCAAAGATGGAGATATTTAATATCTAATGGATTCATCCACTAACCCGATCCAATACTATAGGGATTAATCAAAGATAATACAAAGACTGGGCCCAATAACTTTAAGACCCAATAGTGGAGATCCAATGGACTAACCGAATAAGTAGGCCCAATCTATTCGGCCCAATAGGTGAAATATCATGACCCAACAACACATATACTTTAACAACCTAGTTACGTTATACATCGACGTGTTTGAAAAATTTATTGGTATATAAGGAATTAAATTACTAACAATAGTATTTTTAATCATGATCGCTTTGGGTGAGTCTATGGTGGGCTAAGATGACCCAATATAAACTTGAGATATGATCAAGAATTTGTTTCGGACTCAGAATTTGACTCGAATTATTATATATATGGTACAAATATATTATGAACTTTATGAATATCAGATATTGAGAAAATGGGAAGTAACAGAGAAAGTGTATATTTTTTAATGTAATAAATACTACTACTACTTAAGAGAAAGTGTATATACTTAAGAGAAAGTGTATACTTAAGAGAAAGTGTATATTGTCAATACTACTACTTCTGGAAGTGTATGGCATTATAGATTAGGTCATGCATCTGATAATGTTCTTAAACATATAGATAACATTTCTTCTGTGTTTTTCTATGATTGTAATAAGTCTTGTGTTGTCTGTCCTCTTGCCAAACAACTCAAGCTTCCTTTTCCCATCAGTAATAATAAAGCTACATTTCTTTTTGAGTTTATTCATTGTGACTTATGGGGTCCTTATAGAATACAAACACATGCAGGATGTAGGTATTTCCTTACTATTGTTGATGATTTTAGCAGGGCTACTTGGACTTATTTGATGCCCACTAAGTTTCATACTTTTCAACTTTTCAATTCCTTTTTTGCTTATGTCAAACTTCAGTTTAATACATCAGTAAGAATAGTTCGAACTGACAATGGTACTAAATTCTTCAATACTAGAATTAATACTCTGTTAAATTCTCTTGGCATGATTCATCAAAGTTCTTGTACTGAAACCCCTCAACAAAATGGTAGAGTAGAACAAAAACACAAACATTTGTTAGAAGTGTCAAGAGCTCTTAGATTTCAGTATGGTGTTCCTCTTTCTTTTTGGGGGGAATGCTTGCTTACTACTACATACATCATTAACAGGTTACCTTCTGTTATATTAAATCATAAGACTCCACATGAATTGTTGTTCAACACTTCTCCAACTTATAATCACATGAAGATTTTTGGTTGTTTATGTTATGTCTCTATTCACTCTTTAGACAAGTTTTCTTCACGAGCTCTTTCTTGTATTTTCATTGGTTATCCTTTTGAAAAAAAGGGGTACAAAGTGTATAACCTTCACACTAAAACTACCTTGGTCAGTAGACAAGCATGTCATTTTTCATGAACATATTTTTTCATACTTGAACAAACATTCTTCCAAATCTCAGTACATTCTCCCTTCTACATCTGTTTCAGTAGATGATACTTTACTTACAAATTTCAATTTTGATCTATTCAAATCTTCTAATCCTACTTTATTCACCGATCCACCTCTTCTTTCTCCTATCCCTCTTGGTTCAACTATTGATTCTAATATTCATTCTCCTGTTCCACATCCTGTTTCTAATCTTGATTCTACATCCCATATTTTATCTCCTTCCTAAGTACCAAATCATGTTTCTATTCCTCCAGCTTAACTTATTATCAGACAATCCACAGAACTCAAGCAAAAGCCTAATTAGTGGAAAGATTATGAAGTTCACACTAAGTCTACTTTTTTATTTTCAACTGTAGATGCTCACTTTTATTAGGTACCTTCTTTTACATATCCCATCTCTAAATATCCCATCTCTAATTATCTTTTATATCAACATTTTTCTCCTAAACATAAAGCTTTGATACCAATGTACAAGTTTCAATCATTAAGAAATATACACTTTCTCTGTTCAATGTCTGATATTCATAAAGTTCATATATATAATTAATAATTCAATAATATTTATCACAAAATATTGTTTTGCTAGTGTCGTTGTTATATTATAATAATAGGATATTGCGACAAATATATGGCTCGGAAATTATCATTTTCGGTCCCAAATATCTAGGACGGACTTGTCCATTGTGTCAGATTCTTCCTTGTGACGGAGCATTTGTGATACTGTCCGCCCCAATATAGATATCGGTGACAGGCAATACATCGCAAATCCACCCCGATTTCATTTATAATTTTTGGCAATCTTATTAACGACAGACATAAGAAGTGACAAGCGAAATATCTTGATAGAGAAGAAAAAGAAATACTAGTGAATTTAAGTGAAGGTTTCGGAGGGCTAGACGACTGACTTTATTTGTGGGCCTTATGTTGTAATTCACATATGATGGGACCAGTGCCGTAGACTTGTAAATAATGTGGAAATTGAAGTTGATTAACATTTACATTTCTCTGTACAAGTTTGGGCATGAAGTGCTTGGTTGTCGTCTTGGATACCAAGTATTTTTCTTTTTTAGATAATTTAATTTCTTGCCAAATGGCACATTTCAAACAATAAATAATTTTTTTAGACAAATAAAAAGAGGCGGAGAGAGTAATGCATATTTACAATTTATAAATGAAAATCTTTTAGTTGGAGACGGATGGAGTAATAAGTGTCCGTTGATAAAATTATTAGATTTGAATTAATAGTTCGATGAACCTCACTTACTTGTAATAGAAGTTTGTGGAACTATTAAATTAACTTGTATAAATATCAATTCCCCAAATCAAATTAACTAAAATTGAGATTCAAATCAAAACAGAATGGGAAGAAGTTTAGTGTAATCACTTTCCATTATAATGTAATTAGTGAATACTGAGTATTCTATGGAAGACTTGCCTAAATTAAAATACAACAAGTCGTCAACATCAAACAAAGTGTTTTGGTACTTCTCTCACGCGGTATTAAGGCTCGACGACAATAATATAATTGAAAGCAACTAGTGTAATACCTACGAAGCTTCCTTCCTTCCTTCCTTCTCAGTTTGTTATCTATATATTTAGTCTTTCATAGACTTTGGAACTAAATTGAGCAAATAGATCGCAAGACCCCAGAAAGAAGGCAACAATGTACAACTTCTCTCTCATCAATTAGACACTACTCATTTTATTTAATCTTTTCATTAACAATTTTAATCCAATTCATTTCTTCTTTTTTTATTTTAATTTCATCATGTTTGTAGGTTCAGCAATGGAATAATGGAGTTGGCAAATTCAGCCGTTTGCTCAGATCTGCTTGCTAATGTTTGGGATCATGCTGCCAGAGATGATCCAACCTTGCCCGTTTCTGTGACCAGCTTCAAAGTTTTTAAACCGGCGAGTAGTGACGGTACTATGATCATAGCTTTCATGTCCTCTCCGGGGGCTTCAACTGATCTGAAAAATCTACAAGGTGAACAAGGTTTAGTCGATTCATCGGACACTAATTTTCAGCCGTTTGAATTTATATGTACCAAACTGAATCCGTCTGTCTTCATTAACAAAACTGGGTTAAACCATTTTGCCTCCATCAAGGATCAGCTTTCTGCCCTCAAAGATCAGGTCCGTACCACTATATATCCATTTGAACTACTGCTACAAAATCTCTACCGTACTAGCTAGGCTCGTGGCAAAAATATTAAATTTAGTGATACAATCATATTTGTCACAATTAATAATTGTGTTACTAGAAGAAATATTTATGTCGCTAAATATGTATTAAGAAAAATGATGTTGAAAGTTGCTAAAATGCAAAACTATTAATTTCCCGTGTTTGTGCCCATGCATGTGATTTTTTTCTGTTATTAAATTTAACTAATTAGCAAAACCCCTCATTCAAGCTAAAGTTATTAGTACAATATTGTCAATTGGAGAATGTTATATATATATATATATATATATATATATATATATATATATATATATATATATATATATATATACGAATGTTTATGTCGATTTTTTGATTGTCAATTATTTAGATAAATATTAGTGTTAATGTTTTTGAAAATATGTATAATAATTAGGGTACTCCTATAATTCTTGTCAATCCCATGTATTGATAAGTTTGATGTTCGGCTTAAATTTATTGCAATACTCTTGTCAGTTTTATATAATTAAGAGTGTAAAATCATACCAAACGAGAGTTTTAATTAAAATACTAATTGTAACATAGGAGAGTTTCGACTTATACCTAAAGGACAAAAATGACAAAAGTAGAAAAATCTAGCGGCAACTTTTATAATTATTAGTGATTGCTTACGTCAGGCAAATAAGACTTGAAGACTCAATTTATAACTTGAAAGATTACTTTACTTATTGTCAATTGGTTTTGAGTTGTATGCTTCAACATGGTATCAGAACAGACATCATTCCATTCATGTACAACCCCAACGGCCCATATGCTCCACGTCACTCAATTAAAATTGTTTTTGCTCAAAATTACGCCACACGTGAGGGAGCATGTTGGGATATAATGTCCCATATTAATTGGGCAACTAAAAACTGAAGACTCAATATATAACTTGGGAGACTACTCTACTCATAACTAATTGATTCTTTGTAGAATGCTTTAATTGTGACACTTAGTACTTTGATTAAAGCAACACACATTACTCGATCGGATATCATCATCTAATTCAATATTGGATTGGATTGGATATTGGGCAAAACTTACATATTTTTAGCTCGAGTAATGTCATACTGTATTGCAGGTTAACATCAAATGTCCGCTAATTATCACTGGAGTTTCTCTAGGAGGATCTATAGCCTCTCTCTTCACCTTATGGCTACTTGACACCATTTATTTGAAGGCGTCCAAGTTCCCCCTTTGCGTAACTTTCGGCTCCCCCCTCCTAGGTGATAATGCCTTTCAACAAGCTGTATCAGAGCGCCCCACATGGATTTCATGTTTTCTGCATGTAATCTCCAACCAAGATCCAGTTCCCAGACTATTCGCCTCGAGTGGCCACATGCCATTTGGTACAACTCTCTTCCTATCTGAGTCAGGCTGCGCGTGCTTCGACGAACCTCAATCAATTTTGGAGCTAATCAATGCAATCAGCTTAGGAAACCATGAGGGCATGCAAAACACTAACTATGGAGGGATGCTAAAAAGACTCAAGCATAATGCGAGCCGTAGGGAAATTAAAAAGGGAGTTAAATATGATATCAACAATCCACTTCAGGCAGGAATCACTTTACAACTGGTAGCAATTGGAGCTATTAACAAGGTAAAATTTTCTTATTTGATCTAGCCCGAATCTTCTTCATATTATCTACTTTAGGGGGGTAAGGATTCCCTTCGTTACAGCTTTCATCAAGTTTTCATTTAGCAACACAATAATATTGATCACAAAAATTGTGTTCCTAGTACCGTCTCTAACACCAAGATTTGTGTCGTTAAATGTTTATTCGAGGAAATTGGGTGAAAGATTATACCCAACTAACAACAAAAATATTGCTTTTAGCTACATTATCTGAAACACCATTGTTTACGACAAATATTATTATGTCTCTAAATGTAATATTAATTTTGTCTCGAATGTCTATTGGGAAAAATTTGGTGAGAGTTGTAGTGGATATGATGGGATCCTTGTCCCATTTCTAGCATCATACTAAATTCTTAGGTAAATAGTAGTTTCTAGTATATATTCAAATGGAACTAAAAGTATAGTTTGTGATTTTTTTTAAAAAAATAATTACTTATTTGGAGTTCTGAGGAGTTGCTTTATTTAACTACCTTTTTTGGAAACTTTAGCCGCAGGAGACCAAGAGGGAGGAGAGCTTTGTCATCACACGAATTGAAAAAAGGTTAGAGAGTATTCAAGAACGAAAGATTAATGTTTACGATCAAGCAAAGAGATTAAATGAGGCAAAAATATGCATGACCTACCTGGAGTGGTACATGAAGGTTACAAAGAGTGAAGGAGGCTACTATGACAGCTACAAAACAGTTTACACCAAAAGAAGAGAAGAAATCGTCAAGCGCCAGAGGATCCTCACGCAGTATTGGAAGCATATGGTTGAGGAGATCGAAAAGATGCCCAAAAGGGAGGCGGATTCTAAGATTCTTAGCCGTTGGTTATATGGAGGTATAAACTATAGAAGGATGGTTGAACCGCTGGACATAGCAGACTACTATAGACGGGGCAAGACGGACTACATAAATAAAGGAAGATCTGAACACTACAAATTGTTGGAACAGTGGGAGAAAGGTGGTAGTAGGAGTAAACCAGCTGAGAGAAACAAGGTTTCTAGTCTTACTGAGGATTCTTGTTTCTGGGCACGTGTGGAGGAGGCTCTAATTGTTTGTGGTTTGTTAAAGAATGGAGATCATGACGATTGTGGAAGTGGAAATCTAATTGAATTTGAGAAATATGTTACGGGTTTGATAAGGAAGCGTTCGGTGTCCCCTGAGATTTTTGTGGAGCAAAGCAGCTTCATGAAATGGTGGAGAGAATATAAACAGACTAAAGGGATTTCTTACCAATCTGATCTGACAGCTTTCATGAACAATGAGAAACTAGAAAGTGAATCCATCGTGCTCGATGAGTACAAAAAATTATCTTAATTTATATATATATATATCTATAGCTGTATACTTATGTTTTCTTCTTTATATTTGCCCTTTAATTTTTTAGTAGGACTAGCTCTACCTCAGAATGTAATCTGTTTTCTTCTTGTCAATGGATATTGGTCCTTTATTTATGACTTAAACTAGAATTTTGAGGGACTATTTTGCTTAATTTTAACACCAAATTATGCTAGGCTTTTTGGAAGTTCGGTTTCTCAAAAAAAAATTTGGAGTCAAAAGAAAGACGATAGTTATTTTAAAATACCAACATACTCCTATATATACTTTTATATATAAAAGGACTCAACAAGAGCCTTTACAATGGATAACAAAAGCTTAGTAACAAAAGGGGGATAAATAACGTTTTGGTCATTATATTGGGGTCCGATTTTCATTGTAGTTACCGAATTTTTTTTTATTACAATCGAATAACTGTACTTTCAAAAACTTACGAAATGGTCACTCCGTTCGATTTTCCGTCCAAAAAACGGACGGAATGCTGACGTGCAAGTTGAAAATAACTTGCATGGTCACTCCGTTCGATTTTCCGTCCAAAAAACGGACGGAATGTGGAGGTTAAAAATTTTCTTAAAGAAAATGTTACTCAAAAGTTTCGAACTCTAGAGTTCTTCAAATTAGAAACCTTATATTCCAACAAAAATTATTGTGCCAACTATCTACCATGTTTAAATTTATGTAATACTAATATTTAAACTTAGTAGCATCGTTTCTAGGAATTGTAGTAATAATAATAATTGTAATAATAATAATAATTATTATAATAATACAGTGACCAAAAAGAGATAATACACTGTAGTATTTCAATAATAATAATAATAATAAGGCTTAAATATGATTTATTATCCTAAACTACACAATTTTTTGTAATAAAAAACAAACGCAATTTTTTTGTAATAATAAAAAAAAAGCACAGCTTTTTTTTTAACGCAAAAAAAAACAACTAACAACGCAAAAAAAAAAAAAACAACGCACACAAAAAAAACGCAGTTTAAAAAAAACGCAAAAAAAAAAAACTGTAGTTAATAAAAAAATTGCATTTTATTATTACAAAAACTGCAGTTTTTTTTTAAAAATTTTTTTTTGTAATAATAAAATGCATTTTTTTATTTTTATTAAAAAAAAAAGAATCCTGCATAAACAATTATCCCGTGAATTTTTTTTACATAATAATAGTTCAGGCGGCATTATTTTAATAATAGCATTGTTTTTTTTTGTTTATGCAGTTTTTTTTTTTTGCGTTTTTTTTTTGTTCAGGCGGCATTATTTTAATAGCATAGTTCAGGCGGCATTGTTTTTTTTTTTTTTTTTTTTGCGTTGTTTTTTGTTTTTTTTTATTAAAAAAAACTGTGCTTTTTTTTTATTATTACAAAAAAATTGCGTTTTTTTTATTACAATAAATTGTGTAGTTTAGGATAGTAAATCATATTTAAGCCTTATTATTATTATTATTATTATTAAAATACTACAGTGTATTATCCCTTTTTGGTCACTGTATTATTACAATAATAATTATTATTATTACAGTTATTACAATTATTATTATTATTACAATTCCTAGAAACGATGCTACTTAGTTTAAATATTAGTATTACATAAATTTAAACATGGTAGATAGTTGGCACAATGATTTTTGTTGGAATATAAGGTTTTTAATTTGAAGAGGTCTAGAGTGGAGACTTGTGAGTAATATTTTCTTTAAGAAAATTTTTAACCTCCACATCAGCAAAAATAACGGGCCACGTCAACAAAAAAATGGAGTCAACTTGGCCAGTCAGCATTCCGTCCGTTTTTTGGACGGAAAATCGAACGGAGTGACCATTTTGTAAGTTTTTGAAAATACAGTTATTCGATTGTAACAAAAAAAAATTTTGATAACCATAATGAAAATCAAACCCCAATACAATAATCAAAACGTTATTTATCCCTAACAAAAGGAGAAGAACTGGAGAAATACCAACGGAAACCAGTTGGTACCCATGTCTCTTGCAAAGTACAACGTGAGTCCCTTTAAATGCTTCCTTGCTTCCTTCCATATTATTTGACTATGGTTGATTTTTTAAAATTAATTTAAAATATTTTTAAACTCAAAATTAATATAATTTTTTTTTATTTTAATTAATATAATAATAAATAAGGAGGTGATATTTCCACACAGTTTTTTTATATTTTCACACTGTGGTCCCCACATATTTGCTAAGTATATTTTTTATGTCCAATTTACCCCTTGAAATAATCCCCAGTTATCCTCTTTCTTCCTCTACCTTCCATGCACAACTCGGTCTCTAAATTCCTTCGATCAAACAAATCAATCCAAATCCAAATCCAAATCCAAAACAAACAAACAAAAACCATATCTAGCTAAATCCAAATCCGGTTGTTTAAAAAAAAAATTCAATCGGTATATAGATCGAAACCAAAATCATATTCTCCCTGTCAATTTCTCACGCCAAAGTTCATACTTGTAGAGAGAAACAACAAATGACCAAAATTTGCAGGCCCAAAGCTTAAGCTTGTAGAGAGGAAAAGAAAAGAGAGAATATGGCGATGATGTCTGTAATAGAGAGATTCGTATACCCCCACAATATTCTTTGATAATATGGACTCTACAATTGCAGAACCGACATTTGGGAATATTCATGGCTCCCCATGCTGCTGCTTCTGCTGCTAATAGGTGGTAAGGCTCAGATGATCAACCTACCTTTTTGGTGACAACCCGAATACATATGAGCTTCCCAGCTGGAACAATCCAGATACCATAGCATTGAATTTGGTGACATACATTGTTTTTTCAAAAAGAAGGCAAGGAGCAATGAATGGGAACTAAGAGGAACCCATATGAGCTTCCCAGCTGGGTTTAAGGAAATAAGAGGAACCCATATGCAGTATTCCAAATTTGGGAATAATCAACCCAATCAATTTCGGATCTCAAAGTCTCTAGTCAGATCGGGATGCTTATTTTCTATAGGCGCTTCTCGCTGCCGTTATTTCTTTGGGTCACTTTTCCGATGAGATGAATCTCAGATTTCTGTTGAATTTGGATTGATTTGTTTGGTCTAAGGAATTTCGATTCATTGAAGGAATTTAGAGACAGTTGTGCAGGGGAAGGGACAGGAAGAGAGAGGTAACTGGGAATTGTTTTAAGGGGTAAATTGGACCTAAAAATAAATTTAGCAAATATGTGGGACCACAGTGTGGAAATGTAAAAAACTGTGTGAAAATAACGACTCCCTAATAAATATTAGTAGTACTATCTAAAAAATATTATTCATCATAAATTTTATTATTTTATAATTTTTAATTATACGTCTCAATTTTTTATTTAAAAATGCTTTGAACTAACTAACTTTTAAAATTCAATAATGTTTATATAATTTGGAATGGATGGCTTATATATGAATTTTTCTGGCAACTTACCCGAAAAACCAAGCGGTTTTCGTAGTCTGAAAGCCAAAAGTGGTTTTCAATGATTTTTTCTTAAATTCATGGAAATTATAAAAGAAAATTTTAAATAAATTAATAATTTCTTTGTTACGAGTTATAAGATTAGTATTAACTTTTTTAAAGTTAATTTAAAATATTTTTAAATTTAAAATTAACATGATTCATTTAAATTTTGAAAATAATAAATATTATAACTAGTACTCCCTCCGTTCCTTAATATAGGTCGTTTTAGAGTTGTGCACAAGTATTAAGGAAATGATTGTATAGCATTAACTATAATATCAATTGTCTATTTTGTTCTTGTATTGGAAGAAGAGATTGTTATTTATTGGACAGAAAATAGTAAGAGAACCAAAGTTACATTTAATACATGGGGTAATATTGGAAACTAAGCAATTAATGCTTACTTGAAATTCTAAAACGACTTATATTAAAGAATAAAAATATTTCTCAAAAACGACTTATATTAAGGAACGAAGAGAGTAACATTTTTTAGATAGTTTAAGTTGGGTTGACTCATATTTTCGTGAGTCTAATTAATGATCACTACAATAGGATAATCGAGAGTTGTAAGGGGGCAACACCCCTGGGAAGCCACGCATAATATGTATTTTGAGCTTGAAGATTTATTAGTAATTAACTCAGTCTTAAGTTTTACTAATGTTTTGGGTCTTATAAATTTGAACCCATGATATATATAACAATTATGGTTTTCTAATTAGTATACTATATAAATATAGTTTAGTTTGTGGATCATTGTAGAGTGTGTAAGATGTATCTAATAAAGACATAATTGCATTGTGAATCTGAATATATCATATATCTTCTATTTTCCGTTTTTCTTTAAATTTTTTTGTAATTGTGTGCTATATTTCGATCTTAAATCTAACCGTTTATGATATTTATAATTACATTGACATAAACTACATGATTTCATATCAATTTTGAGTTTGATATTAACTTTTGAAAAATCATTATTAATAAGTATTTAATTAATTTTTAAAGATAATATAAAAAATTATGTCATTAATTAATTCTTTGTTACGATATACAAATTACAGATAAAAAGAAACAAATTTTTCATTTTAAAATACAGGTAGGAATATTAATTTACTTGGACGTGCATTTAGTACTACTTATATCGAGAAGCTTCAAGAGCATAATCCTTAAATAGCATAACGCCTTAAATAGCATAATTTTATCAAAACGACGTAGTTTTGATAAGACGCGGTGGCATTTTTGTAAATACGCGGTGGTATGATATTTACAAAAATACCACTGCGTCTTATCAAAACTACGTCGTTTTGATAAAATTATGCTATTTAAGGCGTTATGTTATTTAAGGATTATGCTCTTGAAATTTTTCGAGTAGCGAAAAGATCCTTAAATAGCATATAACTATATATAACTAATTATGATCGGTCAAGAACATATTTATACATACAGCAGCTAGCTAGATTGGAGAAAGAAAAAGAAAAGATGGAGGGAGGAAGAATTAGTTTTGGAGAGAGAATAGAGATGAGAGAGGAGCTTATCAAGAAAGCTTGTCAATTATCCATGTAGTCATAATCAGCTTATGGTGAATTTTTTTTTTTTATTTATACGACGGTTCGTATCATCGTCATGTAATTATAATAGCTATAATGACAATTGAACCGTCGTTATAACCCAAAAAACCGCTTTATAAACAACGATGTCTTCTGTATATTGTGTAGATATATATTTTTCTCATATATATATATATATATATATATATATTGTGTATTGATATACGAGTAATTAGTTGTACTGTAGCAAGTCTCGGCGTTTTCTTTTATGTAACCCGCTTGTTTTGAGCATCTTTGGAATATTATACTTGTGAAAAAGTTGTCTCATGCTGCAACCCAACGCGGATTCGTCCATAAGATAAACTTGCAGGCTAATCCGTACCACTGTAATTATATGGGAAGTGATATTTTTATATGTATTTTTAATATTTTTACAATTATCTCTTGCTATGAAAGATATGATAATGTTTCGCCTTCATGTAAAAAAAAATTATGTTAAAAAATCAAAAATTCATGTGAAAATAATACTCTCCTAACTATATATATATTTGGGACTTATTTGAAAGCCAATTTAGTCAAGATTGATCAATCTTTTTCTACTTGATCAAATATTTAATACTCCATCCGTTTTATATTATTTTGTTGACTTTTTAAAGTTAATTCAAGAAATTTTTAAACTCATAATTGACATAATTTTTTTTTTAACTTTAATCAATATAATGATTAATATTATAAATTATCTAAAAAAATATTATTTATTATAAATTTTATTGTTTCACAATTTTTAATTAGTCATTTCAATTTTGAGTTTGAAAATATTTCAAATTAATTTTTAAAAATCAATAATGATCATATAATTTAGAAGATAATGAATATTTGTGAAGGTAATAAAATATGGATTTTATTTTTGACGGTTTTCTGTTCTATAGCCCGTTGCCCCTCCATCGCTATAAGCAGACTGATTAAGAGAAAGCAGGGGATAAATGTAATAGAAGAATCCTATTCCAAATAAAGTGCTGCCTATTTGTAAATGATTCCGCGACAGTTCTGCAACTGTATAATTAACTGTTGCTAAAGGTTATAAAATGTTGTAGCAAAATAAAATCTCGTTTGAGCAACGTTAATTTATCTGAAATTCACTGACATTCAAAAATAAGGATATGTTCAACACCCACGTAGAAATAAGCTCTTATCCAATGTTAACTGGAGTATTAATTTGGAAGAAATTTTTATGTCAAATTATTCTGAATTTCAGGTGGACAATGCAGTTAAAGAAAAGAGGCAAATCGTATTTACAGGACATTCCTCAGGTGGTCCATTGGCCATGCTCACAACCCTCTGGTTCCTGGAAAAATACACAAGAAAAAATGCAAATACAAGCCCTCGTTGTTTTACTTTCGGGTCCCCTCTAATCGGTGACCGTATTTTTTTACATGCAATTAGACGAGAAAATTGGGATCATTTTTTCATTCATTTTGTCATGAGGTATGACATTGTTCCTCTTATAATGCTAGCTCCTTTATCGTCCATTGAACGAGAGCTACCACAAATTCTCGATTTTTTCAATCCAAAATCCAAATTGTACGAGAAAGCCGCCGTTTCAACATCAAGCGAGGCCTCATCTTTCTACACGAATGTTTTGACAAAAGCATCCTCTGTTGCAAGCCATGCTGCGTGTAAACTCATGGGATGTACAAATTTACTAGTGGGAAATTTTGCTAGCTTCATTCAGCTTAGCCCTTATAGACCTTTTGGCACATATATCTTCTGCACTGATAGTAATAAAATGGTTGTGGTAGAGAATCCAGATGCTGTTTTGCAAATGTTGTTCCACTTTTCTCAATTAAGCTTTGAAGAAGAAGAAGATTCTCAGGTTGCTTGTCAAAAGTTGAAGGAAAATTTGGTATACAAAAACGTTTTGCAGCATTGTTTACAAATGCAAAATGTTGTTTACTTGGGCAGTGCATCTGACAAGGTTATGGAGGATCTTGGCTTGGTGAGTTTTAGTAATTTTCCTTTTTGCATATATAATTCTTATAATATCATTAATTGCTATCTGACCAAATTCACAATTTAAGTGGGTTTTTTTTTTGAGAATCTATTCTATTATAAATCAATAATTTTAGGGATACATTTTATTCTAGGGCGTAGGGGGAATATGGGGAAGGGGTCAGAGCCGATAATTAGAAGTAATGATGAACTTAGGAAAAACTTTAAGCTAGATTTTTTGAAACGTATATGTTGAAAACGAGAAGGATTTGATGCATGTGTAATATAAGTGATAGCATGATATACATTGTGGAGAGCATTCTTTAATAGTAGTAGTATATATAAGGTTTTAAATAAGTTGGTAACTTAAACATAATATTAGAGCATGCGCATGGACTCGCTATACAATATATATTGACAAAAATTCTTTATCAGTTGAGATGAACAATTAATCATATAATAAATACATGACAATTAATGTTTGCTAAATTCAATTAAAAGTTGGAATTGCAGTACACAAGAGCAAAGCTATGTCTCCGCGCAGCTGAAGAATCTGAGAAACAAAAATTGCAAAATGAGAAAAACATTGATAAGGAAAGCATTACAAACATCCTAAAGACGATGCAACAATACCGAACGGATTGTGAGCGTAGAAAGGTTGGGTATTATGACGCCTTCAAGAACCAAGTTAGGGAAGAAGACTTTAAGGCTAATGTGGCAAGGCTGGAGCTAGCAGGAATATGGGATGAGATAGTGGACATGTTGAAAACTTACCAACTTCCAGACAATTTCGAGGGCAAGAAAGAGTGGATAGACTTGGGAACCCAATTTAGACGACTCTTGGAGCCTGTAGATATAGCCAACTACTACAGGCACGGACGGAATGATGACGCGGGATCCTACATGACAAAAGGTAGGCCGAGGCGTTACAAGTTCCCCCAGAGATGGCACCAGCACAACAAAAGGATGATGCAATTTGAAACCATCTCGGAGTCTTGTTTTTTGGGGGAAGTGGAGGAACTAAGAATAAAAGTCTGATTATGATGAAGATATGAAGCAGAGGATTGTAATATTAGAGGGGAAAGTTCTTCAATGGCACCAGGATGAAGTACTGGGCAAGGATGTGTTTTTGGAGAAATCTACGTTTACCGAGTGGTGGAATTCGCTTCCTCACCAACATAAGTCAGAATCTTGCATCAGAGGGCTGTTAAAGTTTAATACTATTGAGGCAGGAATTTGAATGCAGTAATAATTAAAGATCGATCTAGCCTCGTTAGAACGTACTCTCCTATAATTTATGTTTCAACTTTGTTTTTTATTTTTTCTTCAGTTGGTGTGGTTATTAATAACAGGATTTGTCATATTAATATGCATGATTGGTTATAAAAATGTTCTTTCGGTTTGCCAATTTATCCCTTCGACTCCATAGGTAAGCCAAATTTATCTTACCCTTTGAAATAATTCAATCATTTTTTTTATGTTCCGACTATTTTCACCTTTGCAAATATTATCCACTATAGTCTAAAATTGTTATATAAAACCTCTATAAGGAATGATTCGGGACGTCTTAGGGATGTGTTTGTTAATTTTTTTTTTATATTTATGTTTGTTTATTTGAAAAAAAATCGTCTGAATGGCAGGCGATTTGGGCTGAATGGTTTAGTGTCATTTTTTTTGGCTGAATGAATATTTTTTTTACAACATTAACTATTACATTAAGTAATATGAAATAAATTTACAATAAATTTGAATTTTTTTTAGAGAGGTAAAATAATAAAAATATGTTATTCAGATGTTTCAGACATGTCAATTATCAAATAATTTTTTCTATTCAGATTCAGCTCATTCATATTCAAATTCAAATTTATTCAGTTTTTATCAAACACCCCTTAACCGCCAATAACACTAACTAGAGTCGGTCCATGTAAAAAACCAATTACCACAATTAAATACAACTTTAAGTATTCGTAAAAAACTATTATGAATAGTGCAATTTGTTAAAAATTAAGTTGCACAAAATAAACAACACAATAAAATAAATAAATCAACATAATATTTAACATGGCTTGATTATTAATGACTTAATCTACAAAATCAACTTTAATGTGTTATCCCTCTCTAATCACAAAATTTTATTTATTGACTACCCACTACTCTTATTTTTCTAATCTAATTAGGACACTTTCATATAATAAATAAATCTACTACAAATAAGACTATTTCCAAAATAATATTTCTATCAAAAATAAGATTCTTTCAAATAATAGAATTTGAGGAGTTACTTAACAATTCCTAACTCACTCAAATCCCCAAACACTTTAAATTCATTTTTGAATTTCATTCAATGGTTGTCTTTCTGGGTCTTCTTTCCGTGCTTAGATTGTCCATCTAACACATTTATTTTTCATTTTTCCTATCTTGAAGAATTAATTTATCTTCTTTGAACACCTTGCATGAATCTCCATGTGAGGATAATTCTCCCAATGAAATTATATTCTCACCATAACTAGAGACATAACATACCTTCTCAAAAATATTCGTAGAATCATCATAAAGTTTGAAACGGACACTTTCAATGCTTTTAATCTTCACTATCTTTTTATTCACCACATTAATGTAATCAAATTCTCCATCTTCTTTCAAAATTCCAAAACAATTTCTCTCATTGCATATATGCATAGAAGTTGCATAATCTAATACTCATCCATCTACATTACCACTTTTAGTCATCAAAACATCAACTTTTTCCGCTTCACTAAACAAATTACCATCTTCAACTTTTTCTTTCTCCTTCAAATTTTCTTAATACTTTCTTAAATTCTTTATGTCCTCCCTTATGCTACGTTTGGATCGATGGAATAGGAGGGAGAATGGAATGAATCATTCCATTGGAATGATAAAAATGTTGTTTGGTTTGTTTATTCCAACGGAATAATATATTCCTCCTGGAATGATAGTTAACTTAAAATTTTAATTTTCATTCCTCGAGGGTGGCCATTGCGAATAAATCATTCCATCCATTATTTTTAAGTAATTGACAAATATACCCCTAAATATATAATAGAACTTTTTACATATTCATTCAATTCGATCGATCCGGAACGATTTAGAGAGAGTGAGGCCGAGATTTGATAATTTCTTGAATTTTCATATTTCTATTTCTTCAGTAATTTACCCCACCCCACCCCCTAACCCACCTACCCCACCCACCCCCACCCATACCAGACTACCCCTCTCCCCACCTACCCCACCTACCCCACCCCACCCCACCACCACCCCACCCCCCCACCCACCCCCCCCCCCCCCCCCCCCCCCCCACCCCACCCACCCCACCCCCCCCACTCCCCACCCCACCCCCACCCCACCCCACCCACCCACCCCACCCCACCCCACTTACCCCACCCCACCCACACATCTACCCACCCCACCCACCCCACTCCACCCCACCCCATCTACCCCAATCCACCCACCACAACCCACCCACCCCACCCACCCCACCCCACCCCACCCCCACCTACCCACCCACCACCACCCACCCACGCACCCACCCCACCCACCCCATCCACCCCACCCCACCCCCACCCAACCACCCCAACCCACCTAAATTTACCCATCAACCCACCCCACCCCACTTACCTTACCCCACCCCACCTACCCCCCCCCACGCACTCCACCCCACCCACCACCCCAACCCACCCACCCACCACCCTACCCCACCTATCCAACCCACCCCACCCCCACCCACCCCATCCACCCCACCCCCACACACCCACCCCACCCCCACCCAACCACCCCACCCTACCTACCCCACCCCCTACCAACCTACCCCCATCCAGCCACCCCAACCCACCTACCCTACCTACCACCCCACCCCACCCCACCCAACTTCACTTACTCCCTACCCCTACCAACCCACCCCACCCACTCACCCTAACCCACTTTACCTTACCTACCAACCCCAACCACCCACGCCCACTCACTCCCACCCCACCCACCCCACGCCACCCCACCCCACCCTACCCCCCTACCCCACCTATCCCACCCCTACATACCCACCCCACCCCCCACCCACCCACCCCTCCCTCCCTCCCTCCCTTTATTTCTAAGAATGAAATATGTGTTAAATTTTTAATATAAATTGAATTTAAGTTAAATTTGAACATTTGAGGGTATTTAGGTCACTTTCTAATTATTTATTTCATTCTTAGATGTATTCCTAACATCAACCAAACATATACATGGAATATTAAAAAATCATTCTATTCCCTTCCTTATTCCATTCCCTCATCTATTCCATTCCTTACTCTATTCCATTCCTTATTCTATTCCATTCCTTCAATCCAAACGTAACATTAATGTTCTGCATTGATATTAGATGTGACCCTTCTCTCTGCAATAGTAGTACTCTATATGACTGTAATCTCTTAGCTTGAATCTTAATCTTCCTTTATTATAATCTCTTAGCTTGTTCACCAATGTTATTACTTTCTTCTCCCATCAACTTTTTAACTTTCCTGCACAACAATAACCACCTCATCTAAAACCAAAATTAATTTTTCCATCAATAATATTTTCACCAACAACTTGTAAGACTTTGGCAAAGATGACAATAAGAGCAATGACTTATTTTCATATTTTATTTTTTCATCCGTATTCAACAATTGAGACACTAACATGCATGTTAAAACATTTAGATGATCATGGAGATTGGTCTCTTCATCCATCTTTAAATAATATAATTTCATTTTCAAACACAATTCGTTGGTTAACGACTTCGAAGCATAACTCTTTTTGAATTTTTTCTATAATTTTTTCGGATCAATCTTTTTCAACACATCATACTTTGACCTTAGTTTTGATCATTTTAATTATATCAGAATTTCTTAAATATAAAATTTTGACCTTAATTTTGATCATTTTAATTATATCAAAACATTTTTACAATGTATTTATTTAATTTGAAAATATCCACAATTTTGATTAATTAGCTTTGGTCGATCATGTATAAAGATTCCTTTGATGTTACAAGTAATTCACAATGTATAAATTTGAAATAAAAAAATTCAGATATTTTTTCCTATAACACGAAAATCAAGATTTAATGTTTAATTTCGGGAAACATTAGTTGATTTTAAGTTTGAATACATTGAGAAGTTTGACTAAACGGCAACGTATTGATTTAAACATTGGTCTCCCATTTCTCTACTGTTTGTTCGTCGCTACAACTTCATACACCCTACATTTCGCTTACCGCATATTTCGAATTTATAATCCGACGGTCCATAACCTCCAACATGATTTCAGCTTTTTATAGTTAAATCACTTCTCTCTCCTACTTCATCTCCCCGCCATTTCTTTCTCCGGGAAAAAAAAAACACACACATAACCAAA
Organism: Panax ginseng; assembly: GCA_020205605.1. Taxonomy (NCBI): domain Eukaryota; kingdom Viridiplantae; phylum Streptophyta; class Magnoliopsida; order Apiales; family Araliaceae; genus Panax; species Panax ginseng. Next base: position 13,084,192 of record CM035131.1, on the reverse strand, counting down.
CCCCATCTTTCTTCAATCATTTGTCCCCAAAATTCATAAATTCTCAATTCTCAAATGTTACGCTGTTGCATTGTTTCAAATTTCTGACAAAAATACTTCGATTTTGGCTGGATCCAAATGAGCAGAAACAGATATGAAGATAATCCGCTTAAATTTCTCTCTCTTGCGATCTTGGTCGCCGTCATTACATTGGGTTCATCGGTCGCCGCACAGCCGGCAACAGATGAGGAGCCGCCTAGTGCGGCTGAGGAACTCATATCGCAGGCCGTGTTTAAACGATTTAGTAATTTTACTGCATTATTTGGCCCGGAAGTTAGGGAAAAGTTGGAATTTTGCATCGACGATGTGTAAGTCTAGTAGCAGTTAGGCAATGGATTTCCAAAAAAAAAAAGAAGTTAATTTCTGTGATAGATTATGCTAGAGTTGATTTTTACACAAGTTTATTTGACTAAACACATTGAATCTTTTTGAATGATTTGCAGGGATGCTGAGTGGAAATTGGCTTTCGATTTTTCGGAGCATACCCAGTTCTTGAGTGCTTGCATGAGAAAGTTAAAAGGTATGAACTATGAACTGATATTCAAAACTAATTGTATTCAAGCCAAATTATACAAGCAATATGGTGGATGTTTAATCAGTTTGTCTGATTTTGGTAATTAAGAACTTGGTTAATGGTTACAGGCTTGTAGCAATGATATAGTTTTACACTAATTAGTTTAATTACAATATTTGGTTTGAGTAATAAAGCTTGGACTAGTTTTAGAAGCAGAGAAGAGAAATCACTAGGCTAGTCATTAGCACTTGATAGTAATTTTTTAGGATGATAACTGTTCTGTCTTGACTGCGGCCTTCCTACTATAAAAACAGAGTCCAATAGGCAACATATCAATATCAAGCTGATTATTTTGCAAGCCACCCCCAAATTAGCAGTCACTGTCCTAATCCATGTTAATAAGGGATACTGACTTTCTTATGGAATTGAAAAGATTCTAACCTTAAACTAGTTCCAGATTCTCTTATTGACCTAGAAAATTGTGTATCAGTACTTGTGCTCCCAAATATGGTACTTTTACGTACCAGTATTCTAAATTTAGTGTACCAAAATATTTATTTGTTGTTTCACCTATAGTTGCACAAATATCACTACTAACTAAATATTGAATACCCAAACATCACATTTGCACTAAATTATTAATGGAACAAATAACTTGTTGATTCAACTAAAAATCTTCTATAAAACTTAGTTTTATTGCATTTAGATTCTTAGAGAATTCCTAACTATAAGCACTCATATAAAACTACCATAGAGTGTCTTGTTTTAGTCAATGTAGCGTAATGCGTATGATATGGATTCCACAAACCGAAACGAACTGTGTTCTAGGTAACATTGTTTAAATTATTCAATGGATTAATACAAGAACACCTTGGCAATCTCTCATGAATTTTGCTTGGAGTTGCAATAATTTAATTACAAAAACATAGGAGCTTCAAACTACAAACTACAACAATGTTAAGGTGCCAAAGATTCTTTGATAAGGAGCTCAATTTATCATTTCTGATTTCTGTATAGTTTGGAAACCGATAATGATGTTGAAGTGGGGTTTTCACTGGTTTCTCTTCAGATAGTGATATTTGGCTTATAATAGCAAATTCACCAAAATTAATACCTTTAGAAAGACGTGACAGTTAATTTTTGCCGATGATAGTAAATTCTCCAAAATTAACCTATATAAAGAAGTGATAGTTAATGCTTTCTCTTTTTGTTGAAGCATGAAATGCTACCATGTAAATTTAAACTACCCCAATTTTTTTCCCATAAGGAAAGAAAATAGATTTCATGCCTGCTGAGACATACTTATCCACTAAAAGGTAGGGCGGAGGAGAGAAAGAAAAATAATCTACTTGATGTTATTTTGATTACAATTACTCTTCAATTTCCTTAGTGTGATAACTTGTTGGGATTCACAATGTGTAGGTCGAAAATTGGTGCCAATAACACCATGAAAAGGAAAGGGCCTCTCCACCTGTCTTGTCCTTGAACTAGATTGTGATCAATTTACTTACCAACCCTACAACTTATCTTTGGCTATACTTTGCTTGAAAGTTGCCTTGCTGTTAATTGCTTTCTATAAAAGTATGCCTACATATTCCAGTATAGTGTTTCTGGTATTAAATGTTGTTCATAAAATATGCAAAAATATAAGAAATGTTATAGAAGTAGGAGCAAAAGAGGTGTCATGATGTTGAGTACTGGGTTTCAGTTTATGATCATACCACCAAGTACTAGGAGTCTATGGTTAGTGCTAATCAACCAAACTATATAGCAACTAAAATTGAAAGGCATAACCATATTAATACTATTGAGATGACCAAGAATTGTGTGTCAATACGTTTTATATACAGCGGAGAGGCTCTTTCATAAACTCAATATGCGATCAAAACTGTTCGTCTCGAATATTGTTTTATTAGACTTTGCAAGATCTTGATTGGAAAGTTGAATACATTTATTCATAGATTGGCTTAGATTACCCTGACAATTTTCTTGTGATTAATAGGAGATCTTCAGCAGCGCATTTGCACAGCAGCAGAAATAGAGTTCTACGCCCATAGTTTATTTGACAGTGCTGCAAGTGGTGATAACTATGTGAGTCCTAACATGAACTGTAATTTAACTTCATGGGCTCCTGGATGTGAGCCAGGATGGTCTTGCAGTGCTGGAAAAAACAAGTCGGTTGACCTAAAAAATAGAAAGGAAATGCCTGATAGAATTCAGGACTGTCAACCTTGTTGTGACGGTTTCTTCTGCCCGCATGGCCTAACCTGCATGATGCGTAAGTATTTAGAGAACCATTAGAACTACTATTGTTGTAATATTATCTTTTATGTTTATTATGTCTTAATTATTTTTACGGGTTGTGGTTCTATATTGGTAAGTTATTATTTTTCATTTTAAAATATAGGTTTATATTAAACTGTATAAAATACATTCAAACGGTATAAAAAAATTGTGTCACTGGCGCATGTCACTATTCTGGTCAAAAAACCAACTGGAGTTGCCTATAGAGTGGGGGTCCCAAGTGAGAACTTCTATACTTCGTGTGCTTGTTTGTGACACGAGCTATACTTGGAGGGACAGATTAGCCTAAAGATGATTTAAAAGGGGAATCTTGTTTAAATATAACTATATGAATTGGTGAATACAGACAGTGATAAACCACAAAAAGGTATCCATGCATATTTATGCTAGAAGACTGACAAATAAGACTATCATTTAGCCATGGCGTGGAAGCAATAGTGAGGGAATGCTAGCAATAAAATGGTGAGACTCTGTATAAAGAGCTGAAAGGTTTGGGTGAAGGAGAACATGTAGGGAGAAAAAGATAATAAGCTATGGCAATAGTTGCACTTAATTTTACGTTCTTTTTTTCTTCTATAAAGGCTAATTTGCATATCTTTGTGGAGTCCAAAGTTCTAATTATGTGGTTTCATTTGTTGTATATTGAAGCTTGCCCGCTAGGTTCTTATTGCCCTATTGCACAACTCAACAAAAGTACAGGTCTATGCGATCCGTACGTTAGATTTTTCTCCTGATTTTTTTTTGTTTTTTTACACTTTCATATTCTTTTTCTTATATAAATATTGATGTGCACAAAAACAAAAAACTGCAGCTATCGCTACCAACTACCTCCTGGGCAGCCAAACCATACTTGTGGAGGAGCAGATAACTGGGGAGATATTTTGTCTACTAGTGAGGTATTCTGTTCAGCAGGATATTATTGTCCGACTACCACACAGAAAGAAGCTTGTACTAGGGGGTATTTATTATTATCCCAGAACTTTTAAGACTTTTTTTCTACTAGGCAATAAATATTACTCTTGTTTTTGTATTCGAATTTTTTGCTGCCTGTCGATTTATTTACTTGCACTTTTGTCTGTTTATTTTATTACAGACATTACTGCAGGGCCGGCTCTACAACTCAAGAAGGTAATTTTCTCTCTATTTATGAGTTTACTGCATACTGCATCACCAGTAGTCCTATTCTTCCAATGGTTAAAATAGCTACGGAGAAAGTAATTGAAAAATACACATGTGGTTAATGAGTGAAGCAGAAGTGCGAAAGAGTTGATCAATAAAATAAAAAGGGAACCCTAGAATCTACTAAAAAGATAAGTTCTTGAATTTACCTGGGAAAACCTTAAAAGTCAACTAAAAAGATGAGTTCCTGAATCCAGACTAACCTATTAGACTTTTGGATGTCCTATTGATCCTGAAAATGAGCTTCAACCTGTCTTACATCTTTGAGTATCATTCAGAAAGTAGAGATCAGAGTAAGACCTAGAAATAATTGCCATATGCTGCTTTTGTCCGTAGATGTTCCAACATGTATGCAATTATTGTTCATTTTGTTTAAATAATTGATTATGAATGTCATGAGGATCAAGGATAAATGTGAATCCTAATAAAATGAGAATTATACTGCTTGTTATTTATGATGACGGTGGATCCAAATTTGATATAGAATATGGTTGCTTCTATTTTCCAACAATAGCAGAATAATCATGTTGTTTGATGGCTGCTTTTGTGCTTGGCTTTCAAATTTTGTTCTGTGGAAGGTAGGCATGTAAATCTTACCAAAGCTTTATCAGAAAGATCTTTGTTTCCATGCTTTTAATGAGAGTTAGAACTTCAAACTGTGAGTGAAGACAAAATGTAACTTTGAATAAATTTTCAGATTGCTTTCGGCTGGCAACTTGTGAACCACAAACCGCGAATCAGAACATAACTGCTTACGGCATCTTGTTTTGTGTAAGTGGTCATATTACTCTCTAAAGTCGTATAGACAAGGCAAGTTAAATCACCCATAATTATACGTAGTTACGGAACAAATCTTTCTGTTTATTTTGGTTGATTGTTTTACCAACGCTTCCTCTCTAATGGCATCTCAACTTTATAGATTGATGTTGTGTTTTGCATGTTAGTCAGAATTATTTATTTATTTAATTCTTTATACTATGAGAAATATGAGCAAAGAATCACAAGAAACATGATCCATCATATTAATCAATTTTCCGTTACAGTGGCTGCTGCTCCAACTAGGTCAGTTGTATCCCTTTTCAGGTGGAAATGAATGGATTTTGTTGCTTCTTTTGGCCCTCTTGAGATAATCAGAGATGGACGTGAGATTGACATATGTTTTGACAAAATAATTTTGATTGACCTGAACTTGTTTTGGTGTTCTCCATTATAAATCATCTTGACTATACATATACATATACATATACATATACATATATTTATGTATCTATGTATGTATATTGTATTAATACTCTCTTGGAGAACTTACAGATTGAGTTCATTTAAGAATGGGATTTCCAGAACGACTGAAATATTAATAAATTTCTAAACTCAATAATGCGTTCCATTTTATTGTCAGCTTGCAATTGAATCTCTTGAAGGCAAACTGCTGAAAATTCCCCTTTTATCTGTCAATGTAGGTTGCGTTGACACTCATACTACTAATTATTTACAACTGTTCTGATCAAGTACTCTCTACTAGAGAGAAGAAACAAGCAAAATCCAGGGAAGCTGCTGCAAGAAGTGCAAGAGAAACAGCACAGGCCCGTGAAAGATGGAAATCTGCAAAAGATGTTGCCAGAAAGCATGCAGTTGGACTCCAGAGCCAGCTATCACGAACATTTTCTCGAAAAAAAATCTAGCAAGGGTTCCCTACCACCCGCGCGAAAGGAAAGAAAAAGAGCAAAGCAACCTTACAATGATGATGCGCGAGCTTGAAGAGAATCCGGATGGTCATGAAGGCTTCAATGTGGAAATAGGTGATAAAAACTTGAAGAAGAATATGCCCAAGGGTAAGCAGTTGCATACACGCAGCCAAATTTTTAAGTATGCATATGGTCAGATAGAGAAGGAAAAAGCCTTGCAGGAGCAGAACCAGAATTTAACTTTTTCCGGGATAATTTCAATGGCTACTGATGTTGAAGTCAGGAGCAGGCTTCCTATTGAAGTTGCTTTTAATGATTTAACACTTACTTTGAAAGGGAAAAACAAGCACCTGATGAGATGCGTAACAGGGAAACTTATGCCTGGCCGAGTCTCCGCTGTCATGGGTCCATCTGGGGCTGGGAAGACAACATTTCTTTCTGCTTTGGCTGGAAAAGCAACTGGTTGCACTATGACTGGTTCAATTCATATTAATGGGAAGTCAGAATCAATGACCTCATACAAGAGGATTATTGGATTTGTGCCCCAAGATGATGTAGTGCATGGCAACTTGACAGTGGAGGAAAATCTTTGGTTTAGTGCGAGATGCAGGTATGGAGTCTTTACTTCTATTAATCAGACCAGTTGTAGTTCCTCTGTTTCCTTTTTCTGCATCTTAAAACAATTTTCATACAGAGTTCATTAGCAACCATCTACTTGTATCATATGTTTCTGTTTAGGTTGTTATCGCTTTATGTTTCTTCCAGAACAGCAAAACTTCCGGGAACTATAAAATTGTCTTCAAATGATCATTGTGGTGACACATGCTGAATCATTGTATCCAGGGTTCATTTTATTGCATTCTACATTTGAATTCGTTGTTAATAATGTAAACTTTGTAATTACTAATTAGGTCTTTACCCACTGTTTTCCTGCCAATGCAGGGTGCACGGATGGTAGACAAGTATAAGCATAGTGTCTACAAGTGTATTTTTTGTATATCCTGGCTACTCTTGGAATCCAATTCACGCTCTTATGCTTTCCTGACCAAGCATTTCATCATTTTACCAAGAAGTGGCCCTTTTATTGAGTATAATGTTATCCCACATTTAAATATCTTGAGAATTATATCTAGCATAAAATGACTAGGGCCAACTCTTCCATTGTCAATTGGTTTTGGGTTGAGAGCTTGATGTCCTTGCATGCTAGATTTTTGGGCCCATTTTATAATCCAGCGTTGTATCAGAGTGGGTCTATCTTTGCGCTATCTAAACACTCTTCCCGTCAGTCCATCTCTTAAAGGTCAAAGTTACCCATTTATTAAGTAGTAGCCACTTTTTAATTACGCCAAAGAGTTGCCCGTGGTTTACTAGCTCTTCAAAGGTTATATTGCCAATTTCTTATATGGGTCTGTATTGTGTGTGATCTCATATTCATTAGTTCATGTGCAACCCTCAACCAATTGGGTTACACACAAGGAGAAGTGTTAGAGTATAACATTATCCCTCACCAAAATATCTTGAGAATTATAGCTAGAATATAATGACTAGGGACAACTCTTTGCATTACCAATTAATTTTGGTTTGAGAGCTTGTTGTCTTTATATGCAAGAATTTAGGTCCATTTTATAATCTAACATTTTTTTGCCATGATTTTTCTTTTCTATTCTTTTAAGTGCACACATGCATGCGAGGTAATCAGGGTAGTGGAAGGGAGTCATTTTGGTTGAGAGTTAACAAGCTGGAAGTTTGACAGTAGACCAATTCCGAATTTTTTTAAATGTTATTTTTCCTACCATTCCTAGATTTTATTCAAGTACTCTATAATTAAATATATAAATGTCCATGCCAGATTTTCATGTTTTTATGACTTGCATCATACTTGATGCAACTTGACCACATGCATATTTTATCTGACTTAAGATTTTCTCGAGAAGCTGAATCAATTGATGTATAAATGTTGACTAGCCTTTACCATAATACCATGTGATGTCATAGACAATGCTTAACCTAATTTTTATTCTAAATTGCTGTCTCCTTTCAAAGGCATAAACAATAGAATAATTTAGGTCGTCTTTCTACTTGTTTTTCGTAATGTCTTTTTACTTCCTGTTTACTGCTGCACTAATATGCAGTAATCATGATACTGTTATTTATTCTTATGCATTTTTAGATTACCTGCTGATCTGCCAAAAGCAGAAAAGGTTCTAGTTGTTGAAAGAGTTATCGAGTCCTTGGGGCTGCAGCATGTGAGGGATTCCATTGTTGGGACAGTGGAGAAACGGGGAATTTCTGGGGGTCAAAGAAAACGAGTAAATGTCGGGCTGGAAATGGTTATGGAACCTTCTCTGTTGATCTTAGATGAACCTACTTCTGGTTTAGATAGTTCTTCTTCAAACCTACTACTTAAAGCACTTCGTCGTGAAGCTCTTGAAGGAGTAAACATTTGCATGGTGGTACATCAACCAAGGTAATTATTGACATTCAAATCCTCCAAAGTTGTGCCCCTATGGTTAGGTATTTGTTGACTTGACATGAGCCCATTATGTCTTCCTCTGTTTTCTTAGTGCCTCTATTAAATTGCCAGAGCTCACTTTTTTTAGTCGAAAGTCGGTGGTTTTACTGTAACAATTGTTGGGTGTCATTATTTCTGTGCATATGTCACCAACTTATTTATTAATGCCTAATTTTAGTGGCTCTACAGTATAAAAGTGGATAAGTAGGCAAATATTGAAAACTGTTATTTGTTTTCCTTCCGTCATAGGAGGATTTTTCAGGACATCTTTGTCAAATATAGTTCAGTCGGAATTTTCCCAATGTACTTATTTTGCATCTCTATTCAATTTTAGGGGAACATTGTCTTGCTGACCATATTGTGGTCTATTTTTTAGATCTTTTAACCTCATCTGGAAACTTTATACGTTCGTTATAAAATAAAGCATTACAGGCTACATTTTTAGATCTTGGGAATTTAGGAAAAACAATGACAGTCTACCAAATTAGATTTGTAAAACATGATTTCTGTTTCCGTTGTTTTGTTTTGTTGCAATGGATGTATCTTGTAAAGCAGTACTCACAGAAAGAAAGATGAGTTTAACCTTTAAGAGTCAGGATAAAGGGAAATAGACATAATGTAAAAGATATATTAACTATACAAACAAATTGTTTGTATTTAAGAATGTTATTTCGAATCTGTTATCCTGTCGAACATTTTGGTATCAACTTTTCTGCTTTCAAAAATTCTTATTTTGTTTTCCCTCTCTCCCAAAAATGAGAGTCAACTTTCTCTTTTTTCTGATGTTCAAAACTAAGAGTTCGCGTTTAAAATCAATATACCAGATCTGACAGTATTGTTGACCATTGATTAGGTTAGAATCAGACTTTTCTTAAAAACTGACTTTTACTGTTTCTGAGTTTTAAAATGGACAGAAAAGAAAAGAAATTGACGAAAAATTTAAGTTTTCTTTTCAATTCTTATGTTTCTGAGTTTTTTAATAAACAGAAAAGAAAAGAAATGGAAAATATAATATATTTTTATAATTCCCATATTATCCTCAACTTTTAATATAATAAATTTTAAATTACTACTCATATTCTCAATTTTAAATTTTCTATTCTTTTCTATTAAAAACTCAGAAACAACACAAAGGAAAACTTCAAGTTTTATATTCTTTTCTTTTCTGTTTTAATTTAAGTTTTCTATTCTTTTCTTTTCTGTTCAAAACTCATAAACAGAGTGTAGATGAACTCTCAATTTGAGGTGGAGTACCCAAAATCACCTTAAGCTTACATTTATTTCCCTTTTCATTCTTCCAGTTTATTCTTATGTGTGAAAACATCTCACACCACTACTCTCTCTCCCTCTCCCCCTCTCCCCCTCTCCCCCTCTCCCCCTCCTCTATCTTACTTCAAGCGTCTCAGCAAAAAAGAGTTGTAAACCCATTTAACTTTTTTATCATTCAATATTCTATTGTTTGGTGTAGTTATTTTATTTCCCAAGTAAAAGAAGTTGATTTGTAGTTACCATGGATTATTAGTTTGACCATTTTTCATGTTATACCTTAAAAAATCTACTCAGTAAAGACCTTGGTCAGGATTTGCATCACCTCTGAAGAATTCCTATAATAATGGAACCACTTCTGTTTACTAGTGAAGATATAAAACATAGCAAACTAGAATTTGAGGCATATTTTAATGGCAGGCCATGTTCCGCTTGCTTTTACTAAACAATGTGTTATTTTCTTTGCTTCAGCTACACCTTATACAAGATGTTTGATGATTTGGTACTTTTAGCAAAAGGTGGTCTTACTGCATATCATGGACCAGTGAAGAAAGTAGAGGAATACTTTGCTGGGCTTGGGATCAACGTCCCTGACCGTGTTAATCCTCCAGATCACTTCATTGACATTTTGGAAGGAATAGTAAAACCGAATGCAAGCGCAGGAGTGAACTACAAAGAACTTCCTCTTAGATGGATGCTTCATAATGGATACATTGTGCCACCAGACATGCTAGGTTCTACTGGACTAGGATCATCATCGTCAGGAGATAATTCAGCTCATGGAACAAGTCCTTCTGCTGCAGCGGCGTCTGAAGGGAAATCTTTTGTTAGGGAACTATGGCAGGATATAAAGACAAATGTTGAAATTAGGAAGGACCATATACGACATAATTTCTTAAGGTCATATGACTTATCCAACCGAAATACTCCCGGTGTGTTTCGGCAATACAGATATTTCCTTGGAAGGTAATGAAATGCTCTTAAATAAGTTTCTTTTTTCTTTTCTTTCTTTTTTTTCTAAGTGTTTATATAACTTTCTACTAATATCTATAATATGAGAATTAAAATTGTCATACGTATAGAAAGGCTAGTGCTCCAGATGAGTCTTTATTATCTTTCTTAAAAGAACCACATCCAGTACTATTAAATCAATGATTTTGTCTATTCTATTTTCAAATATCCTTTTCCTGGTTTTAAGGTTGTGATTATCTGCTAGAATGGTGGTGTCTCTAATCCCCGCTCAAGTTTCTTCAATGTAATACCTTTGAACAGATTGTTATGCTGTGAAGCAGGAAATTGATCAGACATTATTGTCCAATGAGGAAATTCTGTGTTACATGGACTCTTCAATTGAGGGTGAACTACCCATGTCGACATGGCCACATGGGTGTGGCAACTGGACACTCCCAATTAGCTTAAAATAGTGAAAATGTTCAACCAAAAAAAGAAAATCCAGTGTCAGACACTTGCCCGCACCCGACATGAGTCCCTAGTCCATAGTCTGCCCAGGAAAAAAAAACTGTGTATCCTTTAGGTGCCCACTCTGAGTTAGCATTTCTGTTTGACAATTGGCATCCAATTTATGTGATGTAACTGGTTTTACAGGGTCGGTAAGCAGCGGCTGCGAGAAGCTAGGTTACAAGCAGTGGATTATCTTCTCTTATTGATAGCTGGAGTTTGCTTGGGAACACTTGCTAAAGTGAGTGATGAAACGCTGGGGGCAACAGGATATACTTACACTGTCATTGCAGTTTGTAAGTTTGAAACCTTGTCTCTTTGCTCTGTCATGCTACATGTGAATTAAATTCATCTTTTAAACATGTTCACTTATATTCGATTGAACAGATTTTCACTTTGCCCTAAAGTACCCATGTCCAACACTTGACACTCGGACAAGGGTATGGGTACTGGGCACTTGATTTTATTGTAAAAAATTGGCAAAATTGATGAGTACGTGTGTCAGACTCTTCAAAATACCGTTTTCAACCGGACACTCCATCTTAGTCCGTGTAACATAGCTTATATTTAACTAGATGGCCCTCTGCCTAGGTACACACTGGACATTATCTAAGATTCCAGTATGTTTTGAATTCTCATCATCATAATTATTACTTTTTCTTTAGGATGTATAATTAATTCTAACAACACATCTGTGTGAAAGAGCCTTTATGGTTTCTTAATGTATTTACATCACATCCTTCATATCTTCAATCATTGAAATTGAGTTTCTTAGTACATATCATCTTTATATTATAAGGAGCAGAAATTATTCTTATACATCCAATAATTGGGGTTATAGGTAAAGACAAATATAGAACTTGCACATTTCTACAAGAATGATAAAGGAGTCGTATAATCTTCTAGAATTCCACTTTTAGTGCAGCATGAAACCTTTGGATTGATTACATACAGTTTCTTATTTACTATTTGCAACATAGCTATTATATTCAATCTGATGTACTCTTTGTATCAAATTTGAAGGATCCAAGCTTAAGAAAGCGTCCTATGGTATCAATATTTTGTTTTATAGATGAAAGTTAAGTTATGCCAATTTTAATAAACAATAAATGTTATATCTATCATTTATGAGCAGATATACATGACACAAAATTAACCAGATTGAATCTGTAAACAAACATCAAAAACAGCATTTTGTATTCGTTTCTACTACTTTGTTGATTTTGACTTTGCATTAATATGAGGAAACAATTTTAAAAATATAATTTGCTTGACATCATGAAAAACTAGACCAAGAATGTTAGTATTCTTTGTTTTTATAATAACAAAGGTCTGAATATCATGACTGAGATTGTAGATGTGGCTAGAAAGTAAAAAGATTCCGATGTTTTCTGAAATGCCAAAATCACAAGTTCAAAAAGAATCTGAATCATATATGTTTGGAAATCTTTGTTTTGTATGTGCAGGAGTCAGTAGTTAACGACACAAAAATACTTTGACTAATGATTAATAATGCTATATTTAATTTAAAGGTCATGTATTTTGGTTTTTAAATAAAATGTAGAATAAAACCTTTAATATTAATTACAAATATAATCATCATTCAATAAGGATTTTGTTATATTCTGATGAATATCTTTTAATAAATATAATATATATATATATAGCAAGGATCAAGTGCATACCTCTTATCTTACTCACCCGTGCTCACCCCCCTTTAGCGACAGACCCGGCGACGGTTTCAGTCATACAACCGTCGTCTATACTTTTAGCGACGGACAACATATATAGCGTCGCTAAAAGTATAAACGACGATTGTATGACCAAACCGGCGGGTCCAAAAAAAGGGGTGAGCACGGTGAGTAAGATAAGGAGTATGCACTTGATCCGAGATATATATATATATATATATATATATATATATATATATATATATATATATATATATATATATATATATATAATTAAACCTACTTGAAGTCGAAGGAAAATCTGCAATTATCACCAAAAACACATAAATTGAAGTGTTATAAATTGTGAATTTGTATGGATTGCCTGCCATCCTGCAATTGTATAATTTATTTGTCTATACACATGGAAATAGTAGAAATAATGCCTCAGCTGCTCAAATATTTATTAATTCATGTCTTTCAGCTCTCCTCAGCAAGATTGCTGCATTGAGATCATTTTCTCTAGATAAGTTACACTACTGGAGAGAGAGTGCTTCTGGCATGAGCAGCTCGGCTTACTTTCTTTCAAAGGATACAGTTGACCATTTTGGTACAATTGTAAAGCCCGGTGTTTATCTCAGCATGTTCTATTTTTTCAACAACCCAAGATCTACGATATTTGATAATTACATCATTTTACTTTGTTTGGTGTATTGTGTGACTGGTATCGCCTATGCACTTGCCATCTACTTCGAACCTGGTTCAGCTCAACTGGTGCACATTCTGAACTTAATTCATGCATTACTTTATATTCTTGATGAAAATCCCTTTAGTTTTACAAGCTGCTTTGATTTTTCTGCAGTGGTCTGTGCTACTTCCTGTTGTCTTGACTCTCATTGCAATACAGGAAGAAGATGGAGTTTTTGACAGTGTAAAAGGTCTATGTTACCCTCAGTGGGCTATAGAGGCATTTGTGCTGGCAAATGCATCAAGGTTAGATCTAGCTGCCCATTGTCCATTTTTAGTTAGTTTAAAAGCATAAGTTATAATACGCATTCAAAAGTTTGGCTCTCAATCGCCCTCACAGGATGGTACCTTAGTTATGTGAACCTGATATTGATGATGTTGGCTTTAGCGTTTCAGAAAGTAGACACTTTCTGCAATTAAGCCATTAGTAAATATGTATCCACTCTTACATTCATATATTTTCAGTCTCTTCCAGAACCCTGAATACCTAGGAACGTAATGGGTATTGACTTAGTTTTCTTTCCTTAGCTGGGGTTCTCAAGAAAAACTGAACAATTTAAGAAATTTCACAAGTTCTGGATCAGTGAGAAGCCTTCATATATCACTAGTCTTGTATACAGCAGAAACTTTGTTGCAATCTGGTGAATATTCTTAGGTTCTAATTGATGATTTCCTTTCCTGCCAAACAAAGTTTGAGAGAGTGAGAGAAACAAACTAATTACTTGATTAAACTTCAGCATGAATACAATTGGAGTGGAACTGAATTATATTTACCCCAATCTACCTACTTCAACTGTTTGGCTTACAATTTCAATTCCAGTTACCAATTGCAACACTATCCATTCAAGAGGACAGTTTAACCAGTTTCTTTCCATAAAATTTGTTAGTGATGTTGGGTTATGAGTTACCAGTGCTTTTCTTTTCCATATCGAGCAAGAAATAAATATGCAACATAATTGGAACTTGAAATACATACTCTTGGATCAATTATGTTTTGTTGAATAGTTGCAAGATATCACTGCTTCTTAATTTGCTTGGTTGAAAACCTTCTTCCTTCTAGTTTCTGCTTGGATTTTCACTCCAACAAGCATTCATGATTTTTAGCGCAGAAACACTTGTATTTTGAGAAGTATGATGTTTGTACAATTCTGCAATTGTTCTTTCAGGTATTCTGGAGTGTGGCTGATTACAAGATGTGGTGCACTATATAATTCAAAGTATGATCTTTCACATTGGTATCCTTGTTTGATAAAGCTACTTCTCGCTGGTTTACTTAGTCGTGGTTTAGCCTTTTTCTGTTTGGTAACCTTCCAGAAGAAATAAATCTAGTCCATCATTCTCTTGTGGTTACATATTTGTATAAAGTATAACATACAGACACTCGATTTAAATTTAGACAAAACGGTCTGCAAAGAGCAACACCTCTTACCGAGAATCTGCATATGAAGATCTGATCCAGAAATTGTACAGGTTCTGGAGGATGTGACCAAGGTATTTTTTCTGAGGCTGTTCTGTGAATTAATTCCTCTGTAAATTGTATCAGTAACTCTCCAAAGAGGTCTCTTGTACTAAACTTGATATCAGTAATAGAAATGCATGCAAATCTTTTAGATGCATAAATTTTGCAATTCAAAATTTGTTTATTTTACGCGACTGTCAAATGTCAACTTCCTACATTTCTGGACGAAAATTGGAATGCGCTGCTTCGTTTTCTCAGTTTATTTAGACAAAAGGATATATGGAGATACAGTTAACAAGAAAATGTCACTAGTTCACTTCAACTCCCTCCCTGTATTCAATTTACGTGCAATAGAATCATCTGTCATGGTAAAACGGATTTAAAAAAAAAACAGAAATAAATTTAGGACATTTCTTGTTATTTACAAGCTCCAGCACAAAATCAATACTAAACACCAATCCATAGAAACTGTATGGACTAGTGAAGGGGCATACAAGCTTGTATATAGTTTGGCCCCTCTAAAATTCAGCAGAGGCAAGAAGGCTTGTATTTTGCTGTTTCCCTTTAGGATTTAGCATATCACATACCTCATCAGTATGCCTAGACACGGTACCAAGTTCAAACATTTGTATATGCTGATCCTTGTTAATGTAATTCCTCCAATTCTTGAATGTTGTTCTTCATTCTTCTTCTTTAATAGATTTTAATGACAAATGGAAACGATTCTGCACGATGAAAACTTTTTATGGAAAAAGCTAAATATACAGCGATGTACATGGAAACTATGTTAGCTTGAAAATAGGAGAACATTTTGTTATGTAAATCACTAAAAATAGAAGCTTCATCTCCAAATCATATCTCCCATGAACTTGAGAGCTGGAACACCCCTTATCTCTACATCAACTAGTGGTGCCTGGATTAATGTTAAACCTGCTAGTTCTGTCCTCAGAGTATAAATGGAGCATGATTAAAAAAAAATTAGAATGTCAAAGAATAAAACAAAATTCATCCCACTTAAACATTTATTTTTTTAACAGGATATCGAGAAGCACGGTGATTATTATGCAACTACAATAAAAAATATTTGCTATGGTCCTGTGCTTTTCAAGGAAAAGTCCATGGCAATATAAACAAGAGCCCCTTAGAATCCATCTGAGTAATATTATAATTCAAAAAAATTAATTAAATCATAAAATAATTAACCCAAATACCATAATTAGCACAACTGATTAACATAAGAGAACAATCTTTCCCATATTAATGTGACTAATGACTAATTTCACCTTAGTTTTTCTATTAAACTTTTTAATGGAATTGGTCTTGGGGTCCTTTTTTAGTAATAATGCAAGTTTGAGGGTAAGTTTTGCTATAAAAAAAAATGTTTAGGAAAATGGGTTCATAAAAGGCATACAAATTGGGGGGTTGGGTATGCATGTCAGTCTGAAAAACAACCTAAGGCACTCTTTTAACCAGAACTAATTTTGATAGAATATTATTTATATTAGATATTATTATGATGGATTCTACTGGATACTACAGGGAAAATGAATAAATTTAACAGTTGGCAACAGGAATATTGCAGCCTATTAATCCAAATGTTACCTTCCTTCTAGTTGCACAAAATTTGCAATCTGTTGCAGATGAAGGTAGGACCTGATTAACTATAAGCCTTTGTACTGGAACTTTTTCCTTCTTCACGGATGCATGCAACCGTGAAGATTCACTAACCGCCATAACCTTACATAAAAAACCATATAGCCATAAGTGGTTATTAAGGCATTACTCAGAATCAAATAACCCTCGAGCATATAAGCACATTTTCTGCATGATGAATTGTTGTTTAAAATTCAATATTTTCAAACAAATAAAGACTATGGATCTCTTCGAATAAAAATATTTGGGGCATCTTATTCTTTTGAAAATGGGACAAATGAGAAAAACTGCCTTAGAATTAATGGCTCGAGTAAGGACTTGACTACTAAAGGTTCATTATGGTCTTGCTTTGCAAACAATTAAAGAAGGGCGTTTTTACTGTGGGGATTGTCACTATAACAAACTCTGTGGTCTGCGTGTCACGAAAAAGCTCTCGAACTTTAGCCATCCTTTCCCTTAGTTGCTCCAACTTGTCAGTCTAAGGAAGAAAAAAGCACACAATTGTTTAGCATTTAAAACACTTGAGATAACATGTTACAAAAGACTTTGATGCTTACGGCATCTTGTCGCGCCTCTTCTTTCCCGAAAACAGATTTGATGGCTGAAGTTGCTGAGGCTATCTTCTTCTTTAGCTAAAAGAAATTATTATAGATGGTAGGTGAAAAGTCAGTGAGACATTAAATAACGTAGAACAACAAACCAGATCAATTACACACTCTTATACCCATGCTTTACATGCAATAATGGAGACTCTAATGGTTTGACAACATAGAGTGACGGGAAATGGAGTAACAGATACAAAATCAAACTTAGATCTTAATTATCCTTTTTAAGATTGATCTTTTATTCTAGGCTTTCCACTTATACTCAGACGCACATTAACTATATTTTTCACTAAGAGATTTGACTCGAAACATAGATGTAGGCATTTACCAATATAAAAAAAAGTACAAACCTTCATTATCTTGCCTATGGATGCATCCAGAAAGTCAGGCAAGGACAAAAACCGAAGTGTATGTCCCTATTAAAAACATTTTCATAAATAAAAATATATTTACTAGCTAAAGAAAGCTAAAGTTCCATGAACTTTTACTAACCATGGGAGCTGTATCAAAAATGATCCGTGTAAACTTACTATATTCTTGTGACTCAACAAATTGCAGAACCTGTAAAGCAGCTCTATGGTTAGTAATAAAATAGCAAGAAAACTTTCACATGGTGAAAAAATGAGAAATATGAACCCATACACTACCATCTGATAAACAATTAGTAGCAAATTAATTTTACATGCCTTAGAAATTGCAATAGCCTCATCTAGACCGGGCGGAGGTGTATCCAAGAGTTCTCCCAGTTTCAGTTCTCCCAACTATAGCAAGTTTAAAAGAGAAAAATGATCATATAAAATGGCATACATGTCAAAAATCAAACAGAAATCTCAAGTTAAATAGCTGAATAGCCGAATAGCTGATAAATAGAGAGGGACAGATCAAATTAGATCTCTAGTATGTAGAAGATGGAAATACTCTCCTTGGTCAAAGTCAACCACCCAGGGTACTTAGAAATTTGAATATAACTGCTCTTGTATGCATGGTACTCTAATAAAGGAACTCCCCCCGAGGTGGAATCGTAGCAGGGAGGGAAACCCTATCCGCTCTTACCTAGGCAGCTAGGTCGCTATTCCTGTCAAAGAATAAAGCAAGGCATTGACCTTTCTATCTTATGAACTATGAGCCTGAGCTACTCTACTGAGCTCAAGCTATGAACTCTTGCTTAACCTCACTAGGAAGCTAAAATAGAGTCCGTTAAGGCCACTCTTTAGCTTCTTTAGTGTTTATACATTATGTCTTTAACCGTTCATTTAAAGCCTCTTATTTGTATAAGGTATACAGGGTATGCACCATACCCTGAAAAATACTTGAACAGTTGTACCTTCAACATACTAAAATAATTATCTGTCAAAGCACTATTATTTAAATTTTATCCTCCACAAGTGACTTGATTAGCCCTTGGTCATGTGTGTTGTTAAGAGGGCTAACTGGACCTCAAACAATGAAGAGTTGAATACTTAATCACTAAATTAATTAGGCCCTATCTTGTAACACAGTCACAAATATAGCAGTTAACTACTTATTGTGCATATAAAGGACTAGGAAGCAGAATGATTTCAAAACTTGACTTCAGAGAAATTTATCAGCGGAGATTTTCAATACATAAAAAACTATATCTTACTTAACAGGAAGAAAAATAAAGGAAGGGAGTTTAGTTAAAACAACAACAACGAACAACTTCGTCGAATGTTCTCACCTGGTCACCAAGCATTCCAAGGCCCATGCTATCCATTAAATCTTTGACGCCACTTCCACCATACTTTTGACTTGCGCTGCGGAATTCATCTCTAGCGTTTTCAGGATTAATCTTATCACAGAGACAAAATTTTATCAATTATCCTCATCGACCTAACATGCTTAGATGAGAAAGAAGACCTATCATGATTTATGGGCATACTATAAGTACCTCAAGGGCAAATAGGGGAGAATCCAATCCTTGAACTGGAACAAGCATCCCTCCAGTTAAATCCTAGACAAAAGTACATATTATAGTAAGAACTTTTTCAAACAAACAAGAGAAAATTTGAAAGTTAATATCAGAAAAGTAATTTTTTCAGTTTAAAAATACATTTGGATACCTGATCAAAAGAATCACTTAATGAGTGAGCAGGATCAGTAGAAACCACAATAGTGGGATGGCCATGGTTTGCAAACTTTACCGCAAGGGATGCAGCGCAGCTTGTTTTACCAACACCTCCCTTTCCACCCAACATGTAATACTTTCTCTGGTTATCAGCAACCATTATATCAAACTGGGGAACAGCTTCGGAAGGACCAGCATACGATCTCACTACAAAAAATCAAGTGTCACAAAGACTTCAATGTTGCTAGCTTGAAATAGCTTTACGACATGTTTGAACATAAATGCAACCTATGGAACAAATGCATGATAGTAAAAGGTAGTTTGGCAATTTATCAAACAAATAGGGGGCAGAGACTTGGTCATCTACTCAATTGATCCTACAGTTCTCGTAGAGGATCTGCTCCAACCTGGGCCCAATAACTTCCCTTGTTAAACCGTTGAAGGCATAAAAATCATTTTTTAAAACAAAAACATGCAGAAATCCAACAAATCACAAGACACGAGCAGTATAAAATTGGCTAGTGTGTATGTACTTATTCATCCAGTACAATGTCATAGTTATGACCATTATTAAATTTTTTGGATTTCCATTGCCATCATTTGCACGAAAAGGTACTCATTCTTTGGTTTTTCTGAACTCTTGTGCACTTCCTATCTCCAGTAGCAATCCTTATATTCTAGACATAATTGAGAACCATTAATTAAACTATGAAGTTTACATACAACAAAAACTCAATCAACAACTAAGCCTTCCTTAGGCAGCATAAATTCCATAGCTTGAAACTACAATTTGATGGAATCAGTATAGAGTTACAATTAGCATTCCCCCAATTATAGTTAAATAGTACAAATACCATACAATAACACATTAAAAAAATATACCCCTTAGAATTCAATCACAAGTAAGCTTTCAATGTATTCTCAACAATTTAAATACTCAACTTCATAGTTTCTAGCCACAAGAGTTTTAATTATTAAATTAAAAGCAATAACACCATATTCTTTGAACCAAAAATAATACCAGCTCAGAAAAAAATCACTAACACTCTAACAGTATATACATATACCATTGAAGACCATAAATGCAATAATACATGGGTAAGTATTGCACATAGATACAAATATGCATATGTCCACCAAGCTTTTACCTTGAAAAGGGTGCCTGTAAGTTTTTCTTGTATTGAATAGAACAGAGACGGAACTAAATCTTGAAATATAATTTTGGGATTTGGATATGTGACGGAACACAACGTGAGCTGCCATGGCCGTGAACTTTTGGGAAAAAAATTGCAGGGAATTTTTGACGAGGGGAATAAATGGAGGGAAATGGAGTCGGGAATTCAATACTTGGAAAATGGAAATTATGGAATTTACCCCTGAATTTTTACGGCTGGAGTTGGACCTGCTCCGTACTTCCTTTACCGAGACACGTGCACTGCACATGTTCAACTTAAGGCCTTAGGGTTTTGTTTTAATCTTTTCCTCTTTTTTTTTTCTTTTTTTTTTTTTGGATTTTATTAGTGAATATAGGAAATTAGGATAACACAAGGGAAAATGTGTACTGTTATTAAATTTTATCCGAGTGTTAACAAAGAACATTTTTGCAAGTTTAAATTTGAAACAAAACACAATTGAGAAAAATACAACTTTAAGGCTAAAAATAAAATTTTGTAAAACTTTGAAGAACTCTTTTACAGTTAACTATTTATTAATATTCCATTTTTCATTTCCCAAGTATAAGTTAGGAAATTTTAAAATGAGTAATTTTATTTTGTATCCCCCAAGTTTACCTTATTTGTACATTGCATCCTGTAATTCAAAATGTTACACTTTACATCCTAACCTTTAGAAAAATCAGCATATTACACCCCTGACCCAAAAATTCTTGTGTATAGAATGGTTGATCTGAGATTGATCTGAGAAGAAGATGGAAGCTCGAGTTCATAGCGGAAAGATATTTCCAACCCAAATTTTTTAAAGGTGTGTTAATTTAAATTTTGTTATTATTCTTATCATATAATTGTTTGGTTATACGCATTATGTTTTGATTCTTTGTTAACTTGTGATTGGATACCATTTTTGTTACCTTGATTTGGTATTTTGGTTACTTTTTTATGTTGTTATGGTTACCATGTATTTCTTAGTATATACATGGTTGACTAAAAAGCTGGTTTTTAGTGTACACATTGTTTATGTATTGGTTACCATTAAAACATATTTTTGATTCTTATCATATAAGCTGTTTGGTTTTTCATTAGTATATTTTTTTTCTTTGTTAACTTATGATTTGGATACCATTCTTTTCTCTCGATTGGGATTTTGGTTACTTTTATATGTTGTTTTGGTTCTGATGTATTTGCTTAGTATACATTGGTTGACTAAAGCTGGGTTTGGTCTACATGTTGTTTATGTGTTGGTTACCATTAAAACATGGTTTGATTCTTAGCATATAAGCTGTTTGGTTACTTCTTTAGTATATTTTTTGGTATACATGTTTTGTTTACTACATAAAATGGTTTGTACTACATGTTGTTTATATTTTGGTTATCATTAGATTATATAATATAACTTTTTGATTCTTTGCTTTATTATGGTATGGTTAATGTTATATTATGATATGATAACTATTATTGTCTTGATCGATTTGGGATGTTGGTTATTTGTTATAGTCTGTTTTGGCTCTTTGTGTAATTGTTATATTATGTTTTGGTTAGTATGCTCTTATTTGTTAGTCCTTTATGTAAATGTTTATGATATAGATATTGTTTATATCTGATTCTTAATATTATGTGTAATCGATTTTGTTTTTATTTGCGATTTATGGGATTTTTCTTATGAGGAATGCAATTCATTGGAAAAGTTATATATTGGTGACATGGAAGTCCCCGACATTATTATCGAGAAATTGAACTCAAGTCGGTTGGAGAAGTTTAAGGCATCATTAGTTTGTGGATGTATTATTTTTGTAAATAATAAACCCAGTCATAATAAACCATGTATTTCTTAGTATACATTGATGTATTATTTTTTGTAAAGTCCTTGAAACATAACCATTTGTTATGGTTAGTGAGTATAAATGTTTATTGGAGCTTATGTAAATGGAATTACATATTTGATTATATAATCAATTATTTGACATTGTTTGTTGGTTAAATATTAAGTTGTATACGATACATTATTTGAAAGGTGCGATTGGTAACCAAACATGCATAGAAGGGTAACCATTTTATTTTTTGGTAGTAACGGATAATTCTGAAACTTGTATCGGGGACATATATCAAGTGTTAAATGTACGTGTGAGAGTATACATGGGTTGCCTAAATCTGGGTTGGATATCTGAGTTGTTTACATTTTTGGGTTACCATTAAAACATATTACAGGTTACTTTTCATATAACTATTTGGTTACTTCTTTATTATGTTTTTGATTCTTTGTTACCTTATGGTTTGGCTCTTATTATTGTGCCCTCGATGTGGGATTTTGATTCTTTATTATTTTTATTACGGTTAATATGTAATTGTTTAGTATCATGGATTACCTAAAGGGGTTTCATTACATGATATTTATGTTTTGGTTACCATTAAAACACAATTACAGTTCTTATCGTATAATTATGTAGTTCTTGTTTTATTATGTTACATTATAGTTCTTGTTATTAGTAACGAGATAATTCTAAACTTGTATCGGGACAAACATCGATTGTTAAATGTACGTGTGAGAGTTTTCATTTATATATATGGTTCTTATAGATCTCATATTAAAATAAAAATAGTTTGAGAGGTGCGAGATTGGTATCGAAACATGCATATAAGGAGTAACCTTTTAGTTTTTTATTAGTAACCAAATAATTAAAAACTTATATCGAAACAGGTTATCAAATCTTAATGTACGTGTGAGGTTTCCCATTTATCTAGGTGATGGATACTTTTAAATTACATAGTTATAAAAGTTATTTGGAAATGGTCGATTGGTAACTAAATATGAATATAGAGGTAACCATTTTATTTTAGATGGGTAACCAAATTTACATAAAAATATTTCAAAAGCAGTTACCAATTGTTCGATGTATATGTTTACTTTATATTGACAACTCATGATGGAATCAAAAATCAAAATATTAATCAATAACAATTTTAATTCTTGTACACCATCAAAAATGTTACCCGACCATGTATGGTTAATAGTTCTTAACGATAAACAATTATATATTCTGTATTTACACTCTTTTTGTTTATGTTAGTTGAAGTAAAAGCACAAGCTGGAATCATCTCCATAGTCTAACAAGCTGAATAAACATTATAAAGTAACCAAATCAATATTAGATATAACAAAGCTGCATAATCTTAGTAACGAACATAAACAACATTTTTACATTACCATTTTGAAGGCTAAATGATGGAATTTGACCAAAAAACATGTACATCACAAGCAAAAGCTGGTGACTTTTGATCGTTAGCCCGTTTCAATGAAATTAGGCTCAAAAATGCCAAATCGACACTCAAACTTGACAAAAATTACAAATTGCCATTGGATCAAATCTTTCCATAATCTATCAAATCTTTCCATAAAGCTGGATCAAATCTTTCCATAAATGACGTCTTTCTCTTAATAGCATCAATTTATTACCAACTAAAGACTAGCGGTTGTATGAAGTTAACGATGTAATCGATAATTAACCATCGATATAAAACAAACCCGTATAAAACACACTAATATTATCTGATAATCATAACAACATTATCTGATAACCAAATTTAGATTAGTCGATCGATATAAGTAACGATGTATTTAATAAGTAACCATCGATGTATATATATACTTATAAGTAACATTATCTGATAACCAAATTTATATGTCTTAAAAGATCCAATGATTCTTGGGAAGGTAACGAATGTATTTAATAAGTAACCATCGATATAAAAAACATCGATAGAATATACATTTAAAGTATCTGACAACGAAATAAACATTATCTGATAACAAATCAATAATAAGCGATAACCAATTTGTATGTACTTAGTAACGAATATAAAACATATTTTTACATTCATTTTGCAATCAAAATAGTCGATTATCTTGACTTTGTGACCAATCGAAAAGCGAAAAACTTAAGAAAGGTAACTTGATATCTGAGTATATAGTAACCACAGGGGTAACGAAATAAACATTTAAAGTATACAACAACGAAAATAAACATTATCGATAACGAAATCAAGAATAAGCGATAACCATTTCTATGTTCTTAGTAACGAAATATAAAACATATTTTTACATGCATTTTGCAATCAAAATAGTCGATTATCTTGACTTTGTGACCAATTAAAGAAGCGAAAAACTTAAGAAAGGTAACGATATCTCAGTATATAGTAACCACGGGGGTAACGAATAAACATTTAAAGTATCTGACAACGAATAAATATTATCTGATAACAAATCGATAATAAGCGATAACCAATTTATATGTACTTAGTAACGAAATATAAAACATATATTTACATGCATTTTGAAATCAAAAGCGATCGATTATCTTGACTTTGTTACCAATTAAAGATCGAAAAACTTAAGAAAGGTAACGATATCACAGTATATAGTAACCATTCAGGTAACTATATGCATATAAACTTTAAACTCAAATACCTCGATTATACAAATCTATAATGAATCAATCAACAATCAACAATCAAAGTTATTCTGGATTTTGATTCTTGATCTTTGCGGTTGGTGTTGATCTTGCGATTCTTGTTGATATTGCGGATCTTGCGATCTTGCGATTCTTGTTGATCTTCCCGATATTGTCCAGATCTCGATTTGCATCATGGTTGGAGAATTCTTCTTCTCGATCTGTTGTTGCTCTGTTTTTTTTTTCTTGACGATCTCAAAGTTGCCTTTTTTCTTGATAGCGTGAATTTAGAATACCAGGTTTTTAGTTGAAAATATGTTCGGGAAGAATATTTCACGAAAAGATCTTTGGATGAAGTGCAAATATCAAGGATATTCCACCAATTTCATGGAGTATAGAAGTCAAAACTTTAACCAACCGAGTATAATAAAGAATGGAATAACAAAGAAATGATCACCATGCATGCGGTACTTGGCATGACAAAGTTATTCAACGAATAATAAATAACGGAACTCAGTCGAGCGTGTCTGCGCAAGCGGGATATTCTAACGAATAATAAAGAATGGAATAACAACGAAATCACCATGCATGTGGTACTTTGCGTAGACGAGGTTATTCCAACAAAATAATAAATCTGAAACTGGTCCGTGCGTAAAAGCGCATGCAGACGGATATTCAGCGAGAATAATAAAAGGCGGAACCAGTCCCAAGTAAAACGCATACAGAACATGATATTCCAACGAATAATAAAGAATGGAATAACAATGAAATTTCACCATGTATGCGTGCTTGGCATAGACAGTTATTCGAAAGATAATAATAAATAATGAAATAACGAAGAATTTCACCAAGTATAGGGTAGACCGCGTATACAGGTTATTCCAACAGAATAATAAAGAATGGAATAACAGAAGTTCTCTTCATGAATATGAAAAATAATACCCCTTACCTTATAAAGAAGAGTACTTTCCAGACGGTAGAGGCGGGGATATACTTGAAGAAACTTGCACTTCTGCTTCAAAGCTTTCTTAAGCGCTAAAGAAATACGCTAAAGATAGAAGAATAATTCTCTCTCTACAGTTTCTTTCTCTAGAGTTTCAGTGAATTCGTAAGAAATAATGAAGGAATGATGTAAGACCCCAAATTATTAATAAATGAAATTTATTTTTCTCTAATTATTATTTTGAAATAGTAAGGGTTGATTTGATTAATGTGGATAGTTATGGGTAAAAAATCATAAATATTTGAATAAGCAAGTGGTTATAAAATATTCATTATTGTCGGGAATATTAGTTTGGTCGTGGAATAATATTACGTCTTATCGGGGAATATTAAATGCGGCGTCGCGATCTTTTGTGGGCCCAATAACGGAAAGAGATTGGATGAAGAAAGCGACAAATATAAGTTGTTTATAAATAACGGCGTGGTTATTCAGATTATCTTGTTGGAATACCCGTGTTTAAAACACACTAATCTGGCGTTGTTGAGCGATGGCACAGATTGCACCAATTATTGATTCTTACGTGAAGGCCTTTACTCAATAATTGTTCTGATGAATTTTATTCGATATTTTATTTTATTGATTCAATAATTCTTTGCATTGATATTTTATATTACTTGTTGTTTGATAATTGTCATTCTGCGATATTTTCCATTATCGAAGCAATAATTCATATTATCTGAATAATATTATTAAAAACATTATTGGCAATGTCTAGAAAGTTACATCTAAGGAGAGGTTTGATCACCTACAATTGCTTGGCGTCGATGGGAGAGATCCTTATTGGAAAGCCCTCTTTCTTGAGGAGCGACACGGTTGCCCGATCTTGTGATTCTAATAATATTATTTGTGAATAATTAATTATTGATTTATATGATGAGGAAAATATTAATTTTATGTGGATATAGATGGAGAAAATTTTTAATGTGACAATTGTTGAAAATTAATACTTTATCTTTTTACGATAAAATAATTCATTTAAATATATTATTTTAATAATATATTAACGGTGATATTTTTATAATGAATGTGGGATATATGAGTATATGAGGAGAAAAGAATATTTTGTGGTATTAAATGTTTAACACATATTTTGTGTGTTGGTGGACACAATTATTAATAGAAATTTGATTATAGCACATAAAATCACCCGTTTGTGGATTTGGTTTAATTTACATTTGGAATTTAGAAAAACTTTCTTACTGCAAAGTTGTAGAAATTGAATTTCCTATAAAAAAGTCGCGAGATTCAATTTTCGATAAAAGGGCTATTTATTATGAATTATTGAAGTTAGAAACTCAAAATAATTAATTTTTGAAGTTTAAAATATTTTTAATATGAAAAACGTTTTTGGTGATTTGAGTGTGGGTCTTGCATGTGTTTTAATAGCTGAATTCAGATGCTTGATTAAGTGGGAAGTTGTAGAAATAATAATAATATTATTAAATTAAATTTTCTACTTTGGTCTTTCTAGCATTTTCCTATAAATAGGGTCTTTGGTTAGAATTAAAAATCACACCGAATCTGAAGTTTTCTCTCTATATTATCGAGTATTCTTGTGAGTATTTTGAGTATACTTTGAGTATTGCTTTATCTGGTGCAAGTTCAAGTCATAGCTTTATATCCTGTTTGACTTTCAAGGGTAAGGGATGTTATTTTATTCAAAAATGATATTATTTCTTCAATATCATTATCTTTAGAAATATTGGTTGAAAAATTTTATCAAATTTGGAATTTTTTCATGTCGAGATTACTATTCATGAGTTCTTATTCACGAGTTCTTATTCATAAGTTCTTATTTCACGAGTCTTATTCACGAAGCGTGAAGATGTTTTTGTGAAATTTCTATCTTTTGGTGTCGAGATTCTTATTCACGTGTCGGCCTTATTCACGTATCTGACCTTTATTCACGAATCTGACCTTATTCAATTAAAAAATAAAATTTCTTCTTTTTGTCCAAAATATCTATTATGGATACTTAGCTTTGATTGAATCCATGTTTTGATCATTCTTGAATTTTACTCCACTCGATTACTTATGAAGTATTTTGAACTTGGATTGTTTAAAATACAAATCCTTAATATTTGTTCTTTTGTTTCCTTGGATTCGTTTCCTTTAAAATATTTTCATCATCCTCGGTCTAAATGATGATATTCTTGAATATCTTTGGCACATGGTGCAAAGATGAATGATTTTTTGATGAATATCTTTGGCCCAGTGTGCAGATGAGCAGTGTTGAGATGAACATGGCCGGCCGATTAATATCTTTGGCGTGGTGCAAAGATGAGCAGTGTTTAGATGAACATGACCAAGTGATGAATATCTTTGGCTAGGTAGTGCAAAGATGAATATTTGATTCGGATATATATTGATTGATGTTACGGGGATAAAATATCGATGATGAACTTTTAAATTCATATATAGAAGATAGTAGTTTGCATTCTCTCTTAACTCTTCTAATGAATTGTTGTTTCATTGCGATTTGTTGATTTAAAAGCTGGTTTGTCTATTGTATTCTATTAGATTTTCCTGTTGGAGACTAACGATAATTTGTTGTATATTATCTTAGTCATAATATTCTTCTTGGGCTAGTTGAGCTCACCCTTTTCCTTTTGTTCCATTTTTCTTCTCAGAAGGCGAGAATGTAGCGAGTACGAGTCGGGGTATGGAATGATGGTTATAGAGAGAGTTGTTTAGTAGTCCTCACCATTTTTATAAAATAATGTATAAATAATTATGATGAGGATTTATTTGGGTATGTATATTGTCTAGAAGACAATAATTGTATTTAAACTCACATTATATATGTTATAAAAATATTTTGCACGACAAATGTATTAATAAAGTTGTAGTTATTTACATCTTATGTATTTGGCGACTTAGAATGGGTTGGATGGAATGGACCTATTTTAGGCGTCACGGTTGGTATCGAGCTTGGATATGATCTCAAGATGGAATAGAACTAGGAGGGAGGCAGTAAATCCTTCCATTAATGTGTCCTACTAGCTTATTTGTTGGTTGGTTTAGTATATAGGGATATTGTGGCGCCCCAAAATAGGTCCATTCCACAATTAGCATTACGAGTAAGCTACAAAAATACGTAGTGCGAAATCTACAACTTTATTAATACATTATGTCGTAGATCGACAAAATACTTCTATCAAAATATTGATCATCATTTTAATGAATGGTGAGTCTTCAATCTCTAGAACTTCAATCCAGGCTAAATCTTCGTCATAATACCGCATTGAACAATGGAACATTTTACAAAAAATGGAATATATGACTAAGATAATTTAAACAAATTCATCTTTGCAATTCCAGGTTTTAAATCGATATCATCATATTTCATTCATTAAAATGAAATTTATGCCTTTAAAGTTCATCGTCCCGATATTTTATTATAACATCAGATAATATCATTCGTATCTTTTGCCTTCTGAATGAGAGTATTCATCGTAACATCATTCGTCTTTTAAATCATATTCGTCAATCATTGAAAAAGATATTCGATAAAGCGAGATATGATGAAAATATTTTTTAGCTTCTGAATGAGAATATTCATCATAAATCAAGTCAATTCGTTTTATCCCTTTAATAA
The DNA here is from genome assembly GCA_020205605.1 of Panax ginseng. Taxonomy (NCBI): domain Eukaryota; kingdom Viridiplantae; phylum Streptophyta; class Magnoliopsida; order Apiales; family Araliaceae; genus Panax; species Panax ginseng. Next base: position 13,054,794 of record CM035131.1, on the reverse strand, counting down.
CATCATTTAAGGCGAGGATGATGAAAATATTTTTTAAAGCGAATCGGTGAAACAAAATGACAAGGATTAAGATTAAGTTAAATATTCGTTTTATCCGCGTCGAAAATACCTCAAAATAATCGTAGTGGTGTAAAATTCGAGAATGATCAAACATGGATACAATCAAAGCTAGTATCCATAATAGCATTTTGGACAAAGATTTTCAACAATATTCGGCGTAATGATATTGAAGAAATAATATCATTTTGAATAAAATAACATCCACTTACTTGAAAAATCGAACAGGATATAAGGCATGATGACGAACATTCTTTTTGATATAGCAATACTCAAAATTATACTAAAAATACTCACAAGAATACGCTTGATAATATGAGAGAAAACTTTAGTTTACGGTGTGATTTCATTTTCAATTCTAACTTTAAGCCTTTTTATTTATAGGAAATTGCTTAGAACACCAAAGCGAAAAATTTAATATAATAATAATATATATAATCAAAATTCTCTACGCACAAATCTGGTCCAAACTTCAGCCACATGTTAAACTTTCAAAATGAAAAAAACGTTTTTGTAATTAAAAATATTTTAAACTTCAAAATCAATTATTTGAACTTGGAACTTCAATAATTCGATAAATAGCCCTTTATCAGAAAATTCTAATCTCGCGAGAGTTTTATAGGAAATTCAATTCTCTACAACTTTGCGAGAAGAAAGTTTTTCAAATTTCAAGCGAAATTGACCAAAATTCATAAGCAGACGATTTTCGATACATAATTAATTTTCTATTCGAGAATTGTAAACACACAAAACATATATTAAACATTTAATACCACAAAATACTCTACCTCCTCATATACTCATATATCCCACATTCATTATAAAAATATCACTAATTATATAATATATGAATTATTTTATCGGAAAAAGATAAAATATTAATTTTCAGCAATTGTCACATTAAAATTTTTCTCCATCATATCCACAAAATAAATATTTTTTTTTCATAATAATCAATAATTAATTATTTTAAAAATAATATTCTGAGAATCACAATCTTGACAATGCGGTAGTTCGAGGAAAGAACTTTCGATAAGAATTTCTCTTATTAGTAGTATGATTAGGTGACGAACTTCTCTTGATGCGAACTTTCTAGACATTGCCAATAATGTTATCTAATAATATTATTCGGATAATATGAATTATTGCTTCGATAATGAAAAATCTTGTGTAATGACAATTATTGAAACAACAATGATATAAAATATCAATGCGTGATTATTGAATCGATAAAATAAAATCTTTGAGCGATAATTCACGTAACCATTATTGAGTAGTGCCTTCTTTACGTAAGAATCAATAATTGGTGCAATACCTGGTAATCTCTTCTTGTGCGATAGCAGCGTATTCTTGTGTTTTAACCATAGGGTATTCAACGATTAAAGCAGTAACAACTACTGCAGTTATTTTAAACAACTTATTTTATCGTTTTCTTCCTCGATCGCTTTTCCGTTATGGGGCCCACACATGGTTTCTGCGGCGTCGTACGAATATTCTGACAAGCCGATCTGAATATTCCACGCGACCAAACGAATATTCTCAAAATGATAATGAATATTATATCACCACTTGCTTATTTAAAATATTTAGCGCATTTTACCCATAGCTAACCACATTAATCAAATCCACCCTTACTTATTTCAAAATAATAAATAAAAGAAATTCCTTTTTATTTAAAAAATTTGAGGTCTTACAACCTCCCTCCTTATGAAATTTCGTCCTCGAAATTGGCGTATACGTACTGGTATTTGAAAAGATGAAAATACCTCGCTTTCGTTTCGTTTCCAACTCTCGGGTCATTTCCTCGATAGCATGGTTTCTCCACAAAACTTTAACTTGTGGTATAACCTTCGTCGTGTAGGACATCTCTTCCTTCCTATCCAAGATCTTGGCAGGTACCTCCTAAATCGTTAAGTCTTGGTTATCTCGTCCGGGTTCTAACTTCATATAGCGTGGTTCAGGTCATCCACGTATTTACGTAACATCGATATGTGAAAAGCGTTATGAACAGCGTCATACTTGGCGGTAAAAGCAGTCTATAGGCCACGAGTTCTATTCGATCGAGAATTTCAAATGGATTAATAAATCGAAGGTTTGAGTTTTCCTCACTTCACCGATTCTCGCTTTTGAAATATGAACTTCTTGCGCCTCCTTCTTGAAATTCATCGACTCTCGGTGTGTAGCTTGAGCGACTTTAACTTTATCGATTAAAATCGATTATACTAAGTATATCATCACGTGGGTACCTAGAGTTTTCATCTCCATCTCTATTATTTGTAAATTATCTGAAATTAGTTTTGACAATATCGTACTTTCGTCTTGTATCGATCTTCTACTTTCAACACGTCGGCTACCACCACGTTAAACTTTTCGAGGATGGCGTGGTTGGAACATGTCTTTGAAATGAGTCTCTCTTGAGTTCTTGAAGCTCTTCCCACATTCTTTACTCCATTCGAATTTTGTATCTCTACTGAGTCAAATTTGCGTTAATGGAATAGCGATTGAGAATATCCTTGACGAATCTCAGATAATAACCATTAAGCCTAAAAGCTACGTATTTAGATTCTGAAACTTAGGTTGTTCTCAATTGTGACTCACATCCCAATCTTGGATAGCGTTACAATGACACCTGTCGGTTTACTATTGCACGAATATGGTGTCCCTACGAATGCGGCTTGATGCATTCCACAAAGGAAGTCACCGGATAGAGGCTCGGGTATCAACTTCTGATTGGGTTTTAACTCACGAAGTTCAATAGGAGCCATTCGATATGAGATTTTAGAAATGGGTTTTGTCTGGGATTTAAAGTCGATACAAATTTAATATCACGCTACGGGAGTAGGCGAAAATTCTTGAAATACGTCGGGAAAAATCAATAACAACAGGGAATATTATTCAAATCGGCGTGTCTTTATTCAAATCCATAACATGGACTAAGAAAGCTTGACATTAGTTTTTCAATAAACAAATGGCTTTATAATTTAATATGAAAGAGTTTGACTTGATGGTTTGGTTGCTTGAATTGAATAACGAGTTGCTTAAGAATATGAAAACTAATAACCTTACGAAAGCAATCAATTTTGGCATGATGAGTAGTTAACCTTAAAATCACATCAAAAACAAATATCTCTATAGAAATAAGGTTAACGGTAAATGTGATAGTGCCAACTGAATCAAGCAAGATTTACAAACAACGGATGTAATAAAAGTTTCTCTTAGAGTCTCCACGAGATAGGTCAAAGTCTAATTTCTCGTAGTCGAGTTCAAGCGTTGAGCCTTGACAGAGATAAAAAGAATGGGTAGAAGCAGGTATCTAGTAAAGGTATAAACTTAAAGAATTTATAATTAACTAACGTCTAAAACTTCGTTAAGGGTTCCTCCATTTTTTGAGAAGTCACAGCAATACTCTTCCAAAACAGATTGATTTTGACTTTTACGGGACATCCTTTTGAGTCACCATCCCCATTGGACTTGGTTTATTCTGGTACACTCTCGAGCTATATGTCCTTCCTTTTCACAATTATAGCATACACAGGCTACTTGTGGCGGTTTGATGATATGTCCCTCTTTCCGCATTTATAGCATATAATGGGGGTGGTGTCGTTCTCCTCCCTTGGAACCGATTCTTCTTTGGCCGTGACGTCTTCCATGGTTATTGTTGAACCTTCTCTTCTTGAAATGTCCACTTGAGTCACCTCTCCTATTATCATGGCCCACGATTACCACCCAGAGTGGTTCTACGCCTTTGTCCGTATTCTTTCTCCCCATTGGTTATCATCGTTTGATGATTCTTTCATCGCAAATATGACCACAGTTGTGGTCCTCGGTTGAACATACTAGTTATCATATTTCTAATAATTGAGCCCTGTTTACAACATCTCGAATATAAAGAAAATTTATGAGAGATAAGATATTGTCGAATCTCGGGTTTTAGACCCTCGAAACATACGCGTCATTCGTTCCTCATTTTCCACCAAATGAGGTGCGAACACTGAACAACTCATAAACTTAGCCTCATCTCTTGAGACAAATCGTGTTGTTACTGCTCGATCTAATAAACTCCACTTCCTTATATATAGCGAACACTTTCGAGAAAGTATTTGTCATTAAATAGTTCTGAAACGTCTCCCAAGACATCTTTGGCCTTGGTGGATGGAGTGCGCTTCACGAGACTCCCACCAGGTGATCTGCCTCACCACGGAACATAAAGGTGGCGAATGGAACCTTCATTCCTCTGTGCATCCCAGACATGAATATCTTGGTGATTTGCTTGACCCGTGTTTCCGCCATGATCGGATCGAACTTTCCTTTAAATTACAGTGGTCCCGACTCTTTGAAGCTTGCATTTGTGACAACAGTGAATTGCTTATCATTTCCTCCTATGTTTTGAACACGAGTCTCCTCGTCTAATTTTGCATGAGCTAGCTTCTAAATATCCCCTCGTTCATCATCTGCTTTCGGTGGTGTTGTTTACGAGGAACATTGCCAGCTGTTGCGACGTTCTCCTCGTTGGTAAATACAGGCATCTCCACGGTCTCATTCACTCCATTGTTAATATTCTCGATCGACATTCTCAAATCTTTGTCATAAAACAAGGGTTAATTAAGAAAATCAATATATCACATAATATCCTATATCTTAACCAACTATCAAATAAGCTTAGGTAGGACACCTTTAGCGAAGGATTTTCGTCTCTCCCTCTGGTTACATTCCCGATCTCCGCTTGGAGAGATCATATCCCTAAGCTACGATACCAAGCTGTGGCGCCCCAAAATAGGTCCATTCCACCCAACCCATTACGAGTTGTCAAAATACATGATGCGAAATAACTACTGACTTTATTAATACATTTGTGGTGCAAAAATACTGACAACATATATCTTGTGAGTTTAAATACAATTATTGTCTTCTAGACAATATACATACCCAAATAAATCCCCATCATAATTATTGATACATCATTTTACAAAAATGGTGAGGACTACTAAACAACTCTCCTAGAACTTTCATTCCATACCCCAGGCTAGTAATCGTTATATTCTAGCCTCTGAGAAGAAAAAATGGAACAAAAAGGAAAAGGGTGAGCTCATTAGCCCGATAAAGAATATTATGACTAAGATAATATACAACAAAATTATCGTTAGTCTTGACGAGGAAAAAATATAATAGAATACAATAGGCAACAAGTTTTAAATCAATATTATGGAAAATAATAATTCATTAGAAGAGTTAAGTAGAGAATGCAATCTACTATCTTACATGTATGAATTTTAAAGTTCATCGTCAATATTTTTATCCTGTAACATCAATCAATATATATATACGGAATCATATATTCATCCTTGCCTTTCTACGAGCGAGGACGTTCACCGATTAGTCATATTCATCTAAACACTGTTCATCTTTTGCCTTCTGGGCCAAAGATATTCATCGAAATCATTCATCTTTTGCCTACTGAATGAAAGATATTCATCGAAAATCATTCATCTTTTGCCTTTCTGGGGCCAAAGATATTCATCATAAATCATTCATCTTTTGCACTACTGGCCGAAGATATTCAATAACATCATTTAAGGCGAGGATGATGAAAATATTTTTTTAAAGAAATGAATCGATGAAACAAAATGACAAGGATTAAGGATTAAGGATTAAGTACTTTGTTTTATCCACGTCCAAAATACCTCAAAATAATCATAGTGGTGTAAAATTCGAGAATGATCAAAACATGGATCTGATCAAAGCTAGTATCCATAATAGATATTTTGGACAAAAGAAGAAATTTCATTTTTAGATTGAATAGTCTTAGTATTCTGAATAGTCTTGGTATATCGTGAATAGTCTTGCAGTATCGTGAATAGTAACTCCGACACCAAAAGATAGAAATTTCACAAAAAAAACATCTTCACGCTTAAGTGAATAGTACTAAATGAATAGTAACTTTCGTGAATAGTAACTCATGAATAGAATAATAGTAACCCCGACATGAAAAGTTTCAAATTTGATAAAAAGTTCGAACCAATATTTCGGCATAATGATATTGAAGAAATAATATCATTTGAGAAGAAAATAACATCCACTTACCTCGAAAGCGAGTACTTGGTTGAAACACTTTGGATATAGGCTATGACTTGAACTTGCCGCAGTATAGCAATACTCAAAGTATACTAAAAATACTCACAAGAATAAACTTGATAATATAGAAAGAAAACTTTAGTTTACGGTGTGATTTTCAATTCTAACCTAAGCACTTATTTATAGGAAATTCTTAGAACACCAAAGCGAAAAATTTAATATAATAATAATATATATAATCAAAATTCTCTACCACACAAATCTGGTCCAAACTTCAGCCACACATTTAAATGACTTTCAAAATGAAAAAAAAACGTTTTTGTAATTAAAATATTTTAAACTTCCAAAAATCAATTATTTCGGAGCTTCGGAACTTCAATAATTCACAATAAATAGCCCTTTTATCAGAAAATTCTAATCTCATGAGTTTTTATAGGAAATTCAATTCTCTACAACTTTACAGAAGAAAGTTTTTCAAATTTCAAACAGAAATTGACCAAAATTCATAAATGAGACGATTTTACGATTATAATTAATTTTCGATCGAGAATTGTATCCACCAACACACAAAACATATATTAAACATTTAATACCACAAAATACTCTACCTCCTCATATACTCATATATCCCACATTCATTATAAAAATATCACCGTTAATATATATATAATATATGAATTATTTTATCGAGAAAAAGATAAAATATTAATTTTCAACAATTGTCACATTAAAAATTTTCTCCATCTATATCCACATAAAATAAATATTTTTTTTCATAATAATCAATAATTAATTATTTTAAAAATAATATTACGAAATCACATCTTGACAACCAGGTAGTTCAGGAAAGAGGGCTTTCGATAAAAATTTCTCCTTATTAGCGCCGCTTGATTAGGTGACGAAACCTCTCCTTATGTTAACTTTCTAGACATTGCCAATAATGTTATCTAATAATATTATTCAGATAATATGAATTATTGCTTCGATAATGAAAAATCTTGTGTGTAATGACAATTATTGAAACAACAATGAATATAAAATATCAATCTGACAATTATTGAATCAATAAAATAAAATACTGAGCGATAATTCTCAGTAACCATTATTGAGTAGTGCGCCTTCTTACGTAAGAATCAATAATTGGTGCAATCTGAGTATCTTCTTGTGCAATAACGCGATATTCTTGTGTTTTAACCAACGGGTATTCCAACGATTAATAAGCAGTATAACTACTGTATTATTTTAAACAACTTATTTTTGTCGTTTTCTTCCTCCAATCGCTTTTTCAGTTATGGGGCCCACACATGGGCTGTCATGCAAGTCGTGCGAATATTCACAAGCGATGCACGATTCCACGACCAAGCGAATATTCTCAAACAATAATGAATATTATATCACCACTTGCTTATTTAAAATATTTAGCATTTTACCCATAACTAACCACATTAATCAAATCCACCTTACTTATTTCAAAATAATAAATAAAGGAAATTCCTTTTTATTTAAAAAAATTTGGGGTCTTACAGATATATTGATTTCCTTAATTAACCCTTGTTTTATGGCGAGATTTTTGAGAATTTCCAGCGAGAATATTAACATGGAGTAAATGAGACCGTGGAGATGCTCGTTTACCAACGAGGAGAAGCGTCTGACAGTGGCAAATGTACTCCTATGAACAACACCACCGTGTTAATGAGCGAGGGATGTTTAGAAGCTTTTTGCGATTCATGCAAAATCGATCGAGGAGACTTCGTGTTCAAAATACTGAGGAGGAAATGATAGCAATTCACGGGTGGTAACGCGATTCAAAGAGTGGGACCACGAGTGCAGGGAAAGCGGATCCGATTAAAGGCGGAGGCGTGGGTCAAAACAAATTACCAAGATATTCAATGTCTTGGGATGCGGAGAGAAATGAAAAGTTCCATTCGCTACTTTTTTATGTTCCAGAACGAGGCGATTCTTGGTGGGAATCATGAAGCGTACCCATCCATTTTTGTTCGGCATATCATGGGAGACGTTTGAAGCAGATTCAATGACAAGTACTTCCACGAAAGTATTCGTCATATGAAAGAGGTAGAGTTTATTAGACTAGAACAAAACAACATGGCGGTGTCCCAATCGGGCGAAGTTCGCGAGTTATCGAGTTTACACCTCATTTGGTAGAGAATGAGGAGCGAATGGCGGGATGTTTACGAGGTTTAAAACCCGAGATCGTCGATATCTTATCTCTCGTAAATTTTCTTTATATTTAGATGTTGTCAGCGAGGCTCAATTATTAGGCGAGATAAGCGAGTACGTTCAATGAGGGACCATAACCGAGGATCATCTAGAAGATATTCATCGAATAACGATAACCGGCGGAGAAAGAAAAAAGATTCGGACAAAAATGGTAACCACTCTGGTGGTGATCATAGCCATGAAAATAGAAGAAGCGAGTCGGGAGGAGATTTTAAAAAGAGTAGATTCAACAACGACCATGTGAAGGCGTCGGCGCCCGATGTAGCAATTGGTTCCAAGGAGGAGAAAGACCACCGTCAAGTATGTTACAAATCTTGGGAAAGAGGACATATCATTAAACCCCCCACAACAGTTTAAGGTATGCTATAATTGTGGAAAAGAAGGACATATCGCTCGAGATTGTACGGTGTCGAAATCCAGTCCAGCGGGAATGGTGACTCAAAAGGAAGTCCCAGAAAAGTCAAAGTCAACGGTTCTGGAAGGCGTTTATCGTGGCCGGTTAAAATCGAGGAACCCGAACGAAGTTAGCACAGGTTAGTTAATTATAAATTCTTGTGAAGTTTATACCTTACTGAATCTGGGTTCTACCCATTCTTTTATCTCTCTTGCTTGTGCTCAACATTTGAACTTGACTACGGAGAAATTAGACTTTGACCTATTTATGGAGACTCCGTTAGGAGAAACTTTCATTACATCCGTTGTTTAGAAATCTTGCTTGATTCAAGTTGGCACCATCACATTACCTGTTGATCTTATCTCTTTAAAGATACTTGCCTTTGATGTGATTTTAGGGATTGATTGGTTAACTACTCATCATGCCAAAATCGATTATTTTAAATAAGGTTGTTAGTTTTCATATTCTAAGCAACTTTGTTATTGAATTCAATGAAATCAAACCATTGAAGTCAAACTCTTTCATATTAAATTATAAAGCCATTTGTTTATTGAAAAGCGAATGTCAAGCTTTCTTAGCCATGTCATGGACTTGAACAAAAATATGTCGATTTGAATAATATTTACATTGTTAGTAAATTTTTCTGACGTATTTCTGAAAAATTTCTTGGCTTCTCCCGAAGCGTGATATTGAATTTGTATCGACTTTAAATCCGTTACAAAACCCATTTCTAAAATTTCATATTGAATGGCTCTATTGAACTTGAGGAGTTAAAACCCAAATGTAGAAGTTGATACTGAGCCTTTATCTGGTGACTTCCTTTGTGGAATGCACAAAAGCCGAACTCTCGTAGGGGACACCATATTCGTGCGATAGTAAAGCGATAGGTGTCATTGTAATGTCTTATCGAAGGTTGGGATATGAGTCACGATTGAGAACAACCTAAGTCGGTAATCGAAATACGTAGCTTTCAGGCTTAGTTGGTTATTATCGGAGATTCGTTGAAGGATATTCTCGAATCGCTATTCCATTCCATTACTTGGTGACTTCGTAGAGATACAAAATTCGAATGGAGCAAGGAATGTGGGAAGAGCTTTGAAGAACTCAAGAGGAGACTCATTTCAAAGACGTGTTACGACCATGCCATCTGGAAAAGCGAGCGTGGTAGGCGGCGTGTTGAGTAGAAGATCATATACAAAATCTGAAATGCGATATTGTCAAAGACTCATTTCAGATATATTTACAAATAATAGAGATGGAGATAAAAACTCTAGGTACCCACGTGATGATATCTGAGTATAATTGACTTTAATCGATAAAGTTAAAGTTGTTCAAGCTACACAGGGTGATGAATTTGAAGAAGGAGGTCAAGAAGTTGTTATTTCAAAAGCGAGAATCGGTGAGGTGAGGAAAGCTCAAACCTTGATTTATTAATCCATTTGAAATTCTCGATCGAATAGGAGCTGTGGCCTATAGACTCGTTTCTGCTTGAAGTATGACGCAGCGTGTTTATAACGTTTTTCACGTATCGATGTTACGTAAATATATAGACTGACCGAACCACGTCATTGAGTTAGAAGCCGGACGAGATAGCGAAGACTTAACGTCACGAGGAGGTACTGTCAAGATCTTGCATAGGAAAGAACATATCCTATGTCTGAGGTTATACCACAAGTTAAAGTTTTGTGGAGAAACCATGCTTTATTGAGGAAATGACACGGAGTTGGAAAGCGAAAATGAAAGCGAGGTATTCTCATCTTTTGAAATACCAATCGTCGTCGTCAATTTAGGGCGAAATTTCATAAGGAGGGAGGTTGTAAGACCCCAAATTATTAATAAATGAAATTTATTTTCCTCTAATTATTATTTTAAAATAGTAAGGGTTGATTTGATTAATATGGATAGTTATGGGTAAAATCATAAATATTTGAATAAGCAAGTGGTTATAAAATATTCATTATTATCGGGAATATTAGTTTGGTGGTGGAATATTAAATGCTGTGGGAATATTAAATGCACGACGTCGCGATCTTTTATGGGCCCCATAACGAAAGCGATTGGATGAAGAAAGCGACAAATATAAGTTATTTATAAATAACAGGCGTGTTATTCTGATTATCTTTGTTGGAATACCCGGTGGTTAAAACACACTAATACGCGTTGTTGAGCAAGAAGGCATTAGCTGCGGTATTGCACCAATTATTGATTCTTACGTGAAGGCACTTTTCAATAATTATTCACGATAATTCTTATTCGATATTTTATTTTATTGATTCAATAATTGTTGCATTGATATTTTATATTCTTTGTTGTTTGAATAATTGTCATTTACACATATTTTCCATTATCGAAGCAATAATTCATATTATCTGAATAATATTATTAGAAAACATTATTGGCAATATCTAGAAAGTTACATCTAAGGAGAGGTTTGGTCACTTTTGCTTGGCGCTGAGTAAGGAGAGATCCTTATTAGAAAGCCCCTCTTTCTTTAGGAGCGACACAGTTCTGCAATCTTTGTGATTCTGTAATATTATTTGTGAATAATTAATTATTAATTTATATGATGAGGAAAATATTGATTTTATGTGGATATAGATGGAGAAAATTTTAATGTGACAATTGTTGAAAATTAATATTTTATCTTTTACGATAAAATAATTCATTTAAATATATTATTTTAATAATATATTAACGATGATATTTTTATAATGAATGTGGGATATATGAGTATATGAGGGAGGAAGAATATTTTGTGGTATTAAATGTTTAACACATATTTTGTGTGTTGGTGGACACAATTATTATCAGAAATTTGATTATAACTTTAAAAATCGCTTGGTTTGTGGATTTTGGTCAATTTTTGTTTGGAATTTGGAAAAACTTTCTTCTGCAAAGTTGTAGAGAATTGAATTTTCTATAAAAAATCGCGAGATTCGAATTTTCTGATAAAAGACCTATTTATTATGAATTATTGAAGTTCCGAAGCTCCGAAATAATTAATTTTTGAAGTTTAAAATATTTTTAATATGAAAAACGTTTTTGGTGATTTGAGTGTGGGTCTTGCATGTGTTTTAATAGCTGAATTCAGATGCTTGATTCGTAGGAAGTTGTAGAAATAATAATAATATTATTAAATTAAATTTTCTACTTTGGTGCTCTAAGCATTTTCTATAAATAGGTGCTTGGGTTAGAATTAAAAATCACCATTGAAATCAAGTTTTCTCTCTATATATTATCGGCGTGTTTTTGTGAGTATTTTGAGTATACTTTGAGTATTATTTATCGGTCTTGAAAGTTCAAGTCATGCTTTATATCCTGTGTTTGACTTTTGTCTTAAGGGATGTTATTTTATTCAAAATGATATTATTTCTTCAATATCATTATGCCGAAATATTGGTTGAAAATTTTTATCAAATTTGGAATTTTTTCATGTCGAGTTCTTATTCATGAGTTTCTTTCATTCACGAGTTACTATTCATAAGTTAAGTTATTTATTCTGAGTCTTATTCACGAAGCGTGAAGATGTTTTTTTTTGAAATTTCTATCTTTTGGTGTCCGGAGTTCTTATTCACGTATACGACACTTATTCACGCGATATCTGACCTTTATTCACGAATACGCCTTTATTCACGAAAAAATAAAATTTCTTCTTTTTGTCCAAAATATCTATTATGGATACTAGCTTTGATTGAATCCATGTTTTGATCATTCTTGAATTTTACTCCACTCGATTACTTATGAAGTATTTTTGAACTTGGATTGTTTAAAATACAAAATCCTTAATATTTGTTCTTTTGTTTCAATTGGATTCGTTTCCTTTAAAATATTTTTCATCATCCTCGGTCCTAAATGATGATATTCTGAATATCTTTGGCACGTAGTGCAAAGATGAATGATTTCTTGATGAATATCTTTGGCCGTAGTCTGCAAAGATGAGCAGTGTTGAGATGAACATGGTAGGTGATTAATATCTTTGGCTTGTAGTGCAAAGATGAGCAGTGTTTAGATGAACATGACCAATGATGAATATCTTTGGCACATGGTGCAAAGATGAATATTTGATTCGAGATATATATTGATTGATGTTACGAGGATAAAATATCGATGATGAACTTTTAAATTCATATATAGAAGATAGTAGTTTGCATTCTCTACTTAACTCTTCTAATGAATTGTTGTTTTAAACTTGATTGTTGTTTTAAAAGCGGTTGTCTATTGTATTCTATTAGATTTTTCCTGTTGGAGACTAACGATAATTTGTTGTATATTATCTTAGTCATAATATTCTTTCTTGGGCTAGTTGAGCTCACCCTTTTCCTTTTTGTTCCATTTTTCTTCTCGGGAGGCGAGAATGTGGCGCGAGTACTTAGTCGGGTATGGAATGATGGTTATAGAGAGAGTTGTTTAGTAGTCCTCACCATTTTTATAAAATAATGTATAAATAATTATGATGAGGATTTATTTGGGTATGTATATTGTCTAGAAGACAATAATTGTATTTAAACTCACAGTATATATGTTGTCGTATTTTGCACGACAAATGTATTAATAAAGTTGTAGTTATTTCTGTACTATGTATTTGGCGACTTAGAATGAGTTGGATGGAATGGACCTATTTTGGGGGCGTCACAAATGAGATTTTATTTATAGAAGAATGGACTGAATAATAACCAATCAATGAACGGTCCAGATCAATTTACTTTAAACGGACGGTCCAGATTGGTTTATAATAAAATATAATATATTCTATTTATAATCTAATAAAATGAATAACTTTTAAAAAAAATTTACTATACAAATACTATGCAGACACTATGCAAATACTATGCATAATAAAATATAATATATTCTAATTATTGTCTAATTAAACGAATAACTTTATAAAAGTATTATGTTTTATATAAAAAGATTTTACTATTAGCCTTTAATAAAACCAATAACTTTATAAAAGTATTACATTTTATATAAAAGTTTTTCCATTTTATTACATTAATAATACTAAAAAACAAAACTTCATCATCATTATTATTATTCACACTATTAATCGACCGTGTCGTTCCTGGGAAAGAAGAGGCTTTCCAATAAGAATTTCTCCCTATTGACGCCGATTAGGTGACCAAACCTCTCCTCGATGTAACTTACAGACATCGTTAATAATGCAAATAATAATATTAATAACTTCGTCATCTCAATTATAAAATATCAACAATAATTGAATCAATTAACGTGAGATACTTGTCAACAATTACTAAAGCAATAATTGAACAAAACCGAAGCGACTTCTCACGTAAGCATCAATAATCAATACTGGTGTCTACTACTTGTCTGAACACAGCGTATTTACATCTTTTTAACACCGGGTGTTTGACAAATTAACGGTAAAACTTCCGTAGTTATTTTCATAAAAATATTTTATCGTTTCTCGATCCGACAATAATTTTGTTGTGGGGTCCACCAATGATTGTCTTGCGTCATCTGAATATTCCCTGCTTTAAAACGAATATTCCCCACCAATCGAATATTATATAACAACTTGCGTACTTTGCAAAATTTATAAATATTATCCATAACTATAACATTATATCAAATTTATTCCATAATATTCAAAAATGATACTTATAGAAAATACATTTTTATTCATAAAAATTGGGGTCTTACATGTAGGATTTAATGACGCGTGATTTTAGGAATAGTAATATACTGTGTTGTTTTATTTCTGTAATTATGTTGTGTGTATTTTATTTTTGTAATTACTTTCTAATTGTTGTATATTAGTCTTAAGGACCCTATAATGTATTGTTCAAGCTCGGTCTATATGAGATGATGAGTTTCAGGTCTATTTTTAAGTAAGCCTAAATTAAAAAATTAAAATTAATAAACTACAAATAAATAACAAAAAAAATACATCTTATTATTTAAATAACATTAGCTCATTTTGAAAACTAATTGATAAAAATATTAAAATATTTGATGACGGAATTTTTTTTTCAAGTTTTAAGAAATCGTGAGGTGATTTTAGAAAATCCGACTTTAATGTCGACAGGATTTGAAAAAAATTAATATTGATCCTGTATTTTAAAACAAAGATAGGTGAGTACAACATATGGTAATTTATGGATATTTTTTGGTAAGTTTTCAAATATATACATAGTAAACATATTTATTAGATTAATTAAATTTAATATCAATTTTAAATTTAAAAATATTTTAAAAAATTAATCCTGGAAGGATTATAACATATGGTAATTTACAGATATAGATCGGTAAGTTTTCAAAAGCAAACAATCTATTAATTAGATCGAAAATATAATAATATACCATTTTGTAGTTTTTATTATGCTTAAAACTCTTTAAAGAGTCCTTGTCACGCTTGTAAAAGAAGGAAATAACCGCTAAACCTAAAATCAAACTGCAAGTGCACTCTACGCTAAACCCAAATAATAATAATGAAAAAAAAAAATAGAAAATAGAAAATCACCCACTAAGGCCTAAGCATAACTTCTGTTTGTGCATGATGTCCCACCACACCCCACCCGCAGCTAGACGGTTAGCCAAATATGTAAACAGAAGTAGTAGTCCTCCTAAAGAGTCTCTGATGATGAAAGCTCATTTTCATCTAATTAATATTCCCACACTACCAAAACTACTACACTACTACTCCTCCTCCATTAACAACCACCATCTACGTCTAGCTCTACACTTTTGCTTTAAATCCAAGATTTCTAAATATCAAACTCTTTAATTTCCTCCTCAAAACCTCAACCTTCAATCATTCCATTATATGTTATTCTAGTTAGTACGTTTCAATATTCTCTTAATCTCCAGGCTGCTGAATTATATTAAGCTCTAGCTCTACCTGGTGCGTGCAGCTCAGCTCCTTAACTATTATCGCTTCATGGCAACTCCGGCGTTTCATCTTCCCACCACCACCACCACCGCCATTAATGTATGTTCATTTCCGATCAACACACCTACGTACGTTTTGCCATCATGCTAGCTAGCTTATGATTAATTACATGTTAGGTGCCAACTACTATTGTTACGTACATTGTTATAATCTGATTGTCCCCACGGAACCTTAATTTTCTTGCTGGTAATTAAGAAAATAATTATTATTATAATAATAATAATAATTATACCTAATGTTTTATGTGAGGTGACAGATAGATAATAGATTTAGAAGAGATTTGCTAGCTTTTAGTTCTTATGTATGTATGTATGTATATTCTTTTAATTACTTTGGTTTGATTAATTGTGTTGTAGAGAAAGAAGAAGGCTACTGGACAGCAAAAGAGAGAGGAGCTTGAAAGAGAGGTATGGAATGCATGCTTAATTAAGTCCATCTTTAATTTGATTGATTCCTTGCGTGCATACGTACCTAAGTCATGGGTAAGCCGAAACCTACCTGGTCCATGCCATGAATATGATTCCTCCTTTTTATGTTGCGTTTAAATTGAATGAATGAAATGGAGGACAGAATAAAATAATTTTAATTAAGTGTATGTTTGGTTGTTGATATGGTAGTGGGTTTTGTTATATAATGACAAAATTATCACATATATATGTTCCATTGAAATGAATTTTATTCCACCTTCTACACATGGAATAAAAAAACAAAGGGATGTAATGAATTTTTCATTTCATTGGAATGATTTATCCTCCAAAATAATCATCAAATACACTATTCTTATTTCATTCCGTCATTTCTCTATTTCATTCCGTCAATCCAAACATAACATTAATATCATCCTATCCTAAATGAATAGTATTTTGTATTCATTATGAAATTTGTTATTTTCGTATATAAGTATTTTTTTCACAAATACTTGTCTAGCTCATGTAAGTGTTTAATTAGCCACTATTTATGTGAAAGGTATGTGAAAATATACTAACAAAAATGTGAAAATATACGAACAAAAATGTTTGTGAAATATTAGTTTATATGATAATACTACGATGATTTTACTAGTAATTATATAACTAGTTAGTATTGAAAAAATGGATCATTTCTTTATTTCTGGGAGCTAGGTACCAATAAATGTACTCTTTAACAATTCGTATTGTGATTCTCAGCATACGTATTTCAATAACAAGGGCATATTTGTCCAAAATAATATAATTGTCATGTTCCCATACTTTTTTACCTTATTAATATCTTATTGTTTGAAAAATGTGTCCTTTTAGGAATACTGAGGTACTAATCGCGTAAATTTAATTTGAGCAAGCATCCGAAAAAACCATCTGCCGAGAAAGTAAATTCTTTTGTTAAAATTGGGTACTTAAATGAATTAAACCTTTTTTTGATTCCTTCTCTCATTTTTAAATTTTGAAACTCGGAAAACAAAACTATACTAGTTTATCCGTTTCAAAATTAATGAGACATGCAATTTGATTTTTATGGTTAAATGACGGCATATTAATTTTAAAATTAATATGATTCATAAAAGTTTATAATAATTGTATCAACAAAAATTAAATAAATTTATATCAATTTAAAATTTAATATTTCATTATTTGACCTCAAAAATTAAATTGTATTAAGGGAGTATGCATGATTTCAAAGCTCAAACTTTAAATTGAGAAGAAATTAAGTACAACGCATTTAAAAGTATCAAATGCAATTTCCTTTTGCAAACAAGGAGAAAGCCTGAAGGCTACATGCAACAATTAATCTATTTTGTCGAGCATTTGTAGCAAAATAATATAGCTAGGGCTCACCATTCTCCGTCCTTGCCAACAAATGTGAAACACATTATATATGGAGAACCATGCATACTTTATCATCTAGCTTGCATAACTAAATGCATACATACATACATACATGCATATTTCACTTTTAAAGTACTCGATCGATGCATATGGAAATGCCTTCGACTAGCTAAGAGCTTATTCTCTGTATAGATTATAGGGTTAGAGATTAAATATTTATGTTGACAAGCTTTTATTACACACACACACACACACACACACACATATATATATATATATATATATATATATATATATATATATATATATATATATAGGTTTCGACACTTGATAAAATGCTGGATCACGAAAAGAAGGTGCACCAAATTTTGGATACCATGCAGAACGCACGAAATGTTTCTCCTCTTTCTATTCCAACGTTTGTTCCTCCAAAGGTAATCAATCATTTCTCATTGTTATTTTCTATTATACATTTTACTTTGGTGTAAAGTACGACCTGCATTTATATATAACGGATCCGGTTATGATGATTTTTTTTTATTACAATGGTTAATACAACATTTTTTATAATTAATGCAATAAAAGTTATAGTATAAATTTACTAGGGTGAAGTTATTAGTGTTAACTTCATCCTAACTGGATCCATATATAACTCACTTGAAAATTTATGCGAATTTGAAATGGGTTGATGGATATCATACATGAATGTTGTGACGAAATGAAAGTCATGCAACCTCTTTAAATATATATGTTCTAAATTATAAAATTATTATTGATATTTGAAAGTTAATTTAATTAGATATTTTCAAACTCTAGATTGATATAATTTATTAAAATTCTATTAAAAAAATGGTCATTTGTGATGGTCAAAATCCATTACAAAAAGTAGAAAAACCATCACGAAAGATTTACGTGATGACTTTAAGCATCACAATGGTCGTCTTGTATACGTCCAGCATGAAAGGTTTTACGTGATGGTTTTGACAATCACGCAAATGCTTAGTGCTTTTGTGATGATTAATACAATCACATTAACACGTAATCTATTGTGATTGTCAAAATCATCACAAAAAAACAAGATTTTAGGAAAAATGTAAGAACATGAATCTCTATTTACGTATAACGAGTATTACCACTACACCAATGTGACGCCCCCAAAATAGGTATACAACACTCATTCTGAGTCGCCAAATACATGGTACAGAAAGCAAACTACAACTTCAATAATACAATTGTCGTGCAAAATACGACAACACATACTGTGAGTTTAAATACAAATATTGTCTTACAGACAATATCAACACTCAAATAAGTCCTCATTACAATTATTCATACACTATTTTACGAAATTGTGAGGATTGCTAAAATATCTTTCTAGAACCATCACTCCATACCACGACTCGATCCTGCTTGTGTTCTCCTCACGAGAAAAAATGGAACAAAAAGAATAGGGTGAGCTCAACTAGCCCGATAAAGAATATTATGACTAAGATAATATACAACAAATTATCGTTAGTCTTCAACAGGAAAAATCGATAGAATATAATGAGCAACAAGTTTTAGATCAACAAATGCAGTTGGAAACATCAATCCATTAGAAGAGTCACGTAGAGAATGAATTTTACTATCTTCTAAGATTTAAAAGTTTATCATCATTATTTTATCCTGTAACATCAATCAATATACATCTTTAATCAAATATTCATCTTTGCACTTTCTGAGAAGAAGATATTCATTTATATCACCAAATCGGTCATATGTTCATCTCAACACCTGTTCATCTTTGCACTACGGACCAAAGATATTCAATAATATCATCATTTAAAACTGAGGATGATGAAAAATATTTTAAAGAAAACGAATCCAGTGAGACAGAAGGACAAATATTAGGGATTCGTATAACAGTTTATCCAAGATCAATAACGATCAAAATAGAATTCAAAAATAACGATCAAAACATGAATACAATCAAAGATAGTAGCCAACATAGACATCTTGGACAAAAAGAAATTTTTTTATTTTTCGGTGAATAGTGTCGTATTCATGAATAGTGTCGTATACGTGAATAGTAACCCCGACACAAAAAGTTCTAAATTTGATTAAAAAGTTCAAACCAATATTTCGGCATAATGATATTGAAGAAAATAATATCATTTAAGAAGAAAATAACATCCATTACCTCAAAATAATTGTCTTACGATCGGAATATCGGATAGAAAGTCGAAGGAAACTTGTGCGAAATTAAAGAACTCTCAAAGTATCAAAATACTCACAAAAATACGCTTGATAATCTAGAGAGAAAAGAAAACTTGTTTACGGTGTGATTTTCAATTCTAACCTAAGCGTCTATTTATAGGAAAATCTTTAGAACGTCATAGGAGACTAAATAATAAATTAATATTATTTCATTTCTTCTTTTCTACGCATGTTTCTTGACCAAGATCAGCCACCAGCCATCTTTGAACAAAATTTAGCAGTCCACATGTGTTAAAACAAAAGTGGGTCCCGCCTAATTTTAATAAAAATCATTTTATTTTTCAAAATTTCTATAATTCATAGAAAATAGTCCGTTTATCAGAAAAATACGAATTTTATGTCCATTTCGCATGAAATCGAATTCTCTATAACTTTTTAGCTTTGAGTTTTTCTAAATTCCAAACAGAAAATATCTGAAATTCATAAACGGACGATTTTCAACTCCGTTTCAACACCTTTTAAAATTCATAACAAATCATATGTTCATTTTTAACGGTTCAAAATTTGTGGACATATACTCAACTCATATATGTATAACATATCCAAAAATCACAACGATCCAACGGTCGGATTAAAATTTATAACTCACGCAATATATCTCAAGAACACCGATTTGATCTTTTAATACCTCCAATCCGACAAAATACTGATAAAACACCTCAACATTAATTCCTTCATTTATAACCACATAAATAAATTCATCATTTATATTCACATCAAATAAATATTTCCTTATCATATAAATCAATAATTAATTATTCACAAATAATATTATAGAATCACAATTATGACAACCGGTAGTTCCTCAGAAAGAGGAGCTTTCGAATAAGGATTTCTCCTTCTTGCCTGCGGCGATTAGGTGACCAAACCTCTCCTTGATAGAACTTTCTAGACATTGCCAATAATCTTTATCTAATAATATTATTCAAATAATATGAATTATTGATCCGATAATGGGAAATCTTGTGCGATGACAATTATTGAAACAACAATAATATAAAATATCAACGCGACAATTATTGAATCAATAAAATAAAATATTGAGCGATAACTACATAATAATTATTGAGTAGTGCGCTTATACGCGTCACGAATCAATAATTCAATCGTAATCTGGTATACTCTTTGTGCCACCACGCGTATTCATTACGTATTTTAACCAATGGTATTCCAACGGTGTTAGCGGTAACAACTTCTATTTATTATTTATAAAAACTCATACTTTATTGTTTTTTTTATCGGCGGTTATTCTCATTATGATCCCCACGAATGGTCATGCGCCGTCGCATGCGAATATTCCTCGACAAAAAGAATATTCCACGACCAAAAGAATATTCCACGACAAAAATGAATATTTTATAAACACTTGCTTATTTTGTAAAATTTGCACATTTTACCCATAACCAAAGCATTATATCAAATTAACACCTTATTAATTTAGAATAATGAATAGAGAAAAATTAATTTTATTTATAATAAGTTGGGGTCTTACAACCAAAGTCCAGATCATGATTATAATTTTAAAACAAAATATAAAAGGAAACATATGTGAGTTGACTTACTAAACAAAATTACTTCAACATAAAATTTGGTGATATGGCAGTCACAAATACTCTATAATGATGGTAAAATTAGTCATCACTAAGAGCCATCATATATTTTATTATTTTGCGATGGTTTGAAAATTCCATCACAAAATTACCTTCTTTTTGTAATTGCAAATAAAAGTCATCACAAAAATCTATCTTTTTTAATGATTGTCACTATCGTCATAAAATATTGTTTTGATTATTTCTTACATTAAAATATTAATGATCGCTTAAATACAATCACGAAAAGGGTATATCTATAAGTGATGACTTAATGCGTCACAAAAAAAAAATTTATTTTGCGTGAAAAAATTGGTGTGATTGACATGACCATTACAATTATAATACATTGATGGCAAGATTAGTCGCAATCATATATACAATGATTTTGTGATTGCTTAAAAAGTCCATCACAAATTACTATCTTTTGTGATTATTTTTAAAAACTATCACAAAATTTTGTCACGTATTCTTGTTTTTCTAGTAGTGAAATTATGAAGCAATAAATTAATCTTACAATGAGTAGTACTTTTAAAATAATTTATAAGGTAAAAGGTAAATATGTCATTTAGTAGTAAAGGACATATATCTCATTTAATAGGGTCCACTAGTATATAAAAATAGAAAGACTCGTCCTTTAATGTAATTTTGTGAGGCCAAATTTGAAACTTTTTCTACTCTTTTTTACTTTACTTTTCTTAATTTATGTGCAAAATGTACTTTGAATATTAATTCTTTTGTGGAAAGAGGGGGTAATATTTGTCATATATTATATTGACTACAATTAAAGATCCATGTCAATTTTAAATTTGAAAATATCTTAAGTTGATTTCAAAAAATTAATAATGATATTATATGATGGATGGAGTGATTTTATGGAGTAGAAATTAAATTAATCATGCAACACATTTTTGTATATCATGAATTTCACATGCCAATCACAAGGAGTGTGCAAGAATATAGTACTATATATTGACACAAGGGAGTTAATTTCAATATATTGCATGCACGTACAGATGAAGGAGCTCTTAGCGGAATTGGCTATGGTTGAGGGCGAAATAACTCGATTGGAAAGCCAAATCAGCCACCTGCAGACGGACCTCGATCGCGAAAAGGAAGTGACTAGAGATTCAAAATCCAAACAATGGAAAAGTGGAACTCTAGACAACCCTCATCACTTATCTTTTGCAGCACTACTTCCTCCAAATCCGAACCCAACAATCAAAGGGTTTAGTGAAAAGATGACATTTGAGTCTAAGGCATTGCATTTCATCAGTAAAGCTATAAAAGGTGACTATAACCTTAGTGACTTCAGTATACATGAGAAGCTGAAAAATTCAAGAGGTTTTCCTGATCAGAAAGAAAACCATTTCCATGAGGTTGGATTTCAAGAGAGACTTACAAGAAAAAGTGGGATGCTGAAACCTGCCTCGCCTTTGCGAGATCCAAGACATAAGACTCCCAAGGTAAACTTAATGCATATCCTTATATAATTTCGACGTCCCAAAATTATATGTATATACGTACGTACTCATTGCGTGTTCTTAACTTTGCAATTAATTGAGCTAAGGTCACTTTAACTTATAACCATGTATATTGTAGTTTTATGGTGAAATTAATGACATTAATTTCTTGAACATAAAAATTAATTGTGCGTGCAGTCACAATATTCATACAGTTTTCTGAAACATGCATGTCATAATGTGACCGACTTCAATCGTTTTTGTTCCAGAAAGAACGAAATCTAGAGATCCCTAATGACCTTCCACCAAAATGTTTATCAACTCCAACTCATCAATTAGACGAGGAGAGCATTCACAAATTGCCGCCCAACAAGCTATCAGAGAACATTATGAAATGTTTGATCAACATTTTTGTGAGACTACTTCGGACATCAAGGGTAATGGAACTCGAGAAATCAGGCCCCATTTCCCGGTCTGCTAATTTTTCTCTAAGCTTTAGGGCTGAAACAAGCTTGAACACAAAGGCAAGCCTTATGTTGCAGAAAGATTCAAGGCAACAAGATCCGTATGGTATATTTAACATGGAAGAGTCTATTCCAAGGGATATTGGCCCTTACAAGAACTTGGTTAGATTCACATCAAGTTCATTGGACCCAAAATGCATATCAAATTCAAGTTCTGTCCAACTATTACAGAAGTTGAGGTATATATGATATATAGAAGACTTTCAAAGTCGAGAATTGCTGAGCTCCAGCAAACCCTTTTTTATTATAAATCTTTGGCTTACTTAATTGGGACTCTATATTTTCCAAAACACATATGGTGGTACTTAAAAGAATAATAAGTTTGATTATATATATTATGACATGTTTAGCATGCATCATGTTTAAGGATTGATTAATGTGATGATTAATTATGAAATTTATAATTTTCTTTGTGTTTGCATGTGGAGTACAGGGCCTTAATGGACAGTCTTCAGAAGTTGGATATGAGATTTTTGAATAACCAACAGAAGTTAGCTTTCTGGATCAACATGTATAATGCTTGTATCATGCATGTAAGCTAGCTAGCTACCAAAAATTCCTAGCCTATTTCATTCAGTTAATTTGTTGTTATCTTTAGCTTGGTAACCTCTTTTGTATCAATTACTTTCAGGGATATCTGCAATACGGAGTTCCTTCTAACCCAGAAAAGCTGCTAACGTTGATGAATAAGGTACAAAATTTCTCAACAATGGCTTAGTTATGTTTCATAAGCATTTGAACTTCGAAGTCCTTTTGTCTTCTTTTAGCAGCTTTATATATTAGTTCTACTTCCAATTTATTATTCTATTTTTACCTGCAATGAGAAAAGAGGTAGAAAGGATGAGCTTGTTTCGTAAAACATGTATACAGTACATATATAATTCTTTTGAATCTTGATTAAAATATTGTGTACTGTGTTGAATAAAAACAGAACAATAAGAGAAATCTTATGCTGAAAAAATAATGCTTGTTGCTTGATCTTTATTTCTGAACAGAACAGGCCTTTTATAGGCTTACAATGATAACTGAACTCCTATTAAGCTTCAACTAAAGAGAGAAAATTTGGAACAGATAACAACCTAAAGGATCATCATGATCTTATTGAAAAACAAAAACAAACTTTGACTAAAAACAAGCAACAAAAAATGACCAAGTCAATAACAGTAAACAAATTTGAATCAAATCTCAACACTCCCCTTGATTCAAAATTGCTTACACCAAGTTGATCTCTAAAGTAATCATGTTTAGCTTGAGAAAGTGCCTTCGTAAAAATATCTGCAACCTGCTCATCTGTTTTGCAAAACTTAAGATCTATTTGTCCATTAGCCAACCACCTCACGAATGAAATGATGGCGTATGTCTATGTGCTTGGATCTTCTGTGATAGACTGGATTTTTGGTCATTGCGATTGCTGCCTTATTATCGCAAAGAATATCAGTAGCTCCTTCCTGCTCCTGTGAAAGATCCACTAACAGCCTTCTTAACCATAATGCTTGGCACGCTGAAGAAGCAGCTGCTACATATTCGGCTTTCGAAGATGATAATTATGCAGTTGTTGCTTGCTTTTTTGAGCTCCAAGTGATTGCGCCAGACCCGAGAGTAAAAATACTTCCCGAAGTACTTCTTCGATCATCCAAAGAACCTGCCCAATCACTGTCAGTAAATCCAAATAATTTAAAAGTGCTAACTTGTGAATACCAAATTCCATAATCCATTGTTCCTGCAACATAACGTAAGATCCTTTTAGCTGATCCCAAATGATGCTTCGTTGGACTATGCATAAACCTTGAGACCACGCCAACAGAGAAAACAATGTCGGGTCGACTATGTGTCAAAAAAATCAAACCACCAACTAAACTCCTGAAGTATTTACCATCAACATTAGTTGTTCCATCTTCATGTTGAAGCTTTTCATTCGTGTTCATTGGAGTGGTTGCAACCTTACAATTAAGCATATGAAACCTCTTCAAAAGATCTGATGCATATTTCCTTTGTGACAAAAAAATTCCATTCGTTCCTTGCTTCACTTCCATACCGAGAAAATAGTGCAGCTTTCCTAAATCTGTCATTTCAAACTTCCTCATCATACATAATTTAAATTCTCTAAGAAGAGAACTTGAAGAACCTGTATAAATCATGTCATCGACATAAATGCAAACTACCAAAAAATCATGGTTCCCATTCCTCTTCAAATAAAGAGTATGTTCATTTTCACTTCTAACAAATCCATTCTCTCAGAAAAATGAATCAATTTTAGTGTACCATGCTCGCGGAGCCTGTTTAAGTCCATATAGGGCTTTCTTCAATTTGTACACTTTCTCCTCCTTTCCATTGACAATAAATCCTTCAGGCTGTGTGACATACACCTCTTCTTTCAAGTCACCATTAAGGAAAGCTGACTTAACATCAAACTGATAAACATTCCATTTAAATTGAGCAGCCAAAGCTAACGTAATTCTCACAGTTTCAAATCGAACAACAGGAGAAAATGTTTCGGTAAAATCAATACCTTCTAGCTGTGAATACCCCTTTGCTACTAGTCGCGCATTGTACTTTTGTATACTTCCATCAGCATGAAACTTTGTTTTGAAAATCCACTTTAATCCAATAGCACTTTTCCCTTCTGGAAGGTCTCGTAATTCCCAAGTTCCATTCTTCTCTATTACCATCATCTCTTCCTTCATTGCTTTGTTCCATTCTTTATTTTTGATAGCTTCTTCAAAAGTTGTAGGATCTGAAGCAAAAAAAGCAAAGGTACATTCATAGATTTCAGCCAAAGATCTAAATTTTTGTGGTGGAGTCTATTCTGAAGACTCTTCTGAAGTAGATGAAGGACTGCTTATTGGATTTGACTGGGGTGAAGTTGCTGAGCTTTCTTGTACTTCATATGTAGGACCTGCACTTTATGCTAAAACTTGAATTTGTGCAATTTCATTGTTCACCTCCCAATTCCATTCACCGGCTTCGTCAAATATCACATTTCTGCTAATAATCACTTTGCCACCAACAGGGTTATATAATCGATATGCTTTTGATTGAGCATAATAACCAATAAAAATACATTTGAGGGACTTCTCATCAAGCTTACCACGTTCTTGGGAAGGCAACAGAGTATAAGCAATGCAACCAAAGATTTTAAGATGGCTTACCTGAGGCTTTATACCCTTCCAAGCTTCATAAGGTGTCCGATGCAATACAGCCCTTGTGGGAGAAATATTCAACAAGTACACTACAGTAGTGATTGCTTCTGCCCAGAAATCATTTGGAAGTCTCTTTGCCTTTAATAAGCTTCTAGCCATCTCCACCACAGTACGATTCTTTCGTTCGGCTACACCATTTTGCTCCGGGGTATATGGTGCCGTTAAATCCCTGCGAATTCCATTTTCTTCACAAAAAGTGTTAAATTTGTGAGATAAAAATTCACCACCCCTATCTGTGTGGAGGACCTTGATACACTTTCCACTTTGTTTCTCAACAAAAGCCTTGAACTTGATAAAGCATTCAAAAGATTCTGACTTGTTTTTCACAAAATACACCCAACTCATTCGACTATAATCATCAGTAAATAGCAGAAAATATTTACTTCCACCTAATGACTCAGTATTCATAGGTCCACATAGGTCAGCATGAACTAATTCAAGACAAGTTGTAGCCCTCCATGATTTTCCTACAGGAAATGATTTTTTACTTTGTTTTCCATATATACACCCTTCACACACATTCTCAAGAGCATCAATTTTAGGCAGTCCCAACACCATCTCTTTTTGACTTAACAACTTCAAGCCACCAATATTTAAATGCCCATAACGTAAATGCCATAATTTAGATTCATCTTTTTCAATGACAACCAAGGCCTTATTTTCAACATTAGATACTTCAAGTGGAAACATTTTATTTTCTGTCATGCGTACATTTACCAAAACTTGACCAAATTTTTTATCTCTAATGGCACATGAGCCATCATCAAACAAAATTGAATATCCAGTGTTCATCAATTGCCCAACACTCAACAAGTTATGTGCTAAACTTGGGACAAAGAAAACATTGTGAAGAAGTCTAACCTGACCATGATTGGTTTCGACAGCTACTGTACCTTTCCCTTCAACCTGAATTTGCTTATTGTCTCCAAGTCTAATGTTCTTCCGTTGAGATTCATCGATTTCTTTGAACATTGATCTTGTTCCTGACATATGGTTAGAGCAACCACTGTCCACAAACCAAACATGACTTTCATCATCGTTAACATCGCAATAGGCCATAAATAGTTTATTATCCTCTTCGTTTTCCTCAGCATAGCTTGCTTGATTTTGTTTATTCCTGCAAAAATCATTTGTGTGTCCAGACCGATTACAAAAGGTGCACCAGAATCCTTTACCTTTGTTTCGGCAGAAATCCTCTGTATGTCCGGATCGGTCGCAATAGTTGCACCACAAACCTTTTTTGTGCTCAGATTGCCCATCAAATCGACCTCTGCTCCGGTCATGAAAAGTGTCTTTGCCACGAAAAAAACTTTTGCCTCGTCCTCTTCCTGTAGTTCTTTCCGATTGAAAAGGTGTTTCCCCCTTCACTTGAAATGCCTTCTCCTCATTTGACTCAACTGATCTATTTAGTCTTGTTTCATGAGCTAGCAAAGAACCCATTAGTTCATCAAATGAAAAAACAGACAAGTCTTTAGATTCCTCGATCGCAGCAACAACATGATCAAATTTTTTAGTCAGGCTCCTTAAAACTTTGGCAACAATAGTTTTATCAAAAATTTCTTCACCATATGACCTCATTTGACTAACAATTGCAGTAGCTCTAGATAAAAAATCTTGGACTGATTCATTGTCTTTCATAAATAAAGTTTCAAATTCACGACGAAGAGATTGGAGTTTCACGATAATTACCTTTGATGAACCTTGAAACTCGTTTTTTAAAATCATCCAAGCTTCTTTTGAGGTCTCTGCTGCTAAAAAATGCATGGTGTCATGCAACGCTTGTTGAATGAAGAACAAAGCTTTTGCATCCCTTTTTTTGGTTTCTCTGTCGTCATCTTCGTATCCATTCTCAACCAAGTCCCAAAGCTCCTGTGATCTAAACAGAGTTTTCATCTTGATGCTCCAAAACTCGTAACATTCACCTTTGAAAATAGGAATCAAAGGTTGAGATGTGTTCATGGAGGTACCATTGGCTGCCATGATAGTAACTACCAGAAGAAAGAACCGGCTTTGATACCACTTTGTTGAAATATAGATAGAAAACAAAGAAAATAGAACACTAAGAGATAGGAATAAAAACAGAACAATAAGGGAAATCTTATGCTAGAAAAAATAAAGCTTATTGCTTACCTTTATTTCTGAACGGAACAGGCCTTTATAGGCTTACAAAGATAACTGAACTCCTATTAAGCTTCAACTAAAGAGAGATAACAACCTAAAGGATCATCATGGATTAAAAAACAGATAAAAACAACCTAAAACAGTAAACAAATTTGATCAAATCAACATGATCTTATTTTACCAAAAGGATGATAAAAAAGCAATGGTTCGCCAACTTTGACTCGAATCACCTGATCCTAATGTTGCTTTTATTCTTCAGGTGAAAATATATACGGGAGATGGAGCTGTAGCTGAATTGGAGAAAACTAAGTTAGAGTACCTGCAAGCTTCCATTGTTGTGACAAGTACAAAAAGGATTGCACTGCCTGAGCTACTGGTTCAAAACATGCATGAATATGGGAAAGACATGGAGTCATTAGTGGAATGGGTGTGCCACCAGTTACCTACATCTGGTTCATTGAGGAAATCAATGGTGGATTGCTTCAGAGGTCTTAGCAGTGGCAAGGTTTCTAGGGTTATTGATAAGATACCTTATGAATTTGAGTTCCAATACTTGCTCTCCATGTAACATATATATATATATATATATATATATATATATATATATAGGTCAGGATCATGTAAGAGTATTTTTTAAAATGAGGGACTTTTTTTTTTTTTTTTTTTTTTAAAACAACTAAAAAAAGTTTAATATTTATAGAATGAAATTTTTCATAATACAATGTTTTGGATATGATTTGGAGTGCACGTATAACAAAATATGTATGTATACGATGCAGACGAATTTGTACCACCACTTTTTGGTATAGGTATTCAAAACACGCCCAAAACATTGTATTATGAAAAAATTTCAGTTCCATAAAATATTAAACTTTTTTTTTAGTTGTTTTTAAAAAAAAAACAAAAAAAAAAAAAAAAAAAAAGTCCCTCATTTTAATAAAGTAATGGATCCCTTACTTGATCATTTCTGTATATATATATATATACTTCATTAATTAATTTTCTATAATTTTGTATCTTATGATTTATATCCTTTGTAAAATACACTCCCTGTTTCACAAAAAGTCACATTTGATATTATTTTTTTTAATTTATTTGTAAAAACCTATAATTTACTTTTGAGTTTATAATTTGATTTTAATTAATATAATAGTCAACATTGTAAACTAGTAAGAAATTATTATTAAGTATAAAAATATTCTCTTACAAATTCGTGTCATATTTTTTTTTAATTTCATAAATTAACTTTGATCAGACTCGAATAAAATTATTTTTATAGAGTAACGCTATGATAACATGAAAAGATAGTTAAAAAAAAGCATACACAAAACACACATAAAATGGAGGAAGTATATAATACGGGAAGTCAACTATTTGAAAGAATTAAATAGTATAATTTCAATTATTACATTATTGAATTGAAACTAATTATGTAAGGATTATTTTAGTTATAATAAACTTTATGATAAATATTTTAATAAAATATAAGTTATAAGTTCAAATAAATAATGGCTGAGCATTTATTCGAAATAAAATAAATAAATAATGTTGTATAGTGGGGTGGTTGGGTTTATCATCACCTTTGTACCCAAAACAAATAAAAAGAATAAGGGTAATCAATTTTAATTTGATAACTCCAACAACTTGATTTTTATTTTTATTTTGTAATTCGGGAACCCAGGACTAATATATAATTTTTATGAGGAAAGTATATGCTCTTAAGAAAAATTATTATATAATTTTGACTAAATTTATTGACAGTCTTAAAAAATTATATAATTATTAAATAAAAGTTAACATACACAATTACAAATTTTATCATTTTTAGATAAGTTATAATTCAGATAATTTCTATTTATAATTAATTTCTTTAAAAACTGATATTTGAATGTATTCTTTTTTCTCCAAAAAGAGAGAGAGAACAAAAAAAAGAAATAATAATAATATATGCACTACCTAAATTGATTATTGCACACCCTTTTATAATAAACTGACAATAATACCCTTAATTAATAGAAAGCTTATTACCATATTCATTACTTGTCTATTAATTTAGCTTTAAGCTTATTATCAAAAACTTAAAATATTTTATTAAAAAAAAACCTCCAAGTCTCTACCAAATATAGTCATGAAATATAAATTAATACAGTATTTTTCTTTAAGCTCCTCAGTTCTCTCTCCTGGATAAAAATTGAAAAAACCAAGCCCTAGATAGAGCCAATCCCAAATCGATTCTTCTCTGTACTTTTTGTTGGTTTTTGTGGGTTT
The DNA here is from genome assembly GCA_020205605.1 of Panax ginseng. Taxonomy (NCBI): domain Eukaryota; kingdom Viridiplantae; phylum Streptophyta; class Magnoliopsida; order Apiales; family Araliaceae; genus Panax; species Panax ginseng. The sequence goes on along the minus strand of CM035131.1, from coordinate 13,023,900 downwards.
TGTTTGAAGTTATTTAGTTTGTCTCTGTCCTTTTTGCTGAACGTCTTTGTTGGGTGGTAAATTAAGAAGAAATTGGCCATGGTTGCTGCATATGCTCATCAAATGACAAGTCTTGGGACAAAACCTGACCATGTCATCGTTTATCTGCCTGCAGTCATGGGGGTTTAGTAGATGAGGGTCTTGCTTACTTCACTTCAATGACCAAGGAGTTTGGAGTACCTGCTGGTATAGAGCACCGTGTCTGCGCAGTTGATCTTCATGGACGATCAGGACGCCTTTCTGAGGCTGAAGCTTTTATCGAAAAATGCCACTACCCCTAAATTACTTTGTATGGAAGAGCTTATTGGCAGCTTACTAGAATCCACGGAAATGTGCAGTTGGGGAAAAAAGCAGCTGAGCATCTTCTTGAATCAGACCCATCAGATGACTCAGCTTATGTTCTCTATTCAAATGTCTGCGCAACTACAGGGAGATGGGCAGAATGTGCAGAATGAGGAGATGAAATTGAACTTTCTTTTTTCTTTCATGTTGTTTATAATGAAGTTGTAGTTGTTTTATAATAAAATTATTTAATGTAATGAAGTTGTAGTTCCTTTATTTAACATCTTATTCTACCATTAATTGTGTGCGATATTTTTGAATGACAAATCAATTGATAATCTAATTTGTAATTGGCTAACATCTTATTCTACTATTAATTGTTTATTACGAAGGTTGCTTGGATTTGGCTGGCGTGGATTGCCAATATATATGAGAATGACTGCTGCTGGTTTTGTTGGATTGATGTTGTTGTGGCCTCCCTTGTTGTTGTTGCTAATGTGTTCCATTCTGCTGAGCTGCTGATCCTTTTGTGCCTCTTCTAATGCTTAAAATGGTGATATTGTTATGATCTGTTGTTACGGGTTAAAATGATACTGCAATAATTGTTGTTACGGGTTGCATCTGCTACTTGTTTCTGTTATCACAAATCTTATTGCTACTGGAAATTCTTCTTAAGCTGCTGGGTAAATTTTGCGAAAATTGTTGTTGGTCTTTTCTATGTAGCCTAACCGTGGTCATGCCTATTAACTGTAATGCTCTGTTGGGTTTCTTCTGTTGTAATTTTTAATAGTCTTGACATGCGTATTTTATTTTAGTACAGTTTAAATTTAGTACATGAATTCATGTAACAAATAATCATTCTGTTGAATGGTATAACTGTCTTTGTCAGTTTATTAAAGGAGAAAAATCTAATTTGTTGTTTGGTGAATTATCACAGAAAAACAATTTAACCTGTCATTAAGACTACAATTCAGGAGCAAGACTTTTTGAAACAAAATAATGATTCATCGAGAATATCATATAAACTAACATAATTGTCAAGGCAAATGCATGATTAGCACTTAGCCGTGGGAATAATTTGTACAGGCAAAAGCAGCAAATTGAGATACTACTAAACTATTACATTCTTTTGGAGTTCCACTACTAAAATTCCACTATTGAACTATTACATTCTTTTGTATAGGCAAAAGCAGAAAAATGTGCAAGTCCAGAGATGGACCAATCTGTAAGTCCCCTTAACTTCCATCCAACAGCAAAAGCAACTAAAAAAAAGGTGTCCATGCAACACAACTAACAGCACCAGTATCATCCACTGAATATCTGCAGAAGACCATGAGCAAAACATAGAAAATCATTCACGAATTTTGCACTATGCATTAACAAACTTTAAGCTAAGAGATCAACTTCCATGGCATGAAGAATTTTGCTTTTCTAGATATAGTCAGAGAGTTGCTTACCTGAATCTGATTGCGAACTTGATCCAGCTTGAATTCCTGATTCAAGGAAATGCGAAGAAATAAAAACATGACATCTCTTGGTTAGGGACAACAGAAAAATATAACAGATGCATGATACAAAAATATAACAATCATTTGTGCTCCTACCTTCACATCAAAAGTACTTTGTTACTCTTTGATCCTTCAATCTTCTGATGCAGTTCACAAGTACCATCTCTTAGAACAAAATACTTCCAATTCAACATGAATGGTATTGATATAAAAGAAAAACACAAGTTCTATTAGTTCATATACCTCATGATCATTAGTTCTATTTGACAATTGTATCCTGAGTAGCATCATCATTTGATGTTCCAATTCTACATTTAAACAAATAGCAAAGTCAAAATCAAATTTAAACAAATAGCAAAGTCAATTTTAAACAAATAGCACAGTCAAAATACGTAAACTTGCTTATTGATTATTAAGCACTGGGCAATTTCTTTTATCATGTGTCGCACCAACTTTGCCACATCCATTACAACGTCTACCCTTGTGATTTTTTGTTGTACCCAAAGCCTTTTCTTTGCCACCCTTCAACCTTTTGCCACACCCTTTTGCTCGCACTTGGTTTGGCTCAATATAATTATGATCATAAGTAGAAGACATGTTAACCGACTTGGATACAGTCATCCCACCACTCTCCATTTCATTGTTTCTTTCAGAACCATTCTTTCCAATAATTTGATTGATCTTTTCATCCACACTAACAAAACAATCTTTTAAAACATTTGTGGCTTCTTCATTTGTGAGAGCCCTATCAATGAAATCTAAAGATTGTTGAATCAATTGACTCCGCAAGAGTAAGTATGGCTTGTCATCTTTTATCGCCACACCATTATCATCAATTACACCACTTGATTTTGTTGTCTTTGTCCACCTCTTCAAAATATATTTAGAAGGCAATTTGTTAAGATCATGATACTTATGCAAATAAGCTATTACATGCTGACATAAAATTCCCAAACTCTCAAACTTTTTTCAAGTGCATGTTGCATAATCCAAAGATTTGTCATAATGAATTTCTCTTACTTTACAGTTGTTGACATTCCTTCTGTAAAACTTATAGTCATGGTAGTTGACATCCTCCTTCATATAATTCAAGCTTTCACACAACTCTTCTTCAAATTTATAATACATAGTGTGTATAAATGTCAACCATTTGAACCAAGAAGTGATGACGATATTTTATTCTCGGCCTCTCAACCAAATCTTTGTTATCTGAAACCAACTCTACATGTCGTTGATGTTTACAAATGATAACTTGACACTAGGTTCATCATAAGTACTTCAAATATTCAATATAACATCATAAGACATTTTCACAGCAACAAGTTATAAGACTAAGAAAATATAGATTTGGCACTTTCAATTTATCCACACAAAAAACTTACATTGATCCAATTTCATAAATAAGAATTTGACTAGTTATTCCAATAATATTCAATGCAGACAATAAAGAATAAAGAAAGCTGTAGAGAAGTTTTTGAACTTTTTGGTGTGTTGTTAATGTATTTCAAATGCTCCAATAGATAATATTCCAGTACTATCATTTCATTTTTTTTTTGAGAAAGATTTAATCTTATGTTATTAATTTTGTTTGGTGATATTTTGTGTGAGAAGATTGAAAAAGTTCAATTTCGTACCATTTGTTTTGTTAGCTTCAACTTGTGCAATTGTGCAATAATGAAGCGTTATGATTGTTGTGGAGACATTTATATTTTTATGTTTGAATTGCATAGTTTAAAGGATTGTTTGTTTTGTTGTTTTAAACTTCATGATTGAACTGTGCAGTTTTGCATAGGTACAAGATATTAAGTTGAAGGCATCATCACCCTGATTTGTATAGTGTCATGAGTTGTACTTCAGAAGCACTTCTTCAAGTTCTTCCTGGGGCAGGAATTCGCTTTTTCCATAAGGATTTATGCTATGTCAAGCACAATTTGTTGCTTTCGGACAAATACCGAGGAGAAAGAGGATGCAGGTCTACCCTGTTCAAGAATTTGAGGATTCAAAATTGCAGTAGGATTTATGCAAGTTGCAGTGTAGATAGTATTAATCTTAGGAAGAAACGAAATGAAAGTTTGGATGGTTTGACTTGCAAATGCCAAGGGGCACAAAATGTTGGTGAGGCAACTGCTGAGAAAGGAAATATAACATGGATAAATAGCGTGCTGAATGATTTGGATGGTCCAAAATTTGACGTGGCTCAATAATTGAAAAACCTAACAAAAAGTACGAAATTCAAAATATAAAGAAATGGTTTACCGATCGAGAAGAATCGATTTGGGGTTGGCTTATTTCTAGGGCTTGGTTCTTCTGCTCCCTTCGTTCAATAAGACTTCTGCTGAATCGATTTGAGAAATTGAGAGGAAATTTCTTCGTTCTTCTGCTGCTTCTTCGTTCTTCTGCTATCTAGGGCTTGGTTTTTTCAATTTCTATCGAGGAGAGAGGACTGAGGAGCTTAAAAGAAAACACAGGAGTTAGCTTTTAAAAAAAACATGGGAGGCTTATTAAATAGTTCTGTTGTTTAAAGTTCTACTCTTGAAATTTCCTCTCTCTATATATATATATATATACACATGCATACTGTGGGTTCCCGCCTAACATATGGATGTGTATGTATGCAAGCATTATGTCAGCCTTTTTTATGTGATTAGTAACATTGTTGTTTATGATATATGAATTTTTTTTATTTGTTAAATAATTTTCTATTTAACTTATATTTTATTTTTTTGTGAATTGATTTCAAGGCAACATAATATTTTTAAATTAGATTGACCAATTAACTATATTTTAGAGTATTACTTTAATAAGATAGGAAGCTAAATTATATATAACGTCTCAAAATATACAAACAAGAAGGTTTACGATTTATAAATCTTTATTTTTAATTTTTTTCTAATATTCTATGCATTCTAGTCTTTAACTAATTTAATTTTTTAAAATAAATTATAATGTAAAATATTTCAAGATGGAAATAATGTTATTAATTAAGTAAATAAATGACTTAATATAGTAATTAGTTTTCATATATGGTTGAGGATCATGTTTTGAAATTGTTAACCAAGTGTATACACATTTTATCTTGGGAAATGATTCATAGTAAGTATTTGCTATGAATGAAAATTGGACAAATAGCATCATAACCGTTCATTCCAATAATCAAGCGCTGTGATTAAAAATGGGATATACTTCGTCTAGCGGAAGGTGGAAAAAAATTAAGGACCAAATTGCCCACTACACATCCGCTTGAACAATTAGCATACGAATTCTTTCGGATTCGACTAAACCCACAAACTCCCCTGCGATTCCTTCCCCATGCGATTTCTTCTGCGATTTCTTCCTCCATATGTGATTTCATTGCTGATGCGAAGAACCCACAAACCCTTCTTCTGCGATTTCTTCCTCCATATGCGATTTCACTGTTGATGCGAAGAACCCACAAACCCCTTCACTACAAGAAAAAGGGTTATCTCCGACAGAATTAATTTCGACGGAATACATTTCGTCGAGGCTAATATAATTTCAACGAAATATTACGTCGAATTTAATTTCGTCGAGGTTAGACTAAAGTCGACGGGCATCCATCGGAATTAAGCCCCTTTACTTGGCGCGTAGATTTCCTGTCAGCGCGAGTTTAAGGTCGACGGAATATTTGTAAATTCGACTGAATGATCCGTCGAGAATAGCTAACGGGCGACGGAACTAAGGTCGTCGACCGAAGTCCGTCGAGCTTATTCTTTTTTTAAACATCAGTCGCCCCAGCATCCTTAATTTGTTTACATTCTTTCCTTTTCTTCTTAATTAGCAACAGCGGCTCCTCCTAATCTCTCCTCTCCCTTTCTTCTCCTTCTCATCTCCTCCATATTTCTTCCTTCTATAAGCTCCCGCATTTGGTCCATACCCCATTTGAGGAGGTGAAGTCAAGTGTGGTCAGGCGTGGTGGTTCCGGCGGCAGCGGCGGTCAGGTGTGGTGGTGCCGGCTCCGACGACTGGGGTCTTCTTCTTCTTCCACAATTTGGTACTTTTTCAATTTACAGGTTAAGGCTTAAGTTTTTTGTAATCAGTTTTAATAAATTAAACTGTTGAATGGTATGTTCTCTAAAATTTTCTATATTGGTTCATCATATCCATTTTTGTTTGAATTAAGAAATTAAATTATTGATTGTTATATTCCTAAATTGGTTTGAATATTCAGTGAAATGCATATGATTTGCCTTATATTCAATGAAATGAATTATCTATATTGGTTCAGCATATCCATATTGGTTTGAATTAAGGATTCATGTTGGTTTGAATAATTTGATTTGTCTTGGTTCAACATATCTATTTTCTGCCTTTTTCTGTTATATGGATTTGGTTCAATTTGGTTCATATAAAATGGTTAACCATATCCATTTTCTGCCTTATGGATTCTATAAAGCATTGTGAATTGCATTATGTGAATCAATTGAAGACTTGTCTTATTTGGGTGTTAAATTATTTCTGACGAAATTTCTATGGAAGTTATAGATGGTATTAAATAAATCAATACTTAACTATAAAAGACAATTAGGACTTAGTTTGACACTAAAATAAAATAAAAAAACACAATAAAGTTATACAAAATAAATAATATAATACAAAATAAATTAATTAACTATAATTAATTAATTAATTAAGGTAAATTAAATTAATAATATAATACAAAATAAATAAATAAACAAAATAAAACAAAATAAAGTAAAATAAAATAAAATAATTAATTAAGGTAAATTAAATTAATAATATTATTCAAAATAAATAAAATTAAATAAATTAAATAATATAAAATAATTAATTAATTAATTAATTTAAATAATATAATACAAAATAAATAAATAATAAAATAAAATAAAATAAAACAATTAATTAAGGTATATTAAATTAAATAATATTATACAAAATAAATAAATTAAATAAATTAAAATAACTAAAATAAATTAATTAATTACTTTAAATTAAATTAATTAATATAATACAAAATAAATAAAATTAAATAATATAAATAATATAAATAACTAAAATAAATTATTTAATTAATTTAAATTAAATTAAATGAAATAATATAATACATAATAAATAAATTAACTAAAATAAATTAATTAATTAAGGTAAATTAAATTAGATAATATTATACAAAATAATTAATTAAGGACTTCCTTGTATGCATGGTTCGACATAGCAGTTGCAGCTAATTAATAGTACTCCAACCGGTTCCTCGACAACAATTAAAAAAAAAGGGTCGTAGCTTCTGTTTGTGTCTTATACTCGAATAATAAAGTTAATTGAATTATTGTAGAGGCATTCCTCCTGTTCCATCATAACAGATGCCAACATACGGAAGAAGTGTCATTAAGTTGTTGAACAAAAGTTATAGGTTAAGCGACCCTCCGGATGAAGCGACGATCACTTCTCTACTAGGAATGAATCATTTGCACGATATGGGTCCAATCCATGGCATGAGCGATTCTCACCACTCTAAATTCCTCGGATGGGTAGTTCTCACGGAATATCTCACCTCTTTTTACTATGAGAACTACCCATCCAAGAATTTGGAGCGGTGAAGTTTATATATCATGAATTGAACCCATATCGACAATGATTCATTCTAGTAGAAGAGAAGTGATCGTTTGTTCATCTGAGGGTCTTAACAAGAACTTTGTTCAATAAATTAATGGAACTCCTTCGGGATGTTGTCATCTGTTATGATGAATAATGAAGAATGTCCGTAGTAATTCAATTAACTTTATTATTAGAGTATAGGACACAAACAGGAACTACGACCCTTTTTTTTGTCCGATTACTACCGAGGTACCGGTTGGAGTACTATTAGTTGCAACTGCAACTAATATGAAACTTAGATTGACTCTTCTCCTAATAGTTATTACAGCTGCAACTACTATGAAATTTAGAAACCCGTTTGACAAGTATATGGGAGTGGACGTCGAACAACAGTCTCTATAGATTCCAAATAACAATTCTCATAAACTAATTAAATACCACTTACTTAGTTTATCATTGACAAAATAAACTAAGTAACATTTGCTTAGTTTGCCACAATTTTCAATAAACTCAATAATACTCCCCATTTACTCTTCAATACACTCAATAATTTATATATGTAATATACTTTGGAACATAGAAACCCGTTTGACATTCACTCAGTAGGAGTGAATGTCGAATAGTCCCCAGTTTGGGACTGTTACGGGATGTTATGTCTCTCACTTAGGTCGAGGTGCGTGTTTATAATATTTTGAGGATACTCCCACTAGTACTATCGGCCGGTATCGAGTGTTGGGGTTACCGAGGATACCAACTTATACACTGCCAGGAGGTATAATATTTTAGTTTATTTCTTGTTTATGAATAAAGTAAACTTATAATATTATTCATGTTATATTTATTTTTGTAGGCTCTACATGCAACGTGTGCGTCAAGAGCCTCAGGTGGGACCATCACATCTGGTACCGGGCTTAGACGATGTTTTGTTCCAGTGATGTTATGGTTCTTGATGTCGGAGAGGTTTGAGGCGATCCATTGTTCCATCGTCGAGACCCGCCCAAGAATTCTTCGCCTCCATCACTTTGCGCAGACGTTGCAGCCTAATGCCACCACCGAGAGTCTGTATCCTCCCGGAGCGATGGTAGCGATACGCCGACGAGATTGTTCTTGATGGTGGTTACCTTAGTCGAGGACGCGTTTAAGTCGATGTTGAGTCAACGTCATTCGCTCAGTATACTTCATTTTAAATAAAATATATATTCTACATGTTATTTAATTTTCATTTAGTTATCTTTAACTGAATCATATAAATGGACTAATGAGTTACATTATATTGTATCAACAGGGTGACGAGCGGACTGACGAGCGAGATGACGATGGTGGCGATTTTCATACTCCAGAATAGCATCGACGCCCGCCCGATGATCCTCCTCACACCGGGGGCTCTACTAGCTTGACTTAGTTTACATTCTTTTAATTTTGTAGTTTACATTCTTTTGTAGTTACATAATTTTTGACGTATTGTAGTTTAAACCTTGTCATTACTTTGGTTTTGTATTTGGTTTGACATTTAGTTTAACCGCACCTTAATGGGATGTTTGATATAGTTTAGTTTAGATTAATGAGATGTTTTTGACCTTTTTACTTCTTATTTAGTTGGTTTTTGACATATTGTTGGCCTTGGTATTGTAATTCATGTTATTGGCCATATTGGTAGCTTGTGTATGTGTTATTGGGAAAACAGGTATAGGTACAAGATGTGGGTTAAATCCCTGGATATTGCAAAAACAAATAAAACATTTAAAAAAAAAATACTATTCGCGACGGAATAGTAATATCCTCGACGGATATCCGTTGAGTTTAAGTCGTTTTCCATTTTCTTGTCATTGCCACGTGGCATGATTATTCTCAACTGAATCTCCTCGACAGACTATTTTCAGTCGGACTTATAATAAGACCGACTGAATATTCGGTCGAGGATAAGTCCGTCAACAGTAAGTATTCCTGACCGAAAGACCGACAGACTTAATTTTGACTTGCTTATATACGACCGAAGTTCCGACCAAATAATTCGTTGGAAATGAGGTTATCCTCGACGGAATATCGACGAAATATTCCGTCGGGAATAAGTCTTTTTGTTGTAGTGCTTCTGCGATCTCCCTCCTGCTGCGAACCCACAAACCCCTTCTGTGATTTCCCTCCTGCTGCGAAAACTCGATTTCGATTTCGATTTCGATTTCGAGCGAGGGATTGCGTAATATTTGGGATAGATTGCCTTGGATTTAGCGTGGGATAGATTGCCTTGGATCTAATAAGTTGAATCAGATAAGTACAGTTCCGCTAGTTAGCGGATGGAGTAACGCATTAATGGTGCACTTGGTGGACTTGGGGACAGAAGATTTGGAAGACTTGGGGACAGAACATGATTGTATTATTTGGGATTGTAGAGTGATACGGTTCTGCTATTAATATTATTTGGGATTGTGCTTAATATTCTTCAAATCTGATAGCAGCTTAATATTATTCAGATCTGATAGCAGCGTTAATAGTGGACTTAGGGGTAGTTATGTTCGAAATTTTATTTTTAAGCGTCTGCTAGTTGAACTAGCGGACGGTGTAATTTAAAAATGAATCTCAATTTTTAATTTATGTAATATATAGTTATGATGTTATATGTCTATTTTTCATCTATAACAAATACATACTATGAATCATTTATCTTTTATCTTATAAATATCATGTAACATAAATTTAAAAAAAAAAAAATAGTAAATTTATTAATTGATTTACATAAATTAATTAAACATAAGTGCAATTATTATTATTTTTATCAACACTCAAAAAAAAAACATAGCAATTGAAGTGAGAGAGTTAATATTACACTCCAGGCAATGGAAAACCGTAACAGATGGTGTAGCTGCACGACACGTGTTTTTTCTGCTCTTTGGTACGCACATGAGTGGACCACCCAGGTGTCCACGTGTCAGCCACGCGGACTCCAACACTATTCCAAATTCGCCTTTATAATAATACTTGGCGTCCGTCTCAGGAATACAAAAAGGTATCGCTTAGTTAAAGCTGCTCCGCCTTCGCTCTCCACTTTCCCCCCTCCTTCCCTGAAAATCCATTTTCTCTCTCTTCCAAATTACTTTTCATATTCTGTTCTTTTGCAATGTGAAATGAAATTTCTCAGCACTTTCCAACTTTCTCTTCAAAATACCATTTTAACTTTCTTGGAATTTTTTGTCAAACTGCATAGAAATTTGTGATTTGAGTTCACTCTGCTATCTGAAATGTCTGAACCGGGTATATACTTAATAACTGAATCTTTTTTTGGGTTGGTGCATTTACTGGGTTTTGGGCTAAAGTATGTCCGTGTTTCTTGTTTTTATTTGGGTGTGTTCTTGTTTGAATTTTGGAGCTGCTAAAATTGGCTTTTATGTTTGGTTATGATGTTTTCTGGTTCTGGGTTTCTTTTGGGTGTTTGTTTTATTCGATACTTGTTAGTGCTTCTGCATTGATATGTATGTGTTATATGTTTTGTTATTCTGTTTGCATGAGTATGCATGTGCTTCTTTTTTGGTTTTGTTTGTTTTTAATATTCATGCAAGGGAAAAGATATTATTTCATTAATTCTGTTCAGATTTGAAAGATATTAAAACAGGAGATTTAATGATGAAATCCTAGCAAGGTGTGTCATGGGTGATCTTAGCAATGACAACTTTATTTTGGTATTTTGCATTTGTTTAAGAAGGGATATCCTAATGTGGGTTCCTCTGATGTGTTCATGTTTTTAAAAATTCTGTAAGTTTGATATTATAAATTTTATTTTGCATTTGGTTTCGTAAACGCATGATAGTTTTGGGCATATTTTGGGGTGTAGCAACTTGCATTGAAAGGGTGATGACTGATGAATGGCACAATGATGCGTCTATAATCTTAAGCTTTATGATGGATTTTTTATCTTCTACTTGTTGGCCATATGCACACTGCTGAACCACTACATCATGCCCCGTCATTCTGCCAATTATGCTTGCTTTACTATGCTAATTATCAACGAGAATTTGAATAAACAAACATGAGAGACAAACTCAGATTGTGCTCTGAGCTTTACGTGTAACAAACTTGCTTGATTCTTGGATTACATACATTTATTCTTTTTTCCGTGAAAGTAAATTAATGAAAATGTGGCAAAAAGATTAGGTAACTGATTCCACAAATGGATCAATCTCTTTTGTGTATGAAATTGGTCCTTACCTAATGGTTAATTTAAAAACAAATTTTCTGTTTGGAATGTGGTTTGTTCCTCTATGTCGTAACATTAATTTGTTAATTGCAATTTATGCTTTCGGTCTGCTGATTGTGAAGTTCGATGGCACTTAAATGTTCTTAATTGTTATGTTTAGCATGGGAAGAAATGCTAGAAATCAGGCAACTAGAATGCAATTCCAGAACTCTGGTGAATGCATCTAAGGACGGCTCAAAATTTTCAAACGAGAGTCTGAAACTGTTTTCAGATGACCTTCTCCAGGTGTGGTGACTTTTTAAATTAAATTGAACAATTATATGTTTCCTTTTACATCTTTTCTGCAGTTTGTTGTTACAGCTTAGGATGATATTTAATATTGTTTATGTTATCTGTGTGTAATATTATTATTTGATGCTATTTTGTTTACTAAAAGCATTTTGTGGATTTCCTACTTACGCATGGTTTTATGAGTAAAGGGAGGAGCTTTTGGGATGAGTTGCTCATAATTGAAGTTCTCTACTTATTCTATACTAGGAGCTTTTGGGATGAGTTGCTCATAATTGAAGTTCTCTACTTATTCTATACTTGGGCACTAATGAAGTCGGAACTTTGTACTTGAGTTTTTTTTTCCATACGCTGAACATAGTTGAAAGTAATTTATAGGACTTTTTAGCCTGATAAATGTCCAGTCTTGTCCCACCCCCACCCCCACCCCCACCCCCAACCCCAACCCCCAACCCCAACCCCAACCAAAAAACCCACCCCAAAAAAGAAAAAGTTTTGTAGAGTTTACTTAAATTCAGAAGCATACAATATGATTTACAATTGATTCTCATCTTTTGAACAATTGTGCTACATATTCTTTACATTTGATTTATCAAATACGTAGAAATTATTCCTAAACTCAGCATGATAGAACCTTATCACACTTCCTTGTCGTCGACTACATGAATTCTGTTTTTTCATTCTTGTATTCCCTCGGCTGATGTTCAGAAGGGTTTAAGAAATCATCTGGTGCTTTCACTGTCAGCCACCTAAAGTTACCCGTCACGGGACCAGCTCTTTGAAGATAAGAGAGTAAGTGTGGCACAGAGAAATTGTGTTACATTATATATGTAGGCAAATAACCCATTAAGTAGTGCACATTATGAAGATAAAAATAAATAAATATCTGAAAAATCATTATTTATTTTATAGTGTGAATACTTAAATATAATCCTCAATAGTGTGCACTACTTAATGGTTTTAATAACTTCCTCGACATGTACTCCAGAAAAAAAATATAAAAAACAATAAGAAATTTTGACACATTATGTGATCATAAAGAACTTCATTGCTCTGTTTGATGGCATTGTTCCTTTAAATGCATTAATGCCCATATAGATGATTCCTTTCATTATTGTTGATCCTACTCTGTTCTCCAGTTTGCTGTGCCCTTTCTTTGTTCGGTGAGAGCCGGGGGTATTATAATGTGGCTTATGACATTTTGTGTTATTTTTTGTCTAGGTCAGGGGGGATGGATCTTTCAATCAAGCCATGGAAGATGTAGCAGTGGAGCATTTACTACTGGAGTTGGAACCAAAATACAATGATAGTGTTCTAGATTTTGACGCATTCAATTTGAATAAGTGCTTCAGTATTGAAGAATTGTCTGCTTTTGAGTATGGCCATGTAGAAGCTAATGTTGGTAATACTCTTATCTGCTTGTACTTGTAAATTTGGTTCTCATCATCATTATCATTTCTACTAATATGGCAATCTGTCTTTATTAAATTGTGTTGACAAAATAAGTTATGGCTTAAATGAACTATCTTTGGCTAGCAACAGAATCATGAACATTACCAGCACTATATTGTTTAATAGTAGTAAGGCTTAAAATCTTTAATCATGCATGGCTTAACAAAAAAAGGCTTGCATGAGTTTCCACTGGCTGCTTAACTTGCATAAGACAGGGAGAAAGTCTTGCTACCGAAACCAAAGCATATTGGTTTCTGACTTCACAATGGGCATGAAAATCATATGGTTTAAGCTTTTCCTTTACAAAGTTCCTGTCAGTTCATATGTTTTGTCCTGGCATGCTGAATTTCAGGATTTCCAGCAACATAAATTATGGTCATCGCATGATAATATCATAGCCTAAGCTTGAAAATGATCTACGTTAGCTTTACAACTTTGGTTAAATAAGCTATTATCCCCCAACATTGAACTGAAACAGTTTCTGACCCATATATGCTCATTTAAAACTACATCTTGACCCAAAATGTTAACCCATTAGATCTTTGGTCCATTAGAGCATATATGTCCTCAATCTTTCTCCTTTGCTGCGATGTGGAACTTTATTATCACGCGATAACTCAACAATCTCTCTCTTAACGTGTGATCTCTCCATTTACATCGACACCAAGTTCACCCTTGAACTTTAACCATACTCTTTTAAGCTTTAGCCCATGCAAGCCACCCTCTGAAATATCTCTTCTTCTTTGATCCACCAAGAGCCTCTGCCAAGCCCATCAAGTCTCCATGTCTGACAAGTTTATCTCTCAATAATTCTTCTTTGATTCATCAAGAGTCTCCCCAAGAATCCACCACTTTACTCAAAGAGCACATAATCCACAAGCATCCATAATTCATCGAGCCTAGCCCATCATGTCTCTCCAGTGTTCTAAAAATTCTCGTCTAGGCGCTAGGCTCCTCGCCTAGGCGTTAGGACCCCTGGCGCCTCACCTAGGCCTAAGGTGTCAAAAAAATCCCTCCAAAAAATTAGGCAGGCAGGGTGTAGGCGGAAAGATTTTTTTTATTTTAATAACTATCAAAACCAAATCTTAATATATTTATTTTTCTAATGATTTATCATATTTATAATACAAGTTGTAACATATCAAATCACAACAAGAAGTAAATAATATCAAGTCAAAATGGATAATTTTATTATAGTTGTAATTTTTTGAACTTGTATCAACTTTAAATTATATAAATGATGATACATTTGTAATATTTAGTTTTAATTCAATATAATTTTTAAATTTTTGTTTAGTTTAAGTTTTAATATTGAATTAAATTCTTGAAATTTTAAAATTTATTATTTAATAGCAATCTTGTAAAAATATGTTTGAACTTTGAACAATTGCATGTTTGTGTTTGAATTTTGACATTAGTAATATGGATATGTATGTGTTTGAACTTTAAGCAAAAACCTTTATTATTTTTATTATAGATTGTTTTGTTTTATATTATTGTTTTGTTTAGATAAATGTAAGATAAAATATCAAAATTGACTTCAAATAAAAAATTCCGCCTAGACCCCCTAGGCGCTAGGGCCCCCGGCCTCCCGTCTAGCGCCTATTAAAACATTGTGTCTCTCCCTAATGACGAGTCCACACTATTCAATATCTTTTGTCAAGAGGCAACCAAGAGCCTCTGCGAAAAGAGTCAAAACAATTTGTTCAATGAATTATTTTTATTTATCATGCGAGCAGTCCATACCATATCCATGACCCAAACACATAGTCATGGCTCTGATACCAGTTGTTGGGAATATACAACCCATATATGCTCATCTGAAATCACATTTTGACCCAAAAGGTTAACCCATTAGGTCTCCGATCCATTAGAACATATATGTTCTCAATCTTTCTCCTTGTATTTGGATGTGAGCCTTTATTATCACGCAGTACCTCAACAATTTCTTTTCTGCACTAGCACCACTATTTACATTTCAGGCTTTCAGCTATCACAACTTTCAGTCTGTACATTTTCAAGATTTGCTTATTGTTATGCTACTCCCCCGTCCTCAAAAGGATAGCCTAATGTACAATTATTTTGTCCTCAAAAGGATAACCTAAGGTACAAAAAGTAAAGTAAAGGGCAAGTATGTCATTCAGTGGGATCCACTAGTTTAAAAAAGGACTGTCACTTTATGTAATCTTGTAGGGATACTACAGATAAATTTGGAACTTTTTTTACTCACTTTTGGTCTTTCCTCTATTTTACTTTACATAATTTGTGTGAAAATGTACTTGAGACGTTCTTTTGTAGACGGAGGGAGTATTAGATTACATGAATGAAATCATGTCAAAGAAGTAAAAGTCTTGTGTATAGCGAACTAACTGCCTCTGTATTTCACCTTTCATTCATCTGTTCTTTTGTCTTTTGATTGTTTACTAATACTTTCTATGTGCCTTCTGATTCAGATAGAATGAATTCCAGTCTAATCCAGGGAGAGAAAACAACACATAAAGTATGTCCCTTGAGCACTTCTTTTACTTTTAACATTATTGTATGTCTTTCTTTTTTGTCCCTGCCATGATTTTGTTTTGATGGTAAAGTAAGTCTGCTCACTGGGTGTTAATTCAATTACACCAATGGAAACAGGAAATTATTGTTAGATTTCTATTGAGTTGCCTTAGTCATGTTGAAGTGCCAAAAGCTCTTAAATAAAACAATTAACATATCCACTTGAAAATCATTTCATTAGTATGACAACATTAATCCCATACTTGATGTAAAACTATACATCAATATATCAGGTGAAAAATGTTAGCGAGATTACTGTAAGATGTGTTGTGACAAATGAAGATGTGTACAAATATAGAGCTCTTTGTGCTGCCTGGAAATTTTTCAAGTTGAGTTTAGCTGAGCTGCATATTTTCCGCATGCCAAGAGTTAATGTAGTCGAGACATCTCATAATTAGTTCTATTTCCCTTCTAAACTTACCTTTCTAGAAATAGACTGAATATTGATGTCCCGTGTCTTAATCGTACAATGTCGGATTTTATACTACTCCTTGATCTTGTACCTATTGTTGTTCAATTCAAGTTGAAAGTCAACAAGCTACATGGAGAACCAGTCTTAATCATACACTCATATTCTGGTCCATGCTGTGACTCACTATACTAGCTGAAGATAATGTTACTTTTTTTCAGTTTTTGATAAATTAGTGCTATACTGAAATAAGTATTTTGTATGAAGCTCTTAGGTGGAAAGTCAGAAGGAATAAATGATGATTTATCTGACGGAATAAATAATCTTCCTGATATATATGAAGACTTTCTTTTGGGTAAGCCAGAAGGATGGTTTTACATAGTTCTCATATCCTCTAATTTATTTTTATTTTACTTATTTCTGCCCTGAGATTGCTGACACATTGTGAAATTCTTTTTCAATTTTCAGATACTGAATTTGACGAGTGTGTTTCTGATTTCTATTCTGTCCCAAGCAAAGAATACTGCATGGGGAACTTGAATCTAGATCAACACTTGAATTCAGCTCTAAGCCAGTGTGGCTCTAAGATAGTGAAGTTGTCTACATCAAGTAAGCTGGTGTCTGAAGCTAAATGTGATAAAAACTCCTCTTTGATTGACAAGATGACAACTGATGAACTGCACGTGGCCTTTAGGAAAGTCTTCTGTCGTGAAACAATAGTTATGGATAGAGAATGGCTAAAGAACCACATATTATTTGGCCTACAGAACCTTGATGCATTGGACAACTGTTTGAACCTCTTAGAATGTCATGTGACTTCCTATGATAATAAAGGGGCAGTGTCTACACTAAATGAACTTCCGCTAAGAGCATCCAGTCCCTTTACTGAAGTGTTCAGCTTTAAAACTAAGCCAAGGAGCCGACATATGAGGAGGCAAAGGCATGGTAAACGTGATTACTTGAAAACATTTTCTGTTGAGGTTAGCAAATCTGCGTCTAGTTTGCCAGATTTAGGAGAACAGGAGTGTGTAATTGTTACAAAAGGGAGAATGTGTAGGCCTGCACAGAGTTGCATGGATGGATCAGTAGCAAAAAAATTAAGGTCTCGAAGGAGGAACTTTGAAGATTATGTTGCATTTTCAAAGGATAAAGTTCCGCGCATTAGATCTAAAAGACAATATTATCAAGAGGGATTTAGGGCAACAGCTTCGGTACACGAAGTTGGGAAGAACGCCTTTGAAGGGGCTTGTACTCAACCTCCATTTGGTCTTCCACTCGATAAAGAATGCTCAAAGGAAGAGGTGCTAATATGTATTTCTAAATGTATCATAAAATGTTTCTCTTACATTTGTACTGTTCTTTTATTTATTTATATGAATACATTGTTTTATGATCTCTTCTAGATTTCTTGGTAATTGGAGAATTTTGCTTTGGGATTTACTGTTAACTGCTCGATACTAGAATAGTTCATTTGGATTGAAACATAAAATATGGGTAAGTAATTAAATAGTGTCTTTAACATTTACTTGTTGGGTAGGCCTAGTACTTTGGTGTATAATTAATTTCTTTGGGGGGATGTGCAAACAATCATCTTTTCTAGCTTTTTAATAGCAATTATAGGGGTTCCATGATGTGTTATATATATACAAATCCAAATATATACATACATGTTTAGTATAGTTCAAATTCTTTGTTTTGGGGGGAAGGGGTGATGAATTTTGTATAGGCCAATGTTCTTATTCTGGTTAGCCTGGTTGCTTAGTTCATCTTGAAGCTGTAGTAAATAAATTCTCTGTTTCAGGGGCATGAATTTGAGGCTTGCACAGATATTGGATCCCTGGGATCATATGTAGATTCTGATATGGAACTTTATTCTGCTGAGTCTCAAGATTTTAGTTCTCAGGATGAAAGTCCCACAATTGCCAAGACGCGTAAGAGTAAGGGTCGGAGAAAACAACATATATTATGGTCCCTTCCAGAGGTGTTAAAGTTGGTTGATGGGGTTTCTGAATTTGGAGTTGGAAGATGGACTGATATAAAGAGGGTGCTGTTCCCATCATCTCCGCACCGCTCATCGGTGGATCTTAAGGTAATTTTGGTGGTTATGTTTTCAGTTTGCAGCTTTCATGTATTGGGATCTGAATTTGTCTTCCCGTTTGGTCTTCAGGATAAATGGCGAAATCTTCTAAGGGCTAGTTGTAAGCATTCACAACACAGCGCGAGTGAGGTAGGTCATAATTTGTTTTAATAATATGCATATACATAACATCTTGTAGTGTTCCTAGGTTTTGCGGGATACTCAGAATAGTTAACTTGTTGCCCATTAGACATTAGTTCTCAAAATATAAAAGCTCTGTTTGAGTAGAGATGGGATGTCTGGAGCTATGCTAGTAAGTAGTAGTAACTAATAATCAACTCTTCTTCTAACCATATTATGTTTTCATAGATATTTCTTATGGTGCATATGCACGACATTCTTGCTTTATTTATATTCAACACCGACAATCTTTATATCAAAAATTACTTACTAAGTTAGGCATGGAGATCTTTGGAAGAGGGATAAATCAACAAATAAAACTATATAATAAGCCTGAACAGTAAAAATTATTGAAATTGGTAGCAAACTTTTGAAAAATGTTCTGATGAAAATAAATTTTCTATATTCTTCTTCTGTTGTTTTACTTGTTATAAAATTATGATTTCAATATATCGTACAAAACGTTGTGTTCAAGTACAGAATTTTCTTGTGCAGGCTGAATCAAGACAAAAGCACAAGTCACTCTATATACCACCGAAAATCCTGCATCGTGTTAGGGAGCTGGCTGTCATATTTCCATACCCCAGGGAACAAAAGGCTAAGGCCTCAAAAAATGTGGGTATTACTTTTAAATTCTCAGTCCAAAAATGTGACAACCTGTTGCCCGTGTCTATGACTGTTTAAAGTATAGCATACAGACAGGACAATCATGCAAGAGAATACTAGCAAGTAAATTCTGAATGTAGTAAATATAGTTTCTATCTTTTGCATGGGTTCTTGTTAGATCGCTTGTTATTATGGCTTTAATAGTTTTTGTTGCACGAGTAGAACATGGTTTTGATGACTTAGCTTGTATCAGGCTCTTGAAATCCTTACATTGCCTTTAGGCCATTAGCCTATATTTGTTTGTAAGGATTATAATTCTTAATCTTTAGTATTATAATTTTAAGACTATTAATTTTAAGATTAAATAGTAAGTTATATTATTTTTTATAGAATTATTCATAGGATAACATAAAATAATTTTATGTTGTGTTTGTTTTTTGCAAGATTAATTAAAAAATTGAATAAAAAAATATCGTTTGGACTATTATATTTTTATTAATAATAGCATTTTAAATTATAATTTAAATTTGTTTTCAAAAAAATGATGAAGAATTAATTATAAGCTTTCAAACTTTATTTTCAAATACTGTTTTAGTACAAATAAGTTTAGAAATCAAATATTATGTATAAATAAGTTATTTTTAGTAGTATTTGATATAATATTATGCTTTATAAATATTTAGTGATGTATAAACAAGTTTATATATAATATAATATTATTTATAAAATTTGTTTTTACATCAAATATATATATATATATATATAGAGAGAGAGAGAGAAGCGATCAAGTCATATATCTTATCTTCTTTATCCGTCTTTCATCCCTTTAATGACGGACTTGGCGGCGGTTTGCTTCATATAACAACTGTTGTGTCTATACTTTTAGCGACGACAACACATAACGTCACTAAAAGTATAGACTACGTTGTATGATCGAATCCGTCACGTCCGCTTGCCATGGGGGTGAAAGTACTGGTGAAAAGATAATGGTAGATGACTTCGATCCTAATCAGATATATATATATATATATATATATATATATATATATATATATATAGAGAGAGAGAGAGAGAGAGAGAGAGAGAGAGAGTTGTTTCAGAACGGGTCCTCTTCAACTGACCAAATGAAAAAAGGAAAAAGAAAAACAGAAGCGCGGGTCACAAAGCAAATGCGTTAAGAGAAAATAAAGTCGGTTGAATATTTGAGACTGCACCATCCCAATCTCTCTCAAACTCTTTCCCTCTCTCTCTCTCTCTCTCTCTCAAGGCGATCGACGTAAAGCTCCGGAAAGGGACCGACCGGAAAATATGCCAACTATAATTCATTAGTTTTGTAGATAAAAAATTAACGTTCGTTTATTTTTTTTAACAGAATGACCCAATTTCAAAATAATAATTAGTTTAGTGGTGTAATTTAAAAAATTAAAAGTTCAATGGTGTAATCAGTAAAACCTACTAACTACAGTGGATATTTCTTTAGTTTTTGCCCAATGAAATCTAAACCACAAAATATCATTTAAAATATCTTCTTATTACACTTCTAGATGTAAAATCATCAATTATACTATCATATTTAATATTTTTAACATATCATTTTTAATTCATAATATCGCTAATTTTTTTTTATTATTTTATTTTTTTTATACATATAAATACATAAATTTATAAAAAAAATTGAGCCTCTCAATTTTGGGCCCCGAGGGATTGACAAAATAGAATTTAACTTGAAACAAAAATTTCAAATTTTCATTCTAGTTATGCAACAACCATTATTGGAGTATAAAATACTACTACTCTACTCCACTTGAAAAAACTTTTGAGTGCATTCAAGTGCGATGAGATGGACCAAAGGCATTGCACTGCACACGGTTGCAGCTGCGCAATACTAATAAATTATGGATCACTTTTGACTTTGTTTGATTTGGACCTCTGTCTGTCTGACTTTGCTGCTCCATCTATTGTAGTAGTATTGTAAATTTCATTTTCCTATTTAAAAAAAGTACACGAGACGAGGTTTTATATTTGAGGTAGTGAGTGCTACTTTAACAAATTGATTGACTATCTAATTTTTTAATACTACTATAATTCAAAGCTGCAGAAATCGTTGACAAATCCTTTTATTAGGAAAAACCCAAGTTCTGTTAAAAATAATGATATTATTATATATAAAAAATTTACATTAACTCACAATAAATATATATATATATAGGGAGCTTTTCCATAATAAATTCTTTATAGTCTTGATCTGAACATCCTCTTTTCTGACCGCTGATAAATTGAATTGATGGTCACGATTAATTTTTCTATTTGATATCTTGAGACAGTTGTTGTGCCTAATTATTTACCTCGCATTCTACACTATTTTTTAAATAAGTGAGGCCACGAAAATTATATTGTCGATAGATAGTTATAAAAGTGAATATTTATTATTAAAATAATCCTACTTAAGAGCTTCTATCTACACACATTTTTTTAATTTCTCCTACTTGCAGTAAAATGATACTTACCGGCATTAAAATAATAAAATAATCCCACTAAATCTAAAGCTGATACTACCGGTATTAAAAATTGAAAATAAACCTACTTAAGACAAATTTTGTCACTACCGATATTAAAAATTAAAAAAATAATTTTATTCAAGCAATTCATTGCTAAATGTATTCGAACTCATGAACCTCAAACTCCAAACACTATTATATATGACCACCCGAGCACTACTGCCTAGTCATTAATTTCAACCAAGGATATATCTTTATATTAAAACTTCACCATCCCCAAAATCTATATTCTTGCATTATTATTATATTACGATTTATTATTATTAATAAGTCTATATAATACATATGGGGTTTTCTATTTAGAAATAAGTTAATATCTATATTTATTAAGCAATGATTATTAGTAATGATTTTATATATTAAGCAATGATTTTATTATTAATAAATGATTTTATTATTAATAAAACTAGTGAAGTATAATAATAATGTGATTATCGAATTTATAAAAATAGTGAAGTATTATTATAATAATAATAATGTGATTATCAATATTAGAAGTACAGATTATACCAATACTAGTACTGCATAACATTAAGAGGAATAGTACATATTATATGTTCATTTTCATAAAATAAAAAAAAACATAGAATGATTACTACAACCGACGCCTATTTTTTTGGCTCAGGAATCCCTAGCACTCGATAGTGATTTCGCTTATCGTGATCGGGTTTTAAAGCCACAAATTGCACATTTTCGATGAGTCTTAGAAGGAATGATTTTCTCGAGTGCACTTTCTTGAATCTAGATTGTTTTTTATGACCCTTTGTTTTGAGAAATATTAGCGGCAAAACTCTTCTTCTTCTTCTTCCACCTCTGCGATCTTCATCGTCATTATCGTATCCCATATCATGATTTGAATCTCCAACTGTCAATCAATGTCGCCATCTGCCAGATTCAAGAATATTCTCATCCTGGATCATACTTGGTCAACCAACTCTTTTCCTCGTGCATTCGGTTTAAACATGCTTTTATAACCTCCCTGACTAAGAAGCCGCTTTTGCTCGCTAACTCCTCGGTAATCACCCATCAAATGATTATAAGCGCATTGCTTGATTTTGTTCAAGTCGTGAGATGTGGAGTTAAAGAGTAAGTCTTCACCATTGCTTTTGTTCGCGTCTGCCTACCGATGAAGGATCATGTTGGTCGGTATTTGTGAAATACTCTTTTTCTATGAAATATCTCAAGATGTGCTCGCATAATTCACCAGAGTGAGAAAACATTTGGCGATTACATATTACCGATCCCAGGTTGTCGATTGTTGACAACTTCTTTATATCTTCCACCACTTTCAACAGATTCAGATTATACCTTCGCATAAACCTTAGTATCGGTGACACACAACTCACTAAGTTTATGAACATTGTATTCATGGAATCGATTTAATTGACGTTGGAAACGTCTAAACATCCTTTTGTGTACACTTGTGCAACATGAACTTCTAAAGATGAACCGAAAGTACCATAATCCTTTTACGATGTTTTGTTATGTAATCGGCCTTCCCTCTCCCGATAAACCGTCTTTCTACAAACCTTTTGACTCTGCAAATACAAAACATAGCATACCCGTTGATGCATTAACATACTCATCAAAAAGGCATTCATGCTCTCGCTTCTTCCAAAGTGGTAGTCATTCATGACAAAATATCTCTTTGTATATCTTTGGAATCCATTTACGTCGTACATCATCATACAAACTTCCAAGCCATTCATTAGTATACAATTCATAGGAACTTATCGTAATATGCCAACGCCTTCAAATTCCTCGATGGACAATGAGTTATACACACGATTGTTAAAATCATTTTTGAACGATGGGTGCTCGTAATAAACATGATGCAATTTTTTCAGAAATTTATTGTTAATATGCGAAGAACACAATAAATGATAACTAGTTGGAAGTCTCAGTAGCAATAGCATTACTCATGGCTCTGTCTTGATCGGTGATGATGGTTGTAGGTGCCTTGTAGTCCATGGCTTCAAGCCATGTCTGTAATACCTAAACGAAAGTGTCCTCTCGCCTCGTCTCAGAATAAAGACAAATCCAAACAATATAGACCGATAATGGTGGTTGACCCAAACAAATGGAACAAACGGCATGCCATACTTATTTGTCCCAGATGTACTTATCAAATGTCACAACGCCTCTACGAACTGCTGATATATAAACCTTGATCAAGGCCAACCCACAAAATACAAGCTATGCGTTGTTTTCACCGGTTTCACTTGGAAAAAAATTTGTTGGCACTTCCGGATGCAAGTTTGTTCAAATGATTGACAAAGACTTGTGCATCATTTTCATCTGCCGCAGAATCACGCCTTAAATCTCGCATCACATTCTCAACATTAGCGATGAGAAAGAAACATTTTGCAACCCACCTCCCATTGTGCTCAAAACATTCAATATCTTACTAGGACCAATCTGGGACTTATTTAAAGTGTCAATTAAATTTCTTGCAACAGAGTAATATTTACGTGAGTCTCGATCAAATCTACTTTGGTGGGGGGTCACTAAGTGATGATTGTGCTCTAATTCAACAAAGAGATATACGCCAATTGTCCTCTTTCTTATTGTGAACAACATATATTCTAGCTTTGCACATTGTTCGTCTATCAAGTCTCTCTGTCTAGTTATTTTATTACTACTATCTTCATCATCGGGTAAACTCTTTTTGCCAACAATTGGTGTACCGCTTTCTTACATACATATCGCTTGCTAGATCGATATCATTCAGTATTAGCATGTTTATGACTATTTGCAATTCTAATCTCAAATCCATTTTTATGCGAGCATATGATCTATAAAATATTCAACCTCTTCCAACGTATAAAATAATTGACCAACGTCTTTTAACAATATCGATTTATTACTTTCAACTTCATTGACAAATTCGGATGTATTATATGACATTTTGAAAAACTTACTTGTGAATAATAGTGATGAATTTTGCTCGATCGAACTTCAACTTGATTTTCTTGAAGTGAAAGTGGGCAACCAGATGAAACAAATTATGAGTAGAGGTGAAAAGAAAATAATATCGAGAGAACAAATTCGGGTTCATGGAGAAGAAGATAACTTGAGAAAATAGCAGCTTCCTAGACAATATTTAAAGGTAAAAAGACCAGTCGATACAGCTTTATAATAATAATAATAATGGTAATAAACTAATAAAAAAATACATAAATTATAGAATATGATATGGAGCGGCTTTATACTCAATTCGTAATAATAATATAATAATAATAATAATCGAATAATTATAATAAAATATTGAGAAATTTAATTTGGGGGGAAATGGACTGATTTAAGATATATACAAATCCAAGGTAAATTAAAACAATTTAGGCCCGTGGTGCTTTCAAAATTGGTCATATATGACGAGGATTGGTGCTTGAGGTCGTGATTTCAATCATTTTAATGTGAATAGTTTGGGATACCGATTTTTTTTATTCCAATTTGCCACCGGTACAGACGTACATGTCTACGGTCAGTCTTGTTTACATAAGTTAAAATTTTGATGAAGTCAGACTTACTACGGATGCTTTTTATTTATTTATTTATTTTAATTTGCTGAGTCATCATTATACAATGGAGAAAAGAAGATAATAAAAATTAAAAAAGGTAAAAAGTTTAAGTTAAATTTACCTGTTAAAAAAAAAAAAAAAAAGAAAACTTTTGCAGCATATCATGCATTGATAAGTACTTTTTCTGCCATGTTGACTACTTTTTCTGCCACATCGTCTCGGGAAAGAACACCGCAAGCTCGGTAAACTAAAAAGTCATGACCCATAACAAGATTAATGTTTGAATTTGGTCCTAAAATAATTCATGTAAACTTGACTTGCATGAGATTATTTAAACGCCTATCGAGAACACATGTTGTTCAAACTAAAGTTCACTTGCCAAGCTAGATCAAACTAAAAATAACAGAGAGTATAGAGGGAGTATTTCGGAAGATTTTAATGCATGAAAACTTCAACAAGTTGAACCGGCTGGATTCCATTTATTATATTCTGAAGATACCGAAGATTTTAATGTAAGATATTGTTATATTTGTTATTGTTATTTATTGTAAGATATTCCATTTGTTCATTTTTAATAGTTTCATTGTTGTTATTATTTTTCGTATAATAACAACAAAATAATGCAAGATTTATAATGATCACTTTATATTTTATTAAAGAATGATATTTATTTTTAATATATTAATTAGACTAATTGGACATATTTTTACAAAAATAAGAAAAAATATTAAAGGGGATAATAATAAATATAGATATTAACTTATTTCTATTTTAACAAATCCAATTAATAGATTTTGGGGGATGATGAAGTTTTATTATAAAGATATATCCTTGGTAGAAATTAGCAGCTAGGCCCGTGGTGCTCGGGTGGTCATATGACGAGGGATTGGTGCTTGAGGTCGCGATTTCGAATCTGTTTAGCAGCGAATAGTTTGGGATACCGATTTTTTTTTAATTTCAATTTGTCAAAAAGGAATGAGTTGTCTTACCGGGTCTTGTTTACATATTTTTTTATTTTATTTTACTTAATTTGAGTTAAAGTTTTGATGAAGTCGCATTAACTTGGATGCTTTTTTATTTTAATTTGCTGAGTCATCATTATACAATGGAGAAAAGAAGATAAAAAAAATTAAAAAAGCTAAGTTTCTGTTTAAAATCAGATATCGTTAAAAAAAAAAAAAAAACTTTTAAAGATAAAGCATTTATCGATAAGTATTTTTATTATTATTTTCATTATTATTTTTATTTTATTCCAGTGTACTCAATTGTTCACTTATTGTTTTAATTTATTTTTCTTCTTATTGTTTTTGTTTTTAATAGTTTTTGTTTTTATTAGTTTTTAATGCATGTTAATATTATTACATTATATACATGCATGTTATTATTACATGGATGTTGTTCAGTTTTTAATGCATGTTAGTGTGTATTGTTATTATTGTCATTTTGCAGCATATTACTTTCAACTTCATTTTGTCATGCATCTTAATACTAATATGGAATTGATGTATTTTTTAGGTAAAAGATGGATAGTTGGGAATATGGGCCAATTGATCCAAGTGTTCTGCATGATCAACAAGATCATGTATCAGATGACATATATCATGGGAGAGATAGGGGAAAACTAGGCTCCAGTCAATATATCGATCGTAATATAATCAGTGGGCTTTGACAAAAGAACAAAAAATCCTTTTAGATAAATGTGGATTTGGAGTATTTAGTTTTCAAGGTGTTGTACACCAAACCGATCTTGGTCTCGATATCTCTGCCTTTAGTCGAGAGATGGCGCTTGAGACCAATACTTTTCATTTAAATCGTGGAGAAATAACAATCACATTAGATGATGTTCACTTTATTTTTGGAGTTACCGGTGGTGGAAAGCCCTTAATCGGGTCCCTTTTCATTACCTACCAATTTGAATTATTTTAGGGATTGTTTTGGAGATAAATTAGTTGGTGAATATTTTAGTTCAAAAAACGCAAATCCAATTTCATTAGTGTGGTTGCACGAACATTTTAATAAATGTCCCGAGAATGCAAGTAAAGATGTTGTAGAGGCTTACACACAAAGGCATACATGTTGTGGTCATGTGGGCAATATTATTCCTAATAGGAATAGAAATAGTGTGCACCCACGATATATGTCTTTTATTACAACGTCAAGATTGTGTAACTTACTTTTGGGGCGCAAGGCGGTGTTAGCATATTTATACAGATCTTTATATCTCTGCTACTAGAAAGGAGTTAAATACATTAACTGTTGTGTTACATTGTTACAAATTTGGGCTTATGAGCGTGTAAGTATTGGAAAGCCAAACCCTTGGCCACAACCATCCTTATGGTTACCTAGGGCTTTAGCATGGTCCTATTTTGGAGCCCACAACCACTCTGGTAGACGAGAATCCCCATCACCATTTGTCATTTTACCGAGGGGAGTTAGATATTAAGTCTATGTGGGATGTGGTTTGGCTACCTTACATAATGTGGGATGATGATATCAGTGGATTTAATTTTGAAGGCAGGTTGTTGGTGTGACGCCCCCAAAATAGGTCCATTCCATCCAACCCATTTTGAGTCGCCAAATACATGGTACAGAAATAACTACAACTTTATTAATACATTTGTCGTGCAAAATACGACAACATATATACTGTGAGTTTAAATACAATTATTGTCTTCTAGACAATATACATACCCAAATAAATCCTCATCACAATTATTTATACATTATTTTACAAAAATGGTGAGGACTACTAAACAACTCTCTCTATAACCATCATTCCATACCCCGACTAGTACTCGCTACATTCTCGCCTCCTGAGAAGAAAAATAGAACAAAAAGAAAAAGGGTGAGCTCAACTAGCCCAGTAAAGAATATTATGACTAAGATAATATACAACAAATTATCGTTAGTCTCCAACAGGAAAAAATATAATAGAATACAATAGACAACCATTTTTAAATCAATCTTCACAGTGGAAATAATAATTCATTAGAAGAGTTAAGTAGAAAATGCAAACTACTATCTTCTATATATGAATTTAAAAGTTCATCGTTGATATTTATCCCTGTAACATCAATCAATATATATCTGGAATCAAATATTCATCTTTGCACTACAGGCCAAAGATATTCATCGACCGGGTCATGTTCATCTAAACACTTGTTCATCTTTTGCACTACGGGCCAAAGATATTAATCGATCATTCATGTTCATCTCAACACTGCTCATCTTTGCACTACGGCCAAAGATATTCATCAAGAAATCATTCATCTTTGCACTATAGGCCAAAGATATTCAGTAAGATCATCATTTAGGACTGAGGATGATGAAAAATATTTTAAAGGAAACGAATCCAGTGAAACAAAAGAACAAATATTAAGGATTCGTATTTTAAACAATCCAAGTTCAAAAATACTTCATAAGTAATCAGAGTGAAGTAAAATTCAAGAACAATCAAAACATGGATACAATCAAAGCTAGTATCCATAATAAATATTTTGGACAAAAAGAAGAAATTTTATTTTTTGGTGAATAAGGCAAGATATCGTGAATAAAGGTCAGTATCGTGAATAGTGTCGTGATACGTGAATAGTAACTCCGATACCAAAAGATAGAAATTTTACAAAAAACATCTTCACGCTTCGTGAATAAGACTTTCATGAATAAGAACTCGTGAATAATAACTCGTGAATAAGAACTCATGAATAAGAACTCCCACATAAAAATTTCCAAATTTGATAAAATTTTCAACCAATATTTCTAAGATAATGATATTGAAAAATAATATCATTTTTGAATAAAATAACATCCCTTACCTCGAAAAGACAAGATTTACAGTTGAAACACCGGATATAAGGCTATGACTTGAACTTGCACAGTATAGCAATACTCAAAGTATACTCAAAATACTCACAAAAATACGCTCGATAATATAGAGAGAGAAAACTTCAGTTTCTGCTGTGATTTTCAATTCAAACCTAAGCACCCTATTTATAGGAAATTGCTTAGAACACCAAAGCAGAAAATTTAATATAATATATTATTAATAATAAATTTTCCTACGCCTCTTTGGAAATCAGCTAATAACATTTCCCACATGCCAACCTTCTAGAAAAAGTAAAAAAAAAACGCTTTTTATAAAATAAATAATTAAAACTTCCAAAAATCAATTATTTCAGAACTTCGGAACTTCAATAATTCACAATAAATAGTCCTTTTGCCAGAAAATTCGAATCTCGCGACTTCTTATAGGAAATTCAATTCTCTACAACTTTACAGAAGAAAATTTTTCCAAATTCCAAACAGAAATTGACCGAAATCCATAAACGGGTGATTTTACAGGCTATAATCAAATTTCAGTTAAGAAATGGGGTCCACCGACATGCTTTAAATATTTTTGTAACAAAAATACTCCTCCTCCACATATACTCATATATCCCATATTCATCGTAAAAATATCATCATTATTATATTATTAAAATATTATAATATATTTAAATGAATTATTTTATCAGAAAAGATAAAATTTCAATTTTCAACAATTGTCACATTAAAATATTTTTCCATCTATATCCACATAAAATCAATATTTTCCTCATCATATGAATCAATAATTAATTATTCACAAATAATATTACAGAATCACAATATTGACAACCAGGCAGTTCCTAGGAAAGAGGTGGGTTTCCAATAAGAATTTCTCCTTACTGGCACGCAATTAGGTGACCAAACCTCTCCTTAGACAGAACTTTCTAGACATTGCCAATAATTTTATCCAATAATATTATTCAGATAATATGAATTATTGCTCCGATAATGGAAAATACTGTGTAATGACAATTTATTGAAACAACAGTAATATAAAATATCAATGCACCAATTATTGAATCAATAAAATAAAATACTGAACAGTAATTACTGTAACAATTATTGAGTAGTGCCTTCTTACGTAAGAATCAATAATTGGTGCAATACCGCAAATGTCTTCTTGCTCAACAACGCCAGATTAGTGTGTTTTTTAACCACCGGTATTCCAACAATATTAATCTGTAATAACTACGCCATTATTTATAAACAACTTATATTTGTCGTTTTTTTCATCCAATCGCTTTCCGTTATGGTGCCCACAAAAGATCATGCGACGTCAGCATTTAATATTCCCCGACAAAGATTTAATATTCCACGACCAAATGAATATTCCCCGATAATAATGAATATTTTATAACCACTTGCTTATTCGAAATATTTGCGTATTTTACCCATAACTATCCACATTAATCAAATCAACCCTTACTATTTCGAAATAATAAATAGAGGAAAATAATTTTTATTTATTAATAATTTGGGGTCTTACAACCTCCCCTCCTTATGAAATTTCGTCCTCGAAATTGACGTCGACGATACTGTGTGTTTCAAAAGATGAGAATACCTCGCTTTCATTTTCGTTTCCAACTCCTGTGTCATTTCCTCAATAAAGCATGGTTTCTCCACAAAACTTTAACTTGTGGTATAACCTCGGTACATAGGACATGTTCTTTCCTATCCAAGATCTTGACAGTACCTCCTCGACGTTAAGTCTTGGCTTATCTCGTCCGGTTTCTAACTTCAATGACGTGGTTCGAGTCGTCCACATAGTTACGTAACATCGATACGTGAAAACGCGTTATGAACACGCGTCGTACATACTTCGGTAAAGCGAGTCTATAGGCCACGCCTCCTATTCGATCGAGAATTTCAAATGGATTAATAAATCGAAGGTTTGAGCTTTCCTCACCTCACCGATTCTCGCTTTTGAAATAACAACTTCGCACCCTCCTTCTTCAAATTCATCACTCTCGATGTGTAGCTTGAATAGACTTTAACTTTATCGATTAAAGTCGATTATACTCGTATATCATCACGTGGGTACCTAGAGTTTTCATCTCCATCTCTATTATTTGTAAATTATACGAAATGAGTCTTTGATAATATCGTACTTTCGACCAGATATCGATCTTCTACTCAACACGCCGCCTACCACGTTAACTTTTCCGGGATGCCATGGTCGAACATGTCTTTGAAATGAGTCTCTCTTGAGTTCTTGAAGCTCTTCCCACATTCCTTGCTCCATTCGAATTTTGTATCTCTACGAGTCACCAGTAGTTAATGGAATAGCGATTCGAGAATATCCTTCAACTAATCTCCGATAATAACCAACTAAGCTTGAAAGCTACATATTTCGATTACTGACTTAGGTTGTTCTCAATCGTGACTCATATCTCAACCTTGATAAGACGTTACAATGACACCTATCGCTTTTACTATCGCACGAATATGGTGTCCCCTACGGAGAAAGCAGGCTTTGCATTCCACAAAGGAAGTCACCGGATAAAGGCTCGGTACCAAATTCTATAGTTGAATTTTTTTTAACTCCCGAAGTTCAATAGAGCCATTCGATATGAGATTTTAGAAATGAGTTTTGTACTGGGTTCAAAGTCGATACAAAATTTAATATCAGGCTTTGGGAGTAAGCCAAGAAATTCTTCAGAAAATACGTCAGGAAAAATCAATAACAACAGGAATATTATTCAAATCTAACGTGTCTTTTTTTAAATCTATAACATGGACTAAGAAAACTTGACATTCGTAATAAACGAATGACTTCATGGCTTGATATGAAAATGTTTGACTACAATGGTTTGATTGCTTGAATTCGAATAACAGGTTGCTTAGGAATATGAAAACTAACAACCTTACGAAAGTAATCAATTTCGGCATGATGAGTAGTTAACCTTAAAATCACATCAAAAGCATATATCTCTATAAAAATAAGGTTAACAAGTAATGTGATAGTGCCAACCTGAATCAAGCAAGATTTCTAAACAACGGATATAATGAAAGTATCTCCTAACGGAGTCTCCATAAATAGGTCAAAGTCTAATTTCTCCGTAGTCAAGTTCAAACGTTGAACGCAAGCAAGAGATAAAAGAATGGGTAGAATCGGTATCTAGTAAGGTATAAACTTCGCAAGAATTTATAATTAACTAACCTGTAGTCTAACTTCGTTCGAAGTTCTCATTTTTTGACCGGCCACGACAAACGCTTTTCGAGAACCGTTGACTTTGACTTTTATGGGACATCCTTTTGAGTCACCATTTTCATTGGTTGGGTTTCGATACTGCATAAATCTCAAGCGATATGTCCTTCTTTTCCACAATTATAAGCATACCTTAAACTGTTGTGGGCGGTTTGGTGATATGTCCCTCTTTCCGCATTTGTATACTTATCGTGATTGGTGGTCTTTCTCCTCCTTTGGAACCAGATTCTTCTTCAAGGCCGACGTCTTCACATGGTCATTGTTGAATCTCCTCTTTTTAAAATCTCCTCCCAACTCGCTTCTTCTATTTTCATGGCCACGATTGCCACTAGAGTGGTTACCGCCTTTGTCCTTATTCTTCTTTCTCCGCTGGTTATCGTTATTCTGATGATTGCTATCTTGGTATGATCCTCGGTTATGGTCCCTCGGTTGAACGTATTCGTTATCTCGCTTCTAACAATGAGCCACATTGACAACATCTCGAATAGAGAAAATTTATGAGAAATGAGATACTAACGTATGTCGGGTTTCAAACCTCTCGAAAACATCCGCTATAATCGTTCCTCATTCTCCACCAAATGAGGTGCAAACTCGATAACTCCGCGAACTTCGCCTCGACTTTGACACCTTTGTCATGTTATTCTCGCTCCGTCTAATAAACTCCACTTCCTTCATATGACGAATACTTTCGTGGAAGTACTTGTCATTGAATCGCTTTCTGAAACGTCTCCTGACATGCTTGAAATGCGGTGGATGGAGTACGCTTCACGATTCCCACCAATGACTGCCTCGTTCATTTAACATAAAAGTAGCGAATAGAACTTTCTGTTCTCCGTGCATCCCAAGACATCAAATATCTTGGTAATTTGTTTGACCCACGCTCGCCTTTAATCGAATCCGGCTTCCCAGATTGCGTGGTCCCAACTCTTTGAATCGCCTTGGTGTGACCACCCGTGAATTGCTATCATTTCCTCCTCAGATTTTGAACACGAGTCTCCTCGTCGATTTTGCATGAATCTGCAAAAAGCTTCTAAACATCCCCTCGTTCATCATCTGCTCAGTGGTGTTGTTCACAGGAGGTACATTGCCAGCCTGTTGCACGTTCTCCTCGTTGGAAAGTACATGCATCTCCACGGTCTCATTTACTCCACTGTTATTATTTTCAGTCGACATTCTCAAATACTGTCATAAAACAAGGGTTAATTAAGGAAATCAATATATCACATAATATCCCTATATACTGACCAACTAACAAATAAGCTTAGGTAGGACACACTAGCGAAGGATTTACTCGTTTCTCCCCTCCTAGTTCTATTCCCCGATCTCCGCCAGAGATCATATCCCTAAGCTCTGATACCAACTGTGAAACCCCCAAAATAGGTCCAATCCATCCAACCCATTCTGAGTCGCCAAATACAAGGTACAGAAATAACTACAACTTTATTAATACATTTATCGTGCAAAATACGACAACATATATACTGTGAGTTTAAATACAATTATTGTCTTCTAGACAATATACATACCCAAATAAATTCTCATCATAATTATTTATACATTATTTTACAAAAATGGTGAGGACTACTAAACAACTCTCTCTATAACCATCATTCCATACCCCGACTCGTACTCGCAACATTCTCGCCTCCTAGGAAGAAAAATAGAACAAAAAGGAAAAGGGTGAGCTCAACTAACCCAGTAAAGAATATTATGACTAAGATAATATACAACAAATTATTGTTAGTCTTCAACAGGGAAAAATCTAATAGAATACAATTTGCAACCAGTTTTAAATCAATCTTCGCAGTGGAAATAATAATTCATTAGAAGAGTTAAGTAGAGAATGCAAACTACTATCTTCTATATATGAATTTAAAAGTTCATCGTCGATATTTTATCCTGTAAAATCAATCAATATATATCCGAATCAAATATTCATCTTTGCACTACTGTGCCAAAGATATTCATCACCGTCATGTTTCATCTAAACACTGCTCATCTTTGCATTACGGGCCAAAGATATTAATCAATGGGTCATGTTCATCTCAACACTGCTCATCTTTTTGCACTACGCCAAAGATATTCATCAAGAAATCATTCATCTTTGCACTACTGCCAAAGATATTCAATGAACATCATCATTTAGACCGAGGATGATGAAAAATATTTTAAAGGAAACGAATCCAAATGAAACAAAAGAACAAATATTAAGGATTTGTATTTTAAACAATCCAAGTTCAAAAATACTTCATAAGTAATCGTAGTGGAGTAAAATTCAAGAATGATCAAAATATGGATACAATCAAAGCTAGTATCCGAATAGATATTTTGGACAAAAGAAGAAATTTCATTTTTCTATGAATAGTGGTCAGATATCGTGAATAGTCTTGACATCGTGAATAAGTAACTCAGACACCAAAAGATAAAAATTTCTCAAAAACATCATCACGCTTACGTGAATAAGTACTCATGAATAATTTATCGTGAATAAGAACTTGGGACATGAAAAAAGTTCTAAATTTGATAAAATTTCCAACCAATATTTCGGCATAATGATATTAAAGAAATAATATCATTTTCGAATAAAATAACATCCCTTACCTCGAAAGACAAGATTTCTAAATGAACACAGGATATATAGGCCATGACTTGAACTTGCCGTCAGTATAGCAATACTCAAAGTATACTCAAAATACTCACAAGCATACGCTCGATAATATAGAGAGAAAACTTGAGTTTACGTGTGATTTTCAATTCTAACCTAAGCACCCAATTTATAGGAAAATGCTTAGAACACCAAAAGTAGAAAATTTAATAAATTAATATTATAATTTTTCCACAACTTCATCACGACACTAACAATCTGAATTCACCTCCTAATCACATGTTAAATGAGTTTCAAAAATGAAAAAACGCTTTTGTAATTAAAAATATTTTAAACTTCCAAAAATCAATTATTTGAAGTTGAAACTTCAATAATTCATAATAAATAGCCAGCTTTATCGTAAAATTGAAACTCGTGAATTTTTATAGAAAATTCAATTCTCTACAACTTTGCGGAATGAAGTTTTCCAAATTCCAAATGTAAATTAACCAAAATCCATAAACGAAGATTTTTACAGCTATAATCAAATTTCTATCAATAATTGTGTCCACCAACACACAAAATATGTATTAAACATTTAATGCCACAAAAATACTCTTCCTCCTCATATACTCATATATCCCACATTCATTATAAAAATATCACCGTTAATATATTATTAAAATAATATATTTAAATGAATTATTTTATCGTAAAAAAATAAAATATTAATTTTCAACAATTGTCACATTAAAAATTTCTCCATCTATATCCACATAAAATCAATATTTTTCTCATCATATAAATCAATAATTAATTATTCACAAATAATATTACGGATCACAATCTTAAGAATCAGTAGTTCTCTGGAAAGAGGGGCTTTCGAATAAGGATCTCTTCTTCTCACGCACAATTAGGTGACCAAACCTCTCCTTGATGTAACTTTCTAGACATTGCCAATAATGTTATCCAATAATATTATTCAGATAATATGAATTATTGCTCTGATAATGGAAAATATCGTGTAATGACAATTTATTGAAACAACAGATAATATAAAATATCAATGCAAAGAATTATTGAATCAATAAAATAAAATCTTGAATAGTAATTACTTGTAACAATTATTGAGTAAGTGCCTTACGTACGTAAGAATCAATAATTGGTGCAATCTTGTGCTCTTCTTCTTGTTCAACAACGCGCGTTTAGTGTGTTTTAACCACCGGGTATTCCACCAAGATAATTGGTAATAACTTCTGTAGTTATTTATAAACAACTTATATTTGTCGTTTTCTTCATCCAATCGCTTTCCGTTATGTGGCCCACAAAAGATCATACTAAATGCATTTAATATTCCCCGACAAGATCTAATATTCCACGACCAAACGAATATTCCCCGACAATAATGAATATTTTATAACCACTTGCTTATTCGAAATATTTGCGTATTTTATCCATAACTATCCACATTAATCAAATCAACCCTTACTATTTCAAAATAATAAATTGAGAAAAATAAATTTCATTTATTAATAATTTGGGGTCTTACAACGGAGAATACAAAGGTGGTCCCAATTTGGTTTCATGAATTCATTCTTCACGCATCTTGGCGTATTATGTGCCTATACCATCTAACGTGAATACTACATGGAGTTTTTATGATCCGTATGTTAACCAAGATGTTGGTCCACCTTTACACACGAATGCAAATACATATTTATCTTGGGTAGTAGTACCAATCAACGCCATTTTGTCTTGTTCTATTCGCAATTGAAGATTGGATGGTTACCATAATTGACACATCTTCTGAATGACACTAAGTATATTAAGTTACGTGAAATGTACTCGAAATTCGTTAAAGTTGCAGATGTTTAGTTTTAAAATATTTTAATTTTATAATGTCCTTTAATATTAAAAATTATTAACCAACTACTTTGTACATGCGGTACATTTGATACCATTTATTTACTGAAATGGTAATTCGATGCGTGAGTGGCCCAAATGATAATCCTACTTTTGCAGAGACCTTAAAGATTCGGCCAAACAACACAACAACTCGGTATGTGGCATTTTTGTATGCAAAGTATGTTATTTGTTTCGTTAGGGCCAATAGTAATATTTACGAAGAGAAGTGGTCCTTGAAGATGTCACGATCTTTATATTCTGCGTCGCATTTTGAGCTCTACAAGAAATCGGCAAGATTACTTCCTACTCGAGATATAGAACTTATCCAACGTTATCTAATATACATATTAATTAATAAGAATGTCTATTTGGTTTGAACTTTATGGGATTTTCAAATTCATAACTTAGTAATATGAATATTATTGAATCACATAAAACCACTTCATATTATTAATAATGAAAAAATATTTTCTATTTTGTTGAATCGTATGGATATTTTATTTCTGACTAATATTAATAATCACATTATTTATATTAATATTAAAAATCATTATTAATATTATTTTTAATAATAGTAATACATGAATATAATAATAATAGTAATACATGAATATAAAATCATTACTTATATTTTATTAAAGAATGATATTTTTTTTAATATATTAATAATCCTTTTATTGATATTATTACAAAAATAAAAAAAAAATATTAAAGGGATAATAATAAATATAGATATTAACTTATTTCTAAATAGAACACACCCATATGTATTATATAGACTTATTAATAATAATAAATCGTAATATAATAATAATGCAAGAATATAAATTTTAGGGATGGTGAAATTTTAATATAAAGATATATCCTTGGTTAAAATTAATAATTAGGCTGCGTAGTTGCTCAGTGGTTATATATGATTTGTGTGTTTGGAGTTTGTGGTTCATGAGTTCGAATCTATTTAGCAAATAAATTGCTTGAATAAAATCATTTTTTCAATTTTTAATATCACCGTGACAAACTGTCTTTACTAGGTTATTTTTTCATTTTTTAATACCACCAGATATCGACTGTCACTTCTACTAATTATTTTATTATTTTAATGCCACCAGACGTATCATTTTGTTCTATTTCGGGGAAATTAAAAAAAATGTATAAGCCATTGTAGAAAGCTCTTCCTATTTGATTATTTTAATAATAAATATTCACTTTTTATAACTATACCGACAATATAATTTTACGTGGACCTCACTTATTAAAATAGAAGCCGGTACAGGTAAATAATTAGGCACAATAACCTGTGCCGATTTATCAAATAGAAAAGTTAATCGCAGCCATCAATTCAATTTATCAACGATCCAAAAGTGAGTGTTGCAGACAAGACTATAAAGAACCTAAGATAAATAGTATAAGGGCTCCCATATATATATATATATATATATATATATATATATATATATATATATATATATATATACGTAAAATCTATCTGTCTGCGACTCCTCAGTTTCTCAAATTAAAATAAATATAAAAAAAAAAAAACACGATGGATGATTTAAATTCAGATGAGATGATGGAGTATTTTTGGACCCAATATACATTATTTACGGCTTAGTTTAATCTTTCTTATACAATTCCTAATTCAAGTTTAAAAATAACATCAGCCGTCACGTCACATAAAAATATGACTATAATAATTTCCCACTCGGTCAGGTCAGGTCAGTATCACTGTTTAATACAGTAATCAACGAGGAGCAAGTGAAACAGTGAAATCCGTCGGGACCTTAACCTTCTCCGACCATTCTCTCGATTCCAAATACAGCTTCGATATCTTTCCCGCCACGCGCCCCATGTTCGGCCTCTTCTCCGCCTCCACATCTACGCAGTCTAATGCCACACGTGTCAACTTCTCCCCCACATCCACCGGAAAAGAATCCTTCAGCCTCCTATCCACCCACCTCCTCAGTCTCCCCTCCATCGCCTCTCCCGTCCCTTCCACGGCTGCCTTGGCCGCCTCAATCACCGATATCCTCCGATAATCACCGCTCTCTCTATCAAATTTGTACTTCAACGGCTCTACACCCGACAAAAGCTCCAAAATCACAACTCCAAATGCATAAACATCAGATTTCTGCGTCTCGATTCCACTTAATTGAAACTCCGGCGACATGTAACCTCTCACTCCTTCGAATTGAAATCGTCTATTCTCCCATCTCTTCAAATTATTCGGCGAATCCAGCACAACCTCCGTGATCTCACCGGAATTCTCTCTCTTAACCTCCTTAGGTTCCATCTTCGTTTCGCCGCAAAGCTCCGCCGTACCAAAATGGCAGATCTTCGCATTCAACGACGGCTCAGTAACAACCACACTACTGCTTTTCACATATTTATGAATTAAATTAAACTTCAGTCCAGTATTATTATGTATATAATCCAAACCGTGCGCTAAATCGGTGGCAATCTGAATTCTCGACATCCAATTTGAAAGAACAGTAAAATTAGGGTTCCTAGGGTTCCGAAGGCAATCAGATAAGCTCGCACCTTTAATGTACTCGTAGACTAAGAAAATGTAATCGCCGGACATCGACGCGCCGAGAATTTTGATTATGCTGATGTGATGGCTCCGACAAATGACAGAGAGTTTCTCTTTTAGTTCCTCCGTTTTGATTGACCGGCGGAACTTCCGTTGAAAGATGATTACGTCTTTTCCACGGAGAGAGCCGCGCCATGACGGGGAGGAAGAAGATGAGGAGAAGCGTTTTGCAAGGAAATTGTTGGTGGCTGATCGGATTTCAGCGTAGTCGTAAATTTGAGGATTTTCCGGCAATGAATCGCGGAGGGAGGAGAGAGAAGATGAGAGTGCCGAAGTTGTTGCGGTTGAAGAGTCGAGTAGGTAGGTGGATCCGGAGGAGCTGTAACTGAAATTGCTCGATGATGAAGACGGATCTGTGAGTTGCGGAGGCGTTAGTTTTGGTGTTCTAGGGGTGGCGGCGGATGAGTTGCGTGAGTTTCTTCTCGGGATTGAATTGGGTTGAGAAGCGTTCACCGCCATCTTGGATCTACACATAAGAAGATACAATTACAGTACCAACTGATCAAAATCCTGATGATTATATATTATATATTATATATTATATATATGTGGCAGAACGAGTCATTAAGACTCGTGTACAACTGAGTCGAGGAATCGAATTTGTGAAAGTGTTACGGTGATAGAATTTGGGGAAGTTAAGGAGCGAGGGATAAAAGTCTTAATATGACCGGTGAAATGGTGGGCTCAAATCAATGAATTACTACTATTTAAGAAGAAAAATAAAGAGAAAATATGATATTTTGGGAGCATCGACTGCTGTCTAGTTCAGCCGACGATAACTCCAAAGGCTAAAGGCTATTAAAGAGAGAGACAGGAGTCACCAAATCCAAAATACTACGTAGAATACATATATATGACTCGTGTCCAAATAGTCCAATTTAAAATAAATGACGCATGGGATTAAATTTAATTCAGAAATGAATTATCCTTCCATGCTACAAAAGTAATGCTATTTGTTTGTAAAATATTTTTTTTAAAAAAAATGGTTTTTGACTTCAGCAACTCTATTGATAAATAGTTTTTTCATCTACAAACTGACCTAAAAATAAAATTGGTGTACTTTGTTATACCGAGAGGATATCAGGCAACGGTTTAGTTTATCGCGTATATGCACCAGAAACGGATTATTTTATTATATATCTACTCATAAATATTTGACAAATTAAATTATTAGTTGTTTATTTCTTTACTTATTAATATTGACTGGTCACAATAAACGAATTAATACTTTCACAAATAAAATTTATAATTTTACGAATTATGCTCACACTTGAAAGTTACTTATTATGCATTTAAAAAGAGATTTAAAAAAAAAATTATTTTCACTTATAAAAATATCTTTGTATGATATAAATGTTTCCTACGTACTAAATTTGCTTCCTCATTTCACGTTTAAGTATTAATAAAAATATTACTTTCTTCCTAAAAAATGCCTAAAAATAAAATGGTTACACAAATTAAGGTTACTGAATAAAAGGAAAGAGTATAAAATTTATTTTAATTATACCCTTTATTTAGAGCCCACACAAATACCAAATTAACTAGGGAGTATGTGTATGGATATGTTCTTGTATACTTTTAGATATCTTTTTTAAGGAAAAATATTGGTGTATTTTTGGAAAAATCTTGACCGTAGTTAAAGAAGGGTGTGTTTGTTTAGACCGGTAAAAAAAAAAGAAGAAGAAAGAAGTAGGGAGGGAAGAATACGGTAGAAGAGATGACAAGCAGGAATTGAAAGACGGAAGAGATAAGGAGAAAGAAAAGTAGCATGCATGTTGATGTTGTAGAGAGAAAAAGTAGACAAGGGTTTTTCTGTCTTTTTCGTAATATGACTTATCAGTAATTAAGTTGTTTTCCAAACTTTCAAGGGGTTTTTTAAAATACTTTTCATTGACTTAATTTTCTGAAGCTTACCAAAATTTCCCGTGAAACAAACGGGGGCCAAAGATTGGAAAATAGCATTACTATCGCCAAAGCTGCATGTATCATATCTGTATAGACACATACATCTTGGTCTCATCTGTGTCTTTTTATCTCTTTTTGCTTAGTTGGTACTGGTCATGGGCAATTAATTACGCCTTCCTTGCAAGTCCAGTTTATCCAGCTAAGAAGCTAGTCCCGTGGTCCACATTCACCCTATAAGTTTTACTTACTAGAGGAGTAGAGAGGGCTAGAGCTCAAATGGTAACTGGAGTAGCTTCTTCATTGGACATGGACATAAGACCCGTTTGCCTAATGTCAAAATTTATATATTTTTGATATCCGAACAAGTCAACTATAAAAAATGAGTGGTAACCTAATTAATAACCGAATTCATTATTTGATTATTGGGTGGTTAATAACCGAAATTAACCAAAAAAGAAACAGAGGATTCCACTTACATTATTAGTATACAATTATAAGATCCAAATTTTATATATATATATATATATATATATATATATATACCATCAACCATCTTTTAATTTGCAGTAAATGAACCCCAAATGCTAGCTGTTAAAATATGCCTGCCTGCCTGCCTGCCTGCCTGCCTATACCTGACAACATTTTTGGGTTTACGTACTGAATACAAGTACATTTTTATAAGGCAGTATGAGGAAACACTACTGCTGCCTGCTGCCTTGAGCATAAGAGAAGAAAAAAAAAAGTTACATAATGAATTTGACCAAGTAAGTAAACTAAAACTGAATTGAGTAGTTAAGATCCTTAATTTCCCTTGGTTGGAATTTCGCATGCACAAGCTCTCTCTAATCACACTGTTGCAACACATGTACTCTGTTGCAAACTTTCAGTAGTAATAACGTACACTACTAATACTAATTTATATATTTTACAGGAAGATCTTAATTTTGAAAACCACGAAGGTTACCTCATGCCTCACCTCCCTTTCGCAAAAATTAAAGAAAACTAAAAGATAAAAAATAGAAATCTTTTTGTGGTGAAAGCCAAATGACTATTTTCTAACCACTTTCATTGGGCCATAAGCTTGTTATATTTGACCCATAATCTGCATCAACGAAGGGTGCAATATAACCTATGTAATTTATTTCTTCATTACATTTAGATATTAATGTAACGTTCAAAATTTAATTTTATATTGGTATAGTGTGAAACAACCCTTATCTTTTACGTGAAATTTTGACTTAATCTTTCTATCGTACAACTCGATTTTATTGTCTTACAAGTAGTTGAAACATATTAATTATATATAAAATTTTGAATATTGTGTTAATTTATGTGTTTTTGATTTTGATGATGACAATATATTTTTATATATATGAAGCCATTTTGAATGAACAGGTTTGAGTTTCCTGGACTGATTTGATCATATATGGTGTTGCTAAAAGTATTGTTAAACTTGGAAATAAAAGTTTTTAGGGTTATCTATTGGATTAGGTCCTTAAGAAGTTATTTAGGTTATGTTTGTTTGTAATGATTACACTTTAGGATATGATTATTTTTGAAACAAAAAGAAACCATTTATATTAAATCGGAAACAAGAACATCTAAAATAAAAGGAGGGATAGGACCCTACTCCTCCGGACCAGACTGTAAACCAGCAGCTTTGACTAACAAATGCGCTGCATAATTAATTAGATGATCGTCTAGCGAAACAAATACTGCTATCATTCAAAGCTAACAAAGCATGAGAACAATCTCGAGTAATTAAACCAAATAAAGAATAATCAGGAGTAGGATGAACTAAAGCTTGTTGAAGAACCTGACAATCAGTTTCCAACACTACTTGTGAAAAAGTTCGTGCCTTAAGTCAACTGAGAGCTTCTCGGTAGGAAAGGGCTTTAACAAGAGCAGGTTCCTGGATACAATTAATCAAACCATTTTTTGTAGCAACAAAAGAACCACGCTCGTCTCTTATAAACTTAGGATATGACTATTAATCTCAAATATCTTGTTTGTTTTTAAATTTGGACTTGAGACTATTAATCAATAAATTATAAA
Organism: Panax ginseng; assembly: GCA_020205605.1. Taxonomy (NCBI): domain Eukaryota; kingdom Viridiplantae; phylum Streptophyta; class Magnoliopsida; order Apiales; family Araliaceae; genus Panax; species Panax ginseng. Next base: position 12,980,550 of record CM035131.1, on the reverse strand, counting down.
ATGACTTAATATAGGGGATATTTAATACCATGTTCAACCAGGTAATATAATCCTCACCATTGGAACTAAAAATTTCCAAACAAAATTATCCTCAACCTTTTTCTAAAATGATCATAATATCCAATAAGTTTATTATTGGTAGTAAACAATTTATTGGTAAACAACGTATTATTGATAAACATCTTATTATTGGTAAACAACTTATTATTTAAACAACTTATTGATAAACAACTTATTATTAATAAACAACTTATTATTTAAAAGTTTTTAGTAATTAACTTATTATTGATAAACAATTTATCAATAAGCTTATTATTGATAAACAGCTTAATTATTATTAATAAAAACAACTTATTATTTAAATAGCATATAACTTATTGATAAACAATTTATTATTGATAAACATAAGAAACCCAAATCAATTGAGTGGATATAAAGAACACCCAGGCAATCGAGATCAATTCAACAAAGTTCTTCGTTCTGAAAAAGAAAATTTAACGTCCTTTCTTCTTTGTTCTAATTTTTTTCCCTGATCCAATTCGTTCATATTCTAAAAAAAAAAGACATCCTTCTTCGTTCTAAAAAAAAGCCTTTCATCTTCTCCTTAAATCGAACTTTAACTTCATCAAGACCCCAATCAAATAAAATCATGATAAAATTCCTACTCGATATCTAATGCTAACAAACATAGACGCCAAATTCAACGAAAATTTCATACCATCTATCATAACAATCTACTGTAAAAAGAACACAAATTTAAGGTTGATCGAAGATCATTTTTTAATGTATAAACAAGTTTAAATTATAATTTAAAATATGTTATTATTAGTAATGGTATAATAGTCCAAACGATATTTTTTTATCTAAACATTTAATTAATCCTGGAAAAAACAAACATAACATATTATTATTTTAAGTTATCCCATGAATAATCCCATAAAAAACAAACATGTGTCTAGAACGATTATTTAATGCTAAGATTAATAGTTTTGAAATTATAATCCTTGCAAACAAACATAACCTTTGGGATTTATGTAAGTTTTTCTAGCCCAAAACTTTTAGCAACACATTATTTAGTTGCTGAAAATATTTGAAATTTGATTTGGATTTAAATTCTGAAATTATGGAAATATATAAGTCAAACATCCAAGTAGATTGGGACTTTATTAACTGATTCTTATCAAATCTGTTTGTTGATCTTCTTTCCTTCAATTAAGCTTTTTCAAACTGATTTATTTTGAATGTAAAAATCTTCGAAAAAATATTTGGAGAATATCCTCTCATATCCTTTGGAGCATATCTCACTGCTGAAATCATGTTCTATTCCAACAAAAAGTGATCTGAGCTTTTTATGCTAACAGTTTTTATAGCCGATGGTCTCCATATTATGTATGTTCATTCTTCTCGGCAAAATACAGATAACTCTTCATGCAATACTCAGTCTAATACAGAAAACTTTTCATTGAGAACTTTCAAAGAAAATTTTCAGCAATCAATTGTCTTGTTAGTAATTCCTTTAATTTTGGCTGGAAAATTATAGTATATTGTAAGTATATTTATTCTTATTAAAATATGAATTCAAACCTTATTTGGCTTGGTTGATCTAGTAGTGAAGATAGGGACTGTTCAACTGAAGCTCTAAAGGTTGCATAGGTGCATGGGGGCATCGTGGTGCCCATCACATAGCAGAGCATATTTGAACAAGGATTACTTGTATTTGTTTGAATAACTTATTAATAAAAAGAGTGTTCAATAACAATTGGTATTGGACTTGGATTAGGGCAATAGATTAGAGGATAAGGACTGAACCACGTAAAAAATCTTGGCGTCTATGATTTGCTAATTTGTGTGGTTTGCTTAATTTTATCATTTAAGTTTTTACTCTGCATTTGAATAGTTCGTATATATTTGCATAATATTTTTCTGTTGATATTTTGAATGAACTAATCGAGACACGAACACTCACAAATTTTTACTATGAATTATAATTAAAGTAGAACTTAGTCTAAAGCAGACACCAAAAGACATTGGTCTTGCATGCCTGATTTAATCATGTGACAGAATATTTAAAAAGTTGGCATTGTTAATCACTTCTACCATATATACCTATAAACCCCCTCTAGGTGACAAAATTATATATTGTAAGCTCTCTAAAAAGTGTTGTTAATTAGAAATTATATTATTTTTAAAAAATTATATCAATTTAAAGAGAATGTCCTAATTCTTGACCCCAGTTGGAGGTGGTGAACATTGAGGATATTTTCTTTAATTGTTACTAACACGAGTACGGATTCATTATGTTAAAACATTTGAGTAATCTTCAATTAGTCTAATAATTAATAAAAATGTAATAATATTCAACCGGTTTTAATTTATTTCCATGAAAATTAACATTATATTCAAAATTCAATATTTGTGTAAAATTATTACGGCCTCCTGTTAATTTTGTCAAAAACAATCTTTTGATCTAGCATGTCAGTTTCAAAGAGAAAGTTTCGTATTTGAAGTCTAACTTTGTATTAATTGAAATGTTGGGTATACATGTTCACATGCAGGCATGACACCTAAATTAAGCACATTGCCTACGGAGCCTAATATAGAGATTGGTTGCTACCAGCCGTGTATTGGCGGGCAGGTTGAAGTCAAATTTGCCTTTGATTCATCACTATTATTCAGCCACCTTACGTAGGAAATTAAGACCAAGACTTATGGGTGTTTGTTTGGTTGGGCCACACAAACGTACGTATGCCGCAATGCAATGGTTGATTAGTTGACTACACAAACATTTCGAGTCTGGTGCCTAACACTGTATAAATATTTTTTTTACAAATTACTACTACAACAGACTATCACCCAATATTACATTTATCTACTAGTGTAACGACTCGATCACTCTCCACAATATTTTTGTGCATGACCCCATAATGTTTCATGATTTCAATAGTATTTTGTAAATCGGTGGAAAATGAATTCTAATTACTAGCTAGGTTGAAAAGCATTAATTACAACACAGAAAATATTATTTGCAAAATTTACTAAGGTTATTGCACTATATATATATACTCCTAAAGTTATTGAGAGTTTAGTACAGCAGTTATAATGTCAAATCATACATGATGAACTTTTGAATACTAATGGGGAGTACGTGTTATTTCCGTATGTAGTTTTAAAAATTTTACCTGATGAATTTTTTACAACAGAGTAGATTATATTGAACCCCGCCTTCATACAAATGGAACACAAATGGAAATAGCAAAATACGTGTACAAATAACATTTCTCTATAATTGTGGCATTTAATTTTATAATATGATCAAAAGAGATGACACCCGTATTTAGGACCAAGAAAAAATTGACTGAGGGAGTATATATAAGTACGCATACATGCAGGTATCTCCTCACCCCTCTCTAATTTCAAATGGCAAATCTCAGTTTCCTCTCCATTTCCCTTTCCTTTTTCGCTCTTCCACTCCTCGGAACCGCCCTCTCCGGCTGTTCCGGCCCATGCAATACCCTAAACGACTGCTCTGGGCAGCTCATCTGCATCAACGGCAAATGCAACGATGACCCCGACGTCGGAACCACCATATGCAAAGGAGGAAGTACCCCTTCACCAACCCCAACAAACACTTGTAATCCCGCTGGTACTCTTACATGCGAGGGCAAAACTTACGCCACCTATAAATGCTCCCCTCAAGTCACCGCCGCCACGTCAGCCCTACTAACCCTAAACGATTTTAGCGAGGGCGGAGACGGCGGTGGGCCCTCGGAGTGCGACGAGAAGTACCACCCCAACACGGAGCGAGTGGTGGCGTTGTCCACCGGGTGGTATAATGGTGGATCGCGGTGTGGGAAAATGATACGTTTAACAGCCAGTAATGGGAGGAGCGTGACGGCGAAGGTGGTGGACGAGTGTGACTCCATGAATGGGTGCGATAAGGAGCATGCTGGTCAGCCACCGTGTAGGAACAATATTGTGGATGGTTCGGCTGCCGTTTGGAATGGTTTAGGTCTTAATCAGAATGATGGTGTGGTTCAAGTTACTTGGTCCATGGCTTAGTAATTTAAGGGAGTGGAGTATGTTGTAATAATAAATAAAGATAATTGGGTCTTAAATTGAACCCGAACCTTTTTTCTTTTCCATTATTTTTTAAATTTTGTGCGATCGAGATATTTCAGGGTGGTGAAATACTCGCCAAAATAAAATAGTGTAAGCTTTCATGTTTGTTGAAATGTAAAGTGCATGGCTACTTTATTTTTATTCCCTCAGTTTTTAAAGATGAACAAAGTATAATTTATACACATATTAAAAAAATTAAAAATAGAATAAAATATTTTAAATTTATTTTTAATGATTTCATAAAAATATATAAAATAATAAATATTTTTTTATACTAATAAAGCCCACTAAATAATATATTTACTCTCATCGTTTTTAGCATAGAGAAAGTATATTTTTTGGGGAGCCAATCTTACCTGTCTCTAAGGTCTGCAAAATGTTGGAATTTGTTTTGATTTTGACAATAATGGAATTTAATGTAACACTTCCTTTTTAAAAAGGAAAAGGAAAAGATAGGTCACCTGCAAAGCACAATAAATTTTAAAATAAATAAACAGAGCACTAATAATTTTAAATTAATATTTAATAAATAATAATCCAGCAATGACGAATCAAAAATAATTTTCTAAAAATTTAAACAATAATCAAAACTTAAAACCAAATAAATCTATTAGGTTAGAGGTAGCTATCTCTTCACACAACCCTGAATCACCCCTACAAATCTGTTGAAAGAAAAACACAGCGTGAGATAATTGTTCAGTACGGATATAAAGATACATAAATATAAAACAATTTATATATGTACCAAAATAACTGAATGGACGAACAAATACAAAATACGAACAATACAGATCGACTACGAACCAAATATAAATATATTGGTGAGATAAGATACAAATAACTAACATTGTCAAATTGAAAACTATACTCCAAAGAATTCTAAACAAAATAAGGCTAAATCAAATGGTTATAAGGTAACAATTTCATACTGAGCTCAAATACAAATAGCCAAAGGCTAATAAAATACATCAGCACCATGATGTATGAAAATCAAATCGGATAGTACGCACGACACATACGTCACTAATCCGCCAAACAAATCAAATCAAATACTGTGTCTGTAAGACCCCAACTTATTATAAATAAAATTAAATTTCCTCTATTTATTATTTTGAAATAGTAAGTGTTGATTTGATTAATGTGGTTAGTTATGGGTAAAATGCGCAAATATTTCAAATATGCAAGTGGTTATAAAGTATTCATTTTATCGGAGAATATTCGTTTGGTCGTGGAATATTCTACTGCTTGGAATATTAAATGCTACCGCCAGCAAATTTTGTGTGGCCCCCATAACGAAAAGCGATTGGATGAAGAACACTACAAGAAAAAGGTTTATCAATGATCGCGATACGGTCATGATAGATATCGTCGACCGCGTCGCGATCGGTCACCGATAATCGTCAAGATAAATTCGGTCACGGATGTACATCAGCGACCACTATTAGCGACCGACACATCTGCGATCGATATGAAATAATCGAATGACAACCGGCGTGGTCCACGTGGCGGCCGACGATCGGCGACCGTGATACGGTCACGCGCCCTAAATATTTAAGGCGTCTAATAACTATCAAATAAGCTTACCGCTAATATGGAAAGAAATAAAAAAGCAGATTTTCTTTGTTTTGCAGATTTCCAAAACACCAGACTGCTTTTGTACTGCTTTATCCCAACACACATACCCAAATAACAAAGATGTATAATAATATAAACATCTATCGTCCACCAACACATACACCAAACTAATATATAAACCTTTAGAAACTAATATGATTTGAATAAATATAATAACATTTCAAAACTTGTTTAAGTAACATACAAACATCCAAAGAATAAATATACAAGTACAAGCTTATACTATAACTACAAAACTAATCTAAAGTATGTACGTCAAGCATCACCACCTCCTTGATCACCCTATAATTAACAAAATAATAAAACAAGTTACAAATATATACTAACTATGTTAATATTGGTATATTACGACAATATATACAATAAATTAATTGTATACCTCGTCGTCATCCCCGTGTTGTTGTAAGTTGCTTGCCGCTGCCATCGCCGCCATCGCTGCCATCGCTTCAAATTAACTCCTCAAAGACTCGTGAGCACCTAGATGTCCGCCCAGTATCTTCAGAAGATCGCGATCTCGGCATATAGCTCTCACACAAATACCAAGTATAAACAAATTTGGATGGCTCGATGATCAGATAAATGGGTAAGAAGCGACTGAGCCCATCAAGGATGGGCGCCGTCGTTGTCCTCGACCTTTAATGTAGTTCTTCTTCACAATGTACACCCTCTCCCACAACTCTTGATCGATGATTTAACGTGGAGTGCCTTCAGATAACGCCATTCAATAAACGCTTATAAATGTCCTATCATCATTAATAACAATTAAATAGTTAAAAATAAATTAATTCTATAAGCATTAAAGATCAAGTTGTTAAAATTTATTACTGCTTATCCTGGATAGCCTCAGTGCACTATTACGGGTGGCTACGCATACATCCAAAACCCAATGGATAGTCGACCTTGAGACCTAGACTCTATACAAAAAATAACACAATATTACTAAGTAAAATGGGATATATTTTCTACAATTCATGATTGTAAACATATTAAAACTTGTAATCACATGCACTCGGCAAAGATATCTTGAATCGCGAAATATCGCCATACTTGTATGTTCCTTTTTTAGCCTTTTCGCCATCGGATACACCCGAGGCTTTGTTGGTGGTGGCGCTCTTTCGCCTTTTCACCAACCTCTCAAATTTCTTCATTGGGCACATCTCATTTCATATGGATCTGGTACACCACCGTGGGCTATGCTCGTGCATACAATCCTCTCTCTGGCCTGGATAGTCGATCTCGACATTGTGAATGGCTTTTTGTTGTTCTTTATTCAAGTTGTCCTTGGTGCGGACCACGCACTTCGCTGTAATAATGTCTCAATCACTTTGAAGCTGCGCAAGGCCTCCCATCTATACCTTTTCTCGCAAATAAAACAACAATAATAACATTACTAAATAATTATCCTTTGAATATTATATTAATATTATCTATCATAATTAAAAAATCATATCTCAAATTACGCCCAACAAAGATCCTTATGGGCGATAGGTGTCTTCGCCACGTAATCACAATTGTAAATAATTCGTAAACACAAATTGTGATATGCACTTGACGATTTTATTATCTGAAAAATCACTATAATATACAACATCAATTAGCATATATTAAAGCAATTTACATCTAAGTTATAATACTTATGAACATTTTTCAAACTTATACTTATATAATACTTAAAAAAATTCGCCAGAGTCTCCCCTACAATATGGACTAGCCACATGCACGACGGCATGCATTTATGGACATTTTTAGGCACCCAAGACACAAACCAATATAATATCAATCAAAACATTACCAATATACAATAAATGGAATCTTAAATGCTTATATAAAATTGATATATGCGGACGACGTCGTTATTCGGAGGAGGCGAATCCAATAAGAATCCGATCATCCGGATTCGTAGGGCCTGGGTATACATGATTAGGCCCCTACCCAAGCCGCTTTTTTTCTGCGACCGCTTGTAAGCCATCTCAGATATTATAAATTTCAAGATGTTATTATGAGTCATATTTGATTATATGTATATATGACAATAAACATAACACTGATATAAACATGTATATATATGAATATAAAATGACAATAAATAAAAGTTGCATTTAAATAATTTAGTACATAAACATGACAGTCATGGCTCATGTTGTGATCAACCTTGATGTTAAGTAATGTCGCCACTGCAGACAATGTAGTGTGTTTGGTGCAACCATGCCACAATGGCTCGCTACCCTCGTCTAACAACTTAAAGAAATCTTTGGCATCAGAATTCATAGGTTGCTCTCTGCCTTGCTCCCAATCAAAATCTGGCCCTGCAATATCATGAACCATTTCATTCATACGATGAGTACTACTGCCCAAATTGTGTACTTGTGTGATGCCACCATCTCTTCTCTGCCCATGTGCCCACCAACATTCTTCGTAATTTCTCATGAACCTAGAAACAAGTAAATAATAGTTTACCATGTCTCTGTCCATATAATTATAATCTTACACTTCAAACATGGACATCGTATCTGCGATTTACCATTCATACATTCCGGGTGACTATACGCATACTCCAAAAATACTTGGCAACCAAATTCTAAATTCAAATTTGTGAAGACTTATTCTAGGCACTTGACTTTCGTCGTACCATCCAACTACTATTCCCGAATAGATGTCCATGATTCCACTAATTTTCTACTACGCATAACATGAAGCTTATTAAGGTATAACATGATTGTAAGCATATGACTTGAATATACTTGTAACCATATGACTTGAGCATACTTGTAAGCACATGATTAACATTTAAGCCATACTTATAAGAATATGACTTAAGCTCGTTAATATTATAAATGTTCGCAACTACCCGACCAACAAAAAAAATTTGTCAGAGTCTCCCTTATAATATGGACTAGCCACATGCACGACGACATGTATATATGGTCATTTCTAGGCACCCAAGACACAAACCAAAAGAAATATACAAATTCTCAATATAAATGGATCAATCCACCATTTGTACAAAATGACAGAATTAATTAGCATGTCTTAAGTGTATTTGTTCATAAGTGTACTGTTGGGGGCATGCATTATAATTGAATTTCTTGGCAGTCCTCTACAATTCTATAGTGTAGACTTGACATGGTACTCAAGTACATGAACATGGTTTTGGTTGTTATATTTGCCCTCAAACCACACTCATACACTTAAGAAATATATCAAAAAAATCATTTCTCAAATACCAAGTATGGTTCTTACTTCTCTTTGTCACGAGCCGTAATTTACGCAAATATTTCGTATCATCGTCATGCGTGCAAGACTAACAACCAAGCATAACAAATCAATTTTACCACATTAATATTATCCAAATTATTATGGTTTCGAGTACATACAGCATAATAATTTTTTAATTTGTTAATAGCAAGCTTAGGCTTATTATTGTCATGAATATCGCTCATCTTAAAAGAAAATAAATAAACAAATAAATGGGATTAAAACATAACTAAAATAATCACTCAGCGATCTTACTGTCATATCATAAAACGACATACTACCAATAAGCATTTTAAATTTTTGGGTCCAATAGATATTTTTTTCTACTTCTTCAGTTTTTAAGGTTGGTTACCTTTTAAATTTTGTTTATTTTATTTGGACTAAAATATGGTTTGTACCCCCAAATTCCAAATTTTGTAGGGTTGTTGAGATTTAAATTCTAATATTTAAAACTTATCTAAATACACCCTAAAAAATTTCATTTCCAGAAATACAATTTGCACCCAAGTGAGGGTTCATTTTGTTTAACATAAATAATTTTGACCCAAGCATTTAACAGAAAGAATTTCACTCTCATAATTGAGTCATTATCCTCCAAGCATTTAACCAATTTCTTATAACAAAACCAGGACATAAGCCACACCAGAAATGTACAAGTTGTAGGCACTTAAGCAATCACAAGGACAATAATAATGAAGTGAAGGTGAATACCCAAATAATAGAGAAGTAGAATGCTTTACTTTTAGCAAATAGATGGTGTATACAAGTAAATGTGCTTACTTTTCCTTGTTGATTTTTAAATTTAAAATGGTAGTAAATTTAAAATAATCACTCAGCATCTTACTGTAATTTTTTCCCCAAATTTCGCAGCAGCTTTTGTAATGGGGGCATAATGGCATGAGTTAGCAATTATTTATGAAGTATTTTTGAACTCGGATTGTTTAAAGTACGAATCCATAATACTTGTTCTTTTGTTTCACTGGATTTGTTTTCTTTAAAATATTTTTCATCATCCTCAGTCTTAAATGATGGTATTACAGAATATCTTTGGCTTGTAGTGCAAAGATGGTTGATTTTCTTATGAATATCTTTGGCCCGTAGTGAAAAGATGTACAGGTGTTGAGATGAACATGACCGACTGATGAATATCTTTGGCCTGTAGTGAAAATTAAAGATGAATATTTGATTCAAGATGAATATTGGTTGATATTACAGGGATAAAATATTGATGATGGACTTTTAAATTCATAGATTATAGTAGATTTCATTCTCTACGTAACTCTTCTATGAATTATTATTTCCGCTGCAAATATTGATCTGAAACTTTTTGTCTATTGTATTTTATCAGATTTTTCCCTGTTAAAGACTAACGATAATTTGTTCTATATTATCTTAGTCATAATATTCTTTACTGGGCTAGTTGAGCTCACCCTTTTCCTTTTTGTTCCATTTTTCTTCTCAGGAGGCGAGAATGTAGCGAGTTCTAGTTGGGGTGTGGAATGATGGATCTAAAAAGTTGTCTTAGTAGTCCTCACTATTTTTGTAAAATAATATACCAATAATTGTAATGAGGATTTATTTGGGTGTGAATATTGTCTAGATGGAAATATTTGCATTTAAACTCACAGTTTATATGTTGTATTAATAAAGTTATAGTTGTTTCTGTACCATGTTATTGACGACTCAAGATGGGTGATGTATACCTATTTTGGGGGCATCACAGTTGGTATCAGAGCTTAGGGATATGATCTCTGGCGGAGATTGGGGAATAGAACTATGAGGGGAGAGACGAGTAAAACCTTCGCTAGTGTGTCTTACCTAAGCTTATTTGTTGATTGGTTAGTATATAGGGATATTATGTGATATGTTGATATCTTTAATTAACCCTTGTTTTATGGCAGTATTTGAGAATGTCGACTGAGAATGTTAATAGTGGAGTAAATGAGACTGTGGAGACACATTTACTCACCAACGAGGAGAACGTGTAACAGGATGGCAATGTTCCTCCTGTGAACAACACCACTGAGCAGATGATGAACGAGGGGATGTTTAGATGCTTTTTGCAGTTCATGCAAAATCAGACAAGGGAGACTCGTGCATAAAATATCGGTGGAAATGATACAATGCACGGTTTGTCACAGCCAAGCAGTTCAAAGAGTTGAGACCACCAGAATTCTGGGGAAAGCCAGATCCGATTAAGGCAGAAACGTGGGTCAAATAAATCACCAAGATATTCGATATCTTGGGATGCACGGAGGAACAGAATGTTCCATTCGCCACCTTTATGTTCCGTAATGAGGCGATTCATCAGAGAATCATGAAGCGCACCCATCCACCAAGACGGCGTCGACGTTTGTGAGACGTTTCAGAAACTGTTCAATGACAAGTACTTTCCTGAAAGTATTCATCATATGAAGGAAGTAGAGTTTATTAGATTGGAACAAAATAACATGACGGTGCCCAGTACGAGGCGAAGTTTGCAGAGTTATCCAGGTTTGCACCTCATTGGTGGAGAATGAGGAACGTATGACGCGGATGTTTTTGAGAGGTTTGAAACCCAAGATACGTCGATATCTCATTATAATAATAATAATAATAATAATAATAATAATAATAATAATAATAATAGTTAATAATTATAATAAGAATAGTAATAATTATAAAATTATTATAATAGTAATAATTATAAGAAGAATAATAATAATAATAATAACAATTAATAATTATAGTAATTATAATAATAATAGTAGTAGTAGTAGTAGTAGTAGTAGTAGTAGTAGTAGTAGTAGTAGTAGTAGTAGTAGTAGTAGTAGTAGTAGTAGTAGTATAATAATAATAATAATAATAATAATAATAATAATAGTAATTATAATAATAATTATAATAATAGTAATAGTAATAATAACAAAGAACAATAATAAAAATAATAATAATAATAATAATAATAATTTTTTATTATTATTATTATCATAATAATAGTAATAATTATAATAATTAATAATAATTAAAAGAATAGTAATAATAATTGTGACGCCCCCAAAATAGGTATACATCTCCCATTTTGAGTCGTCAATAACATGGTATAGAAACAACTACAACTTTATTAATACAACATATAAACTGTGAGTTTAAATACAAATATTGCAGTCTAGACAATATTCACACCCAAATAAGTCCTCATTATAATTATTGGTACATTATTTTATAAAAATAGTGAGGACTACTAAAATCACTTTCTAGAACCATCATTCCACACCCCTGACTAGAACTCGCTACATTCTCGCCTCCTGAGAAGAAAAATAGAACAAAAAAAAAAAGAGTGAGCTCAACTAGCCCAGTAAAGAATATTATGACTAAGATAATATAGAATAAATTATCGCTAACTTCAACAGGAAAAAATCTAATAAAATACAATAGACAACAAGTTTCAGATCAATATTCGCAGCGGAAATAATAATTCATAGATGAGTTATGTAGAGAATGAAATATACTATTATCTATGATTTTAAAAGTCCATCATCAATATTTTATCCATGTAAAATCAATCAATATACATTTGGAATCAAATATTCATCTTTGCATTACAGGCCAAAGATATTCATCAGTTGGTCATGTTCATCTCAACACCTGTACATCTTTGCATTACAGCCAAAGATATTTATCATAAAATCACATTAATATTTGCACTACAGGCCAAAGATATTCAATAATATCATCATTTAGGACTGTGGATGATGAAAAATATTTTAAAGAAAACGAATCTATTGAAACAAAAGAATAAATATTAAGGATTCGTATTTCGGTTTATTCATGTCCAAAAATACCTCATAAATAATCATAGTGGAGTAAAATTCAAGAATGATCAAAACATGGATACAATCAAAGCTAGTATCCATAATAGATATTTTGGACGAAAAGGAAAAAATTTTATTTTTCGATGAATAGTGTCGTATTCGTGAATAGTGTCGTATACGTAAATAGTAACCCCGACAGAAAAAGTTTCAAATTTGATTAAAAGTTCAAATCAATATTTCGGCATAATGATATTGAAGAAAATAATATCATTTAAGAAGAAAATAACATCCCTTACCTCGAAAAGACTTGTATTACAATTTGGAATCTTTGGATATAGTGTTGAAAAAAACTTGCACCGTATAACAACACTCAAAGTATCAAAATACTCACAAGAATACACTCGATAATATAGAGAGAGAAAGAGAGAGAAAACTTCAGTTTCGGGTGGGATTTTCAATTATAACCTAAGCACCCTATTTATATGAAAATGCTTAGAACACCAAAGCAGAAAATTTAATAAATAATATTATTATTTTTCTAAAACTTCCTACGCACACTAATTGAATCCAAACATCAGCCATCCACTCAATAAAAGCAACAAAAACGTTTTTCATATAAAAGTCATTTAAAATTCCAAAAAAAATAATAATCAATTAATCCGAAACTTCAATAATTCATAATAAATAGTCCTTTTATCAGAAAAATTCAAACCACATGTCCTTACCGTAGGAAATTTCATTCTATACAACTTTGTAAGTTTAAGTTTTTCCAAATTCCAAGTAGAAGTTGACCGAAATCCACAAACGGACGATTTTATGGGCTATAAACCAATTTCAGTCAAGAAATGGGATCTACCGACATGTTTAACATGTTTTAAACAATTTTTGCAACAAAAATATTCTTCCTCCTCATATATTCGTATATCCCACATTCATTATAAAAATATCACCATTATTATATTATTTAAATATAATAATATATTTAAATGAATTATTTATCAGAAAAGATAAAATAACAATTTTTCAACAATTGTCACATTAAAAATTTTCTCCATCTATATCCACATAAAATGAATATTTTTCCTATCATAAATCAATAATTAATTATTCACAAATAATATTACAGAATCATAATACTGACAACCAGACAGTTCCTAGGAAAGAGGGGGCTTTCCAATAAGGATTTCTCCTTACTGGCGCGCAATTAGGTGACCAAACCTCTCCTTAGACAGAACTTTCTAGACATTGCCAATAATGTTATCTAATAATATTATTCCAATAATATGAATTATTGATCTGATAATAAAAATACTGTATAGTGACAATTATTGAAACAACAATAATATAAAATATCAATGTAGCAATTATTGAATCAATAAAATAAAATATTGAATAAGAATTCATCAGAACAATTATTGAGTAATGTCTTCCTACGTAAGAATCAATAATTGGTGCAATATTGTGCCATCTTCGTGTTTTAACCACCGGGTATTCCAACAAGATAATTGGTAATAACTACGCCTGCTATTCATAAACAACTTATACTTGTCATTTTCTTCATCCAATCGCTTTCAGTTATGGGGCTACACATAATTTCAAGTTACCGTTGCATTTAATATTCCTCAACAAAGTAAGAATATTCCACCTACGACCAAACGAATATTCTCCGATAAAAATGAATATTTTATAACCACTTGCATACTTGAAATATTTGCGCATTTTATCCATAACTAACCACATTAATCAAATCATCCTTTACTATTTCAAAATAATAAATAGATGAAATTTAATTTTATTTATAGTAATTGGGGTCTTACAATAATAGTAGCTATAATAATAATTATAATTATAGTAATAGTAATAATTATAATAATAACTATGATATTAATAATAATAATAATAATAATAATAATAATAATAATAATAATAATAATAATAATAATAATAATAATAATAATAACAACAACAATAATAATAATAATAATAATAATAACAACAATTATTATTATTATTATTATTATTATTGTTATTGTTATTATTATTGTGGTAGTGTGGTAAATTATGAAAATTGTTATTGATGATTTATAAGTTTTGTAGACAGGTTTAGATTTTTCTTGATATGTATTTTTAAAAAAAAATTAATTATTGTAGTGATGTAGTGAATTATAATAATTATTATGTGTGATTGTAAATTATTTTAAATTATAAAAAAAAATTTAAAAATATAATATTTTTTAAATTTTAATTTAATTTTTCGTTATTTCCTGGCTTAAGCACGCACAGTTACTAGAATATATATGTTGCCACCAATCCAGGCTTAATTACCGGAACATTCTGCCTAGTTGGCCAAGTGCTTTGGACTATGAAATAAATTGAGGAGGATAGACATTAAATTGGCTTAGATAAATTTATTTCTCAATCCCGTGTGAATATTTGACCGAGTAAATGCTAGAAAATGAGATTAATATGGTGTTTGATTATATTTTAAGAATTCATTATTTAATGTATTTTAATATTTTTTAAGAGATTATCTAATTAATTAAAATATAAATTATTAAAAGAATCTTTTAATATAAAATTATAAAAAAATTGATAATTAAATTGTAATTAAACACCACCAAACTTCTCACATCGCATAACGTACTTAATAGAGCGGAGTACCGAGTACCGAGTACGTACGTAGTCGTTGAATGGATATATGGGTAATAAGAAACATGCCATCGTACAAGCATAGCATGTGTTCGTTCAGTCATTTGCTTGCTTACAAAAAGTCAGTATTGACTGACTGACTGACTCATTTTTCCCCATCCAAACATATCGACTATTGGAATGGAATGAATAAGAGCTTTTATAAACAAGTTTGACTGACAAATTAATCGTCATCAGCACCACCATGTGGATATCCAGCTGACTGTGGGAGAGGGAGAGTCGTTCTCTTTTATTGATTTTTCCAGGTAATTATGACAATTGTGTAGTGTATATATATATATATTTATATATATAGACAATCGGTTGTTAGAGTTATTATTTAAGCAATCAACATCTCAATCATTTATCAATAATATAAAAATTTGAGATTAAAAAAACTACAACTTGTAACAGCAGAAGAGAAATTATTTTTTAAAATCATATGTGTTGTTATAAGTTGTAGCGGCTGGTGGCTGGTGGCTTGTGGCTGGTGGACTGGGATTTATTAATACATTCATGTGGCTTGTGGCTTGTGGCTTGTGGCTTGTGGCTTGGGATTCATTATAACAGGGGTAGGGGTGGGGTTTCTAAAGTTTATATGGGCCGCGGCTAGACATCCTTCATCCAATTTTGAAAATTCCTTCATCATTAATTTATTCATTTACTTTTTAAAACTCTCCTATAATAAAATAATAATAATAATAATAAATAACAAGAGCAACAACAATAATTGATTAACCAATAATTCATTTAATTGCTTTTTTTATTTCCAAACATTATGTCAGTAAAATAGAATAAGGCCTTACATTGAATTAATGAAATTCTCAAAACAAGGGCAAGAATTAAATGACTTATTTATTTCCACAGAAAGAAAAATAAATAATACAGTACGTTTGATTACTCATTTCTAGCGGATTGGTGGAATAAAAAGAGTTTTATTCATGAGAATCATTCAACGAATTATTGGTATGACCCGAATTCAATCTTGTTGTTTATTTAGAGGTGTGGGTGGAATGTGAGGGCGGAGGGGCCTTTGGGCTTTTACTGGGGACTAAAATTGGGGCCACATCGAGATACAACTATTTGGTCCAATAACATTACAAACATGATGAATCAATTTAATTTTTGTAAAAGCCCACAAGTTTAATACTATATTTATATTATGGTTGTCTGTACAGACCTGTTTTGTTATATGTATCCAAATCACACCTAAAATACTGTATTATAAAAAAAATTCTATTTTTTTTAATAAAAAATTCAGATTTTAGTACCGTCCGGACCTAATCCGGACTCTCTCTCTCTCTCTATATATCTTGATTCAGTCAAGCGTGTACAAATTAAATGGTATTTTATGTGATATACATACAGTTAAGGCTGGTGGTAGGTAGGTATTTTTTAATTGCATAGTTGATACTACAAAATATTATGTTTAGTATTTGCACTGAAAGATGAAAAAATTATGGTTCAGAAAATATTTCATTTTATTTCACCCATCTCTCCCCATTCTCTCTCTCTCTTGGTCATGGACTATTAATTACTAGTATTTTCATTCATATATAATTTGAAATTGTGCATGCCCCCACAGAGCTGCATAGCAACTGCTTCCTGTTTTCTACATTACTTAAAGTGGATAACAAAATAATTTGATAGACCTACCTATTTCCATAATCGGAAGTATCCACTATTTTAAATTGGGTTCACATTCATGCAAGAATAGGTTCTTTGAGAAAGAACTTAAAAAAGTCAAGATATGACAACATGTAGTGGTTTGGAACAATTAAAATGGGACGTCCCATTTTTATTGTCCCAGCCGCTACAATCTGTAGCGGTGTAGCGGCTGGAGTCCTTTTAATATATATGGTTAGACACTTAGACTTCCACATACCCATTATCATCTTAATATTATAACTGCATGCTTACCCACTTTATTTGTTTGCCCAATTTTGTTTGTCGCAATTTATATTACTAAATAATTTTATTATTAATAATAATATTAATTAACTAATATCAATATTAAAAATAATATTAACTAGCTAATATTTTTTGTCCCAATTTTAAAATAAATATTATTACAAAATTATTATCTTAAACTTTTAAATTAAATATTATTACAAAATTATTAGTTAGTTAATATTATTATTAATATTAAATAATATTATTTTGTAATTTTGTAATAATGAGACAAGTTGCTTGCCATAAATATTATTACAAAATTTTAGTAATAATAAAATAAATTTTATTACAAAATATTATTACTAAAACTTACTACATTGTAAATATTTTATATTAAAACCTACAACAATATGTCAACATCGCTACACATAGTAGCGGCTTGGTGTTTTAAGTTTTATTTTTTTACTTTACAACAATTATAAATGTTTTTTTATTACTAAAACTTACAAAAAATTAAAAAAATTAAAAATTAAAACACCAAGCCGCTACTATGTAATAATATTTAATTTAAAACTAACTAATAATTAATGAAATAATATTAACTAACTAATAATTTTGTAATAATATTATTATTAATATTATTTAATAATTTTGTAATAATATTTATGACAAGCAATTTTGTAAATTTACAATTGTAATAATTTTGTAATAATAATTTTTGTAATAATTATTATTAATATTATTTAATAATTTTGTAATAAAATTATTATTAATATTACAATAATTTTTTTTTTACTTTACAACAATTTACAACAATTGTAAATATTTTTATTACTAAAACTTACAACAAAGTAAAAAAAATTGTAATTAAAACACCAAGCCGCTACTATGTGTAGCGGTTGGCATATTGTTGTAGGTTTTAATTTAAAGCATTTATAATGTTGTAAATATTTAGTAATAATATTTATTTTATTATTACTAAAATTTTGTAATAATATTAATGGCAAGCAACTTGTCTCATTATTACAAAATTACAAAATAATATTATTTAATATTAATAATAATATTAACTAACTAATAATTTTGTAATAATATTTATTTTAATAGTGGGACAAAAAATTTATTTTAAAATTAGCTAGTTAATATTATTTTTAATATTAATATTAGTTAGTTAATATTATTATTAATAATAAAATTATTTAGTAATATAAATTGAGACAAACAAAATTGGGCAAACAAATAAAGTGGGTAATCATGCAGTTATAATATTAAGATGATAATGGGCAAGTGAAAGTCTAAGTGTCTAACCATATATATTAAAAAGACTCCAGCCGCTACAGCTTGTAGCAGTTGGGACAATAAAAATGGAACGTCCTATTTTTATTGTCTCAACTGCTATAAATTATTGTGGCTTGACTTTTTGAATTGCTCTCAGCAACTAATTACCATGAATACAACTAATTGCCATGAATGCGGTCCCTTTTAGATTTGCGTTGCGTGTATATAAATAATTACATGTCACATCCTCCATCTTATTTCAAAGATCGGATATATTGATTTTATTTCAAATTTCTCTATCCATGTCCCCTCTCTCCCTCTCTCCCTCTCTCTTTAATGTAATGTGGGGTACGCCCATTAAAAAGATCATTTATTTTTAGTTAATATACTCATATTTGTGCTTCGGTTTAATTTAAATAGTAAAAAGGAAATCACAAAAGTAAGTCTAATTACTGTTTAATAACAAGATAACTTTGAAAATACTATGTCAATTTAATCTATATTTTGAAAAAGTTTTTTTTTTTTCCAATTGTGAGACCCACGAGTAAATACTACTCGCATCCTTCATATATATATATATATATATATATATATATATATATATATATCATATAGGATCAAATATATATACCTTTCTTCTATATTCATAAGTTACCTTTTAGGCGATGGTTTGGTCATACAATCGTCGTCTATACTTTTAATGACGCTATATGTTGTCCGTCATTAAAAGCATGTATGAGCAACAGTTAATGGCCAAACCAACCGCTAAAAGGGGTGAGCAATGTGTGTAAGATAAGTAGATGACTTATCCTTGCTATATATATATATATATATATATATATATATATATATATATATATATATCTCCAAATCTTAAGTTCAATTTTATTCAACTCACCAGCTTACTCCATTTTTAACGACATATCCGATGACGGTTCAATCATACAATTGTAAATACATACTTTTTAACAATCGACAACATATATAGCGTCCCTAAAAAGTATAGAGACGACGGTTGTATAACCGCCGTCGGGTCCGGCTGTTAAAGAAAGGTGAACTCGAGTGAGTTAGATAAAGATGAGCCTTAAGATCCGAATTCTATATATATATATATATATATATATATATATATATATAGTTTCATTGGTAAAAACTATCTACAAACTTTAGAAGTGTATTTAGTACCATATTTATCTTTAAATTTATTAAGTAGTAAATAGTTTAATAATAACAGCAGTATTATAATAAAATTATGATGATAAACGTGAAATCATTGCATCGTATTATATGTATTACCATCAATAGAAATAATAGACATTTTCTTTCATTAAGGACAAGAACTGACAAATAGAATTCTTTTTGATGAACGAAAACTTTTGCTTTAAACCATATTATAAAAAGAATTATTATTTTAACAATAACAAAATACTATATTATTTCTCTAAAGTTATAATTCTCCCATGCATAATAAATGAACTAATTCTTATGTAATTGGGAGTTAATATATAACCATTTTTGCTTCGTAAGAAAACCAACTCCATAATAAATTATAGGTGCTTGGAAATTATCAATCCCATATGCAGTAGTAGTAGTATTTTAGGCATTGCGTATATGTGATATTTTCACACAAAAATCAGAACGATCTAAAATATATCTTTTAAATAATATATTTTTATTAAAATTACGTTATTTTAAAAAATAAAATAATATTATATATTTATATATATATATATATCTCTTATATGACAATAAAGTGAATTCTAACATTTAAGTTCATATCTATTTTCGTGGATTAACTTAAATAGAAAAGCAAGGGTGGGTACGTGCATGCATGTCCAAGCATGACTTGACAAATACGTACTACTATTCTATTCAACCACATGACATTGCGCCAAGAAATAAACATCCTATTATTGAACAAGGTTTAGTACTACTCCAATCCCTACCCTTGTCAATCCAAATCACCACCAAACTTAGGCCGTCGGCATTAGAAATTAGAATTATACACCCAATCAGGTTTTTTTTCTTCTCATCTTTCAAATTAGTAAAATAAATAAAGAAAAAGAAATTTAGTACTAGCATTATTAAACTTATAGTATAGTATAATGTAAAATAAAGTTATTATATAAAGCTAGAAGTTATGACGGGTGCTTGAGTATAAGTTACTTTCTCTCTGTTTCTTTTTATTTATTTTTTTGGGGTAAAATTTTGTCCCAATTTATTCAACCACATATTTCTTAATCTATGCGTATAATTTTAAAACGTTAAATTAAAAAAACAGAGGGAGTACAACTTAATATTATATAATTTTGTTATATTTATAAGAAAAAAATATATGTACACAACTGTGTAGTAAACAATCGGTTATGACGACGATTTTTTCGGTTATAGCGACGGTTTCATCCGCCACCATAGCTATTCTGAACTACGGCGATTGGTGAACCGTCGACATAGTCCAAAAAATTCATCGTCATAATTTAACTGTGTAATACACAATTGTGTATATATATATAACCCTATTTATAAATAATAAATGCACTTTATGATTATGATGCGTAACCATTACTACAAGGAGATGAAAGGATAGGAGAGACTGTGTGCACTTCCTCCCTCCGATCCCTTCCTTTTTATGGAGTATTTTTTTATTTGTTGTTTATAGATTTAAAGAAAATATTAATAACTTAATTTATTATATTATTCCTGCATCAAGTATTAATTTGTTTATTCTTCGTTTTTAAATGAATTTTGAAAGATAATATTAAGATTTTATATTTATTTTAATTAATCAAATAAAATATTAATTAAATATTTCTTTTAAAACGTTAATTAAAAATGAGGGAGAGAGTAAACTACTAATACTAGAATTTGCTTCTTTGTCCTAAGAAACTGAGGATGCACTAGACAATAAGAACAAAATTTCCTCAAATTTTATATTAAGCTCTCGATAATTTATGGGAGTTATTAATTAGTATATGGAGAATTTAAAATTTGAAGGCCAAGTTAAAAAGTTTGGCTATGTTTGTGAGAGTTATCTATACCAATTTATAACAATGTAAATAATGAATCGTTTTGATTGTCATTGAGTCAACTCAATAATTCAATTTTATTAATTTGGTAATTCAAAAGTTTATATATATATATATATATATATATATATATATATATATATATCATGTTTTTTAGTCATGAATTTTGATATTTTCAAAAGTCAACTCAACAACTCAAAAATTAGGTTTTTCACAAAATTTTAGTAGAATTTAATTATTAAAGATACAATGTATCATTTGTTATTTAAAATTAAGTAAAGATAAAAAATAAAATAAAAATAAAGAAAAAAAATTTGGACTATCAAGTAACCAAATTTATACTGCTGAATTAATTCAAGAACAACTAAAATATTGCTAAAAATGTGATATATAAAATTTATTTAATAAGTCATTTTTAAATTTACATATTTATTAAGCTTGTTTTGAAAAAAAGAGAGTAATATATTGGAAAATTTATCCGGTGACTGTTGATGACCGGTGAGATAGAGCAAAATAAATTAAACTAGGGTCTTTGAAGAGATCACAGAATAACGTCAGATATATGGAGTCATAAAAAAAGAGATCAGTGGCAGATGTTTTATTAGTTTAGTTTCAACTGGGTGACAGGAGTCTGGTTCGTTGGTTTCGTGACTTGATTAGGGTTTCCAGTATTTTTGTAAATTAGTTTAAAAACTAAGTTGTTTAAAAATAAAATGAACAGGTAAAACAAATTTAATAAATCATTCAAGACTATAAAATTTGTTTGAATTATATCTCCTTATATTATTTGAACATGATAACAAATATCATACTTACTTCCTCCGTTTTACAAAAGAAAATTGAAGTACAAAAATAAATATTTTATAAAAAAATGTTTAAACTATATATTTTAAACACACAAAAATTAAATTAAGCACAAAAAAATATTTTCTCAAAAATATTTTAGTAGGGTGCACTACCTACTTTTGAGAAATTATCACCGACATCGAAAACTAAGGTGATTTTACATTAGAGTGTCACATCAATTTTAATAAATATTAGAGTTTTACTTTTATGATTAAAAACGTTACAGAGCGGGTGAAATAAAATAAAATAAAACAATAAAGATACTTTTTTAAAGACAAAATTATATTCTAATGAACTTATTAAAATTTTAATTTACTAGTATTATTGATAAAAAAAAAAAAAGTAGGATTGATATAAGTGAGAGAGAGAGGTCCCAAAAACAAAAATGAGGTCACAAAAAGGTATGATAGCAAGTAGAGTACTGTGGAGACCTAGTGGGTTGGGATTTTAGGGAGCTCAGTAGGGTTTCTGTAATGACGTCCTCACTACTTAAAGCCCCATATTATAATAAGTAATTCCTCTCTTTGCAACCCAATATTTTATTTTATTATATATATATATATATATATTGTTTTTACTCTTCTTCCTCCGCTATATACTTCACGCCAAAGCCTGCACTGCTGTTTCTCATTCTTCATGGTTGTGATTTGTGCTGCCGTGGAGTGAATATTAGGATTTTTATATATTTTTATTTATAAAAATCTAAATATTTATTATTAGCATTTTGCACTTCATCAGGTTGTGACTCTTGTGTCTGCATGCGACAGATCCGTCATTGGTGGTGATGATGGTGGCCGGTGGTGATGGGTGACTTTTTGAGAAGATTGAGGTATTGGATTTTCTCTGTTGTTGGGACCTGGGATATGTAAATAGACTAAAATGCAGAAGTATAACATGAGTTTATCACTTTATGGACCGGGTGTTACCGTGTTAGTGCATATACAAATAAACTAATGGGGATATTAAATATTAACTTATTTGAATATATATAGCAGAAGTTTACATATTATTATTTTATTTATTATCTTGTGTTAGTCATAATTTAAATTTATTAGTATTAAATTAGTTGAAATCGTTATTCTTGTTAATCAAATATGGTCCCTAATTTTATAATATAATATAATAAATCTTTATCTCGTATATAATAATAAATAGAGTAAAATTATAATTAATGTTTTAGTCAAATTTGCTTATGTTTTAAAAATAAAAAATTAAATATAAAAATATTACAGGATGGATCACAAATAAGTGTTTTGTAGAATTTTATATTTTTGATGTAGCAGCAAGTTGGAGTATATTTTGTTCAGATTTGATTCAATCGGTCAATGAAACTCAACTTAACTTCACTTTGCTCTGCAACTTTACTCTGCTACTGCATGCAGATGGATAAATCCAAGTCTCAGAAATTAAAAAGATTTGACAGAAAATCAGTAGGATTTGATGGATCATATCAGACACATCCATCCATCAAACCAGCTAGCAATTATTATAATTAAACAAATATATATATATATATATATGTATGTATATGTATATGTTTGTGTGTGAATGCATGTCAAACAAACTCATTTTCAATGTCTTTCTTTCTATCTATCTTTCAATCAGACTAAATATATATCATCTCCCGACTTATATGGGGTCACCTGGGGGGATATATTATACCTTGGGGCTTTGGGTTCCAGCCATGGAAATGAAAGGGTACATGACAGCCAGCTGAAAATATTAATATATCAATAATTTGTTTCTGTACCTACTAACTCTCAAATAAAGAAAATAGAATTTATGGGATATGTTTTTTGAACTCATTTTTTTAAAATAATCTCTTTTGGGGTTAATTAGTTCACCACTGTTCATGCATGAAAAGAGTATCTTTACAAAATTTGTGAATATAAAAATGTCTTTATTTATCATACATTAAAAATAAAAAATATTAGTTTAGTAATTAAGTGGTATAATAATAAAATTATGTTATTTAATATTACTGTAACACCCCCTTCCCGAAAAGAAAATGGAGGTCACGTGCAAAGCACAACAAACCTCAAAATAAATAAACAGAGCACTAATAACTTCAAAATATTAATAATGATATCCATCAATGAAGTACTAAATATAATTCTCCAACTAGAATCAAAATAATCAAAACAAAAAAAAAAATCAAAACAACCTAGATGGTCAAAGACAACTCTCTCATCACACTAGTCCTGAATCACCCCTGCAAATCTGCCGGAAGAAAAACACAGCATGAGCCAATTGCCCAAAGACGGATCTGAGATATACAAAAGATATACAACCGATATAATAAATTAATCGAGACAAAATATCGAACAAAGCCTCAAGTGCAAATACTGAACGAAAATATAATATCCAAAGATCTCAATTGAATATATCTCGAATCAACGTAATTGACGAAACCAATAAAAGAATAAAGAAATAACGAACTGAAGTAACTAACTCAATGACTTGAACTGAACAGAAACCAACAAAACTAATCCAATAAAATAATAGGCTGAAACAAATGGCTGGAGTTATTTTATACCGAATGAGCTCAGAATACACATTGCCACACACAGCAAGTCAAAATAATGCCACACAGTAAGTCAAAATAATGCCACACAGTAAGTCAAATGATGCCACACAGTAACCAAAATAATGCCATTACAGTGCAAATCACACATTGGATCGCGAATCCAAATGTATGCAAATCGGATAGGTGTGTTTGGCACAACATCACAAATCAAGTAGAAATGTAAAACTAGGATTAACCCATACGCCCCCACAACAAAACACCAAATGGCCCACTTCTCCCAAAGCCCAAAATAGAGACGCCATTGACTAATCACACCGTCACGAAAAAGTGTCACGCCTCTCGTGCAAGACGACGTGACGTACGTGGTACCCCACAGTGGTTATAACTCGTATACTCTACGGTATATTCTAACAAAAATATCATGTCACAACACATGCGACATAATACCAACAAAAGGGTTCTATATGTATATGTTGAACCAAATCAAATTATAGTCACAAGATTTCAAAAGGAAGGTAAAGAATATGTATCAGCTACTGATTATCAAAATAAATAATACTAAACATGATAACCTAATTCAAAGAGTACAAATACGAAATCATACGTATCAACTCTAAAATGAAACTAATATATTTATTTCACAAGAAACAATTATGTGAAATCATAATAGAATTCAAATAAGGAAACAAACGAACAAATCAAATTTAACAAAGGTATCATTTGAAAGAGTACGGAATCCTATCTCGATACTTCCAAACCATTTATAAAGATACTCCACAATATCTTACCTCAATTGCCAACGATATCAAATACGAAACGTTATTCGCAACCTAAACATATTTCACCTCAAATTAAAAACAAACCCAAACTAAAAATTCCAAAATAATTCATAATCTATTTAATATATCTTTAATAATCGCTTTTATCAATTATTAATACTCCAAAATTTATATTCCAAAAATAAAAACTCTTTAAATTCCTCCGCTCAATTTAAATAATTTAATAAGATTTTATTACAATCCAATCATTAAATCAATCAATAGACTATTAAATTTATTATTAAAACTTTATAATTATGTCCACAAAATTAATTAATTCAAATTAATATACATAACTTCAATTAATTTACTAATTCCGCTTTATAAATTCATGGCCAAAAGTTTACATATAATAATATATATAACCTAAATTAACGAACCATAATTTAATTTAAATAACAAAATATAATCTATATATATATATATATATATATATATATATATAATTAATTTACCAATACGCAACCATTTGGTATATATATATATATATTACTACATGATCATATAACACATATATATATACTTATTATATTCTATAATGATAACAACCACTTTTGCAGATTTTTTTTTTTTAAACTTGATTGTTGGCTATTCACTTAACAAATTACTCTTTACATATATAATGAAGTCTAATGCCCTCCGATCCAAGACAAGATCCATTGAAAACAAAACAAAAGAAAATATTCACACATGCTTTCAATAAGAAGACTTACATGTATTGCAAAGAGAATTCAATTCCTCCTTTTGGGTTCTTATGTTGCCACTCTATCTCTCTTCTTTATTCTTCTGTTCTTGCGGCCACTTCCTTTTTTTCTCTCGTTCTCTCAATTAGTTCGCAAGAGATATATGTGAAAAAGATTAGGGTTTACTTTTTTTTTTATATGCTTTACTAATTTTCTTATTTTATTAGGATTTAAAAATTACATAAACACAATTTAGACCCAATTAGTATAAATGCCCAAATTAATGTAACCATATACTTATTATAGTTCACACAAATTTAATACAATTTGACCCAAACATAAGAAAAGCCCAATTAAAATATGTATTTAAATACTATTTTTTTTATTATTATTATTTTTTTACCGGGTATTACATCACCTACACCTTAAAAGGGATTTCGTCCCCGGAATCAAAAGAATGAACGTACCTAATTATCAAAAGATGCGGATACTGCGCCCGAATAAACTCCACTATCTCTCAAGTAGCTTCCTGCTCCGAATAATTTTACCACAAGACTTTAACAAAAGGAATTATCTTCCTCAATTTTAATTTAAACAGTTATTTAATTATCTACTAAAAGAATTTAATTTTCTAAACAAGACAAAGAAGAAAAGAGGGAAACAAAATCATTTACCTTTTTTTTTTTATTTAAACACAATTGTATAAGATAAAATCAATTAATATTTAATAATAAAAAAATGAGTTATTACATTTTTCACCCCTTAAAAATAATTCCGTCCTCTAATTCAAATAAGCTACAAAAATAATAATTTAGTTACTGACATAGCATACCGCATTTGTAGACGATCAAGCTGGTAAGTCCATAAGTCCACAAATTATCCATGTACTTCAGTAAAAGATTAAGTACCATTTCTGAGTGTCAAGCCTTAGTAAGGTTCTTCGCGTTAAATCACATGATCCACTGTTGGTACGGGCCCCCCGTTAATATATTTGAGTTTCATTCTTGCAAGCGTACGTACTCTTCGGAACATAATTCGAAATCACAAATATTTTTCTTCATCTAAATATGATTCAAATAACCAAAATATTTAAAATTATTTTTAACTCGTTAAAATGTTTATATTCCACACATGACAAAGATCTAACAATTTATTTTTATTTAATTTTACATAAATTCACGAAAACTCTCTAAAGACATCGATAACCAAAACAACTATGCAAACCATATTACCAACTCTCCCCAAGTCCTCAAGAGCTTCAAAATATCTCATCCTTAATTTGAACTATTTACCAAATAATATTACACCAAAGAATATACTACTAATATCTCTTTATCACCAACTCTCCTAAGTCCTTAAGAGTTTCAAAATATCATAACCTCTAATCAAATTAGTTCTCAAATATTATTACACCAAAAATATATTACTACTAAGATCTCTCCATCACCATACCAAACTCCAAATCATATATCTTACTATCTGAATAAACAAACGATAGCTTTCAAAATCTCTTAAAGATTCATCACTTAATATCTAATCATTTAATAAATCAATCATTCTCTTAGTGCAAACCTTACCCCCAACAAATTCCAAAATCTCCTCATACTATCACTCAAAATTTCATATAAGATAACTCCAATATTCTACTAGGAAATAATCGCAAAATTCATTTACTCCAAAAAATTAATCTAATTACCTCGAATCTTTACAACAACTCAAAATTACAAGAGATCCTTTGTACTTAATAGTTTTCACTTTATCATATTATCCCACCGATTCACATACCTCAAATTATTCACAACTTAACAAAAATCAGAATCTAACCTAAATAAAATCCTCAATTCCAAAATCATAATAATTTGTAATTACCTGAAATAACTCTAACAAATAATTCTCCAATATCAAAACTCATCGATACAACCGCTTTCATATCATAATCAGATAATCATTTCTTAACTGAACAAAGTATGACATTATTCTCCTTAATGACCAAATCACCATCCTTAACTAACATTATTGCTCCAACGAATATAATAATAATAATCTTAACAAGTTAACTCGCCTTTCTCAAATCAATTACAATTTAAAGAGCTAAAAACACTTGGTCAAAATCAAGACCAACCAAACAGAGAACAAAATCAAATCAAACTCCTACGTCTACCCAATGATATACCCACAACTCACAGGTCAAACCTAAATAGGTTTTCTACAAGAAAGAACCTAAGCTCTGATACCATCTCTGTAATACCCCCTTCCCGAAAAAAAAATGGAGGTCACGTGCAAAGCACAACAAACCTCAAAATAAATAAACAGAGCACTAATAACCTCAAAATATTAATAATGATATCCATCAATGAAGTACTAAATATAATTCTCCAACTAGAATCAAAATAATTAAAACAAAAAAAAAATCAAAACAACCTAGATGGTCAAAGACAACTCTCTCATCACACTAGTCCTGAATCACTCCTGCAAACCTGCCGGAAAAAAAATACAGCATGAGCCAATTGCCCAGTACGGATACAGATATACAAAAGATATACAACTGATATACGAAATTAACTGAGACAAAATACTGAACAAAGCCTCAAGTGCAAATACGAACGAAAATATAATATCCAAAGATCTGAATGGAATATATCTGAATCAACGTAATTGACGAAACCAATAAAAGAATAAAGAAATAACGAACTGAAGTAACTAACTCAATGACTTGAACTGAACAGAAACCAACAAAACTAATCCAATAAAATAATAGGCTGAAACAAATGGCTGGAGTTATTTTATACCGAATGAGCTCAGAAATACACATTGCCACACAGGCAAGTCAAAATAATGCCACACAGGCAAGTCAAAATAATGCCACACAGGCAAGTCAAATGATGCCACACAGGCAACCAAAATAATGCCACACAGACAAATCACACATTGGACCGCGAATCCAAATGTATGCAAATCGGATAGGTGTGTTTGGCACAACATCACAAATCCGCAGAACAAAAAACTAGGATTAACCCATACGCTTCCCACAACAAAACACCAAATGGCCCACTTCCTCCGAAGCCCAAAATAGAGACGCCGTGGACTAATCACACCGTCACGAAAAGTGTCACGTCTCTCGTGCCAAGACGACGTGCATGTGGTACCCCCACAGGTGGTTATAACTCGGTATACTACTACGGTATATTCTAACAAAATATCATGTCATAACACACGCGACATAATACCAACAAAAGGGTTCTATATATATATGTTGAACCAAATCAAATTATAGTCACAAGGTTTCAAAAGAATGTAAAGAATATGTGCATTTCTACAATTATCAAAATAATTAATACTAAACATGATAACCTAATTCAAAGAGTACAAATACGAAATCATACGTATCAACTCTAAATGAAACTAATATATTTATTTCACAAGAAACAATTATGTGAAATCATAATAGAATTCAAATAAGGAAACAAACGAACAAATCAAATTTAACAAAGGTATCACGAAAAGAGTACGAAATCCAGAGTACGATACTTTCAAACCATTTATAAAGACACTCCACAAAATCTTACCTCAATTGCCAACGATATCAAATACGTAAACGTTATTCGCAACCTAAACATATTCACCTCAAATTAAAAACAACAACCCAAACTAAAAATTCCAAAATAATTCATAATCTATTTAATATATCTTTAATCATCGCCTTTTATCAATTATTAATACTCCAAAATTTATATTCCAAAATAAAAAACTCTTTAAATTCCTCCGCTTCAATTTAAATAATTTAATAAGATTTTATTACAATCCAATCATTAAATTAATAGACTATTAAATTTATTGTTAAAACTTTATAATTATGTCCACAAAATTAATTAATTCAAATTAATATACATAACTTCAATTAATTTACTAATTCCGTTTATAAATTTATGGCCAAAAATTTACATATAATAATATATAACCTAAATTAACGAACCATAATTTAATTTAAATAACAAAATATAATCTATATATATATATAAAGAATTACTGCAAGATGCAACCATTTGGTATATATATATATATATATATATATATATATATATATATATATATTACATATCATATAATACATATATATATATATATTATTATATTCTATAATGATAACAACCACTTTTGCAGCATTTATTTTTTTTATTATTATTATTTTTTTAAACATGATTGTTGCCTATTCACTTAACAAAGTCTCTTACATATATAATGAAGTCTAATGCCCTCCGATCCAAGACAAGATCCAATTTGAAACAAAACAAAAAGAAAATATTCACACATGCTTTCAATAAGAAGACTTATATGTATTGCAAAGAGAATTCGATTCCTCATTTTGGGTTCTTATGTTGCCCACTCTATCTCTCTTCTTTATTCTTCATTTTTTTATACCCACTTCCTCTCTTTCTCTCGATTCTCTCTCAATTAGTTACAAGAGATATATGTGAGAAAGATTAGGGTTTTTTTTTTTTTATATGCTTTACTAATTTTCTTATTTTAATAGGATTTAAAAATTACATAAACACAATTTAGACCCAATTAGTATAAATGCCCAAATTAATGTAACCATATACTTATTATAGTTCACACAAATTTAATACAATTTGACCCAAACATAAGAAAAGTCCAATTAAAATATGTATTTAAATACTATTTATTTTATTATTATTATTATTTTTTTTTACCGGGTATTACATCACCTACCCCTTAAAAAGGATTTCGTCCCCGGAATCAAAAGAATGAACGTACCTAATTATCAAAAGATGCGGATACTCCGCCCGAATAAATTCCTCTATTTCTCAAGTAGCTTTCCGCTCCGAATAATTTTACCACAAGACTTTAACAAAAGGAATTATCTTCCTCAATTTTAATTTAAACAGTTATTTAATTATCTACTAAAAGAATTTAATTTTCTAAACAAAACAAAGAAGAAAAGAGGGAAACAAAATTATTTACCTTTTTTTTTATTTAAACACAATTATATAAGATAAAATTAATTAATATTTAATAATAAAAAAATGAGTTATTACAATTACAATCACTAAAGCAGATATTCATACGAAACAAAACATTATATTGTAAACTGTATGGATTATTTTATAATGTTAATGATTGTATGCATGATTAAAGTTAAATGTACGTATAAATATTTTAAATTAAAACTTTACAAAGTACCTTTAAAAAGAGTATATGCCATGAATGAATGATTATATCATTTAAATAGGATTTGAGTTGGTTTGCATTAATTTAATAGTGCTACTATGCAATTGTAATTGAATTAAATTAAGTTGTGATTTTCAAGTTCGGGACTTGACCACCTTTAGAATTGAAATATATCTTTAAATTTATTATATTACTCCCTCCGTCTCAAATTAATTGTTCAGTTTTGACTTTTTAAAATTAAATTGACTATTTTAAAAATTAATTTTTTTATTATTTTTGCTAAAATATAGGTGAACAGATTATAACCAAAAGAAAATATATACAATTTATTACTAACCCCAATTTTTATAATTTTAGAAATATATTTATATATGCTTAATTATTAATTTTAAAAATAGTCAATTTACCTTAAAAAAATCAAATTTAAGCAATTAATTTGGGACGGAGGAAGTATAATATAATGGTGTAGGTTTTTTTTCAAAAAAAAATGTTTTTATTAAGTTGTTTACTTTTCCCTTACTCAACTCAATTCATTAGATAATAATAAGAAGCAAGTCTATTGCGTGAATTTGGTATTATATTTGTCTATATATGTACGTATTAGCAGCGGAAGTGGTTAGTATAAAGTTTATTTTGGAGTAAATTGATCAATTAATTAATAAAATATTAATATGTTGACGAAATTGTATGTGTGTCAGTATTTTATTGATCAATTGACCAACTTATTAAAAAAATAACTTCATGCTAACCGGATTCAATAGTAACATAAATTCTATCTATGAATTAAACTTTATCCCTCACAAATAAACTCTCAAATCCATTTTTGGAAAATTAAACCTACTTAATTACAGGCCCTTTTATGTTAAAATCAGTTCCAAAACTTGGATAAGCGACATGAATAATGTTGGGTCATGATATTTCTCTTATTTGGGTCGAGTAGGTTGGGCTCATTTATTAATTTATTCCATTGAGCTTTTATAATTAAGCCGTGGGGCTTGTTGGGCCCAAATTTGTGTTAGCTTTATTTAATCCTATAGACCCAAGGTTTGGTTCGTTGGATTAACCCATTAGATCACTTAATATCTATTACTTTGACTTGTAATGATGATATAGCATGTGACAATTGACCGAGATATCTGCCATGCATTAATGTGGATGGGATTATAAATTTACCACGGCGGTAGAAAACAAGATGTGGCAAAGTGGATAAGTTCCATGCGATCACAGAACCCATCGGATCGGAGGGGTGTCGGTAGTAGTGGGTGGCACAAATCCAAGCAAAGATAGTATAACCTGCAAGAGGAAGCCATCGCCTGAGGTACGCTTCTCATACATATTGATTTTTCAGATTCTCCCATATACACACGGTATCGAGAATTATTATCTCTCTCCGGACACTCGTAGACAAAAGACGTTCTCCATTGTTAACCTTGTGAACACATATTAATTCTCACTTTGAGCTATCCTCCGAAGCGGGCCGTCGTCAAGCTTGTGGTGTTTGTCGTGTTTCTTGTCGCGGCAGATCGGGACGTCTTTCGTGATTAGGGACGTGGAGCAAGATCCTGGCGTTAACATCAGCGCTAGAAGGAGGGCTTTGAGTTCTAGTGTCATTAAAATTTTCAATCACAATCATTTAACCTACTTTAAGATGATGGGGAGTAGGGATGGTACGCTGTAAGAGGCGGCGATGGTCATGTAGCTTCGTCAACGCCTCGTGTTTCGATGAAGAATCGCCTAGGTCCTTCTAAAAGTGTTCACGAGAAAGACGGCCTCTAAGCATAATTCGTGAGATCTCCGTCCAGAAGATTCATGGCGGGGCTGCATTTAAGATTGGTTTTCGGTGCGGATAGGGCGAGATCATGGTCGAGGGCAAGTGGAAGGCTCACCGACCAGGTCTTATCGTAGAAGTGGTCAGGAAGATAGAGCCGCTAAGTTGGCGAGGATGGCGGACGAAGCGGATAAAGCCATGGAGGTCCTATTAAAGCAAAGAGAAGATATAGCTGAGCAGATGCTTCGGGGGGCGAAATTACGGGACGAAGCATCTAGCCATGATCAGTTCGAAGGTCGAAGTGGGCACAAGGAGGTGCCACGCCGAGAGGGTAAGGAGCCGAAGCATTCCACGCAGGTTTCTAAGGATCGTTCTCGCGATAAGAGGAGATCGAGGAGCGTAACTCCGTAGTCTCGAAGAAGGCAATAATGGCTGCTACCTCTCAAAGATCGAGATGACTATAGACAAAGGAGCATATCGAAGCGAGATTATGCCCGGAAGTCGAATTGCGGACCATCAACGTGATCATTCTCACCATAAAGATGATTTCAGACACCGAGTAGATCAAGAAGTCCCACCAGTATGTAGGATCGGCGGGAGGAGGTCGATCCTCTCAAAGACGGAATGTTGTTCGTGAGAAAGAGGTCTCCCCCACCGGGCGTTGATTTTCTAGTGAAGGAGTCAAGGAACTTAAAAGCAATGGTCAAGTTCGAAGGTGAAGGACGCCCGGAAAGAAGGCATCCCTTTTTCCTCGAGATATTCTCAAAGAGAAGGCGGATACATCACCAAGAAACCGCCGCATGGAAAGTTACGATGGTAACGGGATCCTTATGACCATAGCCAGCGTTCAATTCGCTTAATGGACTATTACGACTTTCCTTTGCGTCGCCAAGGCATACCTTTCATATGACGACGAGAAAGGATGCGAGGCGATGGTTGGGAACTTTGCCTTGATTCAATATCCTCTTGGACCTGAACTTTGTGATAAATTCCATGCCCGCTTCGGAGTAATGCAAGAAGAGAAAGTTTCTTGGGTTCTCTAGAACGATGATCCGTGCGCTTTACCAAATGAATCTTTGGGCGATGATGTGAAAAGGTTCGGAGAAGCGGTCGGTCGGTGTCCGATCTTAATGATCTCCAGTCAGTAGGTTTGTTCCAAAATGGATTAGATCCGGTGAAATCCGGAAGTTGGTGAAGAAGTTGATGTTTCACCATCCAAGAGCTTAGCCGGGCCTTTGACAAGCGCGTATAGGCTATATCGTTGTGGAAGAAGCTATGAACGACTGAAGCATCTTCCTTCTGGACCAGTGTGAAAGAGTCAAGAGCTCCCAAAGTTCGAAATTGATCGTAGGAACACGGGGGTATAATGATCGAGACGGAGGCGCTTCGAAAAATACAATAATTCTTGGCGTAAGAAGCGGCCATCCCTCCGCTCCGGGCTGGAAGGTGAATAAGGTCTACACCAAATTAAACAACGATAGATCGATAATTCGGATCAAATCAAATCAACCTTTCTTCGAGCCACCTGTGATAACTACCGAACCAAAGGGTAACTCTCGTAAATATTGTGGCTATAATCGTTCCACTGGACACGACACTTAACGAGTGTTGCAATTTGAAAGACTTTGTGGAGAGGAAGATTAAGGATGGCTTGTTGGTGCAGTATGTGGCCGTGAATGATCAGCAGAATATTAACCGTACTGTTCAGACGGTTCAAAGGGCTCCAGTGCCACCACCAAGGCATGTCATCGATGTGATAACCGGTGGATCTGCAGGGAAGTTGATAGGGAGGAAGAGAAGGGCTTACCTGGATTCGGTCACGATCGGCGATGTAATCTCCCCGAAGGTGGATAGACCATTCCCCGGATCGCCATATCATTTACCGATCTCGACTTATCCTTCGAACCCATCGAGCCACATGAGGGCCTTGGTGATCACAAAGGCACAAGTGGCACACGGTGAACATGAAGCTCATGATGATAGATAATGGATCTTGATGGATATTCTCATGACGCCCATGCCTATCGAGAGGATGCACCTTGATGGGCGTAAAATGGAGGCTCAGGCAGAAGCTCCTTTATACTCTGACTTCAAAGAACGATCCGGTCAAAGTTAGATGCACTATTGAACTCCCTGTTAACCCGACACAAGACCCCAAAGAAGTCGAAATAGTATGTGAATTCTATGTTTGTGACGCGTTGATTCAGCTTACAATGCTATACTGGGAAGACCTACCTTAACTGCTCTCCAAGCTATGACCTCCATCCCTCATTTCAAAGTCAAGTTCCCCACGGCTCATGGAGTAGGAGAGGTGGCAGGGGACTTGGATCTAGCCCGAAGATGCTACCAGAATGCTGTCATTTCCTCCGGAGTGGGGGTCAGCAAACAAAAGCAGGCGATGACAATTGAGATTGAGCCCTTTACCGAAAGTAGTTCTGAACCGATGGTGGTTCCTGCCGGAGGAACGGAGGAGGTCGAGTTGATCCTTGGAAAGCCAGACAAGACCGTGAAGATCGGTTCGTCTACCGTAACCTCTTCTGACAAACCTTATAGAACTCTTACGCTGCTATGCGGATATTTTTGAATGGGAACCAAGGGACATGCCTGGAGTTAGTCGGAAGATAGCTGATCATAGCCTGAATGTAGATCCCTTGAAGAAGCCGGTTCGGCAAAAAAGACGGATCTTTGCGCCCGAACGACAGAAAATCGTTGATGAGGAAATAGCAAAGTTGTTGGCTGCCGACTTCATCTATGAAATTGATTATCCCGAGTGGATGGCGAATGTGGTGTTGGTACAAAAGCAGAATGGAAAATGGCGGGTTTGCATCGACTACACCGACCTCAATAAAGCTTGTCCGAAGGACTTTTATCCTTTGCCTCATATTGATCAGCTCATCGATGCCACTTTAGGGTATGCATTACTAAGCTTTATGGATGCTTTTTCAGGTTATCACCAAATATCCATGCGTAAAGAGGACATCCCAAAGACCGCGTTTATTACACACCGTTCGGTGTACGCCTACAAGAAGATGACTTTTGGCCTTATAAATGCTGGAGCCACTTACCAAAGAATGATGAACTTCATCTTCGATAGGCAGCTAGGAAGGAATATGGAGGTATACGTCGATGACATGATCGTGAAAAGCATGCAGGTTCAGAATCATTTGGACGATCTAGAGGAGTGCTTTCAGACCGTCCGTCATCTTCAACTGAGACTCAATCCCGCCAAGTGCACTTTTGGCCTCGGTGCGGGGAAGTTTTTGGGTTACCTGGTCAGTCAAAGGGGGATCGAGGCCAATCCGGAGAAGATCCAGACCATTCTTGGTATGAAGACTCCTCAGTTGTTCAAGGACGTCCAATGTCTGACTGGCAGGATTGCAGCTTTGAGGAGGTTCGTCGCCAGATCTGCAGAGAGGTGCCTTCCTTTCTTTGATACATTGAAAGGGCCAAAGAATGCGAAGACATTCCAGTGGACTTCAGAGTGTGAAGACGCCTTCCAAGGCATAAAGGCGTATCTTTCTTCGGCTCCTTTATTGGTGAAGCCCATTCCAACAGAGACCTTATATCTCAGATTCTTGCAAAGAAGTTCAAGTAATGGTTGGAAGCGATCTTTGGTTCTAAGTTCGATTGAAAGCGACATCCGGTCTATTATGTTAGTCACGTCCTGCGAGGTACTGAAACCAGGTATCCGAATATTGAGAAATTTGCCTTTGCTTTAATAATTGCTAGTAGAAAGCTTCTGACAATATTTTCAAGGTTGGGCTCTGATCGCCTACACCGGATCGACCATCAAGAAGGTGATGGGCAAGCCAGAAGTTTCAGGGAGACTAGCGGCATGGACTATGGAATTGTCCCAGTTTTTCATCTAATACCATCCCGAACAAATTATCAAAGGTCAAGTTTTGCGATTTTATGGTAGAATGTTCATTCACCGAAGTAGACGTCGAGTTCTCAGAAGCTGAATCGACCGATCGAGCAGTTGCAATTCTTCAACAAAATCAGAATGTTTGGACTCTATATGCAGATGGTTCCTCTACCTTAACTGTTAGTGGGGTAGGAATTATCTTGACAAGTTCAGATCGGGTTCAAAGTTCAACAGCCATCGATTCGGATTTAAGCGACAAACAACGGCCGAAAAATGAAGCGGTCTTGCTACGGGTGTTCAATTGGCAAAAGAGTCTAGAGGTCCGAAGCTTATCATCTACGATGACTCTCGGTTGGTTGTCAAGTAGCTATCGGGGATTATGAAGCTCGTGG
The DNA here is from genome assembly GCA_020205605.1 of Panax ginseng. NCBI lineage: Eukaryota > Viridiplantae > Streptophyta > Magnoliopsida > Apiales > Araliaceae > Panax > Panax ginseng. The sequence goes on along the minus strand of CM035131.1, from coordinate 12,942,773 downwards.
AAATCGGATGATCAAGTATCCGGCGGAGTTAAAGGACCGACTTCATGATTTCGCTTGCATTTAATTTCGTGGCATAGAGCGTAATGACAATTCCATCGCCGATGCATTGTCGAAGTTGGCTACTATGGATGCAGATGTTTTTAATGGATCTGTTTACTTGGAAGTTCTACAACAGCCGAGTGTTCAACATGAAGCAGTGATGTGTATCGAGCGATCTAACTGCTGGATGACCCCCTACATCGAGTATTTAGCAGATGGCGTCCTTTCTTCGGATCAGATGTTGGAAAAAAAGATCAAATACAAGAGCGCCAACTTTGTTCTTATTGATGGGGACCTTTATCGATTAGCCTTTTCTTCACCATTATTAAAGTGCCTGGTCCTATCCGAGGCAGAATATGCTCTTCAGGAGGTTCACGAGGGAATTTGCGGTGACCATATGGCTGCTAAATCTTTGGCTTACAAAGTACTTCGGCAAGGATACTATTGGCCTACAATTTTCAAAGAAGCTACAGAGTATGTCAAGAAATGTGGAAAGTTCCAACTCAATAGTCCGATCCCACATCAGCCACCGGAAGAGCTATACTCGATTTTATCTCCTATACCCTTCATTTCTGGGGGTAGAGATATCTCGGTCCATTGCCTAAAGCTAAAGGCCAGTTAGCTTTATCATAATTCTTATTGATTACATGACTAAGTGGGTAGGCGAAGCCACTTGATTAATTACTTGAGCAAGAATGTTTGAAGTTCATAAAAAGAGTCCGTAGTGTTTCGCCTTGGGATCCCTTGAAGTATTAATATCGGACAACGGACGCCAGATTAGTAGGATCAAAATTTGAAGCATTTTTAAAGGAGTTGGATTCAAAGATAAGAAGACTTCAAAGGGCTCATCCACAAATCAAATGGCTAAGTTGAGGTGACCAACAGAATGACGTCACGAACGGGATCAAGCGCAGACCGGATGAAGCTAAAGGAAGATGGCCGAGGAGGCGCCAACGTGTTGTGGGCTTACCGGACTACACCGAGGACTACCACTGGGGATTCACCTTTTCGACTGGCCTATGGTACTGATGCCTTAGTCCATGTCGAAATCGGATCTCCAAGTCTTGGTCACCAATACAAAGAAATATACAAATGAAGAAGGATGAAGGCCAATTTGGATCTGCTAGAAGAAGTCGAGAGGTTGCTTTACTTTAAATTGGTCGCTTATCAACGAAGAGTAGCTAAGCATTATAACAAAGGAGTCAAGCTCGCAGATTCAAGTAGGAGACTTCGTCCTCGGAGAAGCCAAGCTTACACACCTCAAAACACGGAAAGTTAATGCCAAACCGGGAAGGGCCATATGAAGTGATCAAGTATCAAAACCGGGCACTTATCGGTTAAGGGCATTAGATGGTTCGAAATCAAAAACACTTACACGTCATTTGGCGAAGCTTCGAAATACTTTCAATAAAGATCAAGTTAATTCATCTAAGTGCAGATATTATTGTTCATTATCAATAAAAAGACACTTTTTCACTATCGATCCCGATCCTATTTTGTCCTATGGTCACTATGGGTGTAAGGAGGTATGGTAGGACTTCTTTGGCCATTCGATGGCAAATTTCATTTGTCGTTCTACCCCGAGTGGTGAGACGAAGGATCCTATTTTGATTTTACTAGGGGTGGTAAATCAATGGTCACTATCGGTCCCGGTCCTATTTGTCCTATGGTCACTACTGTTGTAAGGAGGTATGGTAGGACTTCTTTGGCCATTCGATGGCGTTTCATTTGTCGCTTCTACCCCGAAGTGGTAGGCGAAGGATCCTATATTGATTTTACCGTGGTGGTAAATCAATGGTCACTATTGATCCCGGTCCTATTTTGTCCTATGGTCACTATGGTGTAAGGAGGTATGGTAGGACTTGGCGGCCATTCGATGGTCGCCCATTTGTCGTTTCTACCCCGAGTGGTGATTTAAGGATCCTATATTGATTTTACCAAGGTGGTAAATCAATGGTCACTATTGGTCCTGGTCCTATTTGTCCTATGGTCACTACGGTGTAAGGAGATATGGTAGGACTTGCTGGCCATTCGATGGCAGCCCATTTGTCGTTCTACCCCGAGTGGTAGACGAAGGATCCTATATTGATTTTACCAGGGTGGTAAATCAATGGTCACTATTGATCCTGGTCTTTATATAATTGTTTCACCCCGAGTGGTAAACAAATGACAGATCTCACATTTCGGAACCGATGAGTATGTGTTACTTTATTTTATTTAAGTGTTGAGTTCGGAATGCCTCGTTCTTTAACATCACTTTATCTGTTATATGACATGCTTAATTGTTAATTAACATCTCTTCATTCGCCTCCGAAATCCTCCCCGCCAGAAAATCTCCCAAATCTTTCACTTAGAAGAAGTTGGTTTTATCGAGGATCTTTGCAAATAATCACATATTAAGATCCTTGCCACATAAATACCTCGAAATTATATTGCAAAAGTTATTCAAAACTTACATTTATGATCATACAACCCGAGCTTGTTTGGTCGACAAGGTAAAACTCCATTCTTGTGGAGGATCTTCCTCGGAAAATCTCCCATTTCCTCACACGCTTCTTGAATGTCACCAAAGTCACAGAGATCCGGTCTAGGGTGGTCCATCTGGAGAAGAGATCTCCGTCCAATGATGAAGAACCATTTCTCGTGCCACCCTTTGTTGCTCGAAGGGTGCTCATCGAGGGCCTCTTTTCGAATTTAGAGTTTGGGCGTGGAGATTGTTTGCTCAGCATCTTAAACCCTTGTTCTCGGGATCTACCGGTCGAGAAAAGGGTGAAGAAAAGGTCGACGGAGGGAGTAATCCCTAACTCGTGGCAGAAGGCAATGAATGCCAGTATGTGGATATAGGAGTTGGGCACCACCGAAAGAAAGCCACTCCTATGAATCCTAGGAGGGTGACGACAAAGACGTGAAGAGGTAGGCGAATCCCCTTTTCTAGAAAAGTAGCAGGCATGGCGACCCCAAATTAGTCTGTCACGATACATTCACTCCTCCCAGCAGAGAGAGCCTTATGGGCGTAATTGTGCGGAATCTGTATCGAATCCGGAGGCACGAATCTCGGATTCCGTAATGGTGAGACGGGATGTTGGCATGAGGAAATTGTTCCCCATCCTTGAAAAAATCGGCAAAAATGGTGGGTTTGCACCAACCCTCTTGGTTGGGTTTGAGTGAGAGGAACTTGAAGGAATCGGCTTGGATTCACCATTGTTGAGGTCCCGAAAGCTAGAAAGAGAATTTCGAGAAGGAGAAGAAAGCTCAAAGGTTCAATTTCAAATTAACGAGTAAAACCGTCAAAATTGGTAAAGTTTACCTTTTATAATTGTGATTTACGAACGAGGCCATGCGCATTAAAAATGTCGAGAATGATGAGAATTGAATGGGACATGTTTGGGGACGACCTTTGGATATCTTATCGATTGGGCCTAACTGTTGAGTTTTTAACTATTGGTCCATCTTGTTCAAATTCAAATCCTTTATCCGATTGGGCTTGTTCTTTATGGGCATCCGACCATCCTCATCCCATTTTTTGCATTAAAGTGGGCATGCCTCAATTATTTCTATTTTAGACCTCTAATAAATCTCGATATCGTGGATGGTTTATAGTTTTCCATTAAACATCCCGCTTAACAAAAAACTAGGGGGTAATGTTGGGTCATGATATTTCTCTATTTGTAGGGTAGTTTGGGCTCATTTATTAATTTATTCCATTGAGCTTTTATAATTAAGCCGTAGGGCTTGTTGGGCCCGATCATTTTATGTTAGCTTTATTTAATCCTATAGACCCAAGATTGATTCGTTGGATTAACCCATTAGGTCACTTAATATCTATTACTTTGACTTGTAATGATGATATAGCATGACAATTAACCGAGATATCCGCCACCATGCATTAATGTGGATGGGATTATAAGCCGTACGTGATGAAAGCGATGGCAAAAGCGATGGATAAGTTCCATGCGATTGGCCAGAACCCATCGATCGTAGGGGGTGTCGGGTAGTAGTGGGTGGCACAGTAATCCAAGCAAAGATAGTATAACCTAGCAAGGAAGCCATCGTTTAGAGGTACGTTCTCATACATATTGATTTTTCAGATTCTCCCATATACACACGACTGAGAATTATTATCTCTCTCCAGACACTAGACAGTACGTTCCTCCATTGTTAACCTTGTGAACACATATTAATTCTCACGCCTGAGCTATCCTCCGACGGAACTGTCGTCAAGCTTGTGGTGTTTGTCGTGTTTACTGTGCAGGATCAGGACGTCTTTCGTGATTGGGACGTGGAGCAAGATCCTGGCGTTAACATTGGCGCTAGAAGGAGGGCTTTGAGTTCTAGTGTCATTAAAATTTTCAATCACAATCATTTAACCTACTTCGGAAGATAATGGGGAGTAGGGATGGTACGCCGGAAGAAGCGATGAGCGATGGTCATTAGCTTCGCCACTGCCTTCGTGTTTGATGAAGAATCGCTCAGGTCCTTCTAAAAGTGTTCACGAGAGCACGGCCTCTAAGCATAATTCAGGAGATCTCCGTCCGAAGATTCATGGCGGGGCCAGACGAAGATTGGTTTTCGGTGCGGATAGGGAGCGAGATCATGGTCGAGGGCAAGTGGAAGGCTCACCGACTAGGTCTTATCGTAGGAGTGGTCAGGAAGATAGAGCCGCTAAGTTGGCGAGGATGGCGGACGAAGCGGATAAAGCCATGGAGGTCCTATTAAAGCAAAGAGAAGATATAGTGAAAGCAGATGCTTGAAGCGAAATTACGGACGCAAGCATCTAGCCATGATCGGTTCGAAGGTCGAGTGTGCACAAGGAGGTGCCACGCCGAGGGTAAGGAGCCGAAGCATTCCGCGCAGGTTTCTAAGGATCGTTCTCGCGATAAGAGGAGATCGAGGAGCAGAACTCCCGTGGTCTCGAAGAAGGCAATAATGGCCGTTACCTCTCAGCATCGAGATGACTATAGACAAAGGAGCATATCGAGCGAGATTATGCCCGAAGTCAGAATAAGGGACTATCAACGTGATCATTCTCACCATAAAGACAGATTTGTACACCGGAGTAGATCAAGAAGTCCCACCAGGGCGGTAGGATCGGCAGGAGGAGGTCGATCCTCTCAAAGACGGAATGTTGTTCGTGAGAAAGAGGTCTCCCCCCAGCCCGAAGGCGTTGATTTTCTAGTGAAGGAGCTGAAGGAACTTAGAAAGCAATTGGCTGAAGTTCAGCAGGTGAAGGACGCTCCGGGAAAGAAGGCATCCCCTTTTTCCTCGGATATTCTCAAAGAGAAGGCAGACATCACCAAGAAACTGCCTCGCATGGAAAGTTACGATGGTACCGGGGATCCTTATGACCATAGCCAAAGCGTTCAATTCGCTTAATGGACTATTACGACTTTCCCGATCTTTGCCAAGTGCCATACCTTTATTACGACACCGAGAAAGGATGCGAGATGTTGGTTGGGAACTTTGCCTTGATTCAATATCCTCTTGGATCAACTTTGTGATAAATTCCATGCCTGTTTCGGAGAATGTAGAAGAAGAGAAAGCCTACGGGTTTCTCTGCATGATCCGGCGGTTTACATCAAATGAATCTTTGGGCCAATGTGAAAAGGTTCGAGAGAAGCGATGGGTCGTGTGTCCGATCTTAATGATCTCCAGTCAGAGGTTTGTTCCAAAATGGATTAGATCCGGTGAAATCAGAGAAGTTGGTGAAGAAGTTGATGTTTCACCATCCGAAGAAGCTTAGCGAAAGCCTTTGACAAGCGCGAAGGCTATATCGTTAATGGAAGAAGCTATGAACAACTGAAGCATCTTCCTTCTGACCAAAGTGAAAGAGTCGAGTAGCTCCCAAAGTCGAAATTGATCGAGAGGAACACGGGGGGGTATAATGATCTGACGGAGGCGCTTCAAAAAATACAATAATTCTTGGCGGCAAGAAGCGGTCATCCCTCCGCTTCCGCCCAAGGTGAATAAGGTCTACACCAAATTAAACAATCGATAGATCGATAATTCGGATCAAATCGAAATCAACCTTTCTTCGAGCCGCCTGTGATAACTACCGAATCCGCAGTGGTAACTCTCGTAAATATTGTGGCTATAATCAAGCCGCTGGACACGACACTAACGAGTGTTGCAATTTGAAAGACTTTGTGGAGAGGAAGATTAAGGATGGCTTGTTGAGTGCGAGTATGTGGCGTGAATGATCGTTGAGAATATTAACCGTCATCGTTCGGGACGGTTCAAAGGGCTCCAGTGCCACCACCAAGGCATGTCATCGATGTGATAACCGGTGGATCTGCAGGGAAGTTGATAGGGAGGAAGAGAAGGGCTTACCTGGATTCGGTCATGATCGTGATGTAAATCTCCCCGAAGGTGGATAGACCATTCCCGGGATCGCTATATCATTTACCGATGCTGACTATCCTTCGGAACCCATCGAGCCACATGAGGGGCCTTGGTGATCACAAATAAGTGGGCACGGTGGACATGAAGCTCATGATGATAGATAATGGATCTTCATTATGGATATTCGCAGACGCCCACGCCTATCGTCGGATGCACCTCGATGGGCGTAAAATGGAGGTCGAGGCAGGAAGCTCCTTTATACGGCTTCAGCAACGATCTGGTCAAAGTTGCATGCACTATTGAACTCCCGGTTAACTTCGACACAGCACCCCAGCAGGTCGAAATAGTATGTGAATTCTATGTTGTGCACGTTGATTCAGCTTACAACGTTATACTGGGAAGACCTACCTTAACTGCTCTCCAAGCTATGACCTCCATCCCTCATTTCAAAGTCAAGTTCCCCACGGCTCATGGAGTAGGAGAGGTGGCAGGGGACTTGGATCTAGGCCCGACGATGCTACCGTAATCTTCATTTTTCTCCGGAGTGGGGGTCGCAAAAAAAAAAGCAAAGCGATGACAATTGAGATTGAGCCCTTTACCGAAAAGTAGTTCTCGAATCGATGGTGGTTCTGCCGGAGGAACGGAGGAGGTCGAGTTGATCCTTGAAAGCCGTGACAAGATCATGAAGATCGGTTCGGTCTACTGTAACCTCTTCTGACAAACCCTTATAGAACTCTTACGTTCTTGTATGCGGATATTTTTGAATGGGAACCAAGGACATGCCCGAGTTAGTCGGAAGATAGTGATCATAGCTTTGAATGTAGATCCTTGAAGAAGCGGTTGCTTCGTGAAAAAGACGGATCTTTGCCGAAACGACGTAAAATCGTTGATGAGGAAATAGCAAAGTTGTTGGTCAGCCGACTTCATCTATGAAATTGATTATCCCGAGTGGATGGCGAATGTGGTGTTGGTACAAAAGCGAGAATGGAAAATGGCGGGTTTGCATCGACCACAAAGACCTCAATAAAGCTTGTCCGAAGGACTTTTATCCTTTGCCTCATATTGATCACTTCATCGATGCCACTTTAGGGTATGCATTACTAAGCTTTATGGATGCTTTTTCAGGTTATCACCAAATATCCATGCGTAAAGAGGACATCCCAAAGACATCGTTTATTACACAATCGCTCGGTTAGTACGCCTACAAGAAGATGACTTTTGGCCTTATAAATCTGGAGCCACTTACCAAAGAATGATGAACTTCATCTTTGATAGGCAGCTAGGAAGGAATATGGAGGTATACGTCGATGACATGATCGTGAAAAGCATGCAGGTTCAGAATCATTTGGACGATCTAGAGGAGCTTTCGCATCGTCCGTCATCTTCAATCGAGACTCAATCCCGCCAAGTGCACTTTTGGCCTCGCATGGAAGTTTTTGGGTTACCCGTCACCAAAGGGGATCGAGGCCAATCCGGAGAAGATCCGGACCATTCTTGGTATGAAGACTCCTCGATTGTTCAAGGACGTCCAATGTCCGATCGGCAGGATCACGACTTTGAGGAGGTTCGCCGCCAGATCTGCAGAGAGGTGCCTTCCTTTCTTTGATACATTGAAAGGGCCAAAGAATGCGAAGACATTCCAGTGGACTTCGAGTGTGAAGACGCCTTCAAGGCATAAAGGCGATCTTCTTCTGACTCCTTTATCAGTGAAGCCCATTCCAACAGAGACCTTATATCAGATCTTGCAGCAAGTTCGTTAATGGGTTGGAAGCGGTCTTTGGTTCTAAGTTCGATGGAAAGCAAAGATCCTGGCCTATTATGTTAGTCACGTCCTGCGAGGTACTGAAACCAGGTATCCGAATATTGAGAAATTTGCCTTTGCTTTAATAATTGCTAGTAGAAAGCTTCGGCAATATTTTCAAGGTTGGCTCCTGGTCGTCTACACGGATCAGCCATTGAAGAAGGTGATGGGCAAGCCAGAAGTTTCAGGGAGACTAGCGGCATGGACTATGGAATTGTCCCAGTTTTTCATCTAATACCATCCCCGAACAGCTATCAAAGGTCAAGTTTTGGCCGATTTTATGGTAGAATGTTCATTCACCGAAGTAGACGTCGAGTTCTCGGAAGCTGAATCGACCGATCGAGCAGTTGCAATTCTTCAACAAAATCAGAATGTTTGGACTCTATATGCAGATGGTTCCTCTACCTTAACTGTTAGTGGGGCAGGAATTATCTTGACAAGTTCAGACGGGTTCAAAGTTCAACAGGCCATCAGATTCGGATTTAAAGCGACAAACAACGAAGCCGAGTATGAAGCAGTGCTAGCGGGTGTTCAATTGGCAAAGAGTCTAGAGGTCCAGAAGCTTATCATCTACAGTGACTCTCAGTTGGTTGTCAAGCAGCTATCGGGGGATTATGAAGCTCGTGGAAATCGGATGATCAAGTATCTGGCGGAGTTAAAGGACCGACTTCAGTATTTCGCTTCGTACGAATTTCAGGGCATAGAGCGTAATGACAATTCCATCGCCGATGCATTGTCGAAGTTGGCTACTACGGATGCAGATGTTTTTAATGGATCTGTTTACTTGGAAGTTCTACAACAAATAGAGTGTTCAACATGAAGCGATGATGTGTATCGAAGCGATCTAATCTATTTGGATGACCCTTTACATCGAGTATTTAGCGGATGGCGTCCTTCCTTCTGGATCGATGTTGGAAAAAAGATCAAATACAAGAAATACCAACTTTGTTCTTATTGATGGGGACCTTTATCGATTAGCCTTTTTCTTCACCATTATTAAAGTGCACGGTCCTATCCAAGCGCGAATATGCTTTCTTCAGAGGTTCACGAGGAATTTGCGGTGACCATATGGCTGCTAAATCTTTGGCTTACAAAGTACTTCGGCAAGGATACTATTGGCCTACAATTTTCAAAGAAGCTACAGAGTATGTCAAGAAATGTGGAAAGTGCCAACTCAATAGTCCGATCCACATTATCACCACCCAAGAGCTATACTGATTTTATCTCCTATACCCTTCATTGTGCTGGGTAGATATATCGGGTCCATTGCCTAAAAGCTAAAGGCCAAAGTTAGCTTTATCATAATTGCTATTGATTACATGACTAAGTGGGTAGAGGCGGCCACTTGATTAATTACTGAGCAAGAATGTTTGAAGTTCATAAAAGAGTCCGTAGTGTTTCGCCGGGATCCCTGTAGTATTAATATCGGACAATCTGACGCCAGCAAATAGGATCAAAATTTGAAGCATTTTTAAAGGAGTCAGATTCAAAGATAAGAAGACTTCAAAGCTCATCCACAAATCAAATGGCCAAGTTGAGGTGACCAACAGACGTCACTTTGAACGGGATCAAGTCGCAGATCGGATGAAGCTAAAGGAAGATGGCTGAGGAGTCGTCAAATGTGTTGTGGCTTACCGGACTACACCGGGGACTACCACATCGGGATTCACCTTTTCGACCGCCTATGGTAATCGATGCCTTAGTCCATGTCGAAATCGGATCTCCAAGTCTTGGTCACCAATACAAAGAAATATACAATGACGAAGGATCAAGGCCAATTTGGATCTGCTGAAGAAGTCGAGAGGTTGCTCTACTTAAATTGGTACGCTTATCAACGAAGAAAGAGCTAAGCATTATAACAAAGGAGTCAAGCTTCGCAGATTCCAAGTAGGAGACTTCGATCTCGGAGAAGCCAAGCTTCTACACCTCAAAACACGGAAAAGTTAATGCCAAACCTGGAAGGGCCATATGAAGTGATCAAGTATCAAACCGCACTTATCGGCTAAGGCATTAGATGGTTCCAAATCAAAAACACTTGGCACGTTCGGGGCTTTCGTAAATACTTTCAATAAAGATCAAGTTAATTCATCTAAGTCTCAGATATTATTGTTCATTATCAATAAAAGACACTTTTTCACTATTGATCCCGGTCCTATTTTGTCCTATGGTCACTATGGTGTAAGGAGGTATGGTAGGACTTGGTGGCCATTCGATGGCGACCATTTGTCGTTTCTACCCCGAGTGGTAGATTTAAGGATCCTATTTTGATTTTACTAGGGTGGTAAATCAATGGTCACTATCGGTCCCGGGTCCTATTTGTCCTATGGTCACTACTGGTGTAAGGAGGTATGGTAGGACTTCACGGCCATTCGATGGCGGCCCATTTGTCGTTTCTACCCCGAGTGGTAGATTTAGGATCCTATATTGATTTTACCAGGTGGTAAATCAATGGTCACTATCGATCCCGGTCCTATTTTGTCCTATGGTCACTATGGTGTAAGGAGGTATGGTAGGACTTGGCGGGCCATTCGATGGTCGCCCATTTGTCGTTTCTACCCCGAGTGGTGATTTAGGATCCTATATTGATTTTACCAAGGTGGTAAATCAATGGTCACTATTGGTCCCGGTCCTATTTGTCTCATATGTCATTACTGTTGTAAGGAGATATGGTAGGACTTCTTTGGCCATTCGATGGCGTAATTTCCATTTGTCGTTTCTACCCCGGTGGTGATTTAAGGATCCTATATTGATTTTACCAGTGGTGGTAAATCAATGGTCACTATTGATCCCGGTCTTTATATAATTGTTTCACCCCGAGTGGTAAACAAATGACAGATCTCACATTTCGGAACCGATGAGTATGTGTTACTTTATTTTATTTAAGTGTTGAGTTCGGAATGCCTCGTTCTTTAACATCACTTTATCTGTTATATGACATGCTTAATTGTTAATTAACATCTCTTCATTCGCCTCCGAAATCCTCCCCGCCAGAAAATCTCCCAAATCTTTCACTTCCGAAGAAGTTGGTTTTATCAGGGATACTGCAAATAATCACATATTAAGATCCTTGCCACATAAATACCTCAGAAATTATATTGCAAAGTTATTCAAAACTTACATTTATGATCATACAGCCAGGCTTGTTTGGTCAAGCTAAGGTAAAACTCCATTCTCATGGAGGATCTTCCTCGAAAAATCTCCCATTTCCTCACACGCCTTTGGGAATGTCACCAAAGTCAGCAGAGATCCTGGTCAGGGTGGTCCAATCTGGAGAGAAGAGATCTCCGGTCCAGGTGATGAAGAACCATTTCTCGTGCCACCTTTTGTTGCTTCGAAGGGTGCTCATCGTGGGGGCCTCTTTTCGAATTTAGAGTTTGGGCGTGGAGATTGTTTGCTCGAAGATCTTAAACCCTTGTTCTCGGGATCTACCTACGAAAGGGGTGAAGAAAAGGTCGACGGAGGAGTAATCCCTAACTTTCGTGGCGTAAGGCAATGAATGCCAAGATGTGGATATAGGAGTTGGGCACCACCGAAAGCAAGCCCACTCCCATGAATCCTAGGAGGGTGACGACAAAGACGTGAAGAGGTAAGCGAATCCCTTTTACAGAAAAGTAGCAGGGCATGGCGACCCACCCAAACAGTCTGTCACGATTCATTCACTCCTCCGAGCGGAGCCCTTATGGGCGTAATTATGTTCGAATCTGTATCGAATCCGGAGGCACGAATCTCGGATTCCGTAATGGTAGACGGGATGTTGGCATGAGGAAATTGTTCCCCATCCTTGAAAAAATCGGCGCGAAAATGGTGGGTTTGCACTCAACCCTCTTGGTTGGGGCTTTGAGTGGAGGAACTTGAAGGAATCGCTTGGATTCACCATTGTTGAGGTCCCGAAAGCTAGAAAGAGAATTTCGAGAAGGAGAAAAAGCTCAAAGGTTCAATTTCAAATTAACGAGTAAAACCGCCAAAATTGGTAAAGTTTACCTTTTATAATCGACTGCCATTGTGAACGAGGCAATGCATAGCATTAAAAATGTCAAGAATGATGAGAATTGAATGGGACATGTTTGGGACGACCTTTGATATCTTATCGATTGGGCCTAACTGCTGAGTTTTTAACTATTGGTCCATCTTGTTCAAATTCAAATCCTTTATCCGATTGGGTTTGCTATGGGCATCCAAACCATCCTCGTCCCCATTTTTTGCATTAAAGTGGGCATGCCTCAATTATTTCCTATTTTAGACCTCTAATAAATCCACGATATCGTGGATCGTTATAGTTTTCCATTAAACATCCTGCTTAACAAAAAACTAGGGGTAATGTTGGGTCATGATATTTCTCCTATTTAAAGTTAGGGTAGTTTGGGCTCATTTATTAATTTATTCCATTGAGCTTTTATAATTGCTCATGGGGCTTGTTGGGCCCGATCCATTTGTGTTAGCTTTATTTAATCCTATAGGATCGGGGTGGGTTCGTTGGATTAACCCATCGGGTCACTTAATATCTATTACTTTGACTTGTAATGATGATATAGCATTTATGGGCCGACCGAGATATCTCGCCATGCATTAATGTGGATGGGATTATAAGCCACGTGGTAAAAACAAATGGCCAAAAGCAAAGGGATAAGTTCCATGCGATTGGCAGAACCCATCGATCGTAGGGGTGTCGTAGTAGTGGGTGGCACAAGAATCCAAGCAAAGATAGTATAACCTAGCAAGAAGCCATCGCTTTGAGGTACGTTCTCATACATATTGATTTTTCAGATTCTCCATATACACACGATCGAGAATTATTATCTCTCTCAGACAAGAGACAAGACATTCCTCCATTTGTTAACCTTGTGAACACATACTAATTCTCGCGCTTTGCTATCCTCCGCCATGGCTAATCGTCATGTTTCTTGTGGTGTTTACGCGTGTTTTTTGTCATGAGATCGGGACGCCTTTTCGTGATTGGGACGTGGAGCAAAATTCTGGCGTTAACAAATATGAATGAGAAATTAATGGGAATTAAATTAAAGCAGTTTTGATGTTATTTGAAAGTTTAGGGTCATGCATGAACCTGAAGGAGGGACCGTGTGGGCTATCACCCCCAAAATTAATGAACCACTTAACTTGGCTCAAGAAAGAGATAGTTGCCAATGCTATACCATCTATCTTCCATATATAGAACCACCTTGATTCGACTGTAATCCGTATGTATATATATATATACTTCTGTCCACAATAGGGGCCATGTTTTATATGTTAAGGCAGTATGCCAGTATTTGTTTTTTTTTGCATGCGTCTTTAGAAGATAGGAGTAATTAAAAACTCTCTATTTTTTTTTAATAAAAAAAAGTTATATTCTTAAAATTTATATATATTAATTAAAGTATTTTTTGATTTCATATATTTTAAATATATTAAATGATTTTTTTAATTTATATACAAAAATTTAAACAATAAACTTTTAAAAACGGGGAGAGTACTATAAATTTATAAATATTGTGTTATTGTATACTATTATTATCACGGAAAGCAATACTTTTTATTTTGTAAGAGTTAAAAAACAAATTTATGATAGATGTGATTTTTTTGTATGGTAAAAAGGAGTAAGTTTGCAGTTTATTTACTTGCATTGAAATGTAAATATGGTTGTTCTCCTATTCAGACTCTCCTTCATTAGTATATGCAGCATTACCAATGAGAGCCCTTGGATCGAGATCTGACGGTTCCCAAAATCTCTACTACTGCAAGAATATCTATCTTCATCACTTTAATTCTCTCCAAGTACATAACATCACCTTCTGTCTTTTACTTTATTCATATCTCAATGAACCAAAATGATCTCAACCACTGATTTACCAATAATCCATATACATACATATATATATACATACATACATACATTACACACAAGTTAATGATAATAGTATCATCTACAAACTCTTAGTTATGGGGAGTTGTGATGAGAGCTTGAAAGAGAGAGAGAGAGAGAAATGAGAAATAATTTGTGTGCAAGTAAAAACAGGCAGCTTTTTAATTCCGTACAGTACATTGGTGGGTCAGTGACCGGCTATTTGTCTTTTTATCGGTAATCGGTAAACAAGATAGTACTGGTATATAGCAGTGTCCGCAAGCAAAAGATATATATATATATATATATATATATATATATATGTGTGTGTGTGGCCTTCTAGTTCTACTATATATGTACACCCTACACATGCAAAACGTTACCTGGACTTTCGCCCTTTTTCTACGGGCTCGCTCTCCAAGAAACATAACCCGCAGGTGACGTGATCATCTACTATCTATCCTGTTCAATCATACTAGCTAAGGCTTTCCTCATTAATGAAAACTCCGTACCCCTCATTGCTTTAGAATTTTGGAGGCCGTATAATAACTTGTTTTAGGTTTGCAATCATCATAATTCATAATACTCCTCCGTTTGTTATTATTACTTGAAAATAATATAGGAAAACACTATTTTTACATTATATAATTTTTACATAGTATCCTCTTAAATTATAAATATGAGACTCATTTTTTTTTGTTTAAAAAAAATTATACAAAAATATTAAAAACACATATAAAATTATAAAATTTCAAAAAATATCATACAAACGCCTTCTCACGTAAAATTCCAATGAAAATATCAATAAAATAATACTGGTATCAATAAAAATATCAATATCATACTGGTATTTATATATATATATATATTTGATATTTTAGCATAATTCTCTTATATATATTTAAAATAAGTCTCATTTTTATATAAAAAAATTATATAAAATTATCAAAAATAGATATGAAATATATTTAGAGGCAAATATTATCATCAAATTTGCGATGCACTATTGTCAATGTTGGTGGATTTAAATGGGTGAGGGCAATTTTTTGTTCGCTGGGACGGATTTTAACAATTTTTTTGTAGAAATTAAATAAAAAATTGAATTAATCATAATAATATTTATAAATTATAATAAATATTAATAATTCAAACTAAAAAAAATTCAAATAAAATACATTTAGACACAATGTTGAAATTTATTTCGATTATTTGTCATAGTTCACTTTGAATAATTCTTCAAATGCTCAAAGCCTCAAACTAAATTTGTTTTCTATATTCAAAAACATTATGAATAAATTTAAAAGCATGAACTAATTTTGATATCTTTTATAAGTTTCAAACACGTTTTACTTGAAATAAGATAAATAAATTAAAATTTATACTCAAAACCCCAAAAATTATACAAGGTCTATTAGTTAGATGCATAGAAGTAAAGTGGTTATAACAATTAGAAATAAAGAGTTGGTAAATGCTTAGTCATTTTTCATTTCCCATTATAAAATAAAGTAAAATCGTTATAAGCTATCACAATAAAATTAAACACATAAATTACTCAACCAAAATGATCTATTTTCAATTGAATATTGAACAACTCAAAAGCAAAAACCCAATCAAACCAAATAAATAGTAATTACAATCAACCAAACCAATAAAAAAAAATTCAAGCTTGAAAAATAATTTATCACA
Organism: Panax ginseng; assembly: GCA_020205605.1. Classification (NCBI taxonomy): domain Eukaryota; kingdom Viridiplantae; phylum Streptophyta; class Magnoliopsida; order Apiales; family Araliaceae; genus Panax; species Panax ginseng. Next base: position 12,927,069 of record CM035131.1, on the reverse strand, counting down.
TTTCACACGCCGATAAACATTCAAAATCAAAAACTATGCAAAAATTATTTTTAAGATTTCAACAAATTTTAAAACTAAAAATATTATTGTACTTATATTAAAAATTGATTTATAAATTTTTTTTATTCCTTTTAAATTTAACTCTTTTATTAATATACTCTATCAATTTTTTTAATTTACTTATTTGTTCTGTTCTGTAAATGTATCCGCTCCTTGGTGAGGTGCTAGGTTATCAGGGCACAATATCATCTCCTTAAAATTATGAAAAATCTTTCATTTTTTATTTTTCGGAATACTAAATATTGCACCACTGTCCTTTTGACACGTGTCATCTTAGATTGCTATCGGAATTGTCAAATTCGTACAAGGTTCAAAAAATTATTGACCAAATGTGATAAGTTAATAATTCAAACATGTAACTATATAGTGTGGCATTATTTTTTATCCGAATGTGAATAGAGGTGGCAAACGGGCGGGCAGCGGACTGGGTCATGATCGGGCCTAGTCAAAATAGTTCGGGTTTTTACGGGTTAACAAGTATAAACTCAAAGTTCGGGCTCACGGGCGGGTTGGAGGTGTTTTATGTCTATTTTTTATATTTTTTTAGGCCCAGAATTGAACAGGTCAATTTAAAAAGGTCCGAATTTTTATAAGCCAAAAAATTATGGCCCAAAACCCATTTTTTTTTGACTACCAGACGACTCAACTCGATCCATGGATTTTGAGTAGCTTACCAGATCTAAATGTGAAACAGAGCCTCCATGGAGGAACTAAAATCTCCTTCCCTACGCTCTTTACTTAATTCTTAAAAATATATTTAACTATATTAATTAATAGTAATTATTATATAGTAAATATAATATATTTATTACTAAATACGTATTAATTAAGAATAACAGATAAAAATATAGGCTACCTTTTTTGTGTCGACATTTACTTTATCCTTCATATCTTCTGGTTATAATATTTTTTCGATTTCATAATATATAACGTTTTAAATTATTATTTTTAAATTAATTAATGTTTTATATAATTTTAAAAATTAGTGATAATATTTTTAAAATTATACCTCATGAAAAAAATATTACATATAAGATAGAGTATAAAATAAATATATGGTAAAAAATTATTTTAAATAATTAATATTATATTTAATATTATATACTTTTTTTAATTTTTATAATTAACTCTAAAATATTATATATTACGACACGGAAATAAGTAACATGCATCATTATTTTAGTCAAACTATAGAACTTGAGATTTAGAGCCCGTGTAATAAAGCATCACTAGTCTGTCTTTAGCAAATTCTAAATTGCATTGCAATTATAAGCTTAATGACTTCACATCTTCATTTGATTTAAATTTTTTCTATTTAAAACTAGACAATTTCACATGCCAACTGTGCTAAAAGTGGTACTTGCGTAATAAATCCAGAAATTAAGGGTGTAACCTAAAACTTCCAAATGTCTTGTCCTTGTATTAATTCATTGTTGAGAGGCCCTCGAGGGACCGGAAAGAGGGGACAAACAATTTCTCTCTCCTATTGCAAATATTCGCCGTCAAATCTAACGACGTCAAAACAGATACTCTCTATTTTTTCACTTTATTTTTTATGGTTCAGCTGCACGCCAATTATACTACCCTTAGTGCAATCATTCTCCTTCTCCCTCTTCTCTCCTCCTCCAGCTACCAAGCTCAGCTCCACTCTCTCTCACCTCTCATGCCTTCCGGCCTCGCCGGAATATTCTACCGGAGAAAGTGTTGAATTATCCTTCATGCAAGTGCGCCGGAGCTCGTCTGAAAATCAAGATCTATATATATCTGGGTTCATTTCTTTCATTCATTTAGAGGTAATGAAACAACTATTTATTCATTTTATGTTATGTACTTGCTTTTTAGTGATGGTTTTTATAGTTTAATATTTGGCTTTTTTAAAGTCTAAATTCAGATATATTATCTTCATTTTTTTAATATAAAGAGGTGTATACTATTTTGAGTAAATTTATCACGTCCGTGGAACTTCATGGAGTGGATCCGGTTCTAGGTATTGTGAATTTAGAGCTTACTTGTTATATGAGTGATCTGACGGATGTTTAACGGCCGCTACCTCAAGATTAGGGTTTTCATAGTGTAGTAAAACCATATCCTTTGGTTATATATAGAGCTTTCAATATGTCAGGAATTTTCTTACTTTTTCTTTTCTTTACGCTTTGGGTTTGATCTGGATTTCCTTTTCTATCTTTCCGTCATGTTTTTATTCAATAAGATCATTAATTTTCCACTGTTTGGGAATAGTTTGTTTCTCTTTCTATGCAAGAGTTTTCCTGTTTACCTTTCCCTACTCCACTATTTTCACTGCAAGTAGGTTGAATTTGGGCCAGCTTTTTCACAACATTTCTTGTAGATATACTTTCTTGGAAGTTAATATGAATGTATTTATTGAAGTGTAACACTTTTTGACTTGATGGGATCCCATGCAGGAGGAATTAATTGCTTAATGCCATTTTATGGGTGAAAGAGATTGATATCAAGGTACTTTTAATTGGAAAAATATGACGAGATTATATGTGAATTATTATCAAGGATAGTATTATATTTTTGATGGAGATGAACAATTTTCGGGGTGAATCTCATGTGGCCCAGCAAATCCGGCGTGATAAGTTAAGAGTTCAGCATCAGAATTCTGAGCATTTAGAAGATCATTACAATAATTTGGAACAATACCCGGATCTTGTTCAGCTTAGAAATCTCAAGTATGGAGCAACATCGTATGACCCTACTGTGTTTTCGTCGGAAACGCTTAATTATGTGACTAAGAAAAATTCACATGTTATGTTACCTCAAAATGATCAGTCTTTAGTGTCAGCTGATAAGTTTTCTGTTGGTAATTTGTCGCACCCGATTTCATCTAACCTCAACATATCAGCTGCTAAATTGAGTGGTGAGCTGCATAATTGTAGCAATTGGAAAAGCATTGGTTCACAACCTAGTTATGATTGGGTGGTTAATAATTATTCAGGTAATTCGACAAGTATTCATGAAGGCAATGTGAACACATTGTTTGTGGGAGATGGCGGGGTGCCGGGTTCGTTGAAGGTGAACAATATTTCTTCACCTTCATTTTATATGAAGCAGCCAAACTCTTACGGTTATCAAGATACGGTGGAATCATCTTTAGTAGCTAATCCATCTTGTGACAGTTCGATTATTCATCAAAATAGTCAAAGACCTTTTGAAGGAATGCAGCATTGTAGTGGTTCTTCTCAATTTGTTTACCAAAATACCCTTCAAGAAGTTGTTAGTTCTGCTACTGTTGGAGATCAAGGGCAAGATATGGCTAGATATGGGGGGAAGGATTCGAATGAACTTCTTCTTCTTTCGAGTTTTGGTGATGCTCAATCGGCTCATGTACGTGTTTGTAATACTTTGGGTAATTGGGTAAATAGGCCAGTTGAGGATTTTCAGACTGTCAGAGACCGGAGGATGATTGCTGATAGTTCTAATGCACAAGGCTTATCTCTGTCGCTTTCATCGGTCCCACTTTCTAACACAAGTGAAGGCCAATTTGGAGAAGGAAATTATTCAAGTGATCCTCTTGATTCAAAAGCATATAAGTCTGATTATTTATGTTCTAGATCTAGAACTTCGATTGGTAGTAAAGTTTTTGGAAATACTAGTCAGAATATAGTGGGGACATCTACTATTCCTCATCGAAATGCAGTAGGTCCTCTTGGTCCTTTCACTGGTTACGCGACCATATTGAAGAATTCAAAATATTTGAAGCCAACCCTTCAGTTATTGGATGAATTATGTGGTATAACTTGTCCAAATCAAATTGAATCACACGAGGTGTACTCCAATAAGATCTCTGAAGAAGTTGGGGTTTCTTCTGATCAAGCTGTTAATGCGGTTGAAATCGCGGTAATTGGGGCCAAGGGTGGTGAGTCAGGTGTCTCATCCTCAGCATTTTTCAGTTCAAACGAAATCAGTGGAGAAGCTGGAGGACGAAGCAGCTCTAATGAATGTTATCGCCCCGAGTATCATCAAAAGAAGACAAAGCTATTATATATGCAGGAAGAGGTTTGTATATATATGAAATTCAATTTAATTTTTAATATTTTTTTCTCTTTGATGATGTGTAATATTAAATGGATAGCAAATTAATACATTTTCAAAACAAAATGATCATAAATGTTTCGAATTGATTTAGAGGAGTAGAAAATTCCCAAGTAGTCGATGAATTTGTTAATTTGGTCCAAAAAACAGATTAGTTTCTGATTGAATAACCTATGAAAGAGGGATACTTTTGCCAGTTAGAGACTTGTTAGTTTCATATATATCCCATTATGGAAACCAGCTAGCAAATAATGCATTACATTTCCCTAAATGTGTATAAAACCACATGTGAGCATATTTTGGTTGCTAAATAAGCATTTGTATAGACAAAAGAAATGCATAGATAAGAATATTGGATAACAACGAGAGAGTAATCATCATTGTTATGTATATAGTGCACATATTCATGTTGTGTTGCATACTTGAATCTCTTGTTATTTGCATGCTAAAATTTACTCTTAGTTAATATGATAAAACGTATGAATTATCCTAAAGTCGTGATTGTGAATTTACATTTTATTAATTAAAAGTAGCTCCTAGATAGCTTCAATTTTATATGTATAAATTAAGTATTTACCTTCCAAGATTTGTTGTATTTGCATATGTCCATGTTTTATGTATCTAGGTCAAATATCTTCGCGAGTTCTTATAAATATAAATATATGCAAGTAGGAAGAAACTTAAGTGTCTTTGATAAAGAACTCCTCAATATTATTGAGTGCCATTCATGGGCAAACTGCATCTTTGAGGTTCAAAATGCGTCCAGTAGTGCTAAACACTGGCATCAAGTCTAAGTAGTATTAAAGAGAGAAACTTTTCCTAGTGATTCAATGAAGTAATGATATTCTAACCAGAACACTTTTTTTGTTGTCTGTTGTTATTATTAATTATTTTTTCTTGTGCTGATTGTAATTTTGGAAGAATAATTTAAAATATTTTTTAGGAGGTTCCTATAACTAGAGATGACTGGATACCATATTATACATTATATGGACACTTAGCAAATAGATTATTTAATTTTGAGAGAAACCATCTTGAAAATAAAATTCTGTAGAAATGACTAGTGTCCAACATGCCATAAATTTTTAGAAATGATTTTTCTCATGAGAAGTTTGACATGGTATGATTTGGGAAGACAGCAAGTAAATTGCTACTAAACCGGTAGCCATATTAAATGTCCTTGTACGTATAGTATAGGTCTCAATTTTGTGAGTACGACAAATTAAATTAATATATAACAATGGTAGACCAAAACTTGTTAATGGATGGAAAATGTTTAAGAAAGATCTCTGTGATCTGCTTTTTATAAGTTTAGAAAAGATAAATCTGGTCTTTCTGTCCAAATTCCCAGAAAGGAATAAATTAGTTTCATGCAGAAAATCTTTTGAATTCAAATTAGTTGGGTAGCAAAGTTTAATTCAATATCAGTGTAATACAGCTTCCTTGTTTATTCTTCTTGTTTTGTCAATTTCTTTTTATATTTTCTGATCAGTCCGGTAAGATTAGTGAAATTGAAACTGAAATGTGAACATTGCATCTATTATTTTACATGTTTGATTGCTTCTATTGGAGTGTATTGCATTTTGCTGTGGTGCAAATGTTTCAAGACCTAAAGTGACATGCTTGGAAGGTTTTTTTTGCTTTTTATTTTAGTTGAACAGCAGGAATTTTTTGTGATTTTTATTTTTTATGTTTGTTTTTTGGAATCATTAATTTCAATTTGAATTATACTTTGAAGTAATGTTTCATGATGCTCTCTCCTGACCTCATAACAGAATATTAGAAATTTCACGAGTATTTATGAAGCAGATAGAATTAGTATGTGATTTTAACTTTTGTAGACAAGTAGCATAGAAATCTTATAGATTTTTACAGCGCTTAATGATAGGTCAGGACCACTTGAAAGGCATTTGAGGAAGGAAAAAAATTGAACTTTGAATTTGGTAATTTTCTTAATGATCCTGAAATCTGAACTGTAGATTCCCGACCCTTATGTCATGCATGTCAGTATGATTGGACTATCCCACGTTAAGTTCTTGTTCATGTCAAGTCTAAATGCAGATTATTACTTGTCTAAAGATTACAACTGCCAATTTATTGTCTGCTTAACAGTAGCTGCCACTTGTTTGCCAATCACTTTACGAAAGCAAAATCCAATATCCAAGTTGTCATGTTGAAAAGGGAAGGGCCCATTTAGGTTGCGGGGAACCACCTATGTGAAATTTTAGTCTAGCATTACTTTTTACAATCTCTCAACTTTCCTGCATATTGTTCTGTTGATCATCCTAATTTGGCCAATTGACTTCCAGCTAGGGAAACCACTATACTTATCCTGTCCATCGTCACTGTATCAAAATGTTAAACCATAGAATTTACACTATTTTTTTCACGAACACATCATTATTGTTGACATTGAAAAATGCATACTAATGTATTTGAACACTAAGCTTTGAATCTGTGAGAAGAAAAAAATAAAATGTGCACATAGTTTGCCAAATTAATTATGAAGAGTTTTAAGTATGTTTAGTCTGTGAAACTACATACTGGTTGTATTTTATTAAGACCTCTCTTAGTGACTTACCTGTTTTGCGCTATTGATAGGTTTGCAGAAGGTATAAACAGTATCACCAGCAGATGCAAATGGTGGTTTCATCGTTTGAATCTGTGGCGGGTCTTAGCGCTGCCACCCCCTACATTTCGATGGCTCTGAAGACGGTATCAAGGCACTTTCGCTGCCTAAAACATGCCATAACAGACCAGCTCAGGCACATGGGGAAAGCACTGGGAGAGGATTTGTCATCCCCAACTGCTGGTACTAGTGATACAAGTACTTCACGGGTAAAATTCATTGACCACAGCTTTCAAAAGCAGAAATCTGGTGGGAGCAATTTGGTCTTCTTTGAACCCCAACCACCTGTCTGGAGACCCCAGAGAGGCCTACCAGAACGTGCCGTGGCCGTTCTTAGAGCTTGGTTGTTTGACCATTTCCTTCACCCGTAAGTCTCTCTCAAGCTCTCTACAGTCTTTCTCTCATGGTTTCGTTTGTAATTTGAATTGAATTCCATTTGTTGTACTTAGGTACCCAACAGATACCGACAAGCATATGTTGGCTACTCAAACTGGCTTAACCCGAAATCAGGTAAGACCATCATGTGCATCTCGTGCCATGGAAAGTTAAAAACTAAAAAGTATATTCTATTTACTACACATGGCAAAACAATGAATACAAACCCCGACACCCCCCTCCCCCACACAACACACAAAAAAAGGGAAAAGAAAATAAAACCTTCAAAGTTCTGGTTATGCTTCATCAAAGAGAAAGAAAAGGAACTTCAAATTCTTTCTCCCTCAACTCCACTATAGAGTTTTTCCAACTCTCTTGTAAACCAAAAGCACAAAGGATAATTAACTGTCCTTTGTTTTTCTCTCTAAATTGGGTATTGTAATGTGATATTCTCTAGTATTTTGTTGACCTTTCTAATGCTCTACTAGGTAAAAAGCAAACCTAAAATGGCAATGGCAACAAATACAACAAACAAACAAGTCCTTGAGAAAAATCATAATAAATTGGAATTGTGATATCCAATATAATGTAGCATGTGTATAAATCTAAAGATAGCGAAGTGCCATAGCTTTATCTATTATGACAATAATCTGTTTCAAGTCTTAATCTCTTACATTCACCAAATAAAATAGGTACGTACTGACATTTATTACACCTTGTATGACCATATTTATACTTTTGAACTCGAATAAATTAATCTGCATGATTATATAAATCAGGTCTCAAACTGGTTCATTAATGCCCGAGTGCGCGTCTGGAAACCCATGGTTGAGGAAATACACGTACTAGAAACCAAAGGTTCTGCAGAACCAAGCTCACAGACAGGCAAAGCCGATGGGAACCCTGCATCTGAAAATGCCAGCCACCAATATGATAACCATCCCACAAACAAGCTATCTGGAATTGATCTTTCCAGAAGCAGAGATGGAACAAGTGCAGAATTTTGGAATCAGGACAAGCGATCAAGGGTCGAATGTCAGATTCCTCCTAGCATGGATGGGTCCTTGATGAGCTTTCTACCGTATCAACGAGGTGGACTGGAGATTGGGGCTGGGCACGGAGCAGTGTCATTAACATTGGGCCTTAGGCAAAGTGCAGAAAGCGCACAACAGCAGCAGCAACAACAACAATTATTGCAGCAACAAGAGCATTATCGGCAGCATTTTGGAGGTCAGATGATTCATGATTTTGTGGGTTAACATTGTGCGCCTATCTTTGATGATGGGATTAGAATAAATAAATTCCGGATAGCTCATTCACATGAATGTGTTGCATTATAGGCTATTTGTTGGAGATGATTAGGTTTCTCGAAATGAAGTATACCATTGAATATATGATGGTTAGGACCTACCTCAGACCTGAAAATTTCAAATGGAATTTTAGACGTACAGTGTAGCAGTTTTTATTTTAATCATGTGCAAATTAGTGTTTGTTCATGTGGATGTAATATATAGATTGAGAAACAATTCCCATCATGTGAATGCATCAAGGGAACGAAAATAGAGTATTTTTAGAATTAGTTCAAATGAGCATGCATGCTTGCAGATCAAACGGCTCCGAATGGAGCGCGCGTGGTCCGAACATCTCAATCTGAACTGCCAAGTGTGGGAGGGCACTAGCGTTTGGCCCTCTAAATTTGATCACATAGAGTTGGTCCTCCTGAACTTGCTCTAAACTAGGTTGGGGAGCTTCAAGCCCCCTCATAACTCCAACACGTTTGGTTATTAAACCCAACCAAATAAAACACTAGCATCCAATATAAAAAATGTCACACCTTCTGGCCCAATAATCTGGCTTTCAGCTGAGGTATGACAGGCTAGATACAAGACTACAGCCTGATAAATTTTAGCAGAAAGAAAAAGCGCATTTGCACCCAAAAAAATATAAACAAGAAAGAAAGAAAGAAAGAAAGAAAGAAAAAGCGCATCACTATTTTCTACTAGTTTTTTACATGGTCAAATTAATTGGGCTATGAAGTTGTGCAAATCTACAGTGGGAAACCAAAATACTATAATAAATTTATTTAATTTGAAAAATACAATTATAAAAATTATTGACAATTAAATACTATTAATTATAAAATTTATTATTTTTAAAATAATATTTATTATTTTTAACGTTAGATGAATCATGTTACATTTAAATTTAAAATATTTTATATTGACTTTAAAAGTAGAAATTGATCTCAATTATTAGACAGGGACTAATTTTTTACTTTCACAAATTTTAACTGTGTGACTAGTGTGTTGCATACAGATCATGAGACATATATATGTACAAAGTATTTTATTTTTATTTTTTTACAAAATTTAAGAAGAAAGTAATAGGTTGAAAAGATAAACATATTGTTGTCTAAGTACTTCATGCATGACAAAATTTGTATGATTAAATACCAATTATAACTGTATAATTAATAAAAGTATTAAACATATTTTATCATTGGCAAAAGCATGCATGCCGAGACATGCTGCTACCATACAATATACACAATCAAGCTAGTCATTAGGATATTATACAACACATCATCATCCAAGAACAAAACATAAACCTTACATGTACAGATACTAATAAACGTAACTGCAAGCTTAAAAATCTCACAAAATTAAAACCAAGCCTAAACCTGATAAAATAAATACCCATAACTAATTATTCTTCTCAGACTTGTCACTATCATCGTTGGTACCTCCACTGCTGCCGCCACCGCCACGGCTATAGTTATTGAAGTCCTGCCTAGGAATATGGTGGTGGTTGTCCACACTGCTTCCAGGGTGCTCGAAGTTGTCCCCCTCTGCCGCAAGTAGCATGGGTTGCTCATGGTAATTTGCGTGCATTTCAGCCATTACAGCTCTCATGTTCATGGACAAACAAGAGCTCACCATCATTAGGGTTAGAACAAACTCTAGGATCAATTAATTAACTAAACCATTATCTTATGTAATTAAAAGAAGTACCAGCTAGGATGAATACTATCAATTAATATTAATAGAAACAATATAATTGATATCTTCTGCAAAATCAATAACATAGACTTACCTAAAAATGGAGAGTGCAGCTAGAAGGGTAATATTATATACTAGGGTTAACCCGTGCCTCCGGCACTACGAATACTCGTATAATTATTTAATACATAATGATAAATCTAAATGAAAAATGTGAGTTGACAATGTGAAAAGAGTATATATTTGATAAAAAGTAGAAAATTTCGTAATTATTTGTTGTAAATAAGAAAATTTCTAATCAAAATAGACATCCCACCCAAAAAGTAAAGAAGTCAAGAATTTTGTCACAAATTGTATCTACATGCTCATTATTTACTTGTCCATCAAAATTCTCTACATGCTCATTATTTACCGAAAATATTAAATTGACAGCACCAATATGAATATAGTCTCCCGTTGTCACCACTATTGAGAAAATTTAGTTGAGAAACAAGGTGAGAAGTTTGAACTGTATATATAGAGAAGCATTTACTAGGGTTTATATCCCCCATATTATTATTAATATTTGGTTAATGCCCAGGGACGGAGCCACATGCAGACCGGAGAGGGTCACGCACCCCTGCCCCAAGATTTGAAAATTTTGTAAAAATCACTTGTACATTTGGTTTGATTTGAAAATTTTGTAAGGCCACGTCCCCCAAGGTTTGACAAAGCCTTGATATGTTCTAAAAGATTTTTTTGTTGTCTTTGTCAAAGTAAATTCTATTACTACATTTTTTTGTTTTAGTAAAAATATATTTTGTAATAGTGAAATTTTACTTTTTAGTAATAAATATATTTTATGCTGTTAAATTTTTTTTTGGCCCCCCTCAAGAATAAATTCTGGCTTCGTCCCTGTTAATGACATGATTGATTTGTGAAAATGATCCAAAACGACCTTGTTTTTAAGAATTTCATCATTTCACTAATCAAAATTATTGTCGTTTTAAAAATAACTTGATTAGTGGGTAGTCTCACAAATAAGGCAAGATTAAGTGGGATGCCCATGCATATTACACCACAAAAATGATTTTTAAAATACGCAAATGATGAAGCTCGGGGAAATTATTTTTCCCACAAATGAAACGTAAATAGAGACATTCCACCATACAAGTTGATTAAATGCACCAAAAGGTCAAGCAAAATGAGTAGAGTAACAATTAGGTTTAACTTGTGATGCATGTCAAAACATGGGTAGAGGAAAATATTCTAGCAAGTTTCACCATAGATTAAATAAGGTGTATGAAGTGGAATAATTTTAGGTGAGACGTTTGGAATTCATTTTAAGTTCTAATAATTAAAAGGTCATCTTGAATAAATCATTTTTATTATGGCCAACTATTATTTTCAATTAATATATGATAATGGTGAACCATAAATCACCAAAATTTGTCCGCTCGTAAAAATCATCAAACCACGAGCGAGAAACCTGCACAGGAAACAAACGACTACATTGAGAGAAGCATGACGGTCAAGCCCACCGGGAGATAACTCCGGTGTAAGAATAAATACATGTCAGAAACGTCAACAATTGAGGTATTTAATTGCTCTAGTACGTAAAATAAGTTGTGTAACTTAAAAGATACCTGAAACCTGAATTATGACCGTGTATTTATAGTTGATAACACCTCCTTAACGCCCTGTCCTCGAATTAGAATAGGACTCCTTATTGTAGTAATTACCATTATAAGATAAAAATTAATCTTCTTAAAGAAAGGAATTCGAATATAATCTTGACTTTTTTTTTAGAAATTAGAAGTTAAATAAAATTAGGAATGAAGATTCCTTAACAGTTAAGTCTCCTAATTAGAATATGCCTCCACATGGAAAAGAATCCTCCACATGAGATAGGTCCCATCAAATCTCCCGGGCCCACTAAATCATGCCCCAACATTGCCCCTCACTTTCTTATTATAATTGAGTTATAATAAGATAGCAATGCTAGAAAATGATCCACTCGCCTTGTTTCGCCAAGATCTCAATCTTGGTCCAGAGACCTGACTCGCCTTATATCATCATTATATGGCTCCCGACCTCTTGGGAGGCTTTATATGAGGCTCCCGAATCTGGGGAGACTTTTGATCAAGTTCTGAAGAACTGTTCGACCTTATATTTCCGTAATATTGCTCCTGACCCCTAAAGGAGACTTTTGATTTAGGTTTTAACGAATCGTCCGACCTTGTACCTTCGCAATATTGCTCCCAAAACCCTAGTGAGACTTTGATTCGACCTTAATCACCATACAACCTTATATTGTCATAATAGTTGTCCCAACCCTGTGAGAGGCATTGATCCAACCTTATCACCATAATAGTCATCCCGACCCATGTGGGAGGTATTGATTCAATCTTATACTGTGGGAGGCATTGATCCAACCTTATATCACCATAATAGTCATCCTGACCCCTATAAAAGGCTTTATATAGAGGTTCCAGAGAACCGTCTATATTCACCGAATGTAGATAGTCAAAGACATAATGAAACTTGTGTGATGTAATTCGAAATGAGGTACTATCATCCAAAGTGTTATAGGTGAACATCTCAGACCATCGAAACTTACACTAGGCTTGAATATATATCCTGCCCCCAGTCAATTTAGCCCGAATCTAATATGTAACACCGAACATTACCCAATCATATGTATTGCCCAAAACTATTTTCTCCTCTGCCAACTTTGTTGTCATACAGAAGAGAGAGACGAAAAACATTTAACCGCAGAGACATTACTGTTAACGGATGATGAAGTTGGCCGAAGAGAATTTAGATTTGTCGATGTCGAAGATGAGAATTTGAAAATCAAATACATGTGAAAGGCCTAAACTCTGCTCAAGTAAAAATCAAAGTAATCACGAACTACAATGGTTGAACATGTTGACGGATGTGGATCGCTTCAACTATGATGATGGTTTTGTGCTGCCAAATGGCTTCGTGAAGCTTAGAGAAAATGCTAAGCTGTTACAATTAGTACGTGGGTGTGGATCCACTAATTACTAACAATCCAAAAAGTTAATAACACACCGCCTCCCCCTCATCCGATATGATATATGTACCACACTAATGTTTGACTCGTCTTTTAATACTGCATCAGTGAAAATGCGGTAGCTTTCTTTCTTTTTAGATAATTTCCATAATTTCTTCGAACTCATGACTTTCTCCTCTTGCTCCTGACTCATTAAATCCCTCCTTTCCACCTCAGACTAAAGTTTGTCAATTTTTGTTTCACACTCCTTAATCTTCACATCCAAGTTTCCATATACATCTTTGTTCCATTGCTACAATTTCGCTTTCAACACCTTCAATTTTTTTTACCATCACGAAACTGGCCCAACCCTCAACTTTCATCTCCACCAACCATGCTTCAAACATTTTCAAAAAACCTAGTTGAGAAAGTTAGCTATTAATAAATCTGAAAGGTTTAGGTCTCCATTCTCGAATATCTGTAGTGATTATAATAGGATTTTGGTATGACATATTCTTAGATAATGCTTTAACCTTCACCCCATCAAAGTGCATAATCCATTCATTTGAAACTAGAGCTCTGTCTAATTTACTCTTCTTCTTTTTAGGGACATGCCATGTAAACTTCCTATTTTGCATCTCTAATTCAACCAGACCAGCTCTGTCCATGAAATTATTGAATAACTTTTTATCTTTGGCATCAAACATGCACCTACATTTTCCTGAGTTGCATTAAGATCTCCGATAACACAAAAAGGTATATCATAATTTTCTGATGTTGTTTGAAGCCTCCTCCACAGTTCCCTCTCCCCCGTCGTATTATTAGGCGCATATACATTGATAATGAGAATATGTCTGTTTATTGATAAATCCTTTCCCGATGTTGCAATCAAATTCTTTGAGATTTCGTGATGCACAACTTCAAATTTAGTTTTATCCCATCAAGAGATTAACCCCCCACACACACACACATTCTTCTTCTGCAAGTGACATTAGAAATTTCACATAATCAAAACCCCACACACTTCAAATCTTTCTTTCTGATATTTGTTCACATTTTATTTCTTGTTGTATAAATTTCGTTGCAGTTGTTGTTGTGCCTTTTTGTAAGGATGCGTCCATGATGGAATAAAACAAGTGATTGATGCTGATATGGTGTTATAATTAGTTAGTTTTAGCAGGGTTAATATTTTCTACGATCTTTTATTAGTAAGGCTACTATAGTCATTTATTTTAAGCAATTCATGTGTATTTTGTTGCTGAGTTAGGTGTGATCTAAGCAACATATAGTACCAGATTGTAATTGTGGAAGGCATGAATGATTAAGTGAACTTATTTCTCTCTCAATTTCTAACTTAGTCTACATCTTCCCCTAAATTACTTTTGCGTCCTTCTGAATCTTCTTCTTCTATTTATAACTTCTGTTGTAATTAGCTTAGGTTGTGTTTAGTAAGGAATTCGATTATCAAATCCTTATAATTTGGTATCAGAACCCATTCGATCCACTCATGGCAACCAACAACCAACGACTCAACAATCTGGAAGGTCAAGTTACTGAGCATACAAATTCATTTAATTTTGAGGACTCAATTGTAAGAATCAGTTGCCAGCCTCAAGTAGGAATTTGAGGATAAAATTGAGCAGAAGATGTAACAATTGATGAAAGGATTTGAAGCTCTACTCTCTGTTAGATTACCTCAATCACAGGTCACACCAGGTACTTCTGTTTTGGGATCATTTGAGGTTAATTCCAGTAATAGGAAGTCTAACAATTATATATTCAAAACCATCAAGTTTGAATCCCCTAAGTTCAATGGAATTAATCCTAGATCTTGGATTCAAAAATGTAATAAGTTGTTTTCTCATCATGTGGTTGCTGAAAATCAAAAGTAATATTTAGTTACTATGAATCCAGAAGGTGATCAGGCTGAAAAATGGTATTCTAGATTTATACATGAATGAGCTAAATTAACTTGGGATGGGTTTGTTGAAGAAATCATTACTTCATTCAGCCCTAAAGCTCAAGCCAACCCTATAGGAGAACTAAAAAATCTGCAGCAAATGGGATCTGTAGATGAATATAGGAAGAAATTCAAAGAGTTAAAGAGTTGGTCATTGTCAAGGAATTCTATGCTGAATGAGTTATTTTTTATGGACTGTTTTATGGGAGGCCTAAATGAGGAAATCAAATTAGGTATTCAAGAGTCCAAAACCACTACTCTTAAGGCCTTAATTAAGCTATCCAGAGTAGAGGAAGCTAAGCTAGAAGCTTGGTTAAAAAGTAGTAGATTGGGAATCAAATCAGCAATTGGGGTTGGAGGGGGGGGGGGGGGGGGGTTATCAAAAGGCCAGTCATATGTCTAACATTAAAACTATTGAAGGAGGGTCGGATGTCATACAGTCTGCTGGTTTTCCAAGCATGGAGGTGGAAAGCTCACTACTTATTAGGGGTTCAACCAGGGAACAGATTGCTGAAAAAGAGAGGATGAAATTATATTTCTCCTGTGATGAGCCTTATACAGTGGGACACCAATATCGGAAACCACAACTTTTCATGATGATACCATCCAATGAAGATGACAACAAGGATTCTGACAATAAGGAATGTTGTAAGGATGATGAGTTAGAAAATGATGGAAGGCCTCTTGAGCAACAGGAAGCCCATATCACACTTCATGCCTTGTCTGGGCATAGTGTCAATAATATTATAAGGATTATGGGAATAACAAAATACGACCACACAATTATGAGTTTTAATACAAATATTGCACCGTACATAATACGACAATATCCAAACTCAAATTAAGTCTTTATTACAGTTATTATCACACTATTTGACAACATAGTGAAGACTTCTATAGTAACTATCTTGGACTATTATTCCACTCCCCAACTAGTCCCAGCTACACTTTCATTTCCTGATAAGAACAATTGAACAAAAGGAAAATGGTAAGCTCAAATAACATAGTAAAGAATATTATGATTAAGATAATGAGGAATAAATTATCTTTAGCCTTCAACAATGATAAATCAGATAAAATATAATAGACAACAAATTTTAGATCAACAACTACAGCGGAACAAACAATCCATTAGAAGAGTCAAGTAGAGAATGATGTTTATTATCTTCTATGATTTAAGGATCCATCAACAATATTTTATTCCTATAATACCAATCAATAATTATGCAAATCAACATTTTATCTTTGCACTACGGGCCAAAGATATTCATTTGTATCACCAATGGTCATGATCATGCCAACAAAAGTCCATCTTTGCATTATAGGCCAAAGAGAACTTTCACTACAAGTCTTCGCCTGTAACATTAAAGGTCATGATTATACCAATACACAATTCCTGATCATAATCATACCAATCAACAGTTTATCTTTGCATTACGGGTCAACGATAACTTTCTATCACAATTTAAGTCTGAGGATGGTGATAATTAATGATATACAGGATGAATAAAAGTGAGATCATGGATTAATATTAGAGATTTATAATTTAATTTATCCAGAGTTCAAGAATATCCAAATTATCAACATGATAATCAAAATATGGATTCAAAGTCAAGAATGATATTTAAGATTCATATTTCAAAGAAAATTTGGACAATGAAAAGAAAACTAATTTCCTTCATAAATAGTACTCTGGATGAATAGTAATCTGGTATGAATAATACCCCAGATGAATAGTATCCCGACATGAATAGTACTCCGGATGAATAATACCCCAAAATAAAATGATTAAAATTTAATAAGAAAGTTCAGACTAATATTCCAATGAAATGATATTAGATAAAGTGCAAAACTCAAAGAATTTCTAATCATTTCAGGAATTATAGAAACAATATTTGTCATAGTAAGTGTAGATATAGGAATATGAAAAGAAATAATATCACTTACATACTGTGGAGTATAGAAGAAAATAATATTCCTTACGAATATTGAACGAAAATAATATCTCTTACCTTAGTAGGAGACTAAATCTGACTGGTATAACGGAGATTATCTTGAGGAAATCTTGCACTATTCGCTACACCCAAAGTACCCTTATACTCAAAAGAAATACGCACAATATTATAGAAGAAGAATTATTTGATTTTGATGTGATTTTTATTTTTTAACTAAACAACCTATTTATAGGAGAATGACATGACACTATTTAAAAGAAAATCACGGATGAACAGTTGAAAGTTTCACGGACGAATTCACGGGCGAAAATCTAATTTTTACTATGCAACACTATGCTTAAAAACTTTATATATAATATAGTATATTCTAATAAAACAAATAACTTTATATATGTTATAAAAAAAGTTTTTTATTTTATTACTATTGTAATAATAATAAAACAAAACTGAGATAAATTTATGTTGACGGTTTGACAAATTGACACGTGGGGGTCCATTAAATAATAAGCCAAATTTACAATAAACGCCTCATGACAAACCTCTATATTTATATCAAAAATTAAATAAATTTTTACCACAAATCATTTATCTTCATTCAACACATTTTTAATTTTTCAACAATTATTCCTAATTAATATTATAGATTCATAACATCGACAACCAGATCGTTCTCAAGAAAATAAGGGCTTTCCGATAAGGAATTCTCCTTACTGGAGCACAATTATATAACCTAACCCCTTTTCTCGACATAACTTCATAGACATTGTCAATAATGCTATCTAATAATATCAATTCAATAATATGTGTTACTGTGTCATGGTAATTATTGATTTACTAATATAAAATATTATGCAAATGTTACTTTAAACATTATTAAATTAATACTATGCAATTATCATTGTAACAATTATTGAATCAATAATATTAATGACTACTTTGACAATTATTGAATAAAATACTGAGTGACTTCTCACATAAGAATCAATAATCAAAACACTGTGCAATACCGCATACTACTGTGGAATAACGCGTATTACTGTATTTTTATCACTGGATATTTCAACAGTTAACGGTAAAGGTTTTGTCGTTATCTTATAAAAATGTTATTTTTATCGCTTTCTATATCTGATAATTATTCCGTTGTGAGGCCCACCAATGATTGGTTTCTTCGAAGGCACCGTCGTACTTTACCAAATATAATATTTCCCGACAGAAGAAATATTCCCCGACAAAACGAATATTCTTTGACAAAACGAATATTCCCCGACACGCTATATATTTTCTATACTTTGCATATATAACCCATAACTTTATCCTCATATCAAATTAACACCTTACTATTTAAAATAATATATAAAGAAAATTAAATTTTATTCATAAAAAGTTGGGGTCTTATAATATATGTATCACATGAGTATTATAATTGTATTATGGTAGTTACATGAACATGTATATGTATTTTTATGATTTGATAAAAGAAAACAACTTAGTTTTATGCATTAGTTATGCCTTCTTGCCATAGTAAATCATCACAAATAAGATGTGGTTATTTACGCAATTGTATCATGCTTAAAATCACTTAACAATTAAAAAAAATATCCCCGTGCAAAAATAATTTTTTTATTTTGTATTTTTAACAAATTAAATTTGGTGATTTTAATTTGACACTAGAACACAGCCCATCTTCTAGCGCCAATGTTAACACCAAAATTTGTCCGCCCGTAAAATCACTAAGCCACGAGCGAGAAACCTATATAGGAAACAAACGACCACACTTGAGAAGCTTCCTCGACCACGTAAGGTCAATCGAGAAATAATTTTGGTGTAAAAATCAGTACATGTCAAAAATATTAACAATTGAGGTATTGCTCTTGTAAGACCCCAAATTTTATGAAATAAAAGTATATGAAATAAAAGTATTCAATTTTCTTATAATTATTATTTTATTTAGTAAATGGTTAAATTGATAAAAGGTTAAAGTTAAGGGTGATATTTAATTTTTTTGCAAAGTAAGCAAGTTGATATAAAATATTCGTTGTGTCGGGGAATATTCGTTTGGTCGGGGAATATCCATACGACGACACCATCATTGGTGGACCCCACAGCGGAAGAATTGTCGTAGTTAGAAAACGAGAGAAATTTTTTTTTATAAAAATAACAGCAAAAGTTTTACCGTTAACTGTTAAAATACCCGGTGGTAAAAGTACAGTAATACGTATGGTTGCATAGTAGAACACTTCAGTATTGATTATTGATTCTTACGTAAGAAAGCCACTACCCGGGTTTATTCAATTATTGCAACAAATGAATTGTTGCATACAAGATCTCATATTATTAATTCAATTATTTTCACAATTATCATCTCGCACTATATTTTATATTATTAAATCAATAATTGAGAAAACATCTTTATTCATATGATTATTTATATTATTGACAATGTACTCAGAAAGTTCTATCGAGGAAGGGGTTTGGTCACATAATTATAGCGCCAATAAAGAGAAATCTTTATCTGAAGCCCCTCTTCACGAGAATGATCTGGTTATTAAATATTGTGAGTTATAATATTAATGATGAATAATTGTTAATAGATTAAAAATGTATTTATTAAAGATAAATGATTTGTGGTAAATATTTATTCAATTTTTAATATAAATATAGGGATTTGTTATGAGGCGTTTGTTGTAAGTTTGACTTAGTATTCCATGGAAAGATTTACTAATTTTATGGACTGTCAGTGGTGGTTTTAATAGTAAACCAATCTGGACCGTCGATGGTGGTTTTAATAGTAAATCAATCTGGATCGTTGATGGTGATTTTAAAAGTAAACCAGTCTGGACCGTCAGTGGTGGTTTTAATAGTAAATCAATCTGGACCGTCGATGGTGGTTTTAATAGTAAACCAATCTGGACCGTTGGTGATGGTTTTAAAAGTAAATCAATCTGGACCGTTGGTGGTGGTTTTAATAGTAATCAATATGGATCGTCGGAGACCGCTACCACTGGTATTATCGACTTGTCGGTTGCTTTCTCTCTTGGTTGGGTTGACTCATTATCGCGCTTCCAATAATCGAGCCCTATTCACAACATCCTCAATACAAACACGGCCAGTGAAAATTAGGTATAGACGTATCTCTGGGTTTTAAACCTCTTAGAAACATCCGCGTCATTCTCTCCTCATTATCAACCAAGTGGGGACGAAACCGAGACAACTTGGCAAACTTAGCTTCACATTACCATACGGCCATATTGTTTTGCTCAAGATTGATGAACTCTACCTCCTTCATGTGATTTAATACTTTCGAGAAAGTACTTGTCATTGAATGTACTCTTGGAACTTCTCCCAAGACATTTTGAAAAAGCAGGCAGTTGAGTCGCTTTCTTTACGATTTCCACCAGTAATCTGCCTCTGCTCCCAACATGAAGGTGCCAAAGGGAACCTTTTGTGACGCCCCCAAAATAGGTATACATCACCTATTCTGAGTCGCCAAATACATGGTACAGAATACAAATATTGTGACACCCCCAAAATAGGTATACATCACCTATTTTGAGTCACAATAAATATGTATGCAAACAACTACAACTTTATTAATACAACATAAAAACTGTGAGTTTAAATACAAATATTGTCTTCTAGACTATCAACACTCAAATAAGTCCTCATTATAATTATTGATATATTATTTTACAAAAATGGTGAGGACTACTAAAATAACTTTCTAAGACCTTCATTCCATACCCCAGCTAGTAAGACTACATTACATTCTCGCCTCACGAGAAGAAAAATGGAACAAAAAGGAAAAGGGTGAGCTCAATTAGCCCAGTAAAGAATATTATGACTAAGATAATATAAAACAAATTATCGTTAGTCTTCAACAGGGAAAAAAAATCTGATAAAATATAATAGACAACAAGTTTCAAATCAATATTCGCAGCGGAAATAATAATTCATAGAAGAGTTATGTAGAGAATAAAATCTACAATTATCTATGAATTTAAAAGTCCATCATCAATATTTTATCCATGTAACATCAATCAATATACATCTTGAATCAAATATTCATCTTTGCACTACAAGCCAAAGATATTCATCAGTCGATCATGTTCATCTCAACACATGTACATCTTTGCACTACATGCCAAAGATATTCAGTAATATCATCATTTAGGACTGAGGATGATGAAAAATATTTTAAAGAAAACGAATCCAGTGAAGCAAAAGAACAAATATTAAGGATTCGTACTTTAAACAGTCCAAGTTCAAAAATACTTCATAAATAATCATAGTGAAGTAAAATTCAAGAATGATTAAAACATGGATATAATCAAAGCTAGTATCCATAATCGATATTTTGGAAAAAAAAATAAAATTTTAATTTTTCTGTGAATAAGGTCAGATTCGTGAATAATTCGAGATATCGTGAATAAGTAACTCCCGACACTAAAAGACAAGAATTTCACAAGAAAAATCTTATCAATAATCCCAAGATAATGATATTAGAAGAAACAATATCATTTAAAAAAAATAACATCTCATACCTCGAAAAGAATAATAAGATTTCGGCTAAAATATCGATATAACGTTTGAAGGAACTTGCAACAGGAGATAAAGCAACACTCAAAGTATCAAAATACTCACAAGAATACGCTCGATAATATAGAGAGAGAAAACTTCAGTTTTTGGTGTGATTTTAAATTCTAACCTAAGCATCCTATTTATAGGAAAATTCTTAGAACACCAAAGCAGAAAATTTAATATAATAATATTATAATTTTGTTAAACTTCCTACGCCCACTTATTTGGCCAAAACATTAGCCACACATGTGCCAAAGCAACAAAAACGTTTTTCTTAATTAAAATATTTTAAATTTCAAAAATTAATTATTCTAAAACTTCAGAACTTCAATAATTCATAATAAATAGCCCTTTTATCAGAAAAATTCAAACTTTATGTCTTTTCTATAGGAAATTTCATTCTCTACAACTTTGTAAGTTTAAATTTTTCCAAATTTCAAACAAAAATTGACCGAAATCTACATACGGATGATTTTACAGGCTATAATCAAATTTGAGTCAAGAAATGGGGTCCACAAACATAAAAAACATGTTTTAAATATTTTTAGTAACAAAAATACTCTTCCTCCTCATATAATCACATATCTCACATTCATTGTAAAAATATCACCATTATTATATTATTAAAATATAATAATATATTTAAATAAATTATTTATCAGAAAAGATAAAATATCAATTTTTCACCAATTGTCACTTTAAAATTTTTTCCATCTATATCCACATAAAATGAATATTTTCCTTATCATATAAATTAATAATTAATTATTCACAAATAATATTACTGAAATCACAATATCGATACTGTGTCGGTACTTCCTTGGAAAGAGGGGGCTTTCCAATAAGGATTTCTCCTCTTCTTGGCAGCAATTAGGTGACCAAATCTCTCCTGTATGTAACTTTCTAGACATTGCCAATAATATTATCTAATAATATTATTCAAATAATATAAATTATTGATCCGATAATAAAAATACTATATAGTGACAATTATTGAAACAACAATAATATAAAATATCAACGTAGCACTTATTGAATTAATAAAATAAAATATTGAGCGAAAGAATTCTCGTAATAATTATTAAGTAGTGCCTTCTTACGTAAGAATCAATAATTGGTGTAATATCGGTAATATCGTATTTCAACCACTGGTATTTTAACAAAAAGATAATTAGCAGTAATAACTACGCCGCTTATTTATAAACAACTTATATTTGTCTTTTTTCATCCAATCGCTTTCCAACATGGGGGCTACACAAGGTTACATACCGTTGCATTTAATATTCCCAACAAAGTAGAATATTCCACGACCAAACGAATATTCTCCGATAAAATGAATATTTTATAACCACTTGCTTATTTGAAATATTTGCGCATTTTACCCATAACTAACCACATTAATCAAATCAATCCTTACTATTTCAAAATAATAAATAGAGGAAGTTTAATTTCATTTATAATAAGTTGGAGTCTTACAAATACAATCTTAAATGGCAAAACTAATGATTTGGTTACCAAAGTTGGCACGTTTTACTGAATACCAGATTGAAATTTTAATTTTTTGAATTACATCATTGAACTAATTATTATTTTACAATTAAGTCATTCCGTTAAAAAATATTGACAGACGTTAAATAATTGCTAACATGGCGCTGACTTGGCAAAAAAATAAAAAAATTATGTTGACGTGGCAAAAAAAATACATAATACTCATTTTAAAGTTTTAAAAATAACAAAAACATAATAAAATAAAATGATTTTTTTAAAATATAATTTTAATAAAAATGAGATTTTTTAATAAACATAATTTTTTAAAAACATATTTTTTTAAAAATATATATAATTTTTAAAAATGAAACTTTTTAAAAAACATAATTCTTTTTAAAAAATAGAATTTTTAAAAAAAAAAACATATTTTTAAAAAACATAATTTTTTAAAAAACATATAATTTTTTAAAAGCGTATTTTTTAAACAACATACTTTTTTTAAAAAACATACTTTTTAAAAAAAGCGGAACTTTTAAAAAAAAGATTTTTTTTCAAAACGTAATTTTTTAAAATACGTAAATTTATTAAAAATATCAATTTTTTCAAAAAATGTATTTTTTTTTAAACATAATTTTTAAAAAAGCATAATTTTTACATAAATTTTAAAATCTATTTTTTAAAAAATTACGTTTAAAATCCGTTTTTTAAAAATTATGTTTTTTAAAAACTATTTTTTTTTAAAAATCATTTTTTAAAAAAAGTATGTTTTTAAAAAGTTCCGCTTTTTAAAAAATTATTTTTTTAAAAATGTCGTTTTTTAAAAATTATGTTTTAAAAAAATACGTTTTTAAAAAAATTATGTTTTTTAAAAAAATACGTTTTTAAAAATCCATATTTTTAAAAAAGTATGAACTTTTAAAAAATATAATTTTTAAAAAAACATTTTTTTAAAAAAAGATTTTAAAAACATAATTTTAAAAAAACGATTTTAAACGTAATTTTTTAAAAAAACCGATTTTAAAAATTTATGTAAAAATTATGCTTTTTTAAAAAAATTATGCTTTTTAAAAAATCTTTTTTTGAAAAAATGACGCTTTTAAATAAATTTACGTATTTTAAAAAAATTACGCTTTTGAAAAAAATCTGCTTTTAAAAAAAAAAAATTAAAAAGTTCCTTTTTTTTTAAAAATTATGTTTTTTTTTAAAAAAGTACGTTGTTTAAAAATTTATGTTTTAAAAAAATCTATTTTCTAAAAAATTATGTTTTTTATAAATCTGTTATTTTAAAAAATCTGCTTTTTTACAAGAATTATGTTTTTTAAAAAGTTCCATTTTTAAAAAATTATGTTTTTAAAATAATTTATGTTTATTAAAAATCTTTTTTTAAAAAAATTATATTTTAAAAAAATCATTTTTTATTTTATTATGTTTTTGTTATTTTTAAAACTTTAAAATGAGTATTTTTTTTTTTTTTTGCCACGTCAAGATTATTTTTTTATTTTTTTGCCAAGTCGGCAAGCGCCATGTGAACAATTATTTAACGTCTGTCAATATTTTTTAACGGAATGGCTTAATTGTAAAATAATAATTAGTTCGAAGATGTAATTCAAAAATTAAAAGTTCAATCCAGTATTCAAGAAAACGTGCTTAACTTTGGTGGCCAAATCACTAGTTTTGCCAATATTAAATATACAACATGAGCTGTGAGTTTTAATACAAATATTATCTTCTAGACTGTATTCAAACTCAAAATAAGTCCTCAATACATTTTTTAACACACTATTTCATAGAATAGTGAGGACTACTAATGCTATCATCTGGACCGTCACTCCATTCCCCGACTAGTCCCTACTACGTTCTTATTTTCTGAAGAATAAATGCAGAATAAATTATCATTAGCCTTTAACGGTGTTAAACTGATACAATATAACAAACATAAGTCTCCCGTATAGGCTAGAAATGAGCAGACTTGGTTAATCTATTAACAATAACCCAAATAGTATTTATGCCTTGAGAAACCGTGTGAAGACCCAGAATCGAAATCTATGGTAATGTGTTCCTACTTCCATTTCGGAATCTCAAGTGGTTCTGAATGGACCTTTAGGCATTTGATGCTCTCGCCTTTACACGTTGACAAGTTAAACACCTCGAGATAAACTTCGCGATCTCTCTCTTCATATTGTTCCACCAAAATGTATGTCGAAGATCACGATACATTTTGGTACCTCCAGGATGGATTGCAAATGGTGTATTGTGTGCCTCCATCATGATCTTGTTTTTAAATCGTAATCGTTAGAACACAAAGTCCAGAGTGGACTCAAGTATTCCTTCTTCATCGATTCTTCGCTTCGAATAGACCTCTTGTACTTTCTTCTTCATACGCATCAGCTCCGGGTCTGTGGCTTGAGCAACTTTAACTTCATCGATTAAAGTTGGTTCTATGCGTATACTTGACATCATCGCACTCGTTCCTACATATGATCTTCTAGTCAACGCGTCAGCTACCACGTTTGCTTTACCAGGATGGTATTAAATGGTGTGATCATAATCTTTTAACAGCTCGAACCAACGTCGTTGTCGCATGTTGAGTTCCTTTTGGGTGAAGAAATATTTGAGGCTTTTATGGTCTGAATATATCTCCACTTTCTCTCCATATAGATAGTGCCTCCAGATCTTTAGCGCGAAAACGACTGCTACCAACTCTAGATCATGAGTAGGATAATTCCTCTCATATTCTTTAAGTTGTCGCGAGGCATAGGCTATGACTTTTCCACATTGCATGAGAACACATCTTAACCCTTTGCTCAAGCATCGTCAGAGATAACAAATCCATCCGAACCACCGGTATTGTCGTAATGTGCCGAAATGAGTCTCCTCTTGAGCTCTTGAAACTCTTTCTCGCATTCCTCGCTCCAAACGAATTTTGTATCCTTCCGAGTTAGCTGAGTTAATGGAGTAGCGATTCGAGAAAACTCTTCCACGAATCTCCGATAATAACCAGCTAGGCCCAAAAAGCTACGTGATTTCCTTGGCTGCTCCCAACTTTGTATTGCTTCAATCTTCGCCAGTCAACAGATACTCCATGTTTTGACACCACGTGCCCAAGGAATGCTACTTCCTCAAGCCGTAACTAGCATTTCTTCAACTTGGAATATAGCTTGTTTTCACAAAGCCTTTGGAGTACCAACTTAAAATGGTGCTCATGATCTTCACGGCTTTTGGAATATATGAGGATGTCATTAATAAAGACAACAACGAACCGATCCAAATAATCCTTAAATACTCGGTTCATCATATCCATGAAAAGTCAATGAGAGCATTAGTCAATCCAAAAGATATGACTAAGAATTCATAATGCCCGCATCGAAGTTCTAAAGGCAATCTTTGAATATCCTCGCCTAATCTTCAACTGATGATATCCGAATGAAGATCGATCTTTGAAAAGAATTGTGGCTCCTTGCGAATCGGTCAAACAGTCATCAATACGAGCTAGCTTGGATACCTATTCTTGATGGTAACATGGTTCAATTCCGATAGTCAATACAAAGTCGCATACTCACGCTCTTTCTTCTTTACTTAATAAAACAGGAGCACCCCAAGGAGATGTCTTTAGACGGGCCAGATCGAAACCGATGTCCAACAACTCCTCGTAGTTGGACCTTTAACTCTCAAGTTCAATAGAGCCATTCGATATGGGATTTTAGAAATGGACTTTGTATCGGTTCAAGATCAATAAAGAATTCAACTTCACGCCTGGGGTAGACCGGGAAGTTCTTTAGAAACACGTCAGAAATTTACTAACAACAGAATATTATTCAAATCGATATGTCTTTATTCAAATCCATAACATGGGCTAAGAAAAGCTTGACATCCTGCTTTTCAATAAACGAATAGCTTTATGACTAGATATGATGGCGGGATTGATTTTAATAGTTTAGTTGCTTGAATTACATAACAACGTGTTGGTTAGAATATGAAAACTAACAACCTTACGAAAAACAATCAATTTTGGCATGATGAGTAGTTAACCAATCAATCCCTAAAATCACATCAAAAGCAAGTATCTTTAAAGAGATAAGATCAACGTGTAATGTGATAAAGCCAACTTGGATCAAATAAGATTTATAAACAGATTGGATGTGATGAAAGTTTCTCCTAATGGAGTCTCCATAGATAAATCAAAGTCTAATTTCTCCGAGTTAAGTTTAAACGTTGAGCACAAGCGGAGAGATAAATAAATGGGTAAGACCAGATCAAGTAAGGTATAAACTTCAGAAGAATTTATGATTAGCTTACCGTAATCACCTCGTTTGGGTTCTCGATTTTGACCAATCCACGACAAACGCTCTTCTAGGAACCGCTGACTTTGACTTTTCCGGGGATGACCTTTTGAGTCACCATCCCTCACTGGACTTGGTTTCGCTTTCGTACAATCTCGAGCGATATGTCCTTCCTTTCCACAATTATAACATACCTTGAACTGTTGTAAGGCGCTTGGACCGATATGTCCTCTTTTCCGTATTTATAGCATATATGGGTGGTGGTCGTTTCTCCTCCCTTAGAACCGGGTTGTTCTTTGGTCGACGCCTTCACATGGTCGTTGTTGAATCTCCTCTTTTAAAATCTCCTCCCAACTCGCTTTTTTATTCTCACGGCCATGATTACCACCAGTTCTTGCGCTTTTGTCCGTATTTTTCTTTCTCGCCGGTTATCGTTGTTACGATGACTACCATCCACCGGTATGATCCTGGTTGTGGTCCTCAAATTGAACGTGATTTGTTATCTCGCCTCTAATAATTGAGCCCCGCTGACAACATCTAAATAGAGAGAAAATTTATGAGAAATGAGATCTTGACGTATCCGGGTTTCAAACCTCTCGTAAACATCCGCTATCATACGTTCCTCATTCTCCACCAAATGAGGTGCAAACTTGGATAACTCTCAGAACTTTTTGCTCGTCTTTGGGACACCGCCATGTTATTTTGTTCCAATCTAATGAACTCCACTTCTTTCATATGATGAATACTTTCGGAAAGTACTTGTCATTGAAAAGTTTCTGAAACGTCTCCCAAGACATGCTGAGTGCGGCTGGATGGGTATGCTTCACAGATTTTCACCAGTAATTTGCCTCATTATGGAACATAAAGGTGGCGAATGAAACCTTCTGTTCCTCCGTGCATCCCAAGACATCGAATATCTTGGTGATTTGTTTGACCCACGCTTCGCTTTTTAATCGGATCCGGCTTTTCCCTGCACTCGGTGGTCCCAACTCTTTGAATCGCTTGGGCGTGACAAACCGCATATTATTATCATTTCCACTTTATTTTGTACACGAGTCTCCTCGTCGATTTTGCATGAACTGCAAAAAAGCTTCTAAACATCCCGCTGCTCATCATCTCGCTTCGATGGTGTTGTTCACAGGGAGGAACATTGCCGACTGTTGCATGTTCTCCTCGTTAGGTGAGTAAAAAGGTGTCTCTCACTGGTCTTATTTACTCCAATCGCTCACTGTTAACATTCTCGGTCGATATTCTCAACATCGCCATAAAACAAGGGTTAATTAAGGAAATCAACATATCACATAATATCCCTATATATCGACCAACTAACAAATAAGCTTAGGTAGACACACTAACGAAGGATTTACTTCTCTCCCTCCCAGTTCTATTCCCGATCTCCGCTAAATATCATATCCCTAAGCTCGATACCAATTGTGACGCCTCAAAATAGGTATACATCACCCATTTTGAGTCGTCAATAACATAAAGATGTAAACAACTACAACTTTATTAATACAATATAAAAGCGTGAGATTAAATACAAATATTTCCATCTAGACAATATTCACACCCAAATAAGTCCTCTTTATAATTATTGGTACATTATTTTATAAAAATGGTGAGAACTACTAAAACAACTCTCTAGAACCATCATCCCACACCCCGACTAGAACTCGCTACATTCTCGCCTCTTGAGAAGAAAAATGGAACAAAAAGGAAAAGGGTGAGCTCAATCGGCCCGATAAAAGAATATTATGACTAAGATAATATAGAACAAATTATCGTTAGTCTTCAACAGAAAAAATCGATAAAATACAATGTATTAACAAGTTTCGCATCAATATTCGCAATGAAATAATAATTCATGTAAGAGTTACGTAGAGAATGAAATCTATTTTTATCTATTTATTTAAAAGTCCATCATCAATATTTTATCCCTGTAACATCAATCAATATACAACTGAAATCAAATATTCATCTTTGTACTACAGGCCAAAGATATTCATCAGTTGGTCATGTTCATCTCAACACATGTACATCTTTGCATTACAGCCAAAGATATTCATCATAAAATAATTAATCTTTGCACTACAGGCCAAAGATATTCAATAATATCATTGTTGCCTAATTTTTAATAGCACTTTACCACGCAAGTATACGCGTTCAATTGTAATATTCAGCAAGCAAGGATATCGTTCCCACGAGGAAATAGACTAATATTTATCAATTACTAATTCTAATGCAATTAATCCTATTTTAAACTACGAAATTTTGTTTGTGATTTGAAATTTAAACTTAACAAAACTAATGATTAAAAATCAAAATTTCACAAGAATAACTGCAGATTTAACAGGTTAAGATTACAACTTCCCTTGGTATTTCATTTAAATCAATTCACTTCCCATTTAAAGCAATTAATTAATATGAATCATTATCCAAGAATGATTTATAAAATTCACACTTTTTCCAAAACACGTGAACAAATCCTCCTAACTCCGATCCATAAGACACAAAATTACAAGGAACACCCTACTCAATTAATTCACTATATTCCTATGTGAATCAATTTGATTAGGGTTTACGATAAATTCTTTCAAAGGATACAAAAAGACACATAGGTATATTCCTATCCTACATGCTAATCATATTAACCACATTGATTATATGAGCAGATGTTATCATATCCGGATCTCAATCTATACTCCATCTTCCAATTTTATATAGATTATCACAATAATTGTTGGCCAAACAATTAATCAATAAACAAAAGATATAATAAACAATTCAATAAAACCAACTTTCATTCAATGGGAAGGTTCAATTTAAACTACATACCAAGTTCCGTTGCAATCTTAATGAAAATTTAGTTCATGCTAATAATAAAGAAAAACATCATCCAGATTAATAATCCAAACATCCCGGATAATTACAAAAGATAAAACTAGAGAAGAAGAAGAAACTCACGAATTTTCTCCAATACTCTCTCTTTGATCTTGAAACTTTTTGCAATTTTCCTTCGTGTTTTTCTTCGTTGTCCTCTCTGCAAATCTCTTGAAAAATTTTCGTGATACGTCTTTTCTAAAGTCTCCTCCTATTTGTATTAGTCTCCCACCTCATTCGATTCCTTTTTCGCTTCAAAAACCCACTTGGCGATGAAAATCCTCCTTTTTGCATACACATGGCCTTTAGGCGCTCAACACAAGCCATATTTCAAAAGCGCTGGCGCTTGACCCGTGATCACGTAATTATAAAAATGCCACTCAACTCTAATTTTAATGATTTTTTTTTGACCTTTTTCTTCTCCGAAATGACCAATTTGTCCTCCAAACTCCAACCTACAAGAAATAAACACAAAAGCAGATAAAAAAGATACTAAAAAATAATTAAAGATAGCAATAATTAAGTTTAATAATATCGGTTCATAGGTATAAAACCTACTCATCAAATACCCCTCAAACTTAACCAATTGCTTGTCCCCAAGAATACAACACAATGCTGATAACCCGATTATGCAAATGCAAAATGCATTATCTACATGCCTAAATTCCAACAGTCAAACAGAACAAAATCTATTCATCAAGCCTCAGAGAAATCACAATAAACATGCTTGTACATCATATCAAGACAGGTTAATAATTTTCAAATCAATCATCAGATCTTACCCTGTTATTACTGGTATAGTGCGTGTGTGCTCAACATCCATGCTAACCAATATAATGTTAAATACAACACATAATAGATCTCTTTAAAGGCTTCATACAGTGTAAGCTCGCAAAATTCATGAATAAGCTAAATCCAACTAAAGTCAAACATCCACCAAAATCAAGAGTCCAATCCGGGATACTTATGCTTTACTTAACATTACGGGGGCTTTTTGCTCTTTTCCCGTTTTATTGTTTTTTTTTTAACCATGACTGTGCAATGTCTCATTCCATTAGGCTAACAGTGCTACCCCTTAGCGAGATTTCAACCAAGGACTTCCAGACCATATAAGACCTTAGGGCGCTAGGTGTTAAGACACCCTTCTAGGTGTCTTGCTTTCAAGTAACAAAGGCCCCAAAACAAAACTAACCACTAGATATTTTTTTTTTTTTTTTTTTTTGAAGTTTATATATCCCAAAATTTTCCCCCAAACTTAAGTTTTGTCTAAATTCGGTCATCGTACTTTATTCATGTCTTTCATTCATTTAAACTAGTATTATCCTCGAGAAGTCCATTATGTAATCAATTTAAACTCAATCACCAACATAGTTTGTTTTTCTTTGTCTTATCCTTATTATATCGGTTTCAAACAGTAAAGATTCAAATCATGACAAGAAATCACATCACAGTCTTAACGATCGATCTTATACTTGTCTACTCAATTCTAATCTCATCATTTGGCAAAAACAGACTTAAACTATCTAACAATTTGAAACATGCAAATATTTGAAATTTTCTTTTCTTTTCCATTTTTTTTTAGAAATTAGAATGAAAATTACATGAAAAACTACTAAATGAATACTACATGAATGCAATTGAATCGGAAGAATGCACCCCAAACTTCACCTATCTGATGTCCTCATTGTATATAACAAACAAAACATAAGAAATTAGGCAATCGAGGACTTCCACACGAAAGATGAGCGCCTTAGTCCTCGTCGGTATCCTCGTCTTCTTCTTCATCAACCTCATCTTGAGGGGGTAGATCATCAAAGGGGTAAAAGTCAGAATGATGGGGAAATTGGTTGGGAGCGGCAATTTGGATTCATGCGGTCAAACATCTCTAGGAATGCTGCACTACAGTACTGATACACCTCTATTTGTCGTTGAGCTAGGCTATCCTGATTTCTTTCAACCCGGTCAAAACCCTGTTGAACTCTAGTAGCCACCATGTCAATCCTTCTTGTTTGATTTCTTAATTCTCGGCGAATATCTTCAAAAAAATTTGGTGGTGGCCCAGAACTTCCAGCTGCAGGAGGATTGTCGTGTGATTGTTGATTAGGCTCGGTTGCAGACTCGGGAGGCACAATAATGAACCCTAACCCTCTCGGGTGTGGTGTACCCCCACCCCATACCTTGTACTTCTTAATAAGTGAGTGGTCAATAGCAACTAAGGGAGGTTGTCTAGCTTCTTCGGCATCCCATTTGACTCCAGCTTGTTGACATAGTCTAGTGATCAAAGATGGGTGAGGTAATCCACCTGAGGTCCCTCCTCGAATTGCTTTGTCAATTGAATCATGTATAACATGACCCACATCTATAGTTTTTCCTTGTGTAATGCGTAAAAGCAAAGCATTTGCCTGTTGATTTATAACATCACTCATATGCCTACACTGCATCAACTTGGCACAAATAAAGGCATGCCATGCTTTCCAGAATCGCTAGCTTAGTGCGGATCACGAGGGAACAAAACAGCTTCTTGTTGATCTGTTAATTTCCATGTTGTTCCAGGTACACACAAAGCTTGAATGATCTCACTGTAGTCTAGCTCGTGCTCTAAATATTGTATGTAGCCAGTATTGGGTATTATGTTCAAGCCGTAATAAGCATTTATTGTCCTAAAACTGACCTCCACTGATTTTCCGCGAACCCAAATTATGGTACCAATAATATCTTTTGCATTGGCATAGAATTCCTTAACAATTTTAATGACCGATGAATCCGGTTGGGATGTAAAGTTCACCCATCTTCTACTTCCAATCATTTGTAGTAATCTCCCCATCTTACGCCTCGCAATAATCCACGCCGAGAATTAGCGTTTTACTAGAAAGCACATTGTAATTTCTTTCGGACGCCTTAGCACTTATAAATCTCTTTTGTCATACTTACTCTAGTCCTCTTTGCCTTTTAGTAGCCAAGTCTTCTTGTGTGTGAAGTGCTTGCCCAATAGGCGATGTTCAGAGGCTTAGTATGGGCCAATCCTCTTGTGACAATATATCGAACACTTGGTGTGCACAAATTTTGAACACTATTGGTGAGCACTCCCCAAACTTAATTTTCACCAAATTTGTCAATAACTTAAGCACACTAGTGGTCGTCGAATGCAATACAAGCAACAATGAGAAGTACCCAAATCCACTTGAGCCAACACAATGAAATAACCAACTTCAACTTACTACCTTAGCTACTATCCAAGCAAATCCAAATAATTTGCAATAAAATCTTTTGCACTTACTTGGTTATAGCCAGGATATGATGTTCCAATCAAAGTTGTAGGAGCAATTTTTTTTGAGGTTTGAGCACTTACTTCATATAGATGTGGCTTGAATGTGAGTTAGTGCCGAATTGGTGATGAAGGATGACCATATGGAGATTAATTGCCTTTGAGTTTGGGTAGGAGATTGAGTATTTGGTTATCCTTAGTCGAAGAAGTTGATTATCGTGGGCTAGATTAGAGGAGGGTTGTGATTTGAGTGAGTTTGAGTTGGAATGGGAGAAGCAAGAGAGTCTTTGTTTTGGGTTAAATCGAGTTTGTGCCCGATTAGAGGTTTTTTTTTTTTTTTTCGTCATAGAAGAGCGCCTAGCGCTTAGGTATGCCTTTGGGACCGGCCTTTAAGCGGTTAAGCGATGTGTGATATGATGCAGCGTGGGCCTTTAAGCGCTTAGTGTTGCCTTGATTGGACCCCTAAGCGCTTTGGGCGCTGAATGGCTACTGACTTGGAGCGCCTCGGCACTGCATGAGGCCTGATTTTGGGGCGCTTAGGCGCTTGGGGTGCATCTCATTCTTTGTAGTAGCGCCTGGTCTTGGTTTATCTCGGGGCTTGCGCTGCCTGCGCTATTGGACATGTCATAATTTTCCAAACTTGTTGATTTCAACCTACAATACCCCAACTTTAATTGTTAGTTTCTTCTTTTGCAAGGAGATTAAGACTTATTTTAAAAACCCTAAACTAAGATAAACTACATACTTAACTAGACTAACATACGATGAAGAAAAACAAAAAAAAAATACCCTACACCATTAAGCAATTCAATAACACTAAAAATGAAGGAAATGATTAGACATTTGAGATTTTGACAAATGGACATTCATCTATTAGGCTCATAAATGCTTGGCGTGGGCTAGATTAGAGCGAGACCCCCGATTGGGTAGTCGTAGTGGTCATTAGTCAAACCCGCCAAATAAGAATTCATGTTTCCTATCCTGCAATCAATTGAATATCATGTTAGAGAACGTCAGGGGTGTAACAAATCCTAAACTATAAAAGTTTAACCACTAAATAAACTAACAGTAAAGCAAATTAAACAAAAAAAAAGTAAAAATAAAAAATAACAATAAAAATCACAGGTTGCCTCCCGCCAAAGCGCTTGGTTTATAGTCTTCAGCCTGACTTTCTTCTCTATTCTAATCAGCAAGGTTGACCGATGTCTTTTCACGATCAACACAACCCCCATAGTAGTGCTTCAATCTTTGACCGTTGACTTTGAAGTTACGTTTGGCATCCGGGTCTTCCACCTCCACAGCTCCGTGAGGATAAACTTTTGTAATGATAAATGGCCCTGACCAACGGGATTTCAACTTTCCTGGAAACAATTTAAGCCTTGAATTGTATAATAGCACTGTTTGCCCTGCTTCAAACTTTCTTTCCAGAATTTTCTCATCATGCCACCTCTTAACCTTTTCTTTATATAACTTCGCGTTCTCATATGATTGGAGTCTGAATTCATCCATTTGGTTCAATTGTAAGAGGCGCCTCTCTCCCGCAGCAGACATATCAAAGTTTAACTTCCGAATTGCCCAATAAGCACTGTGTTCTAGTTCAACTGGAAGATGGCATGCCTTCCCATATACTAACCTGTATGGAGACATCCCTATCGGAGTTTTGTAAGCTGTACGATATGCCCATAAAGCATCATCCAACTTACTAGCCCAGTCTTTCCGACTAGGGTTCACTATCTTCTCGAGGATTCGCTTCACTTCTCGGTTAGATACCTCGGCCGACCACTTGTTTGTGGATGGTAAGCGATAGCTATCTTATGAGTGACTCAGTACTTAGCGAGAATAGTGAGAAACCGCTTATTACGAAAGTGCGTGCCTTCATCACTAATGATTGCATTTGTCTGCGAATCTAGAGAAAATAGTCTTAGAATGAACTTAACCACAACTTTAGCATCATTGGTGGGCGATGCTATAGCTTCTACCCACTTCGAAACGTAGTCTACCGCTAGAAGTATATAGGAGTTGCTAAAAGATGATGGAAATGGTCCCATGAATTTGATGCCCCAAACATCAAATAATTCGACTTCTAAGATCATGTTTAGTGGCATCTCTTGTCGCTTTGATATATTACCCACTCTTTGGCATCTGTCACATTTCAATGAAAACACACGGGCATCCTTAAAGAGTGTTGGCCAGAAGAATCCACATTGAAGCACCTTAGCTGACGTTCTTTCTCCCGCAAAATGTCCACCATAGTCAGATGCATGACATTGGTAGAGAATATTTTCCATTTCAACTTCCAGAACACACCTTCTTATTACTTGATCTCCACATTGTTTAAATAAAAACGACTCATCCCATAAATACTGTTTCACATCATGGAGAAATTTCTTCTTATGTTGACTTATTAAATCTGGCGGAAACACCTTACTCACAATGAAATTTACATAATCCGCATACCATGGAGTATCCATCCTTACCGCAAACAGTTGTTCATCCGAGAAAAATTCATTGATCACTGTTGTGTCATCTTTTTTTAGTTTTGCATTCTCTAATCGTGATAAATGATCGAAGACTTGATTATACATTCCTTTTCATTCCGGATCTCCAAGTCAAACTCTTGTATCAATAATACCCATCTAATTAATCTCGGCTTCACATCCTTCTTTGTTATTAAGTACTTAATTGCCGAATGATCTGTAAACACGATCACTTTTGTCCCAATCAAATATGATCGGAATTTATCAAATGCATAAACAACTGCTAATAGCTCCTTCTCAGTAGTGGTATAATTCAATTGGGCATCCGTTAATGTCTTCTAGCATAGTATATAGCATGAAAAATTTTATTCTTTCGTTGGCAAGAATCGCGCCAATCGCAAAAGTCGCTAAGCATCACACATTAATTGAATGGGATACTCCAATCCCATAGCTATGATTACAAAAACGGTAACAAGTTTTTTTTTTCAACACATCAAAAGCTTCCGGGCATGCTTGATCAAAGTTGAATGGGACATCCTTCTCCAAAAGATTGCAAAGTGGTTTCGTGATTTTGGAGAAGTCTTTATAAATCGTCTATATAGAAACCGGTGTGTCCCAAAAAACTTCGAACACTACAAGAAAATGCTCTAACAATGACCAAACTTATCAATGATCAGCATTTTGTGGTCGCAGATAGGATTTTAGCGACCAACATTAATGTAATCAACTTGAATTTGGTCGCTAGATTATGTTAATGACCAATCATCCTTACCGCTATTCTACGCAGAGTTCATTTTACCTCCAAAAATCATCGAAATGTTGGCGTACTTACTTGTTTGCATGATTATATAACAAATGACCGCATTCTATTACCGATACTTCCCACATAATTTAAAATCAATGATCGCGTGCGGTAGGAATGATAATGGGTCATGCGACGATTTCAATAAAATCATGATCGATTCATCACTACTCGCTCCGCAATGTAAGAAAAAAAGAGAGAAAGAAGAGGGGAGAAGAGGAGTAGGGGAGAGAGAGAGGAGGAAGACCGCCACGACGCCTTCATCACCATCGACATCACCTACGACGCCTTCACCACCGCCGTAACCTTGATCCGCTGCGCGATTTTGATTTCCAGAATTTCCACATACCCAAACTATATTTAGCTTGTTTGGTGTTCTCATCATATACCCTTTACTAGGGATGAAAATTCGCCACTCCTCGTCGATTCTTAAGTCATTTCAAGAATGAGAAGAGAATCGAGAATGAAGAATCATCAAATATTATTTATGAAGATGAGGAGGAGATGATATTTATTTTATTTTTTTTCGTCCCATATCTCGCCTCCCGAAAGTAGTTATATATTAATTAAATTAATATTTATTGTAGTATATATTACATAATTAAAATATCATCCATGTATGTGTGTATATATTATTATTATTTGTTTTTCTTAATCTTATCCAAAGACTAAAACATGATTAAATTTTCTACGATGGTATAAATTTCACATGGAGGATTAAAATCCTCACAAAGACGAGAAATGTAGATGATTATTAAAATTTAATCCCGAATGAAATGACGCGGGCTTGAAATGGGGTACGATGTGTAATTCCTACGCGCCCATCCCATCCTTAACCTCTACTATATTCTAATGCCTTTGTAGTGGAGACATATAAGAATAACTACCAAATTTATAGCAACCTTCTCTTCTACTTCCTAGAGTAATTATACTACTAGTGGTATTAGAAAGATTCATGTTTTAATATGAAATTATCTGAAGTTGGATAATTTTTTATTACTGACTAACAGTTGCTGAAATGTGGAAAA
The DNA here is from genome assembly GCA_020205605.1 of Panax ginseng. Lineage (NCBI taxonomy): Eukaryota > Viridiplantae > Streptophyta > Magnoliopsida > Apiales > Araliaceae > Panax > Panax ginseng. Next base: position 12,889,236 of record CM035131.1, on the reverse strand, counting down.
ATTTTGAATACAACATTACTGCTGAATATATTGTTGCTGAAATTTAGATAAATTGTTGTTGATATTGCTGAAATTAGGACAATTTTTGGGCTTCTTATTGTTGTTACTAATATTGGATTCTCCTAAATTATGCCCCGAATTGTCAAGTATGCATGCCCTCGTGCGTATGGATAAATCCATATTATAGGGGAGACTCTGCTAATTTTTTTTCATATATAAGTCAAATGGCTATATAACTTGAACATTGTGGCTTAACCCAAAACCTTGGTTGCAATATATGATCATACTTATACCAATCCAATAACTTGAACATGAGTATGACATAAAACATAACTAGGAATTAATTTTATCCATAATTCAATCAAGAAGAAGGTTCAAGAGATTCTTATACATTCTTGTTGCTCTTATATGCCTACAAATAAATCAAGTATGCATGTCCTCGTGCATGTGGATAAATCCATATTATAAAGGAGATCGTCAAATTTTTCATCGGTCGAGTAATTTAGACTTGTCCAATGCATATGTTGAGTACGATGATGCAATGATTCATATTTTACCCTAGGAATCTATTGTCTTTAGGTTGTTTTGGTATTTATCCTTATTCAATTCTAGAATAATCATATATGATGCACACTCATGTTATATATATATATACATCTATATGTATTTATAAGCATCATAAATGGGATCGAAATTTAATAGTAAATCTCTAACAAGGGAATACAATAATTCATGTCAACATAGGTATCGTGGAATCATGGACCTCTATTCGCATCAGTAGTTGGATGGCACGACGAAAGTCAAGTGCCCAGATAGTGCTTCAACCAATTTAGAGTTGGTTGCCAAGTGTTTTTGGAGTATCGCGATAGTCACCCTGAATGTATGAATGGTAAATCGCAGAATACAATGTCCATGTTTGAAGTGTAGAATGTAAATTATATGGATGTAGACATGGTAAACTATCATTTACTTGTTTCGGGTTCATGAGAAATTACGAAGAATCTTTGGTGGGCACACGGGCGGGCAGGTAAGAGATGGTGGCATCACACAAGTACACAATTCACGCAGAGAGACTCATCGTATGAATGAAATGGTTCATGATATTGCAGGCCAGATCAAGATGTGTGCACATGGGTTAAGTCTCCGAAACTACCCGGATGGATATGCGTCAAACATTGCAAGGTGTGTTACGGGTGGGAAATTTCAAGGAATGAAGAGTCATGGTATCCATGTGTTCAATGGAGAGACTCACGCCTATAACATTTCTGGATCCGCTTGATAAACCAATATGGGATGCTTTAGCGGATCTTAGTTGTTTCTTCAAAGACTTGTGTTCAAAATCATTGAATGAGAAGGACATGTTTGTACTTGAGAATAACATCATAGAGATCACGTAAACCTGGAAAAATATTCCCACCGGATTTTTTTGACTCCATGGAGCATTTGCAAATTCATCTTCCCTATGAAGCTCGTGTTTGGGGGTCCAGCCTCAATATAGATGGATGTACCTTTCGAGAGGGGTGATGGGAAACCTTAAGAGGAAGGTGAAGAATAGAGCTTATGTTGAGGGTCGATATGTGAGGCATACAAATTCGATGAGATATCTACGTTTGTCTCGCATTATTTTTCTGACGAAGTCTCGATAAAGGCCAATCGAGTATCGAGACATGATGATGGGGGAAATGTTGAACTAAATGGTCCGACTCTCAGATTTGGTTCTATCGGGCCGCCGCTTATGAAAAAGGGAAGCATATATTCTCTCTCGAGCAAGAATTACATGTCGCATATACTTACATTCTTCCAAATTATGAGGAAATCGATTTAATTTGTGAGTACACATGTAAACTTGATAATTTATCTTTAAGTTGAAAATTTATTCCAATATGTTAATGTTTATAACATGGTATAGATTGTAATGACGATGACGAGTTAAAAGTGAAGCATCCCTAAAGATAATCGATAAAGATATTCAAATCAATCGGGATAAAAACTTTGCATTTTTGGCTAAAGGACAAAGTAAGTTCAATTTTAAGACGTAGTATATATATATATATATATATATATACTCCATGTTAACTATGACTTCATTTAATAAGATGGAGTTTTTGTAGGCTTTGACTGAGGGATCAACGATTCCAACTAATGTACAAGTCCTAGCTATGGGACCGCACAGGACCAAGTCACCCGCAATGGTTACAAAATAAATGGTTGTGAATTTCACACAAAGGCATATAGGGCGCGGTAAAAGAACAACGAACTCCGAGGTGTGTGTCCAAGGAGATTGTTACAATGAGCTTGGTCGTGCCTTTTATGGGGAGTTGGAGGAAATCGTAGAGTTGTCGTGCTGAGGAGCGGCACGTATGGGGTTATATTCACTTGCTCAAGTGTCGTTGGTTTGATTCGTAAAAAGGATACGTGTTGTGAGCATATGGAATCGTCCGATATTGACCTCCATAGTCTCGCGTCTCTCTAACGAATCGCTTGTTTTACCAACTCAAGCAAAGACAAGTTTACTATACTCCTAGTCCCATTAGGAAAAGGGATAACCCGCCACAGATTGGCAAGTTGTAATTCATACTCCCGTGCCGTAGTCATGTCCAAGTAATGAGACAAGGATTTCTACCAAGAGGAAATGCTTGAGACCTCCTATAATAAATATAGAGGACAATAATGATGTAATCCGGTTAGAGGTGGAGATGAACCCGATGAATTGGATCCCGAGATGCTTATTGTGCTGATGACAAAGGATATTGAGGAAGAGTTATTGACACAACGACATGATACGTAATCAAGAAGATGGTTATGAATCTCCGATACTTGTACAAAATGATTCTCACTCATCGACAACGATTTTCATTAAAATGTATGTGTAGTTATAATTGTACAAAATGTATGTTTATGTTCATGTTCATGTTCATGTTTAGTTCATAATTATGTACCATTCATTTATGTTCTCTATATAGGAATGTTCTCTATATCCTTAACTATATCATTTGTAGTTGTTTAGTTATAATTGTACAAAATGTATGTTTATGTTCATGTTCATGTTCATGTTTAGTTCATAATTATGTACCTTTCATTTATGTTCTCTATATAGGAATATTCTCTATATCCTTAACTATATCATTTGTAGTTGTTGTAGTTAACTATTTTGCAGTCATGTTTATGTATCTTTCACTTATGATAATCGTAGTTAACTATTTCATACAATTAATTGTCATTCATAATTTCATACTAACATCCTAATTTTTTATTTATAGATGTCTTCAACTCCGCAAGACGAAAAGCCTTGGGTTGGTCTGGGGCCCTAATCATGTGTCAAGGCCCCGCTAATCCGGATGATCGCATTCTTATACGTGATCTCGTCCTCCTCCGTAAAAGCACGTAAGTTAAACATCGTGTATATATAAGGGTTTAATATTTTCATTGTTATAAATATGTTTTAATGTAAATTACCGATATTGTAGTGATTTTCAAGATAAGAAAATTGTGAAGTGCATTTCACAATCATGCTTCTGTAATCGGCCTCCACGCTGATTACATGGGCGAGCACACCTCTCGCCCATAAGGATGCAGTTTGGACTGAATTTCAGGTATGTTTTTATTAATTATGACAGATTATATTAATATAATATTCAAAGGATAATTTTTAGAATGTTATTATTGTTGTTTTATTTGCGAAAAAGGTATAGATGGGAGGACGCGCAGTTTTGATTCGAGACATTATTCTCGCGTAAGTTGCTGCTATCTGCATTAGTGCAAGGATAACTTAAATAAAGAACGACAAAAAGCCATTCACAATGCCGAGATCGACCATCCAAAGCCGTGGAGAAGATTATATGCACGAAAGCATAGCCCTCGGTGAGTACACCCATCCATATAAATTTGAGATGTATGCCAATGAGAGAAATGAGAATTGGTGAAAAGACGAAAGACCGCCACCACCAACAGAGCCTCCTGGTGTATCCGGCAGGCGAAAAGGCTAAAAGAAACATACAAGGGCGGCGGTATTTCACGAATACGGAGATATCATTGCCGTAATGATGTTACAAGTTTTAATATGTTTTCAATCATGAATCAGAAAATATATCCCATTTTACTTAGTAATATTGTGTTATTTTTGTATAGAGTCTCGGTTTCAAGGTCACCATATCCATTGGTTTGGATGTAGACGTACCACCCGTGATGGTTCCGCTTTGAGGCTATCCGGATAAGCGGTAATAAATTTTAACAACTTGATCTTTAATTAATGCTTACAAAATTAATTTATTTTAACTATTTAATTGTTAACATGATGATGTTAGCAGACAACTTATAAGCGCTTATTGAATGAATGGCTTATCCCAAGGCACTCCACGTCCGCTCATCGATCAAGAGTTGTGGGAGGGCGTACATCAGGAAGAAGAACTACGTTACGGTGTCAAGATAACGACGACGCCCATCCTTCAAATGGCTCATCTTTGCCGCTTTTTCTACCCACTACATAAATCATCTAGTCATCCAAATTGCTCATACTCCTATGGATCGTGAGAGAGCTATATGTCAAGATCGGGATCTTCCTCAAGATATCAAGGACATCCTGGGGCTCTGAAAATCTTTGAGGAGTTAATCAAGCAAAGCGATGGCAGCGAAGCAAAGATCACAACACTGGGATGGCGGCGAGGTATAAAATCAATTTGTTGTATATTGTCGTAATATACCAATATTAACATAGTTAGTAAATATTTATAACTTGTTTTATTATTTTGTTAATATTACAGGTGATCAAGGAGGCGGTGATGCTTGATTAGTACACCTTTTAGATTAGTTTTATAGTTATAATATAAGTTTGTACTTGTTTCATTCTTAGGATGTTTGTATATTGTTACTTAAACAATTTTTAAAATGTTATTATATTTATTCAAAATCATATTGGTTTTGAATGGTTTATATTCTAGTTTAGTGTATGTGTTATATGATGGACGATGGATGTTTATATTGTTGTGTATGTTGTTATTGTGTATGTGTGTTGGGATAAAACAGTACAAAAAAGTAGTGTGTTTTTAGGATTTATGCAAAACAAAGAAGATTCTCATTATTTTATTTTTAATATCAATCGATCGCGACGCGGTCACCGATTCCAATCATTGACACGATTATCGTGAAACACGCCGACTTTGGCCATGGCCCATGCTGACTCAACTTAGCGACCGGATTTGCCATTTCGGTCGCTGATATCGGTCGCTTAGAATCGGTCGCTAATAGTGGTCTCTCATGTGCATTTTAGCGACGGATTTTGTCGACGCTTTTTAATGACCATGCAGATCGTCATAGATAGATATCAAATACCACAAAGCTGTCACGATAAGCTTTTTTGTTGTAGTGGAATACCCTTTACTGAAATAGGTGGTGGCAGGCTCTCGATGGTTTTGATCTTAGCTCTATCAACTTCAATTCCTTTTGATGACACTCGATGACCCAAGATTATTCCCTCTTGCACCATAAAATGACATTTCTCCCAGTTTAAAACCAAATTCGTTTCCATACACCGTTTGAGCACGAGAGTGAGATTTTCCAAACAATAATCAAATGAATCCCCAAAAACTGAAAAATCATCTGAAAATACCTCGGGATTTTGTTCGACCATATCGGAGAAAATAGCCATCATACACCGTTGAAATGTCGCCGGCGCATTACATAATCCAAAAGACATTCTGCAAAAAGCAAAGGTACCATATGGGCATGTGAATGTCGTCTTCTCCATATCCTCAGGTGCAATGGCAATCTGGTTATAACCTGAGTATCCATCCAAAAGATAATAATACTCATGCCCTGCAAGTTTGTCCAACATCTGATCTATGAATGGTAGAGGAAAATGGTCCTTACGAGTGGCATTGTTCAACTTTCTATAATCCATACACACCCGCCAACCCGTAACTGTTCGAGTAGGGATAAATTCATTATGCTCATTTGCAACTACTGTCATTCCCCCTTTCTTTGGCACACAATGAACTGGACTTACCCATGAGCTATCTGAGATAGGGTAGATAATTCCCGCATCCAACCATTTAATGATTTCCTTTTTTACAACTTCCTTCATGATGGGATTGAGTCTTCGTTGTTGTTCAATAATCGGTTTTGCTTCATCTTCCAATAGAATCTTATGCATGCAAATTAATGGGCTTATTCCCTTGATATCCGCAAGAGTCCACCCAAGAGCAGTCTTGAATTGCCGAAGTACCCTTTAGTAGCTTTTCTTCTTGAACCTTATCAAGTGATGCGGCAATAATAACTCGGAAAGGTAGAAGAAGAACCAAGGTAGTATACCGTAGATGGTTAAGCAATGGCTTAAGTTCCAAGGTTGGCGGTTCTTCTAAAGATGATTTCACCTTTTCATCCGGCTTTCCCCAAAAATCCATAGGTTCAAATTTTTGCAAACTTCGTGGTGAACTTTGGTCTTTGAATCTAACATTTGAACCCATTCTAAAGACAGTTAAATCATCAAATAAATTTTCACTAACCAATGCACTTTCAAGAGGGTCTTCATTCACAAATTCACTAAATACCTCTCTAGTTGCTTCTTTAATCAAATTAACTCTAAAGCACTCTTTCTCTCCCTTCGGGAATTTTATAGCCTTGAAAACATTAAACGTTACTTCTTCATCTTGGACTCTCATCATTAACTCTCCCTTTTGTACATCAATTAATGTCCTTCCAGTGACTAAAAATGGTCTTCCAAGGATAATGGGTATGTCTTTATCCTCTTCATAGTCCAACACAATGAAGCTTTCAGCTGGAAATATGAATTTGTCCACCTTCACTAATATGTCTTCCACAATGCCCCTAGGGTATGTCACCGATCTATCTGCGGTCAGAAAAAGAGATATTTGTTGGCTTTGGTGCTTGGTAATCCTAATCGAGTGTAGATCGAAAAGCGGCATCAAGTTAATACTGCACTCAAATCACACAAACATCTCATAAAGAATGGGGCCCAATCATACTGCAGTATGGTGAAGCTACCCTGCAATCCTTCAACTTCTGGTGGTAACTTTCTTTTCAGAGAATTACGCTACATTCTTCCTCAGCCTTCTACGGCTTTCAAACTCCCTAGCTTCCTCTTTCTTTTCTAAAATATCTTTCATGAATTTTTGCATAGCTAGGCATTTGTTCTAAAGCATATCACGAATGGAATGTTGATTTGCGACTTTTGAACACTTCTAAAATTTTGAAAAATGTCTATCTAATTTACGCTTTTGAAATATTTGAGGAAGCAGCACGAATGGTACGATTGTTGTTCGCTTATCTTCTTGTTGTTTTTCACAACATTTTCCCAGTTACTTCTCCGAATTTCCACTCTCTTTTCACCATCATCGATGAAATTATTTTCTTTTGTCCGCCTAAATCAGAGTCAACTCCTTCCCACTTCGAGTGTAATCGCCTTACAATGTTCATTTCCATCATTCCTTGGATTTTTCTCCGTATCACTAGGTAAAGAACCTAGAGTTCTAGTATTCAAAGCACTAGCTATCTACCCAATTTGGTTCTCAAGATTCTTTATTGCAGCTGATTGGTTTTTCGTTGTGGCTTCAAACTGAGTTGCCAATCTTGCCAACAATTCTTCCATTTGTGATAGCTTATCAGGTTGATGAGGTTGTGGGTGTTGTTGAGATTGTTGATGTGGCTTAAATCCAGGTGGATATGATTGCCTTGGAGCTTGGGCTTGATTATGTGACTGATTATTACTCCAAGAAAAATTTGAGTTGTTTCTCACTCCTAGATTGTAATCGCTTTGGATAAGCGCCTGCTTTTCTTGTTATAATGGAAACAAACCGGATCGACTCAAGTGATTTATTGCACATCGATCACTTGAGTGGCTACCCGCACATATTTCACAAATAGTTTCCATTTGCAGAATCGGTTGTACCCCAGTGCATCTATCTTCTTTTGTAAGAGCGTAAATAACTGAGTCATCCACTGAGCCGATAATGTCATCGCATCCACTTCATAAACCCCCTATCTTGTCCTTGGCCGAAGTCGTTTCTTTGTTGTTGGCCGATAATTATTAATTTTGCCATGGTTTCAAGCAAGCCGATACCCTCATCACAATTCTTGGCCATAATAGCTCTCTCCGTTGCAACATCTATACTCGATCTCAACGCTTTGAATAAACCGCTATAAAAAAAGTTTGCACAAAGCCATTTAGAATCCCATGGTGTGGACATTTTCGCAATGAGTCTTTAAATCTCTCTCATGCTTCATATAGTGATTACAATCGTCTTTGAACGAAAGAGAAGATATCGTTCATGACTTTCTTTTTTTTTTGCGAAAAGGAAAAAACTTTGCAAGAAATTTCTGGGCTAGGTCGTTCCATGTAGTGATTGAGCCTGGTAGTAGTGAATAGAGCCAACTCTTATCCTTATCTTTGAGAGTAAATGGAACAGCCTTAGCCTTATTGCATCCTCTGACACATTATTGTACTTGAAAGTATCGCAAATTTCTATAAAGCTGATTATGTGATCGTTCGGATCATCATTTGGTAACCCTCCAAACTGACATGAATTTTGAATCATCTATATTCTCCCCGGTTTTATCTCAAAACTTGTAGCAGTAATGGCAGGCCTCGTAATACTCGACTGAATTTCAGTAACCCGCGGCGTAGCATAATCCCGTAGTGCTTTTTACTCTTCTTCAGCCATAGTATCTTTCTTATCAAGTGCCTCTTTGGTTTCTTTAACCCACTTACGCAACCGCTGAAACCTTTTGTCGATGTCGTCCTCGTAAGGCAATAAATCTAGCTTCTTCGATCGCGTTTGCATACACTAGTCAAGAACACCCGAATAGAATGAGAAAAGAAAAAAGTTTAAATTAAGATTAACGGTATAAAAATCAATAATGACAAAATAATAAACTAATTTCCCCGTAATGCTGCCAAAAACTTGTTGCCTAATTTTTAATAAAGACTTTACCACGCAAGTATAATCTGCGTTCAATTGTAATATTCAAAAAGTTAAGGATATCGTTCCCACGAAATAGACTAATATTTATCAATTACTAATTCTAATGCAATTAATCCTATTTTAAACTACGAAATTTTGTTTGTGATTTGAAATTTAAACTTAACAAAACTAATGATTAAAAATCAAAATTTCAAGAATAAACTGCAGATTTAACGAAGTTAAGATTACAACTTCCCTTGGTATTTCATTTAAATCAATTCACTTCCCATTTAAAGCAATTAATTAATATGAATCATTATCCAAGAATGATTTATAAAATTCACACACTTTTTCCAAAACACGTGAACAAATCCTCCTAACTCCGATCCATAAGACACAAAATTACAAGAACACCCTACTCAATTAATTCACTATATTCCTATGTGAATCAAGTTAATTAGGGTTTACGATAAATTCTTTCAAAGGATACAAAGACACATAGGTATATTCCTATCCTACATCGCTAATCATATTAACCCTATTCGGATTATACGAAATGTATGTTATCATATCCGGATCTCAATCTATACTCCATCCTCCAATTTTATATAGATTATCACAATAATTGTTGGCAAACAATTAATCAATAAGCAAAAGATATAATAAACAATTCAATAAAACCAACTTTCATTCAATGGGAAGGTTCAATTTAAACTACATACCAAGTTCCGTTGCAATCTTAATGAAAATTTAGTTCATGCTAATAATAAAAAAAACATCATTCAGATTAATAATCCAAACATCCCGGATAATTACAAAGATAAAACTAGAAGAGAAGAAGAAACTCCGAATTTTCTCAATACTCTCTCTTTGATCTTGATTTTGCAATTTTCCTTCGTGTTTTTCTTCGTTGTCCTCTCTGCAAATCTCTTGAAAAATTCCGTGATACGTCTTTTCTAAAGTCTCCTCCTATTTGTATTAGTCTCCCACCTCATTTAGATTCCTTTTTCGCTTCAAAAACCCACTTGGCAAGAGAAAATCCTCCTTTTTGCAGCACAATGGCGCTGCCAGCGCTCAACCTGGCAAACATTTCAAGCGCTGGCGCTTGACCAGAGATGTAATTACAAAAATGCCACTCACTCTAATTTTAATGATTTTTAAAACCTTTTTCTTCTCCGAAATGACCAATTTGTCCCTCCAACTCCAACCTACAAGAAATAAACACAAAACAGATAAAAAGATACTAAAAACAATTAAAGATAGCAATAATTAAGTTTAATAATATCAAATTCATAGGTATAAAACCTACTCATCAATCATCATTTAGGACTGAGGATGATGAAAAATATTTTAAAGAAAACGAATCTAGTGAAACAAAAGAACAAGTATTATGGATTCGTACTTTAAACAATCCGAGTTCAAAAATACTTCATAAATAATTATAGTGAAGTAAAATTCAAGAATGATCAAAACATGGATACAATCAAAGCTAGTATCCATAATTGATATTTTGGACAAAATACGAAAATTTAATTTTTCTGTGAATAGTGCCGTATTCGTGAATGGTGTCGTATACGTGAATAATGTCGTATACGTGAATAGTAACCCCGACATTAAAAGACAAGAATTTCACAAGAAAAATCTTACCAATATTCCGGCATAATGATATTAGAAGAAATAATATCATTTTAAAAAAAATATCCTTACCTCCAAAAAGACAAAGATTTACATTTGGAATCTTTGGATATAGTCTTTGAAGGAACTTGCTCAAGATAAAGAACACTCAAAGTATCAAAATACTCACAAGAATACGCTCAATAATATAGAGAGAGAAAGAGAGAAACTTGGGTTTACGTGTGATTTTCAAATCTAATCTAAGCACCTATTTATGAAAAATGCTTAGAACACCAAAGCAGAAAATTTAATAAAATAATAATATAATTAAACAAATTTCTTACGCACACCAAGAATATGAATTCAGCAACTTAACACATGTTTAATGAGGCCCGCAAAATGTAAAAAACGTTTTTCTTAAAATAAATATTTTAAACTCCAAAAATCAATTATTCTAGAACTTTAGAACTTCAATAATTCATAATAAATAGCCCTTTTATCAGAAAAATTCAAACCTCATGTCCTGTCCATAGGAAATTTCATTCTCTACAACTTTGCAGAAGAAAATTTTTCCAAATTCTAAACAAAAATTGACCGAAATCCACAAACGGGCGATTTTACAGGTTATAATCAAATTTCAGTCAAGAAATAGGCCCACAGACATGTTTAACATGTTTTAAACAATTTTTGTAATAAAAATACTTTTCCTCCTCATATACTCATATATCCCACATTCATTATAAAAATATCATAATTATTAAATTATTAAAATATAATAATATATTTAAATAAATTATTTATCGTAAAAGATAAAATAACAATTTTTCAACAATTGTCACATTAAAATTTTCTCCAACTATATCCATTATAAATGAATATTTTCCTTATCATATAAATCAATAATTAATTATTCACAAATAATATTACGAGAAATCACAATATTGACAACTAACCGGTTCTTGGGGAAAGAGGGCTTTTCAATAAGGATTTCTCCTTCTTGCCAAGATTAGGTGACTAAACCTCTCCTTAGACAGAACTTTCTAGACATTGCCAATAATGTTATCTAATAATATTATTCAATTAATATAAATTATTAATCTGATAATGAAAATACTGTGTAGTGACAAATATTGAAACAACAATAATATAAAATATCAATGTAGCAATTATTGAATCAATAAAATAAAATATTGAATAATAGACTTCATCGTAACAATTATTGAGTAATGCCTTCCTACGTAAGAATCAATAATTGGTGTAATCGTGTGTCTTCTATCGTGTTTTAACCACCGGGTATTCCAACAAGATAATAGCTTGAATAACTACGCCATGATTAATTATAAACAACTTATAATTGTCATTTTCTTCATCCAATCGCTTTTTACACAGGGCCACACAAGATTGCTACCGTAAATTGCGAATATTCTCCGATAAAAATGAATATTTTATAATCACTTTGCATATTTGAAATATTAGCGATTTTACCCATAACTAAACTACATTAATCAAATCAACCCTTACTATTTCAAAATAATAAATAGAGAAAATTTGATTTTATTTATAATAATTTGGGGTCTTACAAAGGATATATATTCATTAGTATCACAACCACAAATTATCCATGCACCACGCTGCCGAGGATATTCGTGTATTCATCAATGGTCATGAGCGATCGTACCAACAACATCCCATCAATGCACTACGAGCCAATGAGGACTTTTATCACATCATTTATAACATTACTGGTTAATGAATAATTTAATAATCCCTCGGTCATAATCATACCAAGTCCATCTATGCACTACAAAAGCGCAGATGACTTTCAACATAATATAAACATGAGAATGATGACAATGATATAAGAATTCAATAAAATAAGTTCAAGAATTAATTTATCCAGGGAACCAATAACGTCCAAATTGTCAACGTGATCTTCGCTTTGTGGAGTAAAATTCAAGAATGCTCGGAAGAATATTTCCATGAAAAGATCTTTGGATGAAGCCTTGAATATCAAAAATATTCCACTAATTTCATGGAGTATAAAAGCCAAAACTTTAACCAACCGAGTTATAATAAAGAATGAAATAACAAAAGAAATCATCGAGGCGTGTGATAGAGCATTACATGTGATATTCTAACGAATAATAAATAATGGAACCAGTCGTGCGTAACGCATTGCATACGTGATGTTCCAACATAATAATAAAGAATGGAATAATGTAAGAATTTCACCATGTATGCGTATTGTGATAAAGTGGCGAGTTATTCCAACATAATATTAAAGAATGGAATAACGTAAGAATTTCACCAAGTATAGGATAGTCCAGCGTGATCTGAGGTTATTCTAACGAGAATAATAAAGAATGGAATAATGTAAGAATTTCACCATGTATGCGATCTTGGCATGAGCAGTTATTCCGACATAATAATAAAGAATGAAATAACAAAAGAATTTCACCAAGTATAGGGTAGTCCGCGTATACAGGTTATTCCAACAGAATAATAAAGAATGGAATAACAAAAATTCATTTCATGAATACAAAAGAAATAATACCCATTATCTTAGAATAAACTGGATATAGGAGTAGTGAAGTAGTAGAATACTTTTCTTCTTTCTCTCTATAGTTTCTTTCTCTAGAGTTTCAGTGAATTCATAAGAAATAATGAAGGAATGAGCTTCTATTTATAGGAGAATGGACTGAATAGTAACTAATTCATGAACGGTCCAAATTGATTTACTTTTAAACGGACGGTCCATATTAATTTACTATGCAGTATTAATAAAATATTCTAATAAAACAAAATCTTTTAAATAAAATATAATATATTCTATTTATAATCTAATAAAACGAATAACTTTATAAAAGTATTACATTTTTATATAAAAAGATTTTACTATCTGAAATACTTTCTTGAGTCTTATCTGAAACTTTTATGTATAATAGAATATTATATATTATATTTATAATTCAATAAAACGAATAACTTTATAAAAGTATTACATTTTATATAAAAAGATTTTACTACTATCTGAAACACTATATGTAGGCCTTTATCTGAAACACTATCATAATAAAATATAATATATTCTATTTATAATCTAATAAAACAAATAACTTTATAAAAGTATTACATTTTTATATAAAAAGTTTTTGTTTTATTACATTTATAATAATAATAAAACAAAACTTATCACCTTTATTATAATTCACAATATTAATCGACCAGGTTGTTCCCAGGAAAGATGGGGCTTTCCAATAAGGATTTCTCCCTATTGACGCGCAATTAGGTGACCAAACCTCTCTTTGGCAGAACTTTTAGATATCGTTAATATTACAAATAATAATATTAATAATTTTATTATCTCAATTATTGATTTAATAATATATAAAATATCGACAATAATTGAATCAAATAACGTGAGATCTATGTCACAATAAATTCTTTGTGTGAATAATTGAACAAAACCGAGTGACTTCTCACGTAAGCATCAATAATCAATACCGTGTATACTATGCAACCACGCCAGATTCTTTATTTTTAACACGGGTGTTTCAAATAGCTTAACTGTAAAACTTCCGCCGTTATTTTCATAAAATATTATTATGCGTTTCTCAATCCGACAATAAAATTCCGTTAATGGGGTCCACCAATGATTGTTCCGTTATGCGAATATTCCTATTAAAATGAATATTCCCCGACCAATCGAATATTATATAACAACTTGCGTACTTTGCAAAATTTATAAATATTACCCACAACTATAACATTATATCAAATTTATTCCATGATATTCAAAAAATTATTTTAAGAAATTTAAATCTTTATTCATAAAATTTGGGGTCTCACACTACGGGCCAAAGAGGACTTTCACCACAAATTTTTGTCTATAATATTACAGGTCATGATTATATTAATACACAATTCTTGATCATAATCATACCAATCAATAGTTCATCTATGCACTACGAGCCAAAGATGACTTTCACCACAATATAAGCATGAGGATGATGACATGATATAAAGAATCAATCATGTGAGATCAAGGATAAATATTAGAGATTTATAATTCAATTTATCAAGAGTTCAAGATTGTCTAAATTGTTAACATGATCACCAATTGTGAGTAAAATTCAAGAATAATATTTAAGATTCAAATTTCAAAGATAATTTGGACAAAGAAGACAAACTAAAATTTATCGTGAATATTACTCCGGCATGAATAGTACTCCGACATGAGTAGTACCTCGGATGAATAGTACTCGAATGAAAAGTACCCCGAATGAATAGTACCCCGACATGGATAGTACCTCGCAATGAAAAGATTAAAATTTTAATAAAAAAGTTTAGACCAATAGTGAAATGATATTAGATGAAGAACAAACTATTAAGAATATTCCACTAATTTCAAGGGTTTTCACCATTTAATAATAAGGTTATGGAAACAAATAATAAATTCGTACCATAAATGGAGAAATATGAAAAAAGACGATATCCATTTATGAGTACACAAAAAATGATATCTCATACGAGTGTGCAAGAATATACGAAATTACAAATGAATTTTTTTCACTCGTTATACAGTAATCCGCGTAGACAGATTGTAAGACCCCAACTTATTATGAATAAAATTAAATTTTCTCTATTTATTATCTTGAAATAATTAGGAGTTAATTTGAAATAATACTTTGATTATGGGTTAAATGTGCAAATTTTATAAAATGAAGCAGTGGTTATAAAATATTCATTTTTTTCTAGGAAATATTAGTTTTGGTCGTGGAATATTCTTGTGGTCAGGGAATATTTGTACGACAGTATTGCTAACCATTCATGGGCCTCATATAATGAATAACCATCGTTTCAAGAAGAAAACGATAAGTTTGAGTTTTTATAAATAACGGTGTAGTTATTCACTGATAACACTCGTTGGAATACCCTATGGTTAAAATACGATGTCTGGCGTGGTTCTTACGATGAATCTGAGAATTATCAGATATTTTTGAATTATTGATTCTTACGTAAGAAGGCCTTTACTCAATAATTCTTACAATAATTACTTTTTAATATTTTATTTTATTGATTCAATAATTCTTTGCGTTGATATTTTATATTATGGTTGTTTCAATAATTGTCACTTTGCTTACGAGATTTTCTATTATCGGATCAATAATTCATATTATTTGAATAATATTATTAGATAGCAATATTGACAATGTCTAGAAAATTACATCTAAGGAGAGGTTTGGTCACCTAATTGCAAGCGCAAGAGTAAGAGATATCCTTATCGAAAATCCTCTCTTTCCTGAGGAGCTACCGTTTGTCATAATTGTGATTACGTAATATTATTTGTGAATAATTAATTATTAATTTATATAATAAGAAATATTTATTTGATGTGGATATAAATGATGGATTTATTTATTTTATGCGGTTATAATTGAAGGAATTAATGTTGAGGTATTTTTGTCGGAATAGAGGTATTAAAAATTAAATCACTATTCTTGAGATATATTGCGTGAGTTAAAATTTTTAATTTGACCGTTGGATCGTTGTGATTTTTGGATATGTTATACATATATAAGTTGAGTATATGTCCACAAATTTTGAACTGTTAAAAATGAACGAATGATTTGTTATGAATTTTAAGAGGTGTTTGATTCGAAAATTAGGGTTATAAATGATTTTGGTGAAAAATTCTAGAATTGAGTGGGCCCCACTTGTGGTTGGTGAAAAAAATGTGCTGAATTTTATTTTAAATGTGGTGGGTGACAATAATAGTAGCGAGTAAAAGCCATCAGTGGCAGGTTAAGTTTGTTTCATGAAATAACATTTTCCTATAAATAGAGGGCTAAGTTAGAATTAAAAATCACACCGAAACATAAGCTTTCTCTCTTTCTCTCTATATTATCGATCGTATTTTGTGAGTATTTAGATACTTTGAGAGTTGCATTGTTCAAATATAAGTTTTATTCAAAGATCACTTAGATATTTCATTCAAATCTTGATTCTTTGAGGTAAGGAATATTATTTTCTTCTTAAATGATATTATTTTCTTCAATATCATTATCTTTGAGATATTGTTATGAATTTTATTGTGGAATTTCTACCTTTTTGTGTTTGGGAGTTACTTATTCACGATAATGATATTATTCACGTATACTTGACTATATTCACAATACTGAGACTATTCAATCTAAAATAAAATTTTCTTTTTTTCGTCCCAGATGTGTTTTATGGTTACTATCTTTGATTGTATCCAAGTTTTGATCTTTATTTTTGAATTTTACTTCACATTTGGTTATTATGGAGTATTATTGAATTTGGATAAACCAAATACTTAATCCCTAATATTGCCCTTACTCGTTTCAATTTGGATTTTCTAAAATGTTTTTCATCATCCTCGATCCTTAATGGTGATACTTAATGAATATCTTTGGCTTTGTAGTGCAAAGATGTATGATTACTGATGAATAACTTTGGCCCGTAGTCTGAAGATGAACAGTGTTGAGATGAACATGATCAAATTTGGTGATATGAAATGAATATCTTTGGCCGTAGTGCAAAGATGAATATTTGATGCAAGATGTATATTGATTGATGTTATAGGGATAAAATATTGATAATGGACTTTTAAATTCATAGATGATAGTAGATTTGATTCTCTATTTAACTCTTCTAATGAATTATTATTTTCGCTACAGTTGTTGATCTAAAACTTGTTGTCTATTGTATTCTATCAGATTTTTTTCTATTGAAGACTAAGGATAATTTGTTGTATATTATCTTAGTCATAATATTCTTTGTTGGGCTAGTTGAGCTCACCATTTTCCTTTTTGTTCTATTTTCTTCTCAAAAAGCGAGAACATAGCAGGAACCAGTCGGGGTATAGAGTGATGGTCCTAGTCAGTTGTTTTAGCAGTCCTCACTATTTTTATAAAATAGTACATCAATAATTATAATGAGGACTTTATTTGGGTGTGGATATTGTCTATAAGATAATATTTGTATTTAAACTCACAGTATGTATTGTCGTATTTTGCACGACAATTGTAATAATAAAGTTGTAGTTATTTTTCTGTACCATGTATTTGGCGATTCAGAATGGGTGTTGTATACCTATTTTGAGGGTGCCACACAGATCATTTCCTCAATTTAATAAAGAATGAATATGAAGGGTTATTCACAATATATGTGTTAATCAGCGTAGACAGGTTATTCCCACATATTAATAAATAATAGAATGACAACCATTACGAGTATTGAAAAAAATAAACATATTTTACGAATATGAAATAAATAATACCCCTTACAAATAAGAAATAAATAATACTCCTTACGAATAAAAAATAAATAATACCCCTTATCTTAATACGAGATTGTATACTGCAATAGTGTAGTAGCAGAATACTCTTATTCTTTCTCTCTATAATTTTTCTCTATAGAGTTTTAATGAATTGGTGAGAAAAAAAGAAGAAATGAGCTTCTATTTATAAGAGAATGTCCTAAATAGTTACCAATTCACGAACGGTCCAAATTAATTTACTATTAAAATGGACGATCCATATTGATTTACTATTAAAACTTTAACTGACAGTTCATATTGATTTACTATTAAAATTTTAACCGACGATTTAAAAAATTAGCACATCTCCCCATAGAATAATAAGTCAAACTTATAACAAACGTCTAATGACAAACCCCTCTATTTATATCAAAAATTGAATAAATATTTACCATAAATCACTTATCTTCAATCAACACATTTTTAATCTTTCAATAATTATTCATCATTAATATTATAACTCACAATATTGACAATCAGATCGTTCCCAGAAGAGGGATGTAACAACCCCAAAATAGGTATACATCACCCATTCTGAGTCGTCAAATACATGGTACAAAATATAAATATAAACTTAATTGTACAACATGAGCTGAGACTTTTTACACGAATATTGTCTTCTAGACAATATTCAAACTCAAATGGAGTCCTCATTACAATTATTATCACACTATTTCATAGAATAGTGAAGATTACTATAACACCATCTCGGACCATCACTCCGTTCCTCGACTAGTCCCGGCTACGTTCTCATTTCTTGAAGAGAACAATGAAAGCAAAAGGGTGAGCTCAACTAGCCCAGTATTATGACTAAGATAATGTAGAATAAATTATCGTTAGTCTTCAACAATGTTAAACTGATAAAATACAATAAACATCAAGTTTAACTGCAGCGAAACAAGCAATTCATTAGAAGAGTTAAGTAAAATATGATATCTACTGTCTTCTATGATTTAAAAAGTTTATCATCAATTTTATCGCTGAGACTCACCTTAATAAATAATCCACATCACTGAATTATCCATGCACTACGGCCAAGAATATTCATTAGTATAACAACCACGAATTATCCATGCACTACGAGCTAAGGATATTCGTGTTTTCATCAATGGTCATGATCATGCCAACCACTGTCCATCAATGCATTTCGGGCCAATAAGGCCTTTTACAACATCATTTGTAATATTACATTCATTATTATACCGAATAATCCTTGGTCATAATCATACCAATCAACACTCCATCTATGCACGTAAGCCACAAATGACTTTCATCATAATATATGCATGAGGATGATGACAATGATATAAGAATTCAATTAAAAGAAAGCAAATGATAAATTTTTAAAGATTTATAATTTAGTTTATTCAGAATTCAATAATGTCCAAATTGTCAACATGATACTGCTTTGTGGAGTAAAATTCAAGAATAATATTGTATCAAAAATGATTTGGACAGAAAAGAAATCAAATTTTATCATGAATAGTTTTCCAGGTGAATAGTACCCGAGTGAATAGTACCTCGTGAATAGTATTTTGTGAATAGTACTTCGAGAATAGTACTCTGTGAATAATACTTCGTGAATAGTACTTTGTGAATAGTACCCTATGAATAGTACTTCGGCATGAAAATTTTAAAATTTAACAAAAATTTTCAGAAAAATATCCTTGTGAAACGATACTAGATGAAACGTAAATTTTAAAGATATTCTACTAATTTTATGGAGTATAGAAGCAATACTTTAACAAAATGAGTGTAGAAGTAGGAATACGAAACGAAATAATATTACTTATATACTACAGAATATGAAAGAAAATATTATTTCATACTAGTATTGAACAAAAATAATATCTCTTACCTTAGAAAAAGACTGGATACTGGAATAGTGAAGTAGCAGAATATTCTTTTTCTTTCTCTTTATAACTTCTCTCTCTATAATTGCTCTAGTGAGTCTTAGCGAATTGGTGAGAATGAAAGAAGAATGAGCTTCTATTTATAGAAAAACATAGTTTCGATAATTGCATGTTTTGGGGCTCAAATTATTACAATATATTACATTCATCTTTTTCTCCATTTTTAATTTAGTCCTACAAGTATTATCAAACTTGCACCACCTCCCCTAATAGTACATGCATGTGAATCAATAGTTCCATTCATGTGAACAAATAGTTATATGCATGCGAATTAATATCAATTAATTGCTCATTTATCCGATTAATTACCCGATTGGTCAATTTAACCTTCAGAAATCAATTATTATCGAAATAAATATCGATTTCCACTAACACTAATAATCCCAACACAATAGAAATATCAATTTCATCTTTAATCAACACGAACTTATTCATCATTAATATTATAACTCATAATATTTAACAACCAGATCATTCCCAGGAAATAGGGGGATTTCTGATAAGGATTTTTCCATATTGGCGCACAATTAGGTGACCAAACCCCTTTCCTCGACAAAACTTTCTAGACATCGTCAATAATGCAAATAATAATATGAATAACTTTGTCGTCTCAATTATTGATTTAATAATATAAAATATTATGCAGATGATAATGTGACAATAATTGAATCAATAATATGAGAGATATTATGCAGTAATTACTGTAGCAATAATTGAGTATAACTGAGTGACTTCTCACGTAAGCATCAATAATCAAAGATATTATGCAATACCGTGTCTTCTTTATGAAATCACGCCAGACATCGTATTTTTACCATAGGGTATTTCAACAGTTAATGGTAAAACTTTCGTAGTTAATTTTATAAAAAGATATTTCGTCATTTTTAACTCCGACAATACTTTCGTTGTAGGGTCCACCAATTATTGTCTTGGTCGTCTTAATATTCCTGTTAAAACGAATATTCACCACCAATCGAATATTTTATAACAACTTGCTTACTTTGCAAAATTTATAAATATTACCCACAACTATAACATTATATCAAATCCACACCATAATATTTAAAAATATATTTCGAGAAAAATTAATCTTTATTCATAAAATTTGGGGTCTTACAAGGGAGTTTTCCGATAAGAATTTTTTTTTATTGGTTCGCAATTAAATAACCAAACCCATTTTCTCGACAAATTTTTTTAGACATTATCAATAATGTAAATAATAATATGAATAAGCGTAATAAATCTCAATTATTGATTTAATAATATAAAATATTACACGATGATCTTGTAATGATAATAATTGAGTCGATAATATGAGATCTTATCAAAATAACTACTATGACAATTATTGAATGAACCCAAATGATTTTTTACGTAAGCATCAATAATCAGATATATTGTGCAATATCGTGTGCTACTATGCAACAACGCATATTACTGTACTTTTATCACCGGGTATTTCAATAGTTTAACGGTAAAAGTCTTGCCGTTATTTTTATAAAGAGGTTATTTTTGTCTCTTTTTATATCCGACAATTATTCCGTTATAAGGTTCACTAATAATTGTACCATCGTACGAATATTATCCGACAAAAAGAATATTACCCGACCAAACGAATATTCTCCGACACAACGAATATTTTATGATAACTTGCTTATTTTATAAAATTTGTATATATCACCCATAACTATAACATTTATTAAACTATCATCTTACTATTTAGATTAAAATTTATAAGAAAAAATAAATACTTTTATTTCATAAAATTAGGGGTCTTACACCTATTTATAGGGAAAATAACTTTGAACCCTAATTTAGATTCATTGAACTTGGACACTTTTGTTCTCTTTCCATGTATGTTTCAACTTTCTAGTGACAATTAACTTTTCAAAGAGATCTAGATAGACTTTTCTTTCTGTTGTTGTATTTGACTTACATACCAAAATTGTTCCACTATTTCTTCTCCTTGCAGGATTCTTCTTGTATATTCCTTACATGAATAAGAGCATTAAATATTGTTTGATCACCAAGAATTTGACTTTATCATAACAAATATTAAATCCTACAAAATAAAATAAAATATATTAATTTAATAAATTAATATAATTAAAAAGACAAAATTAAAAATAATAAAATATATAAATTTTGTGTCTATCATACATATTTGACGGTACTGTTTCTTTTTAAATGGTTTTATTTTTAAGAGTTTTAAGAGTTTTATTTTTAATTTCTTTTGCTTCAAATTGGAAGAATTATTACTTTATTTTCTTCGATGTTAAGAAATGTCGTGCATGCATGAGTGATAATATAAATACATAGAGTATTTAGTATTTTAAAATTTTAAGGGGCTTAAACAGAAATACTTAAAAGTTGAAATGTTTTAATCATAAAATAAAATAAACAATTAAAAAAATAAAAAATACAAACACAATAGAAATACTTCACGTTTATGCCCAAACCACCAGGAAGAGTTCATCGATATAAGTGCAAGGCAGATAGAAGACACAGAGTGAAAGATTAAAATCAGAAATCCATTGCCACATCGGTGGTTGCTACCGGCGGAGTATCACGGCAGCATCTGCTCCAACGGCATCGTATTGCAGTTCTTTTTGTTGTGAGTTTCTCTTTATATCCTTTTCATATTATGTCTTTTATTTTTTCTGGTTAATTTATTCAAATTCATCATTATCTCAGTCTAAGACTAGTTTTATTTATTTGGATTTGGAGCATAGCTTAAAGGATTAGACGATTATCTGATGATGCATGCAAAATTGGCTAATTGCTATTAACTGAAAGAACACCGCACAAAATTCTAGGGCTTTTGCTTATTACGAACTCACATCATAGCATATCATGCTTAGTTTTCAGAATTTAAGGTGGGTATCATATGGTTAATGACAAGCTTCAAATTAATTAGCTTTTCTTTGCGGTTGTGTGACAAATCTATATTGCAGTAGTGACTATTACTACCCCTTTAATTATCTAGAAAATTATTAAAACGTGTATATTTCACTTGAATGGGGTTCGTTTGATTAAATAGTTTTCAAAATGAAAGCTTTCACTGATTGACCTTTTTTTTCCTTGATGAATTTAATCTTATACTCCCTCTATCCTGTAATGAGAGTCCCATTTAACTTTGTTTCGAGGATGGGGAACTGTTTGACTGAAATTTTACTTTAATGGTTATCAACAGCTGGAGGATGGTAAATGATAGCCGATCTAGTAGCAAAATTAAGGATGATGAGAGTAATAGTTCTAAGAAGAAATTAGTTACTTCAGGGGATGGAACGAATGATACCTCTGGTTTACGGAGGTCAGCTAGGGAAACATCATCGAGCAAACAAATGACCCCAAGCCCACCAAGTACACGGAAGTCTGAAAGACTTGTAAAGCAGATGCCAGTGTCACCTCTAATTAAGAAGAAATCTGAGAGAATCAAGAAACAAATGACATTCTGTCCTTTGAGGAGGTCTGATAGAGGTAAGAAGCACACTTCATCAAGTTTTTTGGGTTCAAAGAAGTCTGATGAGGCATCTGGTTCATCAGATATGAAACAGTTGAAGGGTAAACGAGAGAAGAGTTTGAAACAGTTGACAGTGGAAGTCAAGGAAGTTAGCAGAAGTGAAGATCCAAAACCTGCTTGTGGAAAAAGGAAAAAGATGGATGCTCGTAGCTTTAAAGCTTTACTAATGATGCAGCGAAGAAGAAAAGCTGCAGCAGGTAGATAAGTTTCTCTTAGTTCCCTCTCCTCCCCAAAATTTGTTATCTATTATTCTGACTTTGGTATCATATCACAATGCAGAAATTTTTTATTATGTTTACTATGAGTTTCATAGAATGGAAGGGAAGGGGAAAATGGAACACCATGAACAGTACATTTTACTAGTGGTGATGAAGAAGGCTGACAAATTTTTGATGGAGGATTTCTCTTATGAAGTTTTAGTAGTTGAAATGTAATTTTTGTTGTATTTGCCTTTTGTAGTCTCAGATGAAGATGTTGTAAAAACCTCCGACAAAGGTGGCATAATCGAAGAAACTTTAGTAGATGCAGAAAAGCTGCTTGTGGACTGCTCAACAGAGGAGCAGTTGCAGAATCCTGAATTGGTTGGTTCTGCATCTGCTTCAATGGGAAAATCACTTGATGATGGTATTGAACTTGGAACCGGTGATAACGCCACACCAGCTAAAAGAAAAAGGCACCAAATGGTCATGGATTTTGATGCTTCGGCATTGGATGCTAGAAAAGATGTCTGCACAACTAGTTCAGATGATGTTTATTCATCTTCTGGGTGCAAAATTCATGATTTGTCTGAAACATGTGTTACATGTTCCAAAAGACAAAGGTACTTGTACCTAAATACTCATTCTTTTTACTCTTTCCTTTTTGTCTCAGTTCATATGTTTTGGAAGTCAAGATAAGCAAACTTGTTTAGCTTTTACTAAGCTTGTATTTTTATGGGCACGAGCATGTAAGATTATTAGAACTTTGGAAAGGTGGTGGAAATCAAGTGGCACTGACATGGATAATCAGAACCAAAGTTGACAACAATTTGCAAACTATATTATACTCAAAACGGAAAACTTGAAATTAATGCTCTAGAATATGTGATTTATAGTTTCAATGTTATTGCTAGTGCAATTATAGATTTTGCAATGTTTGAACAAGGTGATGCTACATTTTTAATACTAATATGCTGTGACTGTGAAACCTATAACAAAAAGTTGTTTTATCTCACAGGTTAGACCATGATTCTCGGAGTCAGGACTTTTGCTCTTGCAGCACAGCATTAAACAAAGACTCAAATGAAACCAATGTTCTCGAGGTTAGTTTGTTTTCTACAACACTTCTATTGCTGCCTTTCTTCTCACGCTTTCATTTCCTCTTCAATTTATTTTTTTGGATGGATTTGATCGGAGAAGCTTGTGTTCACGCTTGAAAATAATATACTTAAGGAAAATATCTCTTTTACCATTTAATATTTTGTTGATCTGGGGATTTAGTAAAGTAAATGCCGTATAGTTGATTGCCAGGGCATCTAGGCAATAAGGCGCCGCCATGGTGTCCGTATGGCGATAAGTCGTTAATAATGTACAATTTATACATTATTTGTTTTACTTCAAAAGCATTTTGACTTAAAACTTAAGACATAATAACTAACACTATGGAATATAATTAAAAACACAATTATATAAATACTTCACAATCAAAATAAAAAAAGATAAAACACTTGCATTAAAAATTAGTATCAAGTCAAGTAGTCAACAAACACTACGTAAATAAAGAATCAACCAATTCAACACCCATCACATCTTACAAGTTTAATCAGTGATAAAAATTACACCACATAGCAAGGCCAAGTTTATGATGAGTCATGGTAAAAAATGACTTAATTACTTAATTTAGGCCAACTATCAAGGCGCGGGCCTTGGCAGCTCGGCGTTCTAAGCATTACCTTGTCCTTCTCTAGCTCCATGTCGCTTAGTCGTCGCCTAGGCGACGCTATGACAACTATACTAATGGATATTCCCTCCATATGCTACACGAAAGTTGGAGAATGCTTCTTTCCTTCTCTCACTTCATGGTCAGTACCCCATAAGGGAGCATGAAAATCATCAGAAGGCAGAAAAAATCTCAATGTTTAAGTTGATAAGATGCTTCTGAATCATTTGTTAGTCTGATTTGACTTTTTAGTTTTCTTATTATAGTCTTGTGGCAGTGGTGTTTGTCAATGATAATTATTAAAACTGTTGGTCAATATTTTCCTTATGTCTACTGTTAACATGTAAAAATTTAAGTTTAAAGCAATTACTTTTTGTGTTTGTTAAGTAGTAGATACTGATACTTTAGTTGTTGATGGACCACGGGTCATGAAAGGAGAAGAGGAAGGAAATGAGGCAAGGAGGGAGGAGTCCTCCTAGAAATACATTTTGGGAATGAAAAGTTAAAAGACTACTGAAGAACACTCCCTCAATCCTATGAACATCCAAACAACAACCCTTATTAGAGCTCCCATGAATGTATACCAAAGGCAAGTAAGAGTAGAAACTTGACCTGGAGCTGAGAACAAGACTGAAAACGCAACTTATCATTCGAAGCACGAAGCATGAAAGTGGGTGGATGAAATCGTCTCTCCTTTTAGAATTCTTTCCTCCCCCACCCCACCCCACCCCACCCCACCCCACCCCACCCCACGTTAGCCCTCTTTCACTGAAGAGGAAAGAAGAATCTTCCAAGTGGACAAAGACCTGAATTTCCTCTGTGTAGGAAGGCATTTTCAAAATCTAGCTACTATTGGAAAGAGAAGCTGGACATGGAGGCTGGTTCTCGCTTTGGTGAGCGGATGAAAAAAGCGCAACAAAAAAGCATTTTACTTGATCTTTCCCCCGGCAACATGGCAAATGAAACACATCTCCAGAAGATCTTCCCCCTCTTTAGAATTAGTGTAGACTAAAATTTGGTCTGAAATAAGCATGCCAAAGTGAAAGGGAAAACCCAAGCCTTCTCAAAAATCTCAAACTTTTAATACCACAAACCTCTACCAAGCACGGTTCAAAGAAGTGGTCTAGTTGCCAAAATATTGGGGACTTGGTTTGGTTTTCTTAGTCACCGATCCAATAACGAGTAACGAATTATAATTTCATGCAATCAATCGGCACCATAGGAGTGGCATACAACTTTGTCAATGTAAAGGTTGCGTATTGGAGAAATTTCGTTGTAAAGGAGAAATATAACTGTGTAACAAAGTATCAAGAAGAAATAACGGCGTAGTGGAGAAATTAAGAATAACAGTGTAACGAAAAATTGACGAATGTAACTCTCTTTCTGGAATAGAGGGAGTAATAATAATAATATAGGCCTCCTTTTGTGGGAAAAGCATCCTTCTACGTATGCATGGACGAATGTTGGTTTACTTTGGGATAGAGTGTCATTCTACGCATCTTGTTTGCTCCATCTCAATGTTAACTTTTTCAGGAACATTTTTATCAGATTTACAGAGGGATCGACGAGCTGTGCTACGTTGACACTGGGATGAGTTTGATTCTTCTTTTCATATTTTCATTTATACCTCCTTTTGGGAGGAATTGTCCTCCTCCATCTTCCTTGTAGTTCCACTTTGTCTTCTCCAATAATAATGGTTCTTCTGTTGAAAAATTCAATCATTCTTACCAAAGTTGTGTAGGAGTTTTGATTCATTGCTGATCTCAAGTGACTTGTGACTGTCTGGAAAATGTTGATAGATCCTGATTTTTAAGGCAGCTTGGTTTGCTGTTTATGACTGTTTTCTACTAATATTATGTTGTGAACTGTAATTCATGTTAACTTCATACTTGTTTTAGTGATTTGTAATATGCTGTATTGCTGGTACTGCAGAACAAGAATGAGTCTCTTGTCAAACTCTCAATACTTCCAGCTGGGAGTCCACCTGGATTAGATAACAGTTATCTTGACACTTTAAACAAGCTGCGAGAGTTTTTGGATAAAGGTCAGAGTGCTGTTGTTTTTGATGACCAGGTAATCCTCATCCCATAACTCATTGCTCTAAGTTTGTTCCCAGGAGAATATTTTCTGAGATTTCGTTAATTCTTATATGGATTGCGGGCAATACCTCATTGTCCTCTACATGTTATCTCCCTGTACACATTACAAAGGACATGCTATGGTAATTGTATGTTCTAGAAGTAGATATTTTTGGGTTTTTGGAAAGTGAAATTCTAAGAAACATATATGAGATGTTTATGCAATCAATTAGAAAGTAGACTGGTAGGCGCAGCGTGCTTTGGGGTAAAAAAAGAAAAGTAAATACAATAAGCTCCCAAGCGCTTATCAACAATTTGTGAAAGAGGTTGTAGACCCTGAGTATACCTTGTTCTAGACAAGAAAATTGTGTTCAATGCCTCAATGGTAAAACATGATGTACTTTGTTTGGTCCATTTACAAATGGTTTAAACCTTTACACAATTGGGGGCTTAATGGTCAGAAAAATCTACTTTACGCGCGGAGCCTAAACCCTAGTAGTTTTATTTTATTTATCGTTCTAGCTATTTTCTGTCATTTAATCCTTTACAAATTGTTGATCTGCATGGCTGCATCAATTGAATTTTATATAATCCTTGTAAGTGGGGGCCAACTCCTTTTAGATTTGAGAGCATGTGGTGGTCTCATCATAATTTTCATGCACTGGCTCATTCGTGGTGGGAGGAACATCAGGTTGGGGATTAGAAGGGGGTCATTTTGATGCAAAAACTTAGACATGTTAAAAATAAGGTGAAGGATTGGAATAAGTCTGTTTTTGGTGATGTAAGATCTAATAAAATAGATGTTTTGAGGGAGATCACTGAGATTGATAGTGTTGTTATCTAATGATATGGTCAATCTTAGAGTTGACCTTAGGAATGAGTTTGAGGTTTTATTGTTTAGGGAGGTGACAAGTTGGAGGCAAAAGAGTAGATGCTAGTGGATTAGGGATTGAGATGGTAGTTCTAAGTTGTTTCATATTATGGCAAGATTGAGTTCAAAGCAGGTGAAATTATTCGTAATCCTATTCTTATTAAGGAGGAGATTTCTAGGTTTATAGATCTTTTTTGTGGAGGACGTTGTGGATGCTCGACGATTGAAGGTATAGATTGGTCTCCTATTATGAGTGAGAGGTTTATCTAGTTGGAGAGACCTTTTATGTGGAGGAGATTAGGATAGCTGTTTTTGATATGGAAGGGGACAAGGCTCCTGGTCTTACTATGGCTTTTAATTAACAATGTTGGGACAATGTTAAAAGTGATCTCTTAAATATTTTTCAGGAGTTTATGACAATGGCTCACTGTTCAAGATTATTAATTCCCCTTCATCACCTTCATCACCCTAGTTATTAAGAAAGAGAGGTCTACCTATGTCAAGGATTTTAGACCCATCAGTTTGACTACTAGTGTTTACAAGATTTTGACTAGGGTTCTTTCTAAGAGGCTGGGGCTTTTGAGGATATTAAAAGGCGAGATCACAAGGTTTTGAATCTTGAGCTTGATTTTGAGAAGGCTTATGATAGGCTGAGTTGGTTTTTTATAGACAATGTGATGGAGAGAAAAAGCTTGTCAGATTTAGAGCTGGTGGGTTCGTGGTTGTCTTCAGTCTTCTTGCTTTTCAATTATAATAACAGATAGCCTAAATCTTGGTTTAGGGATTCTAGGGGGTTTTGGACAGGGTGTTTCTATGTTTTTTGTAGAAAAGAGAGAAGAATTGGGGAATGATTGATAGTCTGTAATGACTACACAATCTCAATTTTTACCAACACTAGGATTGAAATAATTACAACAATCAAGCTAACTACAACAAGAATTCTGCAATCAAGCTAATTATTGTAACTGTCTACAATCAGGCTAACTACAACAGCTCCCTACAATCAAGCTAATCAAAACTGATTCCTTTAATCAAGCCTATAATCCTGGTATTGATTACAAGTCAGCAATCCAGCAACATAATCAATTATTACACCAAATAAATTATAATATCACAACACTCCCCTCAAGTTCGTGCATATATATCACACATGCCTAACTTGGACAAGTGATGATCAAACGACGTCATGGTAATAACTTTTGTAAGGATGTCTGCTCTCTGTTCCGATGAAGAGACATAAGGCATACAAATTAGTCCTCCCTTTTAACTTCTCTTTAATGAAGTGACGCTCAATCTCTACGTGCATAGTCTTATCATGTTGAGCAGGGTTATGGGCAATAGAAATGACATATTTGCTATTAGAATATAGCATCTTCGGTATATGTATGGGTAAACGAAGATCCTACATAAGCCTCTTTAGCCACAACAAATCCCAAGAGCCATTGCTCTGAATTCTGCTTCTGCACTTGAACGAGTAACAACCTCCCGCTTCTTGCTTTGTCAGTATACAAAATTCCCTCCAACAATGGTATAATATCTATAGCTAGATCGTCTATCATCAAGGCAACTAGTCCAATCAGCATATGTATAACATTTCGTTCTAAGATGTCCTTGAGATGAAAATGAAACCCCTTTTGCATGGGGTTGATTTCAGGTACCTAATAATACGAGTCACTGCATCCAAATGAGAACATGGATTATGCATGTAGTGACTAACAAGGCTAATTGCAAAGCCAATATCAGGGCGAGTATGAGATAAATATGTCAACTTGCCAACCAAACGCTGATAGTTACCACGATCAACATGTTCCCCCTCTTTCATATTGGCATCTGGATGAGTGTCAATTGGTTTGCATCCTAGCATCCTAGTTTCAGAAAGAAGATCCAAGGTGTACTTTCTTTGTGAAAGAAAGATCCCATAGGATGAGCGTGCCACCTCAATGCCCAAGAAATACCGAAATTGACCCAAATCCTTAATTTCAAACTCACAACCAAGAGCTTGCCTCAACCGGACAATCTCTTGAACATCACTCCCGGTGATCACAATATCATCTACATAAACTATTAGGAATGTAGATAACTGGCCACGATGGCGTATAAATAAAGTATGATCAACATTACTCTGAATGTAACCTTGAGCCCGCATGGCTTTGGTAAATCTCTCGAACCATGCTCTAGTCTGACTGCTTTAATCCATATAATTAACAATGTAGCCTACACACCTTACCTATAGTAGGTGAACGAGAGAAACTTGGTGGGATATCCATATAGACCTAGTTTAATTTGCCATGTAGGAAGGCATTTTTGAAATCTAACTGTTGTAATTCCCAACCAAAAAATACTTGACAAGAAATGAGAACCCTAATAGTATTTATTTTTGCTACAGGGGCAAAAGTCTCTTGATAGTCAATTGTAGGTGTTTGTGTAAACCCACGAGCAACCAATGTAGTGTTCAACAATACCATCTGCATTGTGCTTGATAGTAAAAATCCATTTTCATCCTACTGGTCTTTTCCTTTGAGGAAGAGTTGCAAGTTCGCAGGTTTGATTTTTCTTCAAGGCCCCATTTCTTCCAACGTTGCATTTTTCCATTGTTCAGATTCAAATATTCAATATCTTTTTGCCATGTCTTAGGAATAGAAACGGAATCCAAAGAGGACACAAAACATTATAGGTTGGAGAAAAAAATTGATAAGATACAACATTAGAAATAGGATGTTGAGTACATGAATGTTTACCTTTTCGAAGGGCAATATGAATGTCTAAGGAAGGATCCTCATTGTTTGATATAGGATCAGAAGGCGGAGAAGGAGTGACAATAATCAGGAGGAGGATTCTCTGGACTTACAAATGGAGGTTCCTTGGCCACAATAGTCTTCCGGCGGAGTATACATGAGAGAACACATACTTGGAAGAGAGCCTGAGAAGAAACAACATTCTTGAAAGGAGAAACCTCTACAGACTTATCACCACAGCCTTTTTCCAAGGTCTCCTTGGATAATGGCACAAACATTTTAGGAAACTTATCAATCAGAACAAAAGGGTTTTCAGGCATAGAAGTTGGTTTCATATTAGAATGAAAATAGGATTCCTGCTTATTAAAAACTAAATCTATAGAAACGTCTAGTAGGATTGTAACACTTATAGCCTTTTTGAGTAGCATGATATCCTACAAAAACACATTTAAGACTCCTTGGTTCTAATTTATGATGAGTTCGGTGATTTCTCACAAAACAAACACATCCAAAAATTTGAGGAACTAAAAGAGAGTTTTTACCTGTGAGGACATGAATAGAAATCTTATTTTTCAGTAAAGGAGTAGGCATGCGATTAATTAAATAAGTTGGCCTTGCTCTAGTATGAAGAAGGGACATTCATCTAAAAAATGGGATAACGATCAACTTCAAGAAGATGCCTATTCTTTCATTCAACAACCCCATTCTGAGGAGTATCTACACAACTGGTTTAATGTATTATGCCATGCTTAGTTAATTTTTTTTGAATACTGTGATATTCTCTACCATTATTAGAACGCAAAATTTTAATAGAAGTGTTATACCAGGTCTTAATCATTTTATAAAAACTTTAAAAATATTCAGCAACATCAACCTTTTGTTTCAACAAAAACACCCTAGTAAACCTACTAAAATCATCAATAAAAGTGACAAACCATCTAAACCCAGAAATAGATTGGATTGCATGAGGGCTCCACATATCACAATGAATAATGGAAAATGGTTCAACACTTTTACTGACTGAAATAGGATAAGTGATTTTGGTTTGTTTGGCAATTACACATGAATCACAGTAGAACTCATTATTCCTACGATCATTAGATAACTATGGAAAAACTAATGATAAAACATGTAGTGGAGGATGTTCCAAACGTCTGTGCCCATCTTTGAAGGTTCCTAAGATAAAATATTCATAATCTACATGATTCGCCTGTACCAGTGTTGTAAGAGTCTAAGAGATACATTTAGCCAATATAATCCTCCTCTAAGACTGCCACTTTTGATCTCCTGCCTGTTTTCAAATCATCCTAAAACATACATTGGATAAAAAAGCTTTGCAGTTAAAATCCTTAGTCAAAGAATTAATAGACAAAAGACTAGTGGGGAATTTAGGTACATGCAAGACAAATATAAAAGATAATGACGGAAACAAGTAATAGTGCCCTTTCCAGAAATTGAAGAAAAGGAGTCAACTAATCTAACTTTTTCTTTACTAGACAAAGGATTATAATTTATATAGTGGCTATGGGTTCCAGTCATATGGTCCTGAATCAATGATCTATGGAGAAGACAAATTGGAATTAAAGGAAGATATACCTGAGAAATAAGAGGATGGATGAGATGTAGACGCTTGTGAAGCAAATGACATGGCAGCGGAAAATGCAACAACAATGTCGGCAGAAGATGAAGGACCCATTCTAGCCATTTCCCCCCAGTAGTAATAATCTCAACCTCAACCTCAACCTCGTGAGCCTGTGATTGCCGCTTTCCCTTTCGTGCCTTGCCACCTTGTGGCTTCCCATTCAGTTTCCAACAAAATTCTCTGGTATGCTTTTCCATGCCACAATAGTCACACTTCAATAAAGGTTTCTCAAGAACCTTAGAAATAGGAATGCTTGTAAATAAAGTTGTTCTATCAGGTATGACACTTGGTGACATAAGGGACTGCCTTTTGTCTTCATTTTGAACAATCTGAAAAACTTGCTTTTGGCTACCCATCGACACCCCACACAAAATATTCTGGTTTGAAGCATATCATACTCCGAATTCAAACCAATTAGAAAAAAATATGTTCGTATCTTATCTTCCCATTTGCGAAGTTTCTCTGTAACAACTGCATCTAATCCCTGACAAAAGTTATCGTTGACATCAAGCTCTTGCCAAATATTGCGAAGTTTTGTGTAGTAATCTAATACTGTCATGCCATCCTGTTTAAGCTCATGAATTCTTTTCTTCAAAAAATTTGAGCATCATTCCTAGCTTGGGAATGCATATCCTTAACTGTTTTCCACACCTCAGCAGCTGTCTCTATAAACAGGTAGCCTTTAGCAAGGGTATGAGTCATATGGTTAACCAAAAAACTCGTAAGAAAAGCATCCTTAATTTCCCACGTTTCAGCCTCTATTCCAGTCTCCTTCAGTTTGGTCTTTGCCCCAGTCAAATAACTCGAACAGTTTCTGGATTTCATTGACATCTCCATTTAGCGTGACAACAAGAAGTAGTTCTTCCCATCAAACATGATGGATGAAGCAACGAAAACAGAATAGCGAGAATCTTATGGTTTATTAACCCCACTAGTATTTTCACTAGTCACAAAGCCTTCTCCACTTAAAGACAATTACTGGCAACAAATTGGCAAGTGGTAGAGAATTTAACAAGTGGAGATCATACCACTATATCATAAACAAAGAAAAGGATCTCAGTGGATTAATTTAGTCCACCAAGGGAAAAAATATACGCTGATTTTGAAGAGACTATCAAACCAACATTTCAGTTGAGTTTTGTAACACAAAAATATTGCGAAAAAAGGATAAAGTGGACAGCCGATGGAGTTCGACTTGGTCCAAACTCCAGGGATTTCAGCCTTGATATTGCAACCTTAGAAATGGCTGCTGGTGAAAGCAAGGCTTTGAGGCAGGTGGTTATAGGTGTTGGTGATGTAGTGGAAGCAAAAGATGAAGATGGAGAATAGTTTAGACCATAGTCGATCTAAGCTCTGATGCCATGTAGAAAAGAGAGAAGAATTGGGGAATGATTGATAGTCTATTATGACTATATAGTCTGAATTTATACCAACATAAGGATTGAAATAATTACAACAAGAATTCTACAATCAAGCTAATTATAGCAAGTGTCTACAATCTGGCTAATTACAACAACTCCCTACAATCAAGCTAATCAAAACTGATTCCTTTGATCAAGCCTATAATCTTTATTACAGGTCAGCACCAACAACATATCAATTATTATACCAAAGAAATCATAATATCACAACATTTCTCTCTCTCTCTCTCTACTGTAGTTGTGGATGTTCGTAGTAGGTTGTTATCGCGTAGTGAGGAAGTTAGGTTGATGGCTGGCTGCGCTGTGGTAGAGAGAATATTAGATTCTCCCATCTTCAGTTTGCTGATGATACTTATTCTCTTTCTGTCCAAGGGTATTTACGACTTTAAGAGCATTTTGACTATTCTACAAATTTTTGAGGGGATTTCTGGGCTTAAGGTTAATATGTCGAAGTGTAGTCTTGCGGGTATTAATTTAGATACCCAGTCTCTTAGTGCTATGCCTCTTTAGTATAGTGTAACTAAGGAGTTGCGTTTAAGTTGACTTGGAGTTCCTCTAGGAGGTAATATTTCTTCTAAATCCTTTTCGGATCCAGTTGTGGAGAGAAGAGCCAAGGGATTTCTTTTCTTTAGGGGGCTCCTGCCCTTCTTCCTCAACACATCTACATAGTCTTGGGAGATTTATGTAGACAACCAACTAGACGATTCTAATGGACTATGCGTGTCTTCAGTACTTGATATATTTATTTCCTTTGCTTTGTTCCGAACAATCAGACGCTTATGAGTAGGTTTTCAGAAAGAAAGTGGGCCCCTTAACTTATCTATGAATTATAAGAAAAATTAATGCACACAACTTAAGGAGTTTAAAAATTAGGTTTATCGAAACAAAAAGGAGTTTAAAATCAGCGGATATGGGTTTTAATGCAGTATCCATACTAGTTGAGACCTTGCTCTATAAAATATATAAACCTTTCCCAGGCCTCCAATTGGTAGAACAAATAAGCAGGAAAATTCCATCACAAAGGTTTAGTGTCAATCTGTATTCTTCGACAGCTGCACTTTTCGATCATTGCACATTGTAAAGCTGGAGAGTTGTAGAATAGCAAACTCTTAAAGGCCAACTGCCCAATTCATGCAGAATTCTGGCCTACTTGGTAATCCACCCAAAAGTTTTGACCTGTGCCTGCATTTATTATTCCCAAATACCAGCTTCCTTGGAGTACTATCATAAGCACTTTGAAAACAAGCCTGATTGATGATCCGTAAATCAGATATCCCCCTTTCAATCAGCGAGATGACATACTTCTAATCAGTAAGATGACAGTTACTTTTAATCAGCATGATGGTGTTGGTTTTTTTTTTTCCTTCTTAATATCCTCTTTGGCCGGACATATTCTTTGTTGGTGCTAGTCTACATAATAATAATTAGTTTGTCTTTTAACTGAGTTTGTCATCTTCAGTTATTGACGTGGCTTCATATTATGTGTAGAAACTAACATATAACATACCTTGTTTGCAGGACAGGATAATGAAGATTATTTTATTTATTATATCGTTGACCGATCTTTGTCAGCCTTTCCTCATTGTAACAAGTTCCAATTCTCTCCCCCTATGGGAAGCTGAGTTATTGCGGATGGCACCATCAATTGATATTGTACTTTACAGCGGGAACAGTAACAATAGAAGTAGTATCAGAAAGATGAAGTTTTATGACGGAGGGGGTAGGATAATGTTCCAAGTGCTTTTATCCTCTTTGGAAGCTGTTGTTGAGGTACACCGTTGTAAACCTTGCACTTTGACATGGACTCCTAGTGTCAAAATATTTTAGAGAGAACAAGAAATTTTTATTGGAGTACATAGAGAATAGAAATTTAGAAAAGAACGGGAGGATGAGAAATCCTCCAATCTAAAGAAAGTGGAGAAGTACAAAGCCCTTAAAGCAGGCTGCCCACCAGTCCGTCTGTAGGTCTTGCTGCTGTCAAATTTTCCAACTGGTTAATATGTGTTCCACTGGTTTTGCTTCACTTTTATTAAGATGTCTTAAGCTTCAGAGTATCTGTCCCTACAATCATTGTATAATTTTATATAATTGGATAGCCTGGCTCCAAATTTGTTTAGATCCTTTAAATTTAAAAACTGAAACTCAATTTTGGGCTTGTTGGTGCTAATAAATATTGCATACTGGAAGGGTCTTCACCAAAAGACTCGTGCACATACTTCCTAGATTTCTCGGAAATGTGTGTTAAGCCCCGTAGTGAATGGGCTGCTACAATCTACGAACTCTATAGAAGCTTAGAGTTGGCTATCCATTTATACTAGCTGTAAAATGATTTTAAATACAGGTTTTATAATGCCTCAGTTCCATGTTGAATGTCAGGTATATGGAGTATAAGACATGCCGCTGACACATTTATATGTAATATTTCCATTTCTTTTGGGGTTAAAATTGAACTTTTAATGCTTATGAATAATTTAGAAAAAAACTATATAACAAGATATTATTTTTTAGGCAAAAAGGGAGGTGAAGGACACCACATATAATTGGGTGAGCTATCGTACAAAAACGACGTTGTTTTGTGTAAATGTATAAATAAAAAATTCATTCCCTCCTTTGCTGTGCACAAAAGGGTGTTTTGTAATTTTTCAATGTTATTTTGGGGATTAGCTCATGCATAAACGTGAGGTGTCTCTCCCCTCCCGTGCCTTCTTATTTTTAAATATGTTTTTTTTTAAAATCCATGCCACAAACTTTGTGTTTAACCATGACATTCAAAGTGGAACAGAGGGAGTAAGGGCTATGGTTAACGTGGAGTCTTGACAAACTCCATGTTCTTTCCATATTTATCGACAGTCTGGCCTTTTACCTTTGGATATAATCCTGGGAAGAATAGAATTTAGAGAAAAGAAAGAGAGAAAAATAATATTGTTCTTATTAGCACCATTTCAGGTTATCTATCTTTTTTGACCACTGTAATCTAGCTTACCTCGAAAACTTTTCTGCAGGATTTACAAGTATTCGAGTCCTTAAAATGGAAAGCAATAATAGTTGATGAGTGCCAACAATCTAGAGTCTCTACTCAGTTTGAACAAATTAAGATGTTAGCTACTGATTTAAAGGTTCTTCTCTTCAGTGGTCCAATTAAGGTATATGCACCATTCTCCTGTTTTGATTTGTTATTTAACGAAGTGGTGTTGATAATCCCTTTGAGTTTTGCAGGATAGTGTCACTGAGTACCTTCATCTGCTGTCATTGCTTGATTGTCACGGTGATTTTGCTAACATTGATGGCCCAAAAACTGAATCAAATGATAATCTTTGTAAATTGAAGGAGAGGTTGTCACAGTATATCGCATGTGAATGCAAGTCAGATTCTTCCAAGTTTGTAGAATTCTGGGTTCCTTCTCAGATATCCAACGTGCAACTTGAGCAGTACTGTTCTACTCTACTTTCAAATTCTATCTCTCTTTGCTTGTGTTCGAAGACTGATCCTGTTGGGGCTCTCCGCAATATTCTTTTCTCTACTCGAAAGGTTTGGCCTATCAGTTTTACTTGCATTAATTCCACGCTATGAGGAATGCCATCTTCTTATGCTTAACGTTTCATTTCCACCTATGCATATATGCCTACACGCAGTTACCATATTCTTGAATTTCCGAGTTTAAATTTTAAGGATGGGTTCATTTTCAGCTTTTCTAATAATTTTTTTTGCACCTTTTGCTTTATAGTGCTGTGATCATCCCTACATTGTCGATCCTTTTCTTAAAGGCTTGATAACTAAAGATCTTCCAGCTGTCAATTTTTTGGATGTGGGGATAAAGGCAAGCGGGAAGCTACAACTTCTGGAAGTGATACTCTCAGAGATGAAGAAACGACAACTAAGAGTGCTAATCCTCTTTCAGGTGAATGATTTATGAATTTTTTACTTTAACACAAAATGAAAGTATAGAATTCTGATTAACCATTTGTGCAAGTTGTATTGACAACTTTGATTTTTGTGTTTTGTTCATCTACGCTGTAATACATTTAGCTATGTTTTCTAGCAAAAATTTATTACCATTTCCCTTCAGCAAAACTAAGCCATGGGTTAACATTTTCTTTTTGTAGAGTAGGAATTTTTTTTTAATAGAAGAGAGATTATTCAAGCAGAGGATAGTGTTGGACAGCATATTCCAAGCCAAAGCCGACTGTTCAAAAACAAAGCTCGGCTTGACTTGAAATCGAATTAGGGGGATTGTGTTCATTTAATTAAACGAGCTGAGCTATTTTGCTTCCGACTCGAGCTTGGATTGTTTAAGCTCGGCTCGTCTAAGCTTGGCTCATTTAGTATTTATTTAATTAATACAATTATTTTTTTTTACATATTATATATATAAATTATAAAAATAGTTATTTAAATTTGGTTTTGCTCGACCAAAGCTCGACTCATCTATAAACTAGTTGAATTCGAACAACGCATTCAGGCTCTTTTAAAAGCTCGGTTCGATTGAGCTTGAGCTCATTAAACTTTTAGTTGAGATCTAGCTTAGTTCTTCTTGTAGCTGTTCCCCTTATGTAATCTGCTAATTGATGCCATAATTTCTATCTGAAACTTGATATACATTATTCTGAGGGTAATATAAAAGCAGTATCAAGCTCCAGTTATTAATTATTATTATTTATTTTTTTTGTAAATGATTGTTTTGGTCATTGATTATTTTTGCAGCAAGGTTCTTGCAAGGTACAATCCACTTATTGTTCAGCATAAAATTTGATTGAACAGAAATCTCATTCTTTTTTATTGTTACTGTAGTCGTCATAATCTTCATCATTTGCATGTACTCTCTCCACAAAACCTTTTATCCCAAACTTGTTGGGGTTTTGTATTTTGCATCAACATTGAGTGATTTTATGGAGTTATTAGTTCCTCCACTTTCAATTCCCATCATTTGAGAGTTCAAAA
Organism: Panax ginseng; assembly: GCA_020205605.1. NCBI lineage: Eukaryota > Viridiplantae > Streptophyta > Magnoliopsida > Apiales > Araliaceae > Panax > Panax ginseng. The sequence goes on along the minus strand of CM035131.1, from coordinate 12,850,327 downwards.
TCTGTTCTGCTCTTTTCTTTGCGTGTCACTTTGTCCTTGTAGATAGTCTTACCCTAGTCTATTGCCAACACCTATCTTGCAAGGCTCGCTGCTTGCTGCAAAGTGCAAACATCAGCAGTGTCTTTGAAAGATTATCACTATAGATTTCTACTTTGAGACCTGCAATTGTACTGATGCACATCTGTATACTATCATATACTTGTACATCTTAATACTATGCAGAGATGCAATTAATTTCTTTGTGCTGGTTATTAAATTCTTATAGATTCTTCTTCTTGCTCATTGATGTGTGCTGAATCCATATTTTGTGACAGTCAATTGGTGGTTTTGGAAGGGACTCATTGGGGCTAGGAGATATATTGGATGACTTTTTGCGTGAGAGATTTGGTCCGGAAACTTATGAACGTGTTGATGGGGGGTCCATCTCATCCAAATTAAGGCAAACAGCAATGAACAATTTTAACAAGGGGAGTGGGAGATTCGTATTCTTATTAGAAAAACGTGCTTGTCTCTCTAGCATTAAGCTTTCGTCAGTGGACACTATAATAATATTTGATAGTGACTGGGATCCAGCAAATGATGTAAAAGCACTACACAAAATATCAATTGATTCACAGTTCAAACAAATAAAGATTTTTCGTTTATATTCATCTTGTACTGTGGAAGAAAAAGTTTTGATTCTCGCAAAGCAGGGACTAACACTTGAAAGCAAGTTACAAAACAAATGCTGTTCTACTAGTAACATGCTGCTCATGTGGGGTGCACCATATTTACTCAATAGGTTGGATGAATTTCATAGTACTTCTGATGCGAATATTTCATCTGAACAATCATTTTTGAACAAAGTAGCGGAGGAGTTCTTGGCATTACTTTCTCAGAGTGGTGAAAATTATGATATAGACAACCCAGTTATCTTAAAAATTCAGCAAAGGGGGGGTGTTTACTGTTCGAATCTTAAGTTGCTTGGTGAGCTACAAGATCAGTTGTCAGATGGAGAACTGCCACATGTTTTTTGGACAAATCTGCTGAAAGGAAGGAATCCCCGGTGGAAATTTTTATCTGGGAAAACCCAGAGGCACCGGAAAAAAGTTCAATATTTTGACAAGTCACCAAAGAAACCAGAAGCTGAAACTGTTGAAGTCGGAAAGAAGTGCAAGAAGGTGGTGGCCAATTGTATCAATCCTGCCAATCTGAAGCCTGGACTGGAACAAAGTGAGGTTGAAGTGATTGGGGGAGGTAACTATCCAAATTGTAGTTAACAATTCCAATTTGTGATCATCGAAAACAATTCCAACTTGTGATCATCGAAAACAATTCCAGCTTGTGATCATCAAATTTTTTTCTCACAAACTTGTGTTCCTGGGGTATAGACAAAATTGCGCTTGCATGTAGGGGATTATAATTTATTCTTAAATGCTATGCAGAACCAATGTTTGTAACTTTCTGAGAGCTTATCATATTCTGCAGGGACTTCTGGTATTCCTAGTGATAATGGGTTTTGCTATTCGAATAGGTCAGATGCTTGTGATGCTCCCGCAGTTGAGTCTGAGGAGAGCACACTGCCTGATGCACAGAAGAGTCTTTATCTTCTTGTGAAGCCAGACATTTCAAAGCTTTGTGAAATTCTAAAATTATCAGTATGCATCTCTTATACCCTTCTCAAAATTTTTACTTTTTTTGGTAAACTTATTTTACATGCATGCATATGGGAATCTATTGTGATGACAAATATAATCGCCTTTTGTTGATTCAATAATATGTTAAATGCTAATTCTGATTCATAGTTTGTTTTGCTTAGCTTGTAGCTGAAGGGCTTTCATAGTTTTGGTTTGATGATAATAACATATCTAGTAATAAATGAACAAGGAGGGCTATTGTGATATTTTTTATTGAAACACATGAGGTTCTTTTATTCAAAAAATGTTTGGTTCCTGCTTGAATCCAACCAGAGCATTTGGGATATTCAAAAAATATGATATTAGGGTGTGAGAATGGAAATATCTGATGCTTTAGTTGCATTTGTAGAGAGTTTTGGTTTCTAATGTGATATGGAGGTAAACACTTTTCTTTAGGCAATACAAAGTAATGATGAGATAGTTAGGGAGTGTTATCTTAGAAATTTCGTGTGAAAATACTATGTTTGTACTTTGAATATAGGGAATGGTCAGGAGATGTGACCCTTGCCATTTGGAGTTTTCATCTTGACACGAGGCTAGAAACAAACTATAGTTAATAATATGCAGTCTTACATTTTTTTAAATTACTATGACAATCATAGGTTGTGGAAAAGGTAGTGAGTGATGTGCTTGAGGGCGAATAAGGCTACCTTTCGTTGCAAGGTTTTCTTGAGGTCATATTGGATTAGATATTTTTTTTCTTTTTCTGATCAATCAAGTAAATTAGTTTTTACTAAATTCTTCAAATAGTGACAGATTTATTTAATATTTTATTTAATTTTTTAATTTAGTTTTTGGTCTTAATAACATATGTATGTGGAACTGTGTTGCATGTAGAGTGATGCAACATGATCAGTTAGGTGAATACGGTCGATTCCTAGAAAAAAGTATGTAATGCACTTAAGCAAGTAGAGGATTCTAAATAAATTATCATAACTATGTTACAATCATCAAATGTGTATTTAACATTTTTACAACAAATATTGTTAAATTTGTTGTGTTATATGTGGTATTCCATTGTAAATCAAAATCTCATACTGCTAACATATTTATGGCGAGTCCATGACACGTAGAGAAAAGAGTAGGTGCTGGATGTACATGTGAGTATGCAATTGTTTTATTGAAAATCTAATTTTTGAGTGTAGTAGAAAGCAGAATGTAATTTGCAGCTCTGTAGTCCTTTAGGAATTTCCATTATAGAACTTCCCCTTAAACTTTGCTGAGATTTTAATATTTTATGATTGCACAACACCCAGATGTACCACATACTTTATCTTTCTTTAATTCTGTGGCTTAAATCCTCAACAAAATTTCTCCCTTTATACAATATAGATTGCAATGCAAAAAATACATTTTAAATAAAGTAAGTTCTAATATAATATTTTTCAAAAGTATTCTTTAGCATGCAAACTGTGATATAAAACAAGAAATATATCATCTAAATTGAGTCGGCATGTCCTATAATCCATACTACACATTTTTTAAAACATGTCGATCAATCCGGCACATAGTATTATTTGATAAATTTTCATGACTGCTCATGGTTTGAATAATTTCCCTGTTACTGTGTTCTGTGTATCTGGTTCAGGAATAGTTTAATTTCCTCGTCTCATTGTCGAAACAAATTGATATTCTATCTTGCTGAGTTTCTAGGCAAGTTGTGACTATTTTCTTGTTTTAGCTTTTTAACTGGGTTTCTAGACTAAGAGACGATACCCATATGGTAAATTACAGCAGTCCTCTTTGAGGTTATGTTTTAATTATATAATATACCAAGACCTATTTGTTTGACCTAGCTATAACCAATGTGCACAAGAAGTTCGTTCATTTGAGGACCATTTGAAAGGTTGGGGGTACACTATAGCAATCCTCTTATAGGTTAAGTTCTAATTTTATAAGATATAACGAAGTATTTGTTTGAGTAGATGTGTCATGTATTCTACAGAGATTAGACGATGGATTATTTGCTTCTCGATTTTGAGGTGATGAAGACCTTGTGGACTATTGTTTTTTTCTGCTTCGATGGTGATGCTAGAGTTGGTAAGTAAGATGTTTGTGCAAGGGTTTTGAGCCCTTTCCAAACTCCTATGGAAGAAGGATCTAATCGAGCACGAGAATCCCACAAGTAACAGGACAAGAAGAAAACAAGCAACCCACAATATAGCCTGAAAATAATAAGAACAAGACAACACAAGCATCAAGTGATTTCATGAGGTTTCGGCAAACTTTCCTACATTCATGAAAAGATAATCAACGTTATTAAACTTGAACTTATGGTACAAATGGCTATGTATTTGTGTTTGTTTCCACATGTTACATCCCTCGATAGCCCCTTAGAAGAGCATAATCCATCTCTCACTCACTAGGGATCTTGCTTTTGTTCTTTATATCTTGACTTGTGTGTTCTCCAGTAGAGATCACAAGAACCCTATTTACAAAACGCATGGGTAAGGAAACCAAAAGGCTTTCTTGATTAGTAATTTTTATCCTTCTTGGATTAGGAAACCAATCCTTACTGAATTAGGATTCAAGTCAAATCACAACAGCTTGAGGCATGTTGAGGGTTAAAGGTTAGTAAGGAGTGGAAAAGGCTGCTTGACTTGGTGCCTCCTAGCAGTTGGTGTAAAATTTTGATGGCGCGGAACAGAAGCTGCTTTGAGGGCAAAGAGAGTCCTGTTGATCATATTATATTTTTATTTCTTAGCCTGGTGTTTTTTGGGCTACATGGTGTTCCTGGGCTCTTTATATGTATATTTCTGGAAGTTAGATTTACGAGCCTAGTGTGGGTAATCTTTTGGGAGACTCGTTGTATAGGGTTGTGGTGTTGAGATTATGTGGCATAGATGTGCCTTTCGTTTCCCCCTTGTGTTTGTATATTGCATGTGGACCTGGTTTTTCCCCTTTTGGCATTTTCAACTAAATTATATCTATGCTGCTCCTTGGTAGAGGCACCTATGTGGTTCCTTAATTGCTTTTCTTCTGAAGTGAAGAACAATATCATGCAAATAAATAAAGGTATTTAGGACAATCATGTATTTGCATGGATCTATACATGTGTGTGTATTACTGAAATGAAGGACCAAGGTACATTTGTGCATTGTGTTGGAGGGAGGTATGTTAGACAAGGTTGTACAGAATGAAGAGATGCATGGCTAGGGAAAATATGCTTTTCCATATATATATTTTAATTTTTTTAAAAATCTTTCAGTTTCATATTGATACTGGTGATGCTAAATGCTTAGTATTATGTTACTTGTTTTTATGATTATATTTTTATGAGAGAATGATGAGCTGAGTGGATTAAAAAATTGAATGTAAATATTATATGATTGACTATATCGTTATTTTGTATGAAATGTATATTTTCGGTAATAGTAAACCTGTATGCAGTAGTACAAGATGATAAGATAGTATTATTACTACTTACTAGTACTCTTTTCATAATTATGGTTGCATTTTTTATTGCGTACATAACATCTGATTGAGTGCATTTGATTGTATATGCAGGATGAAGTCAAGCTTATGGTTGGACGGTTTCTTGAATATGTTGTTGCTAATCATCAAATCAATAACGAATCAGCAAGTATATTGCATGCATTCCTTATATCTCTGGTTAGAATCTCTCTATCATATAATACTTTCCAGAGTCTCATATGCTGAATTATATATAATCAAAAGTTTTCTTTAGTTTGTTTCAAATATTTTTTTTATTGTTCACTTATTTTTTTTTTCTTATTTTTTTCTCTTTCCATTTTTCTTTTTGGTATTGTTTATCGGAAATCTGTCATTTGTATTTTATTGTATTGTATGCTTTTATCAAAATTTGATGATTATTCAATCCTTTGTACTGCTTCTGTTTCAGTGTTGGAGTGCAGCTTCACTTTTAAAACAAAATATTGATAAGAAAGAATCTCTTTCCCTTGCAAAGCATCATTTGAATTTCAGTTGTAACGAAGAAGAGGCAGATTGTCTTTATTCGGTTTTGCGGAAGTTGAAGAAAACATTTAAAGAGAGTATCCTTGAATCAGATTTTTCAAAAGATTCAATATCAATTGCTGAAGATGTTATGAAAGGACCACTAAGTGAAAGGGTATCACAGTCGGCGTCATTTAACATTCAAAATGAGCTGGGCCTTTTGCTGCAGGTGCCAAATGACGTTTTGCAGCCCAAGAATGCACAAAATGATAAAACAGATGAGGAAGATACACAAATGGGTTTCAAACGAATCCAGAGAAAATGCAAAAAGCGAATAGCTAAGTTCCTTCAGAAACAACAAGAGGAAACCGAAGAGTTCCACAGAGATTGGGAGAAGAGGAGAGCTGAATTTGACAACAAGTACAGAGTGGAGTCTGCTATTACTTGTGAGATGTATAGTCATATACCATTGAGAATGGATAAGCTAAAGGTACTAAATAGTAAGCATGCAAAGAAAATGGAAGAACATGCACGTCTAAAGGAGACAGCCCTTAAACAACTTGGGGCAAAGCAGAATGATGAGAGAAATAAGATAGCTTGTTGGTTGAAATCAGCAAGATTTTCTGCTATTGAAGATAGAGGCCAGGATGAGCTGACCTTGCATGGATCTGAATTTGAGAGTCAGGTGGAATACTCTCAGGCTAGTGAACATAGGTCTCACACCATCTCTGAGAATGATGCAACTTTTTCTAGTCACCTTATAGAAGAACGAAGTCTTGATGGAATTGCGGATAACAGGCATGTAAATGGGATAATGCCAGCTGATACTTGTATGACTGTTCCAAACTGGGTTGTAGGATGTAACAGTCATAATGAAACTGTAGGTACAGCAGTGAATCCAAATTTTAAGATTGATGTGTTGGAGAATGTGATGTCAGTTGCTAGAAGTCAGCGGCCTAATGGAATATGCAGCTCCGTTATTGTTTCTGAAGATAATGTTTCTACAAGTCAGTGTCACTCAGGTAAACAGATTGCTGACGGAATTCTATTAAGTGGGCCAGGTGAAATGGCTCCACCAGAACTACCAGAAAGCATTGCTGAGGAAGTGATGGGCATGGTTGACTCTGTAGAAATAGGAACTCCAGGTGTAGTGTCCAATGGAGAGATTGATAGAAGAGATGCAGTCTGCTCTGATACACCAAATGTTGTGGAAAACCATTCTCAGAATGGTGAAGCCAACAGCTCCATCAGTGGCGACTCCCCTTCCACAGAGCTGTCATTGTTAAAACTACCTTTCGGTCTGCCAGCACCATCTCCAGCTTGTGATAGTTCTTTATCACAGAATCTGGTATTTAATTTTCTGATGTCAATCAATCTTTGAATTATGTATACTTTTAATCTTTCAAGATAGTTTCGTGCAGATGTTCTAAGTATAATTTTAATTCTTCACATAGTAATTTTATAGTACTTTTTCAAAATGAGATTATAATGTTTAATGGAATATCTATGTTTAGTTTGGATTTACTTCTAGGACTCCAAAGGACTATTGTGCCACTAATTAAACATCCTGAAAATCGCTATCTGTTTTTTTTTCCTTTCCGTGGTGTTGTAACAATATGATTGCTCACTTGTTTTAAATTACATTTTCCTTCAGATATTTGTTTAAATTAAATCAAAAGGCAAGTGATTCACCTGTACATTCCTATTTTCAATATCCTGTGATGACAGGTACTTCCACATGAATGTTCTCAAACACCTTTATCTAGTAATATCCGAGATGAAGGTCTACGAGTTGAAATCCCATCTTTGCACCCTGTTGATACTGAACAAATTGATCAATCTAATCATGATTCACCATTAGCGGTGCCTGTTGAGCATTTTGAACCACCTCTTGAGCATATTGAGCAACCGCAACTGTCTACCAATTCACCTTTAGATCACAATCAACCTGATGTACCTCCAGCTAGGGGATCTGGTGATGGAACTGTTACTGGAGGGCACACTACCAAAAGTGCTGAGGTATCTTTCCAGTTGTTAGAGGTCCCATCAGAGCTTTCAGATCGAGCTGTTTCATTACCTGTGGCAAATGTGGATCTGCGTCCACCAATTGATGATGTGGAAATACCTCTTGCGCACAATCAGCGTGATTTACGATCAGCTGATAGAAATGATCATCAAACAAGTGGTGATTTAAATTCATCTTTCCATAATGATGAGGCTCCGTCACAAGTGGTTGAGCATACAGCAGAGCTGCCAAATCCAGTTATTCCACATGTTGGAGCGAATGTGGAACTTTATCCTCCTATTCAATCTACAGGAATACCCCTTCCACAAAATCAGCGCGATGTTCCATCCGCTAGTAGACTTGATTTTCAACCTAGTTGTGAGGCTTTGCCAGACGTTGAGGGAACAGCTGAGCTTCCCAATCAAGTTATTTTTCATACAGGAGTAAATGTGTCTCCTATTCAAGGATTTAACAACCATTTATTGCATTTTGAACACCAAGTGCCCTCACGGATTCCGAGTTTAGCTTCATACGGTGACCCACTTCAGAACGAATTAGAGAGGATTGGTAAAGAAACCGAACAAGCTATCAAGGTCCATGAAGATATGGTCAGTGCTTACTTAGCTTTCTCTGAATCACTTGCTAGTTACTAATGATTAGTGTTACTTTTTCTCTATCTCACCTGTTATTGCCTTTTCTTCAACCAGAAGCTTGGGCTGAAATCCGAGTTGGAGGAAATTATTGCTAAACTTTGTAGGGAATATGAAGCTAAACTTAAGGATGCTGAGTCTGCGTTTCTACTGAAGAAGAACGAACTTGATGTAAATCACAACAAAGTCCTCATGAATAAGATACTGGCCGATGCTTTCAGGTCCAAGTGCCTAGATATTGGACCTTCTAGGCCAATGGCAATGCAGCAAGGTATGCAATTTCTTGAAGAAGTCATTTTTAAGCAATAATCTTTTACCTCTTTGTCCTGGGGATATCATTGTCAAAATAATAAGTCCCAAAAATTAGACACCATTTGTTTAGCTTAATTTCTTATTTGTAAGCTATAGCTTTGGGGGGCTTTCATGTGCATAGGATTGCTTATATCAAATTATGAATTTACTTTTTCTTCAAATTTAGGGAATGCTTTTAATATCATCAATCCACATGAAAGAAAACATCACCTTGACCGATGAATTTCAGATGTGATATTGTACTCTTCTATACATTATTTGTGTCTTAGATGCTGCTGGTAATAAAAAAGAACTATTTTCATTATTTCTTGTGCTAGGCAACTTTCAGTATAATACTTGTAGGAAACTTCTTTCACTTGGCGGACACTTGGAGACCCTAAATTATTGTGGCCTATGCTTTTGTGAGATGATGATCAGTTACTAACCTGTGTGATGTTTGAGGCAAGCTTACATACAGTGTTGGGGTTTTCTAGTTCTACAAACCTTTGGAGCTCTTGAAGCCCAACACAAATACTAAGAAATAACCATGGATTAACTTGCTCATTTAGTAAAACATAAAGAGTCACCGTGTTCATTTACTTGGGACATTTTGTTTCACGGTAGTTTGCCCAATTAAATACCCTAAAGCTTAGATGCTAAAAATAAGATATGGGGATGCTCGAGCTATTCACTCACCTATTAGAAAATTAATTTGTAATCAGCAAAGTAAAGAAAGCCAAAGAATATCTTGAGAGAAGAACTCAAGAAAGCATGTTTGTTATATTTTTACACTTTGCTGAATGTGTGTGGAAAATTTTGTAAATTGGTCATGCATGAAGGTTCTTTTGTTTACTTCTCTTGCAGGTGTGCCTCCTGGTTTCGTGCAACATCTAAATCAATCACCATTGCACCCTACACCTAGATCCTCTCCCACCACTGTTTCATCTCCGGTTGGCCAATCTGCAGCCATCCAACAGAATACAGCACCATTATTGCAGCCTGGATCGAGGCTTTCCCCTGTCACTGTTTCAATTTCGACTGGCCAGCCTGCAGCCAACCTTCATAATATGGCACCACAATTACAGCCTGTACCGATGGTTTCACCCGTCTTTGTGTCATCTTCAGGTGGCTTACCAGCATCCAGCCAGCAGACTGCTACTCCACCATTGCAGCCTGCTTCCAGGCTTTACCCCGTCACTGTTTCATCTTCGACCGGCCAACCTGCAGTTAGCCAGCAAAATATTGCACTGCAGTTGCAGCCTACACCAAGGGTTTCTCCTATATCTGTTTCATCTTCGGCTCGCCAACCTGCAGCCAGCCGGCAGAATACAGCAGTGCAGTTGCAGCCTGCACCTAGGGTTTCCCCTATATCTGTTTCATCTTCGGCTGGCCAACCTGCAGCCAGCCAGCAGAGTACAGCGCCACCTCTACAAATTGTTCACCAATCGGCAGCTCTTTTCTCAAGCACTTCAACCAGACCACCTCAGATCAACCCCATCACCCCTTTGACAGGAAATCTCCGAGTTGGTAGCGAAATTCGTGCCCCTGCCCCACATTTGCAACCTTTTAGATCTGCATCAGCACCAGCTATAAATTTTACATCTCTTCCACGTGTGATGCCAAGTCATCTGACCCCAACTAGCCTGCCTACAACGTCTCACTCACTCCCGCAAGCTCCACCCTGTCCCCGAGCAGCACCAGTATCATTAAATTACTCTGGCAGCGTTTATGATAGATCACCCCAGTCTAATACTGCAAGTGGTTTGTCGGTGCCTGGGTTGTCATCTCCTATTAACTCATCTCCATCTTGTTTGGACTTGATTACAGACATTCATAACCAACACGGCGCACAGAGACCTAACGATTTTCCACCTCTGCCAGATTTGGGTTCAAAATTAGATTCACTGGACTTGTCTGTATTTGAAAATGGGGTTAGCATGCGAGTTAGCTCACCCCCCGCAGCTGTAACAACTAGTGTTGTTTGTTTATCTGATGATGATTAATTTCAATATTTCAGGAAGAACTGTTAATTATTATAGCTTAGCGCCAGCTAGTTTAGCTTTGTACGAATCTTCGGGAGGGCCTTGAACCAGGTGTCTTGGTGAGGGCTTTGTGTATTGAACATAGAGACCAATGTCTCTCTTTGGTTGACTTTTGTATAAAAAGAAACTTGCTGCTGTATAGAAGCTGCTTTGATGTTCTAACTTATGACAACGAGTTCATTGTTTCTTCATTTTCTTCCTGATTATTTTCTTATTGATTTGAAAAGAACACCTTTTAACATCTCAATAAGTTTTATCTGAAATTCATATGAAAAACTGAGTAAATCAGGTAAGTGGAGCTATGCTTGCATTGATACGATGTACATTTAGAAATTATAGAACTGTATGAACTAAATCATTTGATGCACAAACAAAGAACAATACAAAGGGGACGAGGCAGATGACTTGAAATGAACCAACTTGATCTCAAAATACAAGGCCAAAATCCCGTCATTATACTATTACACAGGTCTGATAGAAATATATATAGCAACAAATGTGAACAATGCCTGTCCAATATGGCTAACAAATGGGAAGAGGGGCACCATCCCAATCCTTGAGACATTGAAGTAGTGGATCAATAATCTTCCCATCACAAATTGCAGTAAACACTTTATCAAATTCCTCTCCTGGTGATCTAATCTTTTCCCCCGTCAAATACTCTCCTCCCAAATCGTCCCTCACAAATTTGTATAGTGGGTAAGATCTGCACTCCCTAATCCTGTTTGGTATCTGCAAATTTCCATTCTCAAATGCACTTCTCGCGCTCTCAACTTCTTTCGGCAAAAGAGTCTTTAGTTCCTCCTCAAATGATCCAATCTTTAGGAAAATGGAAGTCCCCAAAGTCTTTGAATCCTCACTGTTGATCAGTGCATGATCAACAAGGACTTGCCGGAGCTTTTGCATTAACGGATATTTAGCACTGCAGGGATCATCGATGTATGCAAAAACGTGCTCGCGATCAACCACTTTTAGCAAGTCCTTTTCGCAGAATCTTGAAGGATGGAGCTCCCCATTGAGACCCATGATTAGAACTTTCTTAGCTACTTGGCTCACTGTGTTCTTCACAGTGTTCTTCATATTCTCCTCCAAGTACCTTAAATCGATAGCTTGACAAAGTGCAACCAAATATGTAGATGACATAAGCTTCAATATATCAACTGCTTCAGCTGTTTTTCGTGAAGATATCAACCCCAAAGAATTCACATCTTGGTTATGTTGCTCAGCACTTTGCACATGATTTGTAACCGGATTAGCAAGAAACTGGAGCTCAGAGCAGTATGCTGCCATTGCTATTTCCGCGCCCTTAAATCCATAATCCAAGCTTGGATTTCGCCCCCCGGATAAATTTGAAGGCAACCCATTATTGTAGAAATCATTAACTAGCTCTGAGAATTGAGCAAACATGAGTTTCCCAATTGCAGCTATAGCTAATCTAGTGTTGTCCATGGAAACACCAATTGGGGTGCCCTGAAAATTCCCACCATGCAAGGCTTTGTTCCTGGACACATCGATCAAAGGGTTATCGTTTACTGAATTAATTTCACGTTCAATGGACTTTGTGGATGCCCTTATGACCTCAATCTGGGGACCTAGCCATTGTGGTGAAGTCCGAAGAGCATAACGGTCTTGCTTAGGCTTTTGAAGAGGGTCCATTTCATGTAACTTTTTAGCTGCCTTAACATAAGAACTCCCATCTAAAATATGTTCCATTATAGCTGCAGCTTCAATCTGACCAGGATGATGCTTCAATTTATGTGTCAAATGATCCGTAAACTCGGGTTTTCCCTGCATAACTTCAGCAAAAACTGCTGATAAAACTTCTGCTAAAAGGGCTAGTACATTAGTCTCAAAAAGGACCATAGAGGCTAGCCCAGAGCCCACAGCTGTCCCATTAACTAGTGCAAGTCCTTCCTTGGGCTGCAACTCAAAGAATCCGCCCTCGATCCCCGCGAGGTGAAACGCTTTCCGAGGATCAAGGGATTCTCCGGTCGGCCCCACACACTTCGAGTTGGGCCGGCCGGTAAGTAGTCCTGCAATGTATGATAAAGGGACGAGATCTCCCGAGGCGGTGATTGTGCCACGGAGTGGCAAACATGGAGTAATGTTGTGATTTAGAAGCTTTGTGATGGCTTCTAGTATCTCAAATCTAATGCCTGAATATCCCTGCAGGAGAGTGTTGATTCTTACTAGCATTGCAGCTCTTGTTGCAGAATGAGGCAATGTGTGGCTTGACTCTGTTCCATTGCCAAAAATTCCAGCATTCAAGAATCTGTGTAGAACAAGATGTTGCAAGTACATTAGTTCAATAATATATACTAGCAACTTTTGGGAATTTATTAGTAATTAGGATAGACAACAAAGTTAGACTTTTGACTAAAAGAAACAACAATTACTAGTTTACTACATTACATTTCATCTGTGCTAATAGTACTTGTTCAAATCTATAACCAACTTGTCAAAATCAAAATCTAATTCCATCATGGTGGGGTGGCTAAAATTTTATAAAAGTTAATTCCACTTCGATTATTAAATGAACTTATTAGAGTGTGCTAACGGATAATGTAGCAAGAAACACTACGGGTAAAATAGAGTGTGTTTATTAAGGCAATTGATATTATTGGGTTAGGATCCCCTCCATTCAGGTACGGATCCCGCTTTCAAGTCGTCAAATTTATAATAAATAAATTCTAGTAAAAAAATAAAAATATAGTTAAATAAATTATAAAACTAAATACCAAAATATTATTTATAGTAACATGTTTTGAGACATCATTAATTTAAATTGTTATATAATAGTCTCATTTTTATTAATTACAAAAATCCACAAGCATTTACAAAAAATTGCAATTAATTACAAAAAAACTTAAAAGTAGTTGCAAAATTTGTGAAATTATAAATAAAAAAAATGCAACATATCGAATTTTCTCTAAAATCAAACTAGTGGGAAGAATTAGGTCAAATCGCTAGACGAGAAACGAAGAGATAAAAATTATTGTAGTGACAAAGGTAGTATATGATATGAACTTTGAAGAATTTAATATTACTTTCATTCCAAAATTTGATATACATTTTGACTTTTTAAAGTCAATTTACGAAATCTTAAAGCTCAAAAATTGATATAAGTATTCGTTCAAGTTTTGAAAACAACAAAGACAATACTCCCTCCGTTCCTTAATATAGGTCGTTTTAGAGAAATATTTTTGTTCCTAAATATAAATCGTTTGAGAATTTCAAATAAGCATTAATTGCTTAGTTTTCAATATTACCCTAAGTAATAAATATAACTTTGGTTCTTTCACTATTTTTTGCCCAATAAATAACACTCTCTTTTTCCAATACAAGGACAATATAGACAATTGATAGTATATTTAATGTTTTACAATCATTTCCTTAATACTTGTGCACAACTCTAAAACGACCTATATTAATGAACGAAGAGAGTACTTCCTCCGTACCGTATTAAATGTCCTAATCTCCCTTTTAAGATGTTCCACAATAAATGTCCTATTTCTATATTAGTAATTATTTTTATATTCTTTATTCAATTATACCCTCATAATCTTTTTAGTCACCTTTTGTTAGAAACTTAAGATATGATAAAAAATTTAAAGTGATGTATTATTATACCACTTTCTCTCTCATATTATCATTATAACATCTTTTCTATTTAATGTGAAAATAACAACAAAAATAATAAAGTATAGCTAGAAATTAATACCAACAAAGGTAGACTATTTGCATGCATGGAGATATGCATGTAATTAGTGAGTGGGTTTGGAGAGAAAAATATACTTATTGGAATGTGTTAATAACAGTAAAAATGATCTAGAAAATTGATTCATGTGGGAACTAGCAAGAAATAATTAATGTTGGGTCATAAAAAAATGAATAAATATTTCGATTAAAACATAATTTAGAAGGGTAATTTAAGTAAAAAAAATATTATTAATTAACGTGTCAAAACTAATTAGAATGTTTAATACGGGATGAGGGAGTAATTATTATTGCTTTATAATTAGTTTACAATTGTTATATTTATTGTATTAAAACTAAATAATTTCATATAAATTTTGAAATTTAAGATTTCACGAATTTTCTTTAAAAATCAAATATATCGCTATTTTTGGAACGGAGTACTATTTTTTAATCTAAACTTTAAATTTTTTATTAAACACCCTAAAATTTTATTCTTTCTTTTTGACCCCAAAAAATTTAGTGGGGTCAATAATTAGCCCCTGCCCCAAAGTTAAATCCGTCCTTGCCTCCATTACATCTATCCTTCAATTTTTTTTAATACATATTTAGAAACACTAATATTATATTAAGTGACACTTTTAGTGACATAATTGTTTGCGACAAATTTTATTGTGTCGCTAATTGTACTTGTATTGAATTTTATTTTGTAGTTAAATATAATATTTATGTCTCTAATTGTGTATTGGAGGGAAATTAGAGAATGTGTGTGTAATGAAAGGAATCCCAATCTAATATTGTTAGAATAAAAATAATATTATCTTAATAAATAAATATATAATAATAATAATAAAAAAATATGTTAAATATATAGTTGATCTGATAATTTTGAGTGTTTCTACACAGACCGAATTATTGGACATTTTGATTATTTATTTTTTTTGCTTGTGACTCCTAAAAAATGTATACTATTTATTTCAATAAGAATTTTTACAAAATATAGTGTTTTAGGTATAATTTGGAGACATACAAAAATAAGATTATACAGTCTATACAACCCTGTTTTTGTATATGTATTTAAATCACACCTAAAACACTATATATTTTGTAAAAATTCCTATTAGAATAAATAGTATATATTTTTTGAGTCACAAGCAAAAAAAATAATTAAAAATGTCCAATATTCATGTCTAATAAAAATGTCTGTCAAGACTTGTTCGATAATTTTACATCCTTAGTAAAAAATCAAGGACTTATTTCGGAGTAAATATTTACTACATTCGTTCCTTAATATAAGTCGTTTTAGAGAAATATTTTTGTTCTTTAATATAAGTCGTTTGAGAATTTCAAGTAACCATTAATTGCTTAGTTTTTAATATTACCCGAAGTATTAAATATAACTTTGGTTCTCTTACTATTTTCTGTCTAATAAATAATAATTTTTTTTTTAATATAATGACAATATAGATAATTGATAATATAATTAATGTTATATAATTATTTTTTTTAATATTTATGCATAACTCTAAAATATTAAAGAAATGAGGGAATAATAAGTAGGTGATAAAATCATTACTACTATAGCAGACATACTATTAAAGGAGATTAAATGATGGTCCAGAAAAAAAGATGAGCACCGAATCTGACCAAATATCTACTAGTAGGCTCTAGAAGTAGCAGACACAATCAACAGTCCGTCGTACGTAAAAACTTTAATACTCCATTTGACCTCCACCTACTACGCCAATTATGGAACCCCCCATCTTGTTCTTGTTGCCAAGAGTCCTTCTGTACGGAACATTTTATTGGACCGAAAAATTAGATATTTTTAATTATTATTTTTTTATAACTCTCAAAAAATATATAATAATATTTATTCTAATTAAAATTTTTATATAATGTATTACAAAAACAGAATTATATAAACTGTACAATTCTATTCTTATATATGTATTCAAATTATACCTAAAACGTTTTATTATGTAAAAATTTAAGTTATAATAAATACTATATATTTTTTGAAAATCACTTAAAAAACAAAAAAAATAAAATATTCAATTTTTCGGTTCAATAAAAAGATCCGCCTAAACTTATTATAAAATCAAACACTAAAAATTTGTTTCATATTAATAATAATGCAATTTAACCCTAATAGGTGATGTATAATTTTAAATACGTTCATAAGTATTAAAAAAAAATAATTATATAATATTAATTATTTATATTATTTTGTATTAAAAAATATTATTTATTAGACTAAAAATAATAAAAGAATTATAATTATATTTAATATTTAAAGTAATATTAAAATTTTAAAATTTTTCAAACGACTTATATTAAGGGATAAAAAATTTCTCTGAAACAATAATATATGTGATATAACTAGATCAAAATATCAACATAAAATTTAAAATAACGATAGGAGTCTCTTTTATAACTACAAGTTAGAATCTATATAACCCGCAATAAAAGATAGAATTAATTAGACGTTGTAAATTAAAAATAAGGTTATTTTTATATTCCTTGAATTGCAATAGTCCTTTAATGAAAAAAATTAAATCGTAATAATATAAGTTCAACATTACAATCGAAAGAAATATTGAAACCACGTGACTTCACAAAATCTCACCTACCCACAATTTGAAAATTAAAAGTAGAAGAAATGGGGTAAAAAAATTTTAAATTATTTTTAGTGGACAAATAAAATTATATAAAATGATAAGTTTTTTTTTTAATATTAAAAGACTCCATTAAATAACATAATTATATTTTATTTTATATACTTTATCTCATTTTTTTGAATATAAAAAAATTACACTTTTAAAAACGGAAACGGAGTGAATATAAGATTATTAGTTATTCAATTTTCGAAGAATAGACTTGAAGTAGTAAATTTAAAATTTAAAATATAATTTAAATTTTTTTGATATTTTCATTAAACTCTTTATCTGAATAATAAGTGAGTCTTACTTTCATATGAATGAACTAGTTTTGTGAAAATATTTTTCTTTCCTTTTGAAAATAGTAATTCTCTGCTTTAAAAACCATTTCAAAGTTTGTACTATCTTTTAGTTTGAAGGAATATTAGAGGTTGTTCGTCAACTACTTATAAGTTGTTAAATCAACTTATAAATTAATTTATATTAATTAAGTATTTGTGTGTGGCTTATTTTATAACTTATAAATTTACTTATAAGTCATTTATTGCTTTTCAAAAAATGATTTAAAAATTATTTTAAAATAAATAAGTTTGACCAAATATAATAACTTTTTTGTCTTTATTTTAGTTATCTTTACAATTTAATTATTTTAACTTATAAATCATTTTAGCCAAATACTTTTACATATTATTTTAATTTATAAATAAAAATAATATCAAATATTTTTATTTATAAATTATAACTTAAAATGACTTAAAAGTAATTTTAAATTTTAATTTAAAAGTCATTTTAAAATAAAATAAGTCAT
Source organism: Panax ginseng (assembly GCA_020205605.1). NCBI lineage: Eukaryota > Viridiplantae > Streptophyta > Magnoliopsida > Apiales > Araliaceae > Panax > Panax ginseng. The sequence goes on along the minus strand of CM035131.1, from coordinate 12,832,584 downwards.
TGGCAAACATGCCCAGTAATCTTCTACGAGTGGTCAAAAAGGACAAAATATTTAAAGGAAATATGTGTCTCAAAGAGATGGTACGTGTCTAAGTACCATCTCAAAGAGATGGTACGTATTTTTCTGACCACTCGTAGAAGATTACTGAGTATGTTCCCAATGACTTATTTTAAAGAGATGGTACTTTAAAGGAAATATGTGTCTCAAAGAGTTCGTACGTGTCTAAGTCAGAATTTTTAAGTGAATAAATTTATATAATCATCGCGCTAGACTAAACTTAGATAACGGAGTACATTTTAGAAAATTGATATTTGTATATTATATTTTAATATTTTTATACATAAAATTCACATATTAATTATGTGGAAATTAATTTCTTATATTTTACTCGCTCCGTTTCCATAAAAATGTAAAAATAATATATTTTATACATTTAAAATATATAAAAAAGACACGGATCTCGTTTAAATACACAGATAAAAAAAATTATTTTTAATGTTAATAGATCCTACTTACGTATTCTTTTAAAGATAATTTATTATTTATAAATATTTTATATAAAGTTGTGTACAAGTACTTTTAAATTATTTAAATATTTTGGGAAATGAAAGGAATATTAATTTAAAATATTTTCTTAATTTTAGTACATCTCATTATAGGGGTGAGCTAGTATGGTGCGGTTTGAAATCCAAACTGTACATAAAATCGCTTAGATGTAGTTTGACAAATTCAAAACCGTACATGAAATCGCTTGAGTTTGGTGCGGTGCGGTTTTGAATCGTGCAACACGATTTCATTTGGTGCGGTTTCGGTTCTATAATCAATTGAAACAACAAAATTTTATGCAATTTAAATTAACAATTTAGCGCATCATACAATATTAAAGTTATAAAATAGATCAAAGGAAAGGTACCGAAGTTTTTATCCCTCGTTCTACACATTCTAAAAGAAAAAACAAACAACAAGAAATTAAGAATATTCAGTACTACTTCATCCAACACTCAAAGTCAAAAGCACGCTGATAACTCAAGAGGGTTGTATCATGATTTGTCTAATTCCAATAACTTCAATTCTTTTAACCATAAAATACATATATATGCTCAAGCAGTGTGTTGTTCAATAATTTTTTACAAATAAGGAATAATTGTATGAGATTTGTATGGTGATAGTGATCATGTAAATTGATACCATGCAAATTTAGAATTAGTAGCTTAATTTTGATGGGATGGAATAATTGAAACATCTTTCTTCTAATAGGATTGTATAATTAATTAATTTTTATGGTGCAGTTTGGTTTCGATTTTATGCGTGCGATTTTAGCTAGTAACCAAATTAAAATCGTAAATTTGATTTTTCAACCCACCCATATTAGTCACATACGTCGGAACTATTAGTACGATTTTAATTGAAACAATTTATGCTATTTCAATTCTAATTTGATTCTTTACTCAACCCTATCTCATTATATAATCTCTCCGCTCAAAATAATGACTCCTCAAGAATTCACAATTTATAAGTCAATTGTATTAAAATTGTTACTACTAATATAGAGAATATGTATATAGGTATATAGATAAATTAATTAAAGACAACTTCAAATCGTTATATAATGACTTTTTTCAGAAGTGAACGAGTTAGATAAATATATTTTGGAAATTGATATTTTTACATAATTTTTTGATATTTTCATATGAAAATTATTTGTATAGATGTATAACGACAATAAAAATGTCACTTTAAAATCTATTGCGACGATTTTCATATGAAAATATTAAAAAATCATATAAAAATATTAATTTTCTATATTTTTCACATGCCATCAAAAACTACCACTACCACATATATATTCTAATCCAAGAATGAAAAAAAAAATAGACAAATAATTTGGGATGGAAGAAATAAGACATAACTTTTCCATTAATTTCAGTACTACCCTTTGCACGTCATCAAGGTGTCGGTATCTTTTTAAGTTGTGATGAAAATGATAACTGTTTCCTTAATTTGATTGTTATTGTTAAGTACTACTACTTAGTAAGTAACATAGTTCAATTTCCCAAAAAAGAAAAAATACCAGTCCAATTTAATTAGTAATACTTTAACCGTTCCATCAAATATATAGTCTTATTTATGAATTTTCTTTTTTCATATATAATTAAATTTAAACATAATAATTGTTTAATTTAATTTAAAAGTAGTAATTAGATACTCTAATTAATTTTCATGTATAGAATCTAATTCTCACCTAATAAGCTCCTTTTGTAGAGCAGCTCCTTGTTTTGTCCTCCTATGAGATGTTGCGCCAAATCCTGTCGTGACCCCATAACTATCCGTCCCTTTATTCATGCTCTCCATTACCCACTCAATACTTGCCTTCACCCCACTCCTAGCCCCCTCACACAACTCCACCACCACTCCTCCGCCCCCGGCCGCCGCCGCCGCCACCTGCGCCACCGTCAGGCTCTCGCCACCCAGCCGGACCACCGGCTTCCGAAACTCCCCCACCATCCTCTTCACCTCATCCACGTGACTCCCCCTCAACGAATCCGCGGCCAATCCCCAATTCAGTGGATCTTTTGGACACAAACTCTCCATGAAAACATGCCCATTCCCATTCCCATTCCCATTCCCATTCCCATTCCCATTCTGGTGTGGCAACTCCATACAATTAACAACACACAAGCTGAATAGTATAATATATTAAATAATGGGGTTTTTGGAGGAGATCGAGAGAGAAAATTATTATGTGCAAAAAGAGAAGTAGGAATAAAAGTGAATGGTGAGGGGGAAGGTGGTTGGCTCACCAGTATATGAGGTAGAGTGTTTAAATAGAGGGTTGCTGGCTACGTCTCTTTGTTAGCAAAGAGTGTTGGGTGGGAAGCTGGGGGTGTTGGTTGGAATCGTGTCGTGGCCGTTTGATCTTTCTTTGGATCGGATGGATGAAGAAGGATACACGTGGCTGAGGGATACAATGAGAGATGCATGAGGAGAGGAGAGGAGAGGAGAGAAGAGATAAGGACGGATTTACCCCCCTCCAAAAATCACCATTCGGTGTGCCTGGTGGTTGCGGTGTGTGGTGTGCGTATAGACGTATAGCCATATCCTAACATATGTAGTACATACTTGATACTTGACTACTTGTACAAAAATTTTTATTTAACAAATTACAAATAATAAGAATATGAGTATTATATTATATTTACTTTAAAATAAATAAATAAATAGCTAATAGCCAGTAGCCATTTTTTGGTTAGGAGTTTTTCATATATAAAATGATTTTGAAAGCAGGTTCTCCCTCCCTACATGGCTGGCTAGCTAGCTAGCCACATTAATGAATGATGAATCCTTCCTACCCAGCTCTAAAAATATCATATTATTTTCATTTTTCAATTTTTTATTTTTATTTCAAATACTTAAAAATAAAACTTACATATAATTATATTTTATTCAACAAAAACGACATTTTAACGAGACGGAGGTATTAGTAATACTTTTGGCGGCAAAATTTGCATGGCATCAGAATTATTCTCATTATTCCAACAAAAAATTATATTTGTAAATTTATCTCCAATTTAAAAACGGACAATATATATATATATATATATATATATATATATATATATTTAAAATTAATTTTGAAACAGAAGGATAATTTACATATAATGTCGGCGCTCGTGCTTGGTCTCTTTGGTCTGACTATTTTCTTTAAGTTTAAAAGTTTTCATATTTTATCCTATAATTTAAATTATATTTTTATTTCATCCTCAAAATTAAAATCATAAATCTTAAAATTTTTTACAAACAAAATATGAATTACACAAGAAATACACATGTCCCGGCCGGCCCCTAGTATATATAATAGGGCATGAATGCATAATTTGTTGGTTGTTTGGATATATACAAATATGTTTAACCACTGCTGAAAAGTTTAATCGCTCTCCTTTGTATTATCAAAGCTTGGATTTATTTTTGCTTTAGCCATTTTAATTATGAGCTTAATTAGTTCATGATTTGAAAGTTATAATAGGGTGGGTTGTAATTTGTAAGGCTTTTTTATTTTATTCTTAAATATGCATTTAATCAGTGTACCCTGCAAAAATTCATGAATTCCTTTTAAATTTTGATTTTCCAAAAATAAAATATTATTGACTTTACTTTTAAAAAAAGTTGGAAATTGTTCTTCTAACCATAATTTATCCAATCCTTATTAGTATCTTGTAATGAATTTCACGCACACTTTCAAATTTTGATAATCCAATAGAATTAATTAATAGTTTTACTTTTAAAAATATTAGTTGTTATTGCCACTCTTCTTAATACACACGTGCATGAGCACTTGAAAAGATATTGACCACAATTGAAATTTGTGGGAGGTGATTTTCGAAAAAAAATTAGTGTCAACTTTCATGTCCAATAATTACCCTACCCTAAAAAAAATATAAGTATATAAAACAAAACAAACTTTTATAGGCAATGACGGTGACGTGCCAAATAATACAAAGCCCCTATAGCACATTTATCACGCAAAACACAAGACAATATATATATATATGGAAGCGGATCAATGACATTAAGTTTTTTATATAATTTTTTGACTCTTGAATTTAAACATTCTTAATGGCTAAGATTAAAATTTTTTATAATTTAAAATTAAATAAAATAAAAAAAAATCATCTTTGATTAAAAAATTGTGTAAATCTATATCTATATAATAAAACAGGACCATTTTTGAATTTATCAGCACTTAACATTTGAGAAACCACAACAAAGGCCCAGATTTAATCTCAAATCTTCTGACTTATTCCAACGGTTCACATCTCATCTCACAAACAAAAGATCCCGCCCAAATAAACTATCTGTTGTTCTCCCTATTTCACTCTCATACTACTACCTCTTCACATCCCTTTCTCTCTCATCGTAATCTCTTCCTCTTCCTCTTCCTCTTCCTCTTCCTCTTCCTGAGGGTTAATTTGGGGTCTGTTCGATACCTTCAAAAACCCACTAATCAGAAATAAAAACAACTACACATATAACTTTTACACTAATATTTCCTCTTCCGTGACAGGTGAGAAACAAATTGATCGATATAGTTGTTCTTCAATTTCGTCTATTATTAGGTAACGTGCCTCTCTTCTCCTCTTTTGACATCAAACTATATGTGTTTTAACATTATAAATTGTCGATTGGTATTTATTTAATTGTTGTATCTCAATACTTGAAACAGATTGCTCTAATTTATATTTGGATCATTAGACCCATGATATATTTTGTAGATAATTTTCTTTCTAAGAATTTAGAATGGTGTAGACAACCTGCTTGATGAAATACTGGAAATACGGATTTTGGGTTAAACTATTACTCTTTTGTCTTCCTACTATTTTTGTTAATGAATTTATGATTACATGCTAAAGATTGCTTAAAATATTGTGGTAATGTTGGGATTTTAGAAAGAATGAGCTTAGTTGTTGTACAAATGCTTATGAACTCTGTCTATAAAAATAATGCACATATCATGTTCGATAAATTATTTCTTATAGATTCTTAAGCTCAAATCGAGCAATTAAATAGGGTCAACGATTCAAGTTGTTTTTAAAGGTTGTTTGATAAGTGAGTTCATTTTTTATTAGTTTTTATAGATATATAACGCGGTGAAAGAAGACAATATAAAGAGAAAGAGAAAGAAAAAGAGAAAAGAAGACAAAATACATAGGAAAACAAAGTACAATGGTAAAGATATTTATAGAAGAAGGTTGAAGATCGAGGACGGAACAAGAAACTGAAAAGAAGAAGGGAAGAGAAGAACCCTCAATAAAAAAGGCTAAATTTAATTTTTTGAGTTATATAAGAGAATTAAACTATTTAGGAAAGTGTTTTTTTTTCCCACAAGGATATCTTCATATGAATAATAAAGTAAGTCTCACATTTAAATGAGGGAATTTAACGAAAATAGTAAATCAATCAATGAATATACATATTAAAAACACTAATTTGCTCTAAATTTAATACGTACACCTATTTCCTTACTAACTTAATATTATGACTAGTTTAAAATTCACTAAAATTTTAAATATATACATATTACGTGTTTTAATTGTATGAATATTATCTGTGATTTCTTACTAAATTAATACTATAAGTAAATTAAAATTCGCTAAAACTTAATTAAAATATTATCATATCATGTGGATTAATAATTGTATTAGTTTATTCTTAAATTTTAATTGAGTAATGATAGTGAATTCCTTACTACATTAGTGTCATAATTAAATTAAAGTTTTGTACGAACATAAGCAAAAGAAAACGAAAGCAAGACCTACCAATAATTGATGTTCGTACACAATTTTTTATGTATAATTTGTACACACAACATTATTATTTATTCATATCTATTTAGATTTCCAATATATACGGTATGAACACAAATATACTTTTCATCAATTTACCTACACACACTCAATTAAGTAAACTTTTTTGTAATAAGTATCTTATCTGAATCTAATTAATTAATCAAATAAATTTACACTATATATACACTCGATTGCTTATCTTAATAATTGATTAAAGAATCATACGTTATATATATATTTGCACACATGCTGTTGTTGGTTATGCTCCAAAATTTATAGTTTTTTTATAGTCCCATATTATCTATTTTGAAAACATTATTTGTATATATTAGTAGCTGTTGGCTTGAGTTTAATAACTTAGTTGAGAAAATAAGGATGGGCTCGTGCACATGAGGACGGCTAAGGAATTGAGCTAGGCCAAGATTGGTTCTCAAACTTTTTCGGCTAATCCGGTGGGTCAGAAAACCTTAGTGCATGTGTGTGCGCATTACGCCCGCGCATGGGGGTGCCAATCCGGTGGATTATGCCTTGCGGCCCTAGCCACGTTTTACGCAATGTACAAATTATTATAAAGTCGTAAGATTGGTTCTCGGACTTTCGGTCAGAAAACTTTAGTGCGTGTGTGCGCGCATTACGTCCGCGTAGGGGGGGTGTCAATCCGATAGATTATGCCTTGCGTGTGCACCCAGGTAGCCTACTGATAAGCCCTAGCCACGTTTTTACGCAATGTACAAATTATTATAAAGTCGCAATAAGAATAGTGCGTGTAAATTATACGCACTATTCTTATTGCAACAAAAGTCGCAATTTTTTCAAAGGGATAAATCAATTTTTGGTACCTGTAGTCGGACACGACTTACAATTTGGTACTCGAAGTGAAAAAAATTACAAACTGGTGATTGTACTCAAAAAATATTACACTCCGTTAAACATTAGGGACACGACTTATCGAAGTGAAAAAAAGTTACAAACTGGTGATTGTACTCGAAAAATGTTACACTCCGTTAAACAGTAGGGTTTTATCTTTATTCTGTTTGAAAATTAGGATTCTCTTCTTCTGTCCTTCTTATTCTCTCATTCTTCTTGTCTCGATTCTTCATTGAGTATTGGTTCCCATATATTTATTAAAGGGTTTTCAGTGTTTAATTGAAAGGATGAGCTCGTCTTGGAGTGAAATCGTAAATGAAATCGGGAAGAAGATTGTAGTTCATGCAATAAAATGAATGGATTACAACAGAAGTTCCTAAATGATGCCCTTTGTGTGAAGCAATGATGCGAATGTGGGAGGCAAGAAAGATGGAACAAAACATCGAGGATCTTCTTCGTCGACTTCGCTTATCTTTCTTTATGTTTGTCTCTCCCGTTGGATCAATTTTAACGATTATTTAAAAATTGGAAAGTCAAGCACCGATTTCAACCTTTTCGAAAGACAATCACCGGTTTGTAACTTTTTTCACTTCGGATACCAAATTGTAAGTCGTGTCCCTAATATTTAACGGAGTGTAATATTTTTCGAGTACAAACACCAGTTTGTAACTTTTTTCACTTCGAGTACTAAATTATAAGTTGTGTCCCAGTACAGGTACCAAAAATTGATTTATCCCTTTTTCCAAAAGTGCGCACTTGTTAAAAAGTCACAATGTACAAATTATTATAAAAGTCAGAATAAGAATAAATAAATCTAAATATACACTATTCTTATTGCAACAAAAGTCGCAATATTTTGTTGCATATATAATACAACAAAACTCTTGTTAAAAAGTGGTGTGTTCAGTAGTCAATTTTGTTATTTTTATTATGAACCACTAGAAAATCAAAATAATTCCTTAATTATGAATGGATGAGATGAATTTCCTTTTCGCTTTTTTTATTTTTATTTTTTATGTTCTTCTAGATTAGGCATATGAAATGTAGACTAAAATATAATTTGATCTCTAGCTTGTTAGTGTTAGATGATATGAAAGCAAGGTATTTTAACTCTTTGAAATACCAGGTACGTAAATTTCGGGGACGAAATTTCATAAGGATGGGAGATTGTAAGACCCCGAATTTTATGAAATAAAAAGTATTCAAATTTTCTTATAATTATTATTCAGTAAATAGTTAAATTGATAAAAGTTTAAAGTTAAGGGTGATATATATAATTTTTTTCAAAATACACAAGTGGTTATAAAATACTCATTGTTGTCGGGGAATATTCGTTTGGTCGTGGAATATTCTTGTTGTCGGAGAATATTCGCGACGACAGAACCATTCATGGACCCTATAATGTAATAAGCGTCGGATGAAAAAAAATGACAAGTTTGAATTTTTATAAATAATCAGGCAGTAGTTATTCACCAATTAACAATTTGTTGAAATACACGTGGTTGAAATACGATGAATCTGGCGTGGTTACTTCAAGATGCACATGGTATATTGCATGAGATTTTTGAATTATTGATTCTTATGTAAGAAGGCTTTACTCAATAATTGTTACATTAATTACTGTTCAATACTTTATTTTACTGATTCAATAATTACTACGTTGATATTTTATATTATTATTGTTTTAATAATTGTCACTGCACAATATTTCCCATTAATTATCAAATTAATAATTCATATTATTTGAATAATATTATTAGATAGCATTATTGGTAATGTCTAGAAATTTTTGTCAAGGAGAGGTTTGGTCACCTAATTGCGCGCTAGTAAGGAGAAATCCTTATCGGAAAGCCCCCTCTTTCCTGGAAATGGCCTGGTTGTCATTACTGTGATTCTGTAATATTATTTATGAATAATTAATTATTAATTTATATGATAAGGAAATATATATTTTTATATGGATATAAATGAAAGAATTAATGCTGAGGTGTTTTATTAGTATTTTGTCGAAATGAAGAACGAAATTTAGAAATTTTCAGAAAATTAGTTTATTACTTGATTTTGTAAATTCTATAACTCTTTGTGTATAATGAGTTAGGAGATGATCCATATATCAAAAGAAAGCCCTGGAAGTAAGCTAACCGTGGAAATTGGAATCACCCAAAAATTCATTGTGAATTTTTCGTGGTGACTGTTTGAATGAAACTGGTCCAAAGGACTCATAGTCCGAAAAATCAGTGTTCTTAAGCTATATTGTGTGAGTTATAATTTTTAATCTGACCGTTGGATCGTTGTGATTTTTGGATATGTTATACATATATAAGTTGAGTACATGTCCACAAATTTTGAACTGTTAATAATTAACGTATGATTTATTATGAATTTTAAGAGGTGACTGATTCAGAAATTATGTTTATAAATAATTTTTGGTGAAAAATTCTAGAATGAGTGGGCCCCACCGTTGGTTGGTGAAAAATGTGCTAAAATTTTATTTCAAAAGTGATGGTTGGGAATAGTAGCAGGTAAAACCATCAGGTAGCAGGTCAAGTCTGCTTCGGCGTTCTAATATTTTCCTATAAATAGGGTGCTGAGTTAGAATTAAAAATCACACTAGAAACATAAGTTTTCTCTCTCTATATTATCGAGCGTATTTTTGTGAGTATTTAGATACTTTGAGAGTTGTTATTCAGTGCAAGTTTCCTTCAGCGTCATATCCGATATTTCAGTCAGAAGTACTGCTCTTTTGAGGTACGGGATTTTAAGGGATTGTAAGGGATGTTATTTTCTTCTTAAATGATATTATTTTCTTCAATATCATTATGCCGAATTATTGATTTGAGTTTTATTGTGGAATTTCTACCTTTTTCATGTCGGGGTTACTATTCACGTAAACGACACTATTCACGTATACGGCACTATATTCATGTATATGGCACAATTTATGTATATGATATTATTTACGTGATACTAGATTACGTATTTAACATGTTACTATTTATGAGTTACTATTCTAGATTACTATTCACGATTTACTATTCACTTGTACTATTCACGAAAAAAAATTGGTTTATTTTTCTCACCAAATTATCGTTGATTTATGAATCTTACTTTTTGAAATTAAATGCAGTTGTTGATCATATTGTTTTTATTATCATATATAAAATTTTTATAACCCTAATGATGATATTTCTCTTTGACTTGAGTGTAAAGATGGGTAGATTATTGGTATGATCATGACTATGGGTTCTCTTTGGCCAGTAGTGCAAAGATGAATTGTTGACTGGTATGATCATGACCATTGAATTTATAATTGAATATCTTTAGCTTAAGTGCAAAGGTGAAAACCTTTTAAAACCTTTTAAAAAATTGATGAAAACCTTTTAAAACATAAAAGATAGTAGACTTTATTCTCTACTTGACTCTTTTAATGGATTGCATATTCATTGCAGCTTAAACTTGATGTCTATTGTATATTATCGCTTTAACATTGTTGAAGACTAATGATAATTTATTCAGATTATCTTAATCATAATATTTCTTCGGGCTAGTTGAGCTCACCCTTTCCTTCACCGCCTCTTCTGAAATGAGAATATAAATTTGGACGAGTCGGGGAATGGAGTGACGGTCCGCAGACGATAAGATTAGTAGTCCTCACTATTCTATAAAAAAAAGTGTGATAATAAATGTAATGAGGACTCTATTTGAGAGTGGATATTGTCTGAAGACAATATTTCGCTTAAACTCTCGCTTATGTTTCATCGTATTGTATACCTGACGCTTGTATTATTATGTTGTATTTGATTTTTGTACCATTTATTTGGCGATTCATAATGGGTGATGTATACCTATTTTTGGGGGAGTCACACCCGAGCCTCTCACCAAACTTCTCATGTGGGATGTACCGGCCGCACTCTCTCAGGGACGCCGCTCTACTCTGATTAAACTAATAGGTACCACTGTGAGGTGTTGTCCACGGTTGGGATATGAGTCACAGTTGGTATCAGAATTTAGGGATATGATCTCTGGTGGAGATCCGAGATTAGAACTAGGACGGGAGAGACGAGTAATATCCTTCGCTAGTGTGTGTCCTACCTAAGCTGAATTTTCTTACTTAAGTTGACAAATTGTGATATGTCAATTAACCTTTGTTTTGAAGCTATATTCTAGAATGATATCTGAAATACAGGAGATGAACAATGGAGAAATCAAATTGACCAGGGAGATAGAATCTAAAATGAAAGCAAGGTATTCTCAACTCTTTGAAATACCAGGTACGTAAATTTCGGGGACGAAATTTTATAAGGAGAGGAGATTGTAAGACCCCGAATTTTATGAAATAAAAAGTATTCAAATTTTCTTATAATTATTATCCAGTAAATGGTTAAATTGATAAAATTTTAAAGTTAAGGATGATATATATAAATTTTTTCAAAATACGCAAGTGGTTATAAAATACTCATTGTTGTCGGGGAATATTCGTTTGGTCGTGGAATATTCTTGTTGTCGGGGAATTAATATTTATACGACGGCAAGAGCCATTCATGGGCCCCATAATGTAATAATAAGCTTGATAAAGAAAAGCGACAAGTTTGAGTTTTTATAAATAACTACGTAGTTATTCAAGTAACAATCGTTGAAATACACGTGGTTGAAATACGAATACGCTGGCGTGGTTACTTAATAACATATGGTATTGCACAGTATTTTTGAATTATTGATTCTTATGTAAGAAGGCTCTACTCAATAATTATTACATTAATTACTGTTTAATACTTTATTTTATTGATTCAATAATTGCTACGTTGATATTTTATATTATTGTTGTTTCAATAATTGTCACTGCACAGTATTTCCCATTATCACATCAATAATTGTCATAACATTATTGGCAATGTCTAGAAAATTTCTGTCAAGGAGAGGTTTGGTCACCTAATTGCGCGCCAGTAAGGAGAAATCCTTATCGGAAAACCCCCTCTTTCCTGGGAATGGCCTGGTTGTCATTATTGTGATTCTGTAATATTATTTGTGAATAATTAATTATTAATTTATATGATAAGGAAATATATATTTTTATATAAATATAAATGAAAGAATTACTGCTGAGGTGTTTTATTAGTATTTTATCGAAATGAAGAACGAAATTTGGAAATTTTCAGAAAATTAGTTTATTACTTGATTTTGTAAATTCTATAACTCTTTGTGTATAATGATTTAGGAGATGAGCCATATATCAAAAGAAAGCCCTGGAAGTAATTTAACCGTGGAAATTGGAATCACCCAAAAATTCATTGTGGATTTTTCGTGGTGACTGTTTGAATGAAACTGGTCCAAAGGACTCATAGTCCGAAAAATCAGTGTTCTTAAGCTATATTGCGTGAGTTATAATTTTTAATCTGACCGTTGGATCGTTGTGATTTTTGGATATGTTATACATATATAAGTTGAGTACATGTCCACAAATTTTGAACCGTTAAAAATTAACGTGTTATTTGTTATGAATTTTAAGAGATGACTGATTCAGAAATTATGTTTATAAATGATTTTTGATGAAAAATTCTATAATGAATGGGCCCCACCTTTGGTTGGTGAAAAATGTGCTAAAATTTTATTTCAAAAGTGGTGGTTGAGAATAGTAGCAGGTAAAGCCATCAGGTAGCAGGTCAAGTCTGCTTTGACGTTCTAACATTTTTCTACAATAAGGTGCTGAGTTAGAATTAAAAATCACACTAGAAACATAAGTTTTCTCTCTCTATATTATCGAGCGTATTTTTGTGAGTATTTAGATACTTTGAGAGTTCTTATTCAAAGTATGTTTCCTTCAAATACATATCCGATATTTCAATCAAGATCGCTTCTTTTGAGGTACGGGATTTTAAGGGATTGTAAGGATGCTATTTTCTTCTTAAATGATATTATTTTCTTCAATATCATTATGTCGAATTATTGATATGAGTTTTATTGTGGAATTTTTACCTTTTTCATGCTCAAGTTACTTATTCACGTAAATCGACACTTATTCACGATACTGACACTATATTCATGTATATGACACTATTTACGATATATGATATTATTTACGATATACTTGATTATGTATTTAATACGAAGTTACTATTCATGAGTTACTATTCACAAGTTACTATTCACAGGTATTATTCACGATAAAATTGGTTTTTTTTTCTGACCAAATTATCGTTGATTTATGAATCTTACTCTTGAAATTAAATGCAGTTGTTTATCATATTGTTTTTATTATCATATATAAAATTTTTATAACCCTAATGATGATATTTCTCTTTGACTTGAGTGTAAAGATGGGTAGATTATTGGTATGATCATGACTATGGGTTCTCTTTAGACAGTAGTGCAAAGATGAATTGTTGACTGGTATGATCATGACCATTGAATTTATAATTGAATATCTTTAGCTTAAGTGCAAAGGTGAATTGATCAACATGGTTATAATTATTGTTTATATAAATTCTGAAATAATTATATATTTTTTTGAGATATTAATATCTTTAGCCAATAGTACAAAGATGACATGTTGTTGAATATCTTTGGCCTGTAGTGCAAAGATGAATTGTTGATGAATATCTTTGGCCCGTAGTGCTAAGATGACCTATTAGTGCAAAGATGACCTGTTGTTGAATATCTTTGGCCTGTAGTGCAAAGATAAACTGTTGATGAATATCTTTGGCCCGTAGTGCAAAGATGTCCTATGGTTGAATATCTTTGGCTTGTAGTGCAAAGATGAACTGTTGATGAATATCTTTGGCCCGTAGTGCAAAGATGACCAGTTGTTGAATATCTTTGGCCTGTAGTGCAAAGATGAAATGTTGATGAATATTTTTGACCCGTAGTGCAAAGATTAATTTATTAGTATGATTATGAACAGGAACTGTGATTTGGTATAACCATGATCTTTGATATTTCAGGTAAAGACAGGTGATGTAAATTATCTTCGTCCTGGATGAGAAGAGGAATTTAGAACTACAATTATGATTATGAGTTATACACGTAATTGTGGACAAAAACTGTTGATTGGTGTTACAGGAATAAAACATTGTTGGTGGACTTTTAACATGGAGAAGATAATAGACTTTATGGTCTATTTGACTCTTCTAATGGATTACTCGTTCACGCAACTATGGTTAAAAAGTTTTATCATCTACCATATGTTCTAAATCTCCGATTTATTATCGATGAAGGCTATTGATAATTTAATTATCTTTAGTCATGATATTCTTTATCGAGCTAGTTGTGCTTACCCTTTTGCTTCATAATTCCTTTCGTGTAATAAGAGTGTTCTTAGAATTGAAAGGGATAACGGGGGAATAATCATGGTCTATAAATTGCCGAGGTTCTCCCTAAATAGTATGAAAATAATTTTTTTTAACTTTAGATAAGTGTGTCGATTGTTGTATCGTCATTTGATATTTAATTTTGGTGAACCGAAGATAGAGTGAGGTGAACCCAACTTTGGAAGGGTGTTTTGTCACTATCATACAAGATGTCTAATGACATACAACCTCGTGTTATCATAAGATGTGGTTGTGCATATCCACTTCTTTGAGTATATCTACAAGCATTACCTATATAATCTTGGAGTTTGGTTGAAATATAATTTTCAATTGCAGATAGTGGAGATAGTTATATGTCAAGAGAAGACTCACCATTAGAAAAAACATGATAGTAATCTTCTCGTTTTTCTTTGGGGTCTATTGGGTCAACCAAGGATAATTCTGTGGGCATATGATATCTATCATAACCTAGACGTATGGTCTCCCATGTACGAAGGTTTTCTTGAGCATTTCCCAAAGATTTTAATTTCTAAAATAGTTATTGACTGTACCTTTATGTAAGGTGCCATTGTGACGTGCTATCCAAGTTGGTGTCCAGAGTCACAGTTGGTATATATTTGTATCAAAACTCACAATATATGTGTTGTTTTTTGCACGACAATTGTAGTAATAAAATTGTAGTTATTTTCTGTACTATGTATTTGATGACTCAGAATAGGTTGGATGGATTGGACCTATTTTGGGGGCGTCACAAGATGTAGATGGGCCGGGATTTTATTTTCTTACGGTATATGTAAGACCCCAACATTTATTAATAAAGATTAATTTTTTTCAAAATATATTTTTGAATATTATGACGTGGATTTGATATAATGTTATAGTTGTGGGTAGTATTTATAAATTTTGAAAAGTATTCAAGTTGTCATAAAATATTCTATTGGTCGGAGAATATTCGTTTTAACAGGGAATATTCATACGACGGCACAATCATTGGTGGACCCTACAACAGAATTATTGTCAGAATGAGAAAATGACAGAAATGTCTTTATAAAAATAATCTACGAATGTTTTACGCTTAAACTGCTGAAATACCCTATGGTAAAAATACAAGAATACGTGTGGTTGCATAAGTAGCATACTTCAGTATTGATTATTAATGCTTACGTGAGAAGTCATTCAGGTTTTATTCAATTATTACTACAAAGAATTCACGATAAGATCTCACGTTATTTGATTCAATTATTGTTTTAATATTTTATATTATTAAATCAATAATTGAGATGACAAGTTATTCATATTATTATATGCATAATTAACAATGTCTAGAAAGTTCTGTCGAGGAAAAGGATTTGGTTATCTAATTGCGCGCTAATAGGGAGAAATTCTTATCGGAAAGTCCCATCTTTCCTAGGAACGATCTGGTTGTTAATATTGTGAATTATAATAAGGATGAATAAATATTATTAAAAATATTAAAGAGATTTTTATGAAGTATTCGTGATAAATTTTGATTATTATATGGACCCCCATTTACTCATTTTTCAAAATAATTGGTAAAAAATTATTCAGTATATATATTATATGGCGGGATCCACCTGTGATGGTGATATGTTGGTGGAAGGGAACACGTGGAGCCCACGTTGGAAGAAAAAAATGAAGAGGGGGAATCTTGAAAATTTATCATGGGAGGGTTTTGGTTTTCAAAAAAAAGACTTGTGTTATAATATATATATATATATATACTATATATAATAAGGTTTTGTTTTTTTACGAAAAATAGAATATATTATATTTTATTGAATATTATATTAATACGTTGAAAAAAGGGGCTTCTGAAAATTTTTCTTCCCGCCCGTGATTTTTTCGTCTGAATTCTCTATGCAGTCCGTGAATAAAATTCAAATAGTATCCTTTTCATTCCCCTATAAATAGGATGCTTAGTTAAAATTGAAAATCACACCAGAATCAGAGAATTCTTCTTCTATAATATTGAGCGTATTTCTTTCGAGTTTTAAAAAGTTGTGAGTGTAGAAAATAGTTCAAGTTTTCTTCAAGAATATCCCCGCTATACCAGTTTGAATACTCTCCTTTTTAAGGTAAGGGGTATTATTTATGTTCAGTATTCGTATGAAATAATATTTTCTTCCATACTCTGTAATATGTAAGTAATATTATTTCATTTTAGTTTTCAAATTTTACACTCATTTTATTAAAGTTTTGGCTTCTATACTCCATGAAATTAGTAGAATATCCTTGATATTTGCGCTTCATCCAGTATTTTTTTATGGAAATATTATTCTGAGCATTCTTGATAAGTTTTAACTTTTTCATGTCGGGATACTATTCACGTGGTTACTATTCTCGAAGTACTATTCATGGGATATTATTCACTCGGGTACTATTCACCCGGGGTATTATTTATGACAAAAATTAATTTCTTTTCTGTCTAACTCATTTTTAATACAATATTATTCTTGAATTTTACTCCACAAAGCAGTATTATGTTGACAATTTGGTCATTACTGAATTCTGGAAAAATTAAATTGTTAAAGTCTTTAATATTTATCATTTGCTTTCATTTAATTGAATTCCTATATCATTGTTGTAAGACCCCAAATTTTATGAAATAAAATTATTCAATTTTTCTATTTAGTAAATGGTTAAATTGATAAAAAATTAAGGGTGATATATGAATTTTTTTTCAAAATAAGCAAGTGGCTATTAAATACTTATTGTTGTTGGGGAATATTTGTTCAGTCGTGAAATATTCTTGTTGTCGGGAAAATTAAATGACGATTTGCCCTAATTTTGCTTGTGGGCTCCATAATGTAATAACCGCTTTGATGAAGAAAACGACAAGTTTAAATTTTTATAAAAAATGGCGTAGTTGTTACCGTTAACACTGTTGGAATATCTGGTGGTTAAAATATAGTAATACGCTATTGTTGCACAAGAAGGCATTACCAGATTGCACAAAGTATTTTTGAATTATTGATTCTTACGTAAGAAGACACTACTCAATAATTTTTAGAGTAATTACTGTTCAATATTTTATTTTATTGATTCAATAATTACTGCATTCATATTTTATATTATTGTTGTTTTAATAATTGTCACGACACAGTATTTCAGATCAATAATTCATATTATTTGAATAATATTATTAGATAGCATTATTGGCAATGTCTAGAAAGTTCTGTCAAGGAGAGGTTTGGTCACCTAATTACGCCGACAAAGAAGGAGAAATCCTTATCTGAAGCCCCTCTTTCCCCGGGAACCGCGCTGGTCATCATTGTTGCGATTCTGTAATATTATTTGTGAATAATTAATTATTGATTTATATGATAGGAAAATATTTATTTTATGTGGATATAAATGATAAATTTATTTATGTGGTTATAAATAAAAGAATTAATGTTGAGGTGTTTTATCAGTATTTTGTCGGAAAAGAGGTATTAAAAATCAAACCAAAGGTTTTTGATATATATTAAGTGAGTTATAATTTTTAATCCGAATAGTTGGATCGTTAGTGATTTTTGGATATGTTATACATATATAAGTTGAGTATATGTCCACAAATTTTGAACCGTTAAAAAATGAATGTATAAATTGTTATGAATTTTAAGAGGTGATCGGTTCGTAAATTATCAGTTTTGAATTTATCATTTTGGTGGAAAATTCTAGAATGCGTGGGCCCCACCTTTGGTTGGTAAAGAAATGTGCTGAAATTCTAATTCAAATGTGGTGGGTGGCAATAGTAGCAGGTAAAGCCATCAGGTAGCAGGTCAAGTTTGCTTCGGCGTGCTAACATTTTTCTATAAATAGAGGGCTAAGTTAGAATTAAAAATCAAAGCAGAAACATAAGCTTTCTCCCTTTCTCTCTATATTGTCGAGTGTATTTTTGTGAGTATTTAGATACTTAGAGAGTTGCTATTCAGTAGAAGTTTCCTTCGGCTTTACATCCGATATTCCAGTCAGAAGTACTGCTCTTTTGAGGTAAGGGATTTTAAGGGTTATTATGTTTTTCAGTTTCGAAATTTTTTTGAACCTTCAAAAATTCTGGAAAAATTTGAAATGATAATTTGATGAGTTTCCTTGATTGTGTCCAAAAATGGCGATTTTTGGATGTATAGATTAGGAGTTATGGATTTTATGAGAAAAAACTATTTTAAAAGTAAACCCTTATAACTCCTTGTGGTTAACTCCAAAATTGGTAAAATTTTTATTGGGAGTACATCTATATAACATCAGTATATTCTATAAATTTTGGAATTTTTGGACAAAAGTACAATTTATGATAAATATCTAAATATTCGGCAGTTTTGGCCATGTGAAAAATAGTAAATGAATTTTAAAAATTTCGAAAAAAATATATGTTCAATATGAGACTATATTATGCTAAATCCCAGAAAAGAAATATTTTTGGAACTGATTTGGTATTTTTCATAAAAATGGACTAGTTATGATTAAATAAATTAAATATGTTATGTGAAGTAACAAAATTGAAAAATAGGATTTTATGACTTGGGATTCCTATATATGGTATATGCAGATTTTTTATGAGGTTGTTGGTTATTGGTGATGAAATCTTATGAGTTTTGTATTTTAGGATGATTAAATGCATTAATTAGTAAAGTGTAAATAATTAAAATAAATTGTTTATAAATTTAAGAAATGATTAAGATATTGTGGTAATATTAATAATATTAGATTATAAGATTATTAAGTGATTTATAACATTTGGATTAAGGTGTTATGAAATCATTGATTCATGAATATTACTCTTGAAATTAAATGCAAATTTATCGATCATATTGTTTTAATTATCATATATAACATTTTTATAATCCCTTGATGAAATTTCTCTTTGACTTAAGTGTAAAGATGGATAAATTATTGGTATGATCGTTGACTATGGGTTCTCTTTGGCGAAGGTAAAAGATGAATGGTTGATTTAGTATGATCATGATCATCAATTTACAATTGAATATTTTTAGCTTAAGTGCAAAGGTGAATTGATCAACATGGTTATAATTATGCTTTATATAAATTCTGAAATGAATGTATGTTTCTTTAAGATATGAATATCTTTGGCCTGTAGTGCAAAAATCAATTATTGATGAATATTTTTGGCCCGTAGTGCAAAGATGACGACCTGTTGTTGAATATCTTAGGCCCGTAGTGCAAAGATGACTTGTTGATTAAATATCTTTTGCCTGTAGTGCAAAGATGAACTGTTGTTGAATATCTTTGGCCCGTAGTGAAAAGATGACTTGTTGATTGAATATCTTTTGCCTGTAGTGCAAAGATGAATTATTGATGAATATCTTTGGCCCATAGTGCAAAGATGAACTTATTAGTATGATTATGAACAAGAACTGTGATTTGGTATAATCATGATCTTTGATGTTTTAGGTAAAGACATGTGATAAAAAATATCTTCGTCTTGGATGAGAAGAGAAAATTAGAACTACAATTATGATTATAAGTTATTCACATGATTGTGAACAGGATCTGTTGATTAATGTTACAGGGTTAAAGCATTATTGGTGGACTTTTAACATGGAGAAGATAATAGACTTTATGGTCTATTTGACTCTTCTAATGGATTGCTCGTTCCGCTGCAACTATAGTTGAAAAGTTTTATCATCTACCATATGTTCTAAATCTCTGATTTATTGCTGATGAAGGCTATTGATAATTTAATTATCTTTAGTTATGATATTCTTTCTTCGAAGCTAGTTGTGCTTTCACCCCTTTTGCTTCACAATTCCTTTCGGTAATAAAAGTGTAAATTGGGTCGAATGAGGATAATATGGGAATAGTGTGGTGGTCCGAGACTATCAAAGTTTCTCAACACATTATAAAACGACATGACATACAATATATAATTGTATTGAGGACCTAAGATGTGTGTGTCGTATATTATACTCCACTTAATAATTGATTTTGGTGAACAACAATAGGGTGAGGTGAACCTAACTTTGGAAGGGTGTTTTGCCACTATCATACAAGATGTCTAATGACATACAATCTCGTGTTATCATAAGAAAGGGTTGTGCACATCCACTTGCTGAGTATATCTACGAGCACTACCTATATAATCTTGGAGTTGGGTTGAAACATAATGTTCAATCACAGACGGTGGAGATAGTTATATGTCAAGAGAAGACTCACCATTGGAAGGAACATGATAGTAATCTTCTCATTTTTCTTTGGGGTCTATTGGATCAACCAAGGATAATTCTCTGGACATATGATATCTATCAAAACTTAGATTCATTGCCTCCTATGTACGAAGGTTTCCTTGAACATTTTCCAAAGATTTTAATTTCTAAAACAGTTCTAGATTGTACCTTTATGTAAGGTATCACTGTGAGGTGTTGTCTATAGTTGGGACATGAGTCACAGTTGGTATTAAAACTCACAGTATATGTGTTGTTGTATTTTGCACGACAATTATAGTAATAAAGTTGTAGTTATTTTCTGTACCATGTATTTGGCAACTCAGAATAGGTTGGATGGATTGGACCTAATTTGGGGGCGTCACAATTGTCATCATCCACATATTTATATTATGATGAAAGTCATCTGTGGCCTGTAGTGCATAGATGGACTTGGTATGATTATGACCAGGGATTATTTGGTATAATCATAACCGTAATGTTACAAATGATGTGGTAAAAGTCCTCATTGGCCCGTAGTGCATTGATGGACGGTTGTTGGCATGATCATGACCATTGATGAACACACGAATATACTTGGCCCGTAGAGCATGGATAATTCGTGGTCGTGATACTAATGAATATCCTTGGCCGTAGTGCAGGTGTGATGCCCCCAAAATAGGTCCACACGACCCATTCTGAGTCGCCAGATATCACACTTTAAAAATTAAATACAAACTTTATTTATACAATCGTTGAACTGTCATATAGAATACGACCACAGTTAAACTGTGAGTTTTAATACAAATGTATGTAACTCTCATAGTGCCTCGACCACAACCTTACAATGGTACTTTACATAAAAGTACAGTCAAGAACTGTTTTAGAAATTAAAATCTTTGGGAAGTGCTCAAGAAAACCTTCATACATGGAAGGCCATGCGTCTAGGTTATGATAGATATCATATGTCCACAGAATTATCCTTGGTTGACCCAATAGACCCCAAAAAAATGAGAAGATTACTATCATCTTCTTTCCAATGGTGAGTCTTCTCTTGACATATAACTATCTCCACTGTCTCCAAGTGAAAATTATATTTCAAATAAACTCCAAGATCATATAGGTAGTGCTCGTAGATATACTCAGCAAGTGGATGTGCATAATCCTGTCTTTTGATAACACGAGGTTATATGTCATTAAATATCTTATATGATAGTAGCAAAACACCCTTCCAAAGTTGGGTTCACCTCACCCTATTCGGTTCACAAAAATTAAATATCAAATGACGTATACAATACGATACACTTATCTAAAGTTCTCAATAAAATTATTTCCATACTATTTAGGAGAACCTCAATGCCTATAAACCACCGCTCTATTCCCTCGTTATCCCCGTTTCGAATTTTGCAACACTCTTATTACCCGAAAGGAATTGTGAAGCAAAAAAGTGAAAGCACAACTAGCCCAAAGAAAGAATATCGTGACTAAAGAAAAATTAAATTATCAATAGCCTTCGCCAAGAATAAATCGTAGATTTAAAACATATGGTAGATGATAAAACTTTTCAACTATAGTTACAGCGGAACGAGCAATCCATTAGAAGAGTCAAATAGACCATAAAGTCTATTATTTTGTCCACGTTAAAAGTCCACCAACAATGTTTTATCCCTGTAACATCAATCAATAGTTCATTTTCACAATCATATGAATAACTCATAATCATACTTGTGATTCTAAATTCCTCTTCGCACCTGTGATTTAAGATAATTTTCATCACCTATCTTTACCGAAACATCAAAGATCATGGTTATACCAAATCACAGCCCTCGCTTATAATCATACTTAATAAATTCATCTTTGACTACTACGGCCAAAGATATTCATTATCATTTCATCTTTGCACAACAGGCCGAAGACATACAACTGTATTTTAGAAGAGTTAAGTAGAGCATGATATCTACTATCTTCTACGAATTTAAAAGTTTATTATAATTATTTTATCACTGGGACTCAGCTTAATAAATAATCCTCATCATCGAATCACCCCTGCACTACGGCCAAGGATATTCGTTAATATCACATCCATGAATTATCCATGCACTACGGGTAAAGGATATTCATTATTATCACATCCATGAATTAATATTTCATTGCTGAGACTTAGCTCAATAATTAATCCACATCATCGAATCATCCCTACACTACAGGCCAAAGATATTCGTTAATATCACGACCACAAATTATTTATGCACTACGGGCCAGAGATAATAGTGTTTTCATCAACGTTCTTGATCATGCCATAAAACAATTCATCTTTTCACCCTTGGCCGAAAAGAATCCATAGCCATAATCATACCAAAAACTGTCCATCAATGCACTACGGGCCAATGAGGACTTTTACCACATCATTTGTAACATTACGGTCATGATTATACCGAATAATCTCTGGTCATAATCGTACCAAGTCCATCTATGCACTACATGCCATAGAAGACTTTCATCATAATATAAGCATGAGGATAATGACAAAGATATAAAGAATCAATCAAATGAGATAAAGGATAAATATTAAATATTTATAATACAATTTATCCAGCGTTCAATAATAACCAAATATTTTCAATCACTTAATAATCTCATAATCTAATATTATTAATATTATAATAATATTTTAATCATTTCTTAAACTTATAAACAATTTATTTTAATTATTTACACTTTACTAATTAATGCATTTAATCATCCTAAAATGCCAAACTCATAAGATTTCATCTTCATGAAAAATACCAAATCAGTCCCAAAAATATTTCTTTTATGGAATTTAGCAGAATATAGTCTCATATTAAACATATATTTTTCTCAGAATTTTAAAAATTCATTTACTATTTTTCATATGGCCAAAATCATTTAATATTTAGACATTTTTATAAGTTGTACTTTTGTCCAAAAATTCTGAAATTTACACTAATATCATATATACATGTACCCCAATAAAATTTTTACCAATTTTGGAGTTAACCACAAGGAGTTATAAGGGTTTATTTTTAAAATAGTCTTTTCCCGTAAAATTCATAACTCTTAATCTATATATTCAAAAATCGTCATTTTTGGACACAATATAGAAAACTCATCAAATTATCATTTCAATTTTTTTTTCAAAATTTTTTAGGGTCAGAAAAATTACGAAACTGCAAATGGATTTTGGCCCGCCATGCGGTAATCCACGTGAGATGCATTATTTCAACAGTAATAATAAAGAATGGAATAATGTAAGAATTCACCATGCATGCGATGTAGATCGCATGCATGTGTTATTCCAAATGTAATAATAAAAAATGGAACCAATGTCATGCCAGAATCCGCATGCATAAGATATTCCAATGTAATAATAAAGAATGGAACTGTCGTCACGCGAATCCGCATGCATGGATGTTCCAATGTAATAATAAAGAATGGAATAACAACAGAATTCATGAGGCATGCGATAGACAACACAGACAGGTTATTCCATCAGAATAATAAAGTATGGAATAACAGAAGAATTTTACCATGTATGCGGCACTTCGCATAGACAAGTTATTCCAACATAATAATAAAGAATGGAATAACAACCCTTATGAGTATTGAAAGAAAATAACTCTCTTCATGAATACGAAAGAATAATACCCCTTACTATAATAATAATATCCATTATCTTAGAAAGAAGAGTATTCCGATGGTAGGGCGGTGATATACTTGAAGAAAACTTGCACTATTTCTACGCTCAAAGCTTTCTTAAACTCTAAAGAAATACGCTTAAGATTATAGAAGAAGAATTCTCTGAATTTCTGGTATGATTTTCAATTCTAATTAAGCATCCTATTTATAGGAGAATGGAAAGGATACTATGCAATAAAATATACTATATTTCATTTATAAAATATATATATATATATATTTATATATTTTATTTAAAATCTAATAAAACAAATAACTTTTTAAAAGTATTTTGTTTTATATAAAAATATTTTACTATGCAAACAATATGCAGTATCACTATGCATAATAAAATATAATATATTCTATTTATAATCTAATAAAATAAATAACTTTATAAAAGTATTCATTTTTATATAAAAAGATTTTACTATGCAAATACTATGTAGGCCTTTATGCAAAACACTATGCATAATAAAATATATTATATTCTATTTATAATCAAATAAAAAAAAACTTTATAAAAAGTATTACTGTTTTATATAAAAAGTTTTCTATTTTATTACATTTATAATAATAATAAAACAAAATTCATCATCATTATTATAATTCACACTATTAATCGTCGTTCCTAGGAAAGAGGAGGATTTCCAATAAGGATTTCTCTCTATTGGCGCGCAATTAGGTTACCAAACCTCTCCTTGACAGAACTTCTAGACATCGTTAATATTGCAACTAATAATATTAATAACTTTGTTATCTCAATTATTGATTTAATAATATAAAATATTATGATAATAATTGAATAAAACTGAGTGACTTCTCACGTAAGCATTAATAATCAATACCGTGTGTTACTATGTAATCACGCGTATTACTGTACTTTTACCACCGATTATTTTATGACAATTTGTTTACTTTGCAAAATTTTCAAATATCACCCTTAACTTTAACCCTTTATCAATTTAGCCATTTACTTAATAAAATAATAATTATAAGAAAATTGAGTACTTTCATTTTATAAATTTCGAGGTCTCACAGCAGGGGTGATTCGATGATGTGGATTATTTGTTAAGCTGAGTCTCAGCGATAAAATTGATGATAAACTTTTTAAATCATAGAAGATAGTAGATATCATGCTCTACTTGACTCTTCTAATTGATTGCTTGTTCCGCTGTAATTAAACTTGATGTATATTGTATTTTATCAGTTTAACACTATTGAAGGCTAACGATAATTTATTCTACATTATCTTAGTCATAATATTTCTTACTGGGTTAGTTGAGCTCACCATTTGCTTTCATTGTTCTCTTGAGGAAATGAGAACATAGCCGGGACTAGTCGGAACGGAGTGATGGTCCGAGATGGTGCATTAATAGTCCTCACTATTCTGTGAAATAGTGTGATGATAATTATAATTTACTTGATGATCAATATGATGGCAAATAGATCTTTTACCATCCATTGTAGATAAGAACGACCACGATTTAAAATTAGATTTTATCATTCGTTACTATTTGTAGCGGATGAAATATGAGAGTTTTTGTAATACTATCATCTGTTACTAATAGTAGCAGATATAGATCGAGATTTTAATTTTTTACTTTATACAACTTCTATATATATATATATATATATATGTATGTATATATATATATATATATATATATATATATATTCTTTAAACTCTAAACCTTGAACTCTAGTAGTAAATGTTTTCAATAGACTTTTGTATCTTACTATAATTTACTTGATATTTGATTTAATTAAGTATTTTTCTATACCCTAAATCGTAAACATGTGTTTTGCATATGAAGGTTTAATTTTTTTTGGGATCTACAAGTTTTTGATTTACATATGTTATTATTAGTAGTGGATGATGTAAATTTTGTAATTAAATATCATGCATATGGAACTAATAAATTCGGTTAACATGAAGTTATTTTTTTGATAAGTTGGTCAATTGGCCAATAAAATACTGACACACATACAACCTCGCTAGCGTATCAGTATTTTATTAGTCAATTGACCAATTTACCCCAAAATAAACTTCATACTAACCACTTCCGAAACTAATAATAGCGAGTGGCGGGTTTTAATTTTAAATTCAGATCGTTGATTAATCTAAGTGATAGTTATAGATTTATTTGTCTAAAATTAATCCATAGCAAATAATTGTTATGGATTATTTACCTATATACATATACTAGTATTTACCAGAAACTTTGAGACATAAACGAGATTTTAAAAACACAGCCATCGATAAATAACTACGTGATCTCCGGCAAAAACTTTAACTGTCTTTAGCTACGCTTTAAACACGACGGTCAGTAAAGACTTGGATAAAGACTTTAGGACTGTATATATATTAAATGGAGTTTTGCAATATATTGCGACAATTTTGTAATTATAATTGTAAAAAATATCAATACATAATATTATAAAAAGAATCCATTTATTACACATTTAAAAAAAAAAAAAAACGATCACTAATAACCAAAAAGTCAATACACATATTCGTAACAGTATATATCATTTTTCTATTAACTATTTAAGACCCTTTATTGTGTGGCATTATCCTTCAACAAGAGTTAAAATTTCAGACTGAAGCCTGAGAATGACACTTCAAGTAAATGAGCACTAACTGCTATAAAAGTACCCCCACCCCCACCACCACCACCACCAGGCACCAGCCGCCGCCTCACTCCCCAACATTTTACATGCTGTATACGTGTAAAATGTATACCTCTTCAATGGCTGCTCTCAAAACACTCCCTCTGTTCAGATTCAAGTTGATTTTTAATTTATGGGTCAAGTTGTGAAATATTAAAATTCAAAGTGGATATGGATTTATTTACTTTTAACATAAACAAATAAAATTATTATATAAAATCATATTAATTTGAATTTTAAGATTTTGTTGGTTAATTTTAAAAAGTCAAAATGTAGTTTTAATTTTGGAACGAATGTAATAACAATCTCTGAGGATTAAGAAATGTATAATAAAGAAACTTTCTTCATAAAATATTTTGCACATTCAAACGCTTTGTTTTCAAGAAAAGCTAGCCGACAATTTCCCATTTAACCTCCTAAAGGATTGTTTGTTTACTTTTGAATTGATCTGAATAAGTATGAATCTGAACGAATAAGTCATTCAGATCATTTGTTTGACAATTTTTAAACTCTAAATGCGTCTTAATATGTCTAAACGATTCATCCAAAAAGTTGTGACGAGATGATTAAGAAATAGTGATGAATTATATTTTTACTTACATTCTCTCGTAAACAATTAAAATTTACATTCAATATATATCTTGTTTACTACTATTGTAAACAAATTTTGTTATGTACAAATTGTTTTTTAATTTTTTTAACAAATAATTGGATAACCAATTTAATGAATGTTGTTGTAGTTTTATGTTATGTACTACAGAATGTTATTATTATTTTTTAGTGTTTTATTCCTAAAATAATATTTTTAACAGTATACTTCATCGAAGATCGTTCAAACGTTTATATTTAATTTTTCTTAAATAACACTGTTTATTTATAATTATATAATAAATTTGTTCATAATAGTCCAGAAGGTTAATTAAAATAAGATAATACAAGTATTTAGATGTTTTAGATATACAATTATCAAACACATCATTTCATTCCGTATTCGAATTTTCTACTTCATTTAGCTCATTCAAATTTTCTTATATTTCAGAACCTTTCATTCAGTTTTATCAAACAACACAACCCCCAAGTCCTAATACAACTTATTGCAAATTTAGATCATTTTTGTTTTTTGTTTTTTTGTTTTTGGTCAATCTTTAAAAAGAGAAATTGCATTTTAGTCAATATATACAATGGTGAGTATTTTAAATTTATTACTAATTAATTATAGGAATTTTTATTTTTTTTAAAAATCTAATTGAATATATATTTCACAACAAATTTGAATTTTAAACTTGCACGAATTGACTTGTTAAAGTTCAAATTGAATATTTTTCTCGGATCTGATGACATGCATATTATGATTGTCCAAAAAAAAATCTTCAAGTTACTCCAACTATACAGTCTATGGCGTGGCCCTTTAACCACCAATAGCTAACAGTGACCTCCATTGTATTTGTGGTAGCTACCTACCAATAGTGTTAGCAAATTAATTATATATCTCGATTGTGGGAGCCTGCCTGGTAGGTTAAGTTAGGACTGAGCAAAAAACGAATATAACCGAATTATCGAATCGAATTAAAATAAAATAATCGAAATTTTTTAATAATTCGGTTATTTTCAATATTTCGGTTATATCCGAATTTTGTTACGATTTTCGGTTAGGTTGTACGGATATCATTTTTGAGTTATTCGGTTAAACCGAATAACCGAACTACACATTACTAAATTAAAAATTTGCAGTCAAGGTGTCAACTAGCAAGCGAAGCAACTCAGGCGAAGACTACAGTACTCCACGTCTCCACTCACAGAGTCACAGTCACAAGTAAAAGAGAGAGACGATCACAAGTAAAAGAGAGAGACCAAGACTCCAGAGTACTCCACTCGAGCTCGACTGTTTTCCATCGAAGAGACGATCAAACGGAGACTTCACTCTGGCACTCTCTCTCAGTCTCAGACCTCAGTCTTATATCAGATCGACAGATCTCTCTCATTAGATCTCTGATCTCTCTCATCTTCTCTTCTAGTCTCAGATCTGAGATCTCTCAAGAGTCAAGCCTCAACTCTCAAGTCTCGAACTCTCGTCTTCTCGGCGCCGGTGACCCTTCATCGCGAATTCTCAACGCCGGCGACCTTCGAGATCTCTCAAGAGTCAAGCCTCAACTTTCCTATGCTTTGTTTTACTTTCTGCTATGATTATTAAGGATCTGCTGTAGAAATTATTGAGCGTAGAAATTGCTTTCTGCTATATTTATGGCTTATTGCTCTGCTGCAGACTCTTATGATAATTTGTGGATATTAGTTTTCCTTCAAATAGGGCAAAGAGAACTTTCTTCTTGGGTTTGATGGAAAATTAACTAGTGAGTTTGATGGAAAATTAACTAGTGGGTTCTTTTGTTTCGCTTGTTCGCATCGAGTATTCAAGTCTCTCTCTCTGTTTCTTTCTATTTATGGATTTATGATCAGAGCTCGTCTGTGTGTATATGAACCGAATTGTGTTATTTATTTGTAGAATCAAGAAATCTTTTGAATCGTGTTGTTTATAGTTTCGTTCAATTAGGTTATTAGCATCGAATAACCAATAACCTATTCTTGTTATTCAGCTTATTCTATTTATTCTTGTTAGTGCTTAATTCGGTTGTTTATTTGGATACCTAAAATACCGTTAGTTCGGGTATCGGTTATAACCGAAATTGTGATTCGGTTCGATTATTAACCGAATGCTCAGCCCTAGGTGAAGTGAAATCCACATTATAATAACATTATAATAGTAGTAATTTATTATGCAGCGCACACTTTATGTAGACTGATCCAATAAATAAATATGTTGGACCATCTCTTTATTTAAAAAATTGTAATAGGTTGAGGCTCTATGATATAAATATATAGCTAAAGACCGGGCAAGTTATTACCATGGAACTAAATCATATTCTGTCTAGCAAGTGGCAAACATCCCACTTCTTTATTATGAATTTGTTCGGTTATTAGGGTTGAGTTTGACGGATAAGTTATATGTTGTCCGTCGTTAAAAATTAAGACGACGATTTTATATATATAGTGATATTACCAAATCGTCGTTTTTGGTTCGTTCTTAAGAAGGGGTATGCAAGGTATGTTACATAAAGTGGTAAGTTTTAAGATCACTAGTATATATATAGGTTCTTTCAAAAAATTATCGGACTGTTTTTAAAAATAATAATAATAATACAGACAGTCCAGCTCGTTGTTGATTTTAGAATTTTTTTTAGCTTAATTTTCCAAATGGTAGCATTGTTTCTCAAATTAAGGAATTTCTATACGAGAATATCTTAACATTGCTATTTAAGAATTTTTAACTATTAATCCTTAATCCATAACTTTTGGATTAAGGATTTTCCGTAATAAAAGTTCATTTGGCTGTTGCTAAAAAAAGAACTATTGATTTGGGTAAAGATTATATAAGAACCCGTTGTTTGCTAGTTTATTCTAATTGAATAATACTAGAGACACAAACTATTCTATAAATATTTTATAAATTGGTTGATGTGGCATACTCCATTTCAGCTTTTATATGGGATCGAAGACTACATTAAATCAATTTGTTGATCAATATGCTGAGGTGGAGTATGTCATATCAACAATTTATAAAATAGTTTGTGTCCGTTGCATTATTCCTTATAATTTTGTCTTCATCACCCGGCTCCTTATTCTTAATAGTTATTTAGGTGACAATCAAATTTTTAATGGCAGGGTTAATTTGGGATTTACAACTAAGAATGCTATATATCACGCTGCTCTTCTAAATGAATAACATAGCATTCAACTCAATTAATTACAATTTCTCCATGACAAATGTATAAAACTTGGTTAATTTTAATCTGATACATACAGGGAGTACAAAATTAGACTATTTTTATTTATATTAATTTAATGACTACGACTAAAGATATATTTCAAATATATACAGTAATTATTAATATATTTGCAGTAAGCTAGAGATACATTTATTTTCAAAATTATGATTTTACGAATCAATTTAAAAGTCAGAATTAATATCTATTCACGTCTTATAGAAAATTTAATGTCTCTGGAGAGAGCTAGTATTTTATTAGAATATTAATCAGTTCTTTTATTAGTAATATTTTATTTAAAAGTGTGTAAAAATTAACTACAATTTGGAACCCACAATTTTTTTTATATAAAAATGGAGATTGGAGTTTAATGCAAATAGAAATAGGTAGCCCAAACTTTTAGCAATCTAACCAAGGGTCACATGAAAATGACTAGAGAAGAAAAAGCAACCAAAATTGCTACTCTCCCCCCCTTCTTAAATATAAATCGCTTTTTAGATTTATGCACAAATATTAAAAAAATAATTATAAACCATTAAAAATAATATCAATTGTCTAGATTGTCTTTATATTAAAAAAAAATAGTGTTATTTATTGAACAGAAAATAGTGAGAGAACCTAAGTTATATTTAATACTTGAAGTAATATTGGAAACTAAGCAATTAATGCTTACTTCAAATTCTCAAAACGACTTATATTAAAGAACAAAAATATTTATCTAAAATGATTTGTATTAAGAAACGGAACTAATAATAAATACGAACACTATTTAGTGCTTCATCAATGCAAATACCCAAATCCTCCTTCGTGAATTAGGATTCTTTCTATTTTAAATAAATTAAATAAAATAAGTTATATATATATATATATATATATATAGAGAGAGAGGATCATCAAGTCATCTATCTCTTACTCACCCGTGCTCACTCCCTTTTTAGCGATGGACCCAAGCTATTGTTTTGATTATATGACTGTCGTCTCATACTTTTAGCGACGAACAATATATAGCGTCATTAAAAGTATAGTATTTACGGTTGTATGATCGAATCGTCGCTAAAGGGGAGTGAGCACGGTGAATAAAATAAGGGATGATTGATCCGGATCCGATATATATATATATATATATATATATATATATATATATATATATATATATATAATCATTTCATTTTACGTGTAAAAGATGTACGTACGTAATTATACGATGTGCATAAAGTTCCAAACTTTCTTCAAATGGGCTGGGCTGAATTCAGTAAAATGGGCTGGTAGCTTCAGCTTAAGCATCTCTATTAATAAAATAAAGCGGCTGTTTTTAACCGTTGATATCATTGGTGTAGTTGGCTCACAACAATTTTTATCTTTTTTTTGTCGTTAATCTTCTTCCCCGAATTACGTGGGTTTGGTGGTGAATGAATGTAAAGAATTAATTGTTTTTATAGTCGATTATCGCATCTATTTTATTAGAAGGTCAGCGAATTCTGTTACACATCTCTTAGCTCTTGCTTCGAATTAATTTTATGTCTAATATCCAGGAATGGGGCTCTATTCCCCTTCTTTTATTTGTAATGCTATAAGATTTGATCTTCAGTTATGAAATTCAATTTTTTCTTTAAAAAAAAATAATCCAAATTTACACATGTAACACCGAATGCTAGTTCAAATAATTACTCCGTCTTTGATGCTGTTTGTTTACATCTGATTGCCTCTTAATGGACTGCCTCTTATTCGCTAAGAGGCATGATGCTGTTTGTTTTTTTTGTTACCTCTGAATGCCTCTTAATCGGTAGGCATGTAAAATGAAATCTTAATAATTAAGAGGTACCTCTTAATGAAATTTTTTGATAATTTTTTTATATAAATATATTCAACAATATTATGCACTCATTTTTATTAAATTGAATATTTAAAATTATTAAATAAAATTTTACCCTTTAAAATAGTAAAATAATGTCATTAAGAGCCAACTTAGTTTTTAGTTATCAAATAATTTTTTAGATTTAGACCTCATAACCATTCAGATGATCTAATTTATTAAGACATCATAATCATTCAAATTTTAATTCCCAAATTTATTAAACACAACCTTAGAAGAAGAAGCAAAAAAAATCCTCATCTTTAACTTATCTTGTTGTTCTAACTTTTTAAATGAATAGACATTTCCATTACACTTATTCTTAAATTTTCCCAATATATATTTTTAACGACAGTAGTCGCACTACAATTATTTAGAATGAATTTTATTGTGTTGCTAATTATTTGAAACGAATTTTATTATATTGTTAAATATGTATTGAGAGAAATTGTATGTAGAGATATAGTGGTCAAAATTAAAATATATTAGAAGCTAGTAATCTTTTTATAATTCCTAAGCATCGTTTCTCAGTTGTTCTTAACATAAAAGAAATGTCAAAACTAACTGAGCATTTGAAATTAATCAAAAATGTGATGTTCAATATATATTAACTTGTACTACAGTGAGAATCTGAGATCATTCAAAAACTTTTCTTAAGCTTAAAATAATTTTTCTCTGGCTGTATATAGAGCTCAGCCATTTGATTTTGATGTAAGCCATTGACTTAATTTGTTACTTGGCTTATAAAGTTAGAAATTAATAGTAGTCGTGAGTTTTACAAGTAGCCAGCCAGCCAGCGCAACCACATAGATATATGCCACAGCCCACAGGTACGTACTCAGGTAGGGATTTGCTTGTCAGATTCAAATATTACCACTTTATTTAAAAAAAAATTCTCGCATGACAGCCTGCTGTGTTCATCTTCTCCTTAATTCTCCGCATGCAGCTGATGAGCTGAATATACTACTTTCGTTTTTAAATTAAAGATTCATTTTTTTTTATTTTTATCTCTCTAAAATTTAGAGATATACATATACTTTTATTTTTAGATGATGATAAAACGACTTGAAAATTTTAATATGCTATTACGTATGATATATATAGATTGAGTACTTGTACTATGCTATTATATTTCTTCCATTTTTTTGAATATATATATATATATATGTTTGAAAAATATCCTTAAAAATCATATTTTAAAAATATGTCCTTAATTTAAAAATGAAGGAGTACAACATATAGAAGTGGTTAATTAGCATGAAGTAAGTGTTGATACGTGCATTTAATAAATCACCCTCTCTGCCTATGCCACAAGATCTTGTATTATTTATATAAATTTATCATAAAGTTCACTTCATGTTAACCGAATCCACTACATATAGTACACCATAGTGGATTAGTCATTCCACGATTCCATCTAGCTAGGAAACCCACTGTGGACGCTAGATACATGTATGCATGCATGTTAACATAGATATACAACATGATTTAAAATTAATATTTTTATACGAGTCTCTCTCGTATGTATAATGAGTCCATATGCTCCTTTGTGGGGTTGGCTCTTCTTCTTCTGTTTTTTCTCTCTAAATCTGCCGAACTTTGAGTTGGAAGTCAATACATAAAGTAGAAAGCATGCATGTTTTTCCGAGGGAACATATCCTCAATGGTGTCCTTAAACAAGCACTTATTAATCCGTAAACTTTTTCAATACTGAATTGAGAGAATTAGATAAATGAATTGGGTGGGAATATTAGGCTGAAATTATTCGAGATTTGACCAACTGCTTGACTTTAATAGGAGCTAAGTGGATATCAATCAAAACCATTATTATTTTTCTCCCTTTCTTTTATTAGAGACTTTCTAATATGCATGAAAATACATTGAAATCAACCTCAAAAACTCAGAACTCAGAATTAAGTCCAAAATATTGAACAAGTGAATATTCTCATAATTATACTAACTCCGTTTTAAAATTAGAGATATATTTTTAAAATGATAATTTTTAAAAATAATTTTATGTTCTCAAATATAACTTTAGTATTAGCTAGCTAAAATTCGGTTGTGATAGTGTGATATTAAAAATAATAGTGAAAAAATAATGACAAATTAAAAAAATTATGTCACTTTATAATCTTAAAATAAAAATATATCTCTAATTTTAGAATGAATTAAAAAGAAAAATATATCTTTAATTTTGGATTAAAGGGAGTAAACATTTTCTATACTTAAAAAGAACTTCAATGCAACTTGTTTCAGCTCTAAAATTTAATTTTTATTTCAAACAAACTTAAGCCGATTTATCATTAATTAACTATATAATTAAAAACACAAATTATGTTTCATCAATTTTTAGTTTCACAAACATTTTGTTCATCCATTTGCATTTCTATCGAAATTAATATAAGTATTATCTAAATTTGTAATAATTAAATACTATTTAAATTTGTAAAGTATTCAAAAGGAACTCCAACCGACTAGGAAAAATAAAGATATTTTTTATTTTTATATCTCTAATAGGAAAAGAAATTGATCTATAAGATTTTTTTTTTGTTTCTACCAATTAATTTTATGACAAGCTTTTTTATCACAATTTTATGTAAGATAATATATCTTTTAAAAAAATTGTAGAACAATTCTATTATTATAATTTTATTAATATATTAAGATATCAAAAAAATCTCTTAACATATCTCACCATCTATAATATTAATATCAATTGTGAATCTCATTATTAAATTAATACCTTTAGTAAATTAAATTCATTAAAACTTGAAACTTTACAAAGTCGCACAATTAATTGTATTGATAGTATGTGGAATTTTTTAAAACATAATAATTGTAAAATTAGTTGAAAATTTATAGTAGATTCAATACTAACTACTTGTCATAACTAAATTAAAATTTATTAAAGCTTGAGTTTTATATTTCTATTCGGACTAGAATTTCAAGAAAATTTTATCAGTAAAAATATTAATATAGAATTTTATTACAAACTTAAATAAAATAAAATAATTATTTTGTTATAATCATAACTAAATAAATATGGAGTTCATTCAAATGTTTAGCTTAATAATTGATCAAAGAAATCTGTAATATAATTCAAATATTTTTTACTTAATAGGAACTATAATTATCTTATCAAAATTCTAATTGAATATTTTTATTTAGTAATATAATAAATCATTGTTTCGCACATAGTTGGTGAACTTGTCTAATTTCCGTATATAATAAGAATCATACGAAGAAAATGAAGAGAGAAATATGATAAAAAGTACAATATATAAAAGGGAGTGTATATTAATTTTAGTTTTATTTTTTATTGTTTTTAGAAAGCTTTACTTTTTAAGGAATATAATATAAATTTATAATCAAATACATTTTTATTTTTATTATTATAATTTCAAAATCAATTAAATCTCACTAAAGAAAATTAGGGAGTAATTATAAACTTATTGACTTGGGGACAAATTCAATAATTGCCGAACAGACCCTTAAATACAAAAACAAACAAATTTAGCTTGTATATTTTGCCAAACAGAGAATTACTAAATGAATCGTAAAACTTGGTGTAAATTTTTTATTTTTGTAAAATTTTAATTGTGAAAAAATTAATATATAATAATTATAAAAAGAAATTAATGCATAAAATTATAAGAATGATATTTATATTTATTTATTGTCCACAAAAAAATAAATGCAGAAAATGACAAGATATGTCATTTCTCTTTATAATTATAATGTAGTAATAAAATCTACCACGTTGGATTGGATCATTACCAATAGAGGCAACCAAAAGTATGATGCTGACATTGAAACCGAAATCAGTGGCAGTCAAGGTTAATAATAAACAAATCAAGGGCAGATATAACTCAAAGTTAGTTTCCTTATTCAATTCAATACTTATTTCATTTTACAGTAGTGTATGTTAATCAGTATTAAGAGGTACCTCTTAATAAAAAAATTTTGATAATTTTTTATATATATAAATATATTCAACAATATTATGCACTTATTTTTATTAAATTAAATATTTAAAATTATTAAATAAAATTTTATCCTTTAAAATGGTAAAATAGTGTCATTAAGAGACAACTTATTTTTTAGTTATCAAACAATTTTTTAAATTCAGACCTCATAATCATTCAAATGATCTAATTTATTAAAACATCATAATCATTCAGATCTTAATTCCCAACTCCGTTAAGTCAAAACCTTCTTTTCCATATTTACCCCTCTCCATCTCTCTCTCTCTCTCTCTCCTCTTATCTCCTTCTCTTTCACAGCCTCGTAAGAGCAACTCCAGCAAGTCGGAGATGTCAAATTCGTAGACTATATTTAGTCTAGGAAACTAATTTTACTCCAGCAGATGGACTATATTTAGTCGACCTATTTTTTTGGCGGCTCAAAGAGACTAAATCTACGAACGAGAAAATAGGCAGACTATAAATTTAATATAATTAAATGGGAGAGAGAATTAAGAAAAAAAAGAAGAAGAAACTCTGTTTGAAGAAGAAGAAGCTCTCAAAGGAAGAAGAAGGAGATGAAGTCTGAGAAGTGAAAGTGAAGAAGAACACGAACGGATAAAAGAAGTCTGAGAGGAATGAATGTTGAATAAGGAGATGAAGAAGAAGTAATAAAAAATAATAAAGAATAATAAAAAATAGCAACAATATATAAATTGAAACGTTAATTGGAAAATTTATAAATATGTACAATAATTCAATATATTTTATATTTTTCAATTAACTATTTCAATATTTAACAATTGTAAGTATTTTATTAATAATAATTTATATTTTTATTATATTTGATTTTTATTTTTTATTGATAATAACTCTTTAATTTATTTATTGATTATTTTAATCTTTTTTATATTATACCACCTGGATAAATCATCTCGCTAAAAAGATTAAAGACTAAAGACAATTAATAATATCATATGAATTAAATATAATTCAATAAATAGTCCATCTGCTTGGAAATGCTCTAAAAACCTTCGATATCTTTCTCATTTTCTCTCTCTAAACTTTATATGTATTGCTCCATTATATTATAGTATGTGTATATATATACTGGGTCCAAAGCTATCATACAACAAGCATTTGGAGATCTCTTCTTTGTAGAAGAATGTACTGCTCCCTAAACATTTGAACGTCTGATTTTATTAGTATTTCTTTTATTTTATACACAAAAATTTATATATATGACAGCTATATATATGAATTTGTGCATATGTAATTTTTTCTCTCTCTAGAAATATCAGATTTTTAGGGCCAGCTAAATGGGAAGCAAATGGAGGAAAGTAAAGATGGCTCTAGGGCTGAACAAAACCAATGACTCTTCGCCGTCAGACGGCAGGTTTTCCGATGCCTCTCTTCTTTCTCTGTCTGTTTCTCCGGCGGAGGGAAGATGTTCCAACTGTAAACCGCTTCAGATGCCCACTACTCCTACGCCGGCTTCTTCTGGCCTCCGTTTGCCCAAGTACGGAACCAAATCATCCAAGGTTTGTATTTTATATATATATTTGGTAGCTGTTGATTATAATGTCAGTATTTAGAAATTTTGTGATTTTAGTGAATAGTAATTCGAGTTTTAGTATTGATTGGTGTACTATGAATCTTCAATTGATAGATTCTGAATACGATTTGATTTGTTTGTTTATGAGAGTTTGAGCTTAAACTTTTGTTCATTTGTTCTTTTGTTCTTTTGTTAAATTGTGTATGTTAATAGGGATCTAATTGCATTTTGTATTTGTTTGGGTAAAGTCTATTAGTAGACTGTGTGTTCACGTGATATAGGACAGTAGATATGCAGGTATGGATATTGGAAGGGGGATGGGTAATTGTTGTCTTGTAGTTTTCTACCCGGTCTATGGCTTTGTGCTAGTAGGAATAGTCCCTTTAAGGTCCAGTGCATTTGGCCATATTATAAAAGGAAAACGACAATGTGGCTACTCATTCCATTGTTTTTATTTCCCCTTCTTCCAAAGGAAATGCTTTGCCTGGTCAGCAACTGCACTGTTCCACATACATACCCATCTTTCTCTCTCCCCTTTTGATGATATTTGTTTGAAAAGCATGTAGACCGTTGATTGGGAGCTCTCCTATACCAAGCCTCATCAAAGTGAGGGGTTGAAAAACAATAGAAATTTTATAGAAGCTAATGATTTCTACTTCTTTTGATACTCCATCCATCCCATGTTTTAGATTTCATTTTTCTCAAATTATTTGACAATTTATATAATTTATGAGAATTAGTCACAATCTTTCTAAAATTATCCTTATGGGAAAATATCATAGAGATGAGAGAGAGGGAGAGTATGAGATAAGTATGGTAAATGATATTATAGACAATTGATACTATATTTAATGTTATACAATCATATCCTTAATTATTGTGCACAATTTTAAAACGTCATATATTATAAGACGGGGAGAGTATTGTTTCTTTTTCTTTTCTTTTTTATCGTCTCGAAAGCTTCATCATTAGTTTAATGTTACTTGATACCCTTACTTTAAAAAGTTGTGTGGTTGATTTGACTAAATTTACCTGTGGATTCTTTATTTTGTGTTGACTAAATGAGGTGACTTTATTAATGGGTTAACTGATTAAAATCCGTATTCAACTGTTTTAATCCAAGATTTCTGGATGGTAAAAGAGAGTATGTTACAGAGTTGTTGCATCCAAATTATCTTTGATAAGGTGGTGATACCATTGCTTGAACTATCAAGTGGGCCTTACACCACATGGGTGTGGCCACTGAGGCACTCAACAGCTCGAATAACATGACTTTGTGCAAACACAGGGGTCTGTCTTTAACACAACAGTGATGTTTGACAAATGACGGGCACCCAGTGGGAGCAATCATATGACAACTTATCTAATTTTTGAATAATGCTCTTAGTGTTATTAAAAGTTTAGTCTTTTAAAGTTCTTTATCATAAAAAATCTCTTTGTGGAGGGATTTCTTGGCTCAACTGGGGAGGGTTTACATTTTCATGGAATTCAAATATTCATTTTCTCCCAAAGTATTTATTTGTTTTATAATAGTCATCTATTTTACAAATCTAATTTTTAGTCTGAGGGATACTTCTAATTATAACAGTTTTTATTACTACAAATTAAGAAATTGATGGATTTTATTATCCTATATTTCAAAGTTAAATGGAGTTGTTGACATCTACTTTTAAGCATATAGGCATCTTGGTCCGATGATGGTTAAAAGCAAATTATTTTGAGGTCTGGACTAAATACTTATTTCATGTTGTAATTATCATACAAACAAATAAATTGGTGTCATTGGTGCTTGCATGTTCTTTAAATTTGAAATGTTTTCTTTCATAGTCACACTGTTTGTTTGCTTTGCTTATCGCAACAAAAACAAAAACAAAAAATACAAAAAGAAGAGCACGCGGGAGGGGGGTGGGTTGAGACAATATTACTTGATCTTAAGCAAACTGTATGAGCGTATGATCTGATTATCATGTGGTCTGCATTTGAAAGCGGTTCATAAAAGTTAGTCTGAATGCAGTGTATGTGAGATCTGCTTTTGACTTGCACTCTTTTGTTTGCAGAGTACTTGTGCAATATGCTTGACCACTATGAAACCAGGTCAAGGCCATGCTATTTTTACTGCAGAATGCTCACACTCCTTCCATTTCCATTGCATCACCACTAGTGCAAAACATGGAAACCAAATTTGCCCTGTTTGCAGAGCAAAATGGAAGGAAGTTCCGTGCCAGAATCCTGCTTTTGGTCTTTGTAATAGAAGGTCAAGAATCAATCGTGGTTCTTGGCCTCATGATGATGCTTGGATGACTGTGGTACAACGGCTCCCTCCTTCCCGTGCGGTTGCAAATCGACATATTTCTCCACTTTGTCAGGCCCCTGAGCCATGTGTCTTCAATGATGATGAACTTGTGGATGGCCAACCTCAAGTTACTGAAAAAAGTTCATCCAAAAATATTTCTACTGATGACCATTCTATGGGAACAATAGAGGTAAAAACATACCCGGAAGTTTCTGCCGTTTCAAGATCAGCTTCACATAGTAATTTCAACATATTAATACATCTCAAAGCTCCCCTTACTAGTAGACAACAACATTGTAGCGAAGACCATGCTTTAGTTTCCCAGTGCTCTCGTGCTCCAGTAGATCTTGTCACCGTGCTTGATGTCAGTGGTAGCATGGCAGGTACAAAGCTTGCTTTGCTAAAACAAGCCATGGGGTTTGTGATTCATAACCTAGGCCCTTCTGACAGGCTTTCAGTCATTGCGTTCTCCTCCACAGCTCGCCGCCTCTTTCCCCTTCGTAGGATGACTGACACTGGAAAGCAGGAAGCATTACTGGCTGTTAACATGCTGATTTCAAATGGTGGGACAAACATTTTTGAGGGTCTGAGAAAGGGTGCCAAGGTGATGACAGACCGCAAGTGGAAGAGGCCAGTCAGCAGTATCATTCTGTTGTCTGATGGGCAGGACACATACACAATAACCAGTCCTCGTGGGGACTCCCGAACTGATTACCAGTCACTCCTCCCATTCTTCATGCATAAGGATAGTGGTGCAGGCCCCCACATTCCAGTTCACGCATTTGGTTTTGGTGCAGATCATGATGCTGTTTCAATGCACTCAATTTCAGAAGCTTCTGGGGGAACATTTTCTTTTATAGAGGCAGAGAGTGTGATTCAGGATGCTTTTGCACAATGCATTGGAGGGCTTCTAAGTGTTGTGGTACAGGAACTACAGGTGGTAATTGATTGCATTCATCCAAAGTTGCGTCTCAGTTCAATAAAAGCAGGAAATTACAAAATTAGTGTGATGACCAATGCAAGAACGGGCTTTGTCGAAGTTGGGGATCTGTATGCTGAAGAAGAGAGAGATTTTCTGGTAATAATGGATGTTCCTGTGGAGAAATATAGTAATGACATGTCATTGGTAAAAGTTACATGTCATTACAAAAACCCCATCACAAAAGAAACAGTGACCTTGGAAGAAGCCAGTAATGTGGTGATTCAAAGGCCTGAAATTACTGGACGGTTGTCTGTGTCGATGGAATTAGACAGGCAGCGAAACAGGCTTCGTGCAGCGGAAGCAATGGCAGAAGCACGAGCAGCAGCTGAACGTGGTGATTTAACTGCTGCAGTTTCTATCCTCAAGCATTGCCGTAAAGAATTGTCAGAAAGCGTTTCAGCACAAGCTAGCGATCGGTTGTGTGTTGCATTGGTTGCTGAATTGAGGGAAATGCAACAGAGAATGGCAAACCGTGGTGTATACGAGTCATCAGGAAGGGCTTTTGTTCTGTCAGGGTTGAGCTCACACTCATGGCAGAGGGCAACAGCACGAGGTGATTCTATGGATAGTACAAGCCTTGTGCAGGCTTACCAGACGCCATCCATGGTCGACATGGTTAGTCGTTCTCAGACAATGTTCTTTGGTAGTCCATCAGCAGCAAGGCCAGCTCGGTCATTTTCAGCACAACCACAGCCAAGGTAAACCAGTAGTGCTATCTTTGAAAATTCTTCTTGAAGTTTGGCCAATGGTTTAGTGAAAGTGGGGATGTGAGAATGAGTATATTTGCTTTGTGTAAATTAAAATAAGATTTGGGTGTCTGAGAAAATTTTGAGGAAAATTGGTGAGAAAGGACCGGACTTAAGGTTTACAATTTTAATATATGGTTTTGTATATAAGGAGAAAAATGGGGGTATAGCCTTGTAATTGTGGGGGATACCGGAGAAGTTCTTCATCTCAAATAAGTGAGATATCTTGTCTTGATTCTTTTAATTAAGTCTCTACGTATGCATTTGTAGTCTATCTATGTTCCTTCCACTCTTAATGTTGATGCGACAGTTCTAAGATTATGTGAGAACAAAGACATGTTTTTTATTATGT
This sequence comes from Panax ginseng, assembly GCA_020205605.1. Classification (NCBI taxonomy): domain Eukaryota; kingdom Viridiplantae; phylum Streptophyta; class Magnoliopsida; order Apiales; family Araliaceae; genus Panax; species Panax ginseng. The sequence continues at coordinate 12,789,976 of CM035131.1, read as the reverse complement.
GATTAGAGGTTGTTGGATCACTCCTATATATATATATATATATATATATATATATATATATCAACCAAAAAATTATGGTACAACAACTTCTAGCGGCCGGAACAATTAAAAAGAGATATATCCTATTTTAATAAGTTGTAGCCACTTGTTACTATTCATATTGATAGTTTGTAATATTATTATATTAGTATTTATAATATTTATATTTATAATATTAATATTAATAATAATATTTTATAATATTATTAATACTTATATTTATATTTTATAATATTAATAGTAATAACTAATATGAATATTAATACTAATATTACTATTATTCTTATTAATAATATTAATATTATTAATATTACTAACTAATATTTCATTGTAATTTAAGTTTTTAATATTTGTTCAGTTCATTTTGAAACTCGACCAAGATTTATATGAATAGACTGACTATGAAAAAGAAGCAAGTAGAGTATAATTGAATGCAAGAATTTCTAAGAATAATATAAATTAGTTAGTAATATTAATAATATTAATACTAATATTACAAAATATTAATATAAGCATTAATAATATTACAATATATTATTGTTAATATTAATATTATAAATACTAATATTACAAAATATTAATATGAATAATAACAATTTGGGACAATTAAAATATATCACTTTTTAATTATGTATTAACCGCTAAAAGTTGTTGTGTCATAATTTTTTTTTTGGTTGAGAGCAATCGATTGCCATAAATGCGGATTATATATATATATATATATATATATATATATATATATATATATATAACCCTATTGCGTAAGTACACCTTTTTATTACATATGTTGTTTCGAGAGCAGATCTTTTGTCTCTATTTTTCCTGTCTTTCTTGTGTCTCCCTACTTAAATTTTGACATCTAAGTTCTTACTTAACACTGATTAACTCTAAAATTAAATAAAAGATCATATATCAAAATTTAAGTGGAAAAACAGAGAAAATAGAGACAGAGGATCTACTCTCATATTATTTCTTCATTTTACATTGTGTGCAACTACCATGTCAGTAATCATCAAAGGCGCTATTGGGCCTATGATATGACCCCCTATCCCTGTCTTATTGGACAAGGTTTTGGTAACCAAGGAGGTCATATACTACAGAGGGTGTATTTAATTAAGATTTTTAAAGACTTTAAAAGTTTAGTTGTATTTAATTAAGACATTTAAAGAGTTTATAAAAGTTTAGTGGTATTCAATTATAACTTTTATAATGTCTTTAAAAGTTATGTGGTATTGATTAAGACTTTTATAAAGTCTATAAAAATATTTTGGTATTCAAAAAGTCATTGATTTTTCATATTTCTATTAAATGGTAGAGTTTGACAGACTTTAGAAGAAAAGTTATAACTATCAATCCATATCTAAAGTTTGACCTCATCTCTAAAGACTTCCAAATAGTAAACACAAAGGTAAAAATTCAAATCCTCAGTAAAAAAATTGCAGAGAGATTTTATGGAAAATTCAAAAGTCCCAAAACTCTTCAGTAAATTTTTAACTTAAAATGAATCTAAATTAATCTAATTTTAGAAAATATAATTATTAAAATTATAAACCGTTTATATTTTTTTTACTAAAATTATTAAAAATTAGATAAATTACACAAATTTTTATTATAAGAATATCTCGTTATGACTTTAAAAAATTAAATAGTAAATTTTGATTTTTACTATATATATATATATATTATAGATATAGTATATGATATATACGAATCTTGATAAATTCTAAAACTTATCAAAATTTTAAAAAAAAATTAAAAGATGACAACGGTCGACTGTTAAAAAATTAGTTGCGTAACATTTTACGTAATTAATTTCTAACATCATAAATAAATTAAAAGGTCACATAATTATTTTTTTAACGGTCAATTTTGGTTCACTAACAACTATTAATAATTTTAAGAAGAAAAAAAATCTCTCTGACAATTTTGTCTGTGGCTTACCGGCAACTAAAAATTTCTCTGGTAAATTTTTTATAACTTGGTGACAATTTACTCACATGTATAAAATTTTGGGATCATATAGATTTTTATTATCATATTATTTTGTGAAAAATAGAGTTTGATACTCATACTAAAAAATCGTACGCATATATAATATATATAGTTCAATGAAAAGTGAGCTTAATTTTTGTGTTACGTCTGTAGCTTCTAAAATTTTATTTGTATTCGAGTATCCAAATTTATCATGAAATGAATAGAATAATATAAATGCTTTCAACATATATAAAATCTCACGCCACAATAATTTAATGAAATAATGAGATTTCATGTAGTTCATGGAAAAAGAGTTAGAGGTTGTACACATGGCCTAATTAACAATTAATATAAGCTACAAGATATATTAGAAGTATACAAAAGTCTATCAAAATCTTTGTAAAAAGTATATTAAAGTCTGTCACTTATTTCATGGAGTCTATAAAAGTCATTTTAAAAAAATCTTTAAAGTCTTTAAAAGTCATTAAAATTCACACTCTACAAAAGTCTATCACTTAAAAAAAATCTTTAAAAATCTTAATTGAATACACCCTCCTACATGTTTGTAGTATGCTTGTACTACATTATGTAGTGAGCGAGAAGGTAAAAGAGATTTTGGCTTCAGTATTTAAAACCTACTACTCATTATAAAGATTTATTATTTTCTAATTTTTAATTAATTATCTCAATTTAAGTTTAAAAATATCTTTTTGACTAACTTCATTCAAACAATACTATATCAACACCAGATTAAATGAATAAATATCAATCTGACCATGTTTGTTTATAAAAAGTATTTTTGAGATTTAATTATTTATCTAAATTTAACAATATTTTGTCCAACTAATTAATCTTTCGATGTGTGGCTAATAGTTCTATAAAACCATTTAATAACTTAAAATGTAGTAAACTATTAATCTCATATTTATCATGTAATTATATAATCTTTCATAAATAATTTTAAAAATGACAAAAAATAATTTATAAAATTATTTAAATGACTATTAATCGCTCATTATAAAGTAAATCAAAATAATCTTAAATTAAAACAAATAATAAAAATTTTAATATTTTTTTACAAACAAACAAAACCTTAATCTTAATCTTAATGTTTAGAGCTCGTAATTTTACTAAAATAAAAGGTCAAGAGAAAACGAGAAAACCAAACTACATCCGAGATTTGACGAGAGAAAGTTTAATTGGGTCGCTACTTGCAATGCCGGCACTGGCCTCATCAACGCCACGTGGAAGGAAAACGTTGAAATGAAAACAAACGGGACCCACAAGCCCTGATCCGCTTCCCCCCACCATAAAGTGGGAAAGCAAATGAAAGCTACTGTTTATCTGTCTTCCTTCCTTCCTTATTATTTAATTTTTTAAAAAGTGAACGCCCGTATTAAAAAAATAATTAATATTATATTTTTTAGTTAAAAATAATTTTAAATATTAATATTATCTTTATATTAAAAAAATAAAATGTTATTTATTAAATAAAAAAAAAATTAATGTTATATTTAATACTTACGATAATTTTAAAAATTTATTAAAATTTAAGTAGGCACACTTAGAAGAGGGGTTAAATAAGCATGAGAACAAACGATGTCAAACTTTTATAAATTTAAAACACTTTCTTTTAATGAATGCAGGGTGCTGGATTGAATGTTCATGCTTACCAGATTATTAATACTGAGGATCTTTGGATTGAATATCTATCTTTGCGAATGATCGATGTAGAATGCGAGGATCTTTGGATAAAATATTTATACTTACTAGATTATCAGTGTATGAATACAAGATGCTGGATTGAATATTTGTGCTTGCAGAATTATCAGTGTAAGAATACAGGATGCTGAATTGAATAGTTGTGCTTGTTGGATTAACAGTGTATGTATGCAGGATTCAATCCAAAATCAACCACTTAACACTTTTTATATTTAATCTTTAAATATCAATTCAAGTCTTGAATTGTTTAAACTTAATTTAGAAGTTTATGACTCAATCAAGAAGAAGAATACTACTCTCTCCGTCCCAAGATAAAAGTTCTGGTGGACTTTTCACGCATATTAAGAAGAGGAATGAAATGACAAAATTGTCCATAATAATATGTCATTAATTATTTTCAATGTAGGTGAGAGAGTGACTTTCTAGCTATTCAATTCAAAATATTCTCTCTCCATACTTATTAAATATGGAAAGAGAATTAGAATAAGAAAAATATGAAATATTTAATACTATGGGTATAATAGAAAAAAATGGGTAACAGTTTGGTTATTAAAGGAAAGTGGACATTTAACCTGAGACTATCCAAAATAGTAATAAGGACGTTTTTCATAGGACGGAGGGAGTATATTTTAAAGTATTAAGATTATACATTATAACTCAAATTGAAGCATACAATAAACAATTAAATTAAAACAATCAAGCACATGAACACAAGGAATTTTTATGTGGTTCAGCACCTATCATCTATTCTAGTGGCCTAATTCACGTCCAATACTAATTAGTATTGGAGACTCTATTTATTAATTAACTTTGTTTACAATTAAACCCCTTTTACAAAACAAATTTCACAACTTTTGAGTACTTATACTCTCCGAGAACCTTTGCTCCCCGTGCACCTATGCACCCTTAAGCACTTATACTTCCTTGAACTAGCTTGTAAAACCTCTAATCCAACCCGGATTAGAAACCTTAGACTAACAACTTAGTCTACTACATGTTTAGAGAATTGATCAAAGATATGACAACAAAATAAACTATGATTAAAGCAATAATTATATCAACAATTCAAGGCTCAACTAATATGCAATGATCAATATGAAAGATAAATGTATCATCGATTCAAGCGCAATGAAGAAAACTAAAAATTAACAGTGATCTTGAAGTGAAGCAGCTTTTTAAAAAATACTTCACAATTGAAAACTTTGCGGCTCTTATAATTATATGTGAAGAGAAGATGGTTTCAGAATATTTTTCTATAAATTCTCCTTGTTGTGTGTACTTTTTATTTTTCCCAAGGCCATGGCTAATCTTTATATAGTGAAATAAAGTGATATAGCCATTGGGTAATTGATACCAATTAGCCCAAACAGAATACTTGGTGTACTTCTATGAATATCAATTTTAATGTGCTTGAGCCTCTCAATAGCTTACCATTACAATTTTTATAACCAGTGATTCTCTACCAAATAAAATCTGATAAAATATAGAAAATCATAGATAGATTTAATTACTTCCATATCAATTGCACCATTTTAGATATGATAATAATTAATTTTCATTGTTGGTCCGTTAGAAATCAGACTAAAGGTAAGGATGATCATGATATTAATTTAAGCTAGTCCCATTATATTATCCTTTAAATCAATCTACTATACACCATCATTCATTCACACTTTATGAAACCTGTTTGCTTAATAGGTCTATTAGTAATGTTTATCTAATTATTACTGATATCCTTAATTAATAAGTAAATAAGAATCAATCTCTTGGTGAACAAGGAAGGTCTGACCCAATAGGTATTACTTTCATTACTTACTAACTTTAGGAATTCAGTTGTTAAAATCAAGTTCACTAAATATGCAAACAAGATTCACTTTTTTAAATAAGGCACCTATAATATGAAAAATGAATAAATTATAGAATCCTTTTATTCAACCGAATGTGCAACTTATTTAAAATTAGGAATATTAAGATTTCAACATTTAATTCATTTTAGATGCTCAATTAACTCTGTTTTATAAATTAAGCACCTCTATTTTTATTTTTAGCAAACCAATTAATTAGCTCTATAATTATTTAGTTATTTTCATAATTATGAAAAATCTAATAATAAAAAACCCACATCCCAAAATTTATGGAAACAATATAATATTTAAATCTTATTCCAAATTAATTTCTCCCAATAAAGGTGATGAGAACATACTGCTTATTTGATGAAGGATTTAAATAATCAATAACTTCGGTTTATTAACATATTCAATAAATGGGCATATGGAATCAATTGGGTCAATTAATTAGACATCTTTATTAACATCTTATATTATGGAAAGAAGAATCAATTAATTTAATCTTTTGTCAAACAAATGGTAGCTCATTAAGATTAAGAATATTAAGATTTCATTATTTAAAATACTTCTATACTTCCATAATTATTTCATACAACTCAAAGTTATTACTATATTAATATCAACATCAGTACAAAATCATAAAAAAATAACACTTAAAAGATGATGTTTTTATAAAAAACGTTGTAGTATTTTTTTTCACAACGTTTTTTAATAAAACATTGTAGATACGTATGAAAAAACGTTATCTATTTATAAGGTGAATTTTTAATTTTAAATGGATAACGTTTTAAAAAAAACGTTATTTATGTAAAAAATACGGAGCAAAAAACGGCGCTTAAATGAAAACTTAAAATTAAAACACCGATCGCTCTATTACTGATTTACCAAAAATTACTCCAATTATTTGATCCATGCTAATTGATTCTAAAGATATGAAAATTTGATTTGCTTAATCAATTTATGGAAAACTCAATCAGTTAATAAATTATGGAAAACTCAAAAATGAATAACTCAATCCAAGATATATGGTAACATATTTTAAGGAACCAAAATATGTTTTCAAATTAATTCCTTTAATTATGGGAAGGTTTCAAAATTAGCTTTTCAACATTTAATTTCAATTTGATCCTTATTAATTTTGAAAGCTTAATTAAATATTTCCATAATTAATCTTTAATTAATTAACCATTTTAATTTATTCTGAAATTAATTAATGATGCAATGCAATGCAATGTAAATCCTAGAGCCTTGATTGAGAAATAATTAAAGTTAAGATCTTACAATTATTTCCTAAATAATTATCACTGCACAGTATTTCCCATTATCATATCAATAATTCATATTATTTGAATAATATTATTAGATAGCATTATTGGAAATGTCTATAAAGTTCTGTCAAGGAGAGGTTTAGTCACCTAATTGCGCGCCAGTAAGGAAAAATCCTTATTGGAAAGCCCCCTCTTTCTTGGGAACGGCCTGGTTGTCATAATTGTGATTTTGTAATATTATTTGTGAATAATTAATTATTGATTTATATGATAAGGAAATATTTACTTGAGATGGATATAAATGATGGATTTATTTATTTTATGTGGTTATTAATTAATGAATTAATGCAGAGGTGTTTTATCAATTTTTTGTCAGAGTTGAGGTATTAAAAATCATCCGTTTGTGGATTTCGGATATTCTCTGTTTGGAATTTGGAAAAACTCAAAGCTACAAAGTTGTAGAGAATTCGATTACGTGTGAAATGGACGTAAAATTCGTATTTTTCTGATAAACGAGTTATTTTCTATGAATTACTGAATTTTCAGAAAATAAAATGATTTTATTAAATTATGGGTGGGACCCACTTTTGTTTTAACACACGTGGGCTGCCAATTTGGTTCAAAGATGGTTGGCCTTGATTTTTAACCTAGCATGTGTGGAAGAAAGAAATAAAAATAATATTATTTTATTATTTAGTCTCCCATGGCGTTCTAGCATTTTTTTATAAATAGACGCTTAGGTTAGAATTGAAAATCACACCAGAAACAAGTTTTCTTTCTCTCTAGATTATCGGCGTATTTTTGTGAGTATTTATATACTTTGAGAGTTCTTTGTTAGGTCTGAAGCTTCCTTGAACTTTATATCCGATATTCCGATCAAGTACTGCTATTATTTTGAGGTAAGGGATGTTATTTTCTTCTTAAATGATATTATTTTTTCAATATCATTATGCTTAGAAATATTGGTTTGAACTTTTAATCAAATTTGAAACTTTTTGTGTCGAGGTTCTTATTCACGTATCTGACCTTATTCACGAATCTGACCTTATTCACCAAAAATAAAAAAAATTGTCCAAAATGTACATTATGGTTACTATCTTTGATTGTATCCATATTTTGATCTTTATTTTGAATTACATTTCACAATTGGTTATTATGAAGTATTATTGATCTTGGATAAACTGTTATACGAATCCACAATATTTGTCCTTACATACTCATTTGGATTCGTTTTTTTTTAAAATATTTTCATCATCCTCACTCCTAAATGATGATATTCTTTGAATATCTTTGGCTTTGTAGTGCAAAGATGAATGATTAATCGATGAATATCTTTGGCACATGTAGTGCAAGATGAGCAGATGTTTGAGATGAACATGGCCATTGGTGATCTGAATGAATATTTTTGGCACATGGTGCAAAGATGAATATTTGATTAAAGATGTATATTGATTGTTATTACGGGGATAAAATATTGATGATGAACTTTTAAATCTTAGAAGATAGTAGAATTCATTCTCTACGTGTGACTCTTCAATGGATTCTTTATTTTCCATTGCGAGAATATTGATCTAAAACTTGTTGGCTATTATATTCTATCAAATTTTTTCCTGTTGAAGACTAATGATAATTTTTTTGTATATTATATTAGTCATAATATTCTTTACTGGGCTAGTTGAGCTCACCCTTTTCCTTTTTGTTCCATTATAATGAGGACTTATTTGGGTGTGGATATTGTCTAGAGACAATATTTGTATTTAAACTCACAGTATGTGTTGTCGTATTTTGCACGACAATTGTATTATTGAAGTTGTAGTTTATTTTTTGTACCATGTATTTGGCGACTCAGAATGGGTGTTGTATACCTATTTTGGGGGCGTCACAATATATATATATATATATATATATTCATAATCAATGAAAAAGTCAAGCCATTGTTTCTCAATATTTCTCTCTCTATTTTCTACATGGTATCAGAACACCCACGTTCCTGACCTGTTTCTTCCTCCTTTTTTTTTCTTGCTCATAGTTCTTCTTCAACCATAATGGCTTTTGAAGAAACTTCTGCATCTTCCACTGCTTATACCACCATTCAAAATACCCAAGACCCAAATAATCCTCTTGTTACCATCAACACTTCAAACATCACAAAACTGACCACTACCAATTATATCACGTGGAACCTCTAAATCCGAAGTATATTAGAAGGATATGATCTCTATGGTTTTCTTGACGGGTCTCATCCCAGTCCCACAATAACACTCACTACTAATGGTAAGTCTGCTCCAAATCCAGCTTACACAACATAGAAGCGCCAGGATTGTCTTCTTTTCAGTGCACTCCTTGGTGCAGTTTCTCTACCTATTCAACCTCTTCTTGCTCGCACTACCACCTCTCAAGTAGCCTAGACCACCTTGGCTAACACCTATGCCAAACCTCCCGTGGTCACATAAAACAAATTAAGGACCAATTGAAGCACTATGCCAAGGGTTCCAAGACAATCTCTGAATATATGCAATTTATAAAGAATAGGGCTGATGAACTTGCTCTTCTTGGAAAACCCGTTGATGAAGAAGATCTTATTGATAAGATTCTTGATGGTCTTGGTGAGGAATACAAAGGAATTGTTAACGCAGTTAATGCACGTGAGACACCCATCTCCTTTGCTGAAATTCATGAAAAACTCATTAACAAGGAATCATCTCCAACAATCACATGCATCACCATCATTCCTTCCGCCCACCATCAATCCTATTAAAAAAATGCAACAATCACTCTTAGCGACCTTCTCCCATTCCTTGGCATCCTTCCACAACCACCTTTCACAATCAAGGACAACAATCTAATGTTCCTCGTAATGATCGACCTCCACCACGTCCATATCTTGGGTATTGCCAAGGTTGTGGTATTCAAGGACACACTATCAAAAAATGCTCCCTTTATCGCCTTGTCAACGCCCAATCCTCGCTAGCTCCATCGACATCACGTCCACTAGCTCCGCGTCCTGCTACTTCATGGCAACCGCAGGCACACTTTGCATGTCTTTAGAACACCGACACTCCCACCTGGCTACTTGATAGTGGGGCATCACACCATGTTACCACAAACTTGAATAATATTTCACCTTACACTCCTTATGCAGGGCCTGATGACGTTATAATCGGCGATGGCTCGGGTCTTCACATTACCCATACCGGTTCCACCACACTTCCTACCCCTACTCACACCTTCAATTTATATAATATCCTTTGTGTGCCTAACATGAAAAAGAACCTTATTTTTATCTATCAATTTTGCAATACAAATCATGTTTCTATTGAATTCTTACCCACTATTTTTTATGTGAAGGACTTGAGCACGGGGGCAATTCTTTTAACAGAAAAGTCTAAAGATGGTGTCTACGAGTGGCCAACCTCCTCTCCACAATTATCATCTCTGCTCATTGCTTTTTCCAGTGTCAAAACCACTTCCTTCGAGTGGCACTCTAGATTAGGTCATCCATCATCACATATTTTACAACATGTTATGTCAACATTTTTTTTACCTTATTATATATCACATAAGTCTCATTGTAATGCATGTTTAAGCAATAAAAGTCACAAACTTCCATTTTCTACATCAATAATTGTTTCCTCTCATCCCTTGCAGGTCATATTCTCTGATGTTTGGACATCTCTCATTTATTCTGTTGATGATTTCAAGTATTATGTTATTTTTGTTGATCACTTTACTCGTTATATATGGTATTACCCCTTAAAGAAGAAATCTCATGTATGTGATGTTTTTATCCGTTTCAAAGCACTAGTAGAAAATTACTTCAAACACTCCATTGTCACTCTTTACCCCGATAATGGTGGGGAATATCAAGCATTAGATCATTTTTTGTCCCTTCATGGAATTTCTCATCTTACCTCTCCCCTACATACACCTGAACACAATGGTTTCTTCGAGCGCCGACATCGACATATTGTTGAAACTGGTCTTTCTCTACTTACTCATGCCTCACTCCCGCTCACATATTGGAACTATGCATTTGCCACCATAGTGTATCTCATTAATCGTATGTCCACACCCACACTTTCCCTTTCATCCCCTTATGAGTTACTATTCTGCTCTCCACCAAACTACACAAAGCTCCGTATTTTTTGTTGTTTATGTTATCCATGGCTTCGTCCCTATTCTAGTCACAAACTTGAGTCTCGCTCCATCCCTTGTGTGTTTGTTGGGTACTCCCTTACCCAAAGTGCATATCTATGTCTTGATCCTTCTACTTCTATAATCTATACATCTCGTCATGTTCGATTCGTGGAATCTATTTTTCCATTCAAAGTCATCTCAGTCGTCCAAGCCCCGACACACTCCCAAATTGGTTTCCATCAGCGTCATTTCTTCTCATTACGGTTGGACCACTCAACACACCCTCTACAGCCTCGCCCTCGAACTCGGATTCCTCTCACAAACAATCTCCGGTCGACCACTCCTCATCCTCTCTACCAGAACATTCCTCCACCACTGTGAGATCCCGAATTTTATGAAATGAAAGTATTCAATTTTTCTATAATTATTATTCTATTTAGTAAATGGTTAAATTGATAAAAGGTTAAAGTTAAGGGTGATATGTGAAATTTTTTCAAAGTAAACAAGTTGTCATAAAATAATCGGTGATAAAAATACAAGATAATATGCGTTGGTTGCATAATAGCACCACCAGATTATACAAATATCTTTGATTATTGATGCTTCGTGAAAGTCACTCAATTATACTCAATTATTGCTACAGTAATTGCTTCATAATATCTCTCATATTATTGATTCAATTATTGTCACAGTATCATCTGTATAATATTTTATATTATTAAATCAATAATTGAGACGACAAAGTTATTCATATTATTATTTGCAATATTAACGATGTCTAGAAAGTTACATCGAGGAGAGGTTTGGTCACCTAATTGCGCGCCAATAGGGAGAAATCCTTAACGGAAAGCCCCCTCTTTCCTGGGAATGATTTGGTTGTTAAATATTGTGAGCTATAATATTAATGATGAATAAGTTCGTGTTGATTAAAGATGAAATTGATATTTTCATTGTGTTGGAATTATTAGTGTTAGTGCAAATCGACATTTATTTCGATAAAGTTATATTGACCAATCGGATAATTAATAGGATAAATGAGCAATTAATTGCTATTAATTCACATCTTTATAACTATTTGTTCACATGTATATACTATTGATTCACATGCATGTCTTTATTAGGGGAGGTGGTGCAAGATTGATAATACTTGCATGACTAAATTAAAAATAGAGGTATAGATGAAGGTCTTATCTCAGTAACTATTTTTTTCACATGTATAGAACTATTGATTCACATGGTGAACTATTGATTCACATGATGCACTTATTAGGGAGGTGGTGCAAGTTTGATAATACTTGTAGGACTAAATTAAAATGAAGAAAAAGATGAAGGTATTATCTTTGTAATATTTCGAGCCCCAAATCGTGCAATTATCGAAATTATATTTTCCTATAAATAGAAGCTCATTCTTCTTTCATTCTCACCAATTTACTAAGACTTCATGAGAGCAATTATAGTGAGAGAAGCTATAGAGAGAAAGAAGAAGGAAGTCTGCTTATTTCACTATTCCAATTATCCGGTCTTCTTACGAGGTAAGGGTATTATTTCTTTACATTGATTCGTAAGGGATATTATTTTTTCGATGATTAAGTAGAAATAATATTTTCTTTCATACTACCTGTAGTATGTGAGTAATATTATTTAGTTTCATATTCCTAATTCTACACTCATTCTGTCAAAGTATTGCTTCTATACTCCGTGAAATTAGTAGAATATCCTTGATATTTGCGCTTCATCCAATATCTTTTCATAAAAATATTATTCTTAGCTTTCTTGATAATTATTAATCTTTTCATATCGAAATACTATTCATGAGTTACTATTTATGGGTTACTATTCACCCAATTACTATTCACTCAAATATTATTCACTCGGGTATTCAGGACACTTTTCATGTCGAAGTACTATTCATGAGTTACTATTCACGGGTTACTATTTACCCGGTTATTATTCACTCGAATATTATTCACTCGGGTATTTGGGGCACTTTTCATGCTAGGTACTATTCACCAGGTACTATTCCCGAAGTACTATTCACAGGATACTATTCATGGGTACTATTCACCCGAAAAATATATTTCTTTTCTGTCCAAATTATTTTTATACATGAATATTATTCTTGAATTTTACTTCACAAAGCAGTATCATGTTGACAATTTGGATATTTTTAAACTCTGGATAAATTTAAAGTCTTTAATATTTATCCTTGATTTCGTTTGATTAATGCTTATATCAATGTCATCATCCTTATGCTTATATTGTGATGAAAGTCATCTTTGGCTTACGTGCATAGATGAACTGTTGATTGGTATGATTATGACCAAAGATCATTTGGTATAATCATGACCATTGATGATTACATGAATATCCTTGGCCCGTAGTGCAGGGTTGATTCGATGATGTGGTTTATTTATTAAGCTGAGTCTCAACGATAAAGTGGATGGAAAACTTTTTAAATCATAGAAGATAGTGGATATCATGTATGACGCCCCCAAAACAGGTATACAGCACCCATCTTGAGTCGGCAGATACATCGTACAAAATTTAAATACAAACTTAAATATACAACATGAGCTGTGAGTTTTAATACAAATATTGTCTTCTAGACAATATTAAGACTCATAAATTCTCATATATACTGTGAGTTTCAATACAAATATTGTTACGTATATAATACGACAATATTCATATTTAAATTATTACAATGCCATATAAAGTACAATGTAAGACCCCGAATTTTATGAAATAAAATTATTCAATTTTTCTTATAATTATGATTCAGTAAATGTTAAAATTGATAAAAGTTTAAAGTTATGGGTGAAATATGTAAATTTTACAAAACACACACAGTGGTATAAAATATTCATTGTTGTCGGAGAATATTAGTTTGGTGGTGGAATATTCTTTTTGTCGGGAATATCAAATGCGGCCAGTAGCGATCATTTATGGGCCCCATATGCGGAATAAATGTCGGATGAAGAAAAGCGACAAGTTTGAGTTTTTTTACAGAATAAACTTTGTTGGAATACGGTTGGTAAAATAAAATAATACAGCGTTGTTGCTTGCATGGCACACGGTATTACATTATTTTTGAATTATTGATTCTTACGTGAAGACACTTACTCGATAATTATTACGATAATTCTTTATTCAATATTTATTTTATTGATTCATAATTCTTTGCGTTGATATTATATATTATTATTGTTTCATAATTGTCATTTTGCCACGATATTTTTCATTATCGGATCAATAATTCAAATTATTTGAATAATATTATCGAGATAACATTATTGGCAATGTCTAGAAAGTTACATCTAAGGAGAGGTTTGGTCACCTAATTGCGTGCGATGAGGAGAAATCCTTTATTGGAAGCCCCTCTATCTGAGGAGCGCACGATTGTCGATCTTGTGAGTGCATAATATTATTTGTGAATAATTAATTATTGATTATTATGATAAAGAAAATATTTATTGTGGATATAGATGGAGAAAATTTTTAATGTGACAACTATTGAAAATTAATATTTTATCTTTTTGATAAAATAATTCATTTAAATATATTATTTTAATAATATATTAGCAGTAATATTTTTACAATGAATGTGGGATATATGACTATATGAGGAGGAAGAGTATTTTTGTGGCATTAAATATTTAACATATGTTTTTGGGTGTCGGTGGACACAATTCTTAATAGAAAATTGATTATAGGCGTAAATCGCTTCGTTTGTTGATTTGGTCAATTTACATTTGGAATTTGGAAAAATTTTCTTACGTAAAATTGAGAAATGGAATTTCCCATGGAAAGTCGCGAGTTTAATTTTTACGATAAGCGGGCTATTTTCTATGAATTATTGAAGTTTGAAAAATAAAATAATTTTTATTAAATTATATGGTGGGACCCACTTTGGTTGGTGTTAATAACATGTGGGCTGCTATATTTTTTCAGAATTGGCATGCTTGGATGGCTGGTCTTGGATGATTGGTGTGTAGAAAAGAAAAATAATATTTTATTATTTTAGTATCGCTTTTTGGGCGTTCTAGCATTTTCCTATAAATAGAAGCTTAAGTTAAATTGAAAATCACACGAAAGCTGAAGTTTTCTCTCTATTTCTCTCTCTATATTATCAAGTGTATTCTTGTATCTTGAGTGTTACTATCTCGGTGCAAGTTAGATTCGGCGTTATTCGATCAAATCTTTGCTTTCTTTTTGAGGTAAAGGGATTTTAAGGGTTGTGATGTTTTTCATGTTTCGTAACTTTTCAGACCTTTAAAAATTCTGGAAAAATTTGGAATAATAATTTGATGAGTTTTATTGATTGTGTCCAAAAATGGCGATTTTTGGATGTATAGATATGAGTTATGAATTTTATGGGAAAAGAGACTATTTTAAAAGAAAACCCTTATAACTCCTTGTGGTTAACTCAAAATTGATGAAATTTTTTATTGGGAGTACATATATATAACATGGGTATATTTTATAAATTTCAGAATTTTTGGATAAAAGTAAAATTTATGATAAATGTTTAAATATTCGGTGGTTTTGGTCATATGAAAATAGTAAATGACTTTTAAAAATTCTGAGAAAATATATATTCAACATGGGATTATATTGTGCTAAATCCCTGAAAAGAAATATTTTTGAAACTGATTTGGTATTTTTCATGAAAATGTTCTAGTTATGAGTAAATGAATTAAATATATTATATGAATGAAAAAATTGAAAAATATGATTTTATGGCTTGAGAATCATATATGAGGTATATCTGAAATTTTGATGAGGATTTTGGTTATTGGTGATGAAATCTTATGTGTTTGGCATTTTATGATGATTAAATGCATTAATTAGTAAAGTGTAAACAATTTAAATAAATTGTTTATAAGTTTAAGAAATTATTAAATATTGTTGTAATGTTAAGAATATTAAGATTTTGATATTATTAAGTGATTTATAACATTTTGATTAAGGTGTTATAAATATTGATATAGATTTTATTGTGAAATTTTATCTCTTTGTGTAAGGGGTTATTATTCACGAATCGACACTATTCACCAAAAAAATGAAATTTTCCTTTTTGTTAAAGATGACAATTATGGTTACTATCTTTGATTGAATCCATGTTTTGATAATATTATTTTTATTATCATATATAACATTTTTATAATTCTAGTGTTGAAATTTCTCTTTGACTTGAGTGTAAAAATGGGTAGATTTTTGGTATGATCATGACTATGGATTCTCTTTGGCCAGTAGTGCAAAGTTGAATCGTTGACTGGTATGATCATGACCATTGAATATATAACTGAATATCTTTAGCTTAAGTGCAAAGGTGAAATGATCAACATGGTTACAATTATTGTTTATATAAATTCTGAAATGATTATATATTTCTTTGAGATAATAATATATTTGGCCTATAGTGCAAATATGAATTGTTGAGGAATATCTTTGGCCTGTAGTGCAAAGATGAATTATTGATGAATATCTTTGGCCTATAGTGCAAAGATGAATTATTGATGAATATCTTTGGCAGTAGTGCAAAGATGACATGTTGTTGAATATCTTTGGCGATGGTGCAAAGATGAACATGTGTTGAGATGAACATGACCAATTGGTGATACAAATGAATATCTTTGGTAGTAGTGCAAAGATGAAATTATTAGTATGATTATGAACAAGAAATGTGATTTGGTGTAACCATGATCTTTGATGTTTCGGTAAAGATAGGTGATGAAAATTATCTTAGTCTGGATGAGAAGAGAATTTAGAACTACAATTATGATTATGAGTTATTCATATGATTGTGGACCAAAATTATTGATTGATGTTACGAGGATATAAAACATTGTTGGTGGATTTTTACATGGAGAAGATAATAGACTTTATAGTCTATTTGACTCTTCTAATGGATTGCTTCGTTCATTTTGCAACTATATGGTTGAAATTTTTATCATCTACCGTATGTTCTAAATCTACGATTTATTATTGATGGAGGCTATTGATAATTTAATTATCTTTAGTCATGATATTCTTTCTTGAGCTAGTTGTGCTCACCCTTTTTGCTTTCTGATTCCTTTCGGGTAATAAAATTATGTAGGTGGGTCGAGTGGGGAATTAACGAGGAGAATAGAGCGGTGGTCATCGTTTAGTAGTTATATTTGGTGAATCTAATAGGGTGAAAGCGAACCCAGCGTTGGAAGGGTGTTTTGTCACTATCATACAAGATGTCTAATGACATACAACCACGTACCATCATAAAGGCGAGGATGTCTTCATCCACTTCTTTGAAGTATATATCTGAGCACTACTATATAATCTTGGTGTTTGTTTGAAGTATAATTCTTAATTTGAGATAGTGGAGATAATGATAAATCGAGAGAACTCACCATTGGGAAGAATATGATAGTAATCTTCTCGTTTTTTCTTTAGGGTCTATTAGGTTGACCAGGATAATTCTCTGGACATATGATATCTATCATAACCTGAGCGCATGGCCTCCCATGTCGAAGGTTTCCTTGAGCACTTCCCAAAGATTTTAGTTTCTAAAGCAGGTCTTTGACTATACCTTTATGTAAGGTGTCCTTTGTGAGGTGTTGTCCACGGTTGGGACATGTGTCACATTTGGTATATATTTGTATCCAAACTCACGATATATGTGTTGTTGTATTTTGCGATAATTGTTGTAATAAAGTTGTAGTTGTATTCTGTACCATGTATTTGGCGACTCAGAATGGGTTGGATTGAATGGACCTATTTTGGGGTCGTTACATACAACATCAAATATATCAAGTCCCCGAATGGACACGAGAAGATATATGTTCTCCTCATTTTAATGGAGTGCGCCTTTGACTCTTCCAAATTCTGATTCACCTTACCCTATTGTTGTTCACCAAAATTAGATATCAAATAATGTATAAAACATGTCACACACATTTTAAGTTCTCAGTACAATTATTATGCCACACCGTTTCATAATTTGATTAGGCTTGTGACTAATTCGTATCACCACTTTATACCCATGTTCTCTCTGCTAGTCCAATTACCCTTTTATTACACGAAAGGGGTGGTGAAGTTAAAGGTGAGCTCAACTAGCCCGATGAAATATTATGACTAAGATAATGCGAGAACAAATTATCGTTAGTCTTCAACAGTATAACAACTGATAGAATATAATAGACAACAAGTTTTGTGACGCCCCCAAAATAGGTATACATCACCTATTCTGAGTCGCCAAATACATGGTACAAAATACAAATACAACCTTAAATATACAACATGAGCTGTGAGTTTTAATACAAATATTGTCTTCTAAACATTATTCAAACTCAAAATAAGTCCTCAATATATTTATTATCACACTATTTTATAGAATAGTGAGGACTACTAATACTATCATCTGGACCGTCACTCCGTTCCCTGACTAGTCCCTGCTACGTTCTCATTTCCTGAAGAGAACAATAAAAGTAAAAAGGTGAGCTCAACTAGCTCAGTAAGAAATATTATGACTAAGATAATGCAGAATAAATTATCGTTAGCCTTCAACATGTGTTAAGCGATACAATATAACAAACATCAAGTTTAAGCTGCGATTGAACAAGCAATCCATTAGAAGAATCAAATAGAGCATAAAATCTATTATCTTACATGATTTAAAAGATTTATCATCAATTTTATCGTTGAGACTCGACAATAAATAATCCACATCATCGAATCATCCCTACACTACAATTCGAGGATATTATTTAGTATCACGACCACGAATTATCCATACTACTACGGGCGAAGATAATCGTGTTTTCATCAACAGTCTGATCATGCCATAAAATAATTCATCTTTGCACCATTAGCGAAGTGAATCCATAGCCATAATCATACCAAAAGCGTCCATCAATGCACTACGGGCCAATGAGGACTTTTTCCACATCATTTGTAATATTATGGTCATGATTATCTTAAATAATCCTGAGTCATAATCATACCAAGTCCATCTATGTACTACTGAGCCCACGGATGACTTTCAACATAGTATAAGCATGAGGATGATGACAATTCAATAAAACAAGTTCAAGAATAAATTTTAAAGATTTATAAATTAATTTATCCGAGGAACCAATAACGTCCAAATTGTCGACATGATCTTTGCTTTGTGGAGTAAAATTCAAGAATGCTCGGAAGAATATTTCCATGAAAAGATCTTTGGATGAACCATAAATATCCGAGGATATTCTACTAATTTCACGAGTATAGAAGCCAAAACTTTAACCAATTGAGTATAATAGAATATATGAAACTACAAATAAATTTACGCGCCATGCGGTAATCCACGTAAACAGGATCATTTTCACAATTTAATAAGGAATGAATACAAAGGATCATTCACCATGCATGCGGTAATCCACATAGACAAGTTATTCCAGCGAATAATAAAGAATGGAATAACGAAGAATTCACCACGTAAATGCGATAGGCCCCTGAGACAGGTTATTCCCAGCGAGAATAATAAAGAATGGAACCGAATCGTGCGTAAAACACGCAGACATGATGTTCCAACGAATAATAAATAATGGAACTAGGTTATGCGTAAAGTACAGACAGGATGTTCCAACAGAATGATAAATAATGAAACCAGGTCATGCGTAAAGTACAGACAGGATGTTCCAACAGAATGATAAAGAATGGAATAATAGAAGAATTTCACCATGTATGCAGTACTTCGCATAGACAAGTTATTCCAACATAATAATAAAGAATGAAATAATAGAAAAATTTCACCAAGTATAGGGTAGACCGCGTATACAGGTTATTCCAACAGAATAATAAAGAATAGAATAACAGAAGTTCTCTTCATGAATACAAAAGAAATAATACCCACTTACCTTAGAAAAGCTGGATATAGGAGTAGTGAAGTAGCGAATAATTTTCTTTCTTTCTCTATAGTTTCTCTCTACAGAGTTTCGATGAATTAAGTAAGAAATAATGAAGGAATGAGCTTTTATTTATAGGAGAATGGACTGAATAGTAACTAATTCATGAGCGATCCAGTTGATTTCTTTATTAAGCGGATGGTCCATATTAATTTACTATGCATTATTAATAAAATATTCTAATAAAACAAATTTTTTTTAAATAAAATATAATATATTCTATTTAAAATTTAATAAAATGAATAACTTTATAAAAGTATTATGTTTTATATAAAAAATTTTACTATCTGAAACCTGTGTAGAGTACAATCTGAAACACTATATGCATAATAAAATATTATATATTCTATTTATAGTCTAATAAAGCGAATAACTTTATAAAAGTATTACATTTTTTATATAAAAAGATTTTACTATGCAAATACTATGTCAAGCACTATACAAACACTTATGCATAATAGAATATTATATATTCTATTTATAGTCTAATAAAATGAATAACTTTATAAAAGTATTACATTTTTATATAAAAAGTTTTTTACATTTTATTACATTTATAATAATAATAAAACAAAACTTATCACCTTTATTATAATTCACAATATTAATCGGCCAAGATTAGTTCCCGAAAAAGAGAAGGCTTTTTAATAAAAATTTCTCCCCCATTGGCGCAATTAGGTGACCAAACCTCTCTTGGCGAAACTTACTAGACATCGTTAATATTGCAAATAATAATATTAATAACTTTGTTGTCTCAATTATTAATTTAATAATATATAAAATATCAACAATAATTAAATCAAATAACATGAGATCTTATGCAACAATAGTTGTAGTGATAATTGAACAAAAGCGAGTAACTTCTCACGTAAGCATCGATAATCAATACTGGTAATGCTTCTTATGCACGCCACAGCGTATTCTTGTACTTTTAACAAGGGTGTTTCAACGATTAACGGTAAAACTTCCACCGTTATTTTCATAAAATATTTTTGTCATTTTCTCGATCAAGCAATAATTACATTGTAGGGGTCCACCAACGATTGTGTCGTTGTACAAATATTCCCCGACAAAAAGAATATTCCCCGACCAAACGAATATTTTATAACAACTTGCTTACTTTGCAAAATTTATAAATATTACCCACAACTATAACATTATATCAAATCCACACCATAATATTAAAAAAAATATTTCGAGAAATTTAAATCTTTATTCATAAAATTTGGGGTCTCACAAGTTTTAGATCAATAACTTCAGCGAAATAAACAATCCATTAGAAGAGTCAAGTAGAATATAATGTCTACTATCTCCTATAGATTAAAAGTCCATCGTTAATACTTCATTCATGTAATACTCATCAACAGTTCTTTGCTATACTCAAGACAAAGAGAACTCTCATCAACTGTCTTCACCTTAACCACCACAGATCATAATTAAATCACAATTCATATTTATAATCAAGTAAATCAACAGTCCAACTTTGCACTACAGGCCAAAGATATACAACTGAAAAACCAATAACCAACAGTCCATCTTTGCACTTCGGGCCAAAGATATACAAGCTATAAAAACCAATAATCTTTGAGACTCGACCTAATAGTATCACGACCACGAATTATTCATGCACTACGGGCCAAGGATATTCGTGTTTTCAATTACGATCATGATTATACCGAATAATCCCTGATCATAATCATACCAAAGTCCATCAATGCACTACGGGCCAAAGATGACTTTTACCATATCATTTGTAACATTACGGTCATGATTATACAGAATAATTCCTGATCATAATCATACCAAGTCCATTTATGCACTACTGGCCATAGATGACTTTCAACACAATATAAGCATGAGAATGATGACAATATCAATGTTTTCATAACTCCTTAATCCAAATGTTATCAATCACTTAATAATCTCATAATCTAATATTATTAATATTACAATAATATATTAATCATTTCTTAAACTTATAAACAATTTATTTTAATTATTTACACATTACTAATTAATGCATTTAATCATTCTAAAATGCCAAACTCATAAGATTTTATAACCAATAACCAAAATTCTCATCAAAAATATGCATATACCTTATATAGGATTCTCAAACCATAAAATCCTATTTTCCAATTTTCTTACTTCACATAACATATTTAATTCATTTACTCATAACTAGTTTATTTTCATGAAAATACCAAATCAATCTGAAACAAATTTTCTTTTACGGGATTTAGCGAAATATAGTCCCATATTGAACATATATTTTTTTCGGAATTTTTAAAATTCATTTACTATTTTTCATATGGTCAAAACTGCCGAATATTTAGACATTTATCATAAACTGTACTTTTATCCAAAAATTTCAAAATTTACAGAGTACACTATTGTTATATACATGTACTCCCAATAAATTTTTTACCAATTTTGGAGTTAACCACAAGGAGTTATAAGGGTTTACTTTTAAAATAGTCTTTTCCCATAAAATTCATAACTCCTAATCTATACATCCAAAAATCACTATTTTTGGACACTGTGACGCCCCCAAAATTAGGTATACATCACCCATCTTGGGTCGATGAGATACATGGTGCAAATTCAAATACAACTTACTAATACAACTCACCTGGGTATGCAATCGACAAAACATAAACTGTGAGTTTGAATACAAATATTGTCTCTTAGAGATTATACAAACTCAAAAGGAGTCCTCATTACAATTATTATCACACTATTTCACGGAATAGTGAGAACTACTAATCTTATCATCTGGACCATTACTCCGGATTCTCAGAAGCTCGTCCCAAATATATTCTCATTTTACGAAGAAAACGGTGAAAGAAAGGTGAAAGCTCAACTAGCCCGATGAAATATTATGACTAAGGTAATGCGAGAATAAATTATCATTAGCTTTCAAGCGATGTTAAAGCGATAAAATATAATAAACATCAAGTTTAACTACAGTGAGAACCGATGATCCATTAAAAGAGTCAAGTAGAAAATAAAATCTACTATCTTTTATGATTTAAAAGGTTTTCATCATTATTATAAATTTGAGACTCGACAATAAATATTCCACATCATCGAATCACCCTGCTTACTTACTGCCGAGGATATTCTTTAGTATCACGACCACAATTATCCATGCACTACGGGCGAGAATATTTGTGTATTCATTAATGTTCATGATCATGCCAACAATCGTCCATCAATGCCTTATGGGCCAATGAGGACTTTTAATTTTACATCATTTGTAACATTACGGTCATGATTACCTTTGAATAATCCACAGTCATAATCATATCAAGTCCATCTATGCTTTACGAATACGATGACTTTCAACATAATATAAACATGAGGATGATGACAATGATATAAAGAATTCAATAAAAACAAGTTCAAGAATTAATTTATCTAGAACCAATAACATCAAACTATCGACATGATCTTTGCTTTGTAGAGTAAAATTCAAGAAAACTTAGAAGAATATTTCAATGAAAGGATCTTTGGATGAAGCACAAATATCAAGGATATTCCACTAATTTCATGGAGTATAAAGTCAAAGTTTTAACCAATGAGTATAATAAAGAATGGAATAACAAAAGAAATCACCATGCATGCGATAGAAATAAGACAGGATGAGTTATTCAACGAGAATAATAAATAACGGAACCAAGTCCGGCGTAAAAGCGCATGCATGTGAGGATATTCAACGAATAATAAAAAGAATGGAACCAGTCGGCATAAAACACACGAGACAAGATGTTCCAATGAATAATAATAAAAAGCGGAACCGGTCGATGTAAAACACACAGACGAGCGGATGTTCCAGCAGAATAATAATAAAAATTTTAACCCAGTCCCGGTGTAAAACACACGAGACGGGATGTTCCAATGAATAATAGAAGAATGTCACCAAGTATAGGGTAAACCGCGTATACAGGTTATTCCAACAGAATAATAAATAATGGAATAATAAATACAAAGAATTTGGCTCCTTGCAACTGGTCAAACAGGTCATCAATACGTGGCAATGGATACCTATTTTTGATGGTGACATGATTCAACTCCCGATAATCAATACAAAGTCGCATACTCCCATCTTTGTTTTTCACGAATAGAACAAGATCATCCCAAGGAGAAGTACTAGGACGAATAAAGCCAATGTCTAACAATTTCTGTAGTTGGGTTTTTAACTCCTGAAGTTCAATAGGAGCCATTCGATATGAGGCTTTGGAAATAGGTTTTGTACCGGGTTCAAGGTTGATACAAAATTCAATTTCACGCTCTGGGGTAGGCCAGGAAGTTCTTCGGAGAATACGTCAGGAAATTTATTAACAATAGAAATATCGTTCAAAACTGACGAATTTTTGCTTAAATCTGTGTCATGAGCTAAGAAAGCTTGACATCCATTTTTCAATAAACGAATATCTTTATGGCTTGAGATGACCATGATTGATTTTAATGGTTTGGTCGCTTGAATTCGCATAATAGGTTGATTAGAAATATGAAAGCTAACAATCTTACGAAAACAATCAATTTTTGCATGATAAGTAGTTAACCAATCAATCCCTAGAATCACGTCAAATGCAAGTATTTTTAATGAAATAAGATCGACGAGGTAATGTGAGAGTACCGATTTGAACCAAACAAGACTTATAAGCGATTGGATGTAATGAAGGTTTCTCCCAACGAGTTTCCACAGATAAGTCAAAAGTCTAATTTCTCCGGAGTCAAATTTAATCGATGGCGCAAGTAGAAGAAATAAAGGAATGGGTAGAACCGGTATCAAATAAAGTATAGACTTCGTTAGAGTTTATGATAAAGCTTACCGTGATGACCTCATTTGGGTTCCTTGCTCTCGGGAGTCACAACAAACGCTCTCCCTTGCTACTACCAGGTTTGACTTTTACGGGATGGCCTTTGGTGCCTCCATCCTAGGCCCCGAATTTGTCTTGATGGCACAAAATCGAGCTAAGTGACCTTCTCTTCCACAATTATAACATGTTTTGGGCGACATCGCGTAGTTTGGTGATATGTCCTCCCTCCGCATTTGAAGCATACGATGGGTGGTCTTTCTCCTTCCTTAACAGCGGGTCTTTGATCTTGGCGTCATCCATCATTGTTGAATCTCCTTTTCTTGAAATGTCCATTCTTATTATTTTGGCCGATTACCACAAAGTGGTTACCATTTCACATCTGTTGATTCCTCCACGCTTGTTGTCACCGCTCGATGACTTCTCTCATTTGGTATTATAATTTTGTCGGTTGCTTCTTTTTTTAGTTGCGTTGACTCGTTATCGCGCTCCACTAATGGAGCCCTATTTACAACATCGAATACAAACACGGTTTATGAGAAATAAGATGTTGGCGTAACTCGACTTCAAACCTCTTAAAAACATTCGCCATTCTCTCTTCATTATCCACCAAGTGGGGCCATATTTGTGATAACTCATAAAATTTTGCCTTGTATTGCGACACGGTCATATTGTTTTGTTCCAACTTGATAAATTCCACCTCCTTCATGTGGCGAATACTTTCGGGAAAGTATTTGTCGTTGAACAGCTCTTGGAACTTCTCCCAAGACATCTTTAGTGCAGCAAGTTGAGTGCGCTTCTGCAAATTCCCACCAATAATCCGCCTCTCCTCGCAACATAAAGGCGGCAAAGGAACCTTTGCTCCTCGAGAGCATCCCAAGACATCAAATATCTTGGTAATCTGCTTTATCCATATTTCAACTATAAGTGGTTTGGGCTCTCCCTTAAACTCCGGTGGTCCCGGCTCCTTGAACTGTTTAGCGGTGACCGCTTGAGAGTTCCGATATTTCCACCAACGATTACGGGCGAGGCCGCTCTACTTTCTTTGTTGCATGAATTGTATAAAGCCTCTGAATATTTGATCATTCATCATTTAGTCGATGTTATTGTTTGCATGAGGATTGTCGCCTTTCACGATGCACATTATCCTCGATTATTGATATGTGGTGAATCAACGGTCACACGTGTGCTCCATTCTTATTCTCAACATTCTCGGATGTCATTTTGAGATCTTGCCACAAAACAAAAGGTTAATTTACATGTAACATATTATCCCTATATTCTTCTGGAGCCAATAAAATAAAGACATAAACTTAGGTAGGTCATACTAGCGAAGGAATTCCCGTCTCTTCCCTCCTAGTACTATTCTCACATCTTAGCCGGGATCATATCCTAAGCTTTGATACCAAGCTATGGCCCCCCAAATTAGGTATACATCACTCATCTTGGGTGCGGATACATGTACAAATTCAAATACAACTTACTAATACAACCTGCGTGTCAATACAACAAAACAAAAGCGTGAGTTTGAATACAAATATTGTCTACTAGAGATTATACAAACTCAAAAGGAATCCTCATTATAATTATTATCACACTATTTCACGAGAATAGTAAGGACTACTAATCTATCCTGCGGACCATTACTCTAGT
Organism: Panax ginseng; assembly: GCA_020205605.1. Taxonomy (NCBI): domain Eukaryota; kingdom Viridiplantae; phylum Streptophyta; class Magnoliopsida; order Apiales; family Araliaceae; genus Panax; species Panax ginseng. Next base: position 12,763,586 of record CM035131.1, on the reverse strand, counting down.
TCCCAAGCTAAGTCCCATTATATTCTCATTTCCTAAAGAAAACGGTGAAAAGAAAGGGTGAGCTCAACTAGCCCAAAGATGAAATATTATGACTAAGAAATCTAGAAAAATTATCATTAGCCTTCAACGATTAAGTTAAATCGATAAAATATAATAAACATCAAGTTTAACTATAAGCGGAACCGAAATCCATTAAAAGAGTCAAGTAGAAAATAAAATCTACTATCTTTTATGATTTAAAAGGTTTTTTCATCACTATTATAGCGAGACTCGACTTAATAAATATTCCACATCATCGAATCACCCCTGCATGATTACTGACCATGATATTCTTTAGTATCACGACCATAATTATCCATACCTACTGGGCGAAGAATATTTGTGTATTCATTAATGGTCATGATCATGCCAACAATCATCCATCAATGCACTACGGGCCAATGAGGACTTTTAATTTTCACATCATTTATAACATTACGGTCATGATTACCTTTGAATAATCCACAGTCATAATTATACCAAGTCCATCTATGCACTTCTGAATACACATATGACTTTCAACATAATATAAACATGAGGATGATGACAATGATATAAGAATTCAATAAAAACAAGTTCAAGAATTAATTTATCTAGGAACCAATAACATCCAAATCACATGATCTTTGCTTTGTAGAGTAAAATTCAAGAAAACTTAGAAGAATATTTCAATGAAAGGATCTTTGGATGAAGCACAAATATCGAGGATATTCCACTAATTTCATGGAGTATAGAAGTCAAAGTTTTAACCAATGAGTATAATAAAGAATGGAATAACAAAAGAAATCACCATGCATGCGATAGATCACCGCCGCAAGCGAGTTATTCCAACGAAATAATAAATAACGGAACCAAGTCCCGCCGTAAAAGCATGCCGCAGTGATATTCCAACAGAATAATAAAGAATGGAACCAGTCCCAGATAAAACACCGACATGACAAGATGTTCCAATGAATAATAATAAAAAGCGGAACCAGGTCCGGTTGTAAAACACATGACGGCAGGATGTTCCAGCGAATAATAATAAAAATTTTAACCGAGTCCGGTGTAAAACACCTGAGACGGGGATGTTCCAGCGAATAATAGAAGAATGTCACCAAGTATAGGGTAAACCGGCGTATACGAGTTATTCCAACGAGAATAATAAGCAATGGAATAATAATGATTCTCTTCATGAATAAGAAGAATAACACCCACTTACTTTAGTAGGAGAATTAATCTTTATGATAGTGTAATGTGACGAATACTCTTCTTCTTTCTCTTTATTCTCTCTATACTTTCTCTCTCTATAGCTTGAATGAATTAAGTGAAAAATAATGAAGCACTAGGCCTCTATTTATTGAAGATTTCTAGTTTAAGCTTTTGCCCACGTGTGAAAAGGCAAGTGGCTTGACATTTGGTGTGATGTGAAAAGAAAAGTGGTTTGGCGCTTTGTAATGTGAAATGGCAAGTTGTTTGGCGTCTGGTAAAGGTAATTACTATTGATGAAGGTAATTACTATTCACGAAGGTAATTACTATTAGACGAAGGTAATTACTTATTGACGAAGAGACTCTTAGATGATGACATATGGGCCCCCATAAAATAATCAAATTTACCACAAGCGTCTCATAATGAGACTCTTTATATGCATCAAGGATTGAATAAATATTACCACAAATCATTTTATTTTAATCAACACATATTTAATCTTTCAACAATTATTAATCATTTATAACTTGTCGTCTCAATTATTGATTTAATAATATAACATATATCTGAGATGATCTTTGTGATAATAATTGAATCAATAATATAAGCGATATGATCGACAGAATTCTTGTGTGATAATTGAGTATAAATTGAGTGACTTCTCGTAAGCATCAATAATCAATACTGGTGTCTTCTTATATGCAACCACGCGTATTATTGTACTTTTACTAACGGGTAGTTCAGCGGTTTTAACGGTAACACCTCCGTAGTTATTTTCATAAAGTATTTTAGTCATTTTCTCAATCCGACAATAATTCCGTTGTGGGGTCCACCAATGATTGTGCCGTCGTACGAATATTCCCCGACAAAAAGAATATTCTCCAACCAAATGAATATTTTATAACAACTTGCTTACTTTGCAAAATTTATAAATATTACCCACAACTATAACATTATATCAAATTTATTCCATAATATTCAAAAATAGTATTTATAGAAAATTCATCTTTATTTATAAAAGTTGGGGTCTTATAGACACAATCTAGAAAACTCATCAAATTATCATTTCAAATTTTTTCAGAATTTTGAGGGTTGGAAAAATTACAAAACTGAAAAACATAATAACCTTTTACAATCCGCTTTACCTCAAAAAGCGAAGATTTACATTGGAATATCGGATGTAATGTCAGAAGGAAAGTTACCTTTGAATAGCAACTCTCAAAGTATCTAAATACTCACAAAATCATTTCGACAATATAGAGAGAAAAAACTTGTTTACGGTGTGATTTTCAATTAACCTAAAACATTTATTTATAGAAAAATGCTAGAACGCCATAGGAGACTAAATTAATAAAATATTAATACTCAAAAAAATTTCTACGCATACATTTTTGACCCAAATTTTAGCCACCACCAGTGGGGCCCACCCATGTTTTTAATAAAAAAAATATTTTATTTTCCAAAACTTTAATAATTCATAATAAATATCACTTTTATCAGAAAAATTTGAATTTTATGTCCATTTAATATGAAATCGAATTCTCTATAACTTTGTAGCTTTAAGTTTTTCCAAATTCTAAGCAGAAAATATTCGAATTCCACAAACGGACTATTTTCAACACCTTAAAATTCATAACAAAGCATGCGTTAATTTTTAACGGTTCAAAATTTGTGGACATATACTCAAATTATATATGTATAACATATCCAAGAATCACAGTGATCCAACGGTCGGATTAAAATTATAACTCACGCAATAGAGCTTTAAGAACACCGATTTAATTTTTTAATACCTCCAATCCGACAAAATACTGATAAAACACCTCAATATTAATTCCTTCGTTTATAACCACATAAAATAAATAAATTCATCATTTATATCCACATCAAATAAATATTTCCATATCATATAAATCAATAATTAATTATTTATAAATAATATTACAGAATCACAATAATGACAACCAGGTTGTTCCCAGGAAAGAGGAGGTTTTCCGATAAGGATTTCTCCTTCTTGGCAGCATTGATTAAGTGACCAAACCTCTCCTTGATGAACTTTCTAGACATTGCCAATAATCTTTATCTAATAATATTATTCAAATAATATGAATTATTGATCCGATAAAGGGAAATCTTTGTGCGATGATAATTATTGAAACAACAATAATATAAAATATCAACACAACAATTATTGAATTAATAAAATAAAATATTGAACAGTAATCACTGTAACAATTATTGAGTAGTGCCTTCTTACGTAAGAATCAATAATTCAAAATACTATGAAATCTGGTATGCTCTTTACATACAATTATGCATTCATCAGATATTTTAACCACGGTATTTCCAACAATGTTAATTCAGTAACAACTCTGCCGTTATTTATAAAAACTCAAACTTGTCGCTTTCTTCATTCGACAGATTATTTTGTTATAGGGGCCCACAAATGGTCATGCTTGTACAGTTATGCGAATATTCCCAAGCAACAAAAATATTCCACGACCAAACGAATATTCTCCAACAGAAATGAGTATTTTATAACCGCTTGCGTATTTTGAAAATTTTATATATATCACCCTTAACTTTAACTTTTATCAATTTAACTATTTACTAAATAGAAAAATTGAATACTTTTATTTCATAAAATTCGGGATCTCACATCATGCTCTACTTGACTCTTCTAATGGGTTGCTTGTTCCGCTGCAGTTAAACTTGATGTTTATTGTATTTTATCAGTTTAACACTGTTGAAGGCTAATGATAATTTTTTCTGCATTATCTTAGTCATAATATTTTTTACTGGGCTAGTTGAGTTCACCCTTTTGCTTTCATTGTTCTCTTCAGGAAATGAGAACGTAGCCGGGACTAGTCGGGGAATTGAGTGACGGTCCGAGAGGGTTATTTTAGTAGTCATCACTACTTAGTGTGATAATAAATGTAATGAGGATTGAATTTGAGTTTGGATATTGTCTATGAGACAATATTCATGTAAAAACTCAGCTATTATGACGCCCCCAAAATAGGTATACAACACCCATTCTGAGTCGCCAAATACATGGTACAGAAAACAAACTACAACTTCAATAATACAATTGTCATGCAAAATACGACAACATATACTGTGAGTTTAAATACAAATATTGTCTTCTAGACAATATCCACACCCAAATAAGTTCTCATTACAATTATTTGTGACACCCCCAAAATAGGTCTACATCCCCCATTCTGAGTTGTCAATACACGGTACAGAAACAACTACAACTTTATTATTACAATACTAAAACTGTGAGTTTAAATACAAATATTGCCATCTAGACAATATCCACATACAAATAAATCCTCATCATAATTATTGGTACATTATTTTACAACAATGGTGAGGACTACTAAACAACTCTCCCTAGAACTTTCATTCCATACCCCAGGCTCATACTTTCGCTATATTCTACGCCTCACGAGAAGAAAAATGGAACAAAAAGGAAAAGGGTGAGCTCGACTAGCCCAGTAAAGAATATTATGACTAAGATAATATACAACAAAATTATCGTTAGTCTTCAACGAGGAAAAAATATAATAGAATACAATAGACAACAAGTTTTAAATCAATATTCGCGTGGAAATAATAATTCATTAGAAGAGTTAAGTAGAGAATGCAAACTACTATCTTACATGTATGAATTTTAAAGTTCATCGTCTATTTTATCCTGTAACATCAATCAATATATATCTCGAGATCAAATATTCATCCTTGCACTACTGCTAGGCCAAGGACATTCACCGATTGGTCATGTTCATCTAAACACTGCTCATCTTTGCACTACGGGCCAAAGATATTCATCGAAATCATTCATCTTTGCACTTTCTGAGGCCAAAGATATTCATCGAAATCATTCATCTTTGCACTACGGGCCAAAGATATTCATCATAAATCATTCATCTTTGCACTACTACGGGCCAAAGATATTCAATAATATCATCATTTAAGGCCGAGGATGATGAAAATATTTTTTTAAAAAAGCGAATCCGGTGAAACAAAATGACAAGGATTAAGGATTAAGGATTAGTACTTTGTTTTTATCCACGTCAAAAATACCTCAAAAATAATCATAGTGGTGTAAAATTCAAAAATGATCAAAACATGGATACAATCAAAGCTAGTATCCACAATAGATATTTTGAACGAAAAGAAAAATTTTCATTTTTAGATGAATAGTCTTAGTATTCGTGAATAGTCTTAGTATCGTGAATAATAACTCAGACACCAAAAGTTCCAAATTTGATAAAACTTCCAACCAATATTTCGGCATAATGATATTGAAGAAATAATATCATTTTCGAATAAAATAACATCCACTTACCTCGAAAGATCGATCTTAACGGAATCTTTGGATATAGACTATATCTTGAACTTTCACCGTATAGCAATACTCAAAGTATACTCAAAATACTCACAAGAATACGCTCGATAATATATAGAGAAAACTTGAGTTTACGGTGTGATTTTCAATTCTAACCTAAGCACTTTTATTTATAGGAAATTGCTTAGAACACCAAAGCGAAAAATTTAATAAAATATTAATATTTATAAAAATATTATAATGTATTCTTTGAAATCTGAATCTCAGCAATTCAAACATGCCAACCTTCTAGAAGAAAATAAAAAAAACGTTTTCTAATTTAAAATAATTTAAACTTCCAAAATTAATTATTTGAACTTGAACTTCAATAATTCACAATAAATAGCCCTTTTATCAGAAAATTCGAATCTCGCTTGAGTTTTTATAGGAAATCCAATTCTCTACAACTTTACAGAAGAAAGTTTTTCTAAATTCCCAACAGAAATTGACCGAAATCTATAAACGGGTCATTTTAGAGGTATAATCAAATTTCAATCGATAAATGGGGTCCAATTACATGTTTAACATGTTTTAAACATTTATTGCAACAAAAATACTCTTCCTCCTCGTATACTCATATATCCCACATTCGTTGTAAAAATATCACCATTATTATATTATTAAAATATAATAATATATATTTAAATGAATTATTTTATCGAGAAAAAGATAAAATTTCAATTTTCAACAATTGTCACATTAAAATTTTTCTCTATCTATATCCACATAAAATCAATATTTTCCTCATCATATGAATCAATAATTAATTATTCACAAATAATATTCTGAGAATCACAATATTGACAACCAGGTTCAGGAAAGAGGGGCTTTCCAATAAAATTTCTCCTTCTTGGTAGCAATTAGGTGACCAAACCTCTCCTTAGACGAACTTTCTAGACATTGCCAATAATGTTATCTAATAATATTATTCAGGATAATATGAATTATTGTTTCGACAATGAAAAATCTTGTGTAATGACAATTATTAAAACAACAACAATATAAAATATCAACGCAACAATTATTGAATCAATAAAATAAAACACCTGACAAGAATTATCATAACCATTATTGAGTAGTGCCTTCTTACGTAAGAGTCAATAATTGGTGCAATACTGGTGTCTTATCGTTCAACAACGCGTATTCATCGTGTTTTAACCACCGGGTATTCCAATAGCGATTAATAGCGGTAACAACTTCTGCCAGTTATTTTTAAACAACTTATATTTGTCATTTTCTTCCTCCATCGCTTTTTAGTTATGGGGCCCACATGGGGCGCTGTGCAATCAATTTAATATTCCCCGCGATCGAATATTCCACGACCAAACGAATATTCCCCACAACAATGAATATTTTATAACCACTTGCGTATTTTGAAATATTTGCGTATTTTACCCGTAATTATCCACATTAATCACATCAACCCTTACTATTTCAAAATAATAATTAGAGGAAATTAAATTTCATTTATTAATTATTTGGGATCTTACATTATTCATACACTATTTTACAGAAATAGTGAGGACAGCTAAAACATCTTTCTAGAACCATCACTCCATACCCCGACTCGATCCTGCTATGTTTTCACCTCCTGAGAAGAAAAATTGAACAAAAAGGAAAAGGGTGAGCTCAACTAGCCCAGTAAAGAATATTATGACTAATATAATATACAAAAAAATTATCATTAGTCTTCAACAGGGAAAAATCGATAGAATATAATGAGGCAACAAGTTTTAGATCAATATTACTGCAATGAAACAACAATCCATTAGAAGAGTCACATAGAGAATGAATTCTACTATCTTCTAAGATTTAAAAGTTCATCATCAATATTTTTTCACTGTAACAACAATCAATATACATCTTTAATCAAATATTTATCTTTGCACTACAGGCCAAAAATATTCATTTGTATCACCAATCGGTCATGTTCATCTCAACATCTGCTCATTGCATTTGCCTTTACTACGGGCCAAAGATATTCATCGATTAATCATTCATCTTTTGCTACTGGGCCAAAGATATTCAATAATATCATCATTTAGGGGTGAGAATGATGAAAAATATTTTAAAGAAAAGCGAATCCGATTGAGATGTAAGGACAAATATTAGGGATTCGTATAACAGTTTATCCAAGATCAATAATACTTCATAATAACCAATTGTGAAACAGAATTCAAAATAAAGATCAAAACATGGATACTATCAAAGATAGTAACCATAATAGACATCTTGGACAAAACGGAAAATTTTTATTTTTTGGTGAATAGTGCCGTATTCGTGAATAGTGCCGTATACGTGAATAGTAACCTCGACACAAAAAGTTTCAAATTTGATTAAAAGTTTAAACCAATATTTTGGCATAATGATATTGAAAAAAATAATATCATTTAAGAAGAAAATAACATCTCTTACCTCAAAATAACGGTACTTCTGATCGAAATATCGGATATAAAGCCGAAGGAAGCTTTTACCGAATAACAACTCTCAAAGTATATAAATACTCACAAAAATACGCTCGATAATCTAGAGAGAAAGAAAACTTGTTTCTGGTGTGATTTTCAATTCTAACCTAAGCGTCTATTTATAGAAAAATGCTAGAACGCCATAGGAGACTAAATAATAAAATAATATTATTTTTATTTCTTTCTTCCACACATGCTAGGTTAAAAATCAAGGCCAACCATCTTTGAACCAAATTGGCAGCCCACATGTGTTAAAACAAAAGTGGGTCCCACCCATAATTTAATAAAAATTATTTTATTTTATGAAAATTCAGTAATTCATAGAAAATAACCCGTTTATCAGAAAAATACGAACTTTATGTCCATTCCACACGAAATCGAATTCTCTACAACTTTGTAGCTTTGAGTTTTTCCAAATTCCAAACAGAGAATATCCAAAATCCACAAACGGATGATTTTTAATACCTCCACTCTGACAAAAAATTGATAAAACACCTCAGCATTAATTCCTTAATTAATAACCACATAAAATAAATAAATCCATCATTTATATCCATCTCAAGTAAATATTTCCTTATTATATAAATTAATAATTAATTATTCACAAATACTATTACAGAATCACAATTATGACAACTAGGCCGTTCCCAAGAAAGAGGGGGCTTTCCAATAAGGATTTCTCCTTACTGGCACGCAATTAGGTGACCAAATCTCTCCTTAACAGAACTTTATAGACATTGCCAATAATGCTATCTAATAATATTATTCAAATAATATGAATTACTGATATGATAATGGGAAATACTGTGCAGTGACAATTATTGAAACAACAATAATATAAACTATCAACGCAGCAATTATTGAATCAATAAAATAACATATTGAATAGTAACTTCACGTAATTATTGAGTAGTGCCCTTCACGCACGTCTAATTAATAATTCAACAATCTGCAATACCATCTGGTATCTTCTTTGCCACCACAGCGTATTCATCATTTTAACCACCGGTAACCCAACGGTGTTACTTGGTAACAACTTCTGTGCTTATTTATAAACACTCAAACTTTGTCGTTTTCCTCATCCGATAGTTATTCCGTTATGGGGCCCACAATTGACTGCGTTGTCGTACGGATATTCCCTATAAAAAGAATATTCCACGACCAAACGAATATTTTCCGACAGAATGAATATTTTATAACCACTTGCTTATTTTATAAAATTTTCACATTTTACCCATAACTAAAGCATTATATCAAATTAACACCTTATTAATTTAGAATAATGAATAGAGGAAAAATTAATTTTATTTATAATAAGTTAGGGTCTTACAGCTATGTTTTGTCGTATTTTTACACGACAGTTGTATTAAAGAAGTTTGTATTTAATTTTTGTACCATGTATTTGGTGACTCAAGATGGGTGATGTATACCTATTTTGGGGGCGTCACAACCACAAATAATATCCCACACAACAAACCCTCTTCTTCTTTACCACTCTCTCCTGACCCTCCTCCTCTAATACCACCCACTAACACCCACACCATGACCACTCGTGCTAAAAACAAAATTCATAAACCAATTCAGAAACTTAATCTTACTACTTCATTGAACCCTCAACTTGAGCCACAAACATTGAACCAAGCACTCAAAGATACTAAATGGCGCTAGGCAATGTCCAAAGAGTATGATGCTCTTGTGCGAAATGGCATATGGGAACTTGTCACACCTAATTTCTGGTAAAATCTTGTAGGTTATAAATGGATTTTTCGAATTAAACGTTTACCTGATGGCTCCATTGACAGGTATAAAGCGCGACTAGTTGCTAAAGGGTTCCATCAACGTCCTGGTGTTGATTATTATAACACATTCAGTCCGGTTGTTAAACCTACCACTATTCACTTGGTACTCAGCCTTGCCATTAGTCGTGGGTGGTCTCTTTGCCAACTTGATGTCAACAATGCCTTTTTACAAGGTCATCTCTCTGAAGATATTTTTATGGTGCAGCCACCAGGTTTTCTTGACCGTGATACTCCTACATATGTGTGCAAGTTACACAAGGCTATATATGGTCTCAAACAAGCACCACGAGCATGGTACCATGAGTTCCGATAATTTCTTGTAGCATTTGGATTTATAAACTCTCATGCAGACACATCCCTCTTTGTCTTCAACACCTGCGGTAATCTAGTCTATCTTCTTGTGTATGTTGATGACATAATTATTACAAGAAGCAATACCACAATAGTTCAACATTTTATTGATCTTCTTGGCAAAAGATTTTCTATCAAAGATATTGGGAATTTGACTTACTTTCTTGGTATTGAAGTTGCAACTATTTCTACTGGTTTATTTCTCTCTCAACGAAAGTATATCACAGACCTTCTCTCCCGCACAAATATGATTGACGCCAAACCTGTCACCACTTCTCTTGCCACCGAGTCCACACTTACATGCAGTTCTTTCCGGCACTTCTTTGACCGATCCTTCTGAATACAGATCAGTTGTTGGAAGCCCCTAATATTTGTGTCTCACTCGTCTTGATATTGCATAAGCTGTTAATAAGTTGTCTCAATTCATGCATCGACCTACTACTGATCATTGGACTACTGATCATTGGAATGTTGTCAAGCGTCTGCTTCGCTATCTTTCTGGTACAGTTGATCATGGTATTGCATTGCACCACAACACACATTTATCTCTTTATGCCTTCTCGAGATCTTGACCGGCCGCAGTAAGGATTTACTACACATCCACCAAATGCTTATATTGTTTACCTCATGAATCGATATCCTGGTCCTCCAAAACAACAACGATTGCAGACGCATTCCACACCAAGCCGAATATTGTTCTATTGCTGCTATAACTGTCGAGTTATGTTGAATTTGTTCTCTTTTATATAAGTTTGGTGTTTCTATTTTTGCTGCTCCGATTATATATTAATGTGACAATGTTGGGGCAATTCATCTCTGTTCCAATCTTGTTTTTCATTCACAAATGAAGCATGTTGCGACTGACTATCATTTTATTCGGGATCAAGTACAAACTGGAGTTTTACGTGTCACCCATGTTTCCTCCGAAAATCAATTAGTCGACGTCTTGACCAAACCTCTCCCTCACACTCGCTTTCAATTTTTGAAGACCAAGATTGGACTCTCCACAGGAGCTCTGTCTTGAAGGGGCATATTAGAGAATTAAATACAACATATCGTAATATCCTTGTAATTAGGTGTAATCTCATAATTCTTGCAATTAGTATCCTTATAATTAATTGTAATCTCATAATTCTAACAATTAGTATCCTTATAATTAATTGTAATCTCATAATTCTTAGATAATTTCATATTTAATTACTTAAGTAACACTCAATCTTTTATATATATATATTTCTGTATATGGGTCAGGATCAGGTAAGGGATCCCTTACTTTCTTAAAATGAGGGACTTTTTTTTTGGCTTTTTTTTTTGCTTTTTTTTTTAAAACAACTAAAAAAAAGTTTAATATTATGGGCTGAAATTTTTCATAATCTGATATTTTGGGTGTGATTTGGAGTGCGTATAACAAAACATGTATGCATACGATGCAGACTGTACTCACCACATTTTACAGTATATGTATTCAAACACGCCCAAAACATCATATTATGAAAAATTTCAGCCCATAAAATATTAAACTTTTTTTTTAGTTGTTTTAAAAAAAAAAGCAAAAAAAAAAACAAAAAAAAAATCTCTCATTTTAAGAAAGTAAGGATCCCTTACTTGATCATTTCTGTATATATATATATTCATTTGTAATCAATAAAAAAATAGAGCCATTGTTTGTGAATATTTCTCTCTCTATTTTGTACACTCGCCTCTCTCTCTCTCTCTCTCTCTCTCTCTCATCGTTCACGAAAGTGAAATTAATGTTGATCATCAAATCTCATACTCACAATTCTTGAAACCCCCACTTTCTCTTCTCACACACTGATCAGCCCTCACACAGCTTAACTAATTCAACCCATTTCAATCTTTCAGCTCAAGTGGCTATAAATATTTTTCCACTCTTCGAGAATTTAATTCCATCGAGCTCATTACCGGCCGGATATATAGATCCACAGCTCAAACTCTCTTCAAGCTGATCACCATTTCAAAAATCCTTAAACTATGAGAGATCAATCCTCACATAACTGAAAAAGCCAGTTTCCAATTCTGATAAACAAATTGTGTCAAGTAATTTGATAATTCAATGAACAACAGAGGAGAGAGAAAGCTATGGCGCCGAAGTTCAGTCAGTGAAATTAAGTGACAGCTCCAAAACCCTGATTTCTCCATCGTTTTCCATCAGGTACTTGCAGAGGTACGCCGATTAAATGAATCTCTTTCCCATTAACTTCACTTTCTCTGTCTTCGAATTAAATGCTTCTTCTTTTTTTCATCGAGCTGCGAGCACCCTATGCAACAGTAATCTGGTGCTTCTCCAACTATAGTACTCTCTCCAATCATGATGTCACAGTTGATGTCAAATTTCAATAGAGAACAAACATGTAAACTGATATTCCCACACACACAAGTAACTCACTATTCATAACAAAGAATATCAATTTTATATATAAAAATATCAGTCCCAATAAACATTAACATATATATATATATATATATATATATATATAAAATATATAAATCCGTCCCAATACATAAACATTGTCCGGCAGGTTTTAGTCTTGAAAAACGAAAGAATATAAAGTTAAAAAGAAGAGAGAGTTTGCTTCTTTTTTTCTTTTTTCTTTTTTTTTTTCCTTTTCAAAAAGAAGCATTCTAAGTTGAATATATATATATATATATATATATATATATGTGATTATTACTTCTTTCTTCTTTTTTCTAAAAAGAAGCATACTAAATACAATCATTGAAATAATAAATACTTCTATTTTTTTATGTTTGGTGCGAATAAATAATTATATTTATATAATAGCATAATAAATCCCGTATTCCATAGTTTTTGTTCATCTTCATCGATACTCCATATTCCATAGTTTAATTTGTCCTCAAAAATAGTATTCCATCTGTTTCACAAGTCTTATTTACAAAATTTATAAATACGAGGAATAATATTTATTTTATACCATGTATTTTTAAAAGTAATATGTTGTTAGTGTAGTAATATGGTATAATTTTAAAATTAAAACTATTTTATTTTATATTAAAAAAAGAACCCAGCCACTTGCTCAGAGGTAGACGACTTGGCCTAGGTTCAATATTTACCTTCTCCCGAATTATCAAAAAAAATAAAATTCAACTACTAATGGAGGATATAACTATTTAAAAATTCAAGTAGGAATTCGAACAAATTCGACTACTAGTTGGAGGATATGCTTTGCCGACGAAAAAGGGATTTGATCCTCTCCAGCGTCAGCGTGTACCAAAGGACTGGACCCTCCGTCTAATAAACAAGAAAATTGTCATGTGATGTGGGTGGCCATGCAAAGAATGAAGGTGGGATCATCTCCGTCTATCTAATAAACATAAATATTACTAAAAAAAAGTTTTTTAAAAATAAATATAGTATTTTCAGCCAAGTATGTCTTTCTGCTTAAGAAGAAGTACAGTTGATTACAGTCCATATTTACTGTAATACGTAATCAGACGGTCAAGATCTCATCAGGTTGTCTGAGCTACCGACTGCCGACACAGGGTTGGTGGGTCCCGGTGTGTCGAGTGCGATAAGGTCTTACTTTCCAAACGTCATTATATTCAAAATCTATGAAGCAAATCTGAATACCCAAGCCAGCACTGTCATCACCTAGCTTACTTTTAAGCTACGGATTTTAAACCGTTACCATATGAATCATTATAAATTTGAAATCTTTGTCATTGTATGATAAAAATAATACTCAAACAGGCAAGGAAACTGATTACAACATTAAAAATGATGTTTTAATCATGCAGAAAATTATGGGTTTACTGATTTTGTACTCCCTCCTCCTCGTTCCAAAATAAGTTATTACATTTTGAAAACAACTATTTTTAAAGATAAATTATGGTCTTAAATCTACTCATAATATTAGTTTTAATACTAGTAGTTTGATGTTAGAAATAATAGTATAAAATAAAAAATTTAAAACGGATAAAAAAATATATCTTTACATTTAGAACATGGCGATTAACTCAGCTTGTGGTAGCTTAAGTTAGTTAGGGGGTCACTTTCGGGTTTGTGGGTGGGTTGCTTTTAATGAGGTGGGTGATGGGAGTTGATTTTTTTTTTTTAATCGAGTATAAATAGAAGATGCACTAGCTGATTTCTTATTTAATTAATAATTGCTTTCATAAGTATGTCTGGCATTACACTTATTGTCCTTTTTTTCACTGGTAATGGATTGATGGGAGTGGCCAACTTTTAATAATTAATCTTTTGATACTCTTTGGTCTGCTTCTGCTATCACTACACTTCCAATCCTTTAAGGTATTTCCAGTCGATCTTAACTTCAATTCTCATTCCAGTGTAGTTTCCAACAAATTTACAAGTGATGCTGGTTTTGTACATGCTACTAAAGAGGACAAACATATGAATTTCCAATGCTTTTTGGAGTTCAAAGCAAACTTGGTGTTTTTGTTTCCTGACAGCTCCTTTCCTTTCCCCATGCGCACTTGTTTCAAAATATAAGTTTGTTCTGAGGTTTAGACTTTTCAAATAGGGATTAGTTTAGGCTGACCAGCCATCTTTATAATCTTGTGTGACTATACCTATCTAATTTTTTAGTGACAGTACTTGGGTATGTCTTGTTGTTTGGACATTTGCATTTAAGCTTGTTAGGTGTTGATCATTATCTCATACTATCTAGCTAGTCAGTGTTGTAGATGACCAGTTAGTTGTTTGGACTTTGGAGTACTTTAACAAATAACAAATTCCTCTAATCCAATCAAAATCTTCAGCTTGGAAAACTATTAGGAAAAATGTAAGCACTTTCTTTTTTCAGCATTTATATTGTTGAGATATTTTAAAATGTTGACTGATATTTGAATTGTTTGTTGGCCAAATGTATGTTCAATTTTTCCTACCGTTATCCATAGTTTCCATGCATACAATTTTTATTTATTTATATGTGCGCTCCAGTATTTATGTCAAGATTGTATATTTGTATTCCATTATCATAATAGAGTAGGTTTTATACCCAAATAAATACATGCTTCTTTGATGCTATATAAGGCCAGCCCATCTCCCATCTGTTACCATCTAATCTTGCAATATATATATAGTACATATTTATGGTGCTAGAATTTTGTTTTATTTTTGTTATTTCTGTAATACGTGGTAAATATATTTGTTATGTATGCCTCATGTGTCCGTCTCTTACTTTTGTAGGCTTCTATGTGTCATGTGATACCATGCTTCCGGTTTGAGCTGGTATAAATGAAGTTCCAATTGGAAGTCGTTCTTGCCTGTCTCATTTGCTTAATTCAGATTCAACATATTCTTTGCGGTTAGTATCAACCCCATGCACTATGTTTCGTAATATATTCTTTTAGTATAATTATTAGGAGTCCAAGCTACACATCTGCTATGGTAATATGTTAGTAAGGGGCTTTTTGTTTAGGAATGACCGGCTGAATGGCTGAGTCATTCAGTACGTTTGTTTTAGAAAAAAATCGTTTGAATGGTTTAGTGTCATTTTTTTTTGACTGAACGAGGGCTGAATGCAGTTTTTTTTACAATATTAACTATTATATTAAGTAATATTAAATAAATTTACACAAATGTTGAATTTTTTTAGAGGGGTAAAATAATAAAAATTTGTTATTCAGATATTTCACACATGTCAATTATTAAACAACTTTTTTCATTCAGATTCAGCTCATTCAGATTCAGATTCATTCAATTTTTATCAAACACCCCCTAACTTGTGCCCGGTGCACTTCCACGAGTGGAATTCATGATTGGAAAGCCCTCTGCCCTATTAAAAATCTAATTCAAGTTGGATCTGCTTGATAGAAATTATTTTAACTACGAGAACAACAATAATTGTAGCAAGTTGCTTTTCTTAGTAATATGAAAATAAACAAACTTGCTCTACTGACTTGGTCTATGGCAGATGAACTTTCTGATACTTCTGGTGAAAACAAGTGGGCATGTACCTGTTCTTCTGCCTATAAAGGAAACCAGACCTTTGCTGTCTTAGCCAACTGTGCTTCATCATGTGATTGTAGTCCTGGTATACTGCTGATTCTGTATATCGTATGGACACTTTGTTATGTTATTCATACGGATTGACACTTTTATGCTTCTAAGTTATATACAAAACATGTTTTTCTAATTATGTATAAGCCTGATAGTTTGACCCTCACGAAGTCTCATTCGGTACGCTAGTTGTTCCCAGATAAAACCAAAGTTTTATCCAGGGGAAATAATAAAACAGATGTACCAGTATAACATTCTGGTTACCTAAAGAATGCATGCAGACTATGAGGATATTTTCTTGTGATCTCCTAAAGACTAATTTGTAGCATATTATAAATACAGGTTTGATAGATCTAGTTCACAACCTTATATATCCACAAACACCAAAACATGATCTCATGCACACTTTTCCAATTAGTCCAAAGGTTTTGAAGTTTGGGTTTTTCCACTTCCATTTATTTTCTTCCTTATTTTTAGCACTATGTTTTTGTTTGTACATTATCTTTACTACTGGTTTTGGGTTCAAGTCTTGCCCCTTCAGGCCTTCCTTTTGGTCCCCAATGATGTTAGTTCAATGGCCATTTTTGAACTTCAAACTAAATATGATTGAGTAAGTATTATATGAGTAGCAGTATCCTTTCAATTATTTCTTCCGTGGAAATCTATTCTTTCTCTGTATTTTGACTGGACAAATTTTTCAGAGTCCTGTGTGGTTAGTTATGTAACAATGCATGGATGCAGTACTGTAAACTTATATATTTGTAAGAGAAATTATTTGTTCATTTTGTTATAAAAAATAAAAAACTTGATCAGATCACGTATTGTTGGGAAATTTTCATCGTCCTGTAAAGTAAATTTATGAACTACGTTGGTGTTCTTTGTAGCTGCAGAAGGGTCAAGTGGGAATAAATGGGTATGCATCTGTGCTGCTGATAAATTACCTAAAGTTTCTGAAGATAATCATGATGCCATCTGTTTTACAGCCTGCAATTGCAAGTCAGGTATATTGTTCTGATGCCACATGGAAGTATTACTGATAATCAATTTAAGTAATTTGTTTATTAACCATTTTAGTATTCCTCCTTCCAACTTAAATGACCCTGTTTATATTGGGATGTTTAAATATTTAGCTAACTCTATTCCACATATCAATGCATTACTTGTTCAATTTGTTTATATTACATCATTACCCTTATTGTTTGAAAGAGTTTTTAAAACTTTGTGGACTTTTTAACATATATCAATGTATCAATTTAGGAGTAAATGGGACACAAAAGTAAAGTCTTGTCAAGTACCCCTCTTTCTTAACCACATGCCAAGTACAGAGGATCAATTAAATTAGGATAGTTGTAGTATAATTTATTCTTTCTAACTAATGGAATTATTAGTGTTTTGTAAATTGCATCTTGAATTGTTTCCTTAGATGTATTCTGCTGAAAGGAGAGGATCCCAATTGCTTTCTTGTTCTATAAATATTTGTTTTGTTGTAGACATGTAGTCGTGAATAAATAATGGATCCCTAAAGTGAGCTAACTGCTGTTCTGTGCTTCATAACTGCAGTCTAGTGCCATTTAGATGCAAGCACTTAAGCTGAATTTAGGAGAGGGGACTGTGGCCAAACCAGTGTATTATCATTATGTAATTTTCGATATTTGTTATGCTTTGGGTGTGTTAATTGTTTATTTAAAAAAAAATTACAAATATGACAGAAAACTGCAGATGGTCAAATGTCAATGGGCGGACAATGTCAATATGCAATTTACAAAACTTGAGTAATAAGATTGTTTAAAAACTTGAGTTAGGTTTCAAAAATATCATTTATCGGACCCTACCACAAAGTGCTCATTTTTCAAAATCATGGGTAAAGTGGTAACACTGGAAAAAGTTAAAAACTAAGGTGACAAGGATTTTAGGATAATTTTTTTGTGTTACTAGAAAACTTACAAACCTCCGTCCCACATTAAATGCAAACTTTTTTTGGGGTTGTGAATGGATTTAAGTGGTGCCTAAAACATATTTAGATATTATATTTTTGTATATATTTTATTCAAATGTTGTATTTTTAATTATATTATAAATATTTTAAGAATGTAATATATGAATATACTTTTGGCACATCTTGAAATCCATGTCACACACACGAAAAAAAGTGTTCCAATTAGTGTAAGACGGAGGGAGTATCTTTTTTGTTCATCATGAACTACAGGATGGAATAGTCAAAATGGTTAGTTTGCTAATTTTTGGTTAGTATCTTCCTTTGATGTTACTGATCTATATATTATTCATCTAACCACTAAATGAATATATAAATGCATATTTCCTATAGAGAAAAATATGACTTGATTAGCCAAAAAGACTTCACAAGTCATATGCATCCTTGTATTGTTATCTATGGAATTGTGGTTTTAAATAAAAGAAAAAGAGGCGAGAATAAGTTGAATCTATTACCATATTGTTGTATGCCACTAATATTGATACTTCACGTATGAATGCTACATTTTATGTAAATTCCTTTCACTATTTTTCAGGTAAAGATGAGCTTACTTGGTAGCTTTTCATTTCTCTTAACAGGATCTACAAGTGAGGCAGAGTCTTCAAAGAAACGAGTCTCCAGCAAAGTTGCTGTGGTCATTCTCTTGTTATGTGTTATACTGACAACTCTTGTCTTTATTGCTTCAGTTATATGGTATGTTTCTCGAAGGGACAAATGTTCTTTTGGAAAGCCTGTATTCTCATCGGACAAAGAATCAAGTTGCAACAGTACAACCAACCTAATAAGCCACACAGCTACTTCAGTGCCTGAATTTAAAGTCTATATAGGTTCTCCTGCCAATCCTATTAGCGGTAAACTGTGAAATTCTATTTAGTTATGTTTTTGTTCTTTAAGAGTTTTAATTGAAACATTTATCACTAGGTTTTCCTGTTTATTTTACTTTGGTCAATAGTGTATACAAAATGTAGCATCTTAATATAATCTGATTCATTTTAGCTAAACTTGGCATTAAATTTCAACATCACTGTAAACAAAATGTTGGCCTACTGCCTACATAGTCTTCATCCCACCAATTGGTTCTGAGAGAGATGGTAATATTCACTATAAGTTGCACAACTGATTGTGTTTGGTTCTATCACTTGTTATTATCATGGTAGCCCAAGCACTATATCATTGCACTATGTAATTGTGGCTTTCCAAATCACAGTAAATATAAACCTATTCCGCTGTATCCTGCAGGATGCATTCAGAAGGCTTCGCTCTTATTCAGAAGCAATACAGGAACAATACCTGGAACACTTCTACAGTTTTCATACTCAGAACTGGAAAATGCAACAAATAAGTTCTCCGATTCTAATTTGATAGGAATGGGGGGAAGCAGCCACGTTTACTGTGGTCATCTCAAAGATGGTGGAATTGTTGCAGTTAAGCGGATGAAATCCCTGGGAGGAACAGATGCAGAATCTGATTTTTTGACAGAGGTAATCTATCTACCAAAATTATCAGTTTATTTGTCAAAGGCCTTTAGTTTTCTGATCCTTTCTGGTAGATTTACAACTTACAAGAGAATAGTTATATTTCACACTACGTCTCAAATTTTACAAACAGTATTTTTTTTTTCTTTTTTGGCTCAGATTGAACTTATATCAAGACTCCATCATTGTCATGTGGTGCCTTTGATTGGGTTTTGCTCAGAAAACCAAGGAAAACATGTGGAGAGGCTACTAGTATTCGAGTACATGCCCAATGGAAATCTGAGAGAATATCTGGATGGTCCTTTAGGAAAACGCCTCAACTGGAGTACTAGGGTTGCAATTGCACTTGGAGCTGCTAAAGGATTGGAGTATCTCCATGAAGCAGCTGCGCCAAGAATTTTGCACAGAGATGTCAAATCTACAAACATTCTATTGGATGAGAACTGGAGAGCTAAGGTAAGACAGCATATAATTCATTCCAACAAACATAAAATGGAGGAAAAGAACTGAATATATGTTGATTATAGCTGAGCCAACTAGGCTTAGTCAAGTATCATGTGTTTGGTTGTGCGGAATCCAAGCCATAGAATTGGATTTGGGGCCTGGTAGATGAGATCATATCTTCAGCTCCAGTGTTAAAAGACAAGACAGCAAAATGTAGTTGTTTTTCCTACTGTGCCGTTTAGTTTGTTGGTTACTATTCCCTAGTTAACTAGTTGATATTTGCTTGCAGATTACTGATCTAGGTATGGCTAAACGTTTGATTAATGATGGACTACCAAGCTGTTCAAGTTCTCCAGCTAGAATGCAGGGGACTTTTGGCTATTTTGCACCTGAGTATGCAATTGTTGGAAGAGCTTCTCTTAAGTCAGATGTTTTCAGCTTTGGGGTAGTCATTCTTGAATTGATCACTGGTCGACATCCTATTCATAAGTCACCTGAAAAGGGGGAAGAAAGCCTAGTCATATGGGTATGGAAGCTCATACACCTTCTTTTCAATTTTCCGTTTTTAAAATCTTATACTTGTCCAAGTATTTGATAACCCCCCAAAAAAAAACAAAAAACTAAACAACTAAAACTTCATCTGATAAAACATGTAGAAGCCACCATCTCATCATTTAGCGCTTCCAAAAACTGAATTTTAGCTTACGGGATTATAGGTTTGGTGTTAGTTTGATGGGAAGTAAGAGGGACCCGGCGTAAGAGAGCAGATACAACTTGAGAGATGATGTACTTAGGTTAGTTACTAGCCTTTTATGACTAAAGGGTCTTGAGTACCCAAGAACTATGGGCAAAAACAATAATCAGAGACAAAGTATTGCCTGATGCTAGTGCATGAAAATTAAAATGTTACGCGGGATGTATAAATATATTCCAAGTTAATTAGGTATATTTGATGGAAGCTTAGGAACTTTAGGAATCTAGGTTATATGCATAATATACGTATATTACTTTCCACATACACACAAAAACACATTATTTATCTATCAACAGAAGCACCCGCAGCTACTATCTTTTGGATGACAGTGGTAAATTGCTTCTACAGTGTTTTGAACCCAAATTGCTTCTACAGCGTTTTGAACCCAGACATGAGAGGCACTTATCAAGAGGCCACTACCACTTGGCAAACATATTTGGCATAGGTCTTGGTGTTAGACATTAGTTATCATCAACTTTTCTTGTAACTTTTATCAACATCTATGTTGTTGAATAGAAAATTCTAGAGCTATTTTTTCCCCTACATCTAGACTGAGGACTAAGGTTTCTTGATTATATCTGATATAAATTATGACTTCTCTGATTTTTACCTTATTTCAGGCTACCCCTCGGTTGCAAGATAGTAGGAGAGTAATCTTGGAGTTGCCTGACCCACATCTGCAAGGGAATTACCCAGAAGAAGAGATGCAGATAATGGCTTACCTAGCGAAGGAGTGCCTGTTGTTGGATCCTGACTCTCGACCAACCATGAGTGAGGTTGTTCAAATCCTGTCAACTATTGCCCCAGAAAAATCTCGAAGGAGAAATTTTTCTGTAAATCTTTTTCAGGTATGAATATTTCAGCATGCGTCTTTATTGTCTTGACTAATTTGTTGTATAGCTTTTGTCTTGGATATCCTTCCACTCTTTGGCACTATGGTGTGCGCACCCCCAAGAAAGATTTCTTATATTCCTCCCGACTTTATTGGTGGCCTCTACTTCTTAAAGTAGTCTTATATGATTTTTAAAGAAGAAAAGGATCTTCTTATGTAATGATGTTGATTCAGAAAAAGAAATTGACAAGAAGGAATCTTACCCTTTGAAAGAAAATATTCGTCATTTTGGGTAATCATCTTCAGTTAATTATTGAAATTTGTCCTTGATTTGGCTTCTTTTTTCCAACTGTGCATTCGTCTTGACTTGATTCATCTGCCCCTTTCCCATTCTTTCCCAACTTCATCTACTGTGCTCACTCTCCACCTCCTTCAATGCCTCCAAAAGAACTTGTTTCCTTTGGATTTGCTTAAATGATTTGTTCGATCTCTTACACATTTTGAACACTTCCAGCATTTGAACTCTATCTATAATGTGTGCAGAGCTCCTCTACTTGTGGCCTAAAAAATGAGCCCGCCATTGAGGTACCTGACACACAATATCAGGATGTTGTTGAGGCTGAGGAGCTTAGGCGAATCAAATCCAATAAATGGTCACCTCGATGTTCATTGCCATTAATTATTGATCGCACTCTCTGTATTGAAAAGAATGCGAAAGGAGAAGACACTGATTCTGAGTATGTAGACAAACAGATCCTTTTGACTTCAAATGCAAGAAGCTTCCGCTCACAAGATGATGAAATGGTGGACTTAACTGAACCCCGGCTTGAAACCTTCAGTGTTCCAAATGTGAGGCTCCCCTTATAATCAAGAGTATCCAACAAACAAATAAGTGCAAATGTGTTTGGGAGGAAGGGTGGAAGGACTTGTCACTTTGGATTGAATTTCATTTCTTTCTGCTTTTTATGTCAAAAAGATGGTAACTTATCGTGAATTTGATAATTTATTTCATTCTTTAAAGTTTGATAGCTGGAGGAAAGTACAAAGTGCATCATTTTGATTGTAGATAATATTGCACCTACTGGAAAAATTTGTATATTAATTTCCCTTTTGTTTGTAGTAGAAGAAGTGATATATATTTGTATCAGTTGCATGCGGTGCATATTTATGCAGAATACAGCCTTGCTGCATAAATTTTGGTACAAGTATCAGAGGCAGCTGCTTTTACATAACAAATTGCCCGAGCTTTAGCAGTAGACTGGTAGTTGTCCGAATGCACGTATTATATGCACAACTTTGTTGCTAAAGTGTCGACATTTTTAGGTAGATGAGTAGAAGAAATTAAGATGGATGCACGATCAACTCGTCAAGGATTTTTCGAATCTTGGCAAGTTTTTCCTTTAACTGCTCAGATTTTGATTAGTAAATTTAGTGAAGACTGAACATCACATTTTATGACATTCTCCCTTCCCTCTCTTCATCAAATTTGCAGTTTTCGATTTCTGAATATTTTAGTCTCCACTGTGTGAGCCTGAGACTGAGCCTGGAGTTGGGGGTGATATGTTGTGCTAAATTTGGATAATGATTTAGAGATTTTTGTGATCAATGTGAAAAAATTGCAGACTCTAGTCTATACTCTTTAGTTTCCATCTCCTTTACATATTGGAAGTATATATTAACACATTTTATAGTAGTTTGAATTGCCTAGCCAGTTTCTGTTTTAGTTACTGCTTGGCTACACCTATTCTCCATCAGATTAAGCTTAGAGCACTACAACTTAACAGAATGTCAGATATCTGAATTTATTTGCAAAATAAATTACTCTTTCCTATCATCCTACACATTTTGTTGCCCCAAGACCTTGCTCCCTCAAGTTCCAAAAGTAACTACCAACTCACTTGATACTTTTAGTTTTCCCTCCACTAATTTTTTAAGTCTTAATGAAATGGTATCTCTCCATTCTCAAATTTATCTTTAGTAATCTCACAATATTACATAAAGCGATGAATTTATTTTTTTATATACTAATGGACCCCAATAATAACATATTTACTCTTTATTTATTTTATGTATTATAACTCTTTTTTTTTTTTACATTAGGCAAACTATTGGAGACGAAGGAGGTAATATTTAGTAATAATTATATAAATCACATAATGCCCTCACCATTATCATTACACTTTATCATTAAATTACCAATACTATACTAACCATTATTAAATTTAAGGGTAAGTTTAAAATAAAAATATATCTTTAAAAGGAAATTGATATTTTACAAGTAAAAATGTAAATAGTGTCCACTTTGATGTGAGAAATAACAAAAATCTTTTGTAACTATCATTTTTACCAAAAATTCTATGTGAACATGAAAATTAGATATTTGTGTATTTATATTTTATTTAATTATATTTTGACCCACAATAATAAATAAAATATAAATACACTCATATTCAATTTTTATGTCTGTCTAAAAAGCTCCCATTTTTACTAGTGAAAATATAAATTTTCAAATAAAATTTCATTCTTTCAATGGGCTTTAGATTCCTGGGCCTGGCGTGGTAGTAAGTGGCACCAGTTACCAGTATCCAGCACACTTAAGTGAGAGAGAAAAAGAGCTCTCACTCCGTATAAGAAGAAGAAGAAGAAGAAGAAGTGATATACAGTACTTCGGTTGGTTGATATCTCTCTTTTCTTTCTCTTCTATAATCTATATACAACGGGATAGTGACAGGAGAGGAGGGTAATGGCCGGGAAAGCTAATACAACTCCAGCGACTTATTCGCCGTCGCCGATAACTCTGAAGAAGAAGAGACCTCCCATTTTTACCGATGTTGATTGGGTTCGTCCCGACGGTCGTGGCTTCCACCAGTGCCGCCCTGCCTGTAAACCTCTCTCTCTCTCTCCTCATTCGTATTTTCCATGTTTAGTAGATACTTAATTTCTTTGCATGTGGAGTGATTTTGTTTGATCTCTTCATTTTTTTACATTTAAACATCTCATTGTTCGTTTCTTCATATTTATTTCTTAATTTGACTTTTCACTGTTCAATTTTATGTTACCCCAATAGCTTGATTGAATGATCATGCAATTCATCTGATTTTCCCTCATAGCTGAAATGAAGTTTTTCATGTCCAAAATAGTTTTTTTTACTGCATTCAATTGTACTTACAGGTAATTTATGGTATCTGATGTTGTTTCTGTGTGATCAAGGGCATAAAATTATATGCATCACAGTGATTTCGCTACAAAGACTCTATCTTGGCTGTATCTATGTTGATGACAGTGTATTGAAATCAATCTTTTTTTGGATAGAAAATCAATTTGTTTATTAGAATTTAAAAACAAAGAATTACATTGGTAATTTTTTAGACAATATGATTTTGATTTTTTTCTAAATTGAATTTCATTTGTATTTGGAGTTTTACTCTTTGCATTTTCTTTATTTGGTGTTGCAATTTACAAGCCTAGGTTCGCTATTTACCATTGATTGTGGTATACATTGGTTTTTGTTATGTCTTGAAAACTTATGCCTGCTTTTAAATGTCAGACGTAATGGTGAACAATTTGTGTTTTAAGTGTTTGCACAGTTTGTACTTGGCTATGCCATATTAGTTAATACAACTCTCTCTGCGTGTGTCTCTCTTATTCTCTTGATGAACTGGGTATTAGTACTTTTTTACTTAAACATGGTACTCTTACGTACTACTAATATTCTCAAAAATTTAGTGTACCGAAAAATTTCATTGTTCTTTACATATAATTGCACAAATTTTAATATTCTAACTTAGTATTAGTATGGAATGCTTAAACATCACATTTTTACTAAAAACAATCGTTTATTTAACTAAAAATCTTTTATAAATTTAGGTTAATTACATTTAGATTTTTAGATAATTTCTAACTAAAAGCACTCGTATAAAGATACGCTAATGTACCATGATTTAGTTCTATAGTGTACCATGTATCTGTATCGGTTCCACGAGCCAAAACGAATCGCGTTTCTAGTAACACTATGTCCTCTAAAAATCTGGTAGATGCAACAGGCGGCATAGAGATTTGTACACCTTTTGGGATTGATTTATGGAGTAGAAGTTGTGGCCAATGTTATCGGTTTGATACGGTACGTGGAACAAAATCGGATACGAAAAACGTCACTTTTGTGGAATGGTGTATAGTAAGGTTAGGTATTTTCGAATAACTTACTTGGTAAAAAATAAGTTGATCTAGTAACTTGGTACGTTGGGAATAACTTTGTAATGAGATATAGTAAAAAATAACTGGAATATGGTTAAAACTGATTGAGTTGTAAGCGTATTATCACAACAAGAGCATTTTCAATAAGATTATGTCATTTCATTGCTTACTCGACACTCACAAGACATCATTTTTACATACTAGAGTGTTTAATAGTGTTTTAGTGTTTAGATTTACTCATGTGATTACTATATTTTGTAAGTATCTTAGATATTTTAGAGAATGATTATAGATAGTCGTTCTTTGCCTTCCACTAGGTCTGATCCTAGCCACTGGTTGTATAGCTAAAAGGCTATATAAGAGAATGCTTCTAGAATGCTCCTCATTTGTAAATCATAAAGCAAACTTGTAATCATGCTTCTGTAATAGACAGATAACTAAATAGGAAGAAAAATTTTTGGTTCGCCGCATTTAATGTTAAGTAAGAGCAGTAGACTATGATGAATCTACTAATGTTACGAACAATTAACCAAAATTTAATACGACAATGACAATAAAATAACTAATACAAAGGGAATCACTTAATCATATGACAAGACTTTCAAAATCTTTAACAATTTCCTCGTCCTCAGCGTTCGACTCATCTGAAATTACATAAAACATAAACACATTTACGATAAAAGACACCGACTTTACCTTCTCTCACAAGGCTTTGAGATTCTTTGCCAAAAGACTAGTGTGATATTTTCCAATTATTTCCTCCTCTATTACTAAAGGTCAATTTCGATGCAACTGAAGTTATTGGGAACACTTACAACATCATGCACCATCAAAGAAAGTTCAAGGTATCTAGTATTCTAGTCTTGTTTGCCTTTTAGAAAGTTAAAATGTCCAAATCAATATGTTCATTCCAATCAAGTGACAAGTCCTCCAAGTATAAATCTAATTGTGACTTGAAACTTTTACCCCCATTATGTCAACTTTGGAATGAATCAAATTCATTCATGCCATTTCTTATGATAGGTCACTTTGACATGGGACTCCTTATATAGAAGGAGAAAGAGTTTCGGATAGTCACATTTGATGTTATGAAGAAACCATAGACTATGAAGAATCCCACTACTCTTTCATATTTATTTCCACTGTTTTTATTGGATTTAATTATATTGATCTATGATTAGCTTTATAACTCATTGGTTTATTGTTGATATGCAGTTTTAAGGACCGGTGCAGTGAATTCTGCATCAGGATCTGCTTATGCAGAGTTTGGAAATACTAAGGTCATTGTATCCGTGTAAGAATTAGTTTTCCCCCTCATCCGCAGAGATTTTTTGTTGGGACCTCGCCATTTTACTTTTTGACCCTTATAATATGAATTTGCATGTCTATCATGTTGTCGTGATGTTTTGTTTAATTATTTATACAATGAATTCTTATTTTGTTGGCCTAGTTGCAGGAACACTCTATAAAAATTAATGTTCTATCTAGGAGCTTCAATTCCCCTTATTCTTTAAAATTACCTCATGGTTAAAAATTAGAAGGATAGTGAAAAAATTATTCTAAACATGCTGAACTTAAGTTTCTGGATTGGGGTGAATGAGGAAATTATGCTCGTGTACATGGAAAATTACAATGATTACCAGTTCCCAGTGCTGCAGACTTTCTTTAATTTATGTTTGTTGCAATGAGTAGGTAGGTATACAATTGGAAAAGAGAAAAAATCAAAATAATAATAACGAGTTGGTCATGCCAAACACACATCAGTGTGTGCACGCGCGCATACACCCATATATTTATATGCACAATGTAAATGGATGAGTCATGAGAGTGAAAACTTGTATAAATAGGAAATACAATGGCATGAATTAAAGTAATATTAGAGCCTATAAGATACTCACAAATATATAAGAAAGGAGGCTCTTTTGTGATGTTCTTTTCATATAAAGTTTGTTAATACATGAACGTATGACCGCGTCTTGGTCATGACTTCCTGATCTTTAAATTGATTCCATTGAGATGATTATGGATAAATCTTTGTGATGGTCTTTGTTGTTCAGATTTGGACCAAGAGAAAGTAAGAAAGCAATGATGTACAGTGACATAGGGCGGTTGAATTGTAATGTCAGTTACACAACTTTTGCTACCCCGATTCGTGGACAGGTCGGTCAGTTGGCAGTTTGGACTCGCAGTCCTTTTCTCCTTTCTCTTTTTGTTTGTTCTTTTTCTTTTTCTTTTCCTTTTTACAATCCTTCTCTCAACATCTTAATCTAAGATTTGAAGGTTTTCAAATGATAGGGATCAGATTCTAAAGAATTTTCTGCAACACTACATAAAGCATTGGAAGGTGCTATAATACTGGATACTTTCCCTAAGACAACTGTTGATGTTTTTGCATTGGTGTTGGAATCTGGTGGCAGTAAGTTCTGCATTTTACATGCGATCATTGTGTAATGTTCGGAGTTTATGACCTTTTATGCACTAAAAGTTAAGGGTTTAATACAGTAGGAAAACTGAGAAGGTTTTTTGCTTTAAACGTGCCTAAATTGTTTCTCTTGATTCTTTTTCATTTTGAGTTATTCGTGATTTCTTTATCCACTTGCTTATATAATGTTCTGATGGTACGCTCTAGCTGACTGAGCTGCATATTGGATTGTTAAACCCACAGTTCTCAACAACTAATTGTCAAAATGTGATAATTATATTTGTAGTAGTAATGTCACTGCTTAATATTAGTGGAGTGTCTTACTCTATGTAAACTATATGAGCTTACTATATGATAGTTACAGGTGATCTTCCTGTGGTGATATCATGTGCCAGTCTTGCTCTAGCTGATGCAGGGATCATGTTGTATGACTTAATTGCCTCAGTTTCTGTGGTAAGTGTCTTGATTGACCCATTTCTTTCATTATTATGCATAAAGTAAGCTTTATATCACTTGCTAGGTATCAGTTTACATCCCATTTTCCCACTTATAGACAATTTATGCAGCATTCAAATGGAGAACAGAAATGAAACAAATATTTGTTTGTATATAAATGGGTATATTACAAAGAATTTAATATTGAAACTTCTATTAGTCAATATTTTAGCCAATGAATACTGGAAGAAAGACACTTAGGATCTCATAACTCTTATCAGGATATTTTTATGCAATTTTTATTATTCACGCTGTTGCCACCTGCCGGGGGAGCCGGGGGAGGGGGGGGGGTAAAGTACTATGGTTGGAGGTGATATTTGAAAAGATTTGGCATCATGGTAGAATTTTTTTCTTTTTATGGTGGAACTCTTTTACCTTTATGCTCTCCATGTATGATTGATCATATTAGACAAACATCACTCCATTTTGGAGATCATGCTGATACTTCACAATTGGCTAGAAGCACTGTAACTTTGATGAAGAATCCATTTCTGAACCTGGGTAAAATGGGAATGAAAGGTTAATTTTAACTTTCCATGTGCGCTTTTACTTTCAGATCATTTTGAATAAAGGTAGGTTGAGGATCTACTCTTAGATGCCCTCCCGAAGTATTGTTGCTTATTTTAAAATCATAAAGTAATTTGTAACTCCTCTATAAATAATTAAAAATTTCTTATGTATTTATTCATTCGTTGTGTTCATATTTATTGCAAACATGGTTATCTCATGTTTGTGCTAGAGGACGCATCAAGTAACTCAACTTTACATGCCCCTAGATATGTAATTTGTTAGTCACTATAGTTGGCCATCTTTTACCTAAAATACTACTAGTTCATTTAGATGGCACAATAAGATGATGGTTCTTAGACAAGTTTTTACAAAATGGGTTTTCATCTATGGTTCGTTCTTGAACTCGCATCATGTACATTTTGGCTTTTAGTCTTGTCTGGGGAAGAACCTTGTTATTGATCCTGTTTTGGAGGAAGAAAACTACCAGGATGGAAGCCTAATGATTACTAGTATGCCGTCTCGTAATGAGGTCACTCAGCTTACTATCACTGGAGAATGGTCAACCCCAAAAATTCACGAGGTATTTGGAAGTGTATCGGTTTTATATTTAAGTACATACTTCTTTGCAATTGTTACTCTTTAAATGGGCATTTAGTTTATAAGAGAACGTAGTATAAGCATATGCACGGCGGCTTTATTCCACCGTGCATATGAAGTATTCATCAAATATCAAGGAAAACTTAGGATATATCTGTTGTGTCCAAAATCAAAAAAGAAGTTACCTTGGGATATAAAGAGTGGGTTTGGTAGATATAGTAGAATATATGAAAATCTTTAGTGGGGGTGTAGGAAACTAATATACTTTCCAATTGAACAGGCTATGGAACTGTGCCTAAGTGCTTGCTCCAAGCTTGGGAAGATCATGAGATCGTGTCTGAAAGAAGGTGCTTCTGTTTCACAGGAGTAGGGTGCAAGTAGTTTTCTGTTACCAAATTTTGGGTAAAAACCAAAGAATTAAATTAGCAGTTTATCTTCAGTAGTAATGTTATCCAGGTCGGTAAGTAGTTTTCCTTTATTATTTTTTATGGTTTGCCCTGGATTTTGGTTCAATTAAATGCTAGTGAATGATTCTTCTTACAGATTTTCAGCTTTTGTATTTCATTGGAGTCCAACTATTGAATCAAGCATTGTATTTCATTGTATGTGTGTGTTAGGGAATAACAAATTACAATGCTTGATTCAAGAACAAGAACAAAAGCTGTGATGGGATGGGATGGGTTAATTAATTGTCAACGATTCAACATATAACATTGTCATTCATATCTTATTTTGGCTTCTCATTCATGAAACAATTTCAAGGTTACAGTAAAATTGGGGAATATAGAAATCTTATGTTTATACTCATCAACTTTTTTATTTAAAAAAGAAAAAAGAAATTGACAAAGACCATGGTAAAACAGTAGAGCTAGCTATTCATAGTGTTTTTATGTGCATAAATAAATAAATAGAGATGTAGTACATGCATGTGAATATTAAAAGGAAATCAATTTTTACCATTATTACATATTTCAATATGCATTAGTTTTGGTGTTATGATTTTATAAATCATAACCCATATTTGCTTATCATTATTATTATTTAATTAAATAAATTATTTATGATATTTAATTTCTATATTCTTTCACCTTCCATCTCTAATGTTTTATGTATTCTTCTTCTCTAAAAACTTTTATACACACCTCTACAATTTTTAGATTCTCTCTCTAAAAAAATTTAAATAATAATTTGTCATACATTCATGACAAAAAATAATAATACATAATTCAGTAATTATTTTTACTCATAAGTGCCTAATAACACTAATAAAATAGTGATATTTGAGTTTAATTAGAATATTAATTCTTAATAAATTTGTGCGCTAAATTAAATTTATTATAGTAATATTTGAGAAAGAAAATTTACACTATATATTTTAATTAATTAATTTAATAATTTAATAATGATATTTTCAAATTTTTAATTGGTTATATCTAAAAAATAAATATCTTAATAAAATTATAATACATAAAATTGATCAAGATATATTATTTTAAATATTTTTTTTAATAAAAAAATATTATAATAAGTTTAATCGGGCCGGGCCTAGATTAAACTTTTTCAGCTGATACCCTCCGTTCTCAAACTGCCGGCAGCTATGTATTTGCCCTTCATCTTTGACTGAATTTACGAAACTGTCCCACCGGCATAAGAGAGTAGGGCTGGTAAAATAATTAAAATTTGATTTTATAATAATTTTAAAATTAGCGTAGATTACTTATTTCCTAATCATATATGCTGCAAATGCAATAATTAATTAATTAATTGTATGTTTTTGGATACATAGTCAAAATTAAGCACACTTTTATATTCTCCTCCTCCTACTTGATATAGTCAAAATTTTGATTTATTTGTGTATTTATTTATTAAAAATTAATATTTTTATATATATATTTTTGATATTTCCTCCTCCTACTTGATATGAGTAGTACCTACCACTAAAGTCAAAAATGCGAATAAGAAAAAGGCTTTTAATGGAATGTAAAGCAATCATCCTTGGATCTTTACAAGAAATTAATTATAATTAATTAATTATGCAAATAACCTGTATAATTAATTATTCACATAGATTAAGATACAGCAGTAGTAATAGTAGCAAGTGAAGTAATCTGTACACATTTATTACAATAAGTCTTGCCGGACAGGAATACCAGACCGGAAAATTGGACAGGTTAGATTTTTTTTTTGTTTGATTTCAAAAAATGTATAGTATTTATTTTAATAAATTTTTTTATAAAATATAATTTTTTAGATATAATTTAGATACATATATAAAAATAAGTTTATACAGACTGTATAACACTGTTATATCCAAAAACCGGTCTGTGTAGAAGACCCCATTTATTATAGCCAGCTGGCTCTTCTTTTCCATTTTTGTTTCTCCTAAATTAATTTGAAGCTCAATTTCTTTTTGGGTGACAATAACAAGAGACAGAGAGACAAGCCTCTTACTCCATTTATCTCTTCAATTTTTTTGCCATTTTAATACCTACATAAAAAGAAACGATTTTTCTCCCTTTCTGTTTATGGGTTTTCTTCTTCCATTTATATTGAGCAAGAAAATCACAAAGAGAGGTAGCAGAATGATGAAAAGATTAATTTGTCTGTCTGTAAGTTAAGGGATTATATATGCTTGTGAGTTCACTCTCTTGTATAAAACTGCTTTTCCCCTTCTTTTGGAATCCTAATTATTTACCAATTTTGATTTATCTAATACTTCCACTTGAACCCTTTTGTTGTTTATTTCCCCCTCCCCCATTTCTAGTTTTTTTTTCTAATTTGAATTTATAATATTTGAGTCTCTGGCTTTCTTTCTGCTCATGGTCTTACTGCCTGATATTTAAGTTTCTAGAAATTTCTTTATATGCTCAATGGAAATTGAATCTTTTGATGGTGGGAAAAAAGAAGAAATCCAATTACTATCATGAGAGAATATACTGTGCAGCTTTTGGATTTTGGGTGTTATAAATTTGATGAATTGAATGTTATAAAGAGAGAAATTCATGACTTTGAATCATTCTGGTTCAACTGAAGCTGGAAACCTTAATATTAATTTGGTCCAGGGGAGTAAGAATGGACTGCCTAAGATATTACGAAGAAGTAGTCATATGTTTTGACCTGAATTTTTGGTCCTAAAAGGAGATAAAAGTCTTTATTAATATGTCTCCATCCACAAACATATTTTCTCATTAAGGAGATAAAAGTCTTTATTAATATGTCTCCATCCACAAACATATTTTCTCATTACTTCACATGAGTCCTGCTCAAGGAGTTTATTGATGGTCTCTTCCCTTGGTGATGTAGAATTCATGACCTGTCTCTTTTCGACGACCTAATTAATATTCACAGACAGGCCTTTTGTATTGTATTTTTCTGCAGATTAAAGCCTTTGATTGAGACCACATCAAGACTTTGATTAGGCACAATGGCTTATGGTAATTCGAGATCTGTAAGGTCTGAATTCTTTACTTTACGTTGTTTCTTATGAAATTTGAAGTTTAATCAATTAGTAGTTCATTATAGGTCACCTGATCTGAACAAGTTAGAAGTTAAATATTTACTTTGAACTTTAGATTTCAAGATGACCCTGAATTTGAAAAACTCTCAATAATCAATGGAAATGGTGCAATCAAAGTTACGTACAAGATTGATGGAACACAATTGGCAGAATCAAGTTCTGGGAGGGGTGAGAGGGAAACTGACAGGACTGGAAGATCCTTGAAAGCCAAAGTACTATCAAGAGTTTTCTCGGAGGACTATGAGAGAGTGAAGAAAAAAATATTGGATCCTCAAGGACCTATCATACATAGATGGAACAAAATATTTCTAGTATCATGTTTAGTTTCTTTGTTTACGGATCCTCTGTTCTTTTACTTGCCAGTGGTCCAAGACAACCTTTGCATCGATATTGGGATTACCCTTGAAGTAGTTCTCACAATTGTAAGGTCAATTGCCGATGTCTTTTACATGATTCAAATTTTTGTAAGGTTTCGTACAGCTTATGTGGC
Organism: Panax ginseng; assembly: GCA_020205605.1. Taxonomy (NCBI): domain Eukaryota; kingdom Viridiplantae; phylum Streptophyta; class Magnoliopsida; order Apiales; family Araliaceae; genus Panax; species Panax ginseng. The sequence goes on along the minus strand of CM035131.1, from coordinate 12,729,618 downwards.
ACCATCTTCCCGAGTATTTGGGAGAGGAGAGCTTGTTATAGACACTTCAAAGATAGCTGTAAAGTATTTATACAAAGATTTTTGGATTGATTTCATTGCTGCACTTCCCCTTCCTCAGGTATGTCAATTTAGGTGGTGTCTTTTTGTGAAATTGAGCTTGTAATTTGGGACGGTATAGCTATGTAATTTATATTAATTTGTTTACATGTTAGGTAATAATTTGGATTGTTATACCCAGTCTTGGTGGTTCAACAATGGCCAATACAAAAAATGTTCTTAGATTCTTCATCATATTCCAGTACCTCCCAAGGCTCTTTCTTATATTTCTGCTATCATCACAAATTGTCAAAGCTACCGGTGTTGTGACAGAAACAGCATGGGCAGGAGCAGCTTACAATTTGATGCTCTACATGTTAGCAAGCCATGTATGTTAGAAAAACACAGTTCCATTCGGTCGCAAAAATAAACATTTTCTCGCAAGCGTGTGTAGCAAATATGCCTATATCTATGGAGAGACCAGCCTAATTTTTGTTATGTTTTTGAGTCATCTCATTCTCTTGTGGTTTACTAATATTGTTATATTGATTTCATGTGGTCAAGCCCGTCCTTGCTGAAATGAGATTTTGCGGTTGAATTGGTCTTTAATGATTTACTTTTACTAAAAGCAATTCTTGGTTTAATAGTCCAATTTTTTCCCACAAATTTAGTGACTGATACTTTGTCAAGCTTCTAGTGGTTCAAGAATGGATATGCAGGCAGTGTGGCAAACATTTTATAATACTTAAATGAATTTACCAATTTATCTTTGTGGTTTAGCAAAGACCTAACAAAACAATACACTTGAAAAGCTTATTTGCAGGATCATAAGTTGTCCAAAGCACTCTTTTTCTGTTCCATAATTTCATATTTTTGAGCTTGAAGCCTTTAACATCTATTACGCTTTCAGAATATTCAATTCTCTTTTACTATTTCTCCAATCTAGGTTCTAGGAGCTTGCTGGTATCTTCTATCAATCGAGAGACAGGAAGCATGCTGGAGAAGTGCCTGCAGTCTTGAGAAACCATCTTGTCAGAATGATTTCTTTGATTGCCACAAGGTTAAAGACCCTGATCGAATTGCCTGGTTTAAGTCGAACAGCATCTCAACTCAATGCAATACCGAAACTTATCAATTTGGTATCTATGTCGATGCATTGACATCGAATATTACATCCTCACTGTTCTTTAACAAGTATTTCTATTGTCTTTGGTGGGGCTTGAAGAACCTTAGGTGAGATACTTTCTCAAACTCCTGTATGTTACTCGAACAGACTTGTTTTTGTGGAAACTGGAAAAAAAGACCTAGTGATATAAGTTTTTAATTCTGTTTTTCAATTTCATTTGGTCATTCACTTTAGAGGATGGATGTTTCAAATGCAATGGTGATGAGATTACCTTGTTTTAAAATAAACCTTGTTAAAAAATGAAGTTGCATCTCTTTTTTTGGCCCTAGGAAGCGGAATGACAAAAACTAGACTGTTTTAATTTACTAATTATCAGCAAAATTTAAACTACTGAGAAGTTTCAGAAATGCTGTTCTTTGATTGTTTAGCTTAGTTTGGACATTCCATACTCCAGTCAGTGCTGTATACTACTTCCATTTGATTGCTAATTGATTTAGTTAATGTTTGCAGTTCTTTGGGGCAAAATCTTGCTACAACCACTTATGTTGGAGAAATAAGTTTTGCCATTATTATTGCAGTTCTGGGACTAGTTCTTTTTGGCCTGCTTATTGGGAATATGCAAGTAAGTGTTTTGATGAATCCACAACATATAATTGTTTTACTTATTTTGAAGTATTAGTGTTTCAACCAGACTTGTTAGTTTTGGCATGTCGCTTAGACTTGGACTAGGTTAGAAATTGATACGAGGCTATATAGGATATGGATCTCAAATTGGTCACTTCTGAATTTTTTTTTATTTTTTTTGACTTCCTCATTTGATCTTTTCATATATTGTAAATTAAAATTTTAAAAAATATTGATGTAAATTTACTGGCAGACGTACCTCCAATCAACGACAGTTAGACTAGAAGAATGGAGGATTAAGAGAACTGATACGGAACAATGGATGCATCACAGGCAGCTGCCTCAAGAACTAAGACAGTCTGTTAGAAAATACGACCAGTATAAGTGGGTAGCCACTGGAGGAGTTAATGAAGAAGCTCTTCTGAAAGGCCTCCCTTTGGACCTCCGAAGAGACATCAATAGACACCTATGTTATGATCTAGTTCGACGGGTAAGCCTTGATATTTCAGAGATTCTCATTATTATATATTGTTTCTTGATTATTATATAATCAAATGTTATAATTAAGAATTGTGTTATATAATTATGCTTATAAAAAAAATATAATCACATACAGGTTCCGTTGTTTGATCAAATGGATGAAAGGATGCTAGATGCCATATGCGAGAGGCTCAAGCCTGCCTTGTGCAGTGAAGGCACTTGCCTAGTGCGGGAGGGTGACCCTGTGAATGAAATGCTCTTCATAGTTGGAGGAAACCTTGATTCCTACACCACAAATGGTGGTCGTACCGGCTTCTTCAATTCTTGCCGCATCGGTCCAGGAGACTTCTGCGGCGAGGAACTACTGACGTGGGCCCTGGATCCTCGTCCAAGTGTCATCCTCCCATCATCCACTCGGACAGTAAAATCCATTTCTCAAGTTGAAGCATTTGCACTCATAGCAGAGGACTTGAAGTTTGTTGCCTCCCAATTTCGAAGATTACACAGCAAACAACTTAGGCATAAATTTAGATTCTACTCGCACCAGTGGCGAACATGGGCAGCCTGCTTCATACAAGCAGCATGGCGTCGCTTTAAAAAGAGAAAGAAGATTGCAGCGGAACTAATTAAGGCTAGAGACAACCCTGCATCTGCTCAATCAGAAACAGATGATAAAAATGTGCCTTCACCAGGATCAGGATTGGCGAGCACTAGGACTAGGACTAGGACTAGGACTAGGACTAGGACGGGTTTAAAAATGCATCCTGTATCTGGCGCTGTTAATTCATTGCAGAAGCCAGAAGAACCTGATTTCTCAATATAGATGATGATCCAGGAATGACCACATAAAAATGTCTGATGGGTGAGTTTGGATATGTAAATGTCTTTCATGTCACGTGGAAATATCAATTTCCTTATTGTTTTCATTCTTGTTCTTGCAGCATAAGCTGATATTTTCTGTCCTATAGAAATGAGTTATATACATATCCCTTTGGTATGCGGCCATCCATGATCCAAATATATAAAAACTTAATTTAACTACACTAGTTACTTTTAGTTGGGAATTAATTTAACTTGAATAGCTGGAGCAAAAATATCATAACTTGGGAAAGTTAAATATATTTTTCCCACGAGGACGGAGGGAGTATGCGTATGCGGTTAGCTTGGCACCCTTCCTCTACGCTAGCTCTGTCCTTAACCTTACGCTTTTAATAATGATAATACTAGTATATGATAACCGAATAAAGATAATACTTATGTGGTCATTGTCTGTTGATTTACCTATCCTCAACTGAAAATAGATAGGTGGTCATAAAACTTAGCCCGTGAGAGTACTTAATTACAAAACTAACAATTAATGTTGTCATAATTACTGAATTACACTTCATTAATTATATTATTTTATTATTGATGATTTTTTAAAATTATTTTAAACTCAAAATTGAGATAAATTATCTTAATTTTAATCAATACAACGATTTAATATTGTAAATTACTAAAAATTTATTACTCATTATAAATTTTATTGTTTTATAGTAATTTTAATAAGTCATCTCAATTCAAATTGAGTTTGAAAATATCTTAAATTATCTTCTAAAAAATTAATAATAATCTTATAATTTAAAACAAAAGGACTAGGAGTATATTTCATCACCTCCATATGGACAGCCCTGAACTTACAAAGACAAGAGTTCAAAATATTACTTCCACTCCAAATTATAAGAGCAATATTAATTTTTTAAAAATTTATTTTAAATAATTTAAAATTCAAAATTAATATGAATTTATTTAATTTATATCGATATAATTATAAATTAACTAAACAATACTATTAATTATATATAAGATTTATTATTTTTAAAATTTAAAAGAATCATGTTAATTTTGAATTTTAAAATATTTTAAATTAATTTTAAAAATTAATAATAATTTTATAATTTAGAACGGATATACAATAATTAAAATTTTGTACGGCTAGAGAGGTGGCTCTAATTCTAAACTGTGATTTTATAATGCATGCCTATGAGAAAATCTATTAGGTATTACTCCACTTCCATTTGCACTCCCAAACACGGACACACCTAATATAATTGCATGCATTAATAACGGAAAAGAGTTCCACACGTTGACTTTTGATTTCTCAATGTTAAGTTAGTTATATGAGTATTATGTTAGGCCAATTAAATTAAACTATTACGACCCAAAATTAGAGTTATATTTTGTCTAAAATTATTTTGTAAAATTAATATAATTTTGTTTAAATTTTAAAAACAACAAGCAAATATGATAATATTAGTGGAGTAGATTTTTATAATTAGTTTATAATTAATTGTTATATTTGTTTGTATTAAAATATATCTCTAATTTTGAAACCGACGAGAGAATAGTATGTCATTTGTTAAGGTTAAAATACAACATTTGTTATAACATATCTAATAAAAAAATTATAAAATTTTATACTAGTGTGTGGTGTGACACGATACTAAAGTCAAACTAAAAATGTTAGTGCCCTCATGAAGTATTAAAGAAAGCAACAAATGAGAAGAACATGTTTGACATTTCATGGGCATTATTAGGGTTTTGACTATGGAAGGTGGTTAATGAAAGGAGAGAATGTTTAACATTAATTATTTATGTTTTTGAGATCTAGGTAGCTTTCTAATCAATAGTAGTGTATCTCCTAATCATGTTCTTGGCATTCTCACGTGCGTGCAACACTGCATAGTCTGCATGGCATGTGACTTCATATCTTCATATACACACACAAATTACCACCGAACCTTTGGCCGGATGCCATATATATGGTAGAGATATACTATAATACTGTAAAAATGAGTTTATAAGAAATAACTTCATTGGTCCAGATTAAATTATAAAACATCACCTAACTTTTTTGGGTTTATTACAAGATCAGTATATATAGTGGTATCTCCCCTGAAAATATAACTTGACAGTCAAGGAATTAGTAATTAATTAAAGTTGGATCACATGCAGTTTTAACTATTTTCTTCAAAAGGGGCTAACCATATTTGAATTCTCTCTATAATATTGCAAGCAAGATTGTAACCAGACAGGCCACTGGTTGCTTGCATTTCAAAGTTTGGCATAAAGGCATTATATATATTCATCCAAACATGCATTTACACACGTACGCATATATATATATATATATATATATATATATATAGTCGATCGTCAACCCCACCCCTTTGCCAATAATCATTTTTCTACTTAAATCTCCCCTGCACTCCAATCTTTTAATTTCCCTACTCTGCAACTCAACGCGGCCCGGCCCGTTGGAATCCATGAAAGTTTAATTTTGGCTTGATTTGCTGAAGAAGAAAAGGCTCCTTGATGATCTTGCTTCATTAGTTAATTTCTCTCACTTTGTGGCTAATATATATATATATATATATATATATATATATATATATATATATATATATATATATATATTTATTACCAAGTTAGTAAGTGGACTTCTTATCTTAGTCTTCTCTGTTGTCTTCGCGCGTTTGAACATGTATAACTTATTTACTAGTACATTTTCAGGTTCATTTCAGAAAAATATTCAATGTTAAATTTATGGAGTACTCTTGGGATTTGGGTTTGACAAATTAAGAATTTTTATTTGTGGGAATTCTAGCTTTTGAGCTATCTTTAAGTTGCCTAGACAGGAAAAAAATTACATGATTCTAGAATATTAAGATTCCGAAATTTGAAATAGATTCTGAGTTTACTATTATTACAAGTTTCAAGATATGTAGTCTTCATTTCTTGATTATTTTTTTTTCTGCAGATAACTTGATTCTATGATATTCATTTCACTTTTTGACATTTTAAAGGCATTTATTTTAGTATTATAGTATATGGTTTATCTAGTTAAGACACACTTTGACATAAATTTTTTTAAATTCGGAAAAAATTATGTCCAAATATTATGTCTAATAAATCATGTGTCCTACGAAAACCACAATTCGCCTTACCAACAAGCTAGTCAAATGGGAATATTTGGTTTATGGACGGATGGGGTATTTGATTTCTTCAACTTACTACATGAAAGCTCAAAGAGAGAACTTTATGGAGAAGAGTACTAGAAGTACTCAGATTTGATACAAAGCGCTAAAAATGAATGCAAATTAGGATCCTCTCCATTTTAAATAAAATGGAGTCTTCATCTCATGTTTCAATTTAAAATGTGTTGGAATGTAAGAGAGAGATGATGATGGGGATTATACAAAGAATGCAGGAGCAGCCTTTTTCAAAGCTACAAAAGTGGATTTCAATTAGTTTCTTAAGTGGGAATTGTATGTGAAGAAACACTTTAAATTACATTATCATTTTTTTTTTCTAAAGAAAAAATCACAGGCGCTAGCTAACCCCATGTGACCCTTTAGGCCTTTACTGCAGTACTTCTAAGTTCTAAATGATCCTTCAATATCAATTTATATATTACTTTGCATTAATATCTCTGTACATTTTACTTGTACATATATATATATATATATATACCCCCTTGTTCTTCAATCTGCAATTAACAAGACCATTCTTTCTTATTTTTCTCCTCTACATTTCAACCAAATTTTTCACTTACAATTTCCTTAAAGAATCAAGCATTTGCAGCCAAATAACTGTTTGGTTTGGTTAATTTGGATTATGGGTATTGGTTGGTATTTTAGCATCATTTCATTATTCATGCCTTCTCTTCAGTTTCTTGATTTTGAGAACAGAGAAAATATGACTAATCTCTCCTTTTCTTTTCATTGACATTTTGAAGGTGGAAAAAAGCCAGACAATTAGACTTGTGAAATGGGACTAGCTAGAAATCCCAATATGAGAAGTGGGGAATACTTGGAAGGAATGGTTAGTGATTATGTTGGAGGACAAGCTAAACTGAGAGCACAAAAGAGTACATCAGCTCGGCTTGTAACCGTGCTGACTTGCCTCCAATTTGGCTTTGCAGTTTATGCGACTTTCCTTTTGTATTATATGAGTCCTGCTATAGATTTAAGCACCAAACCGGACTTCTTATGGGCTACAAGAATTGCTCAGCAATGGAAACACTTGATAATTCAGCCACACGTTGTGAGCCGATACCAAGAATCCTCTAGTTCCTTAGTACAAGCTGAAATATTCTCACCAACCACTCCATCCGAAATTTGTGAGAATGAGAAGATTGATTTTGTGCAAAAAAGTCTACTGATGCCGTGATGATAAAAGTAAAAAGGGGACTTTATGAGGAAGTACTTAATTTTCAAAGCAAGTCTTTTGGCACAGAAACACTTTCTGAGCTAATGGCAATGAAGTCTAAGTGGGATTTAAAAGGTTCAAACATCCCAAAAGTGACAGTTATTTTGAACCATTTCAAGAGAAAAACACTTTGTGCTCAACTTGAATCTTTACTCCATCAAACACTTCCATTTCACCATGTTTGGGTACTGTCATTTGGCAGTCCTAATGAACTTTCCTTAAAAAGAATTGTGGATAGCTACAATGACTCAAGAATAAGCTTCATTAGTTCAAGCTATGATTTCAAGTATTACGGAAGGTTTCAAATGGCCTTACAAACAGAAGCTGATCTCGTATACATCCTTGATGATGACATGATACCGGGAAGAAAAATGTTGCAGATTTTATCGCATGTTGCGGGGACAGGAAAGTATAACAACTCTGTTTTGGGCAGCATTGGGAGGATTTTGCCTTTCAGACAGAAGGATTTTACGTTCCCGAGTTATAGAAAGTTTAGATCAAAAGAGGCTGGGCTTTATTTGCCTGACCCTGCTTATGATATTACAGTTGATAAAATTGTGCAGGTTGATTTTCTTTCCAGTTCTTGGTTTTTGTCTGCGGAGCTTGTCAAGACACTTTTCATTGAGACGCCGTTCACTTTCATGACTAGTGAAGATCTTCACCTAAGGTATGTCAAATGTCAATACTGAACTTAATGTTCTTATATTTTGTCTGTTATCATTTTTCGCATAATATAACGTGTGTTAAATAGATCCGGTTACAATTTATGGTAAGTTGATGACCAATACAATAGTGACACGCAAAGAGCCTGCGTGTGAACACTGTATTGGTTATTCCCATGTTAAATAATGGAACAATATAAAGGAGTTATCTTAAACTAATATGGCGTTTTTTGTTTTTTTGTTTTTGTAATTTCTTTCTTTTACTATTCATTTTTGTTGAGTTCTTTAAGGTGTACTTCAACACTGACGAACATTTGTAAAAGATTCTAATCTTCTGAGTTGGTCACCAGTTTAGTATTTGATTTATTATATATATGGATTACTTAAATTTATTTGTAGTTGGATTTTTTTTCTCATTATTATATTAGGATTAGTTTATATCTAAGTCACCGTCATATGTTTTGACTATGGAAGCATATAGAGGTTCAATAAATAGTAGAATGAGATCAAAGCCAAAGTGCACATTGAGTTGAAAATTGACTTAAATAGCACTAAAAGTTCTAGTTGAGCTAAATTAAGATTTTTCTTTAATGAAAGAGTTTTCTTAACCTGCCATTTTCTGTTAATATTATAATCAACATCTCTGTTGTTTTGTCGTACACTACCTAAGCTAATTGAAACTATATATACATACATAAAAAATTTCTTAGGCTTTTAATTAGTGGACTAATATTGAAATATTTTTTGTGTTAAACATTCTGGTTAAAGGCTCTAATGACTAGTGTTCTAACAAATAAACATGCAGCTATCAGCTTCAAAAGTACAGAAATGCCGGATCATTTGTCATACCAGTTAATCCGAAGGACAAAGAAACTTGGGGTGACAGTGAACATAGGCTAGCTTATGTATCCGAAACAACTGTTATTTTCAAAGACATTGTTCAAGTCCGCGATGATCAATGGTGGAAAGCCCTCTCCGCTGGTTACATAACACAATGGGCTGCAATGTACCCTCAAAAAGTAGATGCACTTTTCTATGCCCACTCTATTGAGGAAGTTAAAGCTCTTGCCCACTTCTCGAAAAGTTCAGGTCCACTGTTGGAAAGAAGGCTTATATTGCCGTCTCTGGAGGAAATTTCTGCTCTTGTTCAGATGCTGCCTCGGCTTTGAGCTGGCCTAATGCAGTATGCAAAGAACGACGATTTAAGATTTTTGATTTGGGAGTTGGGGCTCTTTCGGGGATATCAAACTCAGAAGTGCCTGTGGTACAAGCTGTCTATGCTAGCATGAAAGGATTGATCAAAATGCATAACCCAAGTGTGGTGATTACAGTGAATGATATTGATTCTAATGTGATGAAGGCGTTGAAGATGGCAACAGAGACTAATTCAAACAGTTCAACAATGGTTCTGTTACCAAGATCCTTGGTATCAAAGGTTCTTTGGATGGCTGATTTGCGTTCTACTGCATTGCCTAGTAAGATTGATTGATTAATTGATTTACATTCATTATGTATATACTAGCTAAAAAACAACATTATGTAGTATTAGCTTGAATTGGTACTCCAAGAATGAGGTTGATATATCATATATATATACATGATTTTAAAAACATGTCTTAAAATGAATACATCCTTTTTAGCCTATATATATATATATATATGTTATGCATGGTTTTCTCTGGGATATTAATGTCTATTTAATGTGCAGGTTGGAACCGGATGCGTGTTTCTGTAAACATCATCACCCAAAATCGTGTTCATTCACTAACAAGACTACTCAAATCCCTCACCAACGCACACTATGTTGGCGATGAGGTGCCAATCAGCTTCAACATGGACAGCAGAGTCGACGAGGCAACTCTAAAGCTAGTGAAATCCTTCAACTGGCCACACGGTCCCAAAATCCTCAGGAGGCGAATCATCCAAGGAGGGCTCATCCGAGCTGTTAGTGAGAGTTGGTACCCTTCCTCAGACGACGACTATAGCCTACTTCTTGAAGATGATATTGAAGTCTCCCCATACTACTACTTATGGATCAAGTATGCACTATTAGCCTACCACTATGACCCTCAAATCTCTCTCCCAGAGCTCTCATCGATCTCTCTTTACACCCCTCGTTTGGTAGAAGTAGTAAAAGAGAGGCCTAAATGGAATGGAACAGAATTCTTCAAACACATTCATCCCAACATACCATATCTCCATCAACTGCCTTGTAGTTGGGGCGCGGTCTTTTTCCCCAAGCAATGGAGGGAATTTTACGTCTACATGAACATGAGATTCACAGAAGATGCAAAGCAAAATCCAGTGCAAATTCCCAAGTCAAGAACTAATGGTTGGTAAGCTTCATGGAAAAGTATCTTATAGACATGATGTATCTACGAGGCTACGTTAGCCTTTATCCGAATTTTCCAAGCCAAGCTAGCTTTTCGACTAACCATATGGAGGCTGGGGCACATATTAGTGCAAAAGACAATGTAGTTAAGCATGACAAGGGTGATTTTGAGGTGCCATTGTTGAAAGAGGACTTTAGGAATTATTTGCCAAATGGTAAGTTGCCTCCAGCTTCAAAGCTGCCTTCGCTAAATCTGTTTAACCAGGCAGTTTCTTTGAAGGGGCTTAAGGTTGCAGGTGCAAAACTGAGGCAGGATGTTCTTGGCTGCAATGTCACAGAAGTGGTAATAGTTGATCATCAAACTGGCCTGCCTTCACATTGTGCAAGATTCTGATTATTCAACCATTCTTTCTTTAAATTTTTCTTATTTTATTTATAGAAAATAAAAATTGTTCGTGTAATATTTTGAATTCAAAATTTTATTTTGTTCATAAGGTGATATATATTGAGGGGAAATGGTGGAGGAGGCAGTTGTAAATCATAAAGGAGACCAATGACACAATGTGATGGAGTTTATTATCATAATTTGATTATCACTTAATAAATCTAAGGATAAAATATGGTGTTCATTATTCCACTTACAAAATTGATAGTTTTCAAAATGATTTCTAAGCATCTATTATAAATTTCCAAACATATATTCAAAAATAAAAATCAAGTTTTGCAAACACAAATTAAAATTGATCGCAAAAAAGTCACCAACTCATCTAAAAATTTAACTCACGCTAATTTTATTATTTAAACACTATTAAAAGTGTATTTCGTATTTTAATAATTCAAAAGAATTGTCCAAACTCCCATTTTTATTATAAACTTAACCGTAATACATTAAAATTGTTAAAAAAAAGAGAGAAGAAACATTCATTTAATGTAAAGAAGACACTAATCAAAGACGCAATGCGATGGAGATTGGAGTGTTACGGACTGTTTTTCTAAATAATATCGAAATTTATAAATAAATAAAAAATGCATAAATAATCTTCTTTAATTCTTCTCGTACAAGTTAATGAGAAACTATTGTTTGTGGACCTGGACCGGATCCTTCACCTTATGTTCTACACATTAACACGTTACCAACGGTCCAATTTAATGGGAATATTAATTTTTATTTAGGGTCCTTTACACTAATATACAATATTTAAAAAGTAATTACAAAAATAAAATACGCACAACATAATTACAAAAATAAAACAACACAATATAAAATTGTTAAAATCACGTATATGTCAGTTATGGACTCTCCTATATGCAACTAACCACTCCTAAAATCAAGCGACTGAACAAAACATGCAACTTTGATACCGGAGAAATCCAAATCTTCGGTGGTTGGAAGAGCTAAGTGGTCGGCGGATGCCTGGGCGATGGCGGTGGGAGTTTTTGGGGGGAATCCACGACGGAGATAGGGAGGAGTAAGGCAGAGAGAGGAATTGCAGGGGAGTTGTTGGTAAGTAGTGGAGGAATTGCGCGACACACCACTGAGATCGGAGAAGACGAAGCTTTTCGTCATGACACACCACCGCAAATAATCTTGCATCTCTAAGAAGAAAATTGTTGTCGCGACGAATCAGAAGATCGAAAATAAGATACAAAAATCAACGCTACCTTGAAGATCGATAACCAAAACATTGTTGCAGTTGATTGTTGAATACAAAATCAGCATCAGCTTCGATTCAAATATTATGGTATGTAAGTTTAAAACTTATAAGCATATAGATACTTATAGTTACTACGAATTACTAAATTGATTGTCTTTCTTAAATTTTTCGAACTTAAATTGTCACAAAGTTTGAATACTTAATGTTGTGCTTGTAAAATGTATTTGAAAACATGTTTTATATTATGGTTACTAAGGTTATAAAATTGGTTCTTGCTTCAATGTTGGTTTGATTATCGATTATTTTGTATTAGTTCTTTGTGTAACATTATACCGCCTAATGATGTCTTAGTTCTTGTTAATCTAATGCTATTTTGGTTAATGTAATAATATTACTAATTAATGCCGACTTGGTTATCGACTAATGTTGATTTGGTTACTATGTAATATTATATCGTTATTCTTGAAAATGTCGACTTGTTTATTTGTGTAACACTATAATGGTTATTATTTAATTCTCAATTGCTTATCGTGATAAAATTATTATAATGTCGACTTGGCCATCGTGTAAAAAATATTATTTAGTGACTCATGCTGACTTGGTTACTGAATAATGCAAACTTAATTACTGCAGTGATTAATTGGTTACTGTATTATTGTCTGTTCTTTGAAGCATATTAATGTACATTTCTACTTATGTTTTTTATATTAATGGTTACTTGTTAGCCAAATTGGTTACATTCTTACAAAAGTCTGCCTTTAGTTGGTAACAAATAAATTATACTGGTTGTTTTTTATTGTAAAATGCAAGAAAAACCCTATTTTTACTGGTTGTTTTTGGTTATTGATTAATCTTTGATTCTTCGCATCGTAAACATTATATGGTTACTGAATATTGCTGAGTTGGTTGATGTGTAAAATTATAATGGTTACTGACTAATACTGACCTGGATACTGTTTTACATTATATTGGTTACTGTCTAATGCTGACTGTTACTATGTAAAATTATAATGATTACTCAATAAGTCTTTGACACGGTTCTTGTGTAAAATTATAATGTTATATTCTTTTATAATTGTTTCATTTATATTGATGTTACTTATTGACTACATTGTATTGGTTACATGGACTAATAGTAACCAATACACCAAATTTGATGTTTGGACTAATAGAACTAATACACCTTTTAAGTACATATTGATATTTTTTATATTATTTGTTTTTGTTTGTAAAATGTCACAAATATATTTTATGTTATGGATACTAAGTAAATATATGTTTAGTTCTTGCCTAATCTGGATTTGGTTAGTTTATAATCTTTGACTTGATTCGTGTGTAATATTACCATGGTTACTACATAATATTACTTGTGTTTTATAATTTGATTTTTTATATTGATGGTTACCGATTAACTACATTGGTTACCTTTATACACCGTTAGTCTTTAATTTGTAACAAAGTCATTACCGATTATTTTGGTTGTAAAATGAATGTAAAGATATTTTTATAATCTTGCTACTAATTATATATATCTTGTTATCTTGATAATATGTATTTAGATACCGAAAGGTGTTTATTTGGTTACTCTATAATGTTATTGAGTTTTATAATTGTTTATTTTATATTGGTAGTTACTTATTGACTACATTGGTTACCTTCATACAACTGTTAAATATTGGTTGTTGTATACTATTTAATTGGTTACAGTATAATGTTTATTTGGTTGCAGTGACAATTTGGCAATTTTTTGTCAAGTTTGGAGTGTCGGATTTTGGCGTTTTCAGAGCCTAATTTCATTGGAAACGGGTCAACGATCAAAAGTCACTAGCTTTGCTTTGGTGAACTGCATGGTTTTTTGGTCGAATTCCATCATTTAGGCCTTCAAATTTGCATGTAAAAATTTGGTTTATTTTCTGGTTACTAATATTATGTAATTTGGTTACTGTCTAATATTGATTTGGTTACTTTATAATGTTTATTCAATTGTTAGACAATGGAGACTGACAGTAACCAATATAACAAATCTAATTATTTACAGGAATATATAATTGTTTACTGTTAATAACCATTAACCACATGGTTGGTAACATTTTTGATGGTGTCTGATGTAACCAAAATTGATGTTGATTAATATTTTATTTTGATTCCATCATGAGTTATCAATATAAAGTAAACATATACAAGCTTTATAATATTCTTGATACAAGCTTATAATTATCTGATTCTTAACAAGCTTGTAGATAAATAGACACTCACATGGCGTACATTTAACAATTAATGTTTGTCCCGATACAAGCTTGTAATTATTTGGTTACTAATAACAATAACCATAATGTAATGTAATAAAATAAGAACCATATAATTATATGATAAGAACTGTAACATGTTTTAATGGTAGCCAAAATGTAAACATCATGTAATGAAACTCGCTTTAAGCAATCCATGTATACTATAACCATAATGTAACATAATAAAACAAGAACTATATAATTATATGATAAGAACTATAATAAAGTTTTAATGGTAACCAAAATGAAACATCATGTAATGAAACTCGCTTTTAAGCAATCCATGTATACTATAACCATAATGTAACATAATAAAACAAAGAACTATATAATAATTATATGATAGTAACCATAACGAGTTTTAATGGTAACCAAAACGAAACATCATGTAATGAAACTCGGTTTAGGCAATCCATGTATACTAAACAATTACATATTAACGAATATAAAAAAATAAAAGTATCTCGAAATTCCACATTGAGGACACAATAATAATAATAATAGCCAAACCATAAGATAACAAAGACTCAAAAACATAATAAAGAAGTAACCAAATAGTTATATGAAAGTAACCAAAACATGTAAGATGTGTTTGTGAAAATGGAAGTAGAAATAGAATAGCATAAACCTTGTAGAATATATGTGAAGGAATTTACAAAAATAATACATCAATGTATACTAAGCAAATAAATGGTTTATTATGACTTGAGTTTATTATTTACAAAAATAATACATCCACAAACTAATGATGCCTTAAACTTCTTCAACTGCCTTTGGGTTCAATTTCTTGGTAATAATGCTTGAGGGACTTCCATGTCACACCAATATATAACTTTTCCAATGAATTTTCTATTGCATTCCCTATAGTAAAGATTCCATAACTATGAATAAAAAAATCGATTTACACAGTCATTAGTAACCATATATAAACAATATTTATATCACAAACAAATACATTGTAACCAAAACAACATATAAAAGTAACCAAAATCTCAATTGAGGGAAAAAGAATGGTATCCAAATCATAAGCTAACAGTAATAAAAAATATACTAATGAAGTAACCAAACATTTATATGTTAGTAACCAAAACATATATTAATGGTAACTAATACATAAATAACATATAGACCAAACAAAGTTTAATCAACTCATATATTAAGTAAATATATTGTAAACCGTAAAAGAAAAAAAAACAAGAAAGCAAAATCCCAACTTCAGAAACAAAATGGAATCTAAATCGAAAACTAACAAAGAATAAAAAATATACTAAATAAGTAACCAAATATTTATATAATAGTAACCAAAATATGTTTTAATGGTAACCAATACATAAACAACATGTACACCAAAATCATCGATTTAGTCAACCATGTATACTAAGCAAATAAATGGTAACCATAACAACATAAAAAAGTAACCAAAATATACTACGTTGGTAACAAACATGGTATCCGAATCTCAAGATAACAAAGAACTAAAAATATAATGCGTAAGTAACAAAACAGCTTATATGATAAGATCTATTTTTTATTGCTTGACGTAGCTACAACGTAAGCATTACATCAAGCCTCAGAAATTAGTCTAGTATACTAAACAACATGTAGTCCAAACTCAGTTTAGTCAAACAATATATACTAAGCAAATACATTGTAACCAAAACAACATATAAAGTAACCAAAATCTCAATTGAGAGAAAAATAATGGTATCCAAATCATAAGCTAACAGTAACAAAAAAATATACTAATGAAGTAACCAAACATTTATATGTTAGTAACCAAAATATATATTAATGGTAACTAATACATAAATAACATATAGACCAAACAAAGTTTAATCAACTCATATATTAAGTAAATATATTGTAACCAGAACAAAAAAAAATAATAAGCAAAATCTCAACTTAAGGAAACAAAAATGAAATCTAAATCAGAAACTAACAGTAACAAAAAACATACTAAATAAGTAACCAAATATTTATATAATAGTAACCAAAATATGTTTGGTAACCAATACATAAACAACATGTACACCAAAATCAGTTTAGTCAACCATGTATACTAAGCAAATAAATGGTAACCATAACAACATAAAAAAGTAACCAAAATATACTACGTTGGTAACAAACATGGTATCCCAATCTCAAGATAACAAAGAACCAAAACATAATGCGAAGTAACCAAACAAATTATATGATAGTATCTATTTTTATTGCTTGACGTGAGTTACAACGTAAGCATTACATCAAGCCCCAGAAATTAGTCTAGTATACTAAACAACTTGTAGTCCAAACTCAGTTTAGTCAAACAATGTATACTAAGCAAATACATTGTAACCAAAATAACATATAAAAGTAACCAAAATCTCAATTGAGAGAAAAACAATGGTATCCAAATCATAAGCTAACAGTAACAAAAAATATACTAATGAAGTAACCAAACATTTATATGTTAGTAACCAAAATATATATTAATGGTAACTAATACATAAATAACATATAGACCAAACAAAGTTTAATCAACTCATATATTAAGTAAATATATTGTAACCAGAACAAAAAAAAACAATAAGCAAAATCCCAACTTAAGGAAACAAAAATGGAATCTAAATCAGAAACTAACAGTAACAAAAAACATACTAAATAAGTAACCAAATATTTATATAATAGTAACCAAAATATGTTTTAATGGTAACCAATACATAAACAACATGTACACCAAAATCAGTTTAGTCAACCATGTATACTAAGCAAATAAATGGTAACCATAACAACATAAAAAAGTAACCAAAATATACTACGTTGGTAACAAACATGGTATCCGAATCTCAAGATAACAGTAACCAAAACATAATGCAGAAGTAACCAAACAGTTATATACGATAAGATCTATTTTTTATTGCTTGACGTAGCTACAACGTAAGCATTACATCAAGCCTCGTAAATTAGTCTAGTATACTAAACAACATGTAGTCCAAACTCGCTTTAGTCAAACAATGTATACTAAGCAAATATATTGTAACCAAAACAACATATAAAAGTAACCAAAATCTCAATTGAGAGAAAATAATGGTATCCAAATCATAAGCTAACAAGAATAAAAATATACTAATGCAAGAATTAAACAAAGTTATATATATTAAGAACCAAACATATATTAATGGTAACCAATACATAAACAACATGTACACTAAAACCGCTTTAGTTTTAGTCAACCATGTATACTAAGCAAATACATGGTAACCATAACAACATAAAAAGTAACCAAAATACCAAATCAAGGTAACAAAAATAGTATCCAAATCCCAAATTAACAAAGAATCAAAACATAATGCGAAGTAAACCAAACAGTTATATGATAGTAACAATAACAAAATTTAAATTAACACACCTTTAAAATTTGTTGGTTTGAAAATATCTTCTGGCTATGAACTTGAACTTCTTCCCATGACATTTTTCGCCATGATCTCTTTCCGAATAACATTAAGAGGCAAGTTTGAAGCAAAATTTCTATTATCTCGATAATAGAACATGTATGCTTTCTGATCCAAAACCTTCTTTTCACTAACTCGAACAACCTCGTGAATCAACAAGTCTGATAAAAGAAAATTAAAAACAATCAAAAAATAAAGGACTATTAGACAATGCAAATCAACAGATCCCACAATAGCCTCAAGGAGATCAATATTCATTAACCAATTTACGCCACCCAGTACGAACAACTATGACGAAGAAGAAGAAGAAAAATATTCATTAACCTTGTACGAAGAAGAAGAAGAAGAAGAAGAAGAAGAAGAAGAAGATTTTAGAGAGAGAAAGTACGAAAATTATGGAAGTTGAGAGAAAAAGAAGGTTTATTTACATAGGAACATGCGTTTAAAAAAAACCCACCTGATTTGCCATATCAGTCAATTAATAGTAATCCCTTAAATTAAGGAATCCTAATTACACTAATATTGTAAATAAATATGGAAAAGTATAATATTTTTATAATTATTTTATAGGTGTATGATTTTTGTAATTATTTCTAAAAATGTACTAATATATGTAATTAACCCTTTTATTTATGGAGGACATTTTTCATATATGATAAAATTAGAATTGGATCCTCTCAAGTCAAGTCAAGTCCCTTTTTCATGCCTCAACTGCACAACATCAGCTATTCTTAAATAATACTAAACCGTTTTAAACTTACAGATATAATTTAATTTTTAAGGTTAAATAATACTATATTAAATTTTAAATTTATATAAATTTATTTAATTTTAATTGATATAATTATTATACTTATAATTGTATAGTATATAAGAAAAACTATTTATCACAAAATTTATTTCATTCTAAACTTTTATGAGTCATACTAATTTTAAAATTTATTATGACTTAGAACGGATGGAGTATAAAATATTATTTTTGTTATTTTCTTTTATATTCCTTTTATTTAAGATTTGAGATTTAATTTCTGTTTTAATCTGTTTCAAAATTAAGTATATATTTTTATATTATAAAATGTCATAAACATTTAAACAATCCATTACTTATTATATAGTTGTATAAAAATTAAAATTTTCTGCAAAAACTGTCGTTTAAAACTGAATTTATAATATTTTTTTAAAAATATGGAGTAATTATATAAACTGCTCCTATTAAATTTGTTTTGAGATGATGTGTCAGTTTATAGTGAATTGGACGAGTGATCTTCTTGCATACCGGATGGACTTTGATCGGACGGACACCAAGAAAAGAAAGTTGTGAGGATCCAATTTTCCTATCCCATGTCAAGTGTGCTGGCCTTGTTTCATCTCTTTATTCTTCCTCTTATTAATATTTTCTCAAAATTAATATATTATTTTTGACCATTTAAAAAAAAAAAAAAGGTTTTCTCAAAATTTGAGTGTAAAACTAAATCATATATTCTTTTTCCTACGTGAATTGTGTGGCCTTTGATATGTATAATGATGTTATAGATTAAAAATGGATAAACATTATTTTTATTCTTGAACCGATTATCACGTTGGTTACTATTAATAGTAAATAACGGTTACAAACACGATACTATTTTCGATGAACGACACCCGTCATCTACTATTATTACTATTAAAGATTATGCTAAATTCTTTTGTTTTAGTTTTATGTTAAAATTTATTAATCAAAATCTCTTTATTTATTAGTGAGAGATTTCCAAATAATAAAGGTAGACCCTCAGTTATAAATATTATAAGCTCACTAAATGAAATGATAGTATTACTAAATCATTGGAAATTTTGATTGTTGATTATTATCATTGAAAAAGGATGGTTTTAAATTAATAAAAATGTATAAACACGAGTTAAATTATCTTAAAATAAAAATTTTTTGAAAACATTTTTAACATATGTTAAGTGAGAATTTCATTGAGGTAATGGGGATTATTCCTTTTAAGTGAGAATTATTCCTCGTGGCTTAATCTTGCTTTTGTTCAAAAAAGGTAAGAAAATATATATTTAATTAAGTAGATTAAAACTTTAATCACATATATTACCTTTTATAAATTAAGAATAAAGGTGTTAAAAAGGAGGGTATAATGGTCATTTGAAAAACTGCAACATTTTAAAATTTCTGCTCTGCATACCAAACCAGATATTCATTCCCATTTCCCACCGATCTCCTCGGAAGAAGAAGAAGAACCTTCTCTCTCATCTCTCTTTTTGCGAGACCTGTAAGCCCTAACCCTAATTATTTTTCAGTTACCTGTGTTAGGCCGAACCCTAAATAATCTCAATTAACTAGTTAATTTATTTGTACATTTTGAGCGTTTTGATGCTCTGAAAGTAAACTAGATTTGCTTAGGGTTTGTGCTCCATTAGTGTTTAGTTGATTGTTGGTGTGATATGGGGTTCATTTAACGCTTTGTTGTTTAAAGTTTTGATTTTTGGTGGTTTCTGCACTTAAATCTCATCTGGTATTGAATCTTTTAGACTTTGATAACTATCTGTAAGGACTGGGAATTCATTTGATTCCCTATCACTTTATGTCAATGTATTGTATATGTTTTGAGGTTTTGCATAAGACAGATCAATAATCCAAGTTTAATTGATGGACAATACAGAACTTCTTTGATTTAAATCTGGCTCTTAAATTGCATTCTACTGGGTCTCATTTTCTTTTCTTCTTTGTGTTAATGTGTTTCTCGTGTGTAGAGGGGCCAGGGTTCATGTTTATTATATTTATGTATTTGCAAGATCTCATTTTACTTAAGGGACAAGGAAGTTTTGAACTTTCAATTGACTTCATCGTGACTTGCTATAAAACCTGTTTAGCATTTGTTTTTACTCAAAATGTAAAGTAGCTTTTGCTTCTATGAGCACAAACTTTTTTTTTTCTTTTTTTTTTTTTGGATTCATGACCTTATTGTATGTTTTGTGGGTTGATGAAGTGGCTGAGTATTTTTAATATTGGAACCAAATGTTACCCCAATTTTAGGAAATATGTTATTTTTCTTTGCTTCTTTTGTAAAGTGAGAAAATAAGTTAAAGATTTTGCGAACTGCTTGTTATGGCTTACATTAATTTACTTATGTGGCTATGTTTAACGGGAATTTTACATTTGCAAATATCAGATTCACTCTTCTTGAAACTTGAGGATGCTCTATGCTCTTCAAAACTTGTCAAGGAATTGGTTTGTTCATAGGGCATGACCTTTTGAATTGAGCAACTTTAGCAACAATGGGAAACATACACCGCAGGTTTGTAAAGATATTTTTCTACTCAGTTTAGTTTTCATGATAGTTAGTGAAGGTTTTGTAAGTTGGGTTCTAGTTTATAAAGGATACTAATATTTGGCATACCAGCTTAATAAGTTTTCTTTTTCGCAGTGGTGTTTTAAAAAAATCAAATGATAGTGTAAGACTTGTTTTTACGACCATTATGGGCATGGTGTTTGGCTATTTTATTGGTATATCATTTCCATCTGTTTCCCTTACCAAGGTATGTATACCATTTTATGGATAAATCTATCTTACAAATCAGGCCTGTCATCCATTTTATTAAATTTTAAATCTTGCAGATTAACTTACCTTCAAGCCTTATGTCTCACTATGTAATCCCTTCGGATGATCATCTCAAACCTGCTGACCGTACTTTTCCAGAAAATCTTGGTTCGGGTAATACCCCTAAGACACCAAAGGTACTTTTATCTTTCTATGTAGGGCTATATTTGCCTACTAATTTTGTTGAAAGTCTATTTTACCAAGGCATTAATTATATCCTTTGACTAATATCTGTCACCTACACATGATGACAGGACAGTGCTATTTAGGTGTGTTGCATATTGGTTTTATCGAAGTCTAATTTAACAGAACACTTATTTCATCCTTTTGGTTCATATCTGTCACTTACGTGGCGTGGTGGGATTTGTGCAAAGTATTTATCGAATTACTTTTACTTGTGAAATTTCATCACTGTTTTTATATTTTATAATTAGAAATAATTCCTTTCCTATTCTATTCATGTTTCCATTGGTATAATCACATCTTAAAACTCATCTGTAAGAAAAGTAGTTCACATAGGAGCATAAACTCATCTTAAAACTCATCTGTAACCATTATGTCATTTTATTTTTAATTTTTTGGTATAACGAATTAGCATAGTCTTGAGTAATCTATTGTATGTAATATTGCTGGTTCAAACGTATTGGCAGCATAATATGAAACAATATACCAAAGTCTGTTAGGTTCCTTTACTTCCTATGAGTTATGGGGATCAAAGATATAAATAGCCGAGGGATCCTATAATTTTTGGAGACATATAAGGAATAAGACTGTTGTAAATATATTATTGTATTTGACTAGGTTAGGTATTATTAGGGTCTTATTATTGGTTTTCGGTAGTTACTTATTAGGCCCATTATGGTTTTATGTTTTAGGGTTTAAGGCATTCTACTATAAATGTAATTAGATTGTTGAAACGATATAAATGAAGAATTTATACTTTTTAGGGAACTACATGAGTGGAAGAGAATTTAGAACTGTAGTTCTTCTAATATCTTTAGGAAATTAAATAAGTGAAGAGAACGTGGGATTGTGGGGAAATCTAAATGAGACTATTGCATTTGGTTACATTTGCTTTTCTTTTTTCGGTAAGGTGATTTAGATTAAAAAATGAGAAAGAAAGTCATACTCTTGTTTTATAATATAGAATGGATGAATGTTCAGTAACACTAGGGGACAGACTATTGATATTGAGAATTTATAAAACTGAGAATCGTTTATGATTGAGCAAAACACCCTGCGGGTGGCTGATTCCCTTTTGGGTAGATGCAGTTTTCGTAGCACTCAATATTTTAACAAAGAGAAATTCTTGTTTATGTTGTAATAGGGATTTTCTTGGCACTCAAGCTTGACATTGCTTGACCTTACTTGACTCTATCAATGACTTTGGAATCGATAGTTGAGATGAATTTTCTAACTAATGGCAGAAACCTGGATGTGCTTATATGCATCCTATGCAGATCAGAGAAATGCAATAGTGACTGTAATATTACTTGTTGATTCAATTTTTTGGAATATCGGCGGCTACTAAAAAAAAACACGTCTAGTAACTGATTCCTGATTTGTTATTCTGAAATCTAGAACTGTTCTCCAGCCACCCCCTATTTTCTGTTGTTTTTACTTCAGTATTGAACCGATTAATTTTTTACGATTCAATGGGAGTGATACTAAATTGTCATTTGGATTTGTCTTGTCTTGTGTTGGCTCCCAGATATTTGTTCCAACCAATCCTCGTGGCGCACAATCGCTACCTCCAGGAATTGTAGTGTCAGAGACTGATTATATGTTGAGAAGATTATGGGGTGAACCAAGTGAGGTATGCTTTTGAAGACTAAAAATATGCTTTTGGTGCCAAAGTTTAGAATTGTCTAACATTGTTGGAAGGTCTGTTGCTTGGTGAATAATATTAGTCACTAGAGTTCCAACTAAGGAAAATTAATAAGTTCAGAAAGAGAAAATGTATCCTTTGAGACTTCATTGATTTTGTTATGCTGGATTAGCTTTTATAGATATATGCAATTATATTATATAGAAGTTCTTGTAATTTTCAGGATATAAAAAAGAAGCCAAAGTATCTGGTAACTTTCACAGTAGGTTTTGATCAGAGAAACAATATTGATGCAGCAGTCAAAAAGGTTACGGAAATGAAACTTTCTATTTCGAATCTTATTTTTTTTCCTATTGCAATGATACTGATGCTTTTAATCATGTAACTCTTTTTTAGTTTTCGGAGGATTTTCAAATTTTACTTTTTCACTATGATGGTCGGACTAGTGAATGGGATCAGTATGAGTGGTCGAAGCGTGCAGTTCATGTCAGCATAAGGAAACAAACAAAGTGGTAAGTTCATTTTATTAGTTTCAAGTAAATCCAAGTATCCACAGCTTAGCATCCTATTATAGGATCCCGATATATAGTGAGGACAAAACAAAATATTAAGAAGAGAAAGAAAGATTAAATTGGCTTTTGTTTTCCGCATTTGTAACTTATTCTATGTTTATTTTTTCTTCTTTTTTAGGTGGTATGCAAAGAGATTTCTTCATCCTGATGTCGTAGCAGCTTATGATTACATTTTCATTTGGGATGAAGATCTTGGAGTCGAGCACTTCAATGGAGACAAGTATTTTCTTTTTTTGCTTATGTGTCGCAACTTTTTACGGATTCTAACTATTTCTAAGTACTATATATAAATTTTT
Organism: Panax ginseng; assembly: GCA_020205605.1. Lineage (NCBI taxonomy): Eukaryota > Viridiplantae > Streptophyta > Magnoliopsida > Apiales > Araliaceae > Panax > Panax ginseng. The sequence continues at coordinate 12,705,445 of CM035131.1, read as the reverse complement.
GGAAATGGACACTGTGCAGGTACATCGAACTAGTCAAGAAACATGGTTTGGATATATCTCAACCCGGTCTTGAACCCAATAATGGATTAACATGGCAGATGACTAAGAGGAGAGGTGACAGAGAAGTTCACAAGTAGGTTTATCATCTCTCTATATATATCTCTCTCTCCGAATATTGATATTGTATACATTTGTTGCTATGCATCTGTTTAGGAGGTGCTTCTGTTTGGATACATGATTTAAGTGTTATGTATCTGACTTGCTCAACAGGGATACAGAGGAGAGACCGGGCTGGTGCAGTGACCCACATTTGCCTCCATGTGCTGCGTATTTTCTCTCTCCCTCTCTCATATATATACAATTGATTTTAATTTAATTTTGCTCTTTCAATTTCTTTAACTAGTCATTCTCTCCTTTGAATAAATACGTGCATCTAGTAAAATTCATTTGAGGGCATACGGCTTTCTGATCACAAATAATTCCTACAATCAAATTTCTGTAAGCTTTTTTAAATCAATAATATGTTGTACTGCAATTGTAGCTTGGATAAGTTATGGTTCCTAAGTTAGCTTCATAGAACTAAGGATCCTCACTGCCGACCACTTTAGAGAAAACAAAGGGGTATCTAACCAAGGGATAAAACTTTGGTCTCCTAGTGTATTGGCTTGTATAAGGGATTGTTATTTTCACAAGTTAAATTGTTGTCTTTCACAAGGTCCTCTAAAACAAGAATAGAAAGTGGGTTTGTGGAAATAACAAATTTTCTTATGGAAATAACAATTTCCTTGATTTAAATTGGGACTCTTGCTTTGCCATACAAATAAATTGAAGGAAAAGGTGGTATATGGAGCCCAACACTTTGGAAATGCATTTTAGAGACGCGATGATGTGGGGCTTGGCAAGTTACTTTTGCCAAGATAAGTGTGGTATCTAATTTCATTAATAATTCATTTTCAGTTCTTGAATATTTTTGCTGCTCTTGTCAATTTTTTTGGGATGATTTTTTTTTAAATATGTGAGATATGTGTTTTTGCTGCAAAACAATTGATCAATTTAAGAAAATTATACGAACAAGGTATATGCTCTGTAACATGTCTATATTTTGTGAAGAATTAGGATTCATATTAATTAGAACACAACTTGCAATGGCCTATAAGTTTTTTTTGGTCAATGTTATACTTGCCAGATTTGTAGAGATTATGGCACCAGTATTTTCTCGAGAAGCTTGGCGGTGTGTGTGGCATATGATTCAGGTGCATTTCTATTTATGAACATGTTGTGTCTACCATATTTATGAATTCTTATACAACGAATCTCCTCATTTTGTTTGCTCCTTAGTTTCAGCTGATGTATCAATTTTTTCTTATGTTTTTTAAGTCTTTACTCGCACTAACACAAGTGTTCCAAATGTTTTTGTAGAATGATTTGGTACATGGGTGGGGTTTGGATTTTGCCCTCAGAAGATGTGTAGAGGTTGGTGGATATTTCCTTTTTACTCAAAATGCTAAGTTGCAACATTTTGACCTTTGCATATTCTCAGTGCTTGATCTTTAAATTTCTTAGATGGCAGTCAGCTCCTGTTTTAGCTTGGACAATATTTTTGCTTCTTTTTTTTTGTGTGTTTTGTTTTTTATGTCTCAAGACATTTTGGTTCTTTCCTGAGTGTGTCGAAGTTGGTAAAACCGAATGCTTGCATGATTGAAACTTATGTATTTCAGTTCAATATACCCTTCTCTCCCTATTATTAGTGCTGATATTATAATCATAACCAGCAATATTATTTGGTGCTTCCCTGGTTGAATTTTTGTAATCCAAAAGTTATCTGTCAGCCCCAATTGTTGAATGATGGATCCAGCATGCTGTAGTGATAATTAAAGTTTAGTTAAGTGAGACTAGTTGTCCCTACTTCTAATAACCCATTTATTTTGTTGCCTTTACAGCCTGCACATGAAAAAATTGGAGTTGTAGATTCACAGTGGATAATTCATCAAGTAATTCCTTCTCTTGGGAGTCAGGTGAGTCATAAACTTGGGACTAATGAAGAAACTGTTCTGTGTTCTACTGTCCAGTGCTTGATGTTTCTATTGAGGTATTATTGTTGTAGTGCAACAGATATTTCTGATCATATCTGGTGACTATTTTGTTATTTCCATGTGTCTATATATGATACTGTGTGTGTGCATGTCTGAAAATGAGGTTGGATTGAGGGACGGGGTCCACATGGCCCTGGAAAAAAAGGGGTAGGGGGTAATGACCCAAACATGCGCAGAGTATACTAGGCATTTGTACCCAACCAATGTATGACCAAGTATTGTGTCCTTGTACTTTTCATTAAACTAGCTAAGTATCCTATGCAAAGCACGGGTTTATTTTATAAATAACATTATTTTCAATATTTATTTGTTTTATATATATGATGTTTATTAAAAAAAATTGAATTTCACAAATTAACTTAGTATTGGTCTTAGAATTTAGAGTAGTTACAACCTTCGCTTAAAAAAACAAATAAATATAAACCACATTCAATTGTCGGACTTGCAAATGATTGTTAGTAATGTAATTTTATTATTTTAATTTAATATTCAAATAGTTTTTTTGATTTAATTTTACAATAATGAACTAAAGGTTTGCTATATGAAATAAATTGATAACTAAAATTTAATTATGAAAATATTTTTTATAATATATTATGTTTTAATAATAATAATAATAATAATAATAATAATAATAATAATAATAATAATAATAATAATAATAATAATAATAATAATGTACTCATAATAGTTTTCCTACATTTTTAATATATAGTTATTTAAGAATAGATTGTTGTGGAACAACGAGTTACCGTTATGATTTTTAGTTTTAAAAGTCAACTAAATTTTAATCATTAATATCTAAGTTAGAATTGATTTCTTAGTATTAATTAACTAAGGTCTATTAGAAATAGTAGTAGTAAATAATTTTAATCATTTATATATGTTATTATTATTTATTCATGATATTTTTTATATATTTTTAATATATAGTTATTTAAAGTTCAAAGTTTAGTTGAAACCAAACAGTAAAATCCTTAATATGGTTTTTAAGTTGGAATTTATTTCATGACTAAGTAACTAAAAGACTTTTTTAAATACTAAATTGATGTAAAACAATAAGTTACCATTTAGTCATAATATTTTTATTATATATTTTAAATATATAATTATTTAGAGTCCAAAGTTTTTTATTGCAATCTTTGATATATAAAATGTTCCATGCTAATCTGAAATTGAACTGGATGCTGACAGGACCGAAATATTAGGCTATGGGTTCCAGATAATCAACTAGTATAAATTCAATTTTTGAAACTTTGAGATGGTGCTCTTGTGATTCAGTTGTAGTTCATGAAGTTCTGATAATTAATAAATTTTAATGTGTAATTGATTGTGGAATGGAGGTGATAATATATGGATGTGGAGATAGAGTTTTAATTTCTAGGAGTATAAAAGAGTTTTGGTTCTAATAGTATAAATTTAAGGATCAAAGACAATAGAATTTTGGATCTAATTAATTCATTTTGTAAGATAGAGTTTTAATTTCTAGTAGCATAAAAAGAGGTTTCGTTCTAATTAAATTTGAGGCTTATATTTATATAGATATAGTTCTAAGCCTATTTAAAATAAATCAAATAAAATTAGGGAGACTTTAAAAAATGTTTTAGTAGTAGTTAAATCCGAGTCCCATACTAAGACCAAAGATGTATACCAAAAAATCAAGTCTTGTCTTATTTTAGGTTTATATAGATGTGTAAGAATGAGCGTAAGGATACACATGGCATAAGGATTCTAGAAGTTTATTTACGAATTCTAAAGGGCCCTACAAAAAAAGAGGACATGAAATACCAAGAATTTTCACGTTCAAATTTGTGTTGCACTTGCAAATTCCATTTATGCCCCTTTTTCATATTTCATTTGATAAAGTCGGGGCATCATTGACAATTAAGGTTTGTTTTTGGTGTTTGGTCCTCATCAAACCAATCAGAAATTAGATGCTGCAGCTGTGTAGGCCTAATAACTATGTGTCTTGATATTTGTGTGATATGTAAACAATCTATTGAACTTCATGCCCATTTGTTTATGCCTTGTGTCGTAGCTTTGGCATTTGGTATTATTAGCTGATGCAGTTTTTAAACAGCCTTGACCTTCTCAATTGATAATTTAACTCTCTATAAAGTTCTTTCGAGGTGTGATTTTTTTATTTATTATTATTTGGGGAATTGGATGAACAGGAATTCTAGTATTATTGTGGAGTTGTACTATTCTTTCAACTTTTTTGAGATAGAGTAATATTACTCTCTACCGCTTCCATCCCCCTTTTCGTTGTATATCCTTCTTTCTTAACATCTTTGAATTTTGATTAAAATTTATTTTAATGAGTCATGATTTTCACTTTGCTTTTTGTCTCCCTGTAAATAATCAGGGTAGCTCGGAGGATGGTAAAGCTCCATGGCAAGGGGTATGTAATTCTAAAGTTGTTATACTTTGAATTGTATTTTATTTTTAACTTGGCCCGAAACTTATACTTAACGAAGTTTCCTGTCTATTGTTCTATTAAAAAAGTCGAAGGAGAATTTTGAATTTTATCTAGTCCCAACTCAAGTTGTTTGTATTTAAAAGTGCAAGTAGTGAAAATGAATTTGTATTTACATTGCAGGTGAGAGAGAGGTGCAGAAGTGAGTGGGCTCTATTTCAGGATCGCCTTGCACACGCAGACCAGGCATATTTTATGCAGATGGGCAAGGGTTAACTTTAACATCATGCTTGCAGCTATATATTGTACATTGCTTTGTGTCCTTTATCCCATCTTTTTGTTCATCAGCCCTGTAGAGGGAGGGAGGAGGGAGGAGGGAGGGGGGAGGGGGGGGGGAGCCCTATCCTTTTTACATGATGTTATATCTTTCAATAGGGTGCTACCCACATTTTATGTAGTTATAGACGGATGATGCAAAAGAATACCAGTTGTTTGTGCAGCATATACACGAAGTCTATAGGTTCCACTAACTTGTGTGTTGCTTTATCATATGTTTGCAGCAAGGTGTAACCTTATATGTGACAAAAAAGGGGGGGGCACTTGACTCCATATAATTTAGATTTTTCTTTCGCTATACTCCCACTTTTCCTAAATGACCTTTAGAAATCAAATCAATTTCGAATCAAAAGATTGCTCTTAAATATTGGGAGGGTTTTGAGAGTATAGGACGCTTCTAGTTGATATTTTGTAATATTATTAAATTCAAATGCTCCACTGCTGGTTCAGCCAATCACGTTGTGAATTCATCCATTGTTTAATATATTTTTTTGATAATCGGGAGTTTTTTCGATCGCAATCAGATTAATCTCCACTAATTTGGGTTACCTTTTTTAGATGGGTTTACGACCGCTGCGGCCTCATGAATCGGTCCAACTGCTGTGGGGTTCAATTGTTTAATATTGTAAAAGGTTATTTGCTGAATTATTTGGTAAATAAATTACATTTAGTATACAGATGATGTGTACGTATATAAAAAGTTTAATAAATAGCATTTAGTAAATGGATATATAAATAGGAATGGTAAATACTCGAAAGCCATGCAAACATCTTCTTTGGTCGAAGGGTACTCATTAGTACACGTCATTGCCGATACAACATCTCTCTATCAATGAAAACAAAAAATTGAAGATAAAAAAAGGATAAAACCAATAACATCTCCAACAATTTTAACATCATCGATGAAATTAAAAAATAAATCACTAAATTAGTACCTCCAACAATTGAAAAAGAAAAGAAAAAAAGTGCTCTAAAATTTGCCACAAGTATATTTAAATATTAAAGTTTTATGTATATATGTCTTAATATATTAAAACATTATAATATTTAAAATATGTTTAATTTCGAGATGTACTTAAATTAATATAAAAAAAATTATGTTGCAATAAATTTGGGGAGAGTGACGTCTTCTTTTGTTATACGAAATGACAAAATAGCAACGTAGTGACTTTCATCATTCACATTAAAAGGAGTTTAAGCTCAACAAAATGCAAACTCCACAAGATATTAGAGAATCTTGAACACAAAACCCCGACTTGCAGATAATAAAAGAAAACGAACAATTTATATTATATGGGTTTTAGTATAAGCAACTTAATGGAAGTAAGCAATCAAAGTAATGCGTGATTTTAACTGTAACAAAATTTGAGGGGTCAAAATTTGAAGTCAATTAATGGGAGGTCCGAAGAATGACGTGTAAAGTTGAACAAATGAAATGAATCTGAGTTAAGGTCCTTGGGTTTGATTTTGACCCAGATTAAAAAAAATATAAAATATATTAGCGGCCCAATGCATACCGACCAGAGAATCGTGACCCAATGCACAAGGCAGCACGCTACCGGCAAGAACACTAATAATCAGACTCAACTGGTTGATTGCAACACATATGAAACTATGGATCACTAACAATATCATTCAAATTGAACTCCAATATTGTTAGATGTTTTTAGACTCTAAAAACTAACAATATTATTAGATGTTTTTAGACTCTAAAAACTTCAAATCAGTCACGCACTAATAAATATTGTCATTTCTCCTCCGTTGTACCAAAAAAACAGAAAAAAGCTCTAAAAAAGATTGATTCATCCTTATATTTAACATGAACCAAATATATAGAGTATTTTTCACGTAACATGCTTTCCTTTTTTCCTAAATAAATGATTTTAATTCACTTGCTACAATTTTATTGGTGTTAAAGGGTCACACTTTTATTTAATTAAAAAATTATGTCCTATTTTTAAATTTTAATACCCCTACTTAATAAAATACAGGAAAAAAACATAGAGTAATGGTCATGTGACACATTAAAATAACCTCAAAGTCCTCAACCATACTCAAAGTGTGACCAAGCATAACATCAATCTCAAAGTCCTCAACCATACTCATCCTCAAGAACCTCATCAAAATAAACCTTCCAAATCTTTATCAGCGCGAAATATAAACAGTCCCTTAATGGGTATTCACCCCATCAATAGCACCACAAAATAAAAATGCTTTTTCATAGATTTCCTCTCTGTTGTACTTAGAATCGACCCAAATTGACCCCTCAAGTCCTCGATATTCATATCTAAAAACAATTGGTTGTTCACTCCAAAGCCAAAATGGAAAACATAAGAACCTTCCCTTCGATATTGAAATTTTGTAGATCTGTTCTCAAGAAATTTAGTCTGTCGCTGACCCGTCACCAACCCGGTCAGCACTTCTTGGGTCTCAACAATCAGAGTCTAAGGCAAATGATATGATCAAACACTACAGATATGTTACACAAAGAAAGCGACGTATACTTTATATACCTGAACACAGAGGGGACCAGGGGAAGCAAGTTCCTCGCGAACGAGATCGTCGGTGGCGATGTAAAGGACACCGAAGAGCAGAAGCAGCAGTTGATTGATCGTCGGCCGGTGGCCGCCCCCACCCCCCTCCCCTAGACCTTTGGACTGCCGCTGCTACCGGGGGCAGATGTCCCCACCTGCCCCCCTAGTTCCGCCTCTGTGTGTGTACCCTGCTCATACTTCCCTCCAGCATGATCGCGCGTGGCTTCCAATTTCCAAAGCGGATTATAAAATTGCGGGAATTTTGAGTGGGCCATTTTGTGACTATCAATTGACTTTCCCTAATTAATTAACCATCGGCCGTTAAATAAATCAACTCGCACATTTCAGTTTTCAAACTCTCCTTCAATAACTCACCTCACCGCAACATTAAAGCTGAGTGATTGTACTAAATAGACAGAGATCGGCAGATAATTTTCCGGGAATTTTTTTTATTGTATTCCGGCAAAAAATTAAAATTTAAAGCTCCGATCGGGATGGGTGTGGACCATCGTGAGCTTTGTCTCGTGGAGCCCCAACACCGTTTTACAAGAAATTTATGAACACAAGATCTCCAATTTCGATACAGGTTGGCTATTTTCCACCAAGCTCGGTCTTTTTGGCTCCATTTTGTTTCCCCCACTTTTCAGTTGTTTTAATAGCCCGGATTTATTATATGTGCGCACTCAGTTCATATATCAACATGTTTCTCTCTCTCTCTCTCTCTCTCTCTCTCTCTCTCTCTCTCTCTCTTCCACCCACCCCATTTGATTAGGGTTTATTTGTAAGTTTTGTATACTCTGCAGCCTGTGTTTTTTTTTTCCTTCAAAATAATGTGTTAATTTTGTGGTTTTAATTTTGATATTTGACTGTGAATTTATTAATTGGAGGTTCTGACTATGGAAAATTGTTGCTGTATTTATTTCTTTGTCAATTGACTGAAGTGTTAGAGTGGGAATTCAGTAATGGGCCACGCTCTTAAGTTCGCTTTGCTGCTGTTTCCGCTGCTTATTGGGGTCGGTATGTATAAATATTTACTCTACAATCTTCTGTTTTTGTTTAAGGTACCATTCTTTATCAAGAGAACTCTAAAAATCATTTTATGTATGATCAGATAATCCTTTCAGAACCTAATGCTGCGTTTGGATTGAAGGAATAGAATGGAGATTGGAATGATTCATTCCATTCTAGTTGGAATGAGTTATTCCATGCTCTCCCTCGGCCAATAAATTACTCATAAGACTTTGGGCATGAAATCTTGGGCAAAAATGTTAAATTTCAGTCGAAAATAGCAAAAAAAATAAATAATGGTTCAATCCATTCCAATTGCAACCAAGCACAATTTTTTTCATTCCATAGGAACATAGGAATGAGTCGTTCCATTCCACCTTTATTACTTCAATCCAAATGCAACATAAGTGAAAAGCATCACTATAGTTTATCCTTGATTCACCAAGAAAAAGAGTTGGAAGTGCAAGTCTTTCTTTGAAACATATACTCTCGAGAATCTTGAATTACATGTGGCTTCAATATTACATTCCCCTTTGCATTTTCTCTCTTCATATTATTTTGCTAAAAAATGCCGAGGTTCCTTTTGCTTCTCAAGACAATTTAGTTTTTATTTTTATCTGCACTTCTTTTTACATCTGGTGTACAGTTCAAAATTTAGGCAAGACAGTCTAATCATGTCTTTAATGTAGCTATTATCTATGAACATATACTAGAGTCTCTGCTAATGGAGTATATGCTTTCTTTTCCCAGCTTGTACCACAACAAATGCATCTCCTACCGGAAAAGATTTTGAGCATTGTGAAAATACAGTCAAGCAGTGGGCATCTTCTTCCCTTCATTTAGATGTCAAAAATGATAAACATATACTTCAGGACTTGCTATTTTTCCTTCATGTCCCAAGAACAGGAGGGCGCACATATTTGTATTGGTAACATTTTTAGGATTAGATGCAAATGTTCCTTTTTGGCTTTTTCAATTTTTAACTATTTATATTAAAAATCATATGAAGGGCATAAAAACTCATTATATATATATAATATATGGTATTTATAGTTTCTTGAAAAAGCTGTACACTAGCCCTCTTGAATGCCCTCGTTCCTATGATAAGCTGCGGTTCAATCCCAGGTAATATATTTTCGTTCTTGTATTATTTTATCATGTATATTACTATTGTTGTTGTTATTGTTATTGTTATTATTATTGTGTATATATAATTGTATTTTTATGTTGGTTGTCAAACTCTTAAACTAGATTGACTCATTGATCTGCTACATGGTCTGCTGAATGAAGACACATGGCGATCATCCATGGGTCTCATGTTGGTGAATTATCTTAACTTACAAAGTTCTGACTTCTGAAACCATATGGTTTTCCCTTCTTTATGAACTTGCTCTTCAGATCATCTACTAAAGTATCCAGACCATGGACGTTTTAGCTTTCCTTCAAATAAGATGGGGTGCTTGCTTGAGGTGTACTTTGATGTAAATCGTATATGGTTCTTAAAAGCAAGATAACACAGAAAATAGTTAAATATGCAATGGAGAAAGAAAGTGAAAGAGAAAGAGAAAGGGAACAAATTCTAAGCCGAACATTCTAAAAGGGAGAGTGACATTATATGGTCTATTATGGGTGCAAGTTTTCAGGAAATCCTACCTTTTTTTTCTTTTAACCACGAAAAGGGTAGGCTTTGACCGGACCCAAAATGCGCATAAACTTTTCAAGGGATTTTCTCTAGGAAGACTAGGATTTCTTATGCCTATAAATACCCCCTCAAGGATATCATTTGAGGGGTCCCATAAATTCCAGAATCAGAGCTTTTTCATTTTGCCTCTCCCAATGCTTGGAAGCTTGCCCTAATTTCACCCCTCTCCTAATCATCAATTGCTAATCCTTGTTTATTCTCAACTATCCAGCAACAAACCCTAACCCTAATTTGGTGAATGAAGATTTCTATGCTTAACTTGCACTTTGTCTCTTGGCCTCCTTTGCTGCCATAGCAGTACTTTATTGTTTTCATCTGTAATACTTTATTCTTAACACGAAACTGATGGGTAACTATTCGTTTTTACACTTTGGAGGTGAACAAAAATTGACATTAAGTAGCATTATTGTGGTAGCTATGTTCATTATTTTCCTTAATAAATTAATTCTGATAGTTACTATTAATTGTTCTCTTAAGGACCTTTCTAATTCGATTATTCTTTGTACTGCAGCAAGAATGATTGCAGGTTATTGGCTAGTCACGATGACTATAGCATGATGTCCAAACTTCCAAGGGATAGAACTTCAGTGGTGACGATACTTAGGAACCCAATTGACCGTATTTTTAGCACTTATGAATTCTCGGTAGAGGTAGCTGCTAGGTTTTTGATTCATCCTAACTTAACGTCTGCCACAAGAGTATCTGGACGCGTACGTTCAAAGACAAATGGAATAAGCACGCTGGATATTTGGCCGTGGAAGTATTTGGTTCCTTGGATGAGAGAGGATCTATTTACTCGGGTATGTTTGTTTAGAACTTTTCATTGGATTGTACCTAATTAATTCTTTTTTACTACGTACTGATGCTGTTTGGTGTTGCGCTATCTCCCGATATTCATTAATATTGTACTTGTATTCATAGAAAGGAGGGAAGTCTTCCTCCAAGAAGAAAAGACGAATAAGGATCTCAGAAAATGATAGTATATATTGTTTTCTTCTCTTTTATTACTTTTGAAAATACTCCATCTAATGTATATTTTTTTAACTAATTCCTTGGATTTATTGGGGGGCCAAGAAAGATGAAAGCTTGAAAGTCTATCAAAATTCTGCAAGCGCAGTGTTAAATGCTTGATTTCCATGAGTTATGGAGCTATGGAGTTCATAACTTTATTAGAATGATTCAGAGTCTGTAATTCAATTCAGTAACCTACAATATAGATTTATAATTTGGTCCTGTGTAGATTGTCCTTGGATCCCAAGCTAATCTCAGATAACTAAGTATAATAAGAGGTAGAATCAGTTCCAATCCTAAGTATAATAAGAGGTAGAATCAGTTCCAATCCTATCCAATCTAGACTTTCACTATTGTTGAATAATGAAAAACACGAGTGCTACAAATGTTGATAAATATTTACATTTTTTTAGATATTCAAATGTATTTCCAAGGCTAGCTTCTTAGGTCCTTTATGTCTTGATTTAGAAGTTCAAGCGATGAGGAACGGGATTAGTATTTTGTTTCCATGGGTAGACACTGCCACACTGGTTACATGATCTATTTCTTTATTTGCATAATCTCTATCAATCAACGGGTTCTCTTATTGCTCCAATTACATTGCTTGTATTTATGTAGAAATACTTTAATTGCAATATACATTAGTGGTGCTTACAGCATTTTTATACCTGATGAGTCTTTTTTGAATTCTAATGGACAGAGAGAATCCAGAAAGCATAAGATCTCTGCTTATACTAAAAGTAATGACTCATACAATATGAAGGACATTGTAATGCCATTACTTGAATACATTCATGACCCGCTAGCTCTGGACATCATTCACAATGGAGCCACATTCCAGGTATCATAGCATATGCCTGTATTTGCAGGCAAGACAGACCACATGTTTCAGTTTCTAGCTTAAGTTACTAAGTATTATGGGCTATATGTGTACAGAAGCATGGAAGCAATGGTATGCGTTGAGTCTCTTTGATTAATTCTCGTTCATAGGTACAATAAATATCATAATAATGTGCTTAGGGGCACAAACTCATGATGAATTTCTTATAGTAATGAAAGTAGTCAAGCCGAATTTTATCTTAGAGATGAGAAAGATGGTAATAATTCTGTGTATTTTTTTTTCTTTGTTTTGTTGCTTCACAAACATCTTAGGATTGAATAAAAGCACGGTGTTGGAGCATATTGTTGCGTCTCAAATTCAAATTTGGGATTCGACATTTGACCCAACATGGAAACTATTTTGCGGCGACATGAAGGAAAGTGAAGATGAGGTTTAGTGGTGGTAGTGGAGGGTTGAATCCAATAGATGAACCTGTTACATTATTTGGGCTATTATGTTTTTAGCCTAGCTATATATTTCCTTCGTCCCACAAGTACAAAAAATTGTCACTCGAAAGATATCTAAAGTACACAATTTAAGTTTAAAATATTATATAAAGACTTCTTTACCCTCAAAAGTATTTAAGTAGTGTCCACTCCTTTTAGGAAAAAGGAGTGGACCCTTCTTTACTTTGATATTTCTTAAGTAGTGTGAAAGTTGAACTTAATACATCTTTTTTGGAATGGAGTGTGTATATATTATTATAGTTTGGGTTTTTGCATTATTAGTAATTTGATTTAGTAGCCGCCTTTAGAGAGAGAAACTGTTTGGGTTTATTGGGGTTTTGGGTGTGACTTGTCAAAATTCTCTTCGCCAATCGGATTTTCACATTCAAATTAGTGAATATCTTCTTTCTTTCGCCTATGATTTTTTTCTAATTTGGGTTTTATATGTAAATGTTGTGTTCTTGTATTTCATTTTCTTCGTTGATTATGTGATTGATATACAGTAAAACCTCTATTTAGTCATAGTGTTGGGACCAAATTAATTTTATTCCTATAGGGAGGTTATAACTAAATAAAAGTATAGTTATAAAAATTATTATTTGACTTGGTTTTCTTTAGTGCAAGTGGTATAGAGATAAAACATGCACTACATTAATAACCAATTAATAGAGTATGTTAAATTGAAGGTATAAACATTGATAAAAGAGATGGACATAATTTCAGAAAATTGTACATATATCTATATCTATATCTATGTAGTGTTAGGAATATGCAGTCACCTCAAAAGTTTAAAATCTTGTATTTTCATTAATATTTTTCTCTCAATATAAATTATATAAACCTTTAATGAAACCTAACATATATTTTTTGCAATATGCAGATAATTATTACTATATGGGCAAGTTTCTTAAGAAGGGACCTAAAAAAATTAGAACTTATTACAATATGGAGTTTATTCCTATTTATAACTAGCCTAAGTTGGGACCAAATTTTTTTATTACTATATGGAGGTTATTCCTATATAAATATTACTAAATAGAGGTTTTACTGTAGTTTGTTGTAACACTAGTTATCAAAATCGTGTCATACATATCTTACGATATGATACCATGCACATGCAATTTAATACAATATTTTAGGTGTATTAAAAGTGGCATTGTATCTATCACCTGTGTTGGTTATGATTTATGATTTGCGATTTGCGATTTGCGGTACTCTTTTAAGTTAGCAACAAACTTAAATTACTTTTATGGAGATCCAAAAGGGTTCAAACATGAAGCCTTTTACCATTTCAACATGAGAGGTTTTTCTATGTTTACACATTCTATACAATTTGATGAGCCTTAAAGACACTTTTTAGATTTTCTTATCTTCGTCAACAAAATGTCGTTCTTCTTCTCATGCCATTTTTTACACAAAGAAACATAAATAGTACATAGTTTTAGAATCTTACAGTTGATAAGTTTGGGTATTCTCTGTTTTTCTCTTAATACTTTATAAGTAATACTAAATAATATTGAATATTAATTAATACTCCACTTTAAAGGGCATTTCTAAGTGTTCTGCGTAGAGTTTTTTTTTTTTTTTTTTTTTTTTTGGGAGGGGGGGGACTCATCATCTGAAATATTGAGCTTGTCACTTGGATTTCGCATCCCTAGACTTTTGTCATGGGGCTCACTTCATGAGTCTGGTGCCTTGTCTTTTTAGATTATGAATCTCGCTTTGGGCCGTGTGATGTTCGTAGGTTGAAACATTCTGGCAATGCGCGCTCAGTCGGGTCATTAGATACATGTGTCCTCCTTTTATGCTCACACGTTACTTTAGAATATTATGTCCTTTTTGGAGTGTCTTTCGGCACGAGTAATTGGAGCTTTTCAGGAGGTAGCTATTTCAGATGTCCATAGGGATTGGGGGACTGTATTTTGTTAAGCACATATATTTTCCACATCTTTTGGTTACTTTTGGTGGACTGTTTTTTGACCTCTGATGTTTCTTTCTTCTTCATAATAAAATTCTTCTTTTATATTCTAAAAGAATAACATTAAGCCAGGTTTATTTTTTCGCTGACCATTGTATCATTTTAAGGGCCAAATACCGAAACTCCAAGTGTTTACACTGTTTGGCTAACTGATACTATAAATAGGTTGCAGGATTGACAAATAACTCTAATTTAGGGGAACCACATAAAGTGCGCCATTGTGTAATAAAATATCAGATTCTTGGTGAATACGTGCTTGAAGTTGCTAAGGTAATCATATGAGATTATGTATCTGTTGATAAATATGGATTATAATTGTCACTCTGATTCTCTTAAATATCCATATGGCTACAAACTTAATAGATCCTTTTAATCTTGTAGAAGAGGTTGGACAATATGCTATATGTTGGACTCACTGCGAACCACAAAGAATCTGCCACAATGTTTGCAAATGTGGTTGGTGCGCAAGTGATTTCCCAGTTGATGGCATCAAGCTCAAGTACGGAGCCTGCGGCTAACAATGAATCAGGTATGTGTAGCTATGGCTTTCTATTCGTCAGTTAAACTGGCATTTCAACTGGGCTTGTCCAATTCTAATTTTCATGGTACCCATTCCAAGCTATTAAACAGAATATTTCCTGATTTTCATTCTACTCGTTCCAAATCATCTTGTCCGATTCTGAATTATTTCAGTTCGGACATGTATCTTTTTCCTGTGAAGGATAAACTGAAATGGTCAAGCGAAATTTGTATAGTTTGTTCATTTTTGAAGGAATGAAAGGTTGAATGCAGTATATTTTGATCTTACAAAAGTGCAAAATTATATGACAAGGAAACGAGTGTACACATGTAAGAGGGTTAAATTTTTTTTTGGGAGGATATGCTTGCTCTTATTATGCCAGTGATATGGAAAGAGGTTCTGGAGGTGTGCAGGAAACAGTTACATCAAGCTTAGATGTTCAGTAAATTAGCATATGTTGGGCACACCAGCGGGTAGCTTGGAAAAAGGTCTTTGAGGTGTCTTTTTTTTACTCTTCTATTGATCTAGAGTGGGGCATATGAACTAGGGGTGGCAATAGTGTCGTGTTAGGAGAATTCGTTTCATGTCAAGTCATATGTATTACACTAAATCAGTCAACACTAACACGACCCGTTTAATTAATCGTGTTAAGATTCTCAACACCAACATTAACCTGTTTATTAATTGTGTAACGTGTCTACCAGTTTAGTAGACAAAGTAAAAATTTTAAATAAAAAATTACAACACAACTTATTTATTGAATAATAACATAATTTGTTCATAACAACAATATATTTAACAAAATACTAGCTAACGTGCTTAGAAAAGTAATTAAGAAAGCTAAAATTTAAAATTTGAAGGCAAATTATAATGTCATATTATATTTATTTCCCAAGTATTTTAAATAAATGGGTGTAATTGTGTTAAACATGTCAACCCATTGATAACATGTGTCTAACACATTTAAATTCCGTGTTAAAAGTGTCGTCCTATTTATGACCCCAAAACCGTTATGCTTTTTACGTAACACTTACCCTTGTATTATATGTCATGTTCGAGTCATGTAACAAATTTCCCCCCTAGTATGAGCAGTTTTTTGCATGCTTGACCTAAGATATACCATGATAATATGGTGCATAGATAAATTCCTAAAGATTCTCTTCTCTCTTTTTTAATTAATTTTTCATCATCAAAGTGGATAGTGGAAAATAAGACCATAACGGCAATAGGATAGTGCCTCCACTGAGACTGGAACCCTTTACAGCTCCTATATAAGGGAGTGTTTGAGACCACTTGAGCTAGATGTGGCTAGTGATATATTCCCCAAGATTCTCATATGACCGTTACATTGGATTTAGTAGAGGATCATGCTGTGATGGTTGAAGGTTCAAAGAATTAGTAATAGTTACTCCGTTCATTCTCATATATAGTCAATCTTTCCTTCTTAATGTCTATGAAAAAACACTTTTCCAATATAAAAATCCAAGACTCATATATAGTCAATCTTTCCTTCTTAATGTCTATAAAAAACACTTTTCCAATATAAAAATCCAAGACTCATTTATAAAGTTATTATTAGATTATGCTAGAATATTATGTAAAAGGAAGAAGAAAAAGAGAGAGAGGGAGTGTGTATGTCTTACTGATACCACACCCCAAATATAGACTTCAATGCTATCATTTAAAACAGGAAAACCTTTTTCCAACTTACAATAAGAAAAGATTTCCAACTTAGAACAGAAAAC
The DNA here is from genome assembly GCA_020205605.1 of Panax ginseng. Lineage (NCBI taxonomy): Eukaryota > Viridiplantae > Streptophyta > Magnoliopsida > Apiales > Araliaceae > Panax > Panax ginseng. The sequence goes on along the minus strand of CM035131.1, from coordinate 12,688,776 downwards.
AATATATTCAGAGAGTTCATTACCTTTCGTGAATAAAGAAAATTATATTCAAAGTGTAAACTTGATAGAAGTCCTTTTTCTTACATTTAGAGTAAATGTACGAGGCCAAAGTTGGAATGTTTTACCATAGTAAATTACCGTGAGCGCATTTAATTCATCTATGTTTTACCATAGATGACGGCATGACGCTGATTATTGCGCAAGTCCACTTATGAGGTGGGCTGGAGACATTGATGATCGTTCAGGTAGTATTGATGGTCTTAGTATTGGTTTAACCTGACAGGTTGTCTGAAGAAAGTTGTCCTTGTGATTCTGACCTGGTTTTGACAGTATTTGCTGGTAAATAGATCAAAGTGGCAAAAAAGAAATGTTGTTGTGTAAAACTTTTCCAAACTGGACATGCTACAACTAACAATTACCAAATTCTATGTTGAGTATGGGTAACATCTGTGCAGTGTAGTTTCTCATTTTTGATTTCAAGAGACATTTACTTGACAGAATTATGAATTGCTTTACTCAAATGCAATTCTCTTTTTGCAGCACAACAAATATCTTCATTTCCAGATTCAGAGTCTGACACTTCACTTCACCAGGTAAAAGGGGCTAACCTTTCTCTTCATTGAGAAACAATGCTTGAGATATCTATCATATGTATCTCCAAAAAAAAGAAAATAGCTTCAGATATCTATCATAATTGCAATTTTGATGCATTAATATGCCTTTTTAACAGAATAGTAGCTCGTACCAAAAGGCAAACAAAATCTCTTTCACTGAAAAAGTTGAAGCCACAAAAGAAAATGTAAGCCACTTCTCACCGTGTTTTATCTGCCTATGTATTTGCTAATTTACAAACATTGTACCATTAAAGGTCTGACTAAGAGCCCTTTACTACCATATCAGATGACTCTGGAGAAACTTACAGAAGCTTATGAGACCTGTATTTCTAGCTTACGTAATTCCCAAGCACAACGACGGAATATGTCTTTGAATAGAATCTCCCCTGCAAACTTTACAAAGGAGGTACAATTTCTATCAAGTTCTTCATAAGCTAGTTAAGTTACTCAGTGAGTCGGTGTGTTGTTGATCTTCTATTCTTCTTCCACTGCATGTTGTGTGCAAATACATTTTTATATTTCTTGGCTTAATCTTTTTTAGCTGCAAACATGTAAGCAAACCTACAAAATGGTAATATTTTATGGGTTTTTAGCTCTGAAAGAATATTAGATGATATAAATCGACTCGTATGCAAACTTGATGCAGGTAGAATGGATATACTCTTTTTCTTTTTGTTTATTTTCTTTCTTCTTCTTTTTTTGTGCGGGGGGGGTGTGTACATTACCTATATATAGTTGATGTTTCTTCTCCGCATAACCAGCCATGAAAATTTACTTTACTGATTGCTTTGGAAAGAATGGTACTCCTGTCCACATATGGATGTCCTACCTTATTCGGCACAAAATTCCCTTCCTGTTAGTCTTGTAAATCAAATCAAATGTCATAGATGATGGGATCCACAATTTTTTTTATTTGTTTTGTAGTAGTATCAATACTGTAATCCATTTCAATGAAATTGTCTCGTAATTCTTTAAGTGACAAACATTTTGGGACATCCCAAGATGGAGCTTGTGATGCTTATTTTGGAATGAAAGTACATAATGTATATTCCAACAACATTTAGATTTTCAAAATTGTGTGATTAAGTATAATATTAAAAGGAGATTATGCACATAAATGAGCTCAGTTACTATTTAGTGTGTTAGTTTTTCCTTGGGTTCTTTCTGAGCTAACCAGTAGTTTATGCATTGACTCATTTAGAGGTCCTGAGTTATTTTATTCTGGTTTAGTTTCTTGCTGGAATATGCTGATATGCATATGATCCCACTCGTTGTTAGAGGGATTATGGTGAATGGGTGTTTGTGGAGATACGATTAGTAAAGGATTTAGTTGGTCTGTCCCTGTTAACCCAGGCATTAGGGTGCTGAAACAAGTGGATTGAGTACAGATAAGATGTATATCTGCGTATGATAAAGGGCTATATTTAAAATTTTAACATTATTTGAAAGTAGTTTATAGCATGTATGTATTTTATTTACTTTCTTTGTGGTTTTACATTTCACTTTTTATTTTTATATTTTGGTTTAAAAGGTAAAAAAGAGGGGTGGGGGGTAAGGATCTCTGGGAAGTTCAGTGCCAATATCAGTCTCACGCATTTGTGAATTGTGACTTGGTCTTGTATTGGGTGTTGAACTTCTAGATTGTATCATGTTCAGACACTTCTGATTGGAAGCTGGTACATGTGTTCAATGATTAGATGTACTTCTTTGCTTCCAGCCACCAATATTTTGAGCTTTGAAAATTTTCAGGCACGTTTGCATGTTCCTGAACTGGTTCTCCAGGAGATTGCATCACTTAACAGTCTAGACGTGCAGCTCTATAAGTATGCTCAGGACATTTTTGCAAAGCAACATAAACGTATGCTGCAAAAGTCGGTTGGTTCTGTAAGTTCCCCTCAACCTCGACATAGATGTTTGTATGAGTGCTTGATATATCAAAGCAATATAGAGCACAAGTTCTTAATAAACCTCCTCACTAATACAGCCAGTGTTTTTACAAATGAATTATAATTATGCTTTATGCCTCTCTATTCACATGTCATCCTGGCCTAGACTACTTGATTATATGTAGGATCATATTGATACACATTTTAATGACTTGATTTTTCACCGTAATAATTTGCAGGAGAGGCAGTTGAAATATTCATTCGAAGCTGTTTCAAGGAAAGTTATTTTGTTAACCACCATTGCCTTTCTCCTTTTCTCCGTTTTCATAGTTATAAAAGCAAGAAGAAGAACATCAAAACTTAAAATATGAATGTGATTTGATGCAAATTTATAGAGATACATACAAAAGGTTTTAGGAGAGGGATGGAAGATCCGTCAATCTTGTGATCCTTCCACTTAAATTTAAAAGCCAGCTATGGCAAATTTGTAGAGATGAACATCATGATATGGTGAAAATATATGGTTTCCCTCAATTCCAAGCATTTTGCTTCTCAATCTTTTATTGTAGGTGTATTTTGGGTTTGAACATGTCCTCTATTATTATTATTATTCAAAAGTGTTTACTTTGAACTTTGGTTTATTTTCCTTCAAAATTTACTTTTCCTTTTCTTCATTTTTGATTTGAGAAATGAAGATGGGCTTAATCCATTGTAATGAATAATCAATTTAAACGTTTCCGTTTCTTAATATAAGTTGTTTTAAAAAAAATATTTTTATTTCTAAATATAAGTCGTTTGAGAATTTCAAGTAAGCATTAATTGTTTAGTTTTCAATATTATCCCAAGTATTAAATATAACTTTGGTTTTCTCACTATTTTTTGTCTAATAAATAACACTCTTTTTTTTCAATACAAGGACAATATAGACAATTGAAAGTATATTTAATGTTTTACAATTATTTTTTTAATATTTGTGCACAACTCTAAAACGACTTATAGTAAGAAACGGAGGGAGTACTTCAAAATATTAAGCTCAATCCAATTTTTGTATTTGCCAATATCTTTTGTTATATTTGTAAATATCATAATATTTTTCTTAATAACTATGTATATATTTTAAAGTTTATAGTCCAAGTAGAAAACAGGAGCTCGGACAGAACAAAAATATCCCCTTGGTTTCAAAATATAAGAGTAATTTGACATTTTGAAATTAATTACAGACATCTCAAAATCAAAATTGGTAAAATTCATTGAAATTGAAACCAATAAATCTTTTTTAAGTGTAGTAGTTCTTTATAAATGGTTTATAAAATTTATAAATGTAAAGTTAAATTAATTTGTTATTAATTTGAATTTGAGGTATCTGAACTACCCTATACAAAATCCTAAATTTATATATATTACGATTGTTGTATTAATGAGATCTTAGTGTGTTATTTTACAGTATTTGTACAACATATATCAATTGAATTCAATTATTTCTTTCATTTGCAAAATAAGGTTAATTTTAATTTTCGAATGTTATAACTCAAAATTATATGAATATTAATTAGTTGATTTTAGACCACGCAAGTAGTTGAAATCGGTTTTTTAAATCAAAATTGATTTTCTTAAAACGTGAAATTAATTTGTATCCCATCTTACAATTCAAACGCAATATATTGTATTTTAATTTAAGATAATGTTGGGTGCCTTAAATATTTTATTTTAAACAATTTTTTTATAATAATAAATATATTGAGATGAGACACTAATGATATTTTTGATAAATAATTTAAAACCCTTGACATGCACAAGTTTTTATAATGGTCAAAAACCTACCTTTGGTGACACAATGTCCCGCACATGGCTAAATCAATCATTCCATTCCATCACGTGTCTCTTTCTCTCTCAATTCTCATCTACTACTACGCAGACCACTGTTCTCTCCCTGTTCCGTCGCCTTACCCAAAAAATGACCAAATTTATCAATTCCATTTTCCTTTTTCTTTTTCTTTTTCTTTTCCTTTTCCTTAATCCATTAATATTAATACACCAGACATAAAATATTCAGTGTAGAGAGAGAGAACAGAAAAGGGACTTCTTTATATTTATCCTCCTCCATTTCTCTCTTCAGTATCCTTTCTTTCCCTCTCCTGTATTTCGTCTGAAAAATTATCAATGGCATAAAAGGGTTTTTCCTGAAGAAGAGTGAGGAGTCTGCATTCATGGTTAAGCCTAAGGTTTGTTTCCCTTTTCCACATATTTCTCAAATTCTGCTAAGCTTTACCTTTCCCCTTTAATTGCAACTCTTAAACCCTGAAAATGTCACTTTTCCTCTGTTTGGCTGTTGAGAAAAAATGGATGATAGAGAAAGTAGATGAAGGTTTTCCCACCGGTTGGTTTGTGGGTTTTGTTCTACAGGAAAAAATAGACAAAACCTATAAACCTGAATTAGTGAAAGCTACTTGGGGTGCATGAGCTGTTGGGAGCCTTTTGGCAGGCAAGAATGTTAAATTTCAGTCAAAAATTTTTTTGGTGAAAACTGAAAAACCCAAGAGATGTGGTTTTTTTTTTTCCATTTTCTTTTCCTTCCATTTTTCTCAGCAGCCAAACTGGTTTATGTCGGTTTACTTTCTTAGGGCAACATTTTATGAGGAGGGGATAAATTAATCAGAAACGTTAAATAAACAAAAAACGATGTCGTAAACACGTGTTCTAATTGATGTCTTATCCAATTCTCTTTCCTTAATTCCACCGAAAGAATTTAGTACGTCACGCGGTTTTGATGACCTGGATTTATAGATTCATCCATTGAAAATATTAGTAATTAAATTAAAGATATTCTTCTATTTTTTCTTCCAATTAGTAGAGAGATCAAGGGGATAAAAACCAAGATTCTGTTTAGAGTCCATATAATTTTTTTTTTTAAATACCAAGATTTTGAGAGAGAGCGGTCTCTTTGTATGTCAAATTGGTATTACCTCTAAATCCTTCTAGAAAAAGTTTATGTTCCCATTTAATTTCAAGTTTCCTTAACCAAATCAATAAAGTCATGAGTATTGATCTAATGCTAGTGCTATAATTCTAATACCTATAGAGATTCATCCTAGTAACATATGTGACACATATTACACTCCCCTGAACCTTAATTTATACCATTCTAAAATCTTATAAATTCTAAAACCATATAACAAAATCATAATAAAAAAGGTAAGGTTACAAGTAATTTGTAGGTCAAGTCAAATAGTCACATGTTTATTTATTTATTTATATATTGGGTTTTAGTCTATAGGGTGATTTGTCCTGGTTGGGAAATAATAAATTTGTCTTTTCATTGTTAGTTGCTTTTGGATTCTTTTAATATTTTAGTTTTTTTCAGAAGGACAGTATGGTTGAGTCTGGATATCTGAATGGTTTTGTTAATGGGGTGCCGGGTGATGATTCCTTTCATGATGTTATCGATCTCTTTGATTCAATGGAAAGTTTGGAAGGAGATATAAGTGTTGATACAGAAGATTGGGAGGCTCAGTTTCAAAGCCTTGGACCAATCCCTTCGGAAGTCTTGCAGGGTTTTGCCCATGTTTCCCAAGCTAACAATTGCAATGGCATGCAGGGCTTCTGCCCTAATAACTTTGTTCCGGTGAGTTTATTTATTTATATTTATTTTTAAAGTTTGGATTATTATTAAATATATATTTTGTATTATCTATGTTTGTGCCAAGAAGTGTGTATGGAGTGACTGCATGTTTGGCTTCATGTCTCTGTTGTGGCATGCCGGGTTTGACATAATAATTTGGACTCTCTTACATTTGTGTCTTTGTTTTTGCTTAATAATGCTTCTCTACTTGTCCAAAAAAAGAGTATGTGTGGAGTCTGTTTGTCCATAATGATGAATCCTATTTTGTCAATCCAATACTATGATTTATTGGGGGAAAACAGAGATATAGCATGCTTTTGCGGAATGCTTGTTATGTTCACAACTGTGAATGAGGAGCAAATATAATTTTTATATAGGAGGTTTTACCTTAAAAAAATAGTAGTTGGAAAACCAAGAATATAATTTGTGCAGGTTTATGGATTTTTCCCCTCATGATGCTTAGTAATACCCCATATTTAAAGACTAGCCTTCTTGGATGCTTAGGAATCACTAACAGGCTGAAGTAGTAACAATCTTTCTAGCTAACTAATTTGAGGTTGAAAAATCTAATGAACTGTTGAATCAATTTTATTTCATTGACCTATAGAGGTGATGTGCCTGAGTCGTGAGTATTGGGTGAAATAAAGGTTTTCCATGTCATGCATTATATTGCAGAGCATTGAACTACAGATTCATAAATTCATTGACTAGGTTGAAGGTTAGGTGTTCTGAAGAGTATATGCTCCCGTTGTGCACCCACTATATCATAAAACGAGTTCATTTGTTGAATCAAATTCTCATTTTCCAAAAATCCTTCCTCACGCCTAACCATTAGGATTTCCTTAATCCATGGGCATGCATGCATTCTTCATATTGAAAGCATAAAAGAGAAGAGTCCTAGTTCTTATTGAAGTAGTCAAATATCTTGGTGTTATTTCCAAAGAGTTTACTTGAGAAGATTTATCCTTGTATTTGGCTCGTACGAATTAAGGTTTGTGGAGTCCACTTGAGTCCATTGGCATTGTCGTATTGGAGTGGCAATCTGAAGAAATTCAAAGTACACAGAGTTATTGGATGTTGGCTGGGTTGTTTTAACAAGGGAACTGTCAACCTCTATCTAAAAGTATTAATTTATATTCTAAACTAATCTACACAATGCAACCCAAAGTATAATTAGCCCCTAAGATTTCAAAAATTTCTCGCCCAAGTCTTCTTAATTCTTGCCTAAGCGCTAGGCAGGTCCTCTATCGCCTCGATTCTGTTGGGCCACCTAGGCGGGATCAAAAATCTACTGTGTCAATTTGATATGGTTTGGAAGCTCTATAATACTTAAAATTAATTTATTAAGCCTTAAAAGATAATTTTATTTTGTTAATAATTTTCATGTACAATTAAAAAAAATTACATCTACTATATATTTTGTATAATATAACAAGTATATATAATAGAAAAATAAATAAATAGACCGCCTAAACACCTAGTCCGCCTAGGAAAATGCCTAGGCGGCCAAGGCGGTAGGTGCCCAATCTGCCACCTAAGTCCACTTAGCGATTTTTGGAATACTAAATCAAGGACTTTTTTGTATGTCGAAGAATCTCGAATCCCAATGAATTCCCAAATCCAGATTCGTGGATTCTTCTTGGGGTTTCTTTGATATTTTTTTAATAATAAAAATTGAAAATATTACGAATACTATCTACGGAATTAATATATTAATTAACTAGTGTATATATTTCTAATTTCCTAGATAATACAAGTATTTAAAATTTCTATGTTTCTTGAATTTTATCAGAGAATTAATATTTGTAAGTGTTGAATTTTTTTAATGTATGTATATATAACTATATATATACAGAAAAAATCTATTTAATATGTAAATATGTGCCCCGAAACTGCCGAATCACCGCATGGCGAACCTGGATCCTCGATCCCAAATCCTTGCTTCCTAGAGTAGCCCCAAGTTAAATTTAAGAGAAATTTGGATACCACTAACCACATATACCTCCCAAAATCATCATAGCCCCCAACTACCACAAATATCACTATATCTTTCTTCAGCACTGTCATTAGATAACTCCAAATTGTTGAAACAGACTGTCATTGTGTGGGAGTGGTATATGTGAACTGATGTTATTCAAGGAATGTGAAATTTATAGCTTTTTTGTAGCTCAAAAGGATATATGCACATTTCCTCTAAAGACCACTTACCTGTATCTAGAAGTCAAAAGGTGTGGCAAGGAAGCATCAAGAGGTGCAGATGCTCCTTTTATTCTTTTAAGGCCACCTTGTTGCTATACTGCTCGTCCTACTTGGGCTAAGCAAGTGGAAATTCCTTTGCAGAATTAAAGTCATCATAATGACAGTTCATAGAAGCTTAAAAACTACAAAGATGATGAGAAAAGAGATGTCTGGATCTGGAATTGCTATACCAAACAAGCACACTCCTTGACTTCAGAAGTGGTATGGTAATGCTTAGTTCTGTTATTAAAAAAAATGAGGAAACTTGAGAAGTCTCAGTTCGTAGACAAGTGAAAACTTATGGTGTTATTAATATATCATACACACAATACAGATAGCAGGACATAAGAGGCTTACCAACTACCATTAAGCTGGATAAAGTTTGAGGCTTTGTGACACTTCTGGTTATGTGTTTCCATTTAGCCTCTCAAATATCAATTTCTGTGAGATGTGAATTGTTTCCTTCTGGATCTCCTGGATTTCTGAATATGTCACCAACCCACATTTCTAGTGTTCTAGATCTCCTGGATTATGTCTCATTCCTTTATATTTTCTGCTCCGAAAGCGACTTCTGCAAAATCTAGTTTTGGCACTCAGTTAGTTTATGGTTATCATACTTATAAATGTGTTTCATTTCTCTTTTATATATCCTAAACCCTTAGGTGGCCTTTTGATGTTGTTGTGCACATTGTTTAATTTAACATTGTTTTCTTAAAATCTGCATGCATATGTAATAGTGTGGTTGGACTATAATGGTTTGCCCAACAGTTTCTTCAATAAATGCGAATTGTTTCCTTCTGTTTCTGATATTTTGGTGGTTGTTTTATTAAATTTCTTCAGAGTGATGGAACTTCTGAGCTAAAACAGCTACCAGATGTTGTTGAAGTCTCCAGTTATTCTTCTCGTGCCAAAAAGTCGAGCTTGTTCCATACACCAAGTCCAATTTCTGTCCTTGAGAGCAGTGGCTCTTACTCGGCAGAAAAGAGCATGTCCACCAGCCCTGAACTTCTCATCCCAGTCCGGACGCGAAGTAAACGAGACCGACGCTCAACCTTCTGCAAATGGCATTTGATTTCTCCCATAACTCCTTCCGAAAAGACTTTGAACAAAAAAGGCAAAGAGAAGAAGAGAAAGAAACCGTCACAGGTTCCAGAAGACTCTGAGGTCAAGGAAAATCATCAGCATATGCATAGCAAAACATGCACTCACTGTCAGGTCACGGAAACCCCACAATGGAGAGATGGACCAATGGGGCCAAGGACCCTTTGCAAGGCATGTGGAGTTCGCTATTGGTTAGAGAGAAAGAAACCGTCACAGCTTCCAAAAGACTCTGAGGTCAAGGAAAATCATCCGCATATGCATAGGAAAACATGCACTCACTGTCAGGTCACGAAAACCCCACAATGGAGGGAGGGACCAATGGGGCCAAGGACCCTTTGCAATGCATGTGGAGTTCGTTATCGGTCAGGCCGTCTCCTTCCAGAGTATCGTCCCTTAGCTAGTCCTACTTTTGTTCCATCTTTGCACTCGAACTCTCACAGGAAGGTTATACAGATGAGGAACAAAGTTATTCAGGAATCTTCTATGCCTGAGATGAACCCTGCAATGTTATCACCACCCGAGATCTTTCCCATGAAGGTTATGCAGATGAGAAACAAAGTTATCCAGGAATCTTCTATGCCCGAGATGAACCCTGCAATGTTACCACCAACTGAATTCTTCCCAACGAAGGTTATGCAGATGTGAAACGGAGTTGTCCAGGAATCTTTAGTACCAGAGATGGACCCTGCAATGTCGCCACCACCAGAATTTGTACCCATGAGTAGCCTACTTATTTGATCGCATATAAGGAAGTAAGGGTAAAGCTTGTATTGGAGAGCTTTGCTTTCCCTGGATTTTGTCCAGTGGAAATCAATGTTTTGTGTACAAATATGAATTTAAGTTTAGGAGAGTAGGAAATGGCAGAAGGCATTAGATTGTTCGCTAGAAAGTAGGAACAATGGGGTTCAGGGTGTAAAATTAGCTTGTAGGAACACTTTATGCTTTGAGATCTTAAAGCTATTGAAATTTGTTCATTTCATCTATGATTCTTGTTGGTTTTTGCTGCTCACCATCTATATGTTTCTTGGGGGTGTTAGTAGTATATACAGAAAAATGATATATATTCTCACTTTATATGTTGATTTTTTTTATGTTGTATTTGATAGTGGACCAATTTTATAACTTTATCCACATGTATTGATATACGTATTCTCTTATATACATTTGAAAGCATTTTGAGAACTAACTGTTTTTTTTAAAAAAATATTTATTTTATAATTATGTTAATGGAACTGATGGGAGATTGTAGTCTTCCTCGTGTGTATGATTTGCAATAGGCAAAACTAACATTTTGACCATTGATGTTGTTACTTTTTTAAATTGATCCACTAAACTTTTAATTTTTGATTTTACACTATTAAACTAATAAAAAGAATTTAATCAAACCATTCTGTCCCAAAAATTGGTTGGACGACGTGGCGTGCGAAAAAAAAAGAAAAAAGGGAAAATAATATGACAGTCCCATGTGGTTTCATCTACTACATCTTTCATCTTTCTGATCTTGTTGAGTTATCTTTTTGTTTTGCTTTACAAATTTTCAGATTATTGAAAAGAAATTTATGCAGCATAATATATGGTAGAAATCAACACTACTAATGCTGATTTGGAGAGACATTGAAGGCGACAGTTAGGGGTTTTATGTTGTAATGGTTTCAACTAGTGGTAGATAGTGGTTCGTTACCGAAGTTCTGATATAGGGTCTCTTCGTCCTTAAGTTGATTGAAAAATAATTGTTTTTTGTTTTATGAATAACTATTCTTATTTTTCCCTTTCTTTTATGCCGAAGTTGGGTTTTGAATTTATGTATATGATCATGAAATTAAGATTTGAGTGGTGGATTTGTGCAGATAATCGGTTTGCTTTCAAGTTCGATTTTAAATTGCATATGGGTTAATCTTCTAAATACATCATTATTCATTAGGATTGATCTTCTCTACCTCTCTTACTTCTTTCTAGGTTTAATTCAACTAATTTCTAAAAAAATTCTCACTTCATGCAAAATTTCAGAAAACAAAAGTCTCTTTCAAATGTTAGGGTTCTTCCTCTCCTTCATAAAATTAGGGTTCTCCAATTTAGATTTCTACATTGTACTTTTTTTTTTTTGTTGTCAATTATGTCATTATTTTTTGCCACTTGAATTCCACACGGTTCTCCCTCTTTTTTCCCTTGTCACATTTGAGAAAATATGAACGGCCGTCCAACAAATTTGACGAATGAGTCAATTGAGAATATTTAACTAGTTTAGTAGCTTAAAATAAGATTTTAAAGGTCAATCCAGAAAATGTTAGTTTTGCCATTTGCAATATTATGAGAAGAAGTGCATTAAATTTGAATAAACTTCCATTGCCTTTATCCTCAAAGTTCCTAACCCTGAGAATAAGACTTTAATACTTGTGATTCAACTATGCCGACCAAGGGTGGAGATAATATTCTACTTGTGAACATATGTAACGACTTTTGAACTATGTTTGTTTATAATAATTATATTTAAGATATAATTATTAGTTTTAAATATATTATTTATTTTTAAATTTAAATTTAAAATTATTAATTTAAAATTATAAAATAACTTAACAATTTAAAAATTATAATTTCGGCATTATAATACTTGTAAATAAACATAATCTTAATGTTAACGCCAAGATCTTCTGTCACGTCCCAATCACGTAAGAGACGCTCGATCCTCGCATAATAAACACGATCAACACCAAAAGCTTGACGGCTTCGACTACATCCCCCCACATCTGGCGATCTCAAATGATCGCATGCAAAGACCGCCACATCCCATCATCATCGCTTGTCACCTTCTACCGATCAATCCCATCCACATTAATGCCTTGCAGACATATTTCCATTAACAAATTATCTTATTCATCATTACCAGTCAAAGATGTAGTAGATATTTAAATATCTGCTGGGTCAGCCCACTGACCCGACCCAACAAAGAGGACCCAACTGAAATGACCAGGTAGATTAACCAAGTAACTCGACCCAAGCCCTTTGACCCAATATCTAAACTATCATAGTCCAACCCGACCCAACAAAGAGGACCCAACTGAAATGACCCGATAAATTAACCAAATAACTCGGGCCAAACCCTTTGACCCAATATCTAAAATATCATAGCCCAACACTTAATATTAACCGTGACATACAAAATGAAACCGAGATAGACCTCGACTGAAAAATATATTTCCTACATTACAAAATATACTCAAGTCTCAAAGTATGGTTGCAATACATGACCACAGTGTATATATATGAAAAAAATGTATGTACATACGATCAGTATTACACAAAGAGCTATAACGATTTGCTTTTTGAGTTATAAAGAATTCGCTTTCACCGTCATGCAGCTTTATCGTCATATAGTCAAAAAATCATTATCATGCTTACATTATATAATACACAATTATATATATACATATAACCATATATATATAATAATAAAGAACACGATGTAACGTACTATTTAACCAAAAAAACAGAATTATGTACGACAAACGCACAAATATTGACCCTAAAACTTATTTATTTGCGGGTGTAGAGTATTGGATTGTCCCATTGGTCCTATTTTTTTTAAAAAATATTGTATTTATTTTGTCATTTAAAATTAGATTATTTAAAAAATAGTCACAAACAAAGGTGCTCCGATAAATTGAATTTTGAGTCTCAACCCAAGTCCAAACAGTAAGTATAGTAAGGTTGAACAACCGACAAAGAGAATTACTCTCTCTGTCCCCGAAACATAACTAAAACGTATAATTTTTTTTTATTCTCAGAAGAATAAGATAAAATATATAAAATAAAAGATACCGATTCATTAGTATATAAAAAATTTATTATTTTATAGGATCATTAACGATAAATTTAAAATTTTTTACTTTTTTTTTTTTTCTTAATATGTGTACAAATTATATTTTCTCTTTTCTTTTTTATTTGTCTTTTTTAGAAATTGTAATTTGTTCTTTTTTTATTTATCATTTGTAGATTTTTTAAAACATTAATGACCATTTTATCTCTACATTATATATTAAATTGTTTATTTTTCATCTTTTTCAATGAATTTTAAAAAATAATATTGAGATTGTATATTTATTTTAATTAATTACATTTTTTAAATTTTCTATTTTTGCCTAAAAATCAAGTAAAAAGGAACAAAGGAGTATTTTGTTGATCTTTTTAGGGACAGTGAGTAAGTTAATCTTTGTTGGTGTGATCCGTTCATAATTTAATTTAAGAGTGATTTTATATATTGCGATAATTTTATACGGACTTACAATGCTAAAATTTATTAATACATGATATTAATATTAATATAAATTATAAGAGTGTTTCACTTATTATATATATATTTTTTAAAAATTATTATTAATATTTATTCGTGTAATTAATAATTAAATAATCGATATAAAATATTTGTTGTATATATTATTTTCTTTAATTTAATTTACTACTGACTTTTTCCCTTCTGAATCTGAACTCATTCAGTGGTCCAAGTACATAAAGCATTGTTTTTGTTTCCATATATCTCGCGACACATTTCAAATTACCACGACAAGATATTACTCTCCTTTTTTCAAATTTACTAAGTTTTAAATAGGAGTATTATTTATTCACTAATAAATTCTCTTTTCCTTTTAAAATATGATTAAAACGAATTTGTTTATTAGTATGAATTTAAGGGAAAAATTAAATAATTTATTTATATGTTAATAAGTTTTATTAAATATAAATTATTATTTACATGAAACTGTAAGTAATAATATCTTTATTTTAATATAGGTTATATATTAAAGTACATCTTTATTTAATTTTGACATAAAGCAACGGTTCTAAAAGCAATATAAAAATTACTAAATTTCACCAATAATTTTTATAAATTATTTTGATAAACATAATTTTCTCTTTATTTGTGTACACTGTACAGTACAGTATTTGTAAAATAATTTTTTCATATAAAATTAGTCTTAAAAATATTACATCATTAATATTTATATTTTTTAAATTTAATTATCATAAAATAAATTAATTAATCGACTAATACAATAATAATACACTTACTAACGTAGAAAGAGAGTTGTCATCCCCGGGCCCACGTATCCATAAAAATTAACTTCATACTTTTTTGTTTCAGTTATAGACAGAGAAAGGAGAGAGAAATAGACAGAGAGATAGAGAGGAGAGTAAGTGTATTATTATTATTTTTTGCTTTTTTTTGGCTGAAGATCTGAAGAGAAGAGAAGGCGTAAGAAAAACGACAAAGCTCAGGTAAGAGATAGAGGGATGATATTGAAATTGTTGGTTTGGAGTTTTGTGTATGGTTAATGTAACACCCCAGTCCCACATTTAGGGAAAAAATTTATCTGCATATAAGAAAATAAATTCTACTAATATAGTCACTTCATCGTGGCCTTTTGGGAGCTTTGTGGTGCGGTTTAGATAACTCTAGAAAATACTATTATTGGCCAAAGGTTTTGAGTCCTTATTGAATTTGACCCGGATTGTTTCAGTTAATATTTTTAGTAGCTCTATTGTTAAATGCAATTGGCTATGAAAAGTTTCCCTCTTTTTTTTGGTGTGGTGTATTTTGCCAGAAAATTCTGAGTTTCAAGCTCCAAACTAAGTTTCTATGGAGTTGTATTGGAGTTCAACCTGTCCTAACTAGAGGAGAGAGTTTAAAATCAGTACGTATTGAGCTTAAGTTGGAAGAGTAAATGCGACGAATTGGAGTGAACCTGAACTGTTTTTGTTTTCTTGTTCATTTAGGGATTACGGATTTGGTTTTAGTCTTTCCATGGTGAAGAAGAAATGGGCTAAAAGGTCTTTTTTTTGCTCACTGATCTCTGTCCTTTAAGGTAAATTGATTTAATTTCCTCTTTCATTCTCACTCACTACATCCCCAAACATGCATACACTCTTCTGATATATGTGTACACACACACACACTCACATGTTTATATTTGTATATATGTATGTATGTAGGATTGTAGTTTTCTTTTATTTTTGTTGTTCACAACTAATTTGCAATGTTTTTTCCTGAATTTGTGGATCTTTGTTTTGTTCACAGCATTTCATGAGAAAGGCAAAGAATCTAGTATATAAAGTAGAGGGTTAGATTCTTGCTTTATTCCTTTAGAAGAGCACTGGTTCGTTGCTGGATTTTTTAAGTTAGTGATTGCAACAAACAATTGCATTTAACAAAGAACAAGTAAATGAAAGAGGTTGATAAGAGTTTGGACTCTCAATTATGGCATGCCTGTGCTGGTGGCATGGTTCAAATGCCTACTGTGAATGCAAGGGTCTTTTATTTCCCTCAAGGTCATGCTGAGCACACCCTTGCACACGTTGATTTTGGAGTGTTGTCTAGGATTCCGGCGTTAATCCTTTGTAGGGTTGCTGCTATTAAATTCATGGCAGACATTGAAACTGATGAGGTTTATGCCACAATTATGTTTATTCCTATCGAAAACAATGAGAGTGATTATAATGAGACTGATGGGGTTTTGGGGACAGATGGGTCTGAATCCCATAAAAAACCCAATTCATTTGCAAAAACATTGACTCAGTCAGATGCTAATAATGGTGGAGGTTTTTCTGTTCCTCGGTACTGTGCAGAGACCATCTTTCCTCGTTTAGATTATACTGCTGATCCCCCTGTTCAAACTGTATTTGCCAGGGATGTTCATGGTGAAATTTGGAAGTTCAGGCATATCTATAGAGGGACGCCCCGGAGGCATCTGTTAACAACAGGGTGGAGTACTTTTGTGAATCAGAAGAATCTGGTTGCAGGGGATTCAATTGTGTTCATGAGAGCAGAAAATGGAGATCTTTGTGTTGGCATTCGACGGGCAAAGAGGGAGGGTATTGGTAGCTCTGAGTCCCCTTCTGGTTGGAGTTCTGCTGCTGGAAATTCTTTTTCACCTTATGGAGGATTTTCAGTATTTTTGAAGGAAGATGAGAAACTAATGAGAAGTAGCAGTAATGGGAAGGGTTCTAATGTAAGGGGAAAAGTGAGGCCCGAATCTGTTATTGAAGCCACGTCCCTTGCCGCCAAAGGTCAGCCTTTTGAGGTTGTTTATTACCCACGTGCAAGCACTCCAGAGTTCTTTGTGAAGGCTTCTTCCCTCAGTGCCTCAATGAGGATTCAGTGGTGCTCTGGAATGAGGTTTAAAATGGCCTTTGAAACAGAGGACTCTTCTCGGATTAGCTGGTTCATGGGAACCATAGCTTTTGTTCAAGTTACCGATCCCATCCTCTGGCCTAATTCCCCGTGGAGACTTCTCCAGGTACTATGCGTTTCTCTTGTCCTTCTCTATTAATTGTAAAGATAAATAACTTTTTAGTTTTTTTGAATGAATTGGTACAATATCGTTTCTCTTACTAAAACTCTTAATTTTGATTGTACTCTAAACACTTGTAAGAGGAAACTTTTTTCCCGAAATGGCTGTATCACACATACTGCTCTCAGCCACAGTTTGGTCTTTGGAGAATTTTTTATCACTTGCTCATCTCAAAATCTGAACTTTTTTTTTGTCCTTTGATTCTTTAATATGCACTTGACACCGCATTAAATTCATTGGCATTTTCTTTTGTAATTTTTAGTGCAGTAGTTAGGGTAAACAGTATAAGCTCATTTGATGAGTCCCTTTGTTTACATTTTCTTTGGCACAACGTATTGCAGGTGACATGGGATGAACCAGATCTGCTGCAAAATGTAAAGTGTGTCAGCCCATGGTTGGTTGAATTGGTATCAAATATGCCCATGATCCATATGTTACCCTTCTCTCCACCAAGAAAGAAGTTGCGGTTACTGCAACACCCAGACTTTCTACTTGACAGCCAATTTCAAATGCCGTCATTTTCAGGCAACCCCCTTGGGCCCAGCAGTCCCTTCTGTTGTCTATCTGACAACATTCCTGCAGGCATACAGGGAGCCAGCCATGCTCAATTTGGGATACCCTCAGAGGATCTCCAGTTTAGCAACAAAGTACAGTTGGGGCTTTTCCCACCCACTTTCAAGCAGCTTAATCCACAAATCAAAATCTCCAATTGTGCCTCCCAAGGCAGCACAATTGGTGCTCCAAGTCTCCGGTATTTATTGATGTAGTCCGGTTAAGTCCATTTTCGGTGTTGTTGGAACTGGATGTAACAATAGCAGGGCTTTTGCTTTCAGCCAACTCCTCGTCCTCCCCAACTACCACTTCATCATCACTACTGCTGTTACCACCACCATTTGCTGCTCCATTCAAGTTGATATCATCCATCATCTCAGATGGTGAGGTGCTCATAGGTGCCGCACCAATTCTATCATCTTGGAAAGCAAACCAGTTGGAATTCGTAAACAAACTGCTGTAGCATAGGAAACAAACACATTGGAAATTCCAACAAAATTAGATACAAACTAACAATCTGAAGTTTGTCATATGCTGAGCTATCAACACACTACTAGGACGGGGGACGGGGGACGGGGGACGGGGGACGGGGGAGGGGGGAGTAGATATCGATGTGAATCTCAGGTATATATAAACCCCAAATGATAGTTAAACACCATCCAACAAAGAAATACTTGTCATTCAGCCCTACTTGCCGACATCATTTCACTAATTTCAAGTATGCTCCTAAATGGCAACGAACAAGACTCACCTGCCTTGATCATCACCGAGCCTCAGGGATGATATTACAACTTCAGCAGATTCATCATCAAAATAAGCACCCTGCGTAATAAATAAAAAAAAATTAACAGATTTCATTAAACACTTATTTTTTAAATTTTTAATTTTTTGGCCCAAGAATATTTATAGAATGGAAAGATGATCAAGAATCTTTGTTCCTCACATATTTTTCCATTAAAAAATTTAAACGCATGTGTAGTCACCCTTCAAATTTTCATCCATTATATGGAGGGAACTGAGTACATTTATTAAGAAAATTGCAGAATATAATATTACCTCGTCATCGCGTTCAAGAGCTCCATGGCCCTGCAATTAGGATGACCAGCATGAGATAAATCATATTAATACAAAAAGGAAAAAAGATACAGATATACAGAGGGAGAGGGATAAAAATAAAAATAAATTTAACAAAATAATCCATATCAATTGTATTAGAAAGAGGAAAGAGATTTATTTAACAAAGTTGAGATAAAATCTTGAAACTCTCATATCAATTGTAAAGATTATGTATGTATAATATATGAAAATAGAAAATATATGATGTGTATGTGTTACTGTTAATATATGATTATGCATGTATAATATATGAAATTACTGTTAATTTTTGAAAATATATAAAAGATTACATGTTAAGGGTATGGGAGAGTTTAATAAATAAAAGAAAATAAGATTACTGTTAAAGTTTGACAATTGGATGTTTACTTTTGAATCGGTTAACGTAAAGTTGTGAATAAAGGAAGAAAAAGACAAGTAAATAAGTAGAAGTTGGACGGTGTGCATTGAAAAGAACGAAGCAGAAGTCTGAGCACACTAATTTTATTATTTTAATAATATAGTATAACTTTTATAAATTAATATTTGATAAATTAATAAATTTTTTTAAATAATATTTTTTTCAGTCTCAGCTTTGGCTAATGGAATAAATTAATAATTTTAATAAAATAATAATTTTTAAAAGACTTATATAAATATATTGTAAGACCCCAACTTTTATAAATAAAATATTTACTTTAAATTTGGTAGAATTGAGGAGAAGACAAGACATGAAAACAAAAAGCAAGCAATATATTTTAAAAAAGAGTTTTGTGGTCATGTGTGGTAGGACAAGCAATATATTGTATCTTCATCACTTTGCTGACCATTGTATGTATAATATATGATTATGATTATGTGTTTAGACTAATAAACTACTATAGGAAATACTAAGATAGATGTGTATATATGACATAGTAATTACAAATGGGAGATTCTCAACAAGGAAATAACAAAGGAAAGGAAAAAATGTTGGAACTTATAATTACGTGGACATTAGAAGAGAGCAATGAGTTGCTACTAACTCATGGTTGATGTCAGAGTCAGGATGGCGTGATAGTAATGGAATGCTAAGTAAGCAAACAGTTGAGAAAAAGATACTTCTTGCTCTTAATCAAAAATTTGGCTGCCAAAGAACATACTCACAGTACCTAAGTCAACTGAAATGGTTTAAGAATCGTTATCTTGTTTTTCATTTTATTTATTTGATCTTAGATCCTACATTTCATAATAATTTTTTAAATGGCATATAATTAGGAAAATTTTTCTTGGTGGATTGTAGATTTCCAAATCGGCGCCAATTTTTAGCTCCTTTTCGAGGTGTTCGATATCATCTTCAAGATTTTGCTGGCCAGGGTCGTGACCCCGAAAATGTAATCGAGTTGTTCAATCTTCGTCATGCTTCCTTAAGGAACGTGATTAAGAGAATATTTGGTATATTTAAATCGAGATTCACAATTTTCAAGTCTGCACCTCCATTTCCTTATAAAACTCAAGCTGAGCTTGTACTAACTTGTGTAGGACTCCACAATTTTCTTCGTAAGGAGTGTCATTCAGATGAATTTCCTATTGAACTAGATAACGAGTCTTCACTATCTTCATCGTTACCACTCAATCAATGAGATAATTTGGAACAAGTTTTTGAAACTCAAGAGCAACAACGAGAGAATGCTAATGAATGGAGGACTAGTATAGCTTCTGACACTTGTTAGTGGTTTGCTCACATGTATGAAGTTTTGCAACTTTTGACATATAGATTTTTATTGTCATATTATTTTGTGAAAAACAGAGTTTGGTATTCCTACTAAAATGAGATTTACTTTAGTTCATGAAAAAAGAGAGAGATGTTGTACACATGGGCTAATTAACAATTAATATAAGTTGCAAGATATATAGAAGTATACAAAAGTCTATCACAATCTTGATAAAAAGTTTATAAAAGTTTGTTACTTATTTCATAGAGTCTATAAAAGTCATTTTAAAAGAGTCTTTAAAGTCTTTGAAAGTCATTAAAATCCCACAAATTCTACAAAAGTATGTCACATAAAAAAAGTCTTTAAAAATCCTAATTGAATACACCCCCCTTAATGTGAGAATTACCCCATAATTTTTTCCTAACATGTTGTACGTGAAGGGTAGGAAATGTAGTGAAATGATTATCATATACCATAAATCCCAGTTTGGTTACCATTTTTATTTTTTCTTGTTTTGATATTTATTTCCACCTTTTGTTTTCTAAAGTTGTACTTACATTTGAAGTGCACAAACTCTCTAAAATGTATTTCATATTAGGTGAATTTCATCACTTATAAAACATTTCATATTTTCATTGTCATGGCCGGCAGCATATATTAATGGTGTCTCTAGTTAGAATATGATTTTTGTGGTCATATGAGTCCAGAAGCATTATTAATCTTTGACTTTATTGGAATGGCTTTTTGCTGTTGTAGAATGAATTCCCCCACTTGCTGATCTTTGGTTCAAACGGCATCCAAAAATTGTAACTTTAATTGATGTGGTGCGTGTAGTGGGGTTTGTTAGTTGGACTAAGGGGCCTAATTCTTGTAATTACCTATTTTATTATTTTATATGAAGGAGCCTACACTGAATTAATTATTTATGTTTTCATTTTTTTGCAGGATATTTTAAGAAAATCTGATATTTCTGTATGCTAAAATGATATTTGTATGAGTCTCTCACGTGAAGGTGAAGGTGAGACCAACTCGATTTCACATAAAAGTGGAATCCACTCGATCTCACATAAAACTTGAAAATCCAAAAGCTGGTCTTATGTGAGTTTGAGAACATATTTGACCATCCCCATATTTGACAAAACCCTTCATTAAATTTATATTCACAATAAATAGTTCTATGTCATGCTTTTTATTTTCGTTAGTAAAAACAAAAACATTGGTTCAAGTATATATAATATTCAAGTGAATTTTTAGAACATTGACAAAATAGGAGAGGATCCTAATGAAGAGGAACCAAGTCTCCATATAACAATGTACAATTGCAACTGCATTAGACTTGATCAAATATATCAATAAATTGCAGATGAAAAAACACTCCAAAATTATCTATTACATTTTGTTAGTATTATATCTAAATGCACCTCCCTTGATAATAGAATCCTCTTATATATGACCCAAAAATACATAGAAAAATAATATATACTGCGAATATTTATATTGATTGTTTGATTACCAATTATATGGATAAATTTTAGTGATAATTTTTTTTTTTAAAAATGTGTAATAAGTGGGGTTCTTCTATAATTCTTACCAATCTTATATTGATAAGTTTCACTATTATAATTAGATATAAATTTATCGAAAAACATAGCATGACTCAAATATATATATATATATATATATATATATATATATATATATATATATATATATATATTGAAAAATTAATTTCCTTGGATTTATCCTGTCAAATTTACATAATCACTAATTTTTTACTGAAAAAATATATTATCAATGTATCAAATTTAAATTTAAATTTAAATATTAAACTCGTACCAAATAAAAGCTTAACCTTATCTAATATATAAGGGCGAAGGATAATTTTATGATAAATAAAGTTTTATGATAGTAATATTTTTAAATTTTATTTCATCCCTAAATAATTTGTTTGCCTAGACTAGACTAGACTAGTGTCAGTTAAGAAGAAGGTGGAGGTACAAGGCAAAGTCTTAACCATATATATAAATAGTAAAGTTGATAGGAAAGCAAACGACGACAGAGATTTGTAGCTTCCGTGCGGCGGAGCTGTTGTATGTAGGTCACATTCCTACGTGTACGGTCAAGATTCCTTTTGTCAGTTTCCTATAATTATATCTGCACAAAAGTTGTCTACATTTCTTGACAACTTCTCACATATAGTATAGGTCCCATTTATTATTTACATCACAAAAATCTTATAAATTTTAGTAATGATTATATTGACAGAGTAATAAATATCCTTAAATGTTGTAAAAATATCATTAAATACATATTTGTTTTGAAAGCATAAATATTACTCTAACAAGGATGGCCTAATACAATTAATATTTTATCTAATGACTTCAATCTTATTAACTATGTTCGGAGGATCTCAACCGTGACAGTCCTAAAATAGTTAATATGAAGCTGATATTTCTGTGTAAAAATGATATTTTAACACTCTCTCACAACTAACTCACCGTACATAAAAAATTATGTAAAAAATAATTATGTGATTCTCTAATTTATATTTATATTTTTGAATGATTATATATACATGAAATATAAATAGTAGTACAAAACTATTTAACTATTTATATTTATGAGGACCTCTAATCACATGATATCTACCCAAATTCATTTGAGATTACTCTTAAAACAATTGACAAGCATTTTGAGACATTTGAAGGTTCCACACATCTTTTTTGGCCTTCTTCTAGAGCGAGTGCCTTGAAGTTCATCTTCACGAGGCCTCTGTAATGAATGATACATTTTGGCAGCCGCATCTTGTTCATCTACATGATGCTGTTAGATTGCCAATATGATGTTGAGTACTATCGGACAATAATTTGGATTTTAATATTATTATTATTATTATTATTGCTGAATGAGACTTGTGATTACCAAACAAACACATGCAACAATAAATTAACCATATTCAGGCTAATGCAAGAAATAGTATAATTACAGAATAAATACAGAAGTAAACTCGCAAATTAAATCTCAAACTGCAAAATAAGAACCTAAATAAGTGTCGCAATAAATAATCAGTAACAACCATAGCATAAGCCTAAAGCTAGTTAATAACAATATTGAAACAAAAATACTGTACATATATGTCTGCTGTGGAAGACCACTGAACAGAAATGGCAGATGGGCCACAACCTACCACCATATCAATCAAACTTTGAGGTCAAACAACCAAACACAAGTAACCAATTTTTACTCCAATACTGCAACCTCTTGATCAACCCTCCAGTAGTTGGCATCATTAAATTCTTTCATTCCCACCCCCCTGTCGTCTGAATTCTCCTTCTCCGGCATCTTTGGAACAATGTTCCTTTTCAATGGCCCTGCTTCCCCAACAATGCCCTCCTTCAGGGCCTGGTTCATTGCCTTCTCCGTGCCCTCTAATTCAACCCCGACAAATTCAACATCTTCTTCAAACAAGGAGGGAACTGCGGCTGCCCTTTGGCTTGAATCAGATCCTAACAACCCGTCTTTAGAATTTGTGCTAGTTGAGGTACCATTCCGTAAAATTCCTCCGCTTGAAGTGGAACTAATGGGTGCGGGCTCTGCCTCAACGCTGGAGTTATAATCCTCAAATGGGTTCACACTTGATCCAACTGTGAAATCAGATGACTCACCCCATCCCACCCATTCAGGTATAGGCCTATCTCCAAACAGATCATCACTGGCAGCTGTTTCAAACCGGAAGAAGCCTGTGTCACCATAAGGACTAGGCTTCTCATTTTGGGGATCCAAGTCTCCGGTATTTATTGATGTAGTCCGGTTAAGTCCATTTTCGGTGTTGTTGGAACTGGATGTAACAATAGCAGGGCTTTTGCTTTCAGCCAACTCCTCGTCCTCCCCAACTACCACTTCATCATCACTACTGCTGTTACCACCACCATTTGCTGCTCCATTCAAGTTGATATCATCCATCATCTCAGATGGTGAGGTGCTCATAGGTGCCGCACCAATTCTATCATCTTGGAAAGCAAACCAGTTGGAATTCGTAAATAAACTGCTGTAGCATAGGAAACAAACACATTGGAAATTCCAACAAAATTAGATACAAACTAACAATCTGAAGTTTGTCATATGCTGAGCTATCAACACACTACTAGGACGGGGGAGGGGGGAGTAGATATCGATGTGAATCTCAGGTATATATAAACCCCAAATGATAGTTAAACACCATCCAACAAAGAAATACTTGTCATTCAGCCCTACTTGCCGACATCATTTCACTAATTTCAAGTATGCTCCTAAATGGCAACGAACAAGACTCACCTGCCTTGATCATCACCGAGCCTCAGGGATGATATTACAACTTCAGCAGATTCATCATCAAAATAAGCACCCTGCGCAATAAATAAATAAAAATTAACAGATTTCATTAAACACTTATTTTTTAAATTTTTAATTTTTTGGCCCAAGAATATTTATAGAATGGAAAGATGATCAAGAATCTTTGTTCCTCACATATTTTTCCATTAAAAAATTTAAACGCATGTGTAGTCACCCTTCAAATTTTCATCCATTATATGGAGGGAACTGAGTACATTTATTAAGAAAATTGCAGAATATAATATTACCTCGTCATCGCGTTCAAGAGCTCCATGGTCCTGCAATTAGGATGACCAGCATGAGATAAATCATATTAATACAAAAAGGAAAAAAGATACAGATATACAGAGGGAGAGGGATAAAAATAAAAATAAATTTAACAAAATAATCCATTTTCTACTTACCTCTTCAGCGTCATCGTTATCATATATACTGTATCTAAACGCTTGACTCAGATTATTTGCTAGAGCTGCTACATCATAATCTCGATCATGAATATCGTCATCATCACTATCCCTTGTCCTATCCTGCAGTGCAGTTGGCCGACTGCAAATAACAGAAGTAAAGGGGAAAAATCATTATCATTAGGAAGGGAAAGATGCCAAATTGCCAACACAATATGGTAGTGGGGGGAAAGGAGAGAACAAAAGGTCAAAGTCAAAGACGGATCAAAATACTCACACCGCTCCAAAATTAGAAATACATTTGTACTATTAAGGAAAATTTTATTCTTCCAAACTTATCATTAGATAGAATATCAATATATCATAGTGGTGGAATAATAGTACAAGAAGAAAAGTAATGGCATGTTAGGAATTTCATGTCATTTTATAGTCTAAAATCATAAATGTATATATAATTTTGAAACAAACAAAAAAGGAAATTCATCTCTAATTTCAAACACGGGGAATAATAAGTTTCCAATAATTGAAGCACCTTTTTGATTCAAAAGGTTTGAGAGACTTTTGATAGTATAAATCCCTATAACCTAACAAATTGAGTAGGAGTCTATTTAGGTGTTTACCTTTAGCTTTTATAATGCTTGCACATTCTTGGTAGTAGTAGATAGTGGACACGACATGAATAAAAATTAAAGAAAATATTGTATGTGATAAAGAAAAATTATGAGAATAAGGGAGGACTTTTGTCTTTTCTCTTGTTCAAATGATCAATCTTTGTCTCGGAGAACCTTTGTTGAAATTAAATCATGAAATATAGTTTTTCCTACATAACGACTCTTTCAAACACAGAAAATCACATTTAGTCAGCAAGTCAGTGAACTCATTATTCTGATAGAGACAATTAGAATTTCAGAAGGGCTAAACCCATAAAAATAAAAAAAACTGTACAATGTCTTTAATTTAATAATCACATAAACACCTTTCATCTTACAATGCAACAATCCACAATTTGATAAATGCAAGAAAACAAATTTGACATTAAGATTACACAGCTACCCTTTTAGACTGTAAACAGAGCAAACAACTATTTCCTCTACACTCGTATTATTAGCCTAATCAAACTTGTATTGAAACAAATAAACAGAATAGACGAATAAAGAATGGACAAGAGACATACCCACAAGCCCACCGGTAAACATTCTCCACCATATTACGCTCCTGCAAAGCATTCACCTGCCAATCATTCCATTTGCTATTTTCCTATATTGGACCAAGAACAGTTGTCAAATTATATCAAAGATAAATTAAACCAAATCTTAAATCAAAGCATATATTGTTGATTGGCATCACCAACATTAGTGTAATTTCACAATCACAAGATTCAAGGAATGCGCCAATGCCAACCACCACTTTGAATATTGCCAATAATTTTTCATTTCTTTTACTAATTTTTAATATCAAAGTGTTTTATTTTTGGATTGTTACTGCCAAATATTTACATAATTATGCTTTTAATGATATTCCATAGTATTATGTTTTGAGTTTT
Source organism: Panax ginseng (assembly GCA_020205605.1). Classification (NCBI taxonomy): domain Eukaryota; kingdom Viridiplantae; phylum Streptophyta; class Magnoliopsida; order Apiales; family Araliaceae; genus Panax; species Panax ginseng. Next base: position 12,662,319 of record CM035131.1, on the reverse strand, counting down.
AACAAATATGAAATTTTATTGTCAATATACTTGTTAAGTAAAATAAATAATATATAAATTGCACATTGTACTTATTTCCATACGGACGTCATGGCGGTCGCCTTGTCGCCTAGGCGTCTTGGCAGACGACTACCGCCATAACTCGCCGTGGCGCCATAACAACTATGCTATATACATAAATTGATCCTCCCTTTCCTTTTTGAGTCTAGGATTTTTGGAATAGAATTCTACTGGTTCTGATCATATTGTGGAAAGAAAAAATCTGCCCTTTCGGCACATTGTTCAGAATTACTTCCCTGCTAACCCATCCACTCCAATAATTCTAGCGGGATGTGGATAACTGCTTATTAGCTTAATATTGGAGTCGTAAGAAACTAGTACTTACGGAATGCTAACTATATACACGTGAAAGTGCACACACTATATAACACATGACCAGGAATTCCTGATTCATGAAGTTAAGAAGCAATAACTACTAAAGTCGAGCATGTCCTGGGGAGTATAAAAACATAATTTGTCCGGTACTTTTCATACCTGCAGATGCGCCTTAATGTGGGTATTAGTATTTCCCAACTGAGCAAGCTTATTAGAAATACGTGTAATGTGTCCAAGGTTTCCCATCCGGGGAGCGCGTCTTCCAGCAGCAGGTACAGTTGGCTGAATAATAAAAACACGATACGATACATTATTTTTGAAACCCTTTGCATAAAGTTTTTTTTGGCAGATATACACAAAGATGACGCAGAGGAACTGAAAATAAAATAAATTGCAAATAATACATGTTTCACAATGTTTGCTTCTCAAGAATCTAGGTTCTTACAAACCATTGAAAAGTAAGGCTGTACTAATATTAGAGCCACACCATGCTGTATATATGCATGGTTATCCAAGAATGGAATCACTCACAAATTATTACTAATAAATGAACCAACATCCATCATAATGCATATATTTACCTGATTGAGATCACCAGAAACAGTGGGGATTCTATCTGTCTCGAGAATTTTGGCAACCAAACCACACTCTTGAAAAAGATGGTCAACAATAGTGGTATTTTTGCTTTCTAAACATGAAATTACAATACTCTCTACATGATGATGCAAAGCATTGTTGAACGGATACCTGCATTAATTAGAACAACATAGCATAAATACAGAGGTTAAGCATATCCAGACAAAGTACATTTAATGACTAAATTTTAAAGATATAAGATCAAGACTAATACATTGTTAATCATGCACCAAATTTCACAAATGAAGTATTATCTTACTCAAAGAAGAGATCAAGGACTCTTTGAATAGTTCCTGAGTTTACCAATTCCTTCTCTGCAACTTCATTGCCAGTTTTCAGTAGAACAGCGATGAACTCCACAATCTACAATCAGATAGCATGACAAGTTAGGGCAAAATAGGTCAATCAAAATAGTAATCATGCTAAGTTGCTAACTAATTACTACACTGAAATTCTATATGCAATCAGCTAAAGCATATACTAGGACTACAAAAGAACGTACAAGTTTAAAATTGCTTTTGACCCTGTAACATCCAACTCTGAGCTTACAAAAATCTACAAATTGGGATGGGGCTTCAGCTTTATCTGTTCATGCACATGGTCTTATCTTATCCTAAAGATGGTATATTTCATAATTTATTTTATGGCAAGTCCAACACAAGCATCCATGTCTCAAAAGGCAAACTGCGTGCTTATCCTTCTGGGTGACTATGTCTACTTTTGAGTAACAAACACCTTCATCAGATGTTGAAACAATAGAATATTAAGTGATGACACCAACATTATTGTTTTTATTTTTTAATAAATAATGATAATCATTATTGGTATTATTATTTTATTTATTTATTGTAACTATTATTATTATTATAAATGATGAGCAAATAACCAACCTTTAAACGGTACTTTCCAAGCGGAGGCCTCAGGTCACCATAGGTTGTAGGCAAAACCTTCTCATCGGATGACACATTCAGTAGCATCAACAAGTCACCTTCACAAACAATCACTTAGAATTATAATTCTCACAGTACAAGAGCAAAACACAAATGTGCCAATTCAGAACTCCGAACTATTATTGGCATACACAACATGGCATTTGGATAGACTCTACTTCTATCTGACATTATACTAACCACACAATTGGGGGAGGGGAAAGATAAACAAATTGCCCAAGATTTAGTCCTCAAAGCTTGTCTGAGTCATAAGTCTCATTACCATAGTACTAATATATGGACAAACTTTTGGTCTTGTCCAATAAGAATCAATAAATGAGAACGGGGTATGTTATTTCCTCGGTTTAAATGCTATTTCAGGCTCACACTTTCGGTGGACGAATGTTCAAGAACAGTCACTCCTAATAAAGAAAGGGATAGCCTTTGCAAGTTCCACTACACGTTCCACCTTATCTTCACTTTGCCCACCCCTCCCAGAAAGGAATAATAATAATAATAATAATAATAATAATAATAATAGGAGCAAAGAGAGACTCAAAAAAGTCACCAAATAACTGATTTGGATATATTTATTACCAGAAGCATATAATCCATACCAACTGAATGGTTGTACAAACAGAAGGTGATAAGCTGAAACATCTTCATTGACTGTCTCTAAGATATCAGTTGGACCTTAATCACATTTACCTCATCTAAGATAAGTAAAACCTACGACAATACCAGCAGTGTTTGTGCTGAAAATTAGTTTATCATGACAATTGACAAGTATGAATACTATCACAATTAATCTACATGACTTCATGTACTATCTTAAGTCAAAGGAAAATGTATTAAAATTGAATAGCACAGCAGAGGATTTGAAAGCAATAAAAAATCTATGACAAGAGAGCTTCAAATTTACCAAGTTTCGGTAGCATTGCGTTAACAGTTTCAGGGTTAACATGTGCAGGTGTCTCATATACATGTTGACTTCGGAAGGAATGAATAAAAGGAGAAGGAATAGATCTTTTAGGATCCAACAAAGAAATACACACAGACAATGAGTGAACGAGTCCCGATTTTGAATGACAGTCTTCTAGCGCATGATCAAATATCCTAGCAACAAAACTGCAATAAAAGATAAGTTTCAAAATCACTAGCCTAATATATATATCAGTTTGAAATGGCACACAAATAAACCTTCATAGACCCAAAAAATATATATACAAACCTTGAGTTAGAGAGTTTAGTAGCCAAAGGTGATGGTGCATTCCGAGTTATAGCACATAAAGTTTCTGCTGCGTTAGCATGTACTTCAGGAGAACTCTGTACCCATCAAGAAACATGTTAGCTTACTCATCACAACAATCTGGAATCTGAACTTAGTCTAAGAAGACAAATAGTCTTCTTAAGTTAAGTGGAAGATGAAAAATACTTTCATAATTCAGAAATAAGTCAAAAAATGTTGTCCGACTTAAAGAAAAATGTGTTGAAAATGTTGAAAGTGCTCTAAGAAATTTCTTAAATGTCCAAATGGAAAAACGATTATTGTGAAGTTTAAGTCCAAGTAGTAATGGGAGAATCGAATCACATGAACATATGTGTAAGATCCTAAACAATAATACTGAATAAGGGTTGAATGTTTTTGTATTAATTTTCCTAATTTTGAAAAGGTAAAGCAAGTTTATCCTTTGTCTAAAACCAGCCCCCATTTCCATCCCCAACCCCTGCCCAAGTAAAACCCAAATCAACTTACCTCTCTCCCCTCTCAATCAGTCAAGCATTTATGATATGAAACTAATTTTATTCTATATCCATCCAAATACTCTTCAGCTTACGAAACCCTAGGTGTAACTGTCAATAAGTTTGTTAATAACAAAATTTAATATACAAGAAGCAAGCATTATTGCAAGTACCTTGATGCAATAGTTAGGTCTGCACTACGACAAAACTAAGGTAACTATAAATAAACTAAAACTAAATTCAATGAACTCACAACGTGCCAAGCTAGAATAATCATGTTTCTAAACTGAGATTAATAAATTTACAATGCAATTATTAACTTACAGATGGACTCAGTTTATCCACAATCATTTCTAGCAAATTGCTGTCTGCCAACCACTGCATCACATCCAAAGAATTGGGATACATGTGATCATCAGCGCCTACAAGTCGAACCAAAACCTGTGTAAATAAAGAGCTCATCAGGGGAGAGGAAATTTTGCAAAGGTATTAGGAAACCAAAAGTCAACAACCAAAGTGCTACAAGTGTTAAGTGACAATAAACAACCTTGGTGAATTTTTAATAGCACATTCTTGGACACTAACCTCCATAATGGATGTAATACCGATCAAATCAACCAACTGGCCAAAAACATTCTGATGGGACTGCAAAAGAGCAAAGGTATAAACAAAACAAAGTCTCCAAATAAAAACATTGCAAAAGGGAAGTTTTAGCAAATAGCAGCTACATAATCTGTTGTCATTTATTGCATGGGAAAAGTGAAGATTACGAGTATGTAATACACCTGCCAATTAAGAAAACCTATAAGGCTCATTCCCTATGAGATGAATTTGAAAATATGAAAACAAAATAAATACAAACGGAACTAGCATAACATTTACAAGTCGTTGCATGGGAAGCTATGATTGCAAGTAGGTGATACACGTGCCAATTGATTAACCCTCTAAGCTCATTCCCTGTGGAATGGAATTACAACACATGAAAACAAAAGCAATACAAATGGCACGAGCATGACATTTACAAGCCATAGTACCATGCAGCTGCAATAAACATATAACGTATGGTTTGTCATTGCCGATATAAAAGAGAAAGATTATATTTCATAAAGTTTCCAAGCAGGGAAACTAAACTACAGAACAGTACCTTCCAGTCAAGAATTAACAACTTCTGGTTCAGTACAATTACCCCCTTCATGTGCTATTATTATCAGCTGTTGAAAAATTATGTTTTCTTAATAAATTCATTTCCCTAACATATAAACTTCCATACTATAAAAATAAGAATAAGGGCGGTGGCGTCCCAAATATCGAGAGATGTGTAAGTAGGTCTGGTAACTCATGACAAGTCAAGCTTGCCTGTGCATGTCAACATACAGCAAGATGCAGCTCACCTCTGATGGAAATCACCGTGGATGATTTATTTACTTTGTTTATTTACTTATGGACTTATTTTAGTTTTAGAAGATGTTTGGTATTTATTTTAATTAGTTAGGGTACTTTTGTCTTTAATTATTTTCTTGGTTCCCAAGTCCAATTTAGGGTTTGGTTTATTTAAATACCAATGTAATTCTCAAACTCTTTACATAACTAAATATTGCGATTATCATTGGACATTTTAATCATGGAGATATTTCCTAGAGTTAATAGACATGAAGTTAAAACTCTAGACCCTAGAGATTTAAGCGTAGAGCTTAAATCCTAGATTACGATTCCATTACTTATTATTGATATTCATTTTCAAAGCTCGTCCTACATCAACCTCTCTGCCTGAACAAACATCAAAACTGCTAACTTAAATAGAACTTAATGATAGGCAAGTAAAGTGTAACAATATTCTGGGTGTGAAAAAAACCAAACAAAAAATATAGAAGTTCAACTTCTGTGGTTACGATGATTAATATCAAGAGGTGTGTTTCATAAGTATAGAAACAGAAATCACCTCAACCTCCAATTACCATATGCATGTAAGTTTTAACTAATTACATTCTATTACCAAAACTGTTGTTGATTTTAAACATGTGTTAATTCAGCAGATAATGCAAATCTTCCAAAATTAGGATATGAACCAAAGAGCAACCATTATTACATAAATTTAACTGTTTACAACCAATGGATTTTATTTTAAGAAAAATATCTACAAGTCAGAAATTGAATAGCATGTTAGCCATGTAAAGAAAACTAAAGAATTTACTCACTTGAACATAAGTCATAAGTGGGATTGTCTTCCGCAACATGAGGCAAATCACAACCTACAGTGTGGCAAAATTCATCAAGCAAACAACTTTAGCTAAGAAATGGGAAGTGACCACAATACATCATATAGAGAGCGGTTTTAGCATAATCAGGTTATACCTTGCTAAAATACCCAGCCAGCAAAGCACTATGAGGACGAGTTGGTTCCAGGAAGGAGAAAAGTAGATCCATTAGCTACAATTGCAACAAGAGAAATGGAGATTAAAAAATGACATCAGAGAAAAATCATCTTCTAGATATTTATGATGAATAGTAGATAACAATAATAGAGCCATACCTCTTCTTCCTCCACTAAAGTTTTAAGGATAACATCAATTTCACATGTAAATACCTCGCAGGCGATGAAGGGAAACCTAGAAAGTGAGAAAAAATCTGAGTATCTATAAACAAATTTACATTCCATAAACTAGAATAAAAATGATCATCTAAATAACTTATTATTTTAATCACAGCATAATAACATACTTGAAGGTGCGTTTGCTCTCAGCATCCTCCGGAGGCTCTTCAACAATATATTGTAATAACTGTTCCACCTGGGCTCTATCTCGCAAACTGAAAGAACATGTATATTAATTATTAACAACAAGATCATTTGTATCATGTCTAACTTCAGAGGCCTACAACCCCGTGAAAATATTTGTTGAATATGGCATTCAAAAGCAACCCAGTAAGTTGATTACAAATTAATGAGACGACTGTTTAAGGATTTGCACTCTTGGATTATCTCTTCTTCATCCAAAAGCTCTTCCAATGTGAAATTGTCCTTGTCTAACACTGACTCAACCTGACAATAACATTAATAGGTCAGTGCAGAACATGAAAGAGGATTTAGTGAACTTGCAACACACAGTAAAATGTTTTTAACATCATGTGAACCACAAAACCTCAGTAAATGTATGATATTAAATTAAAACATGTACCATAACATTGTCAACCGCAAAAAAGCAGTAGGGGGGGGCTTCAATCGAAAATTTGTATAGCATGTGAAAATGGCATAACCTTGGCACTACCATGTAACAAGACACTATTTGAATTCCTAAAAGCTTAATTTTTAGGGCACATAATATGAAGAACACAAATCAATACAAAATTAGTTGACAATGCCCCTAACTTATTATTAGTAAAAACTACTAAGATTACTAATTAATTTGGATTTTTTTAGGCCATAAGGTGTACATGGGATACTTCTTCTTTTTCTTTTTCTTTTTCTTTTTCTTTTTTTTTTGGTGGGGGGGGGGTTGTTGTAAGTTATACTTACACAGTTGCACTTATCCCCAAGAATTAATTTCTGACAGTTGGCGCAAATTTTTGACTTGGTCAAGCTGAGCTCATCCCAAATTAAAACAAATACCTTAACCAAAAGACATTAAATAATGGGATTCAAGATTATTTCATCCATTTTCAAAATAGAATGTAATGTGTTTAATTTACACTGGATTTATAGCAATCATAACACAACTATTAAATTTAATTAAAGAAGTCAATTCTCATCAATTTGTATTTATATGAGAATCAGCATTAATTGGCATTTAAATCCTTTGTTATTACAATGGAAGTGTACTAAAAAACACCACCAACATGTAAACTTCTCACACAACTTTCTCTTAAGCTGCAAAACACAAAATGAACATCTTTTATAATTTAATAACAAAAAAACTCAGCTGAACTGAATCCGATACACAGCATACACAAGCAAACAAGATCATATTCGCTACGCAAGTATTGGATTAGATAATTGCCGAGTGCAAATTTCAAAAGAAAAAAAAGTTTCTGAATTCAATTGAGCTGAGCAAAACAATATAAAACACTCACAGGTGAAGAAGCAGATAGAGCAGTGAGTTTCCAAAACATGTTGAATGTATACTTGTGTATATATGTATCTATACACGTATATATAATATAGCTGGGAGAAGGAGCTCGTTCGGATCTGTAAACCCTAAATTGAGAGATAAGAAATATAGAAGAGCTTCAGATTCAAGATGTGGTAAGTGAATCAGCTGGGAGAGGGGGCAAAAAACCCTAATTTTGGGACAAGGAAAAAAAGATCGAAAAGGACGCGAAGCGGTAAAGATCGAGGAGAGAGAAGAGAAAGGCGCTTTGTTTTCATATATACTAGTACTATAAACGAAGCTGATAAAATAATACTACATATTATTGTGGGCAAGGGAAAAGTACAAATTGAGGTCCGGAATTCACAAAACCTATAATTTGTATCGGCTAATAATTACTACTAGTATCGTTGCTTGAATGTTCTATTTTGTCTCGGTCGGAACCAATACCATGACCAATTTTCCTCTCTGGATAAACAGTATGTTGGTTGGTTATAATGTTTGATGTAGTAGTTGGTTTAATAACTTTGTACTAAACGTAATTTATTTAATTTACAAATACACCGTTTAAAGCTTAAATGCACTGTATTATTTTTGTTGTGGTAGCAAAAAATACAACAAGAATATGTTCGATTACTAACGTTTGGTCACCAACTTGTTTGCTAATGTTGCTTATTCAAGCGTTTAGAATGTGTTTGTTCGTCTACGAGTTTATGAAGCGTTATTGATCATCTATAAATATATTATGTTGGGTCATAATATTTCTCCTATCTTGGGCCGAATAGATTGGGCCCATTTATCAGTATAATCTATTGGGCTTTTATTATTAAGCCATGGGACTCTTTGAGCCCATTTATTGTGTCAACTTTATTTAATTCTATTGACCTAAAGATTACCAAAGTGGATCGACCCATTAGATATTTTAATATCTGTTACTTTGACTTGTGATGATGAAAAGCATGACAATTGACCAATCCTCCCGCCATGCATTAATGTGGATGGGATCATAACCTACTACGTGAGAAAAACAATGTAAAAGCGGTAGATAAACCCGATATAGTTGGCGGTGGTCCATCCATCGGAGGGGGTGTCGTAGTAGTAGGGGTGGCACAATAATCCAAGCAAAAGTAGTATAACTTAGCGAAAGCCATCGATAGAGGTACGTTCTCTCATATATTGATTATTCATATCCTCCCATACACACGAATCGAGATTTTAATTCTCTCAATACACTAGACCATATATTCCTCCATTGTTAACCTTGTGAACACGCATTTAATTCACACCGAGCTATCCCTCGATGGAACCGCCATGCTTTGCGGTGTTATCGTGTTTATCGTGGTAAGGGATCGTGGACGTCTTACGGATTGGGACGTGGAGAAGGATCTTGGCGTTAACATTGGCGCTGTAGGAGGGGGGCTTTGAGTTCTGTGTCATCAAAATTTTCAATCACAATCGTTTAACCTACTTCGTAAGATGAGGAGGAGTAGGATGGTACACCGAAGGGCGGCGATGATATAGCTCGTCATCGCCTCGTGTTTCGATGAAGGATCGTCTCAGGTCCTTCCAAGAGTGCTCACGAAAGCACGGCTTTCTAAGCATAATTCGGGGATCTCCGTCCAAGATTTAAGTGGGCACGAAGATTGGTTTCGATCGCGAATGAGGAGCGAGATCATGGTCGAGGGCGGAAGGCTCGAAGCTCGCCAAGATTCATCATAGAAGTAGCTAAGGAGATAGAGTTTGCCAAGTTACGAAGATGGCGACGGCGAAAGCATAAGAGCCACGGCGGTCCTATTAAAGAAAGAGAGATATAAATGAACAGATGCTTGGTGGCGGAATTACAAGACGAAACATCCAAATGCATGATCAATACGAAAAGACGCAGAGGGCATAAGGAGGAGACTCGACGAAAGGGTAAGGAGCCAAGAGGTCCCTCATGCTGGTTTCTAGGATCATTCTCAAGTAGGAGAAGATCGAGAAGCGAACTCCCATGGCCTCAAGAAGGCGATAATGGCCAAGCATTTCTCGACATCGAGATGATCATCAACAAAGGAGTAGTCGAAGGAGGTCATACCCGAAGTCCGGTAATGGACTATCAACGTGATCATTCTCACCACAAGGAAAGAGTTGTGTCCGAAAGCGGATCAAGAAGTCCTTCAGAGGCGAAGAGGATCGGCGGGAGAGGTCGATCCTCTCGAGACATAATATTGTTCGTGAGAAAGAGGCTCTCCGCATGACTCAAGGCGTTGATTTTCTAGTAAAGGAGCTTAAAGAGCTTAGAAAACAACTGGCCGAGGTCCAAAGAAAGGACGCCCGGAAAGAAAGCATCCCTTTTTCCTCGCCTATTCTCAAGGAAAAGGCGGATATCACTAAAAAAATGCCTCGCATGGAAAGTTACGATGGAACCGGAGATCCTTATGACCATAGCCAAAGCGTTCAATCGACTAATGGACTATTACGACTTCACCGATCTTTGCCAAGTGCCACACCTTTGTTACAACGCCGTAAAAAGATGCGAGATGATTGGTTGGGAACTTTGCCTTCAGATTCCATATCCTCATGGACCGAACTTTGTGATAAGTTCCATGCTCGTTTTCGAGCAAATCGAAGAAGAGGAAAGCCCACTTGGTTTCTTTAAGCAGAGATTCGCTTTGCGGTGAATCTTTGGGCCGATGTGTAAAGAGGTTCGGAGAAGCGATCGGTCGGTGTCCGATCTTAATGACCTCCAGTCAGAGGTTTGTTCGAGTAATGGATTGGATCTGTCAAGTCCAAAAATTGGTGAAGAAGTTGATGTTCAATCATCCGAAGAAGCTTGGCGAAGCCTTTGACAAAGCGTATATTACATCGTTGTGGAAGAAGCTATGAACAACTGAAAAATCCTCTTTCGGGTCGGGGAAAGAGTCGGTGGCTCCTAAGCCCAAGTTGAATAGAGGAGAACGGGGGTATAATGATGAGACGGAGGTAGTTCAAAAAGTACAACAATTCTGGCGGCCAGGGAAGCGGTCATCCCTCCGTTCCGGTCCGAAGGTGAATAAGATCTACACCAAACTAAACAATCGATAGATCGATAATTTTGGATCGGATCGAAACCAACCTTTCTTTGAGCCACCCCCGTGATAATTCTTAAATCAGGCGGGGTAACTCTCGTAAGTATTGTGGCTATCATCAAGCCCACCGCCACGACACTAACGAGTGTTGCAATTTGAAAGACTTTGTGGAGAGGAAGATTAAAGACGGCTTGTTGAGTACAAGTATGTGGTAGTAAATAATCGTGAACGTTAACCGTCTTTGTTCGAGACGGCCTTCGAGGGCTCCGATCTGCCGCCAAGGCATGTTATCGATGTGATAACCGGTGGGTCCGCGGGGAAATTGATAGGGAAGAAGAGAAGGGCTTACCTGAATTCGGTCATGACTATGACAGATGCTCCCCTGAAAGCAGATAGACCATTCCCCGGGACTGTCATATCATTCACCGACGCTGACTCTCCTTCTGAGCCCATCGAGCCGCATGAGGGGCCTTTTGGTGATCACAAATATGATGGGCACGGTGGATATGAAGCGCATGATGATAGACAATGGATCTTCAGTAGATATCCTGTATGCCCATGCCTATCAGAGGATGCACCTCGACGGGCAGAAAATGGAGGTCGGGCAGGAAGCTCCTTTATACGGCTTCAGCAATGATCCCGTAAAAGTAGCAGGCACTATTGAACTCCCGGTTGTCTTGACCTGGCGCCCAAAGAGTCGAAATAGTGTAAATTATATGTTGTGCCACGCTGATTCAACTTTACATAACGCTTATCTGGGAGACCTACTTTAATCGCTTCTCCAAGCCGTGACCTCCATCCTCATTTCAAAATCAAGTTCCCACGGCTCATGGAGTAGGAGAGGTGGCGGGGACTTGGATCCGCCCGACGATGCTATCTAAATCTTCATTATTTCCTCGGGAGTGGGGTCAACAAGCAAAAAAGCGGCGATGGCAATTGAGATTGAGCCATTTACCGAAAGTAGTTCCGAACCGATGGTGATTCCTGCCGGGAGAGATTCGGAGGAGGTCGAGTTGATCATTGGAAAGCCCGACAAGATCGCGTGAAGATCGGTTCGGTTTTACGTAACCTCTTCTGACAAACCTTATAGAATCATTTGGCACAAGCTATGCGGATATTTTTGCATGGGAACCGAAGGACATGCACAGAGTTAATGGAAGATAGCTAAGACAACTGAATGTAGATCCTCGAAGAAGCCGATTCGGCGAGAAAAGGCGGATCTTTTGCGCCCGAAATTACGTAAAATCATTGATGAGGAAATAACAAAGTTGTTGGTCACCGACTTCATCTATGAAATTGATTATCCCGAGTGGATGGCGAATGTGGTGTTGGTCTGCGAAGCGGAGAATGGAAAATGGCGGGTTTGCATCGACTACACCGACCTCAATAAAGCTTGTCCGAAGGACTTTTATCCTCCCCCATATTGATCGACTTTTATCGATGCCACTTTGGTATGTACATTACTAAGCTTTATAGATGCTTTTTCAGTTATCACCAAATATCCATGCGAAAGAGGACATCCCAAAGCATCGTTTATTACACAATCGCTTGGTGTGCTACTGAAGATGACTTTTTGGCGCCTTATAAATGCTGGAGCCACTTACTGTGAGAATGATGAACTTCATCTTCGATAGCAAATTTGGGAAGGAACATGGAGGTATATCACGATGACATGACATGATTGTGAAAAGCATGCACGTTCGTAGTCATTTAGACGATCTAGAGGAATGCTTTCAGACCGTCCGTCATCGTCTAACTAAGGCTTAATCCTACCAAATGCACTTTCTACCTCGCGTGCAGGAAGTTTCGGGTTATCTTGTTAGTCAAAGGGGTATCGAGGCCAACCTGCAGAAGATTCAGCCATTCTTGATATGAAGACTCCTCGATCATTCAAAGACGTCCAACGTCCCGACCGCGCGGATGCGGCATTAAGGAGGTTCGCCGCCAAATCTGCAGAGAGGTGCCTTCCTTTCTTTGATACTTTAAAAGGGCCAAGAATGCAAAGACGCTTCCATGGACTTCAGAGTGTGAAGACGCATTCCAGAGCATAAAGGCGTATCTTTCCTCGGCTCCTTTATTGGTGAAACCCATTCCAAAGAGAGACCTTATATCTATATCCTGGCGGCAAGTTCGTTAGCGGTTGGAATAAGTCTTTGGTTCGGAGATCGATGGAAGGCGAAGATCCGATCTATTATGTTAGTCACGTCTGCGAGATCTTTGAAACCGTATCCAAATATTGAAAAATTTGCCTTCGCTTTGATAATTGCTTTAGTAGGAAGCTTCGACGGTATTTTCAAGGTCGGCTCTGGGTCTGTCTCAACCATCAACCATCAAGGTGATGGGCAAGCCGAAGTTTCGGTGAAGGTTAGCGGCGTGGACAATGGAGTTGTCACGCTTTTCATCGAATATCATCCACGAATCGCTATCAAAGGCCAAGCTTTGGCCGATTTCATAGTAGAATGTTCGTTCACGTACGAGATGCCGAAGTTACTCGTCAATCCTCCGATCGAAAGCGATTCGATTTCTTCAAAGCAGGATCATAATGTTTGGACCCTATATGCAGATGGTTCTTCTACCCTAACCGTTAGTGGGGCGAAATTATCTTGACGAGTCCGGACGGGTTCAAAAGTTCAACGAGCCATCGATTTGGATTTAAAGCGACAAACAACGGCCGTAGTATGAAGCGGTCTTAGCGGGTGTTCGATTGGCAAAAGAGTCTAGAGGTCCTAACCTTATCATCTACAAGTGACTCTCGATTTGGTTGTCAGTTGCGCCTATCGGGACTATGAAGCTCGTGGGAATCGAATGATCAAGTATTTAAGCGGAGTTAAAGGATCGACTTCAAAGATTTCGCTTCGCATGAATTCTGGGCATAGAGCGTAATGACAATTCTATCGCCGATGCATTGTCGAAATTGGCTACTACGGATGCAGATGTTTTTAACGGATCAGTTTACTTGGAAGTTCTGCAAGGTAAGTGTTCAAAGATGAAGTCGTGATGTGTATCGAACGAACTAACTGCTGGATGACCCCTACATCGAATATTTGGCAGATGGCGTCCTTCCTTCTGATCAGATGTTAGCAAAGAAGATCAAATACAAGAGCGCCAACTTTACTCTTATTGATGGCGATCTTTACCGATTGGCCTTTTCTTCACCATTATTGAAGTGCTCGGTCCCATCTCGAAAGCGAATATGCTTTCTTCGGGAAGTTCACGAGGCATTTATGCGATCATATATATCGCTAAATCTTTGGCTTACAAAGTACTTCGACAAGGATACTATTGGCCTACAATTTTCAAAGGAAGCTACAGTATGTCAAGAAATGTGAAAAGTGCCAACTCAATAATTCGATCCACATCACCACCTTTGGAAGAGCTATACTTGATTTTATCTCCTATACCTTCGGCCGTCTGCTGGGGGTAGATATATTGGGTCCATTGCCTAAAGCTAAAGGTCAAGTTAGCTTTGTCATAGTTGCTATTGATTACATGACTAAGTGGGTAGAAAGCGAAGCCGCTTTGCTAATTAATTACTGAAAGCAGAATGCTTGAAGTTCATAAAAGAATCCAGTAGTGTTTCGCCGGGATCCCTAGAGTATTAATATCTCGGACAACGGACGCCGGTTTGGGGATCAAAATTTGAAGCATTTTTAAAGGAGTCAGGGGATTCAACATAAGAAGACTTCGGTGGCTCATCCACGATCAAATGGCCAAGTTGAGGTGACCAACAGTGACGTCACGAATCTGGATCAGCGCTTGATTAGATGAAGCTAAAGGAAGATGGCGTAGAGGCTGCTCGGTGTGTTGTGGGCTTACTACGGACTACACCAAGGACTACCATCGATTCACCCTTTCGACCGGCCTATGGTAATGCGATGCCTTAGTCCTGTCGAAATCGGATCTCCAAGTCTTGGTCGGTCAATACAAAGAAATATACATTGACGAAGGATCAAGGCCAATTTGGATCTACTGTAAGAAGTTAGAGAGGTTGCTTTCTACTTAAATTGGGCATGCTTATCAACGAAGAGTAGCGAAGCATTACAACAAAGGAGTCAAACTTCAGATTCAGTAGGAGATTTAGATCCTCGAGAAAGCCAAAGCTTCTACACCCTCAAAATACGGAAAGTTAATGCCAAACTGGGAAGGACCATATGAGGTGATCGAAGTATCCAAACCGTGCACTTAGGTTAAGGGCATTAGATGGTTCCAAATCAAAAACACTTAGCACGCCGGCGAAGCCTGAAATACTTTCAATAAAGATCAAGTTAATTCATCTAAGAATCAGATATTATTGTTCATTATCAATAAAAGACACTTTTCACTATCGATCCCGGTCCTATTTTGTCCTATGGTCACTATGGTGTAAGGAGGTATGGTAGGACTCATTTGGCCATTCGATGGCGGCCCATTTGTCGTTCTACCCCGAGGTGGTGAGCGAAGGATCCTATATTGATTTTACCAGGTTGGTAAATCAATGGTCACTATCGATCCTCGGTCCTATTTTGTCCTATGGTCACTATGTTGTAAGGAGGTATGGTAGGACTCACCGGGCCATTCGATGGCGCAACCCATTTGTCGTTCTACCGAGTGGTGATTTAAGGATCCTATATTGATTTTACCAGGTGGTAAATCAATGGTCACTATCGATCCCGGTCCTATTTTGTCCTATGGTCACTATGGTGTAAGGAGGTATGGTAGGACTACATTTGGCCATTCGATAAGACCCATTTGTCGCGTTCACCCCGTGGTGAGACGAAGGATCCTATATTGATTTTACCAGGGTGGTAAGTCAATGGTCACAATTGGTCCTTATATCTTGGTCCTTATATCTTGGTCCTTATATCTCGGTCCTTATATCTCGATCCTTATATCTTGATCCTTATATCTTGGTCCTTATATCTCGGTCCTTATATCTCGATCCTTATATCTTGATCCTTATATCTTAGTTTTCGTATAATTGTTTCATCCCGAGTGGTAAACATATGACCGATCTCACACTTCGGAGCCGATGAGTATGTGGTACTTTATTTTATTTAAGTGTTGAGTTCGGAAGGCCTCGTCCCTTAACATCACTTTATCTGTTATATGACATGCTTATCTGTTATATGACATGCTTAATCATTTGAAGTTAAATCCTCGAAAGGGTTTTTTGTATACTTGTCCATATAAATTCATATTGAAGTATTGACATAAAATAAAAAGTACACTGAAGTCATAAGGAAGAAAATCATTTCTCATTAATATTTAAGTTCATTTACAAGTAAGGAAATAACATAAAATTTCTACAAATATTCATAATAAGACCTAAGACAACCCATAAGCTGGTGCTTCAGGTAGCTCCATCATCATCCCAAGAGTCCAAAGGTGAGGATCTAACTTAGCCTTGATCAACCTTTCCTTGTCAAGACTTCTAAGAGCTAATAGCTTTCTTTGTGAATTCTCATGATTTCTTCATTTATTTCGTCCGAAGTTCCTATACTCTTCACAAATTTCTTTCTGAAGAGCATCGGGCTAGAGGAGGCCCAAGGTCCTGAAGAGCCTTGAGTTCTCGGATCTCTTGCTCGAGTCTGCCGCCATATTTATTTGAAGCTTTTCATCCTGCTCCAACTTATGGATCGTCTGGTCAAGATTTTGGCGTCGGACTTCAACTCCTTTATCTTATTCATCCTCGCCACTCCTCCTGAACTAAGTCGACGCTCATGTTGACAATTTCAAATGTTGAGCCTTAGTCGACTTTTTAGTTCTTCCTCGAGGCCTTCACTTCTCCCTTAGCTTGGGCCAACTCTTTACAAGACCTTCATTAGTATGAAGAAGGCCTTCACGATGAGTCCTTTCCCGAGCCAGGTGCGATTTCGGAGGAATTTTCCTTCTTCAACGCTTCTCCTCGGATTCGACTTGAGAGATCTGGGACGCAGACGTCCAAGACAAGATTTGTCTGTTCATGTTCAAAGGTTATTCAATCGACGGATGTATGAATATGAAAGTAAGTAAGCAAAGGAAGAGAAGAGTCATTTACCTTAGCCAAGTAGCTCATGCCTTCGCTGAGCAAATCCCCGTTTGAACTGTTCCCGAACCGATGGTCATCGGTCTCACGAACAAAAGCCTCAAACAGTTGAAAGGGGAAATTGGCATTGAACCGAGGCCACATAGTCGGTGAACCCATGGCATCATGCTGAAATTCGGATGTCATTGGTCCTTGAGGAGGAGGCATAGGCTGACTGCGAACCGGTGAAGGATCCGCATGCATTGCCTCCGAGAAGGTGGTCGAAGCCGCATTGCTCGGGAGTTGAAAAGGTTCGAAGTCGAACCAAAATGGCCCGTCCGAAGGTTTTTTTTTTTCGACGGAGAAAAAGGCTTGCTTCAATTCGCTTGTTGGCCAGGTTTCATTTAATGAAATTTGGATGTTGAAGGAGGGGGAACGCGAGTTAAATCGGCAGATGAGAGGAATTATTTTGCTTCTCAATTTTTTAAAGACGAAGGACTTTCGCCTTCAATCGTGTGGAGGAATGTCAAGAGACTCTCTTTTCTTAGATTTGGTTCGAGGTTGGTGGAGTTGGTTCGAGAGGTTGTTGTGGGTTCGATTGAAGGAATTGTTTGTGGGTTTACCTCGTGAAGTACCTCTCGTCGTCGCTTTCAGGATTTATCTCGCGAGTCCTGGCCTTTTAGGCGGCCTTCTTCCTTGGCCCGAGGTCGGAGGACCGCTTGGGGATGATAGGATTATCGACAGGTCATCATCCCGAAGAAGAGTTAGTGTTAGCTCGAAAGGGGGTTCGATTAAGGAAGGCTCCTCATTGTGGGAGTTCTTCATTTGCATCAATGAATCCTCCCCGCCAAGAAATCTTCCAAGTCTTTTACCTCCGAGGGAAGTTGGTTTGATCAAAGACACCGCAAATAATCACAAGTTAAAATCCGTACCACATAAACATTTCAAAAAATTATATCACGAATGGTCCAAGACTTACGTTTATGGTCATACAACCATGCTTGCTTGGTCGAGAGAAATTGAGCTCCACTCTCGAGAAGGGATTTTATTCATGAAGTCGCCCATCTCCTCACGCGCCCTGGGGATGTCACCAAGTGCGAGAGATCGCTCCGAAGTCCAATCGGGAAGGAGGAGATTCGGACCAAATGACGAAGAACCATTTCTCGTGCCATCCTTTGTTGCTCGAGGGTGCTCATCGAGGCCTCTTCTCGAATTTCGAGTTTGGGCGTGGGGGACTGCTTTGTTCAAGATTTTGAACCCTCGTTTTGGATCTCGCCAAAGAGAGAGGGTAAAGAAGAGATCAACAGAGGGTAACCCCTAGTTCATTACATGAAGACGATGAACGCCAAGATATGGATATAGGAGTTGGGCACCAATTTAAGGCAAGCCTTTACTCCAATAAACCCTAGGAGGGTAACTATGAAGGCGTGGAGGGTAAATGAACCCCTTTTCTAAGCAGTAGTAGCATGGCGACCCATCCGTCTGTCACGTCATTTGTACATTCGCTTCCTCAAAGAAATGGAGCCCTCATAGCAAAGTTATCCTAACATGATCTGCGAATCCGGAGAGTTCATGATTCGATTGAAAGCGGTGGAGGTGATGTTAGCATGAGGAAATTGTTCCCCATCCTTGAAGAAATCAAAAGGAGATGGTGGATTGGCACTTGAACCCCTCGGTTGGGGTTTGAGCGAGAAGAACTTGAAGGGTTTTGGCTTGGATTCACCATTGTTAAGTTTGTGAAAGCTAAAGAGAGGTTTTTCGAGAGAAGGAAAAAAGCTCAAAGGTTCGAATTTCAAATCGATGGGTAAAAGCCGCAATTTTGGTGAGGTTTACCTTTTATCTTGACGATTATATCGCGAAATGAGGCCATAGGCGCATTTAATGTCGATAATAATGAGAATTAAAGTGGAATACGTTTGGATGACCTTTGAATATCTTATCGATTGGGCTGACCGTTGGATCTCTATCTTATTGGCCCATGCCGCTCAAATTCAGATCCTTTATCAAATTGGGCTTATTGCTTCAGGTATCCACTATCCAGGTCCTCCCTTATTCCACTTTATGATAAAGGGGGTATGATCCACTTATTTCCTATTTTGAGCCTTTATTAAATTCTAAATATCATGAATCTTATATAGTTTTCCATTAAACATTTTGTTTAACTAAAAAACTAGGGGTAATGTTGGGTCATAATATTTCTCCCATCTTGGTAGGATAGATTGGGCCCATTTATCAAGATAATCTATTGGGCTTTTATTATTATGCCACGGGACTCTTTGAGCCCATTTATTGTGTCAACTTTATTTAATTCTATGGACCGGGTCGGACCAAATGGATCGACCCATTAGATATTTTAATATCTCACATTACTTTGACTTGTGATGATGAAAAAGCATGACAATGACCAATCCTCCCGCCATGCATTAATGTGGATGGGATCATAACCTACCAATGAGAAAAGCGATGGCCAAAAGCGGTAGATAAACCCGATATAGTTGGCAAGGGTCCATCGGATCGTAGGGGTGTCGGTAGTAGTAGTGGGTGGCACAATAATCCAAGCAAAAGTAGTATAACTTAGCAAGGAGCGAAGCCATCGATATAGAAGTGCGTTCTCTCATATATTGATTATTCATATCCTCTCATACACACGACTGAGATTTTAATTCTATCAATACACTAGACCATATATTCCTCCATTGTTAACCTTGTGAACACGTACTAATTCTCACGCCTGAGCTATCCCCCGACGGAACCGCCGTCAAGCTTTCGGTGTTGACTGTGTTTACTGTGCAGGATCAGGACGTCTTACGTGATTGGGACGTGGAGAAGGATCTTGGCGTTAACATATTATTTTAAACAAAAAATTATTTAATTCATAAATGTAATATTTTGCTGAAATGTTACAAAACACTTAACAAACCCCTATTTATTGTAAACAAATATGGACATATTTTGGGACATAATGTAAATATGCTCCTCTGGCCATACAGAAATAGAATATTTTTCTGTTAATTTTTTTTTATTATTATTTTTAAACTTTGCCCAATCGCATAATTTTTTCAATAATAAATTGTACTTTTTACATTTTTAAACTTCAAAATATCAACAAAAAAAAGAATAATAATTATTAATATTTTATTATTAAATAAAAATAGGTAGAAAGGTAGTACTTTATTTTAGGATGGGGTATTTTTTTTGCATTTTCTCATGATAAGCATTTTAGTTTGAAAGTTGTCAATTAGATTATTTTCCACACTAGTCATTTAAAATTCAAACGGGGTTTGGACAACCATCGTCATTATGGTTCATAGTCTCTTCTTTTCCCCACGGTCTGTGAAGCATTTATTCATTTATACATAATTTGTTTTAATTTAAAAGATTGTAGTACTATTTTTTCTTGATTCCTGCGATCGAATTGCAATTGCGGAATATATATATAAAATTATAAGAAAATTTATCTAATTTATTATACATCTCTCTAAAAATATAGTTACTAATACTTATTTACAAAATTAACAATTAAAAAATTAACATAAACATTCTTAATATATATCATTTTCCTTTTTTGTCAACACTATAATTACAAATGGTCGTAACCAAACACCTAAGGGTTTAAAGTTTTTGCTCTTTTCTATTCTATCTCAAAAGAAAACAAAAGAAAAGTTTCTTTCTCACTTTCCCCACTTTTTTTTATTGTTGGGGTTTTTTTCAGTTTCTTAGTAATAATGGATGACGGTATTCTACCTAAATAGTAGACACAGGTAAGGTAATCCTCGGTTACTGTTATTGCTTCTTCTCCAGGAAAAGAAGTTCACGATCCGTGGGCCTTCTACCTCCACGCGGCATTGCTCCGTCAGGCTCTCACCCATTGCGAAAAATTTCCCACTACTGCCTCCCGTAGGAGTCTGAGCCGTGTCTCATCACTTTTTCCACTTTCTTCCGTTGTTGGAGTTTCTTTTAGTTTCTGCCTAAATAGTAGACACATGTAATAAATAAGAGAATACTAAAGATTCAAAGTACTTATTAGATTAAAATAATATTATTTTCATATGAATCTCTTCCACTTGGTGGTCCGACCCACTTACTCACAATTTTTTATGCGAAAATATCACTTTTCAAAACAAAATCATGCAGTCTTACGTGCACACATGTCAAGTCACGTGCCTGTGGAAAATGCCAATGCTGTCCCTGCACAATTTAAAATATTTAATTGCTGTACATACATCAGTATTGTCACGTGGGTTCATTTTTTGAATACAAGAGAGGGGAGGAACAGGATAATTATTTATGAGAGAGTTGGTTTTAATTTATTCTAGTCCAGGTTAATAGTAAAGTAGTAGTAATTCAAAAGAAAGATGACACACTGGCAAACACACCTTAACTATTTATTTTATTATATATATATCAATCTTAAACCTAACCCCTGTTAAAGTTGACAACATAGTCTTTTTGTCTTCTTCCTTCTTCTTTTTTCCTTCATAAATATACTAGCAACAATTCCGTGCTTTCGGTATTATGGAGGATAAAATTTATCTCAAATTTTAGACAGTCTAAATTAAAAAATTGTCATTATTATATGAAAATATCTATAATAAAAATTTCATTTTTTTATAAGTAAAATGTGATAATTTTATTTTTTTTATACTAATGTGATATCTATTTATTATTAATATGAGAAAAGTATTGTGAAATTATCCCTTATATTTATAAAAATATTCATTTTCATATAATATTTTATAGTAAGATGGTAGTATTTTATCCAATCCAGCATGAGAGAGAGAGAGTTATTACCTTCAAAGTTTTTTGAAAGGTTAGATTTATCCCAAAATTTTTTAATATGATTTAAGCGAAAAATTAAATAGGTTCAAAAATTAAATTTATATGTGTGTTAATATTACCTCGGGTTAAAATTAAATTTATATTTATTTTGTAATCTGTTTGGCCGATATTAAAGTCTGCATTTGATTATACAAAAATATATTCAACGTAAAAATTTAAATATTTATTCAATTTGGTATTTAAAGAAAAGTTTGCACGAGTTTAACAATTTTGACAATATAATTATTAAATGGTCGACAGTTGCCTTTTAAATTATATATATATATATATATATATATATATATATATATATATATATATATATATATATGGGTCAGGATCGGTAAAGGGATCCTTTACTTTCTTAAAATGAGGGACTTTTTTTTTTTTTTTTAAAACAACTAAAAAAAGTTTAATATTATGGAACTGAAATTTTTCATAATACAATGTTTTGGGTGTGATTTGGAGTACGTTATAACAAAACATGTATGTACAATCTGGGCAGACTGTACCACCACTTTTTGGTATAGGTATTCAAAACACGCCCAAAACATTGTATTATGAAAAAATTTCAGTTTCATAAAATATTAAACTTTTTTTTTAGTTGTTTTAAAAAAAAAAAGCAAAAAAAAAACAAAAAAAAAAAATCCCTCATTTTAATAAAGTAAGAGATCCCTTACTTGATCATTTCTGTATATATATATATATATCGAGTAACCGTTTAAACCTTAATTTTTTAGGGGAAAAAATCAGTAGAAAAAAGGCAGAAGAAATATGTTTTACCATGGAGGCAAATAACATATTGAAATAAAAGATTTTGTTTTGGATCAAACAAAAATAATATTAAATGATGGAATGGACATTTGGAGTTTGTATCAATGGCAATAATACCCAATTTAAAAAATAAATAAATAAAAAAATTAACTGAAATGGGAAAGAATTTTTTTTAACAATAAATATTGTTATAAAAATATACTACTTTGTAACCAAATAATTGAATGACTATTTAATTAATTACTTGCATAAAAAAATGATGTAATCATAAAACATTTCTACCTTGTGGGTTTAATAAATCTCCATCTCCATTATACATAAAAACATCTAACCAGTACAAGCAGCAGCAGCAGCAATTAATACCAAATCTATGAACAAGTCGACAATGGTTAAAATTAATACCATACTGCTCTAAACATTGCAATGCTAAAAACAAAATTCTCCGTTTCTTTTCCTAGATGAGAAAACAAGAACTAATAAAATTAAGAATAGATTTAGTAGACAGAAACACACTACTAGTTTTCATAATTCAAAACTCCAAATTCTGCATGGGAGGAAGCATCAGACAGATTTCTATTTGATTTATGAACTGTAGTAAAACCTTATTAATTACAAAACTTTTTTCTTCTTCAATTGCAAACATTTATCTTTAGTTTCTTGTGGGCTCAACATTGACTGCCGAAAACAAATTTGATACAAGTGTTCACACAAAGGACCAGTTAACAAAAGAGAAGGCAAGGCAATGGACTGTGTTTTCTTCTGCAGCAAGAACTTTCCAAGCTATGGCTTGTTCATAAGAAACATGGCGCCCCATCGTTGACATGCAGATCCCACCCGGCAAGTAAGCAAACCCCTGATGATGAGACGAAATGGGAAAATTCAATTATATAAACCCAAACATCAAGCCAGTTTATTTTACTCTTCACCCACGAGTCAAAATTTTCACTAGTTATATCATGCAATAAGGTATATCTTCATGTCATCACACGAGGATGAAGAATAAGAACATGATGAACTTCAAATCCACTTAAATGTTACCTGTTGCATTATCTTGGCAAAATCCGAATACAAAGCCTTGCGACCGGAGTCGTCAAATATCTTATCCAATGTGATATCCTGTAAAGCCACTAATGTCGTCTCTAGCATGTCAAGACCTGCCTGGTTTGCAAAAATGAAAACTGGCAGCGACTGCGCATACGAAGGGAAAATTAGAAGACATCATTATCAGATATTGATGGTTTAAACAAACCACATTGTCCACAATTTAACTATAAAGGAAAAAAGCAACCTCTAGCACGCTTCAGCTGCTCAAGCCAAAGCTACACTACAGTGACACTAAAGATTGAGGACCACTGGACCACCAACTGGAACATGGTCCCTAGATGTGATGTTCTCATTTCTAATTGAAACTTTCCCATTCAAGGTTTTTTTGGGGGATATAGAATATCTGACCTATAACTTCATCATCAAAAAAATTAGATGGAATTATTCCATCTAATCTCTTTCTTATATCATATACATATACATAGTTAGCTACAATGGATAAACCAACACCAGGATTTAACCATTGAGGTACCAAAGCTTTGTCAGATTAAAATTGCACTATTCATATTATACAAACTTTAATTTACTCGGGACTGCATTAGGAATGACAGCTTTGAAAGACATGTCCTGTGCAAATTTGTACATGTTTGTGTTAAATAAAATGAATGTTTCATGGCATTAGGTAAAAGAAATATAATAAGGTAACATAAACTAAATCATTTTCTGATTAAAAATGTCTAGAAGTTAGAATATCAACATATTATTGGCAGTAAAGAAGAAAGGAAAGTTTCATACCTTCAATGAACAGCACAAAATAGCATCCTGATGATGCCAGAGATTTTTCAACAAAGAATCGCCACCCATAGAATCAGAACTCAGCAAATCTGTCCCCAAATGGTAGCTGAGGAGAAGTAAAGAGAATTTTTCGTGAGAGAGAGAGAGAAGAAACCAATCAGAAAGCAATTATTTGTCACTATGGGTTAATGTGCTTTAGAGGTTAGAGTGGATAACAAGCTATATCATTTAAGATGACGAGAACAATACTTCCAAAAAATTGATAATAAACTGCAGTAGTTAACTGAGACACTGATATCCCATGGGATTAAGTACCATCTTGGTCTACAATGGTGCACGTTAAGTATGAGACACAGTGGAACTTACTTATGGCTCTGGCAGATCCAGTTGGCGAGTGTAAGCGCCTCTGGAGCGCCTGAAGATAGCTTTGGCCCTGCTGTAGGGCTCAATCCTGATGGAGATATGGCCATGGCAACCCTCTGCACCGATGAAACCACACTGCGGACATACTGGCGAGCCATCGTAGCAACATTGTCTGGTATATTGTTCTCAAAGGGGAATTGAAAGGCAATGGTCAAAACTGATCGCATGTTATAACATGATGACGAATCATTGGCAGCATTGTTTGTTGCCGGGCCCACTTCAAGACTGGATGTCAGATCCAGGGTGCGGTTTGTAGTTAAAGTGTCCTGTGCATCACCCTGAGCAACAAAACTGTCAGCCGCCAGAGGGAGTAAGAACAATAAAGCAATACTTTATGTAATCTATGTTACGGTCAGATGAATAGTAACCGTATTTGGAATAGATATACCAGGGACTAGGGAATATTATTCGGTTTCAATTGCAATATCAATATCAAGACTCGATGCACAGCAACTACTTGAAAGAAGAAAGCGAGCACAAAAGCATAACCCTGATGGGCACGAACAGCCCACTGGAATTTGCCAGTCACTGATTTATCTTTATTTAGTTTTATATTCACTAGCTTTGGGTATAGTACACGTGAAACGATCTCATCTATAAAGGAATACAACGTAGAAGTAGTCAAGCAGCTTTGCAACCGACTCGATAATGGGTTTCAAATGCTAAGAAAAGTTACTTTCTAGTTATTTACTCAGGTGCATAGACATTGAAGACAATTGATTCAAGAAGCAATGCAGATAATTTGGTAGATCTAGCATAGAGATAGATGAGTCGGACTGTAAAATAAGACTACCTACGACTCTACAAACACTTGGTTTAACATTAGCTACAGTCACATCAAAATCATTACTTGATGTGATCTCTGACAACAATATAGAGGATGAGTTGAAGAAACTCAACTGATTTTGAATCCAAAGGAATGATGCGAAAACCAGAAGGTAGCAGCGGAGCATCATCTGGAAACATTTCATCAATTGGAGCAAAAACAAGTTCAGAGCAGGCTCCAACAGCATTCTCATCAACTCCACTACAAAGCTGCAGAAGAGCAAATGCTCCGGTCAGTATCTCAATACACTTTGCAGAGGGATCTAAAATCACAGTTTCATATAATCATCAAGACACTGAAGTACCTGTAAGAGATGAATGTCCCTTGATACGAAAGCATCTTCCTGACCAAGCGGATGACCTTCAAGTCGAATTACTTCAAGCATCTGGGATGGAAGACAACAAAGAGAGTATAACTTACGTTCTATGAAATATAAGAACAAAAAGACAGCTCTCACTATTCAAGAGTTTGAAGTATTTCTCCCTTATCGGAAAACATTCATCAAGAAAAAATAGAAAGTGATATGATTTTGTGAAAGTTCTATCGGAGCAAAAAGATGGATAAGAAGATGAGTATCAAGTTGTCAACCAATTACAAATGTTTACAGTACAAAAAGTTGCTGTCTAGGAACCCCCCTTAAAACAGTGCAACTCTTCTTGTGGGGGGCAACAAAAAGGAAGTACAGAAAAAGGGACAAACATTCATATATATTGACCATCGTCACCTGCTTAGACAATGTGTACCGTATAGTAGAGGACTACTGGACAAGACTACGATCAGAATCATACCTCTTCATGCTCAATTGTTTGACCAAGTGGCATGATGATTTGGCTTCCAGTAAACCGTGTGGGCCTCATTCCTGGATATGCATAAGAGCTAGCTTTCAATGAAGCAGCGGAATATGCATCGACGCTAAAGTCAGCCCACTCCGACCGGTGCTCCCTAAGAAAGCGAACCAGTACTGCAGGAGGGACATTCTGTCAGCAAAAGACAAATCCATTAGATAGAGCCGTGATTTCCATCTAATTGACACAATGGCAAGTCTTCTCTTATTTTCACGTTGATCAGTCTACCATTTTAGGTCGTACCCAGTGTCCCTCAAATAAAAGCACATAAAGTTGAACACAGGGAAAGACTCGATACTACAATCCAAAAAAATTGTAAACATATAAGCAGATATATCCACAAGGTTAGTAACCGTATAATTTGACTCAAACAGTCTTAGTTTCACTTGAGAAATACAGCACTGTCAACAATTAAATTTAACATAACGGACATAAATTTGTCAGACTAAGACAAATTGAAAGTATTTGTCGGAAATCATCCCCAAGAGAACAAGGTTACTTAAATTTGGACGCAGGTAGTAAAATTTACAACTACTGTCCCAAAATTTTGCATAATTGTATAAATAACAAGACCTGAAAAAAGATTTACCAAATACAGCCTAAAGAATGATCTCGCCCTTTGTAAATCACAATAACTTTTATTCGGGTACGGGTAGAAATCAGGAGCAGCCAAGTCTAATTACTGAGTGGAAGCCATTTCATCTGAGTAAATGTCACAATGCATGTAGTAATATATTCACGACTCACCTGGAGTAGCATCGATGCTTTTGCACAGAGAATGCCTCCAATCAAGGAAAGCAAATTAGAAGGATTAGAAGTAGTGGCCAAATTCTTGGTTGAATTAACTGCAATGATCACATCTTCAGCACCATCACAGTTCATCAGCGACCAGCCGTCATCATTGAATCCGTTGATAGCGTCATTGAAGCCTCTGAGGGGAGGGGTTGGGGGTGAAGATGAAAAATAATTCAACAAATCTGAAATATACATATGAAGATATACTATGCATACCACAAATGCAAGTCACAATAGTAGACAAGTATATTGACACATCTTCACATGCAGCTTGACAAATTCGATAAAGTAAGCATGAAGCTACCTGCTTAATCTTTGGCTAAAAGTACGAAGAACAGCTGGTTGCCTGCCTAGACCATATATCACCTCACCGCTCGTCTCCTGAGCTATTTGCCTGATATAGCGCAGTGCCTACATATGAAATGGCTAAATTAATTTCATCAATGATCCTCCTCTTACATTGTTCCCCAGCTCTTTCAGTTTTTCTTAATTTTCCCTTTCTTTTCCAGTCATCAACGATCCCCCCCTTACAGATCTCTTATTCTTTTGTTTCTGTTCAATGTTACCAATCTCTCGGTTGGAGGCGGTTAGGGGTTGTAATTAAAAACATAGTTCCATTAAGTGTGTTAAAGCCCATTTAGAAAATGAGGTCATATTTACAACTAAGAATCAGATCCATAAATTACTGTGTAGAAATTATTTTGTCCGGGTAAACAAACACATTAAGTTCGTGTAGTCATTAGAAAGTTGCGACACGCCAGGCACGTGTCTCCGTGCGATTATGATATGCAGTTGGCAATTTAATACTTCCCTCAACTAATCACAGGAAAGGAAATAAGGTCCTTATTATACACTTCCTTGTGAAAATGAACTTTATAGTGGAGGATACCATTTCAGATACACCAATTAAAAACATATAACACAGCTCTAATTCTGGTATAAATAAACTCAAATCTACTTACCGCAATAGTCATTTTTTGGGCTACCACTTTGGATGATTCATAAAGTGGACGTAGCACCTCTGGCACACTCCACGCCTAAAATGAATGCAAACAAGAAAGTAAGAAATTTCTTTCCAAGCAAGAGACATAAACAAGCAAGTCAGTATGATTTATGAATCTAACCTCAAGATTTAGGTGATCAACTATATGTATTATTGATCCTCCACCATCACATGGCCGAATCAAATAACCGCTTGGAAGCATTTCCCCTCGTACAAACTGCGCAGCAGCAGCTGCATTTGGACCAGTACCAGAACCAGAAAGTGATCTCTCACACACCTGCAGAGATAGACCACAAAGAGTACATATCAATATTACCTCCCTTCAAATTTTAATTCCGTACACTGCACAAAATCAAGAACCCGAAATGCAGTTGCTTTTTGTAGAATAATTAGCAGGACAAGCAACAGGTTTCCCAGTATCAAGCGATCAGAAGCTGAAATGGCAAGATAGCTGGCTGCCGAATATGCACATCAGATGTGCCCTTATACTTGTTCACATTTTATCTCATTGAAGTTATTTATTAAGGTAAATAATATCAAATCATGTTGGAGGCATCAATAAGATCTTAAAACTGGAATAAGAATAGATAATTGATGCCACTTTGAATAAATAAATAACTTGGTAGATTCTGGCAATCACATCAAAACAAACCTTCCAAATCATTGCCTAACCTAATTGCTTGGGTAATATTCTCATGGTGGAAACATAAAAGACAATTAAAAACACATGAAGACTGCCATCGAATAAATGGTCCAATTATAATCCTCTAAGTAGAAGTTTTGCTAGCAATTAGAGCCACTTA
Source organism: Panax ginseng (assembly GCA_020205605.1). Classification (NCBI taxonomy): domain Eukaryota; kingdom Viridiplantae; phylum Streptophyta; class Magnoliopsida; order Apiales; family Araliaceae; genus Panax; species Panax ginseng. The sequence goes on along the minus strand of CM035131.1, from coordinate 12,633,398 downwards.
TATATGCATATAGCAAGTAATCCTTTGTCAGACCCCTTCTGAACATGAATATACATAATGGGTAGGCAAACAACTCTAATGTGCTATTAAGATTTGCATACCACAAAACTGCCATTGTCTAAACTTGTAGTGTATCTGAGAGTCCAGAAGTCCCGTGCAGGAGCCAGTGTGGTTGGAGCATATAGCTGAAACAAATATTAAATGTATTTATAAGGATTAAAATTTTATACTAGAACATTAGAAGAAAATATTAAAATCTAAAACGATTGTTAACCTGTGTGTATACAAGTTCAATCGTTCCTCCATTTCCAGCAGGGAACATGGTGAAAACTTCAAGCCTCCGACAATCACGAAACCAAGATGGACGATCTTTAAGTATCTCCACAATCTGTCAAGAGTTTGGAAAGTTAATATACAATATTCAGAATTCAGACAGCTTGGCAAGTGCTAAAATCAACTGACCAATAGAGAGAAGATAATGGCAACTAAATGGAATTCTAGAATAACCAAAACAGAAATAAAACTTTCTTCTCTGTACCTTTGAAGGCTCTAAACTTACTAGACCGCAGGCTCTAGCTGCCACTCCACTGCAACTATGGGAAATGGCAAAAATTCCAACCGAATCCGGACCAGGCTGACAACAAATAGAACAATTGGTACAGGATTACTTCAATGTTAAGAACCAGAAAGGCAAAAAACTAATTAGAAATATTATGAGGATCAAAGAAACACGTTCCACATAAGAAAATCAAAACCTTCATCCCAGGCATCTGGACCCAATCAACAGCAGTTCCTGTAGCCTTTGAAAGGAACTCTGTCAAGGTCTCCTCAGCAATAGAGAGTAGTCTGCCAAAACATTAAATAAAATAAAAAATTAGATGGAAAAATAGCAACAAACTAAATATATAATATCATTTTACACCCCTGAGGGGGAACAAGTGAAAGAGCTCATGAAATTGGCATTCACAATTACCCAGCAGGGTTATTAGCATCTCTGAGAGAGTGCTGAGGAGTGGTAACCACAGACTCAGAACTTGCATCGGTAGTTGCTGCTGATGCCTGCTTCAATTTATTTAAATAAAAGCGAATTATTCAAAGAATACATCATAATGCCAAAGGCATTAAAAAATAGTAATAGGTTGTTATTCCATTACAGGCATTTGGAGATAAAACTTCACTTCAAAAGGAAACCTGATTCTGCTATTATTTAATTTAAATACCTCCCTCTTTGACCAGACGCAAAACTAGGAATCAAGAAGGGTAAAACACAATTCCAATATGGGACAGAGACTGATAGAAATGGAAGTGGGTAATAAAACCAGAAAATATTCCGAAATCCTAGAATATTCCCAAGTAGGTATGCTTATGCTGTAAGAGGCTAGCTCTGATTATTTTTTTTTAATATGCTACTTATGTTCTCTTCTCAGAAGCACATGTTGCTTTCAAGGCTCTACACCTTATTAAGGCAAATGACCACAAAAGGAAGCTGACTGATAGATCATATAAATACATAATAGCAATTGAAATTCAACAGGAGAAGCATATTAACATACAGTATGCAATTGTTGCCGCATATACCCATTCTCACATACTAGCTGAGACACCTGTTTCTGCAGGCGATCATTTTCCTCCATCAACAACTTGTTCATAGCACTCAATTTTCTATTCACAGACTGGAGCCGTGAAGACTCTTTCCGCTGCTTCTCTCGACACCTGCATGACCAAACAACAAGTTCCTTTTTCACCTAACCATCAAAATATCTATCCCAAAACAAATCAACCCCCCACGAATCAAAAAAAAAAAAATCTTCATACTATCAAATCCCATCTTACCAACATATACATGCATCTAATTTTAAGATTAACATACACTGTACCCTAAGCCATATACCGGCAAATCTCAAGAAAAAAGGGGGAAATTGACAAAAAGTTTCAATTTTTATATTTTCCGGGGGATACCTGCGATTCTGGAACCAGACCTTGATCTGTTTGGGTTCAATATTAGATAGAATCGGGCATTCACGGATCAACTGCTGGCGACGTAACGAACTCGGCTTAGGACACTCCATATAAACTCTTTCCAGAGCTTCAACTTGCTCAGCCGTGTACCTGACATATTTACCATTATCTAAATGCTTAGTAATGCTACCACCGTTACTCTCCCTCTGAGCCACCATCGCCATTTTCGCAAACTCCCTAAATCAAAACCCCTTCCAACTAAAGAACCCAGGAAACCACATAAAAGAGAAACAGGAAAACTACATAAAAGAGAAACAGTGAGCTAGGGTGGGCTTTATAACCAAAATAGAAAGGAACTATAAATTCTCTGCTCAGCAAAAGTCCGATTCTAGTGATATCAGAAGATCAAACGGACGAGCGGGATTCAAGCACGAAGATGCTCAATTTTCTTCACTCCTATTTTGCATATTTGGTAACAACCAAATTTTGGTAAAATACGCAACAAAGTCAGCTGTTTTTTTTCCTTTGAATTTCGACCAAACTGGCTGTGAAGCACTACCCAGTGAGCTACAGCAGATAAAACTCCCTTTTCTTCTTCTTCTTCTCTAAACAGTCCAAAATATACACTAATTACTATCCCTTTAACCTCCCAAAATAGAGCAAATTAGCGGAATTAGCTACAGTAGTGTGGTCTTCAATTCAGCCCGTGAGCGAAATTTTCTTCTAAAGCTTGGAAAAAACAAGAGGCAGGTAACATTTACTGGGAAAAAAGAGCGAAATAATCGACAAACAAGTGAGAAATTGGATAAAAGGAGTGTGGAGATCAGAGAAACGGGCTCTTTCTCTCTCTAAAACTAGAGAGAGAAAGCGAGTGGTGGTGACATTAGTGAGGTGCGGAGGATCTGAGAGGGAAAAGTAGGAATGAAACCCTAGACATGATGAGTCTCAGGCGGAGGAAGAAATGGAAGAAAGTGGAGATATCCTAGAGAGAGAAAGTACTGGAGGAGGAGGAGAGAGAAAGGGATAGTGATGTGTGAGCGTGAGGCGAAGCATAGGAGAGAGAATTGTTTGTTGAGGAGAGAGAAAATGCAATAGGCTCGAAAATCGAGAATGGGGGTTTGTTTGTTTGTTTGTTTGTTTTGTTTTGTTACACTCCCTCCATCCCTCTCTATATGCCACTGCAGCACCTGCTGCCTTGCCTTCCTTTAATATTACTACTACTAATATTTAGTGGATCATCATTGTGTCATATGTATTTTTTATATTGTTAAGTGTTTTTTTCACATAAAAATAAAATATATTATAAGTTCATATAATAGAAGATCAGATAAAAGTATATATAAAAATATCAGTTTCTTAATTTTTATTCTACAGTTCTTTACTTGTCTTAAATTTATTATATTTTAAAATATTATTTAGAACAAGGTTATAAGTTTTAAAATTAAAATTATTATTATAGTGAATTAAAAATTTAGAATTTTATAAACGGTTTAATAGTAAAATTCAATTAAATGTACGAATAATATCAAATAATATTTATTTTAATAGTGTATCATTATCCTAACATGATATATATATATATATATATATTATTCAAACATTAACTAGTAATGTATCAAAATATTTATTTATTAATATTAATTATATGTATGATGATTATATGTATAAATTTTTTACTTATAATTATTTTTATTTCTTTATTAATTAAATTACGTTATTTTCAACAATTGTGACAAGTAAATTAAATATATATGACACCTATTATTATGTCTACTAAAAATTATGTATCATCTATTTCTTCTTAAATATGGAGTAATAAATAGGTCGGTTTGGGGATTTAATTAGTGTGATGTGGAGATGAAAGGGTGGCAGTAGGTGGGGTTTGAGGGGTAGCATGTACGTTTTAGGCCTCCTTAATGGTCAAATCAAAGAGAACAAAATCTTCGGCCGCATGCTACAATAAAGGGTGGGTTTTAGGCTACACAACTCAAGGCCAAAAGATAAATAAAATACAAACCATACCAGATTGTGTTTAACCTCACTTTGTTTTTACATTCATATTTAATACCATTTTATTTTATTTATAAATTAAATAAATTATGTTTAAAATAAATAAATAAATAAATAACTTTTCTCATTCCATTACTCCCTCCAAAATGGTTAGACTACACAAGGATAGGATCCGATAGACTATAGTGTGTCAAATGAAAGGACAAATCTAGTCTGACAAAATAATACTACTCCCGCCATTGCAATTGAATAATGCTACGGACATAATTTATTTTATAAATTATTGATGTGTTATATTTTATTTTAATTTTTTTTATGTAAAATTAAAAATTATATATATTAAATAATTTATTTATCAATATACTAAGGTAAGGTAAAATATACTGCATCAACATATTATAAAATATTTATAAAATAAGTTGTGTGTGTAGCATCACTCTTACGAGTTTTAATACTCTAAAAACTCCTCCCATCTACATATAAATAAATAAAAAAATACAAATGTATTTAATTAATTAATTTATTTACCAAAAATTGAAGAATTCCAAGGTACAATAATTTTACCACCCAAATAAAATCACAACTCCTTTCATATCAATCAAACCACCGGCTCTCCCCACCCTTTTGATTCAACTATTTTTCTTTTTCTTTATCCTTACAATTAATTAAATTAATAAATATAATATTAAGGAATTCCAGAATTTTTTTCTTTTTATTTATTGGATTTGAGTTAACGTCTAATGACTAGTTTTTTTCTTTTTTGCCCACCTGTATTAGGGGATCCATGAATACCGGTAAAAAATCATTTTACTTCACGTGTCATTTTAATATTCTCAACAATAAAATCAATATATTAACTTTAAGTTTTCGTTTTAAATAAATATTAATAATATAATAAAACATATTTTCTTTAGTATTAATATTATTCCTAGTGTAATTTAAAAAAAAACATTATTTCCGTCTATTTTAATACGGTCATTCATTCATTTTTTGACAAGTCTAAATCTACATTTAAGAATGTAATTAATTAATACTAGCAGAGATTGGAGTTTGTCCTGAAAGTTGGTGCAAATAGAGAGTACTGTAGTCGTTTATTCCCTTTCTGCTTGCATTTCAACAGTTCTAGTCAATATATACATAGCTTTCAGAACTGTTAGTTATTATTACTGTTGTGGCTTCTGGCTTCTGGCTTGTGGCTTGTGGCTTATTGCTTGTTGGAGTCTTAAATGTCATGCCAATTTCCTTTAAAATTACTAAATATATTTCATAAACAAAGTTTTTAAATATTTTTGACAAGTTCTCTCATTTAAATATTAAATTCATTTTCATTTACTATTCTGGTTTGAATTTTTTTTATATATATAAACAAGGAGTGTCTCATTTTATCAACTTTTTTTTAGTTTTTTTTTTTTTTTCATTTTATATTCTTGTTTCTAGATTTTAAGGAATAATTAGTTACTTAGTTTTCCATAATTTTAAATATTAGACATTGAGTTACAAAAGAATTTTAGAAGGATAGCATTATACACAATTTAACTAATTTGACAAAACATTAATTATAATTTTTAAGTTATATATTTTCTCATAAACGTCAATTAAAAATGAAGGATAGATTAACCTAACAAGAATTAATTACTTAAAAAATTAACCTATTAGGTTGAGATTTCATCATCATACTTATTAACTTATCAATACTTTTAAATTTATCCGATATAAGATTCATTTAAAATATCCCAACAACTAAAATCTATTCATAAACTTGATAGGAGAAATTAAAACCTATTTTTAAGTATAAACCTATGAAATTACTTCAATGAACACCATGTTATTCCATTGAATTTGAATCTACGACATAATTCTGAAAAACAGTATATCCTTCCACACAAACACACACACACAAGATAGTAGATTTTTTAGTAAAGATAATATTACAATTTATCCAACTATTTATGAATAATTTCACGTTAAAAATAAACATAACTAATTAATAAACGAGCCAAGTAAATATAGTGGTTAATTAGAATTAGATATGAACAAGAATCCATCCGTTTCAAATTACAAGACAAATTTTGACTTTTTAAAAGTTAATTTCAAACTCAAAATTTGCATAAATTTATTTAATTCATGTTAATACAATGGAAAAAATGTATGTACACAGTTGTGTACTACATAGTAGGCTATGACAACTTTCTTTGGGGCTATAACAACGGTTTACCGGAAACAAGTAAATCGTCATAAACTATTTTGAAATTTATGACGAAAGTTTATCATCGCTATAATCCAAAAAATACATAAATAACTGCTTACTCTTTGTATAATCTGCGGTTGTGTATATACATATAGCCCTAATACAATTATGAACATCACAACCTACCTAAAATATTGTACCAATAATTATAAGATTTATTATTTTATAAAGTAAAATAAATCATATTAATTTTAAATTTTAAAATACCACAAACTGACTTTTAAAAGTTGTAAAAAATGGATACGAATAAAACAACAAAATGGACATTTTGGGAATAAAACAAAAGAGAATGTCGAATGCAAATTGAGAATGTACCCCCAAAATGAAAAGAAAAAAGAAAAAGAAAAATAATAAAAAACCAAGTAAGTTGTTTGAAAAGAGTTATGAAGGCGGTTTCTTAATTCCGGACCAACGTTATCAAAAGTGTTATGCGCATGAAATGAAAGTGGTCCGTCCTTATTAGTACTCAATATTCTTCCGGCGCACGTTAGTTCAGGACGGTGACACATAATAAAGTTTTAATGTATATATTAACTAAAATAGGAGTAGTTTATTAGAGATAAACATAGGGATTATTCCATTTGAATAAAATATTGATTTTGTTAATATTTTTATTACAATTTTCTATCTGCTTTTTGCATGCCGAAAAAGAAGCCTCACTCACGTGCTTGGCACCTTTGAGCCTGTTTAACCCACTATTATATATTTTAAATAATGTTATTAAATTTCTATGTTTCAATTATTGGGTATTTTTTAATTTAGTAAAAAGGAAATGTTTATCTTTTTATTGTAAAGCTTAAATAATATTTCATAACAGGCGATGAGGAAAAAGTAGGGTGGATCCAGGATTTATTTGTTTTTAAAAGGGGGCGAATTTTTTTAGACAAAAAGACTTAAATTTAGTGAGTCGGAGAACGAAAATTTTAATATTAATATTAATATTATACACTATGTGTTTAGTTTTTTTTTGTCCTTTTTAAGTTTAATTTTTTTCATAAATTCTTATATTTATAAAAAAAAAAAAATTCAAATTCTCTCCTGATAAGAAGAAAAGGAAAAATAATTTAAATTTATAAGTGGGGATAAATTTAATCTTTATGATTCAATGATTGTGTACTTTAAGTAAGAAGCTAAAGTGAGGTAATGAACTAATGATCGAATGGACTTGGTTTCATTTCAAGGATCGTGTTGATTCTTTTACCATTCGATTTTAATAAAATAAAGTCTTGAATAAATTATGGAATTATGAGTGGATTTAACAAGAATAATTAAGTATGAATATTGGAATATATGGCATTCAATTCGAAGGGAATTATTTTTATTCATTTTAAAATAATTAACACAAAAATGATTGATTTTTGATAGATAAATGAATTAATAACATCAAGTTTTTAGTGTAAAGATGAGTATTAATTTTTTAAAGTTAACTTATAATATTTTTAAAATTAAAATTAACATGAATTCTTTTAATTTTAGTCAATAATAATTATTGTAAATTATATAAAAAATAATACTCACTTATAAAATTTATAATTTTAATATTAAATCATCTCAATTTTGAGTTTAAAAAGTCCTAAATAGACTTTTTAAAGTTAATAATAATCTTATAATTTGAAACAGATGGGGTATTATTTTGTAAGTTATTATTATTATTATTATTATTATTATTATTATTATATGACCCCATTCTCCAACGAACCTTAAACAGTTAAATAAAAATGAATCGGCTATAATGACAGTTTTTTGAGCTATGACAACGGCTATGTTGTCAGATTTGTATGATATAGCGACGAAAAAAATTATCGCTAAAACTGATTCGTTGTTTAAGATTTGCTGAAAAAGGGGGTCGTATATACGTATATGATTCGGTTATTATGAAATTAATTTCATAATAAGTTGATTAATTGTACGTAGGGAGAGAAATCACCTCTCGACATACGTATCGATATCTCTCTTAATTTTTCATTCATCTGTTAAGAAGAAGAGAACAGCTTAGAAGGTGATTAAGTACTTTTTCTATATATATATATTCTTTGCAATACTAGTTTTTTAATAGTATAAAACTTTAAAGTAAAAAAGAAAAGACTTTATAATATTGTAAGCGTAGACTAATATTATGACTTTGTTTTCTTTTGTTTTTTCCATTCCCTTTTTAATTTCTACCCTTAAACCTTCCAATTTCATTAGGTAAAATCATGTGGAATTAACTTTTTGAAGAAGTGAAAGTAAAAGAAATTGACTTTTGGACATGAAAAAAGCCTTCATCATCTCTGTATGCTTTTGTCGGGCTTACTACTGATAGAGTAAATTAATGAGATTATATATATATATATATATATATATATATATATATATATATATAGACAGTCGATCCGGTCCGGATTCTCGGACTGGAGTAAAAGACAGATCAAAATTTTTTTATTTTTTTTTTAAAAAACAATTTAAAAAAAAAAATTATGGAACTGAAATTTTTACATAATATAATGTTTTGGGCGTGATTTGAATATCTATACCAAAAAATATATATACGATCACGATATTTTTGGTATAGATATTCAAATCACGCAAAAATCTTATATTATGTAAAAATTCCAGTTCTATAGTTTTTTATTTATTTATTTTTAGTTGTTTTAAAAAAAAAAAAAAAAAAAAAGTCTGCAGTTTAAGAAAATGCGGAAATCGGATAGGAACCGGATTCTATATATATATATATATATATACTAGTAATAATCTTCACCTTGATGCTGCCTTCTTATGCCGAAGGAACCATCACCATTACTAACATTAACTCTATCCATAGACTCCAAACACAATACACAAAATAAAAATTAAAAACATTTCGCACGTCTTTAATTAACTTGTAACTTTGAATTAATTTCATAATAATTGAACGCGATAAGATTAAATTGCAAATTAAATTTTGGATTTCAAGATTATGCTTGTTTGCCAATATTATAATATCAAATTTATAATTCATGTGATTGTAATTCATGGAATTGTAATTTAAAGACTATTAATTATAGAATTATATTATCGAGATTATAATTATAATCTCAAGACCATTAAACTATTTTACAGTTCTTAGGCTAATAACATTAAATTTAAATTTAAAAATAAACAAAACATTTATGATTAATAATTATATCTCAAATATAATTTTTATAAACAAACATATAAATAAAGTCAAGAAATAAGTTGAAAATTCAGTAGGAGGATTAAGGATTAATATGGAAAGAGTAACTTAGAAAGCATGCTAAATGTCAAAGGCACACTTGACACCACGTACAAGACTTCGAATCAGAATATTATATATATTATGCAAAATAATATGTTTGAAAAAAATCAGAATTTAACATATGATATAAAAGATAAAAAAAGTTCAATTTCTGGGAGGTTCTCCTAGATCACGACCTACCAAAAAAATAAAAATAAAAGTTAAAAATAAGACTCATCCTACTCTCTTATGAAAAAAAATTATGTGAAAATATTAAAATTATACATGAAAATAGTACTGACAACTTATATGCTTTGAACATATAAAATTAAAACAAAGATCATATAATTAGGGAAAATCAAAGAATAAATGACAAAACACTCTGGATAGGAGGAACTATATTATGTAGATAGATATATATAGATATGTAGCACAGTTTGCTCCAACAAACTCAAATGAAATTTAAGCGAAAGGGTATAATGACGATTTTTTTTTTATTATAAGCGTAAAAAATTGACTTTCTATATTATAGCGATGAAAAAAAATAAATCATTTATAGCAGGTTAGTTCTTAGTTCACTATCTCCGTTCTTTGGAGAAGCAATTAGACATAATATGTATATATATATATATATATATATATATAAAATAAAATCTGAAATAATTTTGAATTTAAAATCCAATTCCCCAATAAATTATTTAGATCGTTCAAAATTTGAGATAAATCCCACCGTCATAGTGCGGAATTGTTGCTAGTATATATATATATAGTACAATCAATCATGGATGATGAGGTATGAGAATGTCAAATAGGTATATATATATTTTGATTTAATTTGCTATCACCTTTAGGTGATGGGATTAACATCCTTCCACTTTGTCTCCCTCCTTCCCATTTGTTTTTTAATTTGGAATGGGTGGAGGGTTCCTATCTCTCTCTCTCCTTTTGCCTCGAGCCATTGCTTTTCTCATAGGAAAGGAATAAACGCCAGTGCTTCCTTAACCCTTCCTGTGGCCATTCTCGGTCCAAATCAAAGCCCCCACCTTTGCCGTGGGCCCATCGTGTCTAGGTCGGGCCCACCAAGAAATTTGGTTGCGTAATTCCATAAGAATGCTTACATGTACAACATTGCTTTGATTTAGCTGGTATGTGTCGTTCAAGTGGACACTTGACCCCACCCACCTCAGCCAGCCCCATTTACTACAACTGGTATTCTACATGGAAGTGACACTGCGTGCCTCTTTCCATCGATTTTTATCGGATCGGTATCGAATCGAATCAGTATTAAAAATATCTAAATCTTGATATTGATACTAATATCGATTAGACCGGTATACTGAATCGACAGTATCGGTTCAGTATTGATTTTTATCGAAAATTAATATAATTATTATTATTAATTATTTATTAATAATAATAATAAATTAGAAAATCAGTACGGACCAGTCCGGTCCAGTTTATACCGAACCAAGAAAACAAGGAATCAAAATAGAATCATATTATGTGCCGATCTTAGAAGCGCTTGATATTTTTACCGAATCAGTCGGTTCGAACCGGTCCGATTCGTCTAAAAATCGAAAAAACTGATTTTTTTGCACACCCCCTACCTCTCTTTCTCTACAAAAATACACACTAAAACAAAATAGTATATTTATAAATTTTTTGTGTCAAATTTTCGGTTAGACATAGTTAAAATAAGATTTGGTTAATCAATTTCATCATAGTAAGTTATATAATTTTTTATTATCAATATAATTACTAACTCAAATATTTTAATATGATATAAGAGCAGACACTATTCATGTATAGGCCCAACGACCCACGTCACCTAATTAAAATCATCCACGTGTTTGACTTAAAATTACGTCACAAGTGAAAGGCATGTTGAGATATAAAATCCAAATGAAAAACAATTAAGACACGAAGACTCAATATATAACTTGAGAGACTATTCCACTTATTGTCAATTGATTTTGAGTTGAATGTTTCAATACAAACTAGGGACCAGACTTTCTTGAAAACTTTAAAAAAAATTCAAGTCTTTAAAATGTAAGAAAGTACTTCATCAATTCTAAAGATAGGAATTATCTAAATTTTTTAATAGTCAATTTAAATATAGACAAATTCATAAATATTACTCTTCTCATTTTTTGTGTGTATAACATTAATAGTGTTTACTCTAATCTGTGTACTATAAATTGAGGGACTCCTCCGTATAGAAGAAATCTTATTCAATCAAAAAGTATAAAATTATTCACAAAATTTAGATAGGAGGTGTTACCACCTCAGATTTCACCAAATTATTTACGACCTTATAATATTATATATGTAATAAATATTTTTTTTATAGAATATATATGCCATTTATTGTGTGTGGTCACTATATATATACAGCATATACGTATAGTAGCATTGATTGGTTAGGACACTTATTCATGTAGTACGTACCCTATTTGTCTTTGGTTTCACATCATTTCATTTCTCTCTGCTCTCTCCCCTCTCCACTCTCCCCATTAATTTGCATGCTCTGTTGTTTTCACCATAAAAGCTTTAACCCACATATGGATAAAGATGCCACTGCTGTGCCTTTGGTGGTTAAGGGTGTTGTTGAAGCAAATCTAGTCTCTCACCCTTTCACCTTTATAAAAGGAAAAGTTAGTTCTTACTATTACAATGGTGATATATATATATATATATATATATATATATATATATATATATATATATATATATATATATATATATATTTGAAGTAAGCCCATGATATATCAAAAAGATTAGATGGATGTGCCACTACTATTACTATATTACCCACGTTCAAAAGCTTTAAATTCTCCTATTAAAAAAAAAATCCCATAAACCTAGGCCCAACCAATGAGCTTGTGACACATAAATGTGAATTAGGTAAGTGTCTAAATTTAAATTTTTATTCATCCCCAGAGGATCAGAGTTGGATTGATTACTTTTATTTAAAAATAAATAAAAACAAAAAACAATGTGAGTAGCCGAGAAAAGGTGTAAGCCATTGAAATCTTAACCGTGTCAAACATTTCTACTTGTGCAAAATGGAACAAAGATCAAAATGAAATGTGACAAGGGTATAATCAACTATTAAAGGCAGGCACATATCCGCTGGCTGGCTGGCTAATAATTGACTAAAGCTAAGCAAGTATGGGACACATGCACATATAGGATTCCAAAGGCCAAAAAGGAAGAGGGCTAATAACCATTTACATGTTTAGCATTTCTGAGTTGGTTGATTTTTTGCTTGTACAAAAGGAGGAGGAAATGCGCATATATATGCAATTTAATTGTTAGGTGCAATAGATACATTGTACATTTTTTTAACAATATGTAGTACTTAGTTGCATGCATGCATGCCATGCAACTACTTATTTTAATTAGGTGATGATCAGTTGCAGGTACCATATATATATATATGTGTGTGTGTGTGTGTGTGTGTGTGTGTGTGTTTGTACAGCAACTGCATGTGTTTTCATTATTTGGTACTTGATATATATTTATTATCAATACTTAAATTCTGTTACAAAGATGTGGACTTTTCACCATTGCACTTACTCAGCTTGTTCCTTCCCATTTAACTAAGTTGCTCTAGATTTATACGTACAATTCTACTTTTTATATATTTTATAATTTTGTATGTGAGGATTTATACATAGATGCTACACTCAGATTACACAAAACACAATCAAAAATATACCTCTCGAAGTGTATGCCCTTGTTTTTGATGTGGAAGCAGCAACCATGCAAATGCAATCCCCACGAATTCTGTTTTACTCATTTTTCCTTGTTTTTCTTCAACTTAGTAAACAAACGGATAATAATTTTATCAACAGGAAATCGACCTAGTCAATATAAGTAAATTGATAACAACTGAATGGATCAGATCTTTCATGAGCGCACCATTTGGGTATTAAAAAACCAACAATATGCATAAAGTATAAGACTCTTGTTTTTCAATGAATCCTCCAAGAGATACTCAGTTTGTTTTTTAGATGGAATAGAAGAGTGAAAACTATATGTTTCTCAGGGGCACATACAAAAATAGAATTTCTTTATTGTACAATACAAATAAATTTAATATAATTCCTCCAATAAATTCCTTTTCAGTTTAAAAAATAATGTTTCTCGATGGTGAAATAAGATCCCATGTCGGAACAAGTTGATAGGATCTTTTTTTTTACCCATGCCCCTCGCGTGGCGATATGGGAGCGAAACTCGTTTTTGGCATAAAAAATTGTTATGGATTAAATTATTTTAAATAAAAAATGAAACTTTTTAAATAATGTGAATATCCTTTAAAAACGAGTAGTTCAAATAGAATCTTGAATGACTTTCATTTAAAATTGTAATCAATGACTGAGCAAACTACAATTAAATGTGAAATGAGGTGTAAATTAACAATTTTTTTTATGATTACTTTTTTATTCTCATACTAAATAGCCTACTTGTACCCGCACAATTTGAGCCTCGTCCACATTCATATTTCACAATTGATTATAACTTAAACTTCAATAAGTTTAATTTGTAAGTTGCTAAAGTCAAAAATTCTAGTAACATTAACATTATTTATTTTTTCCAATTGTTTAATTTAAACTTTCATAACATTAATTTGTAAGATGCTTTAGTCCAGTAAAAAATTAATATTGCATTAAAAGATCATTATAAAAGGGATGTACAAGACTCCCAAAAGGTTAATTTACAAGTCTCTCGAGAAATAAAACATCATTTGCAGAAGGAATCTAAATAATCTTGGTTCTCAACTTCAACAATTTCAATAATTCTAAAATATCAGATTTCACAATATCAACTGTCCTAAATCCAAAATTTGTTAGCAAGCCCAAGTTTTAAAATATAGTAGTAACTAATTGATTTTCGGGCCTCCGGCACTACATGGACGGTAAAATTTATCTCAAATTTTGAACGGCTAATTTATTAGGGTGAGCAAAAAATTCAAAATCAGTTATATTTTGTTAGATAAATTGCTTTTAAGGATATATTAAGATGGCCTAACTAAATATATATCTTTTTTCTTAAAACCTAAAATAATTAAGGAGAGCAAAATTTTAGACAATGGCACTCCTTTTTTTAATAAAAGAATTCATATGCATCTTGGCTTTACAGTGGATATAGTAAAAGAAGAAATGTAACTCGGCAAAATAGTTCCAGGCTTCAAGAATTATATTATATGGTACATTAATACTATGTTATCACACTTGATTTAGAAAATAGCAAGCCGCTCTTGATTTGCAAATATAATTGATATTGTTGATGCTTCATTCAACCCTGCAATATCTGTCTTCTAAAATAAAATGAGGAGAATATGTTACAGTAGAGAAATTATATATACTTTCTAGCAAAATTGAGAAAAGATGAAGCCATAGCATGGTTTCTGGTGTAGTATACAATTCCTGACCAAAATTAAATTTTGAGCTGTTCCAAGCTCTTAAATACCTCAGATTTGGGTTGATCATTTCTGGTATCACTCCCAGTCTCCTCCTCAGTCTGGCATATTGATTTGTTTGGGAGAACAGAAGCTGTGACAGTTTGGGGATCTTCCTTTTTAACTGGAGGAGCAGTGAATGCCGCCACAGCCTGTCTAATACGGACGGGTGGGGCAATTCGCACAGGTCGGGGTTGCATCATCTGAGGTAGATGCACTGAAGGTGGTGGGAGTGGCGGTGCAGAGAAGACGGGGACTGCTGTTCTCATTGTAACTGGTTGAGCAATAATATGGTATGGCATCCTATAATGTCCGTAGGGAACATAAGGGGGTGCACCGACAGCAGGGAATTTCTGGGCGCGGTTTATATTGAGTTCTGGTACTTGAAACTGGGATTGAGGTAAAGGGCTGTCATTTGCCATTAATGAAGATGCCAGTATGTTTTGAGGATTAGTCTTCTGGCAGATTAAGGGAAGGATTTTTGATGTTGTTACTAGGGGAGGCTGTGGACTTGATGGCCTTTGGTATAGAACTGGAAATTTCTTTTGAAATGGTACTGGGGCATCACTGGAGTTGGTCGTTGCAATCTTTTGTTTCAAACAGTAATTCATCAAGGACCGTGATATTCTGATCTGTTCCTGCTCATCATTATTTTCTGGTTCAGAGGATGAAGTTGCATCCTGCTGTGCCACTGGCAAGAAAGAAAATACACAAGTTAAATCAAACCCAAAGATGAAATTACTAAAAACACCGCATTGGGCAGGAGGATGATCAAATAGAACGTGCATCGAAGAGTATGTGTCATTATTATCCTACAATTTCTCAAAGACTTGATGTAAACCCTAACTAGATCGTATACTCGAACTACTATAACACTATCCATATTTGTAAACCCTAAATA
The DNA here is from genome assembly GCA_020205605.1 of Panax ginseng. Taxonomy (NCBI): domain Eukaryota; kingdom Viridiplantae; phylum Streptophyta; class Magnoliopsida; order Apiales; family Araliaceae; genus Panax; species Panax ginseng. The sequence goes on along the minus strand of CM035131.1, from coordinate 12,617,602 downwards.
GATTGTATACTTGAACTCATGGGCGGATCTACCCTAGGGCAGGGGGGCACCTGCCCCCACTGAATTTTTTGTGCCCTCCTTGGCTCCTTCCCTTTCCCAATAGTACACACTCTTATCACCACCCTCTTTTTGTATAAGTGACTTTTTAAAGTAATGATAATTTTGTACTATTTCTTTTATTCCTCTCTCCATGTGTAATATTTGGCTCAAAAAGTAAGTACTCCCTTCTACTTTCTTTTCTTTTTTAACTAACATCCTGTAAAGTTTTTTAGTTGTAGAAAAAAAATGAGAAGAAAATTTTTGACTCGAAATACACTCATTTTTTTTATATTTTTTTTTCTAATTAAAACTCAAAAACACCACTTTTCTTAAAAAAAATTCTCTTCTATTATAAAATTGACATTATCTCTTTTTGTTTTCATTCGCTTCCTTTTCTTTTATCACCAAATTAAAACTCAAAGACAAAGACAAGGTGTTAAACTCCAAGACTATTTACTTAATTTTCTTTATCCCGTGTGGCCTTATCCAACTCTTTTGAATTTGTCACATTTGTACTATATTAAGTTTTTAATAAAAAAATTTGTTGATAAAAAAAATCATTCTAATATTTTTCTTATAAGAAAATCATGAATATATATATATATATATATATATATATATATATATAACTTAACGACTTAAGTGTTGAGAAATTATATTGGATTTAGAAAAATATATATATAGTTATAATTTTTATTCTTAACAAAAAAATTTGAATTTAACCCCACTGAACTTTGTGGCTGGATCCGCCCATGCTTGAACTAATAGAACACTATCCATCTTTGCAAACCGTAACTCGATTGTATACTTGGTACTATATTCTTTAGACAATTATGCCTTCTTATAGTGCTTAGAGTTGATAGCACTCGTCTCCCAGGATACAATGACAACGTATACTATAGGAGCACTCCAAATAATATACTCAACGAACCAAATATAATGCTCAGAACTCAATATAATGAACTATGAATAATGAATACTATAAGACTAGAAATGCTTATGAATTGAATGATCGAAGTGGTTGCCCCCCAGTCTATTTATAGAAGGAGTTAGTGACCGTTAAGATGGTACACAATCCATTGAAAAGACATTGTTTAGCCAAAACGACGTAATTTAGGCCTTAACAGAAAGAGTGCGTCCATTCAAGCAAAAACGACGTAGTTTTGGGGGGTCCATTTACCTAAGGTTAGGTAGACAGATAAAACTTCCCAAAACGACATAATTTTGATAATAAATAACATTTATCGAAACGACACAGTTTTGATAATAGAACTAAAATAAAATAAACATTTAAATTTGTCCAAAAAATTATATACAGGACTCACAAACTAAGCCCGACTGGTCGGTCAAACGGCGCACATGTGGGTTCAAACCAAGCCTTGACTAGGTCCTTTCTCTTCCACAAAAGTAGGGTGCCCCTTGGGACCCGAACCCAAGAGCAACTTTTTTGTATATAAACCCCTTTAATATTTAGTTTTTAACCGATGTGGGACATAACTTCCCACAAATATTTGTTATCATTTCCAAGGGTGATATTTGAGAGTTAATTTCTCATTCATTACTCCATGAATTTGAGCTTCCAAATACTTAATTTTAATCTACTTATAGAGTAGAACACATTGATATGTGAATTTATTTCAAATAATTAATGAAATCCATTTCAATTTTTGTTCAAATTCTAACACTACCTACCAACAAAAGTTATAACAGAGACTCACATTGTTTTAGAGACGACCAAGCTGCCATGGCTGCATTCTTCTCTGCTTGCTTCTTGTTCTTGGCAGGTTCCCCGTGGAAAGCAATTCTAGCCAGTTCTACAATTCCTGTAAAGACAGGTTGGTGTCCAAGGCCTGACCTGAAAGTTGTGTACAGCGGCAATGGGGCTCCCACTCTTTGCGCAATCTCCTGTAAGAGGTTCTTGTAAACCCCTGTCTCATCCTAACCACCATAAATACCAGTCAACATTAAACAAGTAATTACATTGATAATTCTAGAACTATACTAATGAATGCGAATATGCACAATAACAGAGCAGTAAACATCATATTTTTAAGAGATAAATGACTTCAGCGGACAGGAACTCGGAATAGTACTAATTATGATTCCAAAATCTTTTTACCTATTACTGGTAATCTTTCTAAAACACCTTCATCATCAAGTGAATCAATCACATTTGACAAGCCTCTATTGTAAACACAGATTTAGTCAAATGAAATAGAGAACAAGAACCACATACAATACAAATAAGACCTAAGGAATAATCAGAATATATAAACAAACTGCTTTTACCAGAGAACAGAAACCAAAGTCATATATGAATATGTGCCTATGTAATTCCCCTTCATCTTTTTATGTTGTAATTGAAGTACATTTTGCATGTTTATATACAATTGATAACAAGAACAAAAGCTCATGATGAATAGAAAGATGATATTTTCTAGGTAAAGGACTTGTTCCAAATTCTACTATATATCCAGGAAATTCAAACCACTAAATACCAAGGCCCACAAAACATATAGCAAAACAAAGTCGTGAAAGATTTGATAGTGAACACAATGTTGGTGAATGTATATTTAGTGTTACAACAGTAAATTTATATTAATCTAAGGTTGGTTTGCATAGTGGAAATATTTAAGAATAGAAAATTGATAAAATTGCTCATCACTATGAATACAAAAAAACCCAAAAAAAAATTAGAAAAGAAAAAGAGAGCATACACTTAGTAAGCCTTAGCCATCTCCCACTTAGTATAAAGTACCTAGATTTTGTAGTAAAAGCAATTGTAAAGGAAAATATTCAAACAAGAAATAACTAATCTCCGGAATAAACTTATTTTACATGGCATATGGAGACAGCATTATAACGCTCCATCTACATCTGAGCTTAGGCGGATGATAATTATGATTTTTGGGACACCGTATATTCAATGATTTGTCTGTCATATCTGGAATGAAAAGTGAATTCACTTGTTTGTAGGGAATCCTGTAGTTAGTAACTTGATAGGAAAAATAAGGATGTTCAATCTACAAGAAGGTTATGAAGAATCCAATTGCTTTACGCCATGTTAGCATTATTTCTATTAATTCAAAGAATGAGACTGGGACTTTTAGTAAAATTGTTCCATAACTAAATAAAGCAACTAAATCCCCTGTAAACAGAGACTGAAACAAGAGCTTAACTGCTTATGGAAGTATTATTCATGCAAATCAACAACTTTTAAGCTGTCGACATTATATTACCGGACACCAGTGAGACAAGAGTACAAAAAATACTCCCTCCGTTCCTAAAAGATTGTCGTTTTAGAAGGTAAAATTTGTTTCAAAAAGTTTGTCGTTTACAACTTTCGAGGAGAATAAATTATTTACTTTCCTATATTACCCATACCTTCTCTCATTGTCTCAAGAAATTCTCCTCTTTGTATTAATAGTTTTCAACTTCCCATAAAGGAGTAGTGATGAAATTTCAAACAAATTTTACTTAGTAAATGGTACTTTCTTAATCCATCTGCAAAAACCTTAAACGACAATCTTTTAGGAATGTAGTAGCATCAAGCTTCAACAATTTGAAGCTTTTTCTGTATTCATATTGTAATTGTGACAAACAAAATTAGTTAATCACTCGGGAGATGAAATGGTGTCAATGTCAACTTGGTTGCACCAATCAATTCATTACCCAATAAATGGGTAGGCACATGGATACTGCTGCAAAGACATTTAAGTTTCATTCAATTGAGGAAGACAAGACTATGCCCCAGGTTCACCAGACTATGACTCTTAAGTTTGCACAATACTTTTCCCAAGTGCATATTAAAATTTTCCCATTTTCCCATTTTCCCATTATCCCATTATCCCATGTGCATATTAATATGGTAAAATTTTCCCATTTTCCCATATTAATACTTTACTTAGTCATGTTTCACTGGTCCAATAATCAATATATCAATGCATTCATACCTATCCAGACGCATTACACCATACATACCGACGAAGAAATAGAAGTAAAGTCAACAATTTGGATTACATCTGTTTTGACACTTTTCTTTTTCTTTTTCTTTTTTTTAAATAATCTGATCAACACATGTTTTTAGAGAAACTAATGTTTCACAAGGCAAGCCCACTACATAAAGTGACTTGTATATGAATACAATATTTATTTCTTTTAAACATTCAGAAAAAAGGAAATTGGGATGTTGCTTCTTATTTCAATCACCATGGAAAAGCAAAGGTCCACCCTCCACAAAGTCTAAATATCTACTCTAAGCTTTAAAACAAACCACAATATATCAGATGACTGAAATACCCATCAAACAAAGCAAGGGCGCTATAGTCATTTCGGCGACTGTACCCAATTCGGACAGTGGAAGTGTGTGTACGATAGAACTCGGCGCACATTAGCGTATCCAAAAAAACGGAAACTTAACAGAGATTAACAAAAACCCTAACGGAAACAGAAAAAAAACGGGGAACTTACGAGGATCCTGGCGGCGAGAGAGTGGGAGGGGCCACGGGTGGAGAGAGAGTTGAGAGCGACCTCGGCGGCGGCGTGCTCAGCCTGGCGGAGGGTGGAGCAGTGGTGAGGGCTCTCGAAAGTCTCACCGTTAAAGTTAACGATGGCCTTAAACCTCGGCGCGTGGTCAGGACCTTCTCTAATGGAAGTATAAGAAGGGAGGTTGAAGCAACTCCTCTGCGCCAGCTCCTGAAGCTGGTTTTTATACATCTCTCTATTTTATCTGAGCTGAGGTGCTTGTTTTCCGATTGAAGTTCCAGCTACGGCGTCGGCAATTTCTCTTATCTGTGTCGGGCTATACTCATTTAAGTTGGTTACTCTTTTCCCTCCTCTTAAAAAAAAGTACAGACGACAAGACAAGACTGTTTTTTACGATTAAATAATATACTCACTCCCCTGGGCCCTGTTGTTGAAGATCAATATGATCCGGAAGAATAAGTCTTGCCAGCCATTTTTATTGGACATAAATATTGGATATTTTTAATTTTTTTTTTTTGTTTGTGACTCAAAAAATATATAGTCAACAAGAATTTTTATAAAATATTGTACTTGTGACTGTATAATCATGTTTTTGTATATGTATTCAAATTAAACCTAAAATATTATATTTTATAAAAAATTTTGTTGGAATAAATATTATACATTTTTTGAGAGTCGCAAGCAAATAAATAAATAAATTGCACCTGTCCGGCTGTCCAATTAACCGGTCTGTGTAGCATTACTCGATCCGGAAGTATATCGAGTAAAATTATAAAATTGATTTATTATATTAAATATTAATTATTTACATAATTCATAATAAAAAGTCTATAAAATATTAAAATATATTATTTTCTTTTTAAAATTAATTTAAACTTTTTTTTGGCGAAGAAATGATCGGAAATTTTACTTTTCTTAATTTTTTTGTGAGTTTAAAATATAATAATTTGTGAGAAGAACAAAAAGAAATAAATAAAGAAAAGGAAGTTTATGATTTATCGGTATCATATACGTTTAAGAATTGTATATGCACGAGCAGCATGGTGGCTAGAATTATTTTTATTGTGTTTTAAATAAGGCCAGTTATGGTCAATGAGTACATTTTCTTTTTATATGGAGTGGTTTCACTGATTATTAATTATACCTCATAAAATATGATTATGATTTTATTTAAAAATTAAAATTATATTAATTATTTTTAATATAAATTATGTGAGTTAGAACCATATAATTATAATTTAAATATAAATCGATCCATATTTTAAATTTCAAACTTACCTTTATTATGATCCAATTAAATAAATTATTATTAGATATATCATGTATACATAATCACTAAGCATTTTTTTTTGGGGATTGAGAGTTGGGGGGGGGGGGGGTAAGGTGGGGTGGAGAGGCGGAGTGTATACATAATCAATTATCATTGATTTTTTTTTTGGGGGTGGGGTGGGGTTTTTTTGGGGATTGAGAGTTGGGAGGGAGGTGGGGGGTGGAGTGGGAGGCGGAGTGTATACATAATCAATTATCATTGATTTTTTTTTTTTGGGGGGGGGAGGGGGTGGGGGTGAGGATATATACATAATCATTAAATATTATTTTTTGAATAAATTTTTTTAAAATCTGGAGTGAAAAGAACTTTTGATTTTGATTTGGAATGAAATATGAATCGAAAAATGGTTAATCGGGTTGGACCTATATTTTTTAAAAATATGGTCCAACCTTAACCAACTTAAATAAATAAAATCGTTAACCAACCCATTTGATTCTAGTTAATATGTGTTGACCCAATAGTTAACCAACTATATTATCAGGTCTATTATTAATATTGCATTCAAATTTTGGTCTCAAATGCGTTTTAAATAATGTGACAATGAATAAGACAAAATATATTTAAATAATGGTAATGATTTTAAATTTATAGTCTCAAATGAGCTTTAAATAACATGAGATTGAATATTTTAATGATAATTTATGCCATAACCAATCACATAAAATATATCCAACCAATTTTTACACATGTTTATATAATTTATTTTCTTCTAGTGTCAGTAATAAAGAAAATTAATCAACACATGTTTATATAATTTATTTTTTTGTAGTGTTTAACGAAATATTTAATAATGACAACATATGTTAAAAATCAAAAATAAGATTAACATTTTAATGTGTCTTATGTCCAAGACATTTATCAAAACAAAATAATACTCAATTGACATATAACAAATGTAGATAATGAGATGTATGTATTAAGCAATCAAAGGTTCCAAATTTAATGGCATTGTCTTTTTTTTTTTGCTAATTAGAAGTCATTTGAGGAAAATAAAAGGAATATTCTAATTTAGATGAAATAATTTGACTACGTGAGGATTTTTAACCAAAAAAATACATGAAGGCTGAATTTTGCATAATTAATACATTTTAGAGGGAGAGTTTTGCAAAAATAAAAGTTAAAGGGTTAGTTTTGCAAAAATGGTACAAACTAGAGGGTTACTTTTACATTTCAGTCCAATAAATCAAAATAATACTAGTACACAATTAATAAACTTATTTTAACTCTGGTAAAGAATCATTGAAATTTGGGGTACTTTGTCCTCCTTGCTTTTAAGTTTTTCTTATTTCCGAAAGCAACTTTCTATCAACAGGCAAAAAGAAAAGAAATGGAAATAAAAGGATTAGGGTCAATTCAATCCATCAATGGGTTGGGTGACACATTTTTTGGTCCCCTGCATTTTGACCATAGGGTTCCATTTGGTTAAAAAAAAATAAAATTGTTTGGACTTCAGATTTTTTGGTCTCCTATGGTCAAAAATGCAGAGACCAAAAAATTTAAAGTCCAAACAAATTAAATTTGTTTGATATAATTAAAATTTTAAATATACTATTATTTTGACTTATCCATCAGTAACTTCAGTGTGTGTGTGTGTGTGTTTTGATATGAAAGCCAAATTTCAGTGATATGAAAGCAAAATGAAATCCTATTCTTTAATCAATATTAATGCCAACTTCCTCCATGTCCACAAAAGAAAATAATTGGTTTAGCAAATTTAATTTATTCAGTACACCAAGCATATATATACCTTGGGATTGAGAAGAAATATAATACATAGTGGATTAGTTTGTTAATATTGGTATAGGTAGGATAAAACTCAAGTTGTTTTACATGCAATGCGGCCTACTACTATCCCCTCCTCCTCCTCCTCCTCTTGTGCTTCTATGACAAAATTGTAGGTTAGCTTCAACCAGGGACACACTAGTGTCTCAAATATTTATACATTGAAATCAACAAGCTCGCAATCACATCTAATGATACACAAAAATATTATGCAACTAAAACTTTATTAAAGGATAAAACTAGAGTACATGATGAAATACATACTTTTCTGGGAGAATCACCATGAAAAGGGGCTTGCTCCCAACAAAAACACCTCGTTCTCCACGTCTTTCACCCACTGGCAAACTCGGTTGCATGTTTTTATTGCCAGTGCCTATAAAAATTCAAATTAACAAGGTTTAGCAGTAGTAGTAAATTGGCTCTGGCTTTTCAAATATATCTTTTGAGACAAACTTCAACATCCTCAGAATCAACAATTACTTGTTTTCTTGCATTAAAAAACCAACACAGAAAACAAATATTTCTTCTCTTTTTTTTACTTTTTTGTCGGTCAAAAACATTTTTTTATTGGAGCCTTTCTTTTTAACATTTTTCCCGATCAAGTAACAAACATGAAAGATTTTGATTGCAGGATCAATCAATGATCTTCTATCAGTTACAGAGTCGATGCATATGAGAATAATTTCATAGAACTCCCGCACCACATGCAGCGGCTCATTCAGAGAGGGCACACATTACCTTAAAATACCTCCAATTCTTCTGCTTAAAATACCTTCAAAGTTAACTTCTAAAAATATTATTTGATGTAGTTACTAAAAGGATGTCTACTCTAAGGAATCCAAAGAGAACAAACTACAGGAGGGCCATGAAGCAGAGCATTTAATGAAAGGAAATAACATGCAAAGAATCCAAATACTAGAATCATCCTAATTCCAAGACCGTATTATGTTAAACATCGTCGTTCATCTGGACAATTACGTGAAAAATGGGTTCTAGGTCTTATAATGAAAGGAATGTCAGTCAGTTGGACTCCAATATACCTTGTAGTAAAATATATGTGAAGCACACTTCTAAAGTAGAGTAGGTTGTCACATAGGAGTCAGAACTATTTGGTTACATAAAGTAAATTAGAGGTTAATATGTAAACACTACAAGCAAAACTCAAACCTTGTCTGCAAGAGGATCAAATGCTGCATAAAGTTCAAAATCCTGAGTGACCCAACAGAGTAAAACTGCCACATAAAAAAGGATCAATTTTAGATACTAATCAACACTCGTTACAGAAAATTAATGATCAATTACTATCCACGGTAAGCAATTTTAAGAGTATAAAAGAAATTCAAAAGATAAAGAGGCAGCACAAATGACCAACGTAAGGCAAAGGAGGAGGAGAAAAGAATTCAGGATATTGATACTCAAATACACATTTAATACTGTTAGAATCTGAGCATGGTAAATAGAATATGGTTCTTAAATTGATTATGATGCCTCAAAAGTAAGATCTTGCAGCCCATCTAAAGCATTTCTACAGACTACACTGTTTATGTTTGACAAAGAGGAGCTTCTTTCGAGCAGATGTCGGCTATGGAAATATACACAAAACACACCTTCAACTCTGAAAGAGCCTAAAATTAAATAAAATAAAAAACCTAGCAAATTAAATCGACACCTCAAATGAACAATAAACCAAAGGGTACTCTTACTTAACTCATAACAGAACAACTATTAGTTCAGACTCAAAAGTCCCAACCAGTTATTGAAAAACATACCCTTATAGAAAGTAATAAAAAGAACATAAATTTTATAAGTAAAACCAAAAAGGAAGCACAATGTTAAAAAGTAATTGAGCTTATAACCAATTTTAAAATCTAAAACACATTTAAAGGAAGATTAAAAAATATTGTGAATGATACTATAAAATTTGTACAAACAGGAGAAAGTAGCATATAGCAAATGAGCTTTTTACCATAGTTTTCATCCCTTCTAAACTGAGTTTTGTGAGGTCCAATGTCTCTATCATGCATGGAAGTATAAAACTTTTGGTATGCTCTATATAATCTGCAAAACGAAAAACCAGTAACGCCACAGACAAAAAATTCTGGAGAATATTGCACATAGTGTACGCTATTAACATGTTACCTTTTCTGCTGTTGAGGAGTGTTGATTGGTGATGAGAACTCTGAAGATAAATATTGGTCTAGATAATTACTGCGGTAAATGAAGTGCCAAAGTCCAGCAGGACCACCTACCAATGCTTCCCTGAATCCATCCGTCGAGTCTGTTGTAGGTCTGGGCTGACCTAAATGAGAAGACAAAGATCCTGAGCGAGGAGATGGATCAACAGGTAGATCCTCAACACGCATGCCACCGTTCAATATCGATCTTTGAGCTTCACTAAGAACATTTGACTTCAAAAGGACCATTTCAATACGGATCCTATATAATAATTCAAAATCCATAAAAAGGAATGGCACCATTCATATAAATAAGCTAATGGTCAAACAATTTAGTTGCGAACATGATATTCCAATAGATAACTGCTATGCATTTTCAGGAAGTAGTACATTGACCAAATTAATAAGACAAATTTACCTCCAATCTTTAAGATGATAAAAAGCATCTGAATTAGAAGTAAGCAACATCAAGTATGTATCAACCTGTCACAAATGAAAATTCTTTTCTTATTCTTTGCATTAATAAGGGACATAAGTGCATAGTTCAACTGTATACACTGTAGCTAAAGTAACAATAATAATAGTAATAAAAATCAGCAGACACCGAGAGAAAAGTTCAGAATGCATTATAAAATGTGTGAGAACAATTTTTGAAATCTACAATCACTCACATCAAGATAATGCACGTAAGCATACAAAAATGCCATGGGATTATATCTTGGAAGACAAATTGGAGAGAAAGATTCAGATGTCCTGCAATAAACCAATAAAACATGTAAGACTGGAGCCTTTCTAACAAGTTTCCAAAACTTCAAAAGGCATTTCAAAAATAAAATAAACGTATACCGGGCATGCATTAATAAAACAATAATTGTCATGGCGCCATGGCGAGGCACGACGGCTGACCGCCAAGACGTATAGGCGATAAAGCGTCTGTCATGGCCTCTGTATGGCGGCAAGTCGTTTACAATGTACTATTTATATATTATTTATTTTAGTTTAAAAGTGCAATGAATAATGAAATTTTATATACATTAAAACTCAAAACATAATAACTATCCTATGAAATACCATTAAAAACACTATTAAATCAACACTATGGAATTAATTTTCTATCATTTCATGAAACCTAACCCTGGCCAGTCTAAGTAACACTTGTACTAGTACAATAACACAATGAGGGAAAAGAGTCAATATGTTAGTAGTGTTAATTGATCTATTATTGGTAACTAGTTTATAGGAGAATATACTTTCTTCCAAAATTAAGTGATCATTTTTTGGTCTGTCATTGATTGAATTTTTTTGGTCCATCAAATAAGAGTATTATTGTGTTGGGCTTCAAACAACCAAATTAGGGATAAAAGAAAGATGCATCAGAACGATGACGTGAGAACCAAATACAAAACCCTTGGGTCTCTCTTAACAATGTTGCAATTCCTCTTCTATATTTACCGCTGCTACAGTAGCCAAATACTCTCTCTCTCTTTTGATATGGATGCACTTGTGAAGGTTAAAGAAGACAGAAGCATCGAAGTCAACCAATGATAGTCGTCGAAGCTCTATCTCACTCCCTCTCTCGCTGAAGTTGAAGTGCCCAAGACGATGGGTTTACACCTTCTTCTTTCTTGCTCTCTTGTTTTACAACTTTAGGTTTAGGGATGATTTTGACCAACGACGGTTGGGTTATCCTCTTGGTCCTTTTTATAAAAAAAACAAATTACCTTTTTGGGTCTAATTGGGTATAGATTTGCCGGTCTTTGCCGACCGGTACTAAGTCTTGCGCCTGGGAGCATTGTTGTCCATGTCACCAAAGGCGACGACTTAATCTGCTAGGCGGGCGCCTTAAGTGCTGCTAGCAAGGCGAGCTCACGCCACGCCATAGTACATGCCGACCGACTGGACGCCAAGACGTCGCCTAGGGATGCCAAGGCGGCGCCATAACAACTATTATGAATAAAACTAATAATTTTAGAGCTTCTGCAATAGATAGCAAATATCAAAATCAAGATTCCTTCCTAGGATAATACTGCAAGGCAAATGACAGCATAACTCGACGTAAACCAAAAGAACAGGGAAAAGAGGATTAGACGAGCATTCTTACAAGGGAAGCACAGTGAGTGTTAAAATGAGAAAGAGCAAGCAAAAATGCAATGATCAGATGAAAGGTGAAGAGCAAATTAAGTATAAGAGATAATAAAGGACATTATAACAATGGTATGAGTAGGATGCCATGAACCTTGATTGATTTCTTTCTCTAAATTGTTATATGCATTACATGTTATTTTTCAATGTCATCCGATAGCTTACATCCCAGGTGCAACTTGTAAGTAGATTTAGGATACAACAGATTTAATCTATTTTTCAACAACACTGAGCATTTGCAGGTGAAGATATACAATGCGAGGCTGCTAATAAGCATATTAATAAGAACCATAAATTACTTTGAGTTGACACATGCCTTTTGTCCTCGACAATGGAATTGGGCATAAATTTTTATACTTTAGCCGGTAAAATAGGTTGGATCAGCAAACTTATACATGAAGTAGAGTTTCTTTATTATCTTAAAAGCGTCAGTGTTTTTAAAATGTTCAAACTGGGTAAATCAAAGGAATACGACGAATGAGTCAGAGTTGATAATACTTGCCTAAACGATTCAGATGACATCACAAAGTTGGCAAGCAGTAGCATATCATCAGGATGAAGGGATGCTTTTTGTGCACCAACCAGACTGATGACCTACATTTCAGATACAACTTGAAAGATGATCTGGGCCTTAAAATACTATAACAACAACTAATAGCAAAAAAAAGGAAAAAAATGAAGAAGAAAAACCTTGTGTTTACACATTAATATTGCGAACAGGACACCCGACTCAACAACATCCTGCAATATGGCACCTGCGGCTTGCCTTGTTGCATAAGCAAGGGGAAGACAACTGTACGCATGAAGAAAAGTAGAAAGGTTCCTGAATCAAGTAATTAGCGACTTTCATTAGCATCACAATTATTTGATAGTTAAAACTTGAAAACTTATTTACAATAGAGAAACTAGCTGAATTCATCAAAACATTGCCAATGTTCTAAAAATCCCCACCTAGGTCTGATTAATCCGCTTAGGCACTAGGCGGTCCTCTACTGCCTTGATTTGGCTAGGCAGAATCAGACATATACTTTGAAACTCTACAACACTTAAATGAATTTGTTAAGCCCTAAAAGATTGTCTTTTGGTAATGTTTCATCTAAAATTTTAAAAAAATTACATATACTATCTGTTTTGTATAATATAACAAGTATATACAATAGAAAATTAAATAAATGAAATCGCCTAAGAAAATGCCTAATCCGCCCAAGAAAATGCCTAGCCATCGCCTAGGCGCCCCCCCCCCCCCCTACACCGCATAGGTGCGTCTAACGATTTCTAGAACACTGAACACTGTGTAGGTATATTAATATAAATAAATGTTTATTTCACAGATTATCAGCCTCAAGACTATATAGAACGATACAAAATCATTTATCTCTTTACAAATATTATGTTTCAATGTTTGACAAAGATTACGACTTTACACGAGTCTAAGAGCAACACAAGATCTATGTAACCCACCTAAACTTATCAGTACAACTAAACAAGGCTTATTGTAAGTAGTGTTTAGATTTATTAAGCCATCTCTACTCAATTATTTTACTTTCTATCTACGATTAATCCTAGCATTGCAAAATAGTGGCAACAGTCCAAAAGTTTCAACAATCAATCCTACCCCTCTAATATTCAGAATTCCACCCAGGATTGAGCTCTTGGACAGAGGAAAGCTGTGTGGAACATAAAAGGGGATCATGCCATCAACAAATGTAAAAATAACTTACCGAGTCCTCCACAGAAGGAAATTTACAAGAATTCTGTCTTCAATGTAAACAAAACTCTTCAAACATTAAATATTTCTTATAGAATTCAGAACTATAACTACAACTGCTTAAGACATTAGATTTCATGTCCCTCCATTCACAAAAATCAGAAAGAAACTACATATTATCAAGGATCCTAATCCTTGAAAGATAATCACCAGATAGTTTATCAAAATAAAGAGCAAGGCTAAAAAGAGGGGAGAGAAACAAACCAACTGAAAGAATGTATGAGAGACGAGAAGATGGCATCTGTTCCTCCGAGTAAAGGCGTCATATCAAATTTTGGATTCTTCTCGAAACATCTATTTACAGACTTTGTAAGAATAAGTATCATCTGCATCGGTAACAATTGAGAGAATGAGAAACTACCAAATCTCATAAGAAGATTTGATAACTTAAAATATACACCCTCCATCCCATATTAAGTGAGCTCTTTTAATTGGGATGTTCCAAAACAAGTGATCTCATACTACCCAAACCATTTACAACTATCTCGAAGGTTTAAATTAAAGTATACTCGGTTCAAACTGTGCCAGTGAAAGGAGCTGACCTAATTTGGGACATGGGTAATTTCATGATTTTTTATTTTTTTAATCTGTAGGTAAATTTATGATATAAGCAGCTAAACTCTAAAAAGCTGCAAGAGTACATTCTACCAAAAAAATCAAAAATAATAAATGAGACCCCCCACCCCCATTTTGGTTAAAGAATCACCACGTAACCAGCTTTTGCTTTCAGTTGCTGTTGTGTGATTTTTAAACTTACAAAAAATGCAAATGAAAGTTTAATGTTTTCCAAATAAGATATTTTGGGGGCCACAAATCATTATGAAGGTGGGAAATGATTAAACTGTTGTACTTCACCCAAAAGGTGATTATGTGGAACCTAAACCCAAGGGTCCTCAGAGTGCATTTCACCCAAAAAAAAGAAATGATGAGAAGGGGGAAAAATGATACCTGGCCATAAAGAAGTTCCAGTTGTCCCCTTAGTGACTCGTGAGGCTCTTCTGTACAGCTTATGCAAACTAAATATATAGGTCCTTTCACAAGAAAAACCACCTAAAATGCCAAGACTTTTCTATCAAATATGAACAAATATTTGCCAATTCTTCAAGTATAGTTCCACATACTTAAATATATACACCCACTCCATCCAAGTTTAAATGTTGTAGGTTTTCGGATGTGCACCACAAATTTTAAGGAACACCAAAAACATACTTGTACTGTTGTACATTATAAGTTTTTATATTTTTTAGGTATTTGTACATTATATTTTCCAACTATGTTAAAGATATAAAGAATTCTGATGATATATTGTTTTTGGCACGTCTAAAAAGTAGTGCTGAACCCTTCCAAAAAATTACGACAACCAAAGTTGGATAGAGAGCATATAAAATGAACACATGGGCATGTTTCTCCACTCAAACTAATCATCTCAATATAATTGTTGTTACTTAGATTTTTTCCATATTTCATCAGACGAAGTAAATCATCTAGGAATGTAGTTTCAGACATAACGAGCTATATCTAGACAATAAATTGTCAAGCAGGAAGCATGACTCTGATGGAGCTTATAAGTAACACATCATCTAGGAATAATTCTGTCTTGTAGTTTCAGACAGAAAGAACTATGTTTAGGACAATTAATTCACGAGCAGGAAGCATTGACTATGATGGGAGTTATTCAACCATCAGAAAGAAGTTGATTATTTTCTTCTAGGTAACCCCTGTACCAAGCAGTTTCAGATTAACATGCAAGCTTTTAAACACGTGACTTCTACTTTTAGGTAATCTCATACTTCAGTTCCTCTGCCTAACTACTTAACAATATATAATGGCCAAGGGTGTTGGGGAATTTAAGTAGTAGTCGAGGGATTGCCTTGTTAGTTTGGAGTATTTTGGAAATAGTAAGCACATTGGCAGTTAGTTTGGAGTATTTTAGAAATAGTAAGCACATAGGCTGTTAGGTAGTCAAATCATAGGTGCATACTAGCTAAGTGTATGTTAGTGGTGCACGTATCTTAGGTCCTTATCCTAGTATATAAGGAGTAAGAATGTATTGCATGTTCTCATCTCATCTCATCTTGAATATGAAATAGAAAATGGCTTGGTCATTCTATCTTTTGCTCTCTAGCTTTTTCTCCAAATCTCCTATATTTCATTCCTATATCCCTCCATTACTTCCTTGATTCATCAGTATTTTAGCTGCTGTTCTTCATTAGTTCTGCATCACTACGTCACAATAAGTCTATTGTCACTTCCTGTATTCCGTTGCTAAACCCATAATTGTGCTTGCCCAATGTTCAGAATTTGCTCTAAAAATAAATGAATTACAGTGGCTGAGCACACAAGCAGTTTAATTAGTGGATCTGTATAGATAGGATCAAATGCTGACGATGGAAAGGATGATGATGATGATGATGATGATTGGTAATAAGTTTATCACATAGAAGTTTAATAAGCAATGTAGTAAGTTTATTTTGTGTAACCCACTGCCTCACCATTATCAGCAAAGCACATTAGTATCGAGCAGAAGTGATTTATGAATCAATCATCATTCTATTCAAACAGTCCTGGATTAGAAGTAATTCAACTTCATACGATGAAGCAGAAACGAGAACAAGTTTTCTTGTTCCCCTTCTAGACTCTTGAATTGGAAGTACATGCCTACCCTTCTATACAGTCAAAATCTAAACAAGGCAAGGAACCAAAAGCTACTAGGAGTGCCAACTAGGTAGGATATGTCGTAACGCTAACATACTCGGGTGTGTTGTGACCCGTGAATCTGACGCTTTTCCAGTATATATTTCACTTCATTACATCCATATATTGCAGGTCAGCCATCGAATACGAACCAACAAAGATGAAATCATGTGATGCTCATTCATAACTATAAGTTAAATAGCCAACGCCGAACTTGGAAAAAGAAGTTGTGAACACTTTCTTTTTAAAACTAATGTGATGTTTATTGAGAATTGATGAATCAATGTATTTCATGTTCACCGAAGTAAAAGAAGTGCAGTACTAGGAGAAGCTTTGACAGAATAGTTTAACAACATGATGAATTTGTAAACTTGTGTCAGACCATGATAGAAGGATAGTAGTAGTTAATATAGGACTATCAGTTGTAGAGGCATGAAAGTTTCTAATCCTCGAACCTAGATGAAATTGAAAGGAAAACTATATAAGCAGAAATTAATGTTAGAGAAAACCCATAAAGATTGAGAATATGACTACAAATAAGGCCAAGTAAGTGTCCCTCTATCTACGTGGTGGGAGAGATGAACCAGGTTTTTTTTTGGCCTATAAAATAGAAGAACCTCTAGCTTTATTTACAAGAAATTTCTCCCAAATTGGATATTAACTTTTCAATCTTGAAAGCCCAAGCAATTGTAGATGCACCAAGCTAGGATCCCAAGAAGAATGACTACAATAAGAAGGCAAAATTTCTACCAAGAGGCTTTCAAATAATCCATCAACGTTAATAATTGACTGTGTTTATCAAATGTTACATTATATTTCTTTTTAGCATGAAATGAGTGAACAGACTAAAAAACATTGTTAGCTAATAAGATTTTACTGAACACTTCAGTACATCCTAGTAGAAGCTTCGGAAATCAATATAAAGTTATAAACCAGTTACAACAGAAAGTTAGAAATAAATCCTAATTATATCATCATAAATATACAAGCACAACAGTCGCACGGGTAAGAAAATCTGTATTATAAAACTTATCATATTTGCAGATTCTTCACATATATTCTTTGAGATGGTTGAAAGTAATATTTTGGAACAGTTATGATAGAAGGATTCCAAAGAAGTTCTAATTCATCATACAAAGGTATTAATCAAACTTTTAGTTATTCCAAGTACAAAATTTTTAAGACAACTGAAGAAAGCAATTAGCTGACCTGGTGTTTCCCGGCCCTTACCAACTTGACACGATCTCCCCTGAAAAGAGATCAATGAAGGAAACCGAAACTCCTTCAAGTTCAAAACTAAAAAAAATATTAAAATAAAAGGCAAATAGGTGGCACTATCAATGTACCCATTCTCCACAAAGGAAATGATGGCTTGCAAAGTTGCAGAAAATCCTGCTAGCTTGTGTTCATCTCCATATCTTCAAGTAAGTCAGAGAGAAAGGGGGGAAATTATAAAGCATCCAGCTTTCTTCAGAAGAAGAAACAATAAAGATATATACATCATTGTACTGAAATATCTAGGCAGCAGATATGCAGACCTTGAATATATTGGTTTCCCAGAGTGGCTCAAAATAAAGAAGTGCTTCTTCCTTTTCCTCCACGAAATAGAAGCATCATCCTGCACTTCATTTATTAATTAAAGACTGATATTGCAGTATCATAAATCCAGTCAGAGAAGTAATGCATTAACTATGACAATTAAATTTTCATCAAATACGCCCTGCGTCCCAAATTAAATGCCCGGTTTTGACTTTTTTGGGTCAAATTGAGCATTTTTAAAACTATTTTTTGTACCATTTTTGCCAAAAGAGATTACAACCAAGAGAAAGTATATATCATTTACTACTAACTTCAATTTCTATAATTTTAAAATTGTATTTATATATGCTTAATTATTAATTCTAATGGTAATCATTTATTGAAAAATGACAGTATCTTATATCTACATTGTTGCGGACTGCTAAAGGGTTGCCATAAACGACTCAAATTAAATGAGCCAAAATAATTCATACAGTTGATGCAAGGTACGCTGTACTCCTATTCTTTTTTATAATTTAAAGCCAAATGAAAAGGTCAAGAAGATGCTAAAAATCAGGGAAGAGAAAACACTCTAAACCAAACCAGGGTCCCACCACCCACGTAGACAAACACGACAATAGTATCCTATAAAAGTACCATTGCTTTTGACCCTAAAGGGTTAGGGTTAGCTCCAGTGGTCTAAGCCACTAATAAGTTCACCCAAGGTATATATCATAGGTTAGAAACTCCACGTAACCAATGATTCTTTTGGGCCAACCCAAACATAGTGAAGCAAGAAGAGCACATACGAGAAGAATTAAACATCCTTTTTGGTCTTTAAGGAAGTGTCCTTTAGGATATTTTTTTTTTTTGTTTGACAAGTTCATTTTTATAGGAAATTAATAATATTATTATTGATAACCAAACTTATTATTAATCTTACTATTTTATTAAGTGATAGGTTTAGAAGTTAAAGTTATTTCCTTATTTGAAACAATTGGACTATTAATAGTTGGATCATTAGTATCATAAATATAGTCGGAATCTTTACTTTTGAAACAGTTGAATAATATTGAATTTTAAGAGAAGCTTTGTGCTTTTGAGTGTTTCTACCGATTCCTTGCTAAAATGGGTTTTCTTATTCTCTTGTTCTCCTAATCTCTTATTCTTCTCTTTAATTCTGCATCACGCGGCTTATCTACAGATCGGAAGCACGAAACTCGAACTCTTTCAATTGGGGTAAGATATAAAATATACAGGTCCACTGGATGATAAATAGCTCAAGATTTGGGTTCTAATTTATGCAGCTGAATCTAATAATTAAAGTTCACTACTTAAAATTAATGTCTAGGCCCAAGTATATTATTTTCGAGTTTTCCCAAGTATAATACTTTCAAGTTTTGTGTCCCCATTTTTGGGATGGGTTATGTTAGAGACGAGGAAGGAAAGATATGTTGACAAAATATTTTATGGCAACTGAAAATATATAATTGGCAAATTCGCAAATAGGTTGGGTTGAGTACGCATGAATTCCGTTGAAATTTTTAAGACCTGTTCTTCAAAGTACACTACATTTTTATACAATTTTAAATACTTACCTCTAGAACTGTTGAGAAAAATAAAATTGCACACGGGTTAATTAAAATTAGCAATATCACAAACTTGAACTCACTTAATTCTCGTGCCGCTTTCGTGGAACCCATTGAGCTTGTGAATCCATAACTCCATCAAAAGAATCATCTCTTTTAACTTCACGAATTTCATTTTCAGCACCAATCTCCTCAATCCCAGACACACTAGTGGTGCTGCTACTACCCCTCCCACCGGCATAGCCACTGCTACTAGGGCTCCCCGGACCCTCCACCACAACTGATCCGTTTGGGACCTCTTTCACTCTTCCTTGACAGTGGTTCATTGAAATTGAGCTTAATTGACCTTCTATGGCGTCCAGGGACTGATCGATTGAGCTATTAGGGTTAGGGTTTTGGTCAGTGGATTCATCCGATGAAGATGACGAGTTTAAATCTGACGACATTGGGGCAAATTGATAGGAAAAAAAACACAATAACTGGATGTATATAGCGAGTCTACGAGTAAAATTTGGGATTCAAAATGCGTGATGAGGAGAAAATTAGAGATTTTACGGCATAAGTATATACCAGTCGGTCGTTTTGCAACAAGTGTTGGATTCGAGTAAAGCAAACGGTATAACCAGTACGTGGGCGCTTGCAACGGTACAAACTACAAAATGTTGGGTTGCAATTGGGTTGATTCTAATTTAATATGATTGGGTTTTGTCCAGTTCTGAACAGTTTATTGGGCTTAAAAGTATTCAAACAGTATCTACATCTACATATAAATTGCTTGCTTGTAGTTGTGTCTTAAGCTATTCATGAGTCATGAAATTGACATTAACAAAGCAACTAAAGCTTCATCTAATAAAAACTCTATTGCTGTAAAAATATAAATATGCAGCTGAATCTAATAATTAAAGTTCACTACTTAAAATTAATGTCTAGGCCCAAGTATGTTACTTTCAAGTTTTGTGTCCCCATTTTTGGGATGGGTTATGTTGGAGACGAGGAAGGAAAGATATGTTGACAAAATATTTTATGGCAACTGAAAATATATAATTGGCAAATTTGCAAATAGGTTAGGTTGAGTACGCATGAATTCCGTTGAAATTTTTAAGACCTATTCTTCAAAGTACACTACATTTCTATACAATTTTAAATACTTACCTCTAGAACTGTTGAGAAAAATAAAATTGCACACAGGTTAATTAAAATTAGCAATATCACAAACTTGAACTCACTTCATTCTCGTGCCGCTTTCCTGGAACCCATTGAGCTTGTGAATCTATAACTCCATCAAAAGTATCATCTCTTTTAACTTCACGAATTTCATTTTCAGCACCAATCTCCTCAATCCCAGACACACTAGTGGCGCTGCTACTACCCCTCCCACCGGCATAGCCACTGCTACTAGGGCTCCCCGGACCTTCCACTTCCACTTCCAGCTCCGAGTTATTCCTCCATAGTACTCCTCTTCCACGCAACGAAGAACCTTCTCTCTCCTCCTCAACAACTTCCTCCACTTCAGATGATGACTCACCAACTAATCTAACAGTCCTTTCCTCATGATTGTTCCCCTCCACCACAACTGATCCGTTTGGGACCTCTTTCACTCCTCCATGATGGTGGTTCATTGAAATTGAGCTTAATTGACCTTCTATGGCGTCCAGGGACTGATCGATTGAGCTATTAGGGTTAGGGTTTTGGTCAGTGGATTCATCCGATGAAGATGACGAGTTTAAATCTGAGGACATTGGGGCAAATTGATAGGAAAAAAACACAAAACCTGGATGTATATAGCGATTCTACGAGCAAAATTTGGGATTCAAAATGCGTGATGCGGAGAAAATTAGAGATTTTACAGCGTAAGTATATACCAGTCGGTCGTTCTGCAACAAGTGTCGGATTCGAGTGAAGCAAACGGTATAACCAGTACGTGGGAGCCTGCACGGTACAAACTACAAAATGTTGGGTTGCAATTGGGCTGATTCTTAATTTAATATGATTGGGTTTTGTCCAGTTCTGAACAGTTTATTGGGCTTAAAAGTATTCAAACAGTATCTACATCTACATATAAATTGCTTGCTTGTAGTTGTGTCTTAAGCTATTCATGAGTCATGAAATTGACATTAACAAAGCAACTAAAGCTTCATTTAATAAAAACTCTGTAAAAATATAAATATATAAAATTTAAATACACTCATATTTAATTTTTTTATTCACGACTTCATCTAGAAGAGCTCTTCATCTAAAGCCCACCAGAAATTCCACCAAAATCTACGAACAATATGAAGGGGACTTGCGTTTTATTTATTTCTGAATTTATTTTAGGATGATAAATTAACTCCGTTCTAAGTCAATTTCAAACTCATAATTGAAATAAATTCTTTTTATTTATATCAATAAAATTATGAATATTATAAACTACTTAAAAGTACTACTAACTATAAGATTTATTATTTTAAAAACTTAAATAAATCATGTAAATTTTAAATTTAAAAATATTTTAAATTATAAAAGTAAACGGGATGCAAACAAGTTCAAGTATAATTATATCCATTTACCTCATCACTAGATCATGCAATAAGCAGGATAATTCATTATAAGCAAACACATTTTATTAAGATTCTTCATAGCTTTGACTAGACTTCAAATGTAAACTATATACTTTACTTTGTCCGTCTAGATCATTATCAGAAATAATTATCTCAAATTAAGGTGAGGAACTGGGTTCAACCACCACCCTCAAATTATCAAATAAATAAATAAAAATTACAATTTTATTTTATTAGTTTTTATTTTTTCTTCTTCTAACATAGATTAATTAAGGTTTTCCTAATATTTTGAAAAATTAAAGTTTTTGTATATAGGACAAATTTATTTCACCAAGGGAGAGTAGAAAATTTTACTACTTTTTGGAAACCGAGTAAATTTTTACTTATAGAAACAAAAATTAGTTAACAAATATTGAAGTGGACAAGTATTACAAATTAGGTGGGTCAATTTTGATGTTTATGTAATAAATTTTCTAGATATAATAGTTTCGGTTTATGCATATATATATATATATATATAGTCGGCCAGTCATTTAGTTTGACAAATTAAAATTAAAAATCTCATGAAATTAAATTAATTAAATCGAATTAAAGAGATTTTCCAACTTTGTTACAGCAAATAGGAAGGCATCTGTGAAATAGCCGGCCAGTCATTTAATTTGACAAATTAAAATTAAAAATCTCGTGAAATTAAATTAATTAAATCGAATTAAAGAGATTTTCCAACTTTGTTACAGCAAATAGGAAGCTATCCGTGAATCATCGAGCCATTATTACGGAACAAAATTTAAACTTAGCATTAAACAGAAACATGACATTGACCCCTTGCACATGCCACATACCATGGTATGGTATGGAATATGAGTTAAAAAATGGTTAATCGGTTCAGAACTATATTTATTTTGAAAAATATGGGTCCAAACTTTAACCAACCTGAATAAATAAAAATGATTAACGATCCCATTTGATTTCAGTTAATATAGTTTGACCCAACGGTTAACTAACTATATTGTCAAGTCTATATCAAACATGAATCTCAATTGCATATAACGAACTAGGTCAGACAGGATCGATCACAAATCAAAGAAAAACCTATAAAATCCGCATAATTCCACCTTTGAAGATATATTATGTGCATAGATTTATTTACATTAGGGATATGATGTACTTCTTTCATTCTCCAAAATCGATTCTAAACTTCTGTATAGTCAAAAAGTTGGATCTTATTTCTAGACAAATGAGTGTTAAAAGTCTTACAATTCTTTGAAAATTTGTCAAAACAAAGGGTTGTCTTTAAAATATATATTGTGCATAATATATATTTTAAAAAATATGTATTATGCATAAAATAACTTATATAAATAACATTACTTAGGATTCCTTCCATCACACAAAATTTTCAATTTCTGGCAATACACATTTAACAACACAAATATTATATTTAACAACATAAATAAAATTTATTTTAAATAATTAACAATTCAATAAATTTTATCGTAAATAATTGTAATGTTGATACAGTCACTAAATATAATATTTGTGTCATTAAATATTTAGTTTAAAAAAAATTGAAGAATGTGACCAAGAGACTTTTTTACTAGGCCCAAAAGTATGGGCCCAAGGTCCGTGAGTGTCGAAGTTATAGGTCTGGGCCTCCCGGAGTCAGGTCAGTTGCAAGGTCAAAACATGGGTTGCACACTTGTCCAAGGGTAAAACATGTCTACAACGTGTCGAATGAAGAGTAAACAAACAAACTTCATATAAAGAGTTAACATACTTCCATAATGAAACAAACCCATAAACAACCACATAAACATTACGTTAATTTTTAACACTTTTAAACAAAAAAATTAATTTTTATAAAAAAATAGAATTCAATGAGTTGATCGTAAAAAATTTTAATTCACTGATGCATTTATAAACCGAGTTCAAGTAGAGTGAAGGAAGATATATTTAACCCGAGTGAAATTATATCTCTAATTTTAAAACGAATAGATTACGTCGTACTTGTAATTCAACAAAAAAAATACGTTCTAAAAATAATGATACATTTCATTAGCGATTCATTCTAAAATTTTATAAATATTCTTATTTTAAAACTATAAATTAATATATATATATATATATACCATTATTATTTTACTGTTATTTCTAATATAAGATCTTATCATCATACTATTAAAATCTTAATTAATATATTTTATTTTGATATATTAATAAAATTTAACTGCTATATTTATAACATTTGAGAATAAAAAATCTATACTTAAAATCGTCATTTAAAAAAGTTATCTCTAATCTAAAGGCTAAAGCAGGAGTACTATATTCAAGAAAAGGTGTTTATTTAAAAAATGAGATAATAATCAAATTATGATAACAATTTTAAAGATATTATGCTCTCTTTCTTATAAAATACGTCTTAGTTTCACTTTTTACATAAATAAAAAATAAAAAATTAAAGAAAGAGTATAAATAAATTATCATTTTACCTACAAACCACATAAGTAAATTAAGATTTTTAAAATTTTTATTCTGTTTTGTAAAAGTAATAAATCTTACTTAAATATATACTTCTATCTAAAGATAAAATAAATGTAACATAAAATTTTGAATTGATGTATATATTTTTTAATAATTTCATCATTTTTAAGGACAAAGGAAATATATTATTTTCTGCTATTTTCTTTTTTTAAAAAATAATGGAAGAAGTATTCCACATCGTTCTAAAGGATAAAAGGAAGACAGTGAAAACGACGGGCGGGCTTAAACAAAACGCCAAGTAATAATAATGGTCAACCAATTTCTTCCTCTCGTTCTCAATGGGCCCACCACAAAATGGAAATCCAACGGTATCCACAATCACTTGCTTTCCCGTGAAAACGAACCAACCGGCAATACACTGCACCTTTCAAGACAGCTAGCTGCTTTATGTTAAATTATATAAGTAAATATTTATTTTATTTTATCAAATATATTTATACGATGATGGTAATTCAATTTTTTTAAATATTTATCGATACGTATATCATTTAATACAGATTATACACAAAAATTTATACAAAATCGTATAAATTATCTTTTTTATTTTTTTCATTCTCCCATTTTTTTGGGGAGTTTATATTCGTAAGAATGAAAATAATTATTCTTGTTCATATACATGATACAACCCAAAAGATTGAACTATATTAAGATTGTAGCCTGCTAAAAAAGATAAAAATATTGTTGGGTCGTGATATTTTTTATCTTTGGACCAGGTACGTTGGGCCTACTCACATAAATAATCTATTGGTATCTATTATTAATGCATGAAAGTCACTTGCTGTTGGTACCACCATATCAGATCCATTTTAACCTTTAAAGCCGAGTTGGTCCAATTGGATCAACCCATTAGATATTTTAATATCTTCACTTTGACTTGTGATGATTAAAAAGTATGACAATTGACCAAAGCTCCCGCCATGCATTAATGTGGATGAGATCATAGCCATTGCACGTGATGAAAAAATGGCCAAAAGCGGTTGGATAAACCATACGCAATCGGCAGAACCCATCGATCGGAGGGAGTGTCGGGGTAGTAGTGGGTGGCACATGAACTCAAAGTGGGAGATAGTATAACCTAAATGAAGGAAGCCATCATCTGAGAAGTGCGTTATCACACACTTTGATATTCATATCCTCTCACATATATACACACAATCGAGATTTTATTATCCTTCTGTACCTTTAGGACATCACATTCTTCCATTGTTAACCTTGTGAACACATACTAATTCTCACGCTGAAGTATCCCCCACTGAACCGCCGAAACAAGTTTGTGGTGTTTTAAAATGATGTTTCTTATCTTGAGGATCGGGATGTCTTTACGTGATTGGGGCGTGGCGAAGATCCCGGCGTTAACATCGACGCCAGAAGGAGGGTTGTGTTACAGTGTTCTCGAAGTTTTCAATCACAAATTACAATTTCTTTCTACTTGAATCCATGGTGAAGAAGAGTAGAGAACGATTACCTCTAATACACGATGGCTATGACTTCGCTACACACAAACGAGTATCTGTCGAGGATTGATTGGGTCCTTGAAAGAATGCTTCACGCCGGTCTTCGCCTTCCAAGCGGTTTTCGAGGTTTTCGCTCGAGAGCCGGGATGATGTTGGAAGAAGATTGATTTTTCTTGCCAAGAAGACCATGGTCATGAAAAAGGGTAGGTAAGGCATACCGCTTAGAATCCTATCAGAAGTGGTCGGGCCGACCGACGAGACCGATCGAGTTAGAAAGAAGTCTACGGTTTAAAGACATGTCTCGAGGCCTTCCCGGATCGAAGCAGGACCAATGACCATTTTCACGATTGGTCGATCGAGAAGGGTATTCCGCCTATCGGTCTTGGGATTATAATCGAAGCGAGTAGATGAAGACCCAATGACCATTTTCCCGATTGATTGACCGAAAGGGTATTCCACCTATCGGTCTTGGGATTATAATTGAAGCGAGTAGATGAAGACCCAACAACCATTTTCTGATTGGTAGACCAGAAAAGGTATTCCACCCTATTGGTCTTGGGATTATGGTCGAAGCGAGTAGATGAAGACCCAATGACCATTTTCCCGATTGACCGAATGAGAAGGGTATTCCGCCTATTGGTCTTGGATTATAATTGAAGGCGAGTAGATGAAGATGGTATTTGTGATGCCTCCAAAATAGGTCCATTCCATCCAATCCATTCTCGAATTACCAAATACATGGTACATGAAATAACTACAACTTTAATAATACATTTGTCGTGCAAAATACAACAACATATATAATGTGAGTTTAAATACAATTATGTCTTCTGTACAATATACATACCCAAATAAATCCTCATCATAATTATTTATACATTATTTTACAAAATGGTGAGGATTACTAAACAACTCTCTCTATAACCATCATTCCATACCCCACTGCGATTTCGCTACATTCTCATTTCCGCCTCAGAAGAAAAATAGAATAAAAGGAAAAGGGTGAGCTTTCAAATAGCCCAAGAAGAATATTATGACTAAGATAATATACAACAAATTATCGTTAGTCTCCAACAGGAAAAATCTAATAGAATACAATAGACAACCAATTTTAAATCAATCTTCTGCAATGAAATAATAATTCATTAGAAGAGTTAAGTAGAGAATGCAAACTACTATCTTCTATATATGAATTTAAAAGTTCATCGTCGATATTTTATCCTCAGTAACATCAATCAATATATATCTGAATCAAATATTCATCTTTGCACTACACGCAAAGATATTCATCACCGTTATGTTCATCTAAACACTGCTCATCTTTTGCACTACGGCCAAAGATATTAATCGATCGATCATGTTCATCTCAACACTGCTCATCTTTGCACTACGCCAAAGATATTCATCAAGAAAATCATTCATCTTTGCACTACAAGCCAAAGATATTCAATAATATCATCATTTAAGACCGAGGATGATGAAAAATATTTTAAAGAAACGAATTCAAAGAAACAAAAGAAAAATATTAAGGATTCAGTATTTTAAACAATCCAAGTTCAAAAATACTTCATAAGTAATCGAATGGAGTAAAATTCAAGAATGATCAAAACATGGATACAATCAAAAGCTAGTATCCATAATAGATATTTTGGACAAAAAGAAGAAATTTCATTTTCTATGAATAATTAATGTCGTGTTCGTGAATAAAGGTCAGTATCGTGAATAAGAATCTCAGACACCAAAATATGGAAATTTCACAAAAAATATCATCATGCTTAAATGAATAGTACTTTGTGAATAAGAATCATGAATAAGAACCACACATAAAAAAGTTCCAAATTTTATAAAATTTCCAACCAATATTTCGGCATAATGATATTGAAGAAATAATATCATTTTCGAATAAAATAACATCCCTTACCTCGAAAGATCAAGATCTTCTAAATTTGAAACACCTTGGATATAAAGCTATGACTTGAACTTTGCAGACCAGATAGCAATACTCAAAGTATACTCAAAATACTCACAAGAATACGCTCGATAATATAGAGAAAAAACTTCAGCTTAAATGTGATTTTCAATTCTAACCCAAGACCTTATTTATAGGAAAATGCTTAGAACACCAAAGGAGAAAATTTATTAAATATTATTATATTATTATTATTATTTCTACAACTTCCTACGCCAACCTAGAATCTGATTTCAAAGAATTAAAACACATGCAAGACCCACACTCAAATCACCAAAACGTTTTCATATTAAAATATTTTAAACTTCCAAAATCAATTATTTCATAGCTTCTTAACTTCAATAATTCATAATAAATAGCCCTTTTATCAAAAAATTCAATCTCAAGATTTTTTATAGGAAATTCAATTCTCTACAACTTTGTGAGTAAGAAAATTTTTCCAAATTCCAAATGTAAATTGACCAAAATCCACAAACAAGGTGATTTTACGTGCTATAATCAAATTTCACCAATAAATGGGGTCCACCGAACATGTTTAACATGTTTTAAACATTTATGGTAACAAAAATACTCCTCCTCCGCATATACTCATATATCCCACATTCATCGTAAAAATATCATCATTATTATATTATTAAAATATAATAATATATTTAAATGAATTATTTTATCGTAAAAAGATAAAATTTTAATTTTCAACAAATGTCACATTAAAATTTTCTCCATCTATATCCACATAAAATCAATATTTTCCTCATCATATGAATCAATAATTAATTATTCACAAATAATATTATAGAATCACAATATCGACAACCAGTGCAGTTCCCGGAAGAGAGGCTTTCCAATAAGAATTTCTCCTTCATCATGCGTAATTAGGTGACCAAACCTCTCCTTAGATGTAACTTTCTAGACATTGCCAATAATGTTATCTAATAATATTATTCGGATAATATGAATTATTGCTTCGATAATAAACAATACTTCATGTAATGACAATTATCAAAACAACAACAATATAAAATATCAACGCAAAGAATTATTAAATCAATAAAATAAAAT
Organism: Panax ginseng; assembly: GCA_020205605.1. Classification (NCBI taxonomy): domain Eukaryota; kingdom Viridiplantae; phylum Streptophyta; class Magnoliopsida; order Apiales; family Araliaceae; genus Panax; species Panax ginseng. The sequence continues at coordinate 12,588,515 of CM035131.1, read as the reverse complement.
ATCGAATAAGAAATTACCGTAACCATTATTGAGTAAAGGCCTTCTTACGTAAGAATCAATAATTGGTGCAATACCGCCATCTTCTTGTGTTTTAACCACCGAGTATTTTAACGATTATTAATTGATAATAACTACGCCAGTTATTTTTAAACAACTTATTCTTGCTGCTTTCTTCCTTCAATCGCTTTCCGTTATGGGGCCCATATATGGTCATACCGTCATCATTTAATATTCCCCAACAGCATTTAATATTCCACGACCAAACGAATATTCCCTTTACAATAATGAATATTTTATAACCACTGCTTATTCAAATATTTGCGTATTTTACCCATAACTATCCACATTAATCAAATCAACCCTTACTATTTCAAAATAATAAATAGAGGAAAATAAATTTCATTTATTAATAATTTGGGTCTTACAAGATTACGCCTTACTATTGGTCTTGGGATTATGGTGGAGTAGATCCGAAGCCATATTCCTAAGAATCCACCGAGGCACACCGCCTGTAGAACAACTTGTCTTCTGGAGATGCCGCTTTAAAATCACATCGAGTTCAGATTCAAACACAAAATGCACCCATATTCCTAAGCATCCAAAAAAAAAGGTACCTTATCCTAGGGGTTCTCGGGACTATGGCGCGAGAAAAAGAGCAAGCAGACACGAGGATATTCACCGAGAATACAAAAAGGCACTTCGCCTACAGAGTGTTCTCATGCAAGCCGAAAAGACTTCGTCGATGAAAGTAGATCTATAAGCGACTTCACGAAATCCAACACTTTGGTAAACATTTCCAAGGTCGGTTGACATTGTGGTCGGATAATTCTTTTACGAGCTAATAATAGTTAAAGAAGGTCGAGGAGTCCAAATAAAGCCGTTGCAGCTTCTTCAAAGAAGCGAGTTCGTGGACATTGCATGCAGATGGATATTCTATTTCAGACATCAGTACAACAGGCTATTAAGAGGTCGATCGCAATAACAATTCCACCGCCGATGCATTATCGAAGTTGGCCACTACAGATGCTTATAACTTTGATGACAGATGGCGTCTTTCCTTCGGATCAGATGCTGACAAAGAAGACCAAGTACAAGAGTGTCAATTTTGTTCTCATTGATAAAAATCTTTTTTAAAGGTCCTTTTTCGTCACCATTGCTCAAACATTTGGTCCCATCCGAGGCGGAATATGCTCTTCGGGAAGTTCACGAGGGTATTTGCGGTGATTATATGGCTGCTAAATCTTTGGCTTACAAAGTACTTCGATAAGGATACTATTGGCCTACAATTTTCAAGGAAGCTACAGAGTATATCAAGAAATGTGAAAAGTGCCATTTCAATGAAATTGATCCCACATCATCAATTGGCGGAAGAGCTATATACTCGATTTTATCTCCTATACCCTTCCGTTGTCTGGGGTAGATATATTGGGTCCGTTGCCTAAAAGCTAAAGGTTAGGTTAACTTAAATGCGTAATTCTTTATTGATTACATGACTAAGTGGGTGAAAGCGAAGCCACTTGGTTAATAACGGAGCAAGAATGTTTAAAGTTCATAAAAGAGTCCGTAGTGTTTCTCTTGGGATCCCTAGAGTATTAATATCGGGAATGACGGACGCCGATTAAATGGGATCAAAATTTGAAGCATTTTAAAGGAGTTGGGCATTCAAAGATACGAAGACTTGATTGGCCATAGTCAAGCAGCCAAGTTGAGGTGACCAACAGACGTCAACTGAAGCAGGATCAATGTGACTAGATGAAAGCTAAAGGAAGATGGCGGAAAGAATTGCTTTCGGCAAGGTTGTGGGCTTACTAGGACTACACCGAGGACTACCATTGAGGATTCACCTTTTCGGTGGCCTCATGGTATGCGATGCCTTAGTCCACGTCAAATCGGATCTCCAAGTCTTGGCAAGAAGTCGATTCAAAGAGATCTACAACGACGAAGGATCGAAAGCCAATTTGGATCTGCTAGAAGAAGTCGGAGAGGTGACTCTACTTAAATTGGGTCACGCTAAACAACGTGAAGAGCTAAACATTACAACAAAGGAGTCAAGCCCGTAGATTCGAAGTAGGAGACTTCGTCCTCAGAGAAGCAGAAGCTTCTACACCTCAAAATACGGAAAAGTTAATGCCAAACTGGGAAGGGCCGTATGAAGTGATCGAAGTATCAAAACCGGGCACTTATCGGTTAAGAGCATTAGATGGTTCTGAGATCAAAAATACTTGGCATGCTGGCAGACTTCAGAAATACTTTCAATAAAGATCAAGTTAATTCATCTGAAGTCTATATATTATTGTTCATTATCAATAAAAAGTCACTTTTTCACTATTGATCCCGGTCCTATTTGTCTATGGTCACTACGATTAAGGAGGTATGGTAGGACTCATTGCCATCCGATGGCGGCCCATTTGTTATTCTACCGTGGTAGACAAATGATCCTATATTGATTTTACCGGGGTGGTAAATCAATGGTCACTATCGATTCTCAGTCCTATTTGTCCTATGGTCACTACTGATTGTAAGGAGGTATGGTAGGACTCATTTGGCCATCCGATGGTAGCCCATTTATTGTTTCTACCCTAAAGTGGTGTAGACAAAGGATCCTATATTGATTTTACCGGGGTGGTAAATCAATGGTGACTATTGATCCTGGTCCTATTTGTCCTATGGTCACTATGGTGTAAGGAGGTATGGTAGGACTCGCTGGCCATTCGATGGCAGCCCATTTGTTGTTCTACCCCGAGTGGTAGACAAAGGATCCTATATTGATTTTACTAGGGTAGTAAGTCAATGGTCACAATTGGTCCTTATATCTTGGTCCTTATATCTTGATCTTTATATCTTGATCCTTATATCTTGGTCCTTGTATAATTGTTTCACCCTGGGTGGTAAACAAATGACCGATCTCACACTTCGGAACCAATGAGTATGTATTACTTTATTTTATTTAAGTGTTGAGTTCAATCCTTTCGATTCGATTAAGTTAAATTACATCCCATGAAATTCAATTCACTTCGTCTCATACATTAACTATTATATGTCTTAACTGATTCACTGTTTAGGTTCATTTTACTGATATTGAATTATTGACAAAAATTAACCGAAAACATAGTTCACAATTAAGGAAATTGCAGATTCATCAGGAAAACTAAAACATTCACTCGGTCTATTCATTCATGAACTAAATACACCAATATAGAAACATTGAAGACCTCCATATATAAAATTTCAAATTGATCCCAAAAACATAAAAAGTTTAAACAAATAAATTTTTACATAAGTCAGAATGAAAGCAGGAAGAACACTAGCACCACCTTCGCCTTCTTGAGTTGTGCAAAGTTGATCCAATTGAGCAATGACAGATTTTCTTTCCTTTCTCCGGCGGTCTTCAGTAGCCTTCCGAGTAGACTTTCATGATCTCGACGTTAAGCTCGTCCAAATCCCTATATTCTGCTTCAGATCTTCTTTCTCGAGAGCTCTTCACATGAGAGGACCCCTTCCCTCAAGCACCTTTATTTTAAGACGAAGCTTGTGGCGTTTGTTATTGTGTCTCCGTCTTTCATCCTGGGCCTTCGATTGAGCCTCGCCAAGTTGAAAAGCCAGGCTTCGGTTGGCCGAAGAAAACTCCTCATTCTTGGCCTTCAGGAGCAAGTTTTCTTCGACCAAGCCGGAGTTCAGATCGGTTAAAGTTTGTTGGGTCGGCTTTTGACGCACCAACCCATCCATCCTCAGAGTTTAGTTAACATCGACGTCTTCAAGTCCATCTTAGCTCGATCTACGTCTCGTTGGAGGCCATCGATGATATGAAGGCGCGTCTTCTTCGATCGGCCCTTTCTCGAGCCAAGGTCGATTTCAACATGTTGATCTCCGTCTCTCATGAAATCTTCCTCGGCTTCTCATTTATGTGCGCTTGGACGCAAACGTCCAAGAAAGATTGTTAACTGCGTATGTTCAAACAGTACTCAAGTCAATACCCAAATATCCAAGCAAGAACAGAAAGACAGAAAAATAAAGAAATGGTTATTTACCTTAGCTAGATAGCTCATCCCTTTATCGAGCAAATTCCGTCCAGTGTGATCCTTTGAGCCGATGATCGCTGGCGTTCTCTACGAAGGCCCCAAGAGGTCGAATCGGAAAGTTAGCATTGAATCTAGGCCCGCGAGTTCCAGACCCCATGGCCTTTCGGTATGATAACCCCGACACGAAGGATCCGGGTCGTTCAGTGCGAGGTCTCGACCTTCCGGGAAGAAGGTGGTTGCTTTCGGGAGGAGAGGTTCAAGATACACTGGTCTCGGGAGAAGGAGATTTGTTTAATTTGGGTTCTTGGAGAGGAGCCAGTGAATCTGCAGAGCTTGGGTGGTCATGTCGGTGTCTTGCTTCCTCTTCGGATGAGTTTGGGCGGTTTCATCCTCGATCACCTTCTTCTAAATCTGTATTTCTGCTGGGGCACGAAGGGGATGATCAAGACTGGGGCACCCTAAGCTCTTCTAAATGCGGTCGGCGTTATTTTACTTTTCGCTTTTTGGTTCAAGGATGCTTCTTCGATTAGACGATCGAGTAGGCCTCCTCGTCGAGGATGGATGTGGTGGTTAGCACCTTCCAGGGTGGCTTCCGGAAGGGCTTGGAAAGGGTGTTGATCTGGGTTTTCGATTGCCTCCTCTTCGACGCGAGATTTGGAGGGTCTCTTCCTAACAAGAACCCTCATCGACTTACACGGTTAGTCGATTTAACTCGTCTGCATGTGTTTTCGTGATTGGTTCACTTGGAGTAGCCTCTGTTGGCCGAAGTCTCAACAAACGAACCGAGGACTTCCTGACACGAAAAATCTTGAACTCCTTTATTTCAAGGAGCTCGGTCTAATCAAAGATACTTGCATTTAACCAAACAGCGTCTGTGTTAGGATCCACATTATAAAAGCATTTTCAAAAATTCATATATTAAATAGGTAGATACTTACATTTATGGTTATATAACCATATACCGCTTGAGAGAGTCCATACTTCCACCTCCTCGGGAAATTGTCAAAAAGTTCCATCATTTCAACTTCTCGTTCTTGAAATGTCTCCAAAGTCGTGAGAGATCTTCGCCATGATGGCCCGATTCGATGTAAGAATAAATTTGGGACCTTTGGCGTAGAACCACTTCTCGTGTCATCCCCTATTGCTCGAAGGCGTGTTCACCAGCGAACGCCTCTCGAACTTCTCTCCTGACTTCGGAGTGTACTTACTAATGGCCTTGAACCCTTCTCCCTAGATTGTACTATCTTCTATACGGTGAAGAAGAAGTCCAAGGAGGATCCACGCCTATTCATGACAGAAGGCCACAAAGGCCAAGATGTGGATGTATAAATTTGGTACCAGTTGGGCGAACCCCACCCCCAGGAACCCCAGCAAGGTTACTATGAAAATGTGCAAAGGGAAACGAACCCCCTTCTCTAACAGAAGTCATGGGGACTACCGCCCAACTCTCACTGCCGTTGATACATCTTCTCACGAGGATCCGGGAGCCCTAATCGCGTGGGTATCCTGGAATGTGATGCGGGATCGAATCCTCCGTAACTCACTCACCTCGATCCACGATAGAGGAGTATTGGCGTGCGAGAAGCGATCCGTGTTCTCTGTATAATTCGGAGGGGTTTTGGGAGTTTTTGGGAGAGGATTCTTGTCGGTTTTCGACCCTTTTGGATTCGAGGTAAGTTTCTTCACGAGTATGGTAGGGTTTGGCGAACGACGGTGATCGGTATTCTTAGTATGGGAGAACCTTGTTCGAGTCTTAGAAACCATTTTTGACGGTTTGCAGGAGAGCAGAGAGTTCAAAAGCGCTTCGAATTTCAAATGGGCGAGTAAAAAACCCCAAATTTGGTAAAGTTATCTTTATATCTTGACGGTTACCACGGTGTTCAAGGCCTTCAATTTCATTAAAATGTTAGTAATGATTTGGAATTTGAATGGGAAGAATCCCTTAAGTGTTCATGAATTTATTAGACGAGGCTTTTTGATTTGGGCCTCCAGCTACGTTTCTCCTTTCATTTAAATGAATAATGAATCGGGTACATTTCAATTATCTCCTACTACGGACCTTTAGTAAAACTATCCTCGGCATTCATAGTTTTCTATTAAACATTCTGCTTTAACAAAAACTAGAAGCAATGTTGGGTCGTGATATTTCCTATCTTCGGGCCAGTACATTGGGCTCTTTCACATAAACAATCTATCGGGCCTCTATTATTAATCCGCGAAAAAGTCACCGGGCCTGGCCACCATATTGTATCCATTTTAACCTTTAAGGTAAATTATCCGAATTGGATCAACCCATTAGATATTTTAATATCATTACTTTGACTTGTGATGATTAAAAAGCATGACAACACCAAAGCTCCTACCACGCATTAATGTGGATGAGATCATGGCCCACGGCGTGGTGAAAACAATTGGCTAAAAGCGTTGGATAAACCATACGCAATCGCGGAACCCATCTGGATCGTAGGGTGTGTTAGGTAGTAGTGGGTGTACACAAAGAATCGAGTAGGATATAGTATAACCTAGCAAGGAAGCCATCATCTAGAGGTACGTTATCACACACTTTGATATTCATATCCTCTCACATATACACACAACTGAGATTTTATTATCCTTCTCTAGACACTAGACATTACATTCCTCCATTGTTAACCTTGTGAACACATACTAATTCTCACGCTGAAAGCTATCCCCACAAACCGGCGCGTCAAGCTTGTGGTGTTTACTGTATTTCTTTATCGCGGGGATCAGGATGTCTTACGTGATTGGGACGTGACAGAAGATCCTGACGTTAACAAATATTGGAATAAATAAAGAGAATTGAAACAGTATTTCTTACAAATAAATTAACAGTTAATCAAGAAGATGATGACAAATATTAACATGAAACAACAATTGGACACCACAAATACTTATGAAATGAAAATTTTAAACAAATTTTTAATATAGAAACAATGAAAGAACAAACTACAATTATAACGCTACGGTCAAATTTTTTAACAGTCTATTTTCATCGATCCGCGCATTGAAGTTTTTTTAATTCACAAAGGTAAAAAATTCTCCAAAATGAAGAAAATAAAATTATACAAAAAATGATAATGAAAAATTCTCATAAAAAGAGAAAGCAAGAGGAAAAACAAATTCGAAAATAAAGGATTTCCCATTGTTTACACCCCACTCCCACTCCTACCCCTCACCCCTCTTAATTATAAGGAGAAGAAAGACGAGAACAGATACTTTGTTCTTAAATTTTTTGTCCTTTTGTGTTTTTTTATTTAAATTTTGACACTTAATCTCTTATTTAACATTAATTAATTCTAAAATTAAATAAAAAAATATGTGTCAAAATTTAAATAAAAAGATACAAGAAAATAAAAAATTTAAGGACAGAGAATCTCCTCTTAAAAAATACCATATATTCTAAAGCAGACTGATAAAGTGGGGGTTCTATTATTGGACTCACATTATGGATCCACTGTTATCTTTGAAGTGACTTAGATATTGACCGGTGGGGACTTAATTGGGTAACCCGTCCTTCTCAATACAATCATAATAATGCTTTACAAATAAAGCATTCGGTTTCTACGAAGATAAATGCATATGACAATTGATAAATACAGCGTTAATATATAGAAAAAAATTATTTCTTGTCTGTTAACATGCAGGGAATTATTTATTATCTGCATTATATTTGTGTGTTAGTATTATATTAATTAATTAATTAAAATTAATTTCGTGCTAAATATTTTCACAAATAACCAATAACTATATATTTGATTAGACTAATAACTAGTAGTAACATACAAACAAAAATTCTATCTCAACTGTTACCCTAATAAAGATTGAAGTGTCCCTTTTTTTTAAGCTTATAACCCATGGAATTATGTAAGCAAGTCATTTACTTAATTAAGAAGTAATTGTGCACTTTTTGGAGAAAATAATATTAAAAAATATAATATAATTTAATAATTAAGTACATCATCACTGTCACTATGTTATAATATCAATAATCAAAATCAATATTAATGGAACACCTATATTAATAACCTAGATAAAACTATTCATATTTTAATGAACCACCTCAACCTTAGTTTTAAATATATTTTTGTCTAATTATTAGAGTTCAAAAGTTTTTTGTAAAAATAAATAAAAACAAAAATTAAATTAAAAATAAATATAAAGTTTAAAGATTTTTTTTGGGTGATAAAGTCAAAAAATATTCATCTACTAGTAATTGTTCGCGTAACGAAATTCTCTCATTCCCTATTTCTACACACTCACATTCATTTACTCTCTCCTCCTCCTTTTTATATCCCATTACCCTTTTCTACTCAAATCAATTAAAATGAATATAAACTTTATTTATATTTTTTCGCATAAATTTAAAATAAATTCTATCTTATTAATATAAATTACTTTATTCGTCACACCAAATTTCTTATTCCTAACAAGACTCGAATCCACCCATTCTAGCTGCATCCTGTACATGACAAAATGCAACTGAAAATAGCTGATGCATCATGCATGTATTAATTATAAGGGGTGGAATTTGCATGGCTGGAAACAAGCACTAAACTAGTAAATTTTAAACCCACTTTCCGTTCTTTAATACAAGTTATTTTAAAAAATTATTTTTGTTTTTTAATGTAAATAATTTAAAAATTTTAAGTAAGTATTAATTACTTAATTTTTAATATTATCCTAAGTAATAAATATAATTTTAATTCTCACTCTTTTTATCCAATAAGTAATACTCTCTATTTTTTAATACTGAGATCAATATAAATAATTAATATTATATTTAATAATATATAATTATTTTTTTAATATTTATGCACAATTTTAAAACGTCTTATATTAAATAACGTATAGAGTATTACCGAGCACTAGCAGTGTGGAACTGGACTTGCACCATAAATGAACATTCAATTGTCGACTAAAGAGAACCAAACTCGAGGGTAAACTTGTCATTTCACTTGAACACGTTCTCATTTCAAAGTTCAAACCACAACAAACTTTTCTGACCAAATCTTTTGACCAATTGTGCGAACACCTCCAACAAAACATTTCCACCTTCCAAATTTACCCCTTCCCAATATTAAATTATTTTTCTTCGCCTTAAACTTATTGAAATAAATAAAGAGCGGAGAAAAACCAGACATGCAAAAAATACAATTAATGTAAAACAAAATTTTCTCATTTCCCCTCAATTGTTAAAATTACATGAACTAATAAATCCGCTTCATATAAAGAGTAATATCAAAAATTAAAATGAAAACAAAGTAGTAGTAACAAAGAAAAAGTTAGTAGTTACTGAGATTGAATAACAAAATGTATTTTTCTCGCAATAAAAGTCCTCTCTTGGTATTGTTGTTATTAATCTTCGAACCCAGTTTTTTCCCAAATTGCATTTCTCACCCTACTTAGATCTCTTCCTTTCAAAGTCCTCCCAATCCCTTCATGCACAGAGTACGATGCGATTCTCGTCCTCGCCAATTGCCTGGCTAAAAACTCGTGCGGCGGAATTCGATCCCCACCGTCGTCGCCGTCTTCGTCGTCGCTATCTCTCCGCCGATCCTCTCCATAGTCCTGCTTCAGTATCTTTGACCAGTCCGGCACGTTGACCGGTAGCGACGACGCTGTTCCTCCGGCGCCGACATCCAGTCGCTTCGCAGACGGCTTCTTTCGAGAACTCAGCACCGCCTTACGAACCTCCGGCGACGCGGCCCGGCCGGAGTTCCAAACGTCCGATTCGTCGAGTTCGTACATCGAGTCCGTCACGATCGGACCCGTTCTTTGGCTGGGGAGGAACCGGTTGTTTGTCCTGGCAAAGTAGCTCTTCGAAGCCGCCATGAATGACTGGTCAAAACTCCAGAAATCAGTCGGTAATTAATTTTTTCTCCCTCCCTCTCTCTAAAATCAAATGGGTTTTCTCCTTCCTGTCTCTCTACTTGTGAAGAAAAAGTGAGTTTCGATCTGGTTTTTATAAAGAGTTTCAATGGATGGATAAGGTTAAGTTTCTCTCTCCTCTTAACTGTCTTGTCTCTCTTCTCAGAAACTTCGTTTCTAATGAAAGTAGAGTACAATTGTACCCCCCATATAATTAGCAGAAAACTCGCATACTTATTACCAATAATATCCAGTTATCCATCCACTCAGGTTGAATACTGGTGTAACTTAATTTGATTGTTTACCTTCCGGGACCACTCAAAGTATGGATTAAACAAGATAAGAGCAATTTCTTAAAGATAGGGAGGGCTAAACTAATGTTTCATTATGATTATTGAGCTCAGTTATGATCAAACAATAACTAATTTTAATTCAACACCCTATTTTATAAATATTTATTTTTCTGCAACAACTACTATTTTATCACACTCAGATTTAAAAGAAAATGTTATTTTCTTTGTTTAGCCAAAATGTCAAGATTTAATGTTCTTTCATATTTATTTTTTTATATAAAAGAATTGTTTAGTTTACCAGTAATTAATGATATATTAGTAAAATAAAATTTGGATGTTAAATTTAATAATATAATAACATTTTCCTGATCTTTATCTTTTCTTTCAAATTTTCCCTATGTTTCTTAAACTGAAATGTAATAAAATAAATTGTTTTTCAAATATTATCGTTTTACTTTATACAGTCACTTGTAGAAACTAGCACCTCGTGGCACACGTGACACGTAGTGTTTGTGTAATTTATGTGGAATAAAACTAATATTTTATTTAATTGAGAGGATTAAATAGAAAGATAAAAATAAATTTAATTATATTTTAAAAAATTTAATATAAAAAAATAAAATTATAATATAATTAAATTTATTAAAACAAAAGGGAAAATAATAACGTGACACAATTACGCATAATCCACTTTATACTGTAGGTTGACCTTATCTAAATCATAAAACTCTCATAATTATATGTAATAATATTATAAGAATTTATATTAAAATAATAATCTTAGATAATTATCAAATATGTTAAGGGGCAAAGTCAATATTTATTGCAACATGTGCAAATTTTAATAAAAAATGTAAAATAAATAAAATTTAAATATGATAAACTCCAAAATTACAAAGTATTTGATTATTAACTAAACATAATGTTGTTTGTAAATAACAATGTTATTTTCAGACCTCATAATTTAAAAATATTCTGTGATTACTTTATTATCAATGATTCCAAATATATTACAAAATTCATTATCATTCTTCATATTTACTATGTAATTTCACATTTCCACTCGTATCGAGCTTGAAATTCTTTAACTACTAGGATTTATATTTTAAAATGAAATATTGCAAATATTTTACTATTAAATGTATCAACTTATGTGAAAAATGGTGCGTAATCTAGCAAAAAATAAAAAATAAAACTGGTGCGTAATTATATACAAATAAACACAAACTCACACATATATAATATGCGACTTGCCACGCGCAATTTTTATTATAAAGTAGAATCAAAATGATGTACTTTTTCTTCTTCTAAGGTTAGAGATATATTTTAATTTTTTAAAGTTAATTTACAAAATTTTAAACTTAAAATTAATGTAATTTTGTTCAAGTTATTTTAAAAATCATAAATATGATAATTAAAAGTGTTCTATAGTTAGTTTATAATTGTTGTATTTGTTTATATTAAAACTAAATAACATATATTAATTTTAAAATTTTACAAATTTATTTTAAAAATCAAAATAAATTTTAATTTTAGAATATATTTTTTTTAGACAAATTATTATATTTTAAGCTATAAAAAAAACATAATATAAGTTTAATTATAATTATATATACATTACAAGAAAATAGTTTATTTGTGACAAATTTCTGGCCAAAAAGATTTGGTTGGAATAACCCAAATGGGTTACAGATCGAAGCTAGCTTGCTAGTATTTTAAGTTATACCACTTCATGTAAGGGTACTACTTCATGTATTTTCATGTAAGGGTACTACTTCATGTATTTTAAAATATTATATTCTTTAAAAAATTTAATTTAAATAAATACTGTATATTTTTTTTTTGAGTCACGAGAAAAAAATAAAAAGGTCTAATAAATCCCATCCAATAATAATATTCCTATAGAAGACTCTTTAAGAAAATCATTGAAGCGGGTCCCCAATTTAAAAAGCACTTTATATACTCCACCTAAGTCCAGTTTTATGTATGCACTTATTGATGAACCCAAGTAAAATAAAATTACTATGGATTATATATATATTTGAAAGTGGTCAGTATGAAATTTATTTTTAATTAAATTTGTCAATTGATTAATAGAGTGACGATACGCAGGCGAGATTTTATGAGTAATAGTATTTTATTGATCAATTAATCAACTTACTAAAAAATAAACTTCATACTAATCGAATTTCATATTTTTTATCGGAACTTGAAATCAGTACTACTCCACTTGGAATTGTTTTATAATCCTCCAATTAATTTAACTCCCATCTCATTTGATGATTAGCTGTCATTGCACCAAAAGCCAAGCAAGTTTTAATTTAATTGAATAATAGAGGTTGGTTCATTTAAAAAAAATTAAGTACCTACATATTTTTATATCGGAACTTGAAATGATTCATATTGAGGATTCGTGTCACATGTTGCAGAATAAAAATATATTTGTCACAAGTAATAATATATTTGTGAACTGAGCTATTAATTATCTGCTTTGGGAATTAAGAGGGTATAAAATCTATATAAATTAATACTGAAAAAATTATTAATTTAAAAAATTATTATTTAATTACACATAAATCAAATGAGTTTTCTACTATTACATATTAATTTATTTAATGTAACATAATAAAATAAACCTACAGTTAATAATATCCATGTTGGTGGTCTACATTTGGATTACTTTTATAAACTTGAGAAATTAATTTAATTTGTATGGCAAAATTAAGCATAAACTGCGACTTACAATGGAATGAATGCCTATTAAATCTAGAAATTAAGTTGTGCATGTTCAATAATATTGACAAGTGTTTAAAAAATAGAAGCAATTTTTTGATCACACGTGCATGCTTGGCACTCCAGATTAGTATCTTCAAACGGTGTCCAACCCACATGGTTTCCGTAGACATGAGTTTTACAAATTCTTGCTCTTTGTTCTGAATTTTCTATCCAAAAGTTGCCTCTTAATTTTTTAAAATTCTCCTGACATTCTCTCACTCTTCTTCTTGTCTTTTTTAATTTCTTCATCTCACTAATAATTTTCATTCCCTCCCGCTGAAATTCATCCCCATGCAACAATAAGATGATCCATTCGATCACGTTGCCCAAATATTCATTCTAGAGGACCAATCCATGTACGGTATTAGTATATATAATTAAAACACAATTCATACATATATATAATATATTCTCACAAAAGTTGTAAATCATAAATAAATTTAAACAAGTATTAATTAAGCAACTAATTAATATATAAATATACTTACAACTCCTTGACGATATAAAACTTCTGAATTTCCACTTTTAATGCATTGATTCAAGAAGGAAGAAGCTCCTTCCCTCAAATGCCATGAAAGCATGGGAATCTTTACTAACGAAATGTGTTCAAATACATATTTATCATGTGCGACTTTGTTTAAAAACTTGCAACTGCATGCATGTAAAATTTTGATCATAAATAAATAAATTAAAGAGTAATGTATCATTTAAGTGAAAAAAAAATGTTATCGTCATGTTTGATATATATATATATATATATATATATATATATATATTTACCTCAACTTAACATTTAAGAAATCGTTAGATGAAGAGGCAACAATCAATTATTGTCATATATGATTTCACTTATAGTATTTAATGAGGGAGAGAGAGAAAAGAAGAGAGAATTAATTAATGTGGAAGGGTGTAATGATTTCTAGGAACTACTACTACTGAGTTGTTCTTATATATTATTAGTATATTGAATTTTGATGTCAAATCCGAATATAAATCTGATTTTCAATACTAATTGGAAACTGATATATAAAAATTACGTTATACGTTATCATTGTTATTTGAAATTGACGATTTTTATTTTATAAAAAAAATTGTGAAATGACTTATTTCTATCACCAACGAATCCTCTTGGAGACACGGAAGGATGATGTTAATGACAATGTAAAACTATTATGAATTAATCATGGTAAAATTGGAATTAAAAATAACTCTTCAAAGGGCAGGGTGAAGTGGGCCTAGGCCCAGCTATCTAATTCGACGGCGAAGCAGATCCATAATCCTATAATAAAAGGGTATATTTCTTATTATTGATGGAGTTAATTTGTGAACTGGGCTATTTATTGTCTGCTTTGGAAATTAATAGGGAATATTTCTTATTACAATAGAACTTTTATAAATTAATATTGTTAAAATTGATTTTTTTTATTAATTTAGAGAGTTATTATTTAATCGATAAATTAATAATTTATTAATTTAAAGAGTGTTTTTCTATTCGGTGAACATAAATTTAATTATATTAAAATTATTGTATTTTATTGATGTTTATATCATACTTTTTTTGATGTAATCTATCATACATATTAAATTAATGTATCATACTTGTGAGGATTATACAATACTTTTAGAGCCAATAACGCGAAAAGAAACACTCATAGCGTTAACAACTCTTCACAAGTTTTTATTACAATTCGAGAATACAACAATACAACACCTGAACTTTTGGATGCAATGAGAAAAATTAAGGATGAAATTCAATTAGATTTGAATATCAAGAGAAAACAAACGAGAATAGAATCATATTTTACAAGATTATCCTATATATATTTGTAATTTAAAAGAATTATTAACTTATGATTATAATAGGACCATATATTTATATAAGGATCTTTTTAAAATTATTAATTTATCAAAATTATTAATTTATTTCAATAACCTAAGTTGATACTGAAAAAATATTATTTTAAAAATATTTTTAATTTATCGAATATTAATTTATAGAGATTATAGTGTATTACTTTTCTTTGCTAAAGCCCATCTACAATTTCTGATCCTTCTATTTCGTTCATTAGTCATCAAATATCCCATTTGTTTCATGTAAAGGTCATTTCCAAAACCCAATGGCCCTAGTCTGGAAGCAAAAAATATTTATATTTTGATAAAATAAAATGTTGGATTCTGTTTCGTGTAGACATATTAATACATTATTCCTATATTTTAATTAATTTATAAACTATGCAATTGTAAAAGGTCATAACATAAATCTATGTTTTGAGGTAGCCCTTACCTCAAAACGATATCGTTTGGTATAATTAAATACTTCCTCTTATATGATGTGTAAAAATATATTTTTATAACTTTTCCAAAATATTTTTATTATAAATAAATAGTTTATGCAAGAGCATGAAATAGCTTTTACCTCTCATGCTCTTCTGAGCAACTTGGTGGATTTGTGTCACGGTTTTTAATTTTTTATTCTCTTTTGTTCCTACAATGTTAATTATATTACTATTTTGTCTTCTTTTTATTTTTTATTTTTTTATCTTTCTATTTATTCTTCTAAGTTTTATAAAATTCTATTTTATTTCATATTAAATATGTAAAAATTTTCTATCGAATTATGAGTATAACATATATGCATACATAAGAATTAAAAATAATTTTATTTTAATTTATTTTTTCATATCGCATAAAAGTTCATTGCAATTCAATTTAATCAAATATTTAAGAAAATATATATCATTTTCCTAATTTATATATGCATTGCGTGAGCTACCTTTTCTTGCAAGTACCTGTCTACAAAGGATAACATCAAACTAAAGCCCAAATGTTCGGATGAGACAGAATATCCAGCCCATATTAGGGCAAAATTGACATTTCAAACTCCGTAAAACCCTACTATATTACTCACCTTAGCCACTTTACTTTTCGCTGGTCTTTCGCTCACAAAACCAAAACCCTAGTTGTCCATCTCTGCAGCAATGCCGCCGAAGTTTGATCCATCTCAAGTTGTCGACGTCTACGTCCGGGTAACCGGCGGCGAAGTGGGGGCGGCCAGTTCCTTGGCCCCCAAAATCGGACCGCTTGGTCTATCTCCTAAAAAAATTGGAGAAGACATCGCCAAAGAGACCGCAAAGGACTGGAAGGGGCTCCGAGTCACCGTCAAGCTCACCGTCCAGAATCGTCAGGCGAAGGTCTCCGTCGTTCCCTCCGCCGCCGCTCTCGTCATTAAGGCCCTAAAAGAGCCGGAACGCGATCGGAAGAAGACGAAGAACATCAAGCATACAGGTAACATATCACTGGATGATGTCATTGAGATTGCTAAGATTATGAAGCCGAGATCCATGGCGAAGGAATTGACTGGAACAGTGAAAGAAATCCTTGGGACTTGTGTATCAGTTGGTTGCACGGTGGATGGGAAGGATCCTAAGGATTTGCAGACGGAGATTGATGATGGTGATGTTGAAATTCCGCAGGACTGACTGAGATAGTTCTCAATGTAAGGAAGCTCTGTTATTTTCATAATGTTATAATCTTTTTGGGATATTTGATGAAACTTGAAGTTATTTTAATAGAATTTCATGAGATTTATGCATTAGTGTTGTAGTGGATAATGTGTTAAATTAGCATGTTTGCCTTTAAAATTAGAGTTATTATTATGGTTGTTGTGAATGTTTAATGTGGATGATAAAAAATAAATAATTGTTGCTTAAGCTTATGCTAATATTTTGTTTTAGACGGTTTTGCAAGTGTGTTATAGATACATTTGAAAGTGAAATGTTATGGCAAATTGGTTGCACAATGTTTTGTTAGCGATTATTAATTTGCTTACTGATGCTTATTAATAGAAAACTTAGTTTATTTTTGGCTAATGTATAGGCTATATGCCCTGAGAAATTGATACTCAGTAAGATGTTTTTGTTGTAGTAAAGTTAAATTGCACCTAGTTATGTAAAACTTTATAAAATATATACTTCACATATAGAATTAGTTAAGTACAACTTGAATAAAAGTACTCTTAAAATTGTACTTAGTTAAGTTAAATTGTACTTAAATTATGCAAAACATATGTTCATCATCATTTGAGCTAAGACAACATCAATGTAAACTTTATTCAAATGTAAAATTGATGAAATATATATGTGAGACGTCCGTTTTGTAACTTGGACAATGTTGTGTGTGCTAGATAGTTTTTTATTAACTTAATTGATTTATCTTCTTGTTTTTATTATGTAGAATTTTTCACAATTTTTTTTACATTTTTTGTAGTTAGTAGTTGACTAACGGTGCGTAACGGATACCAAAATCGAAAGAAACCATGTCAAAAAATGACCTTCTGAAACTTAGGCTGTTACTGTCCTTTCAAAGTGAAAGGAAAGTTAGGAAACAAAAAGTTGATGAAAATTAGAATCAGACAATTTTGTTTGAAACAGTTGAAGAAGTTTTATTTATATTATTGTACTTGGTTCTTGATGTACATATAAGTTGCTTTAATTGAGCTCATTATACCATATATAAATGGAAGTGGTTAGTATGAAGTTTATTTTCGACTAAGTTGGTCAATTGACCAATAGGATTCTAAATATAAACCACCTTGTATTTTTTCTGTTTATTTTGTTTTGTCTTTCCTTTTCTATTCTTGAAACAGCTTACTCGGAAACTATATACCTGGTTCCAATTTTTCCCCTTCTCATTTTTCAACAAATTGCTGATTACTTACTGTTTCGAACAACTATTCCATTTTTTCTGGTGTAACAGGATTGAAGGAAATTGAAGTTGTCTCAAATGTTTGTGGTTTGCCATATGAATTTGCTTTTCAAATCGAAGTTCACTGCTTTTTGATTATTTTTTTTTTTGGTAAAGTAGTGTAGTAACCGATCCTACAAATGTTCTTATAGCTAGGTTAATAATATTGGCGAGGGGTCTCAAAATTTTGATCTCTAATATATTTTAAATACAAATGTTATAATTGCATTGGTATATAATGATTATGAATTAGGTTTGGCTTGGTTATGGGATACAAAATATAGTTCGTTCCATTATTTTGATAGATATGTTGTTTATTTTAATATGAGTTATGCACCCACCCACCCATTCATTCATTAATCCTATTGATTGACTAAATCATTTTCTTATGGGAAATATATATTCTAGAATTGAAATGTAATTTTATAGAATATTAAATAAATAAAATTGGCTAAAGGGAGGGAGGATTGGAGGTTAACAATAGAAAAGCCATCTCTCAAGAATTTCGCATTATAATATCCTAGCTAGTTGCCAATATTAATTACATTTAATCCTTGGTGAATGAAGGGGTTGGGTTGAATTTAAAACTATATTATTCATAATAAATATGGACTCATTATTTATTTAACTCATTCAAATCTAATTATTTCTAAACCTCACAACTTTCTCTCTCACAATAAAAACCTTCCCTTTCTCTTTTATACATAATTGGTTGAACATTTATTCCTATATATACACACACACATTGATTGATTGATACATACAAATTAAGAAAAATTTTATTTACATACTTAGAATTGTTCCTACTTTCTATGATATAATATAATTCCTCAGTTGCAAAAAAAAAAACATATTAGTTACATTTGATTTTAGACAAAATAATTATAAACTATTAAGAAATTATTATTAATTATAATAATTATAAGTTAAATAAATCATACTAATTTTGACTTGTAAACTTTAAAAAGTCAAACTTTATTTTATATTTTGGAATGGAGTTAGTATTATATTTGGAAAAATGATATATATTGTGAATGCTTATTCGATTATTTAATTGCCAATTATGTGTATAAGTATTAGTAATAATTTTTTTTTTTATTTTTGTTATTTATGAAAAAATGATATATATATATAAGTATTTTGAGGTGCAAATCAAGAATATATCATAAACTAATGGAAGATTGCACTCCAAATTTTTAATTTTATTTTCGTTATTTATGTATTATCCAATTTATTAACGAGATTTAATAATTTTCAGTCTAGCTTTCCGATCAATCATGGTACAAGATCACAATTACTCATCAGGTCACATGAAAAAGAGATCCATGTACATTTTAGAGGAGCATCTCCCGCTTTCCTATTTGAGTTGAGAGTACATATCTACTATTTATTAGAGAGACTAAAATATAGTTAACTATATTCAATCCATAATCATATGGATCCAAATCATTTTAACCATACTATAAATGAGTTTATAGAGTTTTGATTTTTGATTGATCCATACCTACTTTTTTATAACCCAAAATCAACTACTATAACTTATTTTTTGCCCGTTCCTCAAGGCAAGACGACTGGGCGGTATTTTTTTTTGATTGGGCGATATATTTTTTGTGTGAGATAAAATATGAGTCTCTAGATTAAGTTAGAATGAATCTGAACGGTACTTATTCTTTAAAGTGGAAAAAGATTCAAATTGGGTTCTATCTTATTATATATATATATACACACACACGGAGAGAATCAAGTGCATACCCTTTTATTTAACATACCTTGCTCACCACTTTTAACGACGGATCAGGTGACGGTTCGGTCCGTCACGTATATTAGCTTTTAGCGACGCATCGAGCCGTCGCCATAATATAAAAATCGTTTATCTATTTTATAGTAACGGACCGAATCGTCGTCCGATCTATCACTAAAAATGATAAGCAAAATATATTAGGTATGCACAAGAAACGAATTATATGCACCACATGCATGTTACATGAAAGTGGTTAGGATGAAGTTTATTTTAAGGTAAGTTGGTCAATTGACCAATAGAATACTGACACGCAGGCGAGGTTATATGTGTGTCAATATTCTATTAGTCAATTGACCAACTTACCAAAAAAAAACTTCATGCTAACCGGATCCATATTACATATATCTGTTTATAGTATTTCCAAAGATGTATCCAGATCAATTCCTCTGTCAAATCTCTCAATTATCTCAATGTCTCTGTCAAGCTCCCCTTAATTAGCCAACAAAATGACAACATTGAGCAACTATTTAATAATCAAATCCTACACTACTACTTTTAATTATTGCAGCGATGATACCCTTAATTTCAACTTAAAGTGATAATATTAACAATTAGCTAGGAACTCGACTTGTTTAGAAACCTCTCTCATATATAGTGTAGAAGCATCTCTGACTATTTATATACACGATCCTTAATTAGTTTCAAGTTTCAACCTTATTAATGGCCAAATCAAAAGTTGTTAATTTTCTTATATACAATACTATTAGAAGCAACAAAATATCCATTAGATAATAAACAAAAAAGATTAATGTTAAAACGCATGCATACATGCATACATAGACGCAATATTATGATTATTTATATATAAAAATCCCATTTAAATAAAAATTAACAATTTTATTACTAATAAAAAGTGTAGCATATATCCATCCAAAAATGAGAGTCAAAGTTGAAAATCTTTGCGTGAATTGAAATAATCCATTTGACCTCTTTTTATTTATAGATATAAAGGGACAAATAATAATCCAATTAATAATATTGTAGCACCGTTGCATGTCATGCCAGCTGATCTTTCTAACCTAGTGACCGTTGCATATTTATACATCTATATCTATTTTATTACTATAATTTATATATATAAAAACTTTAGCTCATTATTAGCCGTTGAGTACTTTAACTAGTTAATTAAATATACAAGGTAGGTGTAATTAATTAGGGATTTAGGGTTAAGATGAGATGAGTGTGTGTTTGTGTTTGTGTGTGTGTGTGTGTGTGAGAGAGAGAGAGAAAAAGAGATAGAGAAAGTCGTAGAAAAATTGAGAAAATAAAAAGTAGAAGAGCCGTTGGCAATGATAGGACAGGGAGGAG